>CM061142.1:39461789-40718874 GCA_030789695.1 Scilla litardierei
AAATAGAGTGTAGAGCCCAAACGAAGCCAAACAGCAGAAAACAGGACTCACTCGGCCGAGTATACTAGTCACTCGGCCGAGCACATAAGTTCGTCCGCCCAAGCGGCTCACGAACGAGGGAAGACTGATGTACCCAACTCTCTGTTTCTTTTCTTGATTTCAATATAATTGCCACTCGGCCGAGTATATATATTCACTCGGCCGAGTAAAACTGATACGCTCCTAAGGCGAGTAATGCCGAGTAGCTTGAGCCACTCGGCCGAATGGACTTATTCCACTCGGCCGAGGGTGGCAAGGCCACTCGGCCGAGTCGTAAGCAGGGAGGAATTTTCAAAAAAATATTTCCGTTACGTCACTCGACCGAGTGACATTGTCACTCGGCCGAATCGTAACTTTCCCTATTTAAGCACGGCAGGCTCGGGCGCGAAATACGAAGCGTTATTTTCTCTCCAGCACCCGAGCCCGAGCCGCGAAATCCCCAGCGTTGCGATCTCTCACGACCACTCGCCCGACCCGTCGCCCCGCCGCCGCGCTCGGCCAATCACCGCCGGCCGAGCCTGCCGCGCCTTCGCCCGAGTCGCCGCCGGCGACCTCCTTGCCGGCCGAGCTCCGCTACCTTTATTTTGCCTATTTCCTCCTCTTTTGCGTATTTTTTGACGATCCATGTGTTTAACGAACCCCAAATTTAAATTAACTTCATAATCTATCTATCATACCCCTAACCCCCCATACATCTTGAATATTACTCGCTGATATCTTCGTTTGATGTGCATGGTATATTGGAGAGCTTAGGGGAGCCCAGGGGAGCTTCCGGGGAGCGTTTTTGGCTTCGAGGAGGCGGCTTCTTCGCACGTGTCCACTATATTGCTCTCGCGGCGTGTTACGGTATACTCGTTCCACTCATTTGCGCACGCCGCATTTTTTACGATTTTGGTGAGCACCCGGGGCCCACATGCCGCCCCGGACACGGCCTCGCACCAGGAGAGCTTCCGCCAAGCGGAAGCGGCCGGATGAGCCCGACCCCTCCCACGAGGTGGAAGACTCTCCTCCGCCTACACCACCACACCCCGTTCACCCCGCACAGCCTACAGACCCCGCACACCCCGCACAGCTTGTAGAGCCCGTTCACCCCGCACAACCACTCCCTGCCGATCCACAGCCACCACCACCGCCTCCGGCTCCACTTATCGGGCCGCTGGGGATTACGTTCCAGGACGTCGCACACCGCGTCGTTTTTGAGCGCATTTCCCAGCGCTCGATTGTACCCTCCAGGTTCGCACACCTTGCAGACCTAGGACGCCTATGGGTACTTGAGGGGATGCTCATGTTGTATGACAATGTGGGTTGGCGAGATTTTTTCCAGGTGTCGGCGGACACGTTCGTCCGTCCGACACTTGAGGTGCTTAGTTCTATCGCCCGGACCGACGAGGGATGCTCGTTTAGGTTCATGGACCGAGAGTGCCAGGTCACTCTCGGTATGATGAGAGCATTATTTTCGTGGCCCGATGTCCCCGGGGCCGACCGTGGTTACGCCCCCACTCACATTCCCCCACCTTCCTTCAATTCTGGCGCTTTCTGGGCCCGAATCACGGGTTTACCAGCTGCCTTTGACCCTAGTAGGGCCAAGGCCTCGGCCATCGTCCACCCCTGCCTCCGCATAGCTCAGCGCCTTATGGCGACTACCTTTTTGGCGAGGTATGAGCCTGGGACGATGTCCACGCCGGAGCTTTATATGCTCTATGCGATGACGCGCCCCAGAGCTCTAGCTAGGGATAGTGACGAGTTGGTCCCCGCTGTCGTGATTGATATCGCGAGCTGGTTTTTGGACCGCATCATCGTATCGGTGAGCGCTCGCTCACTGATATGTTGCGGCGGTCTGATCACCCTGCTCGCCCTGATGACCGGTGAGGACTTTCCGGATGACCTGCGACGAGCCCCGGGCCCCACTTCACTGACCATAGACGTCATGGCCCGGATGAAGATGCTACGTCCGCACAGTCAGCGGCACTGGGTTTGGTTGCACGGTCCCTACAGTGCGGATTACATGATCCTTCCATGCCCAGCTCGGACACAGATAGCACCAGCACAGGTGGACTGGCTTCCGGCGATGGATCTCCTGCTCCCCGCCACCTACGTGCTTGAGGCTGAGGAGGCCGAGCAGGCTGAGCAGGCCCACGCTGCACACGCTGCACCCGCTGACCCAGTGGCCCCTCAGCAGCCTGATATTTCTGCTGCTCCCGACACCTCTGTCCACACTTCTGCCGGTGTCGGGAGTACACTCACTGAGCCCACCTCCACTACCTCCACGCCCGCCACCACTCCCACCACAGCTGGCCCTCTGTCCGTTATGCCCGTTTCCTCTGCCCTACCCGAGCGCCCACCGACTATAGTTGAGAGCAAAGAGCCCTCTTTTGCTGTCGTCGTGGAGACCGTGGTCGCCACCTCTGTCTCCACCGCAGCCATTTTTTCTGAGAGTGTCGTGACGTCTGTTCCCATGTCTGTGTCACCGACCTCTCTGGCCGCCTCGTCGACACTTTTATACTCCACTTCCGATGTTGCTGCTTCCACCTCATACCAGCCTGTGCCCCAGCCTCGCACTGAGGCTAGGCCCACACTTGTGAGCACATCAACTTTCCTCCACATGCCTGCTGAGCCCATCCACTACACCACCCGAGTCCGCCAGCCACGTCCTGCACAGCACAGACAGGTGCGTCCCTCTGCACCACCTCCCCCCGACACTGTACTTCAGAGCATTCGTGCTCTTGAGGGGGCGGTGAGTGCCCTCAGAGGTGACCTCAGGACCATGTCTGCCACCATCACCGCTATGGCCAGCCGCTTCGACCTACTTCCGGGCATTCACTATTGCCTCACTCAGATTCTCGAGCGGCTTTCTCGCGTACCCACACCCACCCAGCAGGTACCCACCCCCACTCCCACACACACAGCCTGCTTCCACACCCACACCCACACCCACACCCACCCACAGACTGTTGCCCCACCACCACCACCTCCTCCTCCTCCTCCGCCTCAGGACGGAGACGGCGCAGCCCCACCCTCTTAGGCACCCTTGATGCCATTGATCCTTTTTGTCGTCGTGCTCCCTGTCTCTGCTCGGTCCTGATGATTTTTGACCACCCCCCCTCCCCTCACTGTTTTTGGGTCCACATTTTGTTCATATCTTTCTATATCATTTTTGGGAGAGAGGGAGAGTTTTTGGTGTCACACTTTTATATCCGAATCACTCCTATATCTGCATGCATCATGTCCGCATCATATTCTTCATTTCGTTATTTTTATTTCTTTTTCATCATGCATACATCCTCACCTTCCCCTCACATTACACGTCTCTCGATGTGACACACTTCGCACATTGAGGACACTGTGCACTTTAGCTTGGGGGAGTGAGTTCTCACGTTCTTTTCGATTTGCCACCTTTATTTTTAGTTTTTTCACGCCATTTTTCGCATTTGCACTCGTTTTCATCACTTTTTCTTTTTTTACCATGCATCACGTTTTTCTTATTTTCTTCGTGTGCTGCATTGTAAATAGCTTTATTTTCCCTCTTTATCTTTATTTCTTTTTCATCTCATGCTAGAGATGACTTTTCTGTGATGATGATGACGTGGAGTTAGCTTTCTCTATATGCATGCTATATTTGTCATGTCTTAGATTTTATTTCTGATATCATATGCTGTGATTTGCCTTGCATTTAGAGATAGTAACCCACACTTTTTCAGCATGAAAATGGATGAAATTTTATTATTAGCTGAGTCTGAATATTCATATGTATGCTATCGCAGAAAACATACCAAGATTCACGCATTGAATGCTTATAACTGGAGTGCCGTTTTCTTTTCCTATATCACTTCTATTTGCATGATTTGTACATTTCACTTCAGGATGATTGAATGATGTTAGCTATGATAAATCTGGATTAGGTAGTTTTTTTGTGATCGAAACCGAGTAGATTAGATTACCCTGCTGAAGTTGTCCTGCACGTCTTATAGAGTGAACTGAGAGACATATTTATTTCTTTCTCAACATATCTTGAACATCAATTCTCTATTTTAAAATCATTGGTGAATCTCCCCTTAGCGATTCTTGTATTTGGCATTTCCCCCGTTATTAAAATCCTAGCTCCAAATTTCCCAAAACCAAAGAAAGAAAAAGAAAAATTCTTGTATATCCTTATTCCTCTTTGATTTGGGATCATTGTGTATATGTGATATATAAAAAAATAAAAATAAATAAAATAAAAAAAAGAGAAAAAGAAAAGAAAAAGAAAAGAAAAGAGAAAAGAATCTCAATAAACGATCCCATCTCATGTTCTCTCTTTCTTCCCTCTTTTTGTTTTTATTTTTATTACTTTTGGAGCCTCATAAAAATGGGGATGTAAATATCGTTTTTGTTCCACCACGCTTATAGATAAGCTTGGGGGAGAGGATCCAATGATGTGTGAGAGAGTGACTACTTGACGGTGCACGACAACCTAGGCTAAGTAATATTCTATACTCAGTGAGATTGTTTTAGCTTCACGAAATCCAGAAATCTATGCCTAACACTCATTTCATGAAATCCACGCTTTTCTATTCTTTCTATTCTATTGCGTGATATTCTTATACTCCTCATAGAAAGCATTCAATTGAAAAGTGTGTGATCTGCGATATTGTATACCGCTTTAAATGATTCAGACGATGTTAATTTTAGAATTATTCCGTTTTTCATGCTATATCATTATTATTGTGTTTTCTATTTCTATTTGCACCATTATACTATGATATCGAAATAAAAGTCTTTGACATGTGTTTTACGTTCGGTGCATGCTATATGAGTAAGCAAAACCCACGTCCTGAGAAAAATGATCTAGCAGCTTCCCTCTTCGCTTTCTTCTTTCTTCTTCGTTTTTTGTTTTCCGTTTTTTTCATCGTTTTCATTTTCTGAATCCACCGTGTTCGCCTTTTACTTATCTTCCTCGAGGACGAGTAAGAGGTAAGCTTGGGGGATTTTGATCACTCCATATTTTACACCTTTTTTTCCGCATGATTGCATGCCATTTAGATTGCTCAAATCACGTTTTTCACGATTTATCGACAATATTGCGATACTTTTCACGATTTGTTGTTTTTGTCGTATTTCAGGAGATTTGGAGCGATTTGGGGTGATCCCAAGATACACCTACTCCGGAGTGCCACCGACGACTTCCCCGAGGGGTATTTTGCTATTGGAGAGGAGTGGAAGAAGAAAGAACGTCATAGGAGCGACGAGGAGGCAAAAACACTCAGAATGGGCATTTTTGGTGTCTCACTCGGCCGAGTGAAGGAGTCACTCAGCCGACCAGCGAGACCTCGCTCGGCCGGCCAGATCGGACACGCTCCAAGTGTGCACTCGGTCGAGCATCAGAAGCCACATCGGCCGAGTGACGAAACCCCGTCCGCCCGAGTGGCACTCAAACGACGCCCATCAAAAACTCCCAACTTACTGTTTTTCGTCAGTCTGAGCATCAGAAGACCCACTCGACCGAGTGGCAATTGCCGACCGCCCGAGTGAAGAGAAGCCCATCGGCCGAGTGACGACAACTCACTCGGCCGAGCGACCCCCGAAGTGAAGACCCCCAAGACCCCAGACTTACTGGAAATTCTCAGGGTCTCTCACTCGGCCGAGCGACTTTTGTCACTCGGCCGAGTGAGCCGCGCTGCCTGTAGCGTAAATTGCGATTTTCAGGCTGCGCAGGGGCAATTTTGTCACAGTTTTTTGGGCGATTTTGGGGGGTATTTAACCCCAGATTTTAACCTAGGTTAGAGAGCTTTTCCTTACTTTTTGGCAGCCTTTTAGAAAAAACTTTTTAGCTTTTGATTCTTGTGATTGGAGAGGAGAGAAAAGGTTTATTTTGTTGGATTCTTGGAGAACTCTATTGGTTTGTCTCCCTCTCCATTAAAAATCTTATTTTTATTGCTTATTTGAATATTGCCATGAATTCTATTGCTATTTCAATTGATTATTCTTGTATTTGTGGTATGATTTGTGAGTAGTCCTAACGTCTTAGGGCGTGGGGATGAACCCTACGAGCCCAATTTCTGATTTGTGATGATTTGGTAGAACTATTGCTAGAATTGCTATTAGGGTTAGTTTGGGATCGATATACTACGGATAGCTAGGTGTTCATATCGATTGGGATTTGCAAGAGATTGGATCCCAATTCGATAGGAAACCCTAGAAATCCGAATTGGGTTGAAATTGAGTTTCCGTAGTATCGGTTTGCAAGAGATTGGACCGATACTAGTGTTCTCAGTTGCAATTCCATACCGATACCCGTTTGCAAGAGATTGGACAGGTAGGAACTATCCCAACCTAGGTCGTGGCCCGAGTTTACACGAGAGTGGGCTCGGGATGCGATTGAACGATGATGTTGATCCTAATGCTAGCTTGCCTAGGCTAGGGTTTGCAAGAGATTGGACCCAAACCCAGGTTAGCTATAGACCGGCAATAGCGTGAGAGCGTGAGCTAGGTTTTACATTCAGTTGCAACTAGTTCATCCGAAATTCTACCCTAGCAACTGTTCTCTCGGTCAGACCGAGAGATGGCCTCGGTCGAAGCGGGGCGACAGCGGGGGGGCTTGCAGCGGAGCACTGCGAGCGGCGATGCGGGAGCGGGCTCCGGTCGTGCACGGGGATGTGCGGGGGCGAGCTCCGGTCGTACACTGGGCGATCGTCGTAACGTTGCGACGAACGTCGGTAAGGTGTTTTTGACGGCTAGGGTTTTTGTAATGCGGAAATAACCTATCCTAGGGCTAATATAAATAGGTTAGAGCTAGGGTTAGGGTTAGGGTTTAATAAAAACGTAATTAAATAATTAAAATAATTAATTTAAAATAAATTTACTCTCCTCTCCCTCACACAAGATGGGTGCGGCCAAAAATTCTGAAATTTGGTCTAAAAATTCTTTAATACGTTATTATAATATTGGAATTTTATTGTAATTAAAATACTAATAAAAATATGTTTTAAAATTATTTAAAACTTTCAAAAAATGGAAAATAGGTCAAATTAAGTCCAATTGTAAAATAATTATAGGGTGTTCGGAACGACTAAAGAAAGAGAGTGGAGAAGACGGATCTAAATTTCGACGTCGAAAGACAAAACTAAAAATAGAAACGTCTCGCGTCAAAACAGAAAGTCGCGACGTCACATCAAATAAGTTAGTATCGCGGAAGAACGACTCGAGATATGTCATTCCAAAGTTGTTCCACAATCTAATACTTTCAGAGACGATCACGACAATAAATCACACAATAATGTTCAAAATCAAATAAAGTCAAAAATAAACACGTGCACGATCAAGAGCATGTGCACAAAGAAAGTACGATCGGAAACCGACCGTTACATCCTCCCCAACGTAGAAATGATTCCATCCTCGGAATCAACATCAACCATCGTTGGGAAAAAGATGCGGGAAGCGCTCTCTCATATCATCCTCACGCTCCCAGGTGGACTCTCCAGGCGATCTGTGACGCCACATCACTCTCACCAGGTCGACTATCTTATTCCTCAACTGCTTCTGTCGACGGTCCAAGATCTGCACAGGCTGCTGGTCATATGTCAGGTCCGGTCGAACCGTAATCTCCGAGAAATCAACCATGTGTGACGGATCACTGACGTACCGACGTAGCTGAGATACATGGAATACGTCGTGAACACCCTCCAAAGATGGTGGCAGAGCAAGGCGGTAGGCCACTGCTCCCACACGTTCTAGCACATCAAATGGCCCAATATACCTCGGACTCAGCTTTCCCTTCTTCCCAAAACGAATAACTTCGCGGTTCGGAGAAATCTTCAGGAAGATGTGATCTCCAGGCTGGAACTCCAAAGGTCTCCTCTTGGCATCAGCCCAATGCTTGAAGCGATCTTGTGCAACTCTAAGCTTCTCCCTGATGTCTCTCATGACATCCACAGCTTCCACTATCATCTCTGTACCCAACAACTCCCGATCTCCGATGTCATCCCAGCTCAGTGGCGATCGACATTTCCTTCCATATAAGGCAGCAAACGGCGCCATGCCAATGCTCGCCTGGTAGCTGTTGTTATATGAAAACTCCACCAAGTGAAGATGGTCCTCCCATGATCCCTTCAAATCGAGCGTACAAGCTCGCAGCATATCCCCCAGAATCTGAATAGTCCTCTCGGACTGGCCATCAGTCTGCGGGTGGTACGCCGCGCTGAAACTCAGACTCGTACCCAAATGCTCCTGTAGACTTCTCCAGAACTGAGATGTAAACCTCGTGTCTCGGTCAGACACAATGCTCACGGAGACTCCATGTAAGCGTACAATCTCCTGCACGTACACGGTCTACGTCACGACTATTTCAAAGGGAAAATCAAAATAGAAGTAAAAGTAGAACGAAACTTTACCTCCAGATATTTCCTCGCCAAAGCTTCCGTAGACTGGCCCACTCGGAAAGGGATAAAGTGCGCAGACTTGGTCAACCGATCCACGATCAACCAAACTGCGTCGTTCTGCCTCGGGGTCCGAGGTAAACCAGTCACGAAGTCCATCATAATATGTTGCCACTTCCACTCCGGTATAGGAAGCGGTTGCAGCAACCCAGCAGTACGATGGTGCTCAGCCTTCACCTGTTGGCATATCAAACACTTGGCAATGCTCCGTGCCACACTCCTCTTCATGCCAATCCACCAATAATTCAGACGGAGGTCCTTATACATCTTGGTGCCTCCAGGATGTATAGAATATGGCGAGCTATGAGCCTCGCTCAACAGCTCCTCGCGAACATCACCTGCAGGTACACAGAGTCTACTGCCGTAGCGTAGCGAACCATCCTCATGAATCACAAACTCCGTCCGTATTCCAGCTTCAACTTGTCTCCTGATCCTCTGCAGCTTCGGATCTCCTGCTTGTGCTGCCTTGATCCGATCCACGATCATGGATTGAATCTGCAAATTCATGAACGAATGAACCACACCAGGTAGGACAACCTCCAAATCCATCTCCCTCAGCTCCTGCTGAATCCTCCAGTCTGCAGTAAGCATCATTGCAGGAGGAAGTCTACTCAAGGCATCCGGCACTACGTTCACCTTCCCCGGATGATACTGTAAATCAATCTCGTAGTCAGCCATGAGCTCTAACCATCGCCTCTGACGCATGTTAAGCTCCTTCTACGTAAAGATGTACTTCAAGCTCTTGTGATCGGTGAAAATCTTCACACTCTCACCTAGCAAGAAGTGCCTCCAAATCTTCAGTGCAAAAATCACTGCTGCCAACTCCAGATCGTGCGTCGGGTAATTCTTCTCATGAGTTCTCAACTGACGAGAAGCGTACGCGACCACATGGCCATGCTGATGCAAGACGCATCCCAGGCCCTTCCCTGATGCATCACAATAAACCTCGAAGCCTCCGCTTCGATCCGGTACTGCCAACACCGGTGCCGTGGTCAATCTCGCCTTCAAGATACTGAAGGCATCCTCACAAGCATCTGACCAAAGAAACTCCACGTCCTTCCTTATCAGCTTCGTCATCGGCTCTGTAATCTTCGAGAAATCTTTGATGAACCGTCGATAATAGCCTGCTAAGCCGAGAAAACTCCTGATATCTGACACTGACTGCAGAGTCGGCCAATCTCTGACTGCTCTGACCTTCTCCGGATCTACAGATATGCCATCACCGGACACCACGTGTCCCAGGAATGCGACTCTGTCCAGCCAGAACTCGCACTTGCTATACTTGGCATAAAGCTTGTGTCTCCTCAGCGTCTCCAGCACTGTCCTCAGATGACAGCTGTGCTCCTCCTCAGACTTCGAGTAAATAAGGATGTCATCAATAAAGATAACGACAAACTTATCTAGGAAGTCATAGAATATTAAGTTCATCAAATTCATGAACACAGCTGGAGCATTGGTCACGCCAAACGGCATGACCACGAACTCTTAATGTTCGTACTTCATCCGGAATGCCGTCTTCTGAACATCGTCATTCTTTACCTTCAACTGATGGTATCCACTCCTCAAGTCCAACTTCGAGAAGACTCTCGAACCTCCAAGCTGGTCAAAGATATCGTCGATACGCAGCAGCGGATACTTATTCTTCACGGTGACAGCATTCAATCCTCGATAGGCCACGCACATCCTGCGGGACCCATCCTTCTTTTTCACAAGTAAAACTGGTGCACCCCATGGTGACACACTAGGGTGGATGAAACCCTTCTGCAGCAACTCATCCAACTGCTTCCGCAGCTCCTCGAGCTCAGCGGGAGCCATACGGTACGGCGCTTTCGATATCGGTTGTGCTCCCGGCATAAGATCAATTCCAAACTCTAAAGCTCTGTCGGGTGGCAGACCCGAGATATCCTCCGGGAAGACGTCGTCGAAGTCTCTGACGACAGCTGGTCGCTCGATCTCCATCTCCATCTGCATGGCTGCAACTTTCGGCACCTCCAGCTTGGCCCAAAATCTGATGGGCCCAAGCGACTCATCTCTGCTGCGGAACTCGAACTCCGGATGACCTGGAATCCGGAACACCACCCTCTTGCTGTGACAGTCGATCGAGGCGTGGAAATCCCCTAACCAATCGATGCCAAGGACGACATCGAAGTGTGGCAGATCATGGACAATGAAATCTGCGAAGAGCTCGTGTCCACTGACCACCAAAGGAATCGATCGACATCACAAGTTCACTGTCACCACTCCGTTCCCTGTGGTGATGTCCCAACAATTAGGAAGTGTATGGGTGGGAATGGAGTGCTTTGTTACAAACCTCCGGGATATGATGCACATAGATGCACCGGAGTCGAACAAAGCCAAGGCTGGGTGAGAGGAAACTAGAATGGTGCCTAAGATATAAGGGAACTACGGTCAAATTAATTATTCTAACAAACAAGTCAAACAAGCAACACAAAGAAAATAATAAGATCTAAACTATGAAATGAAAGCCCAGAATCAAGAGTTACCTGCTATAACTCCATCCAGCTCCTCAGTCTCAACAGCAGTCATGGTATACGCCGGCCTCTGAGGCTGTGCTGCTCTCTGATACATCTGCCTCTGTGGCGGCAAAGGTGGTCCACGAGCAGCAGGTCCTCTCTGAACTGGAGCAGGCGCTCTCATCTGCAGCGGGGCTGGCGCTCCAACTACGGCATGACGAGCTCTCGGACAATCCTTCGTAGCATGCGAGGCATCTCCACAAACTAAGCATAACCACATCTTCTTCCGGCAATCCTTCTGAACGTGTCCTAGCTTCCCACAGTAATGGCATAATGGATTGTGCTTATGGTAGATTTAGTAATTAAATGGATGCATATTCAGAAGATCGATGCGGGTTATATTTCATTTTCCATGGCAGGGTGCTCACTTTCATTTTGTCAAGCAGGCTAAGCTTCAGGAATTTCTTGGAAGAAAAGATTTAGACAAGCATCTTGATGCTGATGAAGGAGTAGTACTTGGTGCTTCATTACATGCTGCTAATTTAACTGATGGAATTAAGTTGAACCGTAAACTGGGTATGATTTTAGTGACGAAGCAGTAGTATTTGGTGCTTCATTGCATGACACTTTTCAAATTTGAAATTTTAAGCATGTTAGTTATTTGGAGTCATATTTTTCTAATAACAGAATGTTGCATATTTTTCAGTTTCTAATGAAAGATATGCATATCAGTTTCATGCATAGTGATATGCATATCAGTTTCTAATGCATTGTGAAATTAGAATATCTGTCAGATTTCAGAATCCAGTTCAAGCAAATGATATGCATAGCATGATTAATTTGATCCTAGCTGTTAATTTCCTAATTTGCTGTTAATATTCGCCTAATGGTTTTTTTATCATGTTAATTTCATCTAATTACATGGGTTCAACTTGATGGAAGCATTAAAACTGTGAGAATATAAAAAATTACGAAGCATGGGAATAGAAAAAAATTGAATGGAAGAATTAAAGCTGTCATGGCCATCCATAGTTCTTGGTATTCAAACTGCTTGAAAAAAGGGTATTCATGCTTCAAGTTATTTGTGTAATCAGCAGGGTTTTAATTTGAAAAATAACTGCAAGTTATTTATGTTGGCCTCTAATTGACAGGTATTCACATTGACATGATAATAGAGTTGGCCTTCAATTGACATGTATTCAAATTGCTTCATTTTGAATTTTTGCAAGCACATGATATCTGTTGATAGAAACATGAATACCTGCAGGCAATTTTAAGAAACCTGCTTGAAGGGAATTTGGCATTTATTTTTGACTATTAAATGAAGCAATTTGAATGAATGAATGAAAGCAATTGAAGATTAAATGAAGCAATTTGAATGACTGACTGCATGTATGGCATCCATAATTGTTGGTATTCATGTTTGACTGCATGGTTGGTATCCGTGTTTGTATCATTTTGAAAAATTGTTGAGGATCCATGAACACAAATAACTGCTTGAAGGCAATTTGGCATGTAGGCAATTTGAAAAATAGGTATTCATGCATTGACGTACATCGATTCAGATGTCAAATGTTATCATGTCAGCAAATGTGCTCTGTAGCAGGTAATTTCTGGGATATCCAAGTTTTCTTAATTTGATCTATAATGTATTATTTTTGTGCAAAAATAATCCATCTTTTAACTATTATTTTGCTGCAGATTCTAAATGTGCAAAGAAGAGAAGTTTGCTAAATCAGTTATGGAGATTCTGCATTTATTTTCATCATTTCAAAGAAGAGAAGAGAATTTCTAGGAGATTCTGCAAACAAGAATAGTTTGCCAATTTTGCTAAATCAGTTATGGTTGACTATTAAGTTATGGAGATCCTGTATTTAATTTCATCATTTCAAGTCCGAGATAGAGCGCAGGGTCCATGCGATGATTGACAAGTTTGCTGAGCGTGTACTTAGATCACTTGATGTAGCATGCCATGTGCAACTCTTTTGCATTGTTTACAAAATTTTGTTTAAATTTTCTTCTTTATAAACACCATGCAATTCTTTGTTCAACATAATTTCATTTGTATGGCATTTTGGTATTGTTGTCCATAGTCTTACCGAAAGTTCCAGGGTATAGGAAAGACGGTCCAGGAGGTCAATGGAAATTTATTGGTCTGTGTCGGACAAGATTAAGTTAGTTTTGTTGTTCCTCTGTTTAAATATTTTGAGATTTTGAGATGTTGGATATTATCAACTGATTTGTGTGTCAATGTGCTTTGTTGTTGTGTGTTATTCTATAGAAAATCAGGTGATGGCATGTTTTTTGAATAATGCCTACTTGCATGAACTCCTAAGTGTTACAATTGTATCAAGGAAATCACAAAACCGCTTTTGGAAATTCTTGGTAGCATGTCGTTTCTTGAACTTCTCAGAGTTCCAATAAACTTCGCATATCTTGGGTGCCTCTTGGAAATTTCTTGAAAGAAAATCAGAAAAAAGCCAACCTATTACAATTGTGAAGTAAATGTTATCCAGCAATAATGCATGAGGCATCAATACATAACATCACTGATATAGAATTGGTTAATATGAAGGATCGGATAAATAATAATACTAATGCATCATTGAAGACATCACCCAACCATCCATCATTCATGCATCCCCAAATAATGTAGCTCCAATTAGGAGTCTCAGATACCAACCATGCAAGAAGCTCAATCTCTTACGATTTTCCTATAGATAAAAAGAATAGATAACCAGAAGGCGATTTTGCAATATATAAAAAGAATTGATTACCAGAAGGCGCCAGCGCGATTTTACTACATCAAAAAAGAATTGATAACCCGAAGGCTCAGATACCAACCACGCAAGAAGCTCAATCTCTTACGATTTTACTATAAATAAAAAGAATTGATAATCCAAACGTGCCCTCACCGAATTAGTTGTTCTGCACCGAGTCTTTATGGAAAAAAGATCAAAATAAAAGTATAAGATTTATGGAAAAAAAGGGAAGAGTCTTAGCCTAATGGCATTGTTGGTGATGCCTTTCATCTTGAGCGTGCCCTTCTTCTCCAGAAGGTGTTCAGGTGGTCGTTGGGGGTTTCCATGGGCGATCCCCCAAATTGATCCTGCTAGATGAAACTAATCAACGATGACTTCAATTCAAGCCTTGCAATTCTTGACATTGACCCATTGAAGGGCATAAAGAAGTCTATGAGGGACCTAGCAGGTGGTGGATTTTCAAGTGGGTGAGGTGGTTGATTATGAATTTCTTCCGCCATCAATTCTAGTACCAATTTCCTTTTTCTTTTGGCATTGCATCGGCGTGTGGTAGCTTCGATCTCTGGGTCTACGGGAAGTATTTCCTCAATACCATGCGATCTTCTGTGCATACACAAAAGGGCTAAACTAAAGGAAAATGTCAACAGCACCGAAATCAATAGCAAAAGAAAATAAAAGGAAAAGGAAAATTGTACAATCTATCGATAAATATTGAAATTAATATCAAGTCGTGCCTCCTAGGCAACGACGCCAAATACTTGTTCGGAGAATTTCGTATTTGTAACCACAAGCACACGGGGAGGTTGTAGCGCTAACGAGTCGTCCTCTGGGAGGCAGTCATTTAATATTAATTTCTCCTTAAGTAGGTGGTTTTGGATTTTGGCCAGAGACTGATGGGCTTGGGGATGTGGTTTAGCTTATAATGTGGGGAAGGTGTAGCCTTATGGGGCTAAGGGAATTGGGGGCTTTGGTAGGACTTTGTCTCTTACGAATTCGAGTTCTGTGGTGAAGTTTGATGATTATAAGAGGTACAAATTCGAGTTCTGTGGTGAAGTTTGATGATTATAAGAGGTCTCTCAGGTCGTCACTAGCCTTGGGTATAATGGAGCATCCCAAGATTGTAAGGGTGGTGACAAGGATGGGGAGTCAATAGGATAAGAAGAATGGGTTGCAGAAGTTCTGCGTTAAGTTCCTGTCGGAGAGAGTAAACGTGAACACAACCGTTGTCCTTTTCTAAGTTTGAATTCATAAGAAGGAACACAAGTTATATTTTGCAAGTTACATTTGATTTACATTGGGCTTTAAATATGTAGTTTTATTTTTCAATTAATTCGGGTAAGTAAATTTGTTTGCTGAATAACTACCGTTTTACATTCTTAAGAGTGAAGTTTTAATTACGTAAGTTTTTATGTGTGGATTGCTAACTCCATGTTAATGTGCTATTTCTAGTTCTCTTCTAATTTTTCTGGAAAACATTTCACAAGATTGTGTCATGCAGGTTTTGTAATATGGGCGCTATAGATGTTCCAATCAAGTACCAATAAGATGAATATAGCTTAAAGGAGAATGTGAAGATGAAGATGAAAAAAAATGATTTGAGAGATGACAGGAAATTATGACAGTTGCATAATTGAAGGCAAGATTACTGAAATCTAATTTAGATGCTAAGGGTCAAACTCTATGATTTAAGGGGAATGTTGGTCAAGCTCTTGGAATTATGTTAGAAGGTTAGTAAAGACTATAAAGTGTAATGATAGATGGCAATACATATGAAGGGTATGGGAATGAACTTCGTGAATATATCTGTAAATATTATTAAGCTAATGAGTTTCCTCTATCCAACCTTGGATGATCAAATGAAGTTCAAGGCATTCTACTGTACGGCGGGAGCAGTTCATGGCTTGCTAATGTATTAGGAGCAGGTAGTAATGGGTCTAATGGGATGATAATGCACTCTTGGGGGTGCATGGTAATGTACTTTGGGGGGAGACAATTCAGATAATGGGGGGGATAAAATCAATTCACTGGAATCACTTGATTGATCACATTTCCTTTGTTTTCATCATGTTTCCCTATCCTTTGTTTTCTGATATTCAATTTTTGCAGTGAAAAGATTAAATTGCATTAATGAAACGCCATTTTAGGGGAAAGTTCATGGCATGCTAATGTACTGTTGAGGGGGCAATTCATGACATGCTAATGTTCTATGGGGTGCAGTTCATGGCATGAACTGGGGGACATTAAATAATGGGTATATTGGCATGCTAATGTACTTTGGTGGGGGGGCAGTTTGCCTTCTTGATAGAAAATTTGTCTAAACAATAGGTAGAGTTAGGTTACACAAACAAGATAGTGTTGGGTGGCAGTTCATGGCATGGGGGGCACTTCATGGCATGCTAGTGTACTATTGGGTGGCAGTTCAAGACATACTAATGTACTTTTGGGGGGCAGTTCATGGCACGATACTGTAATTGGGGGGCATTTAATAATAGGGCTAATGACATGCTAATGTACTTTGGGGCAGTATTTTTCCTTCGTCATATAAAATTTGTCTAATCAATAGGGAGAGTTAGGTTACACAAACAGGATAGTGAACAGATAGTGTTCTTTAAATCCATAGGTAGAGTTAGGTTACATACTTAATTATTATCTTCATCATAGAAAATTTGTCTAAACAATGTGGGGAATATGAACTAAATTTTTCTAAAAATTTTGGTGAGAACTAAATATTGGGGGGCTAAATTTTTTGTGTGGAACTAAATAAACAATGAGGGGCACAAAATTTTCATGGTGGAAACTAACTCTTGAGGAACTACAAATTTTAATTATTTGATGGGAACGAAATTCTCTGAGGAGAACTAAATTTTGTCGTAATTAAGATTTTTGAGGGGGACCTAATAATTATTGCATTCTAATTATTGTTGTTTGTTTAAAATTAGGGGGTCAAAGATTTTTTGGGGATAAAGTTTAAATGAATCGTGCCCTTTGGGCACGGGTTTTGCCTAGTGTATATACATATATGTATATATGTATATGTACATATATACATATGTATGTATGTATAAACATGTATATGTACATATATACATATATGTATGTATAAACATGTTGAGAATGGATCAAATGACCACCAAAAATAACCCCAAAAAATAACCCCCTATCAAAAAGTCTTTGCCCCCCTTTTTTCGAATGATCCAAACCGTTCATCTTGATCTCAACCCTCTAAATCCTTGACCCACTAATTTTCTGTCCGGTCACATGTGTTTTTCCCGTTCATCCATCCGACGTAAATTTAACGGTTTTGCATGAACAAAACTTTTGCGAATGGTTGATGAACGGGCAAAACACCTGGGATCGGGCTAAAAATTGGTGGCTTAGGGATTTAGAGGGTGGAGATCAAGATAAACGGTTTGGATCTTTCGAAAAAATGGGGGCATAGACTTTTTGATAGGGGGTTATTTTTGGGGGTTATTTTTGGGGGTCATTTGATCCCTCCTCATACATGTTTATCTATATATGTATATAGATACTCATGTGTGTGTGTGTGTGTGTGTGTGTGTCTGTATCTATATCTATATACTTATATCTATATATGTATATGTGTGTATATGTATACATTTGTACTATATATATGTATATACATATATATAGTACAAATGTATATCCATTCAAAGGAGGGATCAAATGACCCCCAAAAATAACCCTTATCAAAAATCCAATGCCTCCTATTTTTTCGGTAGATCCAAACCATTCATCTTGATCTCCACCCTCTAAATCATTGACCTACCAATTTTCAGCCAGATCCCATGTGTTTTGCTCCTTCATCCATCCGACCCAAATTTAACGGTTTCTCATGAACAGAACTTTTGTGAATGGTAGATGAACAGGCAAAACACATGGGATTGGGCTGAAAATTGGTGGGTCAGGTATTTAGAGGGTGTAGATCAAGATGAACGGTTTGGATCTTCTGAAAAAATGGGGGGCATAGGATTTTTGAGAGGGGGTTATTTTTGGGGGTTATTTTTGAGGGTCATTTGATCCCTCCTCATACACACACATAAATATATGTATATGTACATATATATAGGGGCGTGGTCGGCTACGAACGGTTCTCACAGGGTTGCCCATGTGAACTAAATTTTATTTTTTAAAATTTTTTTCAAAATTTTTTTACCACACTTTAATCCATACATATATACACCCCAGAAAAAATAATGGGTGCACCCTAGGTGGATTTGACCCTCGATCAAGCCATTACAAATTTAACGGTTTCAGAACAATAGAACATTTTGTACCGATCTGATCAATGGGAAATGGGGGGATTGTCTTGATTTTTGATATGAATGTGTATTAACATGTTTAGAACACATTCCACTGTTTGGATCTATGAAAAAAAAATCACAGAGAGGAAGTTCCCACGGAGTTCTCACGGGAGAAAGTTCTCATTTCAACATTCCCATATATATATATATATATAGACTAGGATCCATTCGGATGGATCAAACATGCGGATCCATCAAAGTGGATTTTAAAGCTTGACAATGTAAATAGAAAATCCGACCGTTGGATGACATCTAACATGTCTAAAAGCTCCAAACAAAATTTCAACTAATTTGGACATGTTTTGCCCATGCATCAAGTGGTTGCAAAATTAGCCGATTTTATAACTATTCAAAAACATCGATTTTGCAACCACTTGATGCATGGGCAAAACATGTCCAAATTAGTTGAAATTTTGTTTGGAGCTAGTTTAGACATGTTAGATGACATCCAACGGTCGGATTTTCTATTTACATTGTCTAGCTTTAAAATCCACTTGGATGGATCCGCATGTTTGATCCATCCGAATGGATCCTAGTCAACACACACACACACACACACACACACACACACAATATATATATATATATATATATATATATATATATTTATTTATTTATATATATCCACTCATCATCACCTTATCAGTTGCATACTTCTAAACCATTTGCATAGTAGGTTACATGTTATCTGGATTTATATGACCATGGACCATCTTTTTCAACTCTAATGATTAGGTGTATTCTTTGCATCTTCCCAATTAAGCTCCATTCGCAAAGCAGCATTCATCATCACTATTAGCAACATAATGTTTAGAATGTCTTCACTTATTGGCATCTCATGTGTACCTTAGAAAATATTGAATCAACTCACGGCCATCATCTTTGATGTTCATTAATTAAGCTTGATCATTATTCTACGTCTAATTACTTTCTGCTAAGTGTTGAATAAACTTCTTCCCCGACTTGTTGAAATAATGAATTAATAGAGACATGAGTTATTGATTTGTTTTCTTTGTTTTAATTACATGTGTCCAACAATTACAATGAAATATGTAAATATGTTCTAAATCTTCTTCAGGTGCTAAGAAAATTTTGTAAACAATGAAATAAAATGCATTTCGTATCTTATTGATATCTAATTTTCAATTACAATATTTGAATTAGAAGTGTAACATCTGACATCTGACACCAAATGTTTTCAAAGAAGTTCCAATAAACAACACAATCCTTGGATTGTCATTTATGAATTAATCCTTTTAATCTAGATCATACTTGATGGCATGGGAACTCTTAGCTTACCAGCAAATGCATATTCGGTGATATTCCAAGCATCTTTCAAAAAGGATTTGATGGAATTCCAGGATTTTTCATCAAGTAATATGATATCATCAATTTGCTTACTCACATCAGATCCTATAGCTGTCACACCAGTGGCATCGCCAATGGCCATGCCATTTACTAGTGCTGACCATTGGAAGAGAAGAGACGGAAGCAATATTGCAAGGAGAGCAAAGACATCAAGTTTTAAAGTTTTCATCTTTTTTTGGTTGTTTGAAAATTGAATTTATTAGTTTTGTCAATTCCCCTTCTTGCTTTTTAAACCAAATGCAGTATGCCTTAAAGGTCAATGAAATTAATTAACCAATAAATAAATCATCTAATGTTTATTACTTCGTTTTTATTTACAATTATTGACCTATCTATTTACCTTAAAAATCATTAATGAGCATCATTAAATTGCAAATATTCATTTATCCCAAATTTCATTTATTACTTATTAATTTTAATTAAAAATTGCTTCTCAGCTGAATGCTTTCCGACATTCATTAATGTATTTGCATGATAGGGTGTAAACAACAATTTACTTTCCATGCACTTTACAACTATGAAAACCCAATACATTTTCAGTCAGAAGGTGCCTACTTTGTCAGCACCAAGTACACACACACACGCACAAACACATGCACACACACACACACACACACACACAATGTGTGCACTCACACATGACACACATGCATCAAGAATCCAAAGAGGAAACTTTCCCTTTTGCCAGCTCATTTAACCCCCACATCCCCCTGCTTTTTATGATATGTTCATTGATATTGATCTTCTGGTTCTAAAATCAAGACTAGTAATTTTCAAGTGAACCATATGAGTTTTACTAGTTCATATTACTTTTGCAAAACATTTTATTATCACGAAACCGTTAAACTTCTGACAAGTTGATGAACTAGCAAAAACCTTCATTTGACTTGAAATATGAAAATTTGATGTTTTAGAATATGAAGATCAAAATAAAAGGATCAGATTTACAGAAAAAAAGGGACGAGTCTTAGCCTAATGGCATCGTTGGTGATGACTTTCATCTTGAGCGTGCCCTTCTTCTCCAGAAGCTGTTCAGGTGGTCGTTGGGGTTTGCCATGGGCGATCCCCCAAATTGATCCTGCTAGATGAAACTAATCAACGATGAATTCAATTCAAGCCTTGCAATTCTTGGCATTGACCCATTGAAGGGCACAGCGAAGTCCATGAGGGACCTCGCAGGTGGTGGATTTTCAAGTGGGGGAGGTGGGTGATTATGAATTTCTTCCGCCATCAATTCTAGTACCAATTTCCTTTTTCTTTCGACATTGCATCGGTGTGTGGTAGCTTCGATCTCTGGGTCTACGGGAAGCATTTCCTCGATACCATGTGATCTCATGTGCATACACAAAAGGGCTAACCTAAAGGAAAATGTCAACAGCACCAAAATAAATAGCAAAAGAAAATAAAAGGAAAAGGAAAATTGTGCAGTCTATCAATAAAGATTGAAATTAATATCAAGTCGTGCCTCCTAGACAATGACGCCAAATACTTGTTCGGAGAATTTCGTATTTGAAACCGCAAGCACACGGGGAGGTTGTAGCGCTAACGGGTCGTCCTCTGGGAGGCAGTCATTGAATATTAATTTCTCCCTAAGTGGGTGGTTTAGGATTTGGGCCAGAGACTGATGGGCTTGGGGATGTGGTTTAGCTTATAATGGGGGGGAAGGTGTAGCCTTATGGGGCTAGGGGAATTGGGGGCTTTGGTAGGACTTTGTCTCTTACGAATTCGAGTTCTGTGATGAAGTTGATGATTATAAGAGATACGAATTCGAGTTCTGTGGTGAAGTTTGATGATTATAAGAGGTCTCTCAGGCCGTCACTAGCCTTGGGTATAATGGAGTAGCCCAAGATTTTAAGGATGGTGACAAGGATGCGGAGTCAGTAGGATGTGAAGAATGGGTTGCAGAAGTTCTGCGTTAAGTTCCTGTCGGAGGGAGTAAGCGTGAACACAACCGTTGTCCTTTGTCGGGTTTGAATTCATAAGAAGGAACACAAATTATATTTTGCAAGTTACATTTGATTTACATTGGGCTTTAAATATGCAGTTTTATTTTTCAATTAATTAGGGTAAGTAAATTTGTTTGCTGAATAACTACCGTTTTACTCTCTTAAGAGTGAAGTTTTAATTATGTAAGTTTATGTGAGGATTGCTAACTCCATGTTAATGTGCTATTTCTAGTTCTCTTCTAATTTTTCTGGAAAACATTTCACAAGATTTTGTCATGCAGGTTTTGTAATATGGGCAGTATAGATGTTCCAATCAAGTACCAATGAGATGAATATAGCTTAAAGGTGAATGTGAAGATGAAGATGGAAAAAAATGATATGAGAGATGCCAGGAAATTATGATAGTTGCATAATTGAAGGCAGGATTACTGAATTCTAATTTATATGCTAAGGGTGAAGCTCTATGATTTAAGGGGGATGTTGGTCAAGCTCTTGGAATTATGTTAGAAGGTTAGTAAAGACTATAAAGTGTAATGATAGACCTATGGCAATACATATGAATGTTATGGGAATGAACTTCGTGAATATATCTGTAAATATTATTAAGCTAATGAGTTTCTTCAATCCAACCTTGGATGATCAAATGAAGTTCAAGGCATTCTACTGTACGGGGGAGCAGCTCATGGCATGTTAATGTACTGGGAGCAGGTAGTAATGGGTCTAATGGCATGATAATGTACTCTTGGGGGTGTATGCTAATGTACTTTGGGGTGGGATGCAGTTCAGATAATGAGGGGGATAAAATCAATTCACTGGAATCATTTGATTGATCACATTTCCTTTGTTTTCATCATGTTTTCCTAGCCTTTGTTTTCTGATATTCAATTTTTGCAGTGAAAAGATTAAATTGCATTAATGAAACAACATTTCGGGGGCAAGTTCATGGCATGCTAATGTATTGTTGAAGGGGCAATTCATGACATGCTAATGTTCTATGGGGTGCAGTTCATGGCATGAACTGGGGGACATTTAATAATGGGTATATTGGCATGCTAATGTACTTTGGTGGGGGGAAGTTTGCCTTCTTGATAGAAAATTTGTCTAAACAATAGGTAGAGTTAGGTTACACAAACAAGATAGTGTTGGGTGGCAGTTCATGGCATGGGGGGCACTTCATGGCATGCTAGTGTACTGTTGGGTGGCAGTTCAAGACATACTAATGTACTTTTGGGGGGCAGTTCATGGCACGATACTGTAATTGGGGGGCATTTAATAATAGGGCTAATGACATGCTAATGTACTTTGGGGCAGTATTTTTCCTTCGTCATAGAAAATTTGTCTAAACAATATGTAGAGTTAGGTTACACAAACATGATAGTGAACAGATAGTGTTCTTTAAATCCATAGGTAGAGTTAGGTTACATACTTAATTATTATCTTCATCATAGAAAATTTGTCTAAACAATGTGGGGAATATGAACTAAATTTTTCTAAAATTTTTGGTGAGAACTAAATATTGGGGGGCTAAATTTTTTGTGTGGAACTTAATAAACAATGAGGGGCACAAAATTTTCCTGGTGGAAACTAACTTTTGAGGAACTACAAATTTTAAATATTTGATGGGAACGAAATTATCTGAGGAGAACTAAATTTTGTTGTAATTAAGATTTTGAAGGGGGACTAAATCCTGTTTGTGTAACCTAACTCTACCTGTTGTTTAGACAAATTTTCTATGATGAAGGCAGAATGCTGCCCCAAAGTACATTAGCAAGTCATTAGCCCTATTATTATATGCCCCCCAAATACAGTATCGTGCCATGAACTGCCCCCCAAAAGTAATTAGCATGTCTTGAACTGCCACCCAACAGTACACTAGCATGCCAAGAAGTGCCCCCATGCCATGAACTGCCACCCAACACTGTCTTGTTTGTGTAACCTAACTCTACCTATTGTTTAGACAAATTTTCTATCAAGAAGGCAAATTTCCCCCCACCAAAGTACATTAGCATGCCAAATATACCCATTATTTAATGTCCCCTAGATCATGCCATGAACTGCACCCCATAGAACATTAGCATGTCATGAATTCCCCCCTCAACAGTACATTAGCATGCCATGAACTTGCCCCCAAAATGGCGTTTCATTAATGCAATTTAATCTTTTCAATACAAAAATTGAATATCAGAAAACAAAGGCTAGGGAAACATGATGAAAACAAAGGAAATGTGATCAATCAAGTGATTCCAGTGAAGTGATTTTATCCCCCCCCCATTATCTTAACTGCCTCCCCCCAAAGTACATTAGCATGCACCCCCAAGAGTACATTATCAAATGCAACTTACAAAATATAATTTGTGTTCCTTCTGATGAATTCAAACCCGGCAAAGGACAACGGTTATGTTCACGCTTACTCCCTCCGACAGGAACTTAACGCAGAACTTCTGCAACCCATTCTTCACATCCTACTGACTCCCCATCCTTGTCACCACCCTTATAATCTTAGGCTGCTCCGTTATACCCAAGGCTAGTGACGGCCTGAGAGACCTCTTATAATCATCAAACTTCACCACAGAACTCGAATTTGTACCTCTTATAATCATCAAACTTCACCATAGAACTCGAATTCGTAAGAGACGAAGTCCTACCAAAGCCCCCAATTCCCCTAGCCCCATAAGGCTCCACCTTCCCCCCATTATAAGCTAAACCACATCCCCAAGCCCATCAGTCTCTGGCCCAAATCCAAAACACCCCACTTAGGGAGAAATTAATATTCAATGACTGCCTCCCAGAGGACGACCCGTTAGCGCTACAACCTCCTCGTGTGCTTGCGGTTACAAATATGAAATTCTCCGAACAAGTATTTGGCATCGTTGCCTAGGAGGAATGACTTGATATTAATTTCAATCTTTATTGATAGACTGCACAATTTTCCTTTTCCTTTTATTTTCTTTTGCTATTGATTTCGGTGATGTTGACATTTTCCTTTAGTTTAGCCCTTTTGTGTATGCACAGGAGATCGCATGGTATCAAGGAAATGCTTCCCGTAGACCCAGAGATCGAAGCTACCACACGCCGGTGCAATGTCGAAAGAAAAAGGAAATTGGTACTAGAATTGATGGCGGAAGAAATTCATAATCGACCACCTCCCCCACTTGAAAATCCACCACCTACTAGGTCCCTCATGGACTTCTCTATGCCCGTCAATGGGTCAATGTCAAGAATTGCGAGGATTGAATTGAAGTCATCATTGATTAGTTTCATCTAGCAGGATCAATTTGGGGGATCACCCATGGAAAACCACAACGACCACCTGAACACCTTCTGGAGAAGAAGGGCACGCTCAAGATGAAAGTCGTCACCCACGATGCCATTAGGCTAAGACTCGTCCCTTTTTTTTCTGTAAATCTGATCCTTTTATTTTGATCTTCATATTCTAAAACATCAAATTGTCAAATTTCAAGTCAAATGAAGGTTTTTGCTAGTTCATCAACTTGTCAGAAGTTTAACGGTTTCGTGATAATAAATTGTTTTGCAAAAGTAAGATGAACTAGTAAAACTCATATGGTTCACTTGAAAATTACTAGTCTTGATTTTAGAACCAGAAGATCAATATCAACGAAAATATCATAAAAAGCAGGGGGATGTGGGGGTTAAATGAGCTGGCAAAAGGGAAAGTTTCCTCTTTGGATTCTTGATGCATGTGTGTCATGTGTTAGTGCACACATTGTGTGTGTGTGTGTGTGCGTGTGTGTGCGTGTGTGTGTGTGTACTTGTTGCTGACAAAGTAGGCACCTTCTGACTGAAAATGTATTGGGTTTTCATTGTTGTAAAGTGCATGGAAAGTAAATTGTTGTTTACACCCGATCATGCAAATACATTAACGAATGTCGGAAAGCATTCAGCTGAGAAGCAATTTTTAATTAAAATTAATAACTAATAAATGAAATTTGGGATATATGAATATTTGCAATTTAATGATGCTCGTTAATGATTTTTAAGGTAAATAGATAGGTCAATAATTGTAAATAAAAACGAAGTAATAAACATTAGATAATTTATTTATTGGTTAATTAATTTCATTGACCTTTAAGGCATACTGTATTTGGTTTAAAAAGCAAGAAGGGGAATTGACAAAACAAATAAATTCAATTTTCAAACAACCAAAAAAAGATGAAAACTTTAAAACTTGATGTCTTTGCTCTCCTTGCAATATTGCTTCCGTCTCTTCTCTTCCAATGGTCAGCACTAGTAAATGGCATGGCCATTGGCGATGCCACTGGTGTGACAGTTATAGGATCTGATATGAGTAAGCAAATTGATGATATCATATTACTTGATGAAAAATCCTGGAAATCCATCAAATCCTTCTTGAAAGATGCTTGGAATATCACCGAATATGCATTTGCTGGTAAGCTAAGAGTTCCCATGCCTTCAAGTATGATCTAGATTAAAAGGATTAATTTATAGATGACAATCCAAGGATTGTGTTGTTTATTGGAACTTCTATGAAAACATTTGGTGTCAGATGTCAGAGGTTACACTTCTAATTCAAATATTGTAATTGAAAATTAGATATCAATAAGATATGAAATGCATTTTATTTCCTTGTTTACAAAATTTTCTTAGCACCTGAAGAAGATCATATTTACAAATTTCATTGTAATTGTTGGACACATGTAATTAAAACAAAGAACACAAATCAATAACTCATGTCTCTATTAATTCATTATTTCAACAAGTCGGGGAAGAAGTTTATTCAACACTTTGCAGAAAGAAATTAGACGTAGAATAATGATCAAGCGTAATTAATGAACAGCAAAGATGATGGCCGTGAGTTGATTCAATATTTTCTAAGGTACACATGAGATGCCAATAAGTGAAGATATTCTAAACATTATGTTGCTAATAGTGATGATGAATGCCGCTTTGCAAACGGAGCTTAATTGGGAAGATGCAAAGAATACCCCTAATCATTAAAGAGTTGAAAAATATGGTCCATGATCATATAAATCCAGATAATATGTACCCTTCTATGCAAATGGTTTAGAAGTATGCAACTGATAAGAGTGATGATGAGTGGTTATATATATATATACTAGTCATAACCCGTGCCCGCGGGCACGGTTCACTTAAGATTTTTCCCCCGCAAAATATTTGTTCCCCAATAAATTATTTCCACAGCCAAAATTTAAAAAAACAACAAATTAGCGTAAATTATTTAACGGCACGTGCGCCTTAGGCACAGAACAACAAATACAGCGCGGTCGCCTTTGGCATGGATCAACAAATTAGCGTACAAAAATTTAGCACAGCACAGAACAACAAATTCGGCGTGGAACAACAAACCTCAGGGTATTTTTCGATGATGTTATTAACTTAAATTTTTGACTTCTGCTTCCTTTACGGGCACAACAGTCGCGGGTACAATTGTTGTGACTTGCATGTGCAATTCAAAAAATTTTCAGATTCTTCAAAATCTTTTCAAAAAAATTTGTAGCTACATTCAAAATATTTCATCCCTAACAAAAAGTTTTAACCACGTTCAGACTAAATTGTAGTTCCCCAGAGAATTTAGTTTCCGCTAAAAATTTTAGCTATCCAAAAGTTTAGTTCCCTCCGATTCAATTCCATGCAAAATTTAAATTTTAGGTCCATATAAATGTAGTTACTCAAAATTTTAGATTAACAAAGATCTTAGTCAACAACCACATTCAAAAAAATACCTCAATTGTTTGGGTGCAAACAGTTTGAACGCCATTCTGTTTGCAACACACACACCCCCCCCAACCTACCCAACCTCTCTCTCCCCCATCTCTCTCTCCCCGCATACTCATCTTCCTCATCTCTCTTCTTAATCCTAAACAAAAAAGAGCAGGTGGTTGAATCTTATTTACCTCTCATCTCTATTCGCATTCTATCACCTTCATATCTTCTTCCTTCCTTATATCATCACCAATATATTCAATTATTAAGTGATTTCCATGTTGATTTTACAAGTTCATTTCATGATTTTTGTCATACAGTCTATTCGATTTTGTCTTTTGGTTTAGGTAACCCAATAAATAAATTACCAGATGATGTACATTAGACACATGGAATCTATCAAGTCACCCAAGATTTATTCACCACTCTTGATACCTACAGATCAAATGCCACATCATGGTATGCCTAACAAAGCCTCATTGGTCTTTTTGTGCAGTGGCTACCAAATGGACTTCCAATTTTCCAAGCTAGAAACTTAAGAAACACCACAAACTCAACATACATATTAATAAGAATGAATTTTATGCATCCATTGATATAAAAGTTAATACAAAACCTTTCAAGACATTTCTTTCATATTCTCAAAACAAAATAGCATATGAATAGCATCACAACTAAATTGATACTAACCATTAAAAAACAGAAAACAAAAAGGAGACACGACGTAATCATAAATACACGTCTTCTATACATGATCATCAATCCATACGCGATCATAAATACATCCAACGCTGATTCTATTGATGGCCCCTTTATCTTCTTTGGAAGTTGAATGTCTTGATAGAAAAGGCAACGACCACAGCGAACATCACAGCGAATCCAACCATCGCAAGAGCAATCCATCCCAAGAAGTCGTACCTAAACCCAAAGTGGTGCCCAATGTATTCAGCCCCAAGATTTCCAAGGAATACAGACAAATGCTGCTTTCCTGACAGAAGTATAAGAAAAAATGTAGCAAACCAACACTACAGAGAAGAGAGAAGAAATTAACAGACATGTAGTAGTGCCAACATTGAGAGAAAGGTAAACATATTTTAAAAAAATTAAAAAATAAATAAATAGAAAGGATTTGATGTTTGGTAGACCTTGAAGATGAGGAGATCCAAAATGAATCTAACCCCAAGAAATTTGAACTAAATCTTCATACTATAATCCAATTGAACAAATCCACAAGTTATTCATCAAACTATAATAGATGCTCATCATTCTTAATTATTAAATAAGCATATTGTAATTATTTATGTGATAGGAATGGAATAATTGCTGCATAAATTGGCAGGAGACTTACCAATGATTTTTTTGATTACATCTCATGAGTATAATCCATTTTGCTGGAGCTACACTCCATGATAGAACCTGATGATGGGTTTCCTCCCACTTTAAGAAATGAAAACTAGCAGAGATATGACGAAATTATTTCTCAGTTCTCCATGAATTTGCTTTAGAGAAGTCTGAAGTTACGTGAATTTCATTGTCCCCCTACAGTATTGATGCCTTCGCATGTCATTGTAGGATTTTCTTTGAGAAGTCATTTTATTAATGAACACAGAATAAAACACATTCTCATTGTTATGGCAGGATATCAGATATCAGAATAAAACACATTCTCATTGTTAAGCCACGAATCCTCAATTCAACTTTTTTGAATTTGACAGGATTTCAGATATCCTGGGCATTCAGCTCAATCTGGGTATTCAAATTGAGCTCAATCAACTTAATTCAGCTCAATCTGGGCATTCAAAAAGCTGAAATTTTTGACAGGATATTAGAAAATTGTTTTGAAAGTTGAGTGCATTGAGCTGAATTGAACATAGATTGTTTTGAAAGTTGAAAGTTGTTGTGAATTTTGGCAGCAACATGAATTTTGACAGCAACATTTTCAATTTTCCAAATGGGTTGAGCAACATGAATTGGAAATTGCCCAACTTGAATTTTCAACATGAATTGAGCTGAATTTTCCCAACAGGAACCCAGATTGCCCAACATGAATTTTCAATTTTGGAAGTTGCCCAACATGAATGGAGCTGAATTTTACAATTTTGACATTTTCAATTTTGGAAGTTGCTCAATTCAGCAACATTTGACATCAACATTTTGGAAGTTGCCCATTTTCAATTTTCATCTGGGTTCAATCTGGGTTCAAAAATTGTCCAAAAATTGTTCAAAATTCAGCTCAATTCAATTCAATTTTCACAGCAACATGAATTTTGAAAGTTGTCATTTGACAGGAAATCAGCTCAATTCAGCTCAATCAAGGCATTTAACTTACATTCAGTTAACTTAACATGAACTGAAAATTGAATTGAAGCCAGATTTTCAAATGCCATTAAATTGAACTGAACTGAAAAGATTCAATTAACTGAACTGAACTGAAAAGATTCAATTACATTCAGTTAACTTAACATGAACTGAAAATAATATTATTACCCAGATTACCCAGATATTCAAACCCATAATATTATTAATATAAAATGGAATATCTCAAGAATAAAGTGAAAAGAATATAATCTTGAAATTCAATTCAAACCTAATTCAATCCTAATGAATTTTAAATGACATTGGAATTGATGATGTGAACAAATACATATGACAGTTCAATCCTCAATGAAAATCATTAGAATTGATGACATTTGTTCACATCACCAAAAGATTTTAATTTCTTTCAAGTGTCCACTATGATTTAATCTTGAGAGGCTCTCAACATGTATAATAAATCAAAAAATAAACAGCTTTGCTTCATACCAAGTTAGTTTCTTTTGCTTTCTTTTGCTTTCTAAGTCAAACATTTTTTTAGCCATCATTCAAACATTATTAGCCATCATTCAAAGGTTTTTCTCATTCAAAATAGCTTTATCATTCAAAGGTTTTTCCCATTCAAGTATTCAAGTATTCAAGCTTAGATATACTTTGATATGCTTGAAGTATTAAAGTATTCATTTGCTATACTTGCATTGAAATGAGCATGTTATAGCCCATTTTGAATTATAGCCCATTTTGAACTGCAGTTATGACTAATTTCTAATAACAATGACTCATTTTGGTCTGAGTTATGACTCATTTCAAAATGAGCCCAGAGTCACATATATAAAATGTTATTCCTGCAGTTGAATAGGACCAACATTCACATTTATCCTGTCATATTAGAAATACATGACTCACTTTGAATTTATATAGCAAACATGACTCACTTTGTATTAGAAATACATGACTCACTCAAATATTGCCAACATTCATATTTCTAATTGGCAAGACTCAAATATCCTGTCAATGTTCATTTTTTAGTTCATTAGCTCATATCCATTTTGGATATGAGCATAGCAAAATCCTGTCAATTTGAGTCAGCACTCAAATATTTTAGTTATTTTAGTTCACCCAAAAGACAGGATATTTGAGTCTCTCGAACTGGATATGCAACTGAAATCCAAATTTGAAGGTTAACTTTGATGCTGGAATGTAATCCAAATTTGCAACTGAGCCATAAGCATTAAAACTTGCAACTGGAATCTAAGGAGTTCCTAGGGTTGGATATGCAACTGGATTCCAAATGGAATCCAAATTTGCAACTGGAATGCATATTTTAGTTCCAAATATCATAGTTTTAATGATGAAAATTTGGATATGCAACTGAAATCCAGAACTTGGATATGCAACTTGGATATGCAACTGGATTTAAGTCCTGTAATATGCTTATTACCCATATTCATAGTATAACATATCAAATTTGAATATGCAACTTGTTAGTCAATTAACTCCAAAACTTGGATTTCATGTAATAATACATAGTCCTCTTAATCTAATAATACATATGAGGAATGTATATAATAATGCTCAACATTAAATTTGCATAGTCCTCTTAATCTTAGTTTTAAACTAATAGTTAAATTTGAGATTAAATGCTCTTAATCTCAGATCAAATTTGAGATTAAATTTGCATAGTCCTATTAGACCTCTTAAATTTGCATTGCTAATAATTTGAGATTAAATTTGAGATTAAGAGTGCATTGCTCATAGTTAAATTTGAGATTAAATGCTCAACATTAAATTTACCTATGTATTATTAAATTTGCAGTGCTAATAATACCTAACTCCAGAGCATTAGGTATTCTGAGTTTTAAACTCTAAAAATGAGCAGTTTAGGAAATAGTTTTAAACTCCAAACTCCAAACCAAAAGTGAACCAAAGTAAGATATAGCAAAATCAACTATTTTCAGTCAAGGTTCAATGTTCAGTTACATTCTAAAAATCAATTTTTCACATTCATTGAGATATATGTGATGACAAATGCTTGGGGTTGGGGTTGGGTAAATATTGAGGAAAAAATGATTTAAACTGAAAACATTGATATGATTTAAAATGATTGCGGTTAATATTGAGAAAAAAATGATTTAACTTCAACATGCTCATGTCCTGTAAAATGTCCTGTAAAAAATGATTTAAACTGAAAACATGGATATGATTTAAAATGCTTGGGAATTTTTTTGTCCTGAAAAAAAATACTTGGGTTAATATTGAGGAAAAAATTGATTTAAACAGAAAACATGCATATGATTTAAAATGAAAACATGATCATGTCCTGTAAAAATGTCATGTAAAAATGTCCTGCAATATCTTGTAAAAATTTCCTGAATGCTTTGAATGCTTGGGATTTTTTTGTCCTGTAAAAATGAGGTAATGAGGAATAAGAAAACTAAAAAGCAAAACTAAAACGTGAGGTTGCGTTAAAATGAAAACATTGATATGAATACTTTTATCAACTCATTATACTCCAAAAACTAAATCTCATGTGCACAATTAAACTCATTTTACTCCAAGAAACAATAGTCCAAAAACAGGAAATGAGCAACTAAAACTAAGCATATGAGAAACATGAATGCTCAATTTTAAACATACTTTGACATTACCTTTTTTAGTCCTGAATGCCTGAATGCTAATATCAAAACATATCAAACAAAGCTCTATGCTCCAGTTTTAGCCATTCTAAAATACAATAATACATGATTATATGGCTGAATGCTAAAATCCATATGCTATCTAGTTTACTTTTTCCAAGTAAGATTATATTGAGCTATCTAGCTTCAATTTAGAGGTCCAAGTGCTTGCAATCTGCATTTACCAACAGAACAAAGTTTAAATCCTCAGGACCCTGTAAAATTTATGTTCAAACTTAACATAACACTCAATCAAAAAATGAGCCCCATGCATATAAACTGTAATAACACTCAATCTTTTTTAATTACATTTTTTAATTACACCAAGAGTATGGATCAGTTACCTAATGTTGAATGAATATCCAATCACCAAATAACCCAGAATTGAAACTTGAACTCTTGAATATCCCAGTTAAACAATTAAACTTGAACTTTTGAACTTCATGATAACACACCCAGAATATTCAAGTCACCTCCAGAAATAAATATCCTCGACCTTGTAAAAATCTGAAAATACCATAAGAAAATTTGAACTCATATGTTTTTGATGAGCCCAGATTCAAATGCCCAAATTAAAGTTAACTTTAAGCACATTCATTCCAGATTGAACTCATATGTATTGAATTTGATAACACACTGTGAGGCTTAAATTTGATAAGCACATTTTTTAAAAGCAGATGTATTCAAATATCCCAACATGTGCTTCAAATAGTTCATTCTGTCAACATAGCACATAGTTCAAATAGTTCATTCTGAATGGTTTGCTCAACATTTCAAATAGTTCATTCTCTCACACAGGACATTTGAAGCACATAGTTCACATAGTTAATTCTGAATGGTTTTCTCAAATAGTTCATTCAAATTTGATAAGCACATTTCATATAAGCACATGTAAAGTCTGAATGATTTGTCCCAACTATGTGAGAGAATGTCCCAACATGTGCTTCCAATGTCCCAACTATGGGAGAGAATGTCCCAACATCTGAATGAACTATCTTCAGCAAATTCAAGCACATTTCAAATTCAAGCAGATGTTTTCAAAGGTCATGTATAACTTAAGCAAATTTCTATTAGTCATGTTTCAAAAGGAGTCCTAATGAGTCATGTTTCAAAATGAGCTTTTGTTATGAGGAAATAGATAAGAGTTGCTTAAATAATCAAATTGAAATTTTTCTCATTCAACTGTATTTGAACTTGATGAAACTTGATGAAAAAAACTTCACATAACTATCAAATTCATATAAAAAATGGTCTGCAGTTGCAGTTAAAATAAATAATGGTTAAAAAAATTTCTCATTCAAGTAAAAAATTAAAACTTGATGAAGTATTGAAATTTTTTAACCAACCTTCACATAACTATCAACAGTCTTCCTTGCTTATTATCCAGAGGGTTGCTTTTTTGCTTATTAGCACATGGACAAAAGTATGCAGTTTGCTTATAGTCCAATATTGGCAGTGTCCTGTGGCTAGTCCAATATTGTTACTTGACAGGATATTCATATTGAAGGATATTCATATTAGCTAAGTAACAATTCAAAAATTGACAGAATATTCAAAATTTAACTTGAATGGGATATTCAAAATTTGAGTGCATATAAATTCGTATTGAGGCTTAGTACTCCATTTTGAAACATAACAGTGTCCTGAGAATAAAATGGGATATTCAAAATATTGTGGCTGCAATACTCCGAATTTTATTGAGTGTTTTGTTTCAAATATCCCAATTTGATTGAGTGTTATGTTTGATTGAGTGTTATGTTTCAAATAAAATGGGATATTCAAAATTTGATTGAGAGTTATGTTTCAAATATCCCATTCTAATTAAGGCTGCAGCCTCAAAATATGAGTGCATATAAATTTAACTTGACTGAAACATAACACTCAATCAAATTCATTCTCTTCATCAAAAATTTAAATTCATTATCAGGACACTGTTATAACACTCAAAAAATTTATGTTCAAACTTCAAAATGAAAATTCAAACTTAAATTCAAAAAATTTATTCTCAAGTTTAAATCCTTACACTTGAGAATCAAAAATTTATCTTTTACACTCAAATTCAAAAAGCTATAATAACACTCAAAATTGATTCAAAAATTCATTCACATAACAGGCAATCAATTTTAAAGCTATAATAACACTCAAGGTGAGAGAATTATATATGCTGTAATCTCATATTAGCAATCTCATATTTTCCAGCAATCTCATACTTCAAAGTGAGAGAATTATATTTTCAGCAATCTCATATTATACATGAAAATGTTATTATCTTGGAATACTTCAAAGTGTGTATTCAGTATAAGTTTGGAATAAAAGCTCACAAATTTGCTTTCAGTTGCAATTTCAGGTGAAGCTTGGGTAGTAGTGTTATTATCAAGATTTCAGTTGCAACTCAAAAATTTGCTCAAGAGTGTTACAACTGAAGTAGTGTTATACCCAAGCTTATACTGAAGCAAATTTGCAACTGAAAGCAAATTTGCAAATTTCAGTTGTAAATTTCAGTTGTAAATCAAAATTACAACTGAAAGCAAATTGGCTCAAAAGTTGTAAATTTCAGTTGTAACACTACTACCCAAGCTTATACTGAAGCAAATTTGCTCAAGATTTCAGTTGCATCTCAAGCAAATTTCAGTTGTTATCAATTTCAGTTGTTATCATATTCAGTATAAGCTTGGGTAGTAGTGTTATTATCAAGATTTCAGTTGCAATTTCAGTTGTACATTTCTAAGCCATATTTCCAAGCTATCAGTGAAGTGAGTTATCAGTGATAGCAATTAGTGATATTGCATATGAAGATTAGCATTGTCCTGTTATTAGCAATGCATATGAAGATTAGCATATGAAGCTAACAGGACAATGCTATTAGTGATATTGCAAATACCATATCAGCATTGAGAATTCAATGAAAATTAGCAAATATTGGTTGCAAATACCTATAAATTTTCAGTGATAGCTATTAGTGATATTGCATATGAAGATTAGCATTGTCCTGTTATTAGCAATGCATATGAAGATTAGCATATGAAGCTAACAGGACAATACTATTAGTGATATTGCAAATACCATATCAACATTGAGAATTCAATGAAAATTATCAAATATTGGTTGCAAATACCTATAAATTTTCAGTCTTCTATATCATAATTGCCCTGTTAATGTTAATTGTCCTGTTAATTAACATTGATTGATAGTATTAGGTAAGATGATTTTTGAGTTTAATATTGGTTTGCAATATTGGCTGAAAATCATATGAATTAGGTAAGTTTAATATTGGACAAAGTTAGTAATTAACATTTAGAATAATTAGAATATCATTATCTCAATTGCAAACTTTGTCCTCTTAATATTGTTGAGCTTTGTCCTGTTAATTTTCTTTCAGCAATTTCAAACTCAATTGCAAACTCAAGCTTTTAGCAAGCTCAATTTTTTCAGTACGCTCAATTTTTTAAGCAATCTTGGAATCTTGGAATAAAAGCTCTATAATCTTGGAATAAAAGCTCACCAATTATCTCAAGCTGATCAATGGGTGAGGGTTGAAAATTACACCCAATTACACATGAAAGCTTAAGGAAATTACACCCAACTACACTGAAAATTACACACAACTGAAAGTTACACCTAATTACCAATTCATATTTTGGAAGTTGCAACTGAAATTTATATCATATATAGTCTCAAATTAATATATAGGGTTGAAAATATCTCAATTGCATTAATATATTTTTGAATATCTCAATTTCTCATTAAAAGTTAAAGTATATACTTTTGACTTTATATAAACTCAAAAATTCACTCCCAATTAGTTATGAAATATATATTCAATGCAAACTGGGACTTGAAAATATATTCAAACATCACTCAATATCTTGAACATCACACCCAATTGAAAATATATTTAATGCAAACTATGCAAACTATATACTTTTGAGTTTATATAAATTTTAAACAGTTAAATCTTGATAACCAAAATACGTATGGACAATACAAAAATATATTCAAGTTCCAAAATTGATAACCAATCAAAAAAATGAATAAAACTTGAGCATATCATCAAAGACCACAGGATTGACACTGAAGAGTAAGCACATCAACATTAATTCAACTTGCAATATAGGAAAAAAACCACATGATTGACAAAACTCAATTCTCTCAAACTCAAAACTCACCAACTACAAACAAAACTCACCAAGGGTTGAGGTGGAGAGGAAGTGATGAAGCTCTCAAACTCACAAAGCTCACAAAGGGTTGAGTTGCTGAGGCCGTGTTGAAGCTCAAAGCGCTGCAATGGGGGTGCTCTGCTTGATGAGGGTGAAATAAAGTAAAAGAAAAAAAATTGAGGAGAAGAGGAAGAGCTAACCGAGGTAGAAGATGATGGTGCTCTTCTTGATGTGCTTGCTCTTCGTGATAATGGAGGTAGAAGAAGATGGCGAGGAGCTCCGTTGAGCTGCTTGATCTTGGCGGGCAAATTTTCCTGCAGCGCAAGTGTTTGTGAATTGAGATGTGATCTTGATCTTAGGCGCCAATTGTTTCCCTCTAATGTGATCAAAATACGTTTGTGATGTGATCAAAAAAACTTTCCCTCCCATTTGTGATGTGAGCAAAACTTTCCCTCTAATCTGTAAACGGAAATTTCGATTTCAATTTTTTTTTAAAAAAAATTGATTTGATTTCTTATATCTCAATGTTAGGCTCTGATATGATTTGATTTCATTTGCGGAAAATGATTTCAGGAAAATGATTTCTTATATCCAATATCTCATATCTCAATTTCTCATACCCTACATACAATCTATATAAACATCACACACAATTACACATAACCAAAACCAAATTCTCTTATCCATTATCTCTTATCCATTATCTCTTATCCAAATTCTCTTATACAATAATACATATATCCACATACAACAATACACATAACCAATATCTCTTATCCAATCTCTCTTATCCAATCTCTCTCTCTCTCTCTCTCTCTCTCTCTCTCTCCCCCCCCCGCTCTCTCCACCTCTCTCTATTATACATTTGACAGTGTCTTTGGAATCCTAGGGCTGAATTGGACAAGACAAAAGACGATTGAGATTTGATCATGGAAAATCAACGGTTGAGATGGGTTGATGTAATTTAGATGGGTCAGATCAATAAAGAAAGAAAAAAATTTCTATCGTCCCCACAGCAAGTTTGGGTTTCGTTGGGTTGTGGGGTCAGCTCAATATAGAGAGGGTTAATATTTGGGTATCATTGGGTTGAGTACGATAAGCCAGCATCATTTATTTCGTTGGGTAGTTTACGCTGAGAAACCCCTCGAATCTTCCCCAAATCTCCACGTCTCGCCTCGACGCACGCCCTCAACCCCTCGACTCCTCCCCAGGTCCACCCGACTCCTCCCCACGGATCTCCTCGCATAAAAAACACCATGGATCATCATCCTCGCAAGCATCTTCAACATCGCAAGCATCATCCATCCTCCATAGCCTCCTCCAGAGCATCCTCAATCTCGCAGGTAACCCTCTAGCCTCGCAATCATCCTCGCAATCTTCATCTCCTTTGTCGCAGGTAGTCACTTAGGGTTTATTGCTTAAGGGTTCTGTTGTTCATTTTGTCGCAGGTTAGCGGGGAAATCTTACTGTGAATACATTTTTTACATATGATAGTTTGTTTCCCATCTCAGCATATGAAATTTGTCACAGGTTAGCGGGGAAATCTTACTGTGATGTTTGTTTACTGTGAAATTTGCAATTTAACTAAACATATGAAATTTGTTTACTGTGAAATTTCACATATGATAGTTTGTTTCCCATCTCAGCCAGGAAACCATCAAGCTGCCCTTTCTAATCTCGAGAACATTGGAGCATTTGGTAACCCCATCTTCATTTCAACCTTCGCAGTAATCTCGCAGGTAACCCCCTCTCCCCATCTTCATTTCTGTATAGTTAACTTTTTATATTTTAATGGATCATTTTGTAGTAATCCGTGCCCTTGGGTGTAAGATTACTGGAATTTTTAAATTTAAATGATGAAGTTTCTTTTTGCAAGCCTTTTCTATTTTAAATGGAATTTTTGTTATTTGCAAGAGTATCAATTTCACTGGAATATTTGTTGTGCCTATAATTACGTGTGAGTTGTGTGTAATTAATAGCATTTCTTCTTTTATGCTACTAATAATTAAGTGTTGCTGATGATTAGCTTAGGGGTTGGTAGCATTTTTGTGACGCCAAGTGCCAATGGACCTTTTGAAAGCAGTTAAATAATTAAGTTTTTGTAACTTCTGTTAGCTTAAATTGTTGCTGATTAACTTCTGTTAACTTCTGATAACCTCTGTCAACATAATAACATCTTTTTGTATTTGGTGCATCAGTTCTTGGTGACTTCTGCTAATTTAAGTGACGAAGCAGTAGTACTTGGTGCTTCATTGCATGTCACTTTTCAAATTGGCAATTTTAAGCCTGTTAGTTATTTGGGGTCTAGAATGAGCACATTTAGGTGTAAGCTTAAATGATGAAGTTTCTTTTTGCAAGTTTTTTGACCAAATCAAGTTTGTTTCCAGAGTTTTTGTTGTGTGCAAGAGTGCTATTTGCAAGAGTAGAACGCATTGTAATGTTTGTTATGTGCCTGAGTATCAAGAATATCAAGTTCATATGCACTTCCTTGGAGCAGTAACCCCATCTGCATTGGTTGCAGTAATCTCAAGTTCACATGCTGATGTTATAAAACCCGGCCAACGCCAATGCCAGTACTGAGATTTGAGACCTTGATGTATACATGGCTTAATCTTTTCCTGTCATCCCATATATATATAAATATTTGTATGCATGCTTTTATTTTGTGTATTTTAGCTTTTTGCACGGTATCCCAAATGTGAATTGGGCATGGTTGACACTGCTTTAACATATTTTGAAGCATATAGTGCATTATGACACCATCTTGGCACTTCATATTTAAGTTTTTTTGACCTCCATGTTAATGAAATTCACACATTTGGTTTTGAAGAAGTTATAAAACACATAGTATGGTTACTATTACACTTCATGAGAATTATTAATGGATGGGATCACTATTATGTCAGTTATACATGAGGCTGCTTATAATGAAATTCTTACAGGAACTGGCATCATAAATTATTAACGTGGTGCTTATATGAGCACAATGGATTGTGCTTATGATAGATTTAGTAATTAAATGGATGCATATTCAGAAGATCGAAGCGGGTTATATTTCATTTTCCATGGCAGGGTGCTCACTTTCATATTGTCTTGCAGGCTAAGCTTCAGGAATTTCTTGGAAGAAAAGATTTAGACAAGCATCTTGATACTGATGAAGCAATAGTGCTTGGTGCTTCATTGCATGCTGCTAATTTAACTGATGGAATTAAGTTGAACCGTAAACTGGGTATGATTTAAGTGACGAAGCAGTAGTATTTGGTGCTTCATTGCATGACACTTTTCAAATTTGCAATTTTAAGCCTGTTAGTTATTTGGAGTCATATTTTTCTAATAACAGAATGTTGCATATTTTTCAGTTTCTAATGAAAGATATGCATATCAGTTTCATGCATAGTGATATGCATATCAGTTTCTAATGCATTGTGAAATTAGAATATCTGTCAGATTTCAGAATCCAGTTCAAGCAAATGATATGCATAGCATGATTAATTTGATCCTAGCTGTTAATTTCTTAATTTGCTGTTATTATTCGCCTAATGGTTTTTTTATCATGTTAATTTCATCTAATTACATTGGTTCAAATTGATGGAAGCATTAAATTTGTGGGAATATAAAAAATTACGAAGCATGGGAATAGAAAAAAATTGAATGGAAGCATTAAACCTTTCATGGCCATCCATAGTTCTTGGTATTCAAACTTCTTGAAAAAAGGGTATTCATGCTTCAAGTTATTTGTGTTGGCCTCTAATTGACAGGTATTCACATTGACATGATAATAGAGTTGGCCTTCAGAGTTGGCCTCCAATTGACATGTATTCAAATTGCTTCATTTTGAATTTTTGCAAGCACATGATATCTGCTGATAGAAACATGAATACCTGCAGGCAATTTTAAGAAACCTGCTTGAAGGAAATTTGGCATTTATTTTTGACTATTAAATGAAGCAATTTGAATGAATGAATGAAAGAAATTGAAGATTAAATGAAGCAATTTGAATGACTGACTGCATGTATGGCATCCATAATTGTTGGTATTCATGTTTGACTGCATGGTTGGTATCCATGTTTGTATCATTTTGAATAATTGTTGAGGATCCATGAACACAAATAACTGCTTGAAGGCAATTTGGCATGTAGGCAATTTGAAAAATAGGTATTCATGCATTGACGTACATCGATTCAGATGTCAAATGTTATCATGTCAGCAAATGTGCTCTGTAGCAGGTAATTTCTAGGATATCCAAGTTTTCTTAATTTGATCTATAATGTATTATTTTTGTGCAGAAATAATCCATCTTTTAACTATTATTTTGCTGCAGATTCTAAATGTGCAAAAAAGAGAAGTTTGCTAAATCAGTTATGGAGATTCTGCATTTATTTTCATCATTTCAAAGAAGAGAAGAGAATTTCTGGGAGATTCTGCAAACAAGAATAGTTTGCCAATTTTGCTACATCAGTTATGGTTGACTATTAAGTTATGGAGATCCTGTATTTAATTTCATCATTTCAAGTCCGAGATAGAGCGCAGGGTCCATGCGATGATTGACAAGTTTGCTGAGCGTGTACTTAGATCACTTGATGTAGCATGCCATGTGCAACTCTTTTGCATTGTTTACAAAATTTTGTTTAAATTTTCTTCTTTATAAACACCATGGAATTCTTTGTTCAACATAATTTCATTTGTATGGCATTTTTGTATTGTTGTCCATAGTCTTACCGAAAGTTCCAGGGTTTAGGAAAGACGGTGCAGGAGGTCCATGGAAATTTATTGGTCTGTGTCGGACAAGATTCAGTTAGTTTTGTTGTTCCTCTGTTTAAAGATTTTGAGATTTTGAGATGTTGGGTATTATCAACTGATTTGTGTGTCAATGTGCTTTGTTGTTGTGTGTTATTCTATAGAAAATCAGGTGATGGCATGTTTTTTGAATAATGCATACTTGCATGAACTCCTAAGTGTTACAATTGTATCAAGGAAATCAGAAAAACCCTTTTGGAAATTCTTGGTAGCATGCCGTTTCTTGAACTTCTCAGAGTTCCAATAAACTTCGCATATCTTGGGTGCCTCTTGGAAATTTCTTGAAAGAAAATCAGAAAAAAGACAACCTATTACAATTGTGAGGTAAATGTTATCCAGCAATAATGCATGAGGCATCAATACATAACATCACTGATACAGAATTTGTTAATATGAAGGATCGGATAAATAATAATACTAATGCATCATTGAAGACATCACCCAACCATCCATAATTCATGCATCCCCAAATAATGTAGCTCCAATTAGGAGTCTCAGATACCAACCATGCAAGAAGCTCAATCTCTTACGATTTTCCTATAGATAAAAAAGAATTGATAACCAGAAGGCGATTTTGCAATAGATAATAAAATTGATTACCAGAAGGCGTCAGCGCGATTTTACTACATCAAAAAAGAATTGATAACCCGAAGGCTCAGATACCAACCACGCAAGAAGCTCAATCTCTTACGATTTTACTATAAATAAAAAGAAGTGATAATCCAAACGCGCCCTCGCCGAATTAGTTGTTCTGCACCGAGTCTTTATGGAAAAAAGATCAAAATAAAAGTATAAGATTTATGGAAAAAAGGGACGAGTCTTAGCCTAATGGCATCGTTGGTGACGCCTTTCATCTTGAGCGTGCCCTTCTTCTCCATAAGGTGTTCAGGTGGTCGTTGGGGGTTTCCATGGGCGATCCCCCAAATTGATCCTGCTAGATGAAACTAATCAACGATGACTTCAATTCAAGCCTTGCAATTCTTGACATTGACCCCATTGAAGGGCATAAAGAAGTCTATGAGGGACCTAGCAGGTGGTGGATTTTCAAGTGGGTGAGGTGGTTGATTATGAATTTCTTCCGCCATCAATTCTAGTACCAATTTCCTTTTTCTTTCGGCATTGCACCGGCGTGTGGTAGCTTCGATCTCTGGGTCTACGGGAAGTATTTCCTCAATACCATGCTATCTCCTGTGCATACACAAAAGGGCTAAACTAAAGGAAAATGTCAATAGCACCGAAATCAATAGCAAAAGAAAATAAAAGGAAAAGGAAAATTGTGCAATCTATCGATAAAGATTGAAATTAATATCAAGTCGTGCCTCCTAGGCAACGACGCCAAATACTTGTTCGGAGAATTTCGTATTTGTAACCGCAAGCACACGGGGAGGTTGTAGCGCTAACGAGTCGTCCTCTGGGAGGCAGTCATTGAAGATTAATTGCTCCCTAAGTAGGTGGTTTTGGATTTTGGCCAGAGACTGATGGGCTTGGGGATGTGGTTTAGCTTATAATGGGGGGAAGGTGGAGCCTTATTGGGCTAGGGGAATTGGGGGCTTTGGTAGGACTTTGTCTCTTACGAATTTGAGTTCTGTGGTGAAGTTTGATGATTATAAGAGGTACGAATTTGAGTTTTGTGGTGAAGGTTGATGATTATAAGAGGTCTCTCAGGCCGTCACTAGCCTTGGGTATAATGGAGCATCCCAAGATTGTAAGGGTGGTGACAAGGATGGGGAGTCAATATGATGTGAAGAATGGGTTGCAGAAGTTCTGCGTTAAGTTCCTGTCGGAGAGAGTAAGCGTGAACACAACCGTTGTCCTTTTTCGAGTTAGAATTCATAAGAAGGAACACAAGTTATATTTTGCAAGTTACATTTGATTTACATTGGGCTTTAAATATGTAGTTTTATTTTTCAATTAATTCGGGTAAGTAAATTTGTTAGCTGAATAACTACCGTTTTACACACTTAAGAGTGAAGTTTTAATTATGTAAGTTTTTATGTGTGGATTGCTAACTCCATGTTAATGTACTATTTCTAGTTATCTTCTAATTTTTCTGGAAAACATTTCACAAGATTGTGTCATGCAGGTTTTGTAATATGGGCGATATAGATGTTCCAATCAAGTACCAATGAGATGAATATAGCTTAAAGGAGAAGGCGAAGATGAAGAAGAAAAAAATGATTTGAGAGATGACAGGAAATTATGACAGTTGCATAATTGAAGGCAAGATTACTGAAATCTAATTTAGATGCTAAGGGTTAAACTCTATGATTTAAGGGGAATGTTGGTCAAGCTCTTGGAATTATGTTAGAAGGTTAGTAAAGACTATAAAGTGTAATGATAGATGGCAATACATATGAAGGGTATGGGAATGAACTTCGTGAATATATCTGTAAATATTATTAAGCTAATGAGTTTCCTCTATCCAACCTTGGATGATCAAATGAAGTTCAAGGCATTCTACTGTACGGCGGGAGCAGTTCATGGCTTGCTAATGTATTAGGAGCAGGTAGTAATGGGTCTAATGGGATGATAATGCACTCTTGGGGGTGCATGGTAATGTACTTTGGGGGAGACAGTTCAGATAATGGGGGGGATAAAATCAATTCACTGGAATCACTTGATTGATCACATTTCCTTTGTTTTCATCATGTTTCCCTAGCCTTTGTTTTCTGATATTCAATTTTTGCAGTGAAAAGATTAAATTGCATTAATGAAACGCCATTTCAGGGGAAAGTTCATGGCATGCTAATGTACTGTTGAGGGGGCAATTCATGACATGCTAATGTTCTATGGGGTGCAGTTCATGGCATGAACTGGGGGACATTAAATAATGGGTATATTGGCATGCTAATGTACTTTGGTGGGGGGGCAGTTTGCCTTCTTGATAGAAAATTTGTCTAAACAATAGGTAGAGTTAGGTTACACAAACAAGATAGTGTTGGGTGGCAGTTCATGGCATGGGGGCACTTCATGGCATGCTGGTGTACTGTTGGGTGGCAGTTCAAGACATTCTAATGTCCTTTTGGGGGGCAGTTCATGGCACGATACTATAATTGGGGGGATCTAATAATATGGCTAATGACATGCTAATGTACTTTGGGGCAGCATTTTTCCTTCATCATAGAAAATTTGTATAATCAATAGGTAGAGTTAGGTTACACAAACATGATAGTGAACAGATAGTGTTCTTTAAATCCATAGGTAGAGTTAGGTTACATACTTAATTATTATCTTCATCATAGAAAATTTGTCTAAACAATGTGGGGAATATGAACTAAAGTTTTCTAAAAATTTTGGTGAGAACTAACTATTGGGGGGCTAAATTTTTTGTGTGGAACTAAATAAACAATGAGGGGCACAAAATTTTCCTGGTGGAAACTAACTCTTGAGGAACTACAAATTTTAAATATTTGCTGGGAACGAAATTCTCTGAGGAGAACTAAATTTTGTCGTAATTAAGATTTTTGAGGGGGACCTAATAATTATTGCATTCTAATTATTGTTGTTTGTTTAAAATTAGGGGGTCAAAGATTTTTTGGGGATAAAGTTTAAATGAACCGTGCCCTTAGGGCACGGGTTTTGCCTAGTGTATATACATATACGTATATATGTATATGTACATATATACATATGTATGTATGTATAAACATGTATATGTACATATATACATATATGTATGTATAAACATGTTGAGAATGGATCAAATGACCTCCAAAAATAACCCCCAAAAATAACCCCCTATCAAAAAGTCTATGCCCCCCATTTTTTTCGAATGATCCAAACCGTTCATCTTGATCTCAACCCTCTAAATCCTTGACCCACTAATTTTCTGTCCGGTCACATGTGTTTTGCCCGTTCATCCATCCGACCCAAATTTAACGGGTTTGCATGAACAAAACTTTTGCGAATGGTTGATGAATGGGCAAAACACCTGGGATCGGGCTAAAAATTGATGGCTCGGGGATTTAGAGGGTGGAGATCAAGATGAACGGTTTGGATCTTTCGAAAAAATGGGGGCATAGACTTTTTGATAGGGGGTTATTTTTGGGGGTTATTTTTGGGGGTCATTTGATCCCTCATCATACATGTTTATCTATATATGTATATAGATACTCATGTGTGTGTGTGTGTGTGTGTCTATATCTATATAATTATATCTATATATGTATATGTGTGTATATGTATACATTTATACTATATATATGTATATACACATATATAGTACAAATGTATATCCACACAGAGGAGGGATCAAATGACCCCCAAAAATAACCCATATCAAAAATCCTATGCCTCCTATTTTTTCGGTAGATCCAAACCATTCATCTTGATCTCCACCCTCTAAATCCTTGACCTACCAATTTTCAGCCCGATCCCATGTGTTTTGCTCGTTCATCCATCCGACCCAAATTTAACGGTTTCTCATGCACAGAACTTTTGTGAATGGTTGATGAACAGGCAAAACACATGGGATTGGGCAGAAAATTGGTGGGTCAGGTATTTAGAGGGTGTAGATCAAGATGAACGGTTTGGATCTTCTGAAAAAATGGGGGGCATAAGATTTTTGAGAGGGGGTTATTTTGGGGGTTATTTTTTAGGGTCATTTGATCCCTCCTCATACACACACATATATATATGTATATGTACATATATATAGGGGCGTGGTCGGCTACGAACGGTTCTCACGGGGTTGCCCGTGTGAACTAAATTTTATTTTATAAAATTTTTTTCAAAATTTTTTTACCACACTTTAATCCATTCATATATACACCCCAGAAAAAATAATGGGTGCACCCTAGGTGGATTTGACCCTCGATCAAGCTGTTACAAATTTAACGATTTCAGAACAATAGAACATTTTGTACCGATCTGATCAAGGGGAAATGGGGGGATTGTCTTGATTTTTGATATGAATGTGTATTAACATGTTTAGAACACATTCCACTGTTTGGATCTATGAAAAAAATCAAAGAGAGGAAGTTCCCATGGAGTTCTCACGGGAGAAAGTTCTCATTTGAACATTCCCTTATATATATATATATATATATATATATATATGTTGACTAGGATCCATTCGGATGAATCAAACATGCGGATCCATCAAAGAGGATTTTAAAGCTAGACAATGTAAATAGAAAATCCGACCGTTGGATGTCATCTAACATGTCTAAAATCTCCAAACAAAATTTCAACTAATTTGGACATGTTTTGCCCATGCATCAAGTGGTTGCAAAATTAGCCGATTTTACAACTATTCAAAAACATCGATTTTGCAACCACTTGATGCATGGGCAAAACATGTCCAAATTAGTTGAAATTTTGTTTGGAGCTAGTTTAGACATGTTGGATGACATCCAACGGTCGGATTTTCTATTTACATTGTCTAGCTTTAAAATCCACTTGGATGGATCCGCATGTTTGATCCATCCGAATGGATCCTAGTCAACATATATATATATACTAGTCATAACCCGTGCCCACGGGCACGGTTCATTTAAGATTTCCCCCCGCGAAATCTTTGTTCCCAAAAAATTATTTCCACTGCCAAAATTTAAAAGAACAACAAATTAGCGTAAAAAAATTTAGCGACACGGGAACCTTCGGCGCGGAACAACAAATACGGCGCGGGCGCCTTCGGCGCGAAACAAAAAATTCGACGCAGAACAACAAATTCGACACGGACGCCTTCGACGTGGAACACCAAATTTGACGCGGAACAACATATTGGACGCAGGCGCCTACGACGCGGAACACCAAATTCGACCAGGAACAACAAATTCGACGCGAGTGCCTTCGGTGCAGAACAAAATATTCGACGCAGAACATCGCGTGAGTGCCTTCGACGTGGAACAACAAATACAGCGCGGGCGCCTTTGGCATGGAACAACAAATTAGCGTAAAAAAATTCTGCGCGGAACCACAAATTCATTAAGGGGATGCCCAGATGACAACTGATGGTTTTTGGGGAGAGGGATATAAATGAAAAATCCCAAAGTGCAAAAAGTTAACCCACGTCTCTATTTAGCCGACATGATAAAAATCCAACATGAAAATAAAAACACACTCGTCCAAATTTTGATCAGAGAACAAAATGGGTAATGAAAACAAAATGGTCCAAATTTTGAGAAAAAATTTTGATCAGAGAACATCCCCACTACTTTAAACAAATTTCTATGTGTAACCCAAATGAAATAAATCCCTAAATTTTGATCCACGTTCCTTCTAAACAATACCAAATGGAATTTTAAGAAATAAAGGAGATAAGAGACTAAGGAAGATACAGCATCCACTCAGCAATCATCACAATTGCCCAAATCCACCAAATGGGTTTAATGATAAGAAAGAGAGTATGAACAATTTCCACTCTCTAAGAGATCCTAGTTGCTGCACCTTCGACACCAAATGCACAAACTTTTCGACACCAAATGCACAAACTTTTTAACACGCAATTTTTTCTGTACATATTTTGGATCAAAACCCAACATAAATCTATACCAAAAACACATAAAACCAAGTAAGCAGCACAAACCACTGAAAGCAACACTCCCCTTAAGTTATTTTCTAGTGATGGATTAAACCATGTTTAGGCCTTGTCTGCCAACATGGTTTACTTTCCAAAACTGGGTTTTGGTATAGTTTGGGTTTGAGATCCAAACCGAGATTGTTGAGACATTGGTTTGTATGGATGCCAAAATAGAGTCTCTTAAACTGAGGCGTTAAGCCTCCAAGCCTTAGAGAAACTGGAGTTTGTGATTATTCAATCTAATTAAATTTTCACAAACTGATGCGTAAGTACAAATATCAGTTTCATTTTAACTTTAAATAACAGTTTTAGAAATTGCTATTGATTGCCAACGGAGCATTGCTCCAGCGGCATATCCCTCCGCCTCCTTTCGAGGCGACCCGGTTTCGAACCCGGCGGATGGGAGCCCCGCGCGCGCTTTACCAGCATTCCAACGGATCAAAAAGAAAAAAGAAATTGCTAAATTTTCACAAACTGATGCGTAAGTACAAATCTCAGTTTCAGTTTAACGTTAAATAACAGTTTTAGAAATTTCTATTGATTGCCAACGGAGCATTGCTCCAGCGGCATATCCCTCCGCCTCCTTGCGAGGCGACCCGGTTTCGAACCCGGCGGATGGGAGCCCCGCGCGCGCTTTACCAGCATTCCAACGGATCAAAAAGAAAAAAGAAATTGCTAAATTTTCACAAACTGATGTGTAAGTACAAATCTCAGTTTCATTTTAAATTTAAATAACATTTTTAGAAATTGCTATTGATTGCCAACGGAGCATTGCTCCAGCGGCATATCCCTCCGCCTCCTTGCGAGGGGACCCGATTTCGAACCCGGCGAATGGGAGCCCCACACGCGCTTTACCAGCATTCCAACGGATCAAAAGAAAAAAGAAATTGCTATGGATTGGGGTCGCCTGACACAATGGTTCAAGACAGAAGGGCTCTTCCCAAATTAACAGACACCAGCCAGAATTAACTGATTAACAATTTACACATATCGAAAATGCCAGCTCCCTTTAACACACCCTATAAAATAACCAATTTCCACTCAAATTTAGTCAATCACATCTCAGCAAAGTCATCCTTTCAATTTTATTTCATATCGTTTAAAATTGTATTCAACATATGGGTGTTATTCCTAAACATAATCCAAAAGCCCCCATCATTAATTTCAATCTAAACATTATCAAATTCCATCATAACTAATAAAAATACCATCTTTCGAGCTGTAAATCAAATCAAATTCATATACCTCGATTATCAATGGGATTCCAGGGGGAGGGGTCGTCCTCGCTGTAGATGGCTCTGAGCTTGGAGATGGAGATGGGGAGGGCGGGGAGGGCGGGGGGTCGGCGTCGGCAAGGGCGAAGAGGTGCTGCATCCACTCCCACATGGCCGACGACATGGCCTTGTTGCCGGCCTTAAGGCTCGACTTCTCCTCTTCCAGCGCCTCGATCTCACGCTGTTGTCGATCGGACTCCCAGGACCACGAACACCCCCACTATCAAACAGTGCAACATGAAAGTGTTTTGCGATTAAAAGGGGCAAATAGGCAAAATAGCTAGGAAAAAAAGCAACGTGAATGAGCTGATTAAACTAAGAATTTGAAATTGCCTTTGAAGGACATGCGATTGTGAAGCACGTTCAGAGTCGACAGCGCGTTTTCTCTTCCCTTCAACACCACATGGGCACTTCTTCAAGAGCAAGCTAAACTGCTAAAGGACGAAGGAGAAGAGAAAAGTGAGGGGGGGGAGAGAGAGAGAGAGAGAGGGAGGTCTTGATGCTTTTCTCCCTGTGACGCTTGGAGAATTGAAGTAGCTTTAAAACCCCAACACAACTCCCGAGTGAATTTCAATGGTTCGGTTTCCCGTACACATTTCCTCTTAAAATTTAAGTTTTTTCCCTCAAAAATTTATACAAAAAACTCATCCTAGTCAACATATATATATATATATATATATATATATATATATATATATATATATATATATATATATATATATATATATATATATATATATATCCACTCATCATCACCTTATCAGGTTGCATACTTCTAAACCATTTGCATAGTAGGTTACATGTTATCTGGATTTATATGACCATGGACCATCTTTTTCAACTCTAATGATTAGGGGTATTCTTTGCATCTTCGCAATTAAGCTCCATTCGCAAAGCAGCATTCATCATCACTATTAGCAACATAATGTTTAGAATGTCTTCACTTATTGGCATCTCATGTGTACCTTAGAAAATATTGAATCAACTCACGGCCATCATCTTTGATGTTCATTAATTAAGCTTGATCATTATTCTACGTCTAATTACTTTCTGCTAAGTGTTGAATAAACTTCTTCCCCGACTTGTTGAAATAATGAATTAATAGAGACATGAGTTATTGATTTGTTTTCTTTGTTTTAATTACATGTGTCCAAAAATTACAATGAAATATGTAAATATGTTGTAAATCTTCTTCAGGTGCTAAGAAAATTTTGTAAACAATGAAATAAAATGCATTTCGTATCTTATTGATATCTAATTTTCAATTACAATATTTGAATTAGAAGTGTAACATCTGACATCTGACAATAAATGTTTTCAGAGAAGTTCTAATAAACAACACAATCCTTGGATTATCATCTATGAATTAATCCTTTTAATCTAGATCATACTTGATGGCATGGGAACTCTTAGCTTACCAGCAAATGCATATTCGGTGATATTCCAAGCTTCTTTCAAAAAGGATTTGATGGAATTCCAGGATTTTTCATCAAGTAATATGATATCATCAATTTGCTTACTCACATCAGATCCTATAGCTGTCACACCAGTGGCATCGCCAATGGCCATGCCATTTACTAGTGCTGACCATTGGAAGAGAAGAGACGGAAGCAATATTGCAAGGAGAGCAAAGACATCAAGTTTTAAAGTTTTCATCTTTTTTTGGTTGTTTGAAAATTGAATTTATTTGTTTTGTCAATTCCCCTTCTTGCTTTTTAAACCAAATACAGTATGCCTTAAAGGTCATTGAAATTAATTAAACAATAAATAAATTATCTAATGTTTATTACTTCGTTTTTATTTACAATTATTGACCTATCTATTTACCTTAAAAATCATTAATGAGCATCATTAAATTGCAAATATTCATTTATCCCAAATTTCATTTATTAGTTATTAATTTTAATTAAAAATTTCTTCTCAGCTGAATGCTTTCCAACATTCGTTAATGTATTTGCATGATAGGGTGTAAACAATAATTTACTTTCCATGCACTTTACAACAATGAAAACCCAATACATTTTCAGTCAGAAGGTGCCTACTTTGTCAGCACCAAGTACACACACACATGCACACACACGCACACGCACACACACACACACACAATGTGTGCACTCACACATGACACACATGCATCAAGAATCCAAAGAGGAAAATTTCCCTTTTGCCAGCTCATTTAATCCCCACATCCCCCCTGCTTTTTATGATATGTTCGTTGATATTGATCTTCTGGTTCTAAAATAAAGACTAGTAATTTTCAAGTGAACCATATGAGTTTTACTAGTTCATCTTACTTTTGCAAAACATTTTATTATCACGAAACCGTTAAACTTCTACAAGTTGATGAACTAGCAAAAACCTTCATTTGACTTGAAATTTGACAATTTGATGTTTTAGAATATGAAGATCAAAATAAAAGGATTAGATTTACAGAAAAAAAGGGACGAGTCTTAGCCTAATGGCATCGTTGGTGACGACTTTCATCTTGAGCGTGCCCTTCTTCTCCAGAAGGTGTTCAGGTGGTCGTTGGGGTTTTCCATGGGCGATCCCCCAAATTGATCCTGCTAGATGAAACTAATCAACGATGACTTCAATTCAAGCCTTGCAATTCTTGGCATTGACTCATTGAAGGGCACAACGAAGTCCATGAGGGACCTCGCAGGTGGTGGATTTTCAAGTGGGGGAGGTGGTTGATTATGAATTTCTTCCGCCATCAATTCTAGTACCAATTTCCTTTTTCTTTCGACATTGCACCGGTGTGAGGTAGCTTCGATCTCTGGGTCTACTGGAAGCATTTCCTCGATACCATGTGATCTCCTGTGCATACACAAAAGGGCTAACCTAAAGGAAAATGTCAACAACACCAAAATAAATAGCAAAAGAAAATAAAAGGAAAAGGAAAATTGTGCAGTCTATCAATAAATATTGAAATTAATATCAAGTCGTTCCTCCTAAACAATGACGCCAAATACTTGTTCGGAGAATTTCGTATTTGAAACCGCAAGCACACGGGGAGGTTGTAGCGCTAACGGGTCGTCCTCTGGGAGGCAGTCATTGAATATTAATTTCTCCCTAAGTGGGTGGTTTAGGATTTGGGCCAAAGACTGATGGGCTTGGGGGTGTGGTTTAGCTTATAATAGGGGGAATGTGTAGCCTTATGGGGCTAGGGGAATTGGGGGCTTTGGTAGGACTTCGTCTCTTACGAATTCGAGTTCTGTTATGAAGTTGATGATTATAAGAGGTACGAATTCGAGTTCTGTGGTGAAGTTTGATGATTATAAGAGGTCTCTCAGGCCGTCACTAGCCTTAGGTATAATGGAGTAGCCCAAGATTTTAAGGATGGTGATAAGGATGCGGAGTCAGTAGGATGTGAAGAATGGGTTGCAGAAGTTCTGCGTTAAGTTCCTGTCGGAGGGAGTAAGCGTGAACACAACCGTTGTCCTTTGTCAGGTTTGAATTCATAAGAAGGAACACAAATTATATTTTGCAAGTTACATTTGATTTACATTGGGCTTTAAATATGTAGTTTTATTTTTCAATTAATTAGGGTAAGTAAATTTGTTTGCTGAATAACTACCGTTTTACTCTCTTAAGAGTGAAGTTTTAATTATGTAAGTTTATGTGAGGATTGCTAACTCCATGTTAATGTGCTATTTCTAGTTCTCTTCTAATTTTTTTGGAAAACATTTCACAAGATTTTGTCATGCAGGTTTTGTAATATGGGCAGTATAGATGTTCCAATCACGTACCAATGAGATGAATATAGCTTAAAGGAGAATGTGAAGATGAAGATGGAAAAAAATGATATGAGAGATGCCAGGAAATTATGATAGTTGCATAATTGAAGGCAGGATTACTGAAATCTAATTTAGATGCTAAGGGTGAAGCTCTATGATTTAAGGGGAGTGTTGGTCAAGCTCTTGGAATTATGTTAGAAGGTTAGTAAAGACTATAAAGTGTAATGATAGACCTATGGCAATACATATGAATGTTATGGGAATGAACTTCGTGAATATATCTGTAAATATTATTAGGCTAATGACGTGTGTTTATATTTCATATATTTGCGCACGTTATCTTCCGTGTTTTTCCGTTATTTTCCGTCGTCTTCTATTTATTTTCTTGTATTTTCTTGTTTTCTTTCACTTTTCCGTGTTTTTGGTATTTTGCAGGAATTTCTAGCATTTTGGACATAAAAACGATGATATCACAAGTCCCCGGTGCAACGGGAGGAGTCACGCGTGACCCAGGGGGTCAAACGACGATGATTGCATCATTCAGCCCCTCACCCGATCGGTTGAACAAAGTCAACCGATCGGGTGATGCACGCGTGCACCACCCGGTCTCAGCTAGAGCTCAAGCGGATGTCACCCGACCGGTTCTCAGGCCGGTTCATTGCGGCCGTTTCTCTGTCTTTTCGAGCAAAATGCCAACCGATCGGGTGACTCTCACCCGATCGGTTCATCTGTAGCTGATGATGAGGAGCCAAGACACGGGCATCCAACCGACCTCTTCACCCGATGGCGCCATGATCCAACCGGTCACCCCAAGAACTCAACCGACCGGTTCATCTGACCGGGTGAAGCTCCGCCGTTTTCTGTTTATTATTTGTAACAGATCACCCGATCGGTTGACTTGTCAACCGATCGGGTGGCGTTATTTCTGCGGGTTTGGACCCGAACCATTAGGGTTTCGAAGTGGGGCTATAAATACATGAGGCTGGCCGACTTGAGGGGGATCTCCTGGAGTTTTTAGGGCTTTTTGCCCCCCTTCTCTTGTGAGTTCTAGGTTAGTTTAGACTAGGTATTTTGTTCAATAAGTCTTGTATTGGATTGACGATTCACTCAAGATAAGTATTTTCCTCTCTTTTTCTCCATTGTTTGTATTGTGTTTATTTTGCTTGATGGTGAAAGTTTATATGTCTTTTGTGTTGTTTGTTTTTATGTTATTCACCATTGAGTAGTTTTGATGAACCCTAATACGGGTTAGGGTAGGATTGTTGCTTGGAAATTTACATTAGACTTGGTAGTATGGCACGTGTTCGATGAAATGTGTCAATGGGGATTTCTAGCGATCTGGGTCCAATTCGTACGACAACACACTAGATGTGTTGGGGGTTGGGGTCCGGTGCTTGTCCAGTCAAGATCCGCTTCGATGTATCGCTAGAAATCACATTTGACCTATTTGGCCATTGGGGTTACGCGGGGGTGTTTCATTGTCATTGGCGGGAGAAAGACCGCCTCTGACCGTCGGGCCAAGGGGGAATAAACTTGGCAGTTGACCCCTAGCCATAGCTCACGCCCCTAGTGTTGACATCGAGTCCTCGCGCGTGGGAACGGCTTGGATGAAGTGTTGGGAGTTATCATTGTGGCCTTAATGCTCCCGGTTGCGGAAGGTGTTAATGGACATGGGAATGCCCACTGTCCAGAACCGGGTAGGCCTAGCGTACTTGGCACCGACCGGAATATCGGGCCATGGACGCTAGGTACCACCTTTCGGGGCAATGTCTCACCCTGGATCAAGTCAAATGCCTAGTGTCATGAGTGCTCTAGCCCGTTTTAGCGGGGATTCACGTCGTGTCTTTTCATTTATTTCTTTTATTTCTACACTTCCACTCACATCATCCGCGTAGCTAGCAAACGACCTAGGCGAGGCTAGTAGCCACTCAAGCCATCCACCTCCCTGTGTTCGATATACCCGCACCCTACACTAACCGTGCACTTGCGGTAAAATGACACAGCGCCCATACCGAAAACGGGGCGCCGGTCAGCTAATGAGTTTCTTCAATCCAACCTTGGATGATCAAATGAAGTTCATGGAATTATACTGTACGGGGGAGAAGCTCATGGCTTGTTAATGTACTGGGAGCAGGTAGTAATGGGTCTAATGGCATGATAATGTACTCTTGGGGTGTATGCTAATGTACTTTGGGGGGAGGCAGTTCAGATAATGAGGGGGATAAAATCAATTAACTGGAATCATTTGATTGATCACATTTCCTTTGTTTTCATCATGTTTCCCTAGCCTTTGTTTTCTGATATTCAATTTTTGCAGTGAAAATATTAAATTGCATTAATGAAACAACATTTCGGGGGCAAGTTCATGGCATGCTAATGTACTGTTGAAGGGGCAATTCATGACATGCTAATGTTCTATGGGGTGCAGTTCATGGCATGAACTGGGGGACATTTAATAATGGGTATATTGGCAAGCTAATGTACTTTGGTGGTGGGAAGTTTGCCTTCTTGATAGAAAATTTGTCTAAACAATAGGTAGAGTTAGGTTATACAAACAAGATAGTGTTGGGTGGCAGTTCATGGCATGGGGGGCACTTCATGGCATGCTATTGTACTGTTGGGTGGCAGTTCAAGACATGCTAATTTACTTTTGGGGGGCAGTTCATGGCACGATACTGTAATTGGGGGGCATTTAATAATAGGGCTAATGACATGCTAATGTACTTTGGGGCAGTATTTTTCCTTCGTCATAGAAAATTTGTCTAAACAATAGGTAGAGTTAGGTTACACAAACAGGATAGTGAACAGATAGTGTTCTTTAAATCCATAGGTAGAGTTAGGTTACATACTTAATTATTATCTTCATCAAAGAAAATTTGTCTAAACAATGTGGGGAATATGAACTAAATTTTTCTAAAAATTTTGGTGAGAACTAAATATTGGGGGGCTAAATTTTTTGTGTGGAACTAAATAAACAATGAGGGGCACAAAATTTTCCTGGTGGAAACTAACTTTTGAGGAACTACAAAGTTTAAATATTTGGTGGGTACGAAATTATCTGAGGAGAACTAAATTTTGTTGTAATTAAGATTTTGAAGGGGGACTAAATCCTGTTTGTGTAACCTAACTCTACCTGTTGTTTAGACAAATTTTCTATGATGAAGGCAGAATGTTGCCCCAAAGTACATTAGCATGTCATTAGCCCTATTATTAAATGCCCCCAATTACAGTATCGTGCCATGAACTGCCCCCCAAAAGTACATTAGCATGTCTTGAACTGCCACCCAACAGTACACTAGCATGCCATGAAGTGCCCCCATGCCATGAACTGCCACCAAACACTGTCTTGTTTGTGTAACCTAACTCTACCTATTGTTTAGACAAATTTTCTATCAAGAAGGCAAACTGCCCCCCACCAAAGTACATTAGCATGCCAATATACCCATTATTTAATGTCCCCTAGATCATGCCATGAACTGCACCCCATAGAACATTAGCATGTCATGAATTTCCCCCTCAACAGTACATTAGCATGCCATGAACTTGCCCCTGAAATGGCGTTTCATTGATGCAATTTAATCTTTTCAGTACAAAAATTGAATATCAGAAAACAAAGGCTAGGGAAACATGATGAAAACAAAGGAAATGTGATCAATCAAGTGATTCCAGTGGAGGATTTTATCCCCCCATTATCTAAACTGCCTCCCCCCAAAGTACATTAGCATGCACCCCCAAGAGTACATTATCATGCCATTAGACCCATTACTACTTACTCCCAGTACATTAACAAGCCATGAGCTGCTCCCCCGTACAATAGAATGCCTTGAACTTCATTTGATCATCTAAGGTTGGATAGAGGAAACTCATTAGCTTAATAATATATAAAGATATATTCACGAAGTTCATTCCCATAACCTTCATATGTATTGCCATAGGTCTATCATTACACTTTATAGTCTTTACTAACCTTCTAACATAATTCCAAGAGCTTGACCAACATCCCCCTTAAATCATAGGGCTTGACCCTTAGCATCTAAATTAGATTTCAGTAATCTTGCCTTCAATTTTGCAACTGTCATGCTTTCCTGTCATCTCTCATATCATTTTTTTCATCTTCATCTTCACATTCTCCTTTAAGCTATATTCATCTCATTGGTACTTGATTGGAACATCTGTATTGCCCATATTACAAAACCTGCATGACACAATCTTGTGAAATGTTTTCCAGAAAAATTAGAAGAGAACTAGAAATAGCACATTAACATGGAGTTAGCAATCCTCACATAAACTTACATAATTAAAACTTCACTCTTAAGAGTGTAAAACGGTAGTTATTCAACAAACAAATTTAATTACCCTAATTAATTGAAAAATAAAAGTACATATTTAAAGCCCAATGTAAATCAAATGCAACTTGCAAAATATAATTTGTTTTCCTTCTGATGAATTCAAACCCGGCAAAGGACAACGTTTATGTTCACGCTTACTCCCTTCTGCAACCCATTCTCGCCATCCTTGTCACCACCCTTACAATCTTGGGCTGCTCCATTATACCCAAGGCTAGTGACGGCCTGAGAGACCTCTTATAATCATCACACTTCACCACAGAACTCGAATTTGTACCTCTTATAATCATCAAACTTCACCACAGAACTCGAATTCGTAAGAGACGAAGTCCTACCAAAGCCCCCAATTCCCCTAGCCCCATAAGGCTCCACCTTCCCCCCATTATAAGCTAAACCACATCCCCAAGCCCATCAGTCTCAGGCCCAAATCCAAAACAACCCACTTAGGGAGAAATTAATATTCAATGACTGCATCCCAGAGGACGACCCGTTAGCGCTACAACCTCCTCGTGTGCTTGCGGTTACATATATGAAATTCTCCGAACAAGTATTTGGCATCGTTGCCTAGGAGGAATGACTTGATATTAATTTCAATCTTTATTAATAGACTGCACAATTTTCCTTTTCCTTTTATTTTCTTTTGCTATTGATTTCGGTGATGTTGACATTTTCCTTTAGTTTAGCCCTTTTGTGTATGCACAGGAGATCGCATGGTATCAAGGAAATGCTTCCCGTAGACCCAGAGATCGAAGCTACCACACGCCGGTCCAATGTCGAAAGAAAAAGGAAATTGGTACTAGAATTGATGGCGGAAGAAATTCATAATCGACCACCTCCCCCACTTGAAAATCCACCACCTACTAGGTCCCTCATGGACTTCTCTATGCCCGTCAATGGGTCAATGTCAAGAATTGCTAGGATTGAATTGAAGTCATCATTGATTAGTTTCATCTAGCAGGATCAATTTGGGGGATCGCCCATGGAAAACCACAACGACCACCTGAACACCTTTTGGAGAAGAAGGGCATGCTCAAGATGAAAGTCGTCACCAACGATGCCATTAGGCTAAGACTCGTCCCTTTTTTTCTGTAAATCTGATCCTTTTATTTTGATCTTCATATTCTAAAACATCAAATTGTCAAATTTCAAGTCAAATGAAGGTTTTTGCTAGTTCATCAACTTGTCAGAAGTTTAACGGTTTCGTGATAATAAAATGTTTTGCAAAATTAAGATGAACTAGTAAAACTCATATGGTTCACTTGAAAATTACTAGTCTTGATTTTAGAACCAGAAGATCAATATCAACGAACATATCATAAAAAGCAGGGGGATGTGGGGGTTAAATGAGCTGGCAAAAGGGAAATTTTCCTCTTTGGATTCTTGATGCATGTGTGTCATGTGTGAGTGCACACATTGTGCGTGTGTGTGTGTGCGTGTGTGTGTGTGTGTGCGTGTGTGTGTACTTGGTGCTGACAAAGTAGGCACCTTCTGACTGAAAATGTATTGGGTTTTCATTGTTGTAAAGTGCATGGAAAGTAAATTGTTGTTTACACCCTATCATGCAAATACATTAACGAATGTCGGAAAGCATTCAGCTGAGAAGAAATTTTTAATTAAAATTAATAACTAATAAATGAAATTTGGGATAAATGAATATTTGCAATTTAATGATGCTCATTAATGATTTTTAAGGTAAATAGATAGGTCAATAATTGTAAATAAAAACGAAGTAATAAACATTAGATAATTTATTTATTGTTTAATTAATTTCATTGACCTTTAAGGCATACTGTATTTGGTTTAAAAAGCAAGAAGGGGAATTGACAAAACAAATAACTTCAATTTTAAAACAACCAAAAAAAGATGAAAACTTTAAAACTTGATGTCTTTGCTCTCCTTGCAATATTGCTTCCGTCTCTTCTCTTCCAATGGTCAGCACTAGTAAATGGCATGGCCATTGGCGATGCCACTGGTGTGACAGCTATAGGATCTGATGTGAGTAAGCAAATTGATGATATCATATTACTTGATGAAAAATCCTGGAATTCCATCAAATCCTTTTTGAAAGAAGCTTGGAATATCACCGAATATGCATTTGCGGGTAAGCTAAGAGTTCCCATGCCATCAAGTATGATCTAGATTAAAAGGATTAATTCATAGATGACAATCCAAGGATTGTGTTGTTTATTGGAACTTCTCTGAAAACATTTATTATCAGATGTCAGAGGTTACACTTCTAATTCAAATATTGTAATTGAAAATTAGATATCAATAAGATACGAAATGCATTTTATTTCCTTGTTTACAAAATTTTCTTAGTACCTGAAGAAGATCATATTTACATATTTTATTGTAATTGTTGGACACATGTAATTAAAACAAAGAACACAAATCAATAACTCATGTCTCTATTAATTTATTATTTCAACAAGTCGGGGAAGAAGTTTATTCAACACTTTGCAGAAAGAAATTAGACGTAGAATAATGATCAAGCTTAATTAATGAACATCAAAGATGATGGCCGTGAGTTGATTCAATATTTTCTAAGGTACACATGAGATGCCAATAAGTGAAGACATTCTAAACATTATGTTGCTAATAGTGATGATGAATGCCGCTTTGCAAACGGATCTTAATTGGGAAGATGCAAAGAATACCCCTAATCATTAAAGAGTTGAAAAAGATGGTCCATGGTCATATAAATCCCGATAATATGTACCCTTCTATGCAAATGGTTTAGAAGTATGTAACTGATAAGAGTGATGATGAGTGGTTATATATATATATATATACACTAGTCATAACCCGTGCCCGCGGGCACGGTTCACTTAAGATTTTTCCCCCGCAAAATATTTGTTCCCCAATAAATTATTTCCACAGCCAAAATTTAAAAAAACAACAAATTAGCGTAAATTATTTAACGGCACGTGCGCCATCGGCGCAGAACAACAAATACAGCGCGGTCGCCTTCGACGCGGAACAACAAATTTGGTGCGGTCGCCTTTTGCGTGGAACAACAAATTCGATGTAGAACAACAAATTCGGCGTGGGCGCCTTAGGCAAATTCGGCGTAGAACAACAAATTCGGCGCAGGCTCTTTCGGCGTGGAACAACAAATTCGGCTTAGAACAACAAATTCGACGCAGGCACTTTCGACGTGGAACAACAAATTCGGTGTAGAACAACAAATTCGACGCGGACGCCTACGTCGGAGAATAACAAATCAGCGTAAAAGAATTCGGCGCGGACGCCCTCAGCGTAGAAACAACAAATTCGGCACTGAACAACGCGCTGGCGCCTTCGACGCGGAACAACAAATTCGGTATAGAATAACAAATTTGGGGTAGAACAACAAATTTGGTGCAGACGCCTTTGGCATGGATCAACAAATTAGCGTACAAAAATTTAGCACGGCACAGAACAACAAATTCGGCGTGGAACAACAAACCTCAGGATATTTTTTGATGATGTTATTAACTTAAATTTTTGACTTCTGCTTCCTTTACGGGCACAACAGTCGCGGGTACAATTGTTGTGACTTGCATGTGCAATTCAAAAAAATTTCAGATTCTTCAAAATCTTTTCAAAAAAATTTGTAGCTACATTCAAAATATTTCATCCCCAACAAAAATTTTTAACCACGTTCAGACTAAATTGTAGTTCCCCAGAGAATTTAGTTTCCGCTAAAAATTTTAGCTATCCAAAAGTTTAGTTCCCTCCGATTCAATTCCATGCAAAATTTAAATTTTAGGTCCATATAAATGTAGTTAATCAAAATTTTAACTTAACAAAGATCTTAGTCAACAACCACATTCAAAAAAATACCTCAACTGTTTGGGTGCGAACAGTTTGAACGTCATTCTGTTTGCAACACACACACCCCCCAACCTACCCAACCTCTCTCCCCCCCAGCTCTCTATCCTCGCATACTCATCTTCCTCATCTCTCTTCTTAATCCTAAAGAAAAAAGAGCAGGTGGTTGAATCTTATTTACCTCTCATCTCTATTCGCATTCTATCACCTCCATATCTTCTTCTTTCCTTATATCATCACCAATATATTCAATTATTAAGTGATTTCCATGTTGATTTTGCAAGTTCATTTCATGATTTTTGTCATACAGTCTATTCGATTTTGTCGTTTGTTTTAGGTAACCCAATAAATAAATTACCAGATGATGTACATTAGACGCATGGAATCTATCAAGGCACCCAAGATTTATTCACCACTCTTGATACCTACAGATCAAATGCCACATCATGGTATGCCTAACAAAGCCTCATTGGTCTTTTTTTGCAGTGGCTACCAAATGGAGTTCCAATTTTCCAAGCTAGAAACTTAAGAAACACCACAAACTCAACATACATATTAATAAGAATGAATTTTATGCATCCATTGATATAAAAGTTAATACAAAACCTTTCAAGACATTTCTTTCATATTCTTAAAACAAAATAGCAAATGAATAGCATCACAACTAAATTGATACTAACCATTAAAAAACAGAAAACAAAAAGGAGACACGACGTAATCATAAATACACGTCTTCTATACATGATCATCAATCCATACGTGATCATAAATACATCCAACGCTGATTCTGTTGTTGGCCCCTTTATCTTCTTTGGAAGTTGAATGTCTTGATAGAAAAGGCAACGACCACAGCGAACATCACAGTGAATCCAACCATCGCAAGAGCAATCCATCCCAAGAAGTCGTACCTGAACCCAAAGTGGTGCCCAATGTATTCAGACCCAAGATTTCTAAGGAATACAAACAAATGCTGCTTTCCTGAAAGAAGTATAAGAAAAAATGTAGCAACCCAACACTACAGAGAAGAGAGAAGAAATTAACAGACATGCAGTAGTGCCAACATTGAGAGAAAGGTAAACATATTTTAAAAAAATTAAAAAAGAAATAAATAGAAAGGATTTGATGTTTGGTAGACCTGGAAGATGAGGAGATCCAAAATGAATCTAACCCTAAGAAATTTGAACTAAATCTCAAAACATTTTCTCAGCAAAAAGCAAACATCTTCATACTATAATCCAATTGAACAAATCCACAAGTTATTCATCAAACTATAATAGATGCTCATCATTCTTAATTATTAAATAAGCATATTGTAATTATTTATGTGATAGGAATGGAATAATTGCTGCATAAATTGGCAGGAGACTTACCAATGATTTTTTTGATTACATCTCATGAGTATAATCCATTTTGCTGGAGCTACACTCCATGATAGAACCTGATGATGGGTTTCCTCCCACTTTAAGAAATGAAAACCAGCAGAGAGATGACGAAATTATTTCTCAGTTCTCCATGAATTTGCTTTAGAGAAGTCTGAAGTTACATGAATTTCATTGTCACCTTTCAGTATTGATGTCATCGCATGTCATTGTAGGATTTTCTTTGAGAAGTCATTTTATTAATGAACACAGAATAAAACACAGTCTCATTGTTATGGCAGGATATCAGATATCAGAATAAAACACATTCTCATTGTTAAGCCACGAATCCTCAATTCAACTTTTTTGAATTTGACAGGATATCAGATATCCTGGGCATTCAGCTCAATCTGGGCTTTCAAATTGAGCTCAATCAACTTAATTCAGCTCAATCTGGGCATTCAAAAAGCTGAAATTTTTGACAGGATATCAGAAAATTGTTTTGAAAGTTGAGTGCATTGAGCTGAATTGAACATAGATTGTTTTGAAAGTTGAAAGTTGTTGTGAATTTTGGCAGCAACATGAATTTTTACAGCAACATTTTCAATTTTCCAAACGGGTTGAGCAACATGAATTGGAAATTGCCCAACTTGAATTTTCAACATGAATTGAGCTGAATTTTCCCAACAGGAACCCAGATTGCCCAACATGAATTTTCAATTTTGGAAGTTGCCCAACATGAATGGAGCTGAATTTTACAATTTTGACATTTTCAATTTTGGAGGTTGCTCAATTCAGCAACATTTGACATCAACATTTTGGAAGTTGCCCATTTTCAATTTTCATCTGGGTTCAATCTGGGTTCAAAAATTGTCCAAAAATTGTTCAAAATTCAGCTCAATTCAATTCAGTTTTCACAGCAACATGAATTTTGAAAGTTGCCATTTGACAGGAAATCAGCTCAATTCAGCTCAATCAAGGCATTTAACTTACAATCAGTTAACTTAACATGAACTGAAAATTGAATTGAAGCCAGATTTTCAAATGCCATTGAATTGAACTGAACTGAAAAGATTCAATTAACTGAACTGAACTGAAAAGATTCAATTACATTCAGTTAACTTAACATGAACTGAAAATAATAGTATTACCCAGATTACCCAGATATTCAAACCCATAATATTATTAATATAAAATGGAATATCTCAAGAATAAAGTGAAAAGAATATAATCTTGAAATTCAATTCAAACCTAATTCAATCCTAATGAATTTTAAATGACATTGGAATTGATGATGTGAACAAATACATATGACAATTCAATCCTCAATGAAAATCATTAGAATTGATGACATTTGTTCACATCACCAAAAGATTTTAATTTCTTTCAAGTGTCCACTATGATTTAATCTTGAGAGGCTCTCAACATGTATAATAAATCAAAAAATAAACAGCTTTGCTTCATACCAAGTTAGTTTCTTTTGCTTTCTTTTGCTTTCTAAGTCAAACATTTTTTTAGCCATCATTCAAACATTTTTTAGCCATCATTCAAAGGTTTTTCTCATTCAAAATAGCTTTATCATTCAAAGGGTTTTCCCATTCAAGTATTCAAGTATTCAAGCTTGGATATACTTCGATATGCTTGAAGTATTCAAGTATTCATTTGCTATACTTGCATTGAAATGAGCATGTTATAGCCCATTTTGAATTATAGCCCATTTTAAACTGCAGTTATGACTAATTTCTAATAACAATGACTCATTTTGGTCTGAGTTATGACTCATTTCAAAATGAGCCCAGAGTCACATATATAAAATGTTATTCCTGCAGTTGAATAGGACCAACATTCACATTTATCCTGTCATATTAGAAATACATGACTCACTTTGAATTTATATAGCAAACATGACTCACTTTGTATTAGAAATACATGACTCACTCAAATATTGCCAACATTCATATTTCTAATTGGCAAGACTCAAATATCCTGTCAATGTTCATTTTTTAGTTCATTAGCTCATATCCATTTTGGATATGAGCATAGCAAAATCCTGTCAATTTGAGTCAGCACTCAAATATTTTAGTTATTTTAGTTCACCCAAAAGACAGGATATTTAAGTCTCTCAAACTGGATATGCAACTGAAATCCAAATTTGCAGGTTAACTTTGATGCTGGAATGTAATCCAAATTTGCAACTGAACCATAAGCATTAAAACTTGCAACTGGAATCTAAGGAGTTCCTAGGGTTGGATATGCAACTGGATTCCAAATGGAATCCAAATTTGCAACCGGAATGCATATTTTATTTCCAAATATCATAGTTTTAATGATGAAAATTTGGATATGCAACTGAAATCCAGAACTTGGATATGCAACTTGGATATGCAACTGGATTTAAGTCCTGTAATATGCTTATTACCCATATTCACAGTATAACATATCAAATTTGAATATGCAACTTGTTAGTCAATTAACTCCAAAACTTGGATTTCATGTAATAATACATAGTCCTCTTAATCTAATAATACATATGAGGAATGTATATAATAATGCTCAACATTAAATTTGCATAGTCCTCTTAATCTGAGTTTTAAACTAATAGTTAAATTTGAGATTAAATGCTCTTAATCTCAGATCAAATTTGAGATTAAATTTGCATAGACCTATTAGACCTCTTAAATTTGCTTTGCTAATAATTTGAGATTAAATTTGAGATTAAGAGTGCATTGCTCATAGTTAAATTTGAGATTAAATGCTCAACATTAAATTTACCTATGTATTATTAAATTTGCATTGCTAATAATACCTAACTGCAGAGCATTAGGTATTTTGAGTTTTAAACTCTAAAAATGAGCTGTTTAGGAAATAGTTTTAAACTCCAAACTCCAAACCAAAAGTGAACCAAAGTAAGATATAGCAAAATCAACTATTTTCAGTCAAGGTTCAATGTTCAGTTACATTCTAAAAATCAATTTTTCACATTCATTGAGATATATGTGATGACAAATGCTTGGGGTTGGGGTTGGGTTAATATTGAGGAAAAAATGATTTAAACTGAAAACATTGATATGATTTAAAATGATTGCGGTTAATATTGAGAAAAAAATGATTTAAACTTCAACATGCTCATGTCCTGCAAAATGTCCTGTAAAAAATGATTTAAACTGAAAACAGGGATATGATTTAAAATGCTTGGGAATTTTTTTGTCTTGAAAAAAATACGTGGGTTAATATTGAGGAAAAAATTGATTTAAACTGAAAACATGCATATGATTTAAAATGAAAACATGCTCATGTCCTGTAAAAATGTCCTGTAAAAATGTCCTGCAATATCTTGTAAAAATTTCCTGAATGCTTTGAATGCTTGCGATTTTTTTGTCCTGTAAAAGTGAGGTAATGAGGAATAAGAAAACTAAAAAGCAAAACTAAAACTTGAGGTTGCATTAAAATGAAAACATTGATATGATTACTTTTATCAACGCATTATACTCCAAAAACTAAATATCATGTGCACAATTAAACTCATTTTACTCCAAGAAACAATACTCCAAAAACAGGAAATGAGCAACTAAAACTAATCATATGAGAAACATGAATGCTCATTTTTAAACATACTTTGACATTACCTTTTTAGTCCTGAATGCTAATATCAAAACATATCAAACAAAGCTCTATGCTCCAGTTTTAGCCATTCTAAAATACAATAATACATGATTATATGGCTGAATGCTAAAATCCATATGCTATCTAGTTTACTTTTTCCAAGTAAGATTATATTGGGCTATCTAGCTTCAATTTAGAGGTCCAAGTGCTTGCAGTCTGCATTTACCAACAGAACAAAGTTTAAATCCTCAGGACCCTGTAAAATTTATGTTCAAACTTAACATAACACTCAATCAAAAATTGAGCCCCATGCATATAAACTGTAATAACACTCAATCTTTTTTAATTACATTTTTTAATTACACTAAGAGTATGGATCAGTTACCTAATGTTGAATGAATATCCAATCACCAAATAGCCCAGAATTGAAACTTGAACTCTTGAATATCCCAGTTAAACAATTAAACTGGAACTTTTGAACTTCATGATAACACACCCAGAATATTCAAGTCACCTCCAGAAATAAATATCCTCCACCTTGCAAAAATCTGAAAATACCATAAGAAAATTTGAACTCATATATTTTTGATGAGCCCAGATTCAAATGCCCAAATTAAAGTTAACTTTAAGCACATTCATTCCAGATTGAACTCATATGTATTGAATTTGATAACACACTGTGAGGCTTAAATTTGATAAGCACATTTTTTAAAAGCAGATGTATTCAAATATCCCAACATGTGCTTCAAATAGTTCATTTTGTCAACATAGCACATAGTTCAAATAGTTCATTCTGAATTGTTTGCTCAACATTTCAAATAGTTCATTCTCTCACACAGGACATTTGAAGCACATAGTTCACATAGTTAATTCTGAATGGTTTTCTCAAATAGTTCATTCAAATTTGATAAGCACATTTCATATAAGCACATGTAAAGTCTGAATGATTTGTCCCAACTATGTGAGAGAATGTCCCAACATATGCTTCAAATGTCCCAACTATGGGAGAGAATGTCCCAACATCTGAATGAACTATCTTCAGCAAATTCAAGCACATTTCAAATTCAAGCAGATGTTTTCAAATGTCCTATATAACTTAAGCAAATTTCTATTAGTCATGTTTCAAAAGGAGTCCTAATGAGTCATGTTTCAAAATGAGCTTTTGTTATGAGGAAATGGATAAGAGTTGCTTAAATAATCAAATTGAAATTTTTCTCATTCAACTGTATTTGAACTTGATGAAACTTGATGAAAAAAAACTTCACATAACTATCAAATTCATATAAAAAATGGTCTGCAGTTGCAGTTCAAATAAATAATGGTTAAAAAAATTTCTCATTCAGGTAAAAAATTAAAACTTGATGAAGTATTGAAATTTTATAACCAACCTTCACATAACTATCAACAGTCTTCCTTGCTTATTATCCAGAGGGTTGCTTTTTGCTTATTAGCACATGGACAAAAGTATGCAGTTTGCTTATAGTCCAATATTGGCAGTGTCCTGTGGCTAGTCCAATATTGTTACTTGACAGGATATTCATATTGAAGGATATTCATATTAGCTAAGTAACAATTCAAAAATTGACAGTATATTCAAAATTTAACTTGAATGGGATATTCAAAATTTGAGTGCATATAAATTCATATTGAGGCTCAGTACTCCATTTTGAAACATAACAGTGTCCTGAGAATAAAATGGGATATTCAAAATATTGTGGCTGCAATACTCCATATTTGATTGAGTGTTATGTTTCAAATATCCCAATTTGATTGAGTGTTATGTTTGATTGAGTGTTATGTTTCAAATAAAATGGGATATTAAAAATTTGATTGAGTGTTATGTTTCAAATATCCCATTCTAATTAAGGCTGCATCCTCAAAATATGAGTGCATATAAATTTAACTTGACTGAAACATAACACTCAATCAAATTCATTCTCTTCATCAAAAATTTAAATTCATTATCAGGACACTGTTATAACACTCAAAAATTTTATGTTCAAACTTCAAAATGAAAATTCAAACTTAAAGTCAAAAAATTTATTCTCAAGTTTAAATCCTTACACTTGAGAATCAAAAATTTATCTTTTACACTCAAATTCAAAAAAGCTGTAATAACACACAAAATTGATTCAAAAATTCATTCACATAACACTCAAAAAAGCTATAATAACACTCAAAGTGAGAGAATTATATATGTTGTAATCTCATATTAGCAATCTCATATTTTCCAGCAATCTCATACTTCAAAGTGAGAGAATTATATTTTCAGCAATCTCATATTATACTTGAAAATGTTATTATCTTGGAATACTTCAAAGTGTGTATTCAGTATAAGCTTGGAATAAAAGCTCACATATTTGCTTTCAGTTGCAATTTGAGGTGAAGCTTGGGTAGTAGTGTTATTATCAAGATTTCAGTTGCAACTCAAAAATTTGCTCAAGAGTGTTACAACTGAAGTAGTGTTATACCCAAGCTTATACTGAAGCAAATTTGTAACTGAAAGCAAATTTGCAAATTTCAGTTGTAAATTTCAGTTGTAAATCAAAATTACAACTGAAAGCAAATTGGCTCAAAAGTTGTAAATTTCAGTTGTAACACTACTACCCAAGCTTATACTGAAGCAAATTTGCTCAAGATTTCAGTTGCATTTCAAGCAAATTTCAGTTGTTATCAATTTCAGTTGTTATCATATTCAGTATAAGCTTGGGGTAGTAGTGTTATTATCAAGATTTCAGTTGCAATTTCAGTTGTACATTTCTAAGCCATATTTCCAAGCTATCAGTGAAGTGAGTTATCAGTGATAGCAATTAGTGATATTACATATGAAGATTAGCATTGTCCTGTTATTAGCAATGCATATGAAGATTAACATATGAAGCTAACAGGACAATGCTATTAGTGATATTGCAAATACCATATCAACATTGAGAATTCAATGAAAATTAGCAAATATTGGTTGCAAATACCTATAAATTTTCAGTGGTAGCTATTAGTGATATTGCATATGAAGATTAGCATTGTCCTGTTATTAGCAATGCATATGAAGATTAGCATATGAAGCTAACAGGACAATGCTATTAGTGATTTGCAAATACCATATCAACATTAAGAATTCAATGAAAATTATCAAATATTGGTTGCAAATACCTATAAATTTTCAGTCTTCTATATCATAATTGCCCAATTAATGTTAATTGTCCTGTTAATTAACATTGATTGATAGTATTAGGTAAGATGATTTTTGAGTTTAATATTGGTTTGCAATATTGGCTGAATATCATATGAATTAGGTAAGTTTAATATTGGACAAAGTTAGTAATTAACATTTAGAATAATTAGAATATCATTATCTCAATTGCAAACTTTGTCCTCTTAATATTGTTGAGCTTTGTCCTGTTAATTTTCTTTCAGCAATTTCAAACTCAATTGCAAACTCAAGCTTTTAGCAAGCTCAATTTTTTCAGTACGCTCAATTTTTTCAGCACGCTCAATTTTTTCAGCAATCTTGGAATCTTGGAATAAAAGCTCTATAATCTTGGAATAAAAGCTCACCAATTCTCTCAAGCTGATCAATGGGTGAGGGTTGAAAATTACACCCAATTACACATGAAAGCTTAAGGAAATTACACCCAACTACACTGAAAATTACACACAACTGAAAGTTACACCTAATTACCAATTCATATTTTGGAAGTTGCAACTGAAATTTATATCATATATAGTCTCAAATTAATATATAGGGTTGAAAATATCTCAATTGCATTAATATATTTTTGAATATCTCAATTTCTCATTAAAAGTTAAATTATATACTTTTGAGTTTATATAAACTCAAAAATTCACACCCAATTAGTTATGAAATATATATTCAATGCAAACTGGTACTTGAAAATATATTCAAATATCACTCAATATCTTGAACATCACACCCAATTGAAAATATATTTAATGCAAACTATGCAAACTATATACTTTTGAGTTTATATAAATTTTAAACAGTTAAATCTTGATAACCAAAATACGTATGGACAATACAAAAATATATTCAAGTTCCAAAATTGATAACCAATCAAAAAAATGAATAAAACTTGAGCATATCATCAAAGACCACAGGATTGACAGTGAAGAGTAAGCACATCAACATTCAACTTGCAATATAGGAAAAAAACCACATGATTGACAAAACTCAATTCTCTCAAACTCAAAACTCACCATATACAAACAAAACTCACCCAGGGTTGAGGTGGAGAGGAAGTGATGAAGCTCTCAAACTCACAAAGCTCACAAAGGGTTGAGTTGCTGAAGCCGTGTTGAAGCTCAAAGCGCTGCAATGGGGGTGCTCTGCTTGATGAGGGTGAAATAAAGTAAAAGAAAAAAAATTGAGGAGAAGAGGAAGAGCTAACTGAGGTAGAAGATGATGGTGCTCTTCTTGATGTGCTTGCTCTTCGTGATAATGGAGGTAGAAGAAGATGGCGAGGAGCTCCGCTGAGCTGCTTGATCTTGGCGGGCAAATTTTCCTGCAGCGCAAGTGTTTGTGAATTGAGATGTGATCTTGATCTTAGGCACCAATTGTTTCCCTCTAATGTGATCAAAATACGTTTGTGATGTGATCAAAAAAACTTTCCCTCCCATTTGTGATGTGAGCAAAACTTTCCCTCTAATCTGTAAACGAAAATTTCGATTTCAAATTTTTTTTTAAAAATTGATTTGATTTCTTATATCTCAATGTTAGGCTCTGATATGATTTGATTTGATTTGAGGAAAATGATTTCAGGAAAATGATTTCTTATATCCAATATCTCATATCTCAATTTCTCATACCCTACATACAATCTATATAAACATCACACACAATTACACATAACCAAAACCAAATTCTCTTATCCATTATCTCTTATCCATTATCTCTTATCCAAAATCTCTTATACAACAATACATATATCCACATACAACAATACACATAACCAATATCTCTTAACCAATATCTCTTAACCAATCTCTCTCTCTCTCTCTCTCTCTATCTCTCTCTCTCTCTCTCTCCCTCTCTCTCTCTATTATACATTTGACAGTGTTTTTGGAATCCTAGGGCTTAATTGGACAAGACAAAGACGGTTGAGATTTGATCATGGAAAATCAACGGTTGAGATGTGTTGATGTAATTTAGATGGGTCAGATCAATAAAGAAAGAAAAAAATTTCTATCGTCCCCACAGCACGTTTGGGTTTCGTTGGGTTGTGGGGCCAGCTCAATATAGAGAGGGTTAATATTTGGGTATCATTGGGTTGAGTACGATGAGCCAGCATCATTTATTTTGTTGGGTTGTTTACGCTGAGAAACCCCTCGACTCTTCCCCAAATCTCCACGTCTCGCCTCGACGCACGCCCTCAACCCCTCGACTCCTCCCCAGGTCCACCCGACTCCTCCCCACGGATCTCCTCGCACAAAAAACACCATGGATCATCATCCTCGCAAGCATCTTCAACATCGCAAGCATCATCCATCCTCCATAGCATCCTCCAGAGCATCCTCAATCTCGCAGGTAACCCTCTAGCCTCGCAATCATCCTCGCAATCTTTGTCGCTGATAGTCACTTAGGGTTTATTGCTTAAGGGTTCTGTTTTTCATTTTGTCGCAGGTTAGCGGGGAAATCTTACTGTGAATACATTTTGTTACATATGATAGTTTGTTTCCCATCTCAGCATATGAAATTTGTCGCAGGTTAGCGGGGAAATCATACTGTGATGTTTGTTTACTGTGAAATTTGGAATTAAACTAAACATATGAAATTTGTTTACTGTGAAATTTCACATATGATATTTTGTTTCCCATCTCAGCCAGGAAACCATCAAGCTGCCCTTTCCAATCTCGAGAACATTGGAGCATTTGGTAACCCCATCTTCATTTCAACCTTCGCAGTAATCTCACAGGTAACCCCCTCTCCCCATCTTCATTTCTGTATAGTTAACTTTTTATATTTTAATGGATCATTTTGCAGTGATCCATGCCCTTGGGTGCAAGATTACTGGAATTTTTAAATTTAAATGATGAAGTTTCTTTTTGCAAGCTTTTTCTATTTTAACTGGAATTTTTGTTATTTGCAAGAGTATCAATTTCACTGGAATATTTGTTGTGCCTATAATTACGTGTGAGTTGTGTGTAATTAGTAGCATTTCTTCTTTTATGCTACTAATAATTAAGTGTTGCTGATGATTAGCTTAAGGGTTGGTAGCATTTTTGTGACGCCAAGTGCCAATGGACCTTTTGAAAGCAGTTAAATAATTAAGTTTTTGTAACTTCTGTTAGCTTAAATTGTTATTGATTAACTTCTGATAACTTCTGATAACCTCTGTCAACATAATAACATCTTTTTGTATTTGGTGCTTCAGTTCTTGGTGACTTCTGCTAATTTAAGTGACGAAGCAATAGTACTTGGTGCTTCATTGCATGTCACTTTTCAAATTTGCAATTTTAAGCCTGTTAGTTATTTGGGGTCTGGAATGAGCACATTTAGGTGTAAGCTTAAATGATGAAGTTTCTTTTTGCAAGTTTTTTGACCAAATCAAGTTTGTTTCCAGAATTTTTGTTGTGTTCAAGAGTGCTGTTTGCAAGAGTAGAACACATTGTAATGTTTGTTATGTGCCTGCGTATCAAGAATATCAAGTTCATATGCACTTCCTTGGAGCAGTAACCCCATCTGCATTGGTTGCAGTAATCTCAAGTTCACATGCTGATGTTATAAACCCCGGACAACGCCAATGCCAGTACTGAGATTTGAGACCTTGATGTATACATGGCTTAATCTTTTCCTGTCATCCCATATATATAGAAATAGTTGTATGCATGCTTTTATTTTGTGTATTTTAGCTTTTTGCACGGTATCCCAAATGTGAATTGGGCATGGTTGACACTGCTTTAACATATTTTGAAGCATATAGTGCATTATGACACCATCTTGGCACTTCATATTTAAGTTTTTTTGACCTCCATGTTAATGAAATTCACACATTTGGTTTTAAAGAAGTTATAAAACACATAGTATGGTTACTATTACACTTCATAAGAATTATTAATGGATGGGATCACTATTACGTCAGTTATACATGAGGCTGTTTATAATGAATTTCTTACAGGAACTGGCATCATAAATTATTAACGTGGTGCTTATATGAGCATAATGGATTGTGCTTATGGTAGATTTAGTAATTAAATGGATGCATATTCAGAAGATCGAAGCGGGTTATATTTCATTTTCCATGGCAGGGTGCTCACTTTCATATTGTCTTGCAGGCTAAGCTTCAGGAATTTCTTGGAAGAAAAGATTTAGACAAGCATCTTGATGCTGATGAAGCAGTAGTACTTGGTGCTTCATTGCATGCTGCTAATTTAACTGATGGAATTAAGTTGAACCGTAAACTGGGTATGATTTAAGTGACGAAGCAGTAGTATTTGGTGCTTCATTGCATGACACTTTTCAAATTTGCAATTTTAAGCCTGTTAGTTATTTGGAGTCATATTTTTCTAATAACAGAATGTTGCATATTTTTCAGTTTCTAATGAAAGATATGCATATCAGTTTCATGCATAGTGATATGCATATCAGTTTCTAATGCATTGTGAAATTAGAATATCTGTCAGATTTCAGAATCCAGTTCAAGCAAATGATATGCATAGCATGATTAATTTGATCCTAGCTGTTAATTTCCTAATTTGCTGTTAATATTCGCTTAATGGTTTTTTTATCATGTTAATTTCATCTAATTACATGGGTTCAACTTGATGGAAGCATTAAAATTGTGAGAATATAAAAAATTACGAAGCATGGGAATAGAAAAAAATTGAATGGAAGCATTAAACCTGTCATGGCCATCCATAGTTCTTGGTATTCAAACTGCTTGAAAAAAGGGTATTCATGCTTCAAGTTATTTGTGTAATCAGCAGGGTTTTAATTTGAAAAATAACTGCAAGTTATTTATGTTGGCCTCTAATTGATAGGTATTCACATTGACATGATAATAGAGTTGGCCTTCAGAGTTGGCCTCCAATTGACATGTATTCAAATTGCTTCATTTTGAATTTTTGCAAGCACATGATATCTGCTGATAGAAACATGAATACCTGCAGGCAATTTTAAGAAACCTGCTTGAAGGCAATTTGGCATTTATTTTTGACTATTAAATGAAGCAATTTGAATGAATGAATGAAAGCAATTGAAGATTAAATGAAGCAATTTGAATGACTGATTGCATGTATGGCATCCGTAATTGTTGGTATTCATGTTTGACTGCATGGTTGGTATCCATGTTTGTATCATTTTGAATAATTGTTGAGGATACATGAACACAAATAACTACTTGAAGGCAATTTGGCATGTAGGCAATTTGAAAAATAGGTATTCATGCATTGACGTACATCGATTCAGATGTCAAATGTTATCATGTCAGCAAATGTGCTTTGTAGCAGGTAATTTCTGGGATATCCAAGTTTTCTTAATTTGATCTATAATGTATTATTTTTGTGCAAAAATAATCCATCTTTTAACTATTATTGTGCTGCAGATTCTAAATGTGCAAAGAAGAGAAGTTTGCTAAATCAGTTATGGAGATTCTGCATTTATTTTCATCATTTCAAAGAAGAGAAGAGAATTTCTGGGAGATTCTGCAAACAAGAATAGTTTGCCAATTTTGCTAAATCAGTTATGGTTGACTATTAAGTTATGGAGATCCTGTATTTAATTTCATCATTTCAAGTCTGAGATAGAGCGCAGGGTCCATGCGATGATTGACAAGTTTGCTGAGCATGTACTTAGATCACTTGATGTAGCATGCCATGTGCAACTCTTTTGCACTGTTTACAAAATTTTGTTTAAATTTTCTTCATTATAAACACCATGCAATTCTTTGTTCAACATAATTTCATTTGTATGGCATTTTGGTATTGTTTTCCATAGTCTTACCGAAAGTTCCAGGGTTTAGGAAAGACGGTCCAGGAGGTTCATGGAAATTTATTGGTCTGTGTCGGACAAGATTCAGTTAGTTTTGTTGTTCCTCTGTTTAAAGATTTTGAGATTTTGAGATGTTGGGTATTATCAACTGATTTGTGTGTCAATGTGCTTTGTTGTTGTGTGTTATTCTATAGAAAATCAGGTGATGGCATGTTTTTTGAATATTCCCTACTTGCATGAACTCCTAAGTGTTACAATTGTATCAAGGAAATCACAAAAATGCTTTTGGAAATTCTTGGTAGCATGTCGTTTCTTGAACTTCTCAGAGTTCCAATAAACTTCGCATATCTTGGGTGCCTCTTGGAAATTTCTTGAAAGAAAATCAGAAAAAAGCCAACCTATTACAATTGTGAAGTAAATGTTATCCAGCAATAATGCATGAGGCATCAATACATAACATCACTGATATAGAATTGGTTAATATGAAGGATTGGATAAATAATAATACTAATGCATCATTGAAGACATCACCCAACCATCCATCATTCATGCATCCCCAAATAATGTAGCTCCAATTAGGAGTCTCAGATACCAACCATGCAAGAAGCTCAATCTCTTACGATTTTCCTATAGATAAAAAAGAATTGATAACCAGAAGGCGATTTTGCAATAGATAAAAAGAATTGATTACCAGAAGGCGCCAGCGCGATTTTACTACATCAAAAAAGAATTGATAACCCGAAGGCTCAGATACCAACCACGCAAGAAGCTCAATCTCTTACGATTTTACTATAAATAAAAAGAATTGATAATCCAAACGTGCCCTCGCCGAATTAGTTGTTCCGCACCGAGTCTTTATGGAAAAATGATCAAAATAAAAGTATAAGATTTATGGAAAAAAAGGGAAGAGTCTTAGCCTAATGGCATCGTTGGTGACGCCTTTCATCTTGAGCATGCCCTTCTTCTCCAGAAGGTGTTCAGGTGGTCGTTGGGGGTTTCCATGGGCGATCCCCCAAATTGATCCTGCTAGATGAAACTAATCAACGATGACTTCAATTCAAGCCTTGCAATTCTTGACATTGACCCATTGAAGGGAATAAAGAAGTCTATGAGGGACCTAGAAGGTGGTGGATTTTCAAGTGGGTGAGGTGGTTGATTATGCATTTCTTCCGCCATCAATTCTAGTACCAATTTCCTTTTTCTTTTGGCATTGCATCGGCGTGTGGTAGCTTCGATCTCTGGGTCTACGGGAAGTATTTCCTCAATACCATGCGATCTTCTGTGCATACACAAAAGGGCTAAACTAAAGGAAAATGTCAACAGCACCGAAATCAATAGCAAAAGAAAATAAAAGGTAAAGGAAAATTGTGCAATCTATCGATAAAGATTGAAATTAATATCAAGTCGTGCCTCCTAGGCAACGACGCCAAATACTTGTTCAGAGAATTTCGTATTTGTAACCGCAAGCACACGGGGAGGTTATAGCGCTAACGAGTCGTCCTCTGGGAGGCAGTCATTGAATATTAATTTCTCCATAAGTAGGTGGGTTTGGATTTTGGCCAGAGACTGATGGACTTGGGGATGTGGTTTAGCTTATAATGGGGGGAAGGTGTAGCCTTATGGGGCTAGGGGAATTGGGGGCTTTGGTAGGACTTTGTCTCTTACGAATTCGAGTTCTGTGGTGAAGTTTGATGATTATATGAGGTACGAATTCGAGTTTTGTGGTGAAGGTTGATGATTATAAGAGGTCTCTCAGGCCGTCACTAGCCTTGGGTATAATGGAGCATCCCAAGATTGTAAGGGTGGTGACAAGGATGGGGAGTCAGTAGGTTATGAAGAATGGGTTGCAGAAGTTCTGCGTTAAGTTCCTGTCGGAGAGAGTAAGCGTGAACACAACCGTTGTCCTTTTCTGTGTTTGAATTCATAAGAAGGAACACAAGTTATATTTTGCAAGTTACATTTGATTTACATTGGACTTTAAATATGTAGTTTTATTTTTCAATTAATTCGGGTAAGTAAATTTGTTTGCTGAATAACTACCGTTTTACACTCTTAAGAGTGAAGTTTTAATTATGTAAGTTTTTATCTGTGGATTGCTAACTCCATGTTAATGTGCTATTTCTAGTTCTCTTCTAATTTTCCTGGAAAACATTTCACAAGATTGTGTCATGCAGGTTTTGTAATATGGGCGATATAGATGTTCCAAACAAGTACCAATGAGATGAATATAGCTTAAAGGAGAATGTGAAGATGAAGATGAAAAAAAATGATTTGAGAGATGACAGGAAATTATGACAGTTGCATAATTGAAGGCAAGATTACTGAAATCTAATTTAGATGCTAAGGGTCAAACTCTATGATTTAAGGGGAATGTTGGTCAAGCTCTTGGAATTATGTTAGAAGGTTAGTAAAGACTATAAAGTGTAATGATAAATGGCAATACATATGAAGGGTATGGGAATGAACTTCGTGAATATATCTGTAAATATTATTAAGCTAATTAGTTTCCTCTATCCAACCTTGGATGATCAAATGAAGTTCAAGGCATTCTACTGTACGGCGGGAGCAGTTCATGGCTTGCTAATGTATTAGGAGCAGGTAGTAATGGGTCTAATGGGATGATAATGCACTCTTGGGGGTGCATGGTAATGTACTTTGGGGGGAGACAGTTCAAATAATGGGGGGGATAAAATCAATTCACTGGAATCACTTGATTGATCACATTTCCTTTGTTTTCATCATGTTTCCCTAGCCTTTGTTTTCTGATATTCAATTTTTGCAGTGAAAAGATTAAATTGCATTAATGAAACGCCATTTCAGGGGAAAGTTCATGGCATGCTAATGTACTGTTGAGGGGGCAATTCATGACATGCTAATGTTCTATGGGGTGCAGTTCATGGCATGAACTGGGGGAGATTAAATAATGGGTATATTGGCATGCTAATGTACTTTGGTGGGGGGGGGGGCAATTTGCCTTCTTGATAGAAAATTTGTCTAAACAATAGGTAGAGTTAGGTTACACAAACAAGATAGTGTTGGGTGGCAGTTCATGGCATGGGGGCACTTCATGGCATGCTGGTGTACTGTTGGGTGGCAGTTCAAGACATGCTAATGTACTTTTGGGCGGCAGTTCATGGCACGATACTATAATTGGGGGGATCTAATAATATGGCTAATGACATGCTAATGTACTTTGGGGCAGCATTTTTCCTTCATCATAGAAAATTTGTCTAATCAATAGGTAGAGTTAGGTTACACAAACAGGATAGTGAACAGATAGTGTTCTTTAAATCCATAGGTAGAGTTAGGTTACATACTTAATTATTATCTTCCTCATAGAAAATTTGTCTAAACAATGTGGGGAATATGAACTAAATTTTTCTAAAGATTTTGGTGAGAACTAAATATTGGGGGGCTAAATTTTTTGTGTGGAACTAAATAAACAATGAGGGGCACAAAATTTTCCTGGTGGAAACTAACTCTTGAGGAACTACAAATTTTAAATATTTGCTGGGAACGAAATTCTCTGAGGAGAACTAAATTTTGTCGTAATTAAGATTTTTGAGGGGTCCTAATAATTATTGCATTCTAATTATTGTTGTTTGTTTAAAATTAGGGGGTGAAAGATTTTTTGGGGATAAAGTTTAAATGAACCGTGCCCTTAGGGCACGGGTTTTGCCTAGTGTATATACATAAATGTATATATGTATATGTACATATATACATATGTATGTATGTATAAACATGTATATGTACATATATACATATATGTATGTATAAACATGTTGAGAATGGATCAAATGACCACCAAAAATAACCCCCAAACATAACCCCCTATCAAAAAGTCTATGCCCCCCATTTTTTTTCGAATGATCCAAACCGTTCATCTTGATCTCAACCCTCTAAATCCTTGACACACTAATTTTCTGTCTGGTCACATGTGTTTTGCCCGTTCATCCATCCGACCCAAATTTAACTGTTTTGCATGAACAAAACTTTTGCGAATGGTTGATGAACGGGCAAAACACCTGGGATCGGGCTAAAAATTGGTGGCTCAGGAATTTGGAGGGTGGAGATCAAGATGAAAGGTTTGGATCTTTCGAAAAAATGGGGGCATAGACTTTTTGATAGGGGTTATTTTTGCGGGTTATTTTTGGGGGTCATTTGATCCCTCCTCATACATGTTTATCTATATATGTATATAGATACTCATGTGTGTGTGTGTGTGTGTGTGTGTGTGTGTGTGTGTGTGTGTGTGTGTGTGTCTCTATCTATATACTTATATCTATATATGTATATGTGTGTATATGTATACTTTTGTACTATATATATGTATATACATATATATATTACAAATGAATATCCATACAGAGGAGGGATCAAATGACCCCCAAAAATAACCCCCTATCAAAAATCCTATGCCCCCCATTTTTTCAGAAGATCCAAACCGTTCATCCTGATCTACAGCCTCTAAATACCTGACCCACCAATTTTCAGCCCAATCCCATGTGTTTTGCTCGTTCATCCATCCGACCCAAATTTAACGGTTTCTCATGAATAGAACTTTTGTGAATGGTTGATGAACGGGCAAAACACATGGGATTGGGCTGAAAATTGGTGGGTCAGGTATTTAGAGGCTGTAGATCAGGATGAACGGTTTGGATCTTCTGAAAAAATGGGGGGCATAGGATTTTTGATAGGGGGTTATTTTTGGGGGTTATTTTTGAGGGTCATTTGATCCCTCCTCATACGCACACACACATATATATGTATATGTACATATATATAGGGGCGAGGTCGGCTACGAACGGTTCTCAAAGGGTTGCCCGTGTGAACTAAATTTTATTTTTTAAAATTTTTTTCAAAATTTTTTACCACACTTTAATCCATACATATATACACCCCAGAAAAAATAATGGGTGCACCCTAGGTGGATTTGACCCTCGATCAAGCCGTTACAAATTTAACGGTTTCAGAACAATAGAACATTTTGTACCGATCTGATCAAGGGGAAATGGGGGGATTGTCTTGATTTTTGATATGAATGTGTATTAACATGTTTAGAACACATTCCACTGTTTGGATCTATGAAAAAAAATCAAAGAGAGGAAGTTCCCACGGAGTTCTCACGGGAGAAAGTTCTCATTTGAACATTCCCATATATATATATATATATATATATATATATATATATATATATATATATATATATATGTTGACTAGGATCCATTCGGATGGATCAAACATGCGGATCCATCAAAGTGGATTTTAAAGCGAGACAATGTAAATAGAAAATCGGACCGTTGGATGTCATCTAACATGTCTAAAAGCTCCAAACAAAATTTCAACTAATTTGGACATGTTTTGCCCATGCATCAAGTGGTTGCAAAATTAGCCGATTTTATAACTATTCAAAAACATCGATTTTGCAACCACTTGATGCATGTGCAAAACATGTCCAAATTAGTTGAAATTTTGTTTGGAGCTAGTTTAGACATGTTAGATGACATCCAACGGTCAGATTTTCTATTTACATTGTCTAGCTTTAAAATCCACTTGGATGGATCCGCAAGTTTGATCCATCCGAATGGATCCTAGTCAACCTATATATATATATATATATATATATATATATATACACACACACACACACACACTCATCATCACATTATCAGTTGCATACTTCTAAACCATTTGCATAGTAGGTTACATGTTATCTGGATTTATATGACCACAGACCATCTTTTTCAACTCTAATGATTAGGGGTATTCTTTGCATCTTCCCAATTAAGCTCCATTCGCAAAGCAGCATTCATAATCACTATTAGCAACATAATGTTTAGAATGTCTTCACTTATTGGCATCTCATGTGTACCTTAGAAAATATTGAATCAACTCACGGCCATCATCTTTGATGTTCATTAATTAAGCTTGATCATTATTCTACGTCTAATTACTTTCTGCTAAGTGTTGAATAAACTTCTTCCCCGACTTGTTGAAATAATGAATTAATAGAGACATGAGTTATTGATTTGTTTTCTTTTTTTAATTACATGTGTCCAACAATTACAATGAAATATGTAAATATGTTCTAAATCTTCTTCAGGTGCTAAGAAAATTTTGTAAACAAGGAAATAAAATGCATTTCGTATCTTATTGATATCTAATTTTCAATTACAATATTTGAATTAGAAGTGTAACCTCTGATATTTGACACCAAATGTTTTCAGAGAAGTTCCAATAAACAACACAATCCTTGGATTGTCATCTATGAATTAATCCTTTTAATCTAGATCATACTTGATGGCATGGGAACTCTTAGCTTACCAGCAAATGCATATTCGGTGATATTCCAAGCTTCTTTCAAAAAGGATTTGATGGAATTCCAGGATTTTTCATCAAGTAATATGATATCATCAATTTGCTTACTCACATCAGATCCTATAGCTGTCACACCAGTGGCATCGCCAATGGCCATGCCATTTACTAGTGCTGACCATTGGAAGAGAAGAGACGGAAGCAATATTGCAAGGAGAGCAAAGACATCAAGTTTTAAAGTTTTCATCTTTTTTAGGTTGTTTGAAAATTGAAGTTATTTGTTTTGTCTATTCCCCTTCTTGCTTTTTAAACCAAATACAGTATGCCTTAAAGGTCAATGAAATTAATTAAACAATAAATAAATTATCTAATGTTTATTACTTCGTTTTTATTTACAATTATTGACCTATCTATTTACCTTAAAAATCATTAATGAGCATCATTAAATTACAAATATTCATTTATCCCAAATTTCATTTATTAGTTATTAATTTTAATTAAAAATTGCTTCTCAGCTGAATGCTTTTCGACATTCGTTAATGTCTTTGCATGAATGGGTGTAAACAACAATTTACTTTCCATGCACTTTACAACAATGAAAACCCAATACATTTTCAGTCAGAAGGTGCCTACTTTGTCAGCACCAAGTACACACACACACGCTGTAACGACTGGTTTTTCTATGGTAGTGTTATCGATAATGTATATATATGTTTGGTGGATTTTCTCCGTATGCGTGATTTCCCATCTCCGTCGCTTTCGTTTTCGATCGTTTCGTTGTGATTTTCTAGTCTCTTCCTTATATCGTTGATCTTGGAGTAAGTCACTCATGACGAGCTTCTTATCGCTCATATCTTAGAGTATAAATCGATCCTAGAAGCCGTAGAAATCTTCCCAGGGATTCACGCTCCGATTCGACACTTTTCGTGCACGTTAATTGGTTCAAGAAGGAGAACCAACCGACTAGATTGAGATCTAGTCGGTCGGCAATCCTTCATGGACCGACTAGTGGGCTTTGATTATAATTTAGGAGTTACTGTTTATCGTTAGTCGGTCTAAGAACAACCATCGACCGACTAGATGTGAAACTAGTCGGTCAAAACTTGTTCTTCAACAGACTAGTTCCTTTGATTAATTTCCCCTAAGTTACTGTTTATCTTTAGTCGGTCTGAGAACATCTTTCGACAGACTAGATTGTAATCTAGTCGGTCAGCCGTTGTTCTTTAATCGACTAGTTCATTGATCATCTTCCCCGCCGAGTTACTGTTTACTCTTAGTCGGTCTATGAACACTCACCGACCGACTAGTTCTCAAACAAGTCGGTTGACAAGCCTTCACAGACCGACTAATTCAAAGCTCATTTTTCCTTCAGGAGTTACTGTTTGCTCTTAGTCGGTCACAGTTATTCGACCGACCGACTAGTTCCCAAACTAGTCGGTCAGCCACCCTTCTTTGACCGACTAATTCACCCAGAAACCCTAGGTTTGCCCTAGCCGCCACACGATTTTCTATATAAACCCCCAATCGTTTTCTTCTCTTCCCTCTCTTCTCCTGAACCTCCTCCTTCCCCAAATCATCCCCCTTCATACCCAAACACTTCCTCCTTCATCCCAAGCCATTCCTTCCTCCCTTGGAGCTTCCCTCTCGCCATTTTGGCCGGCCACCACCTCTACGTCGCCGGAAAACCCCCAAAACCCCCATCAAACCCTATTTCTTCAGTTTTCTCCCACTTTCCAGATCTGAACCGTGGATCTCCGGATCGTTCTTCTGTTGTCGTGCTTGCTCGGCATCGATCTTCCGCTTCTATACGGTAGGGTTCGATCCTTTGGTTTTCTCATAACTATCCTTGTGATTTTATTGAAACCCTAATAATAAACTAGGTTGGATGTTTTTTGATGATTGTTTCTCCGTGGCAGCGATTTCCTCGCCATAGATAACTTTTCGTGGCGTGCCTCGTTGATCGTCTTCCTTGGCGTAAGGCTAGTGAAACTTGCCACTTAGTGTTTAGGCCATGTTTTGGGCCAATTGCTTGTTGTAGCGTAAAAGAGACTAGACGGTGAAATGATAGCCGCCTAGACACCAATTGATCTAGTTTGACAACGAAACTAGACCCGCTACCTCAATTGATCTAGCTTGACAACGAAGCTAGATCCAACCCTTTTAACTTGTTGTTCATGCATACTAAACTGCCATGTTTACTTCCGATTAACGGTACGCGATTATCTGCCATGTTTTAATACTATAACTGTACGCAATGCATTATAACTTGCCATGTCATCCATGCTATCCATGTTGAATGTTGCATTCGTAGCACACGCTACAATACTTGTACTTCCTGGCTCGTGAACAGAAGCGAGCATAGTGAGTTGCTAACCCCAACGCTCGATATTGAGGGTAGGTGCACCCCTATGCCAAATACACTTCCTGATTCGTGATATAGAAACGAGCTCCCGTGCGGGGCAACCCTGGCTCATTTACTGAGCTCCTGTGCAGGGACCCTGGCTCGTCTACGTGTGGGTATTGGGGGTAAGAGTTAAGCGGCCAATCAACTGGGAGTCTGCCCGATCAGCAACTGCAGTGGTAAGGCGTAAACTCTGGGTTTTTGGGGTAGTGTTAAGCGGCCAATCAGCGTGAAAGAAAGACAATTTCAGCTGTAAGGCGTAAACATCTACAAAACATTCGTGATTCATGATTCGTGATTCGGGATTCGTGATGATCGTGATTCGTGAAATCCTTGATAATGATAGTAGCTTTGCTACTCTTGCCATGCCATGCTCCTGTCTTGTCGTGCTCGTTTACCTACTTGTCGCACTTTTGTTGCTGTGGTGGAGTCTTGTGGACACCGGTGACCTTGCTGAGTTTCCTTTCTGTTTTAGGATTCCTGTAAGTTGTCGGTGCGTGGCACCTTTGTTTGTACTTTGTACTTTTGTTGGCCATGTTTGGGCCCTTAGATTCTTTTCTCTTTAAGCCTGGTGGCTTTTTCTGTGATGTTGGAATTTAATATGATGGATATTCTGAGATTGTCTTTTGTCTCATTTCCTTTATTATTATCTTTGTTTCGTATCGCGTTGCAAGGACCTGCCAATTAAATGTTGATTGACGCTTATCGGGCTTGGAGCTTTGTAGCTTCAAGTCTGAGCGGACCTTCTCACGCTTCGCCTCCACATTTTTGGGGAAGCGGGGCGTGACAGGTTTTATTGGTGGCCCATGCAGGTCCGTCTTGCAATTGCGAATTATCGGAACAACGATAATAACTATGGAATGTCCATTAAATAAATTGCAACATCCGAGTCTATAGCCTTGAGTCTAGTAGTTTTCCTATGTCACTAGGTGGTAGGAAGACTTAGTTAGACGTCCGTGCTTGCTAGTTAGGGGCCCCTGATTGTTAGTTAGACTCCCCGCTAGGAGTTGATTTGGTCGTCGTAGGAGTTACCTTAGTGGTTCCTGTCTAGATTTGACTAGGATAGACTTCTAGAATTCTTTGGTCTCTAGCTTGGGATCATCGATTTCGGACCAAGCTGAACTCATTTCATTACCGTCTAGCTCCTTAGAGAGTCTTAGCGCTTAGTCCCTAATCTTTAGTTGGTTGACCGCAGGAGTTTCCCATAGATTTTCCTAAGTCACCTCCTAGGTGTGTTTACGCTTGGATCATCCGACCAAATCCCTTGCCTCGATTCCCATGACCACCACGTTTCGATAATCGTTGATCCTTCGAATGTCCCCATTCGCAAGGCTTAATTTCTTTTAAAGTTATTTTTCGATTTCCCTTATTAAAGCTTTCGCTAAGTTTAAATTTTGTTTTAAACCCGCTACGTAAATACTTAAATTTCTCACTTTTCGATTGAGTCAAATTCCTTGTAGATTTCGGAGTCTAATGGTTGTAATTATAATTGCTATCTCGTAACCATTTTCTAATCTATAATTTCGCATTTCGGTTTAAAGACTCTATTACTATTTTGAAAAATTCGACATACCATTTTTCTAAATATGAGATCCATTTTAATCGCATTGCATACACACTTTAAAATCTCTTCCAAGATAAATAGAACTTCAATTATTTTCATATATCAGTACTAGGTTCATTGTACTCGTACTTTAAGGTCTTGTATAAAAATCAGTTGTTTGGCAAATCCGGGTCCCTCTAAAGAGTATTTTAAATGTTATTTATTCGGAATTTCTCTTCAATTTTAAAACTTGGAAGCATTTAGCATGGGCCTAAATTTTCACACTATAGTTGATCGGATTTCATTCTTTGAATTTCGAAATTTTTGCCGAAGTATTATATTAAGCTACTGTCGTATAATATTTTCGAACCTCTCCATTGCAAATCTTGAATTTTCTGAAAGTATCTTTTCGACTTCCTTTTCCTAAGTTTACATTTGTTCGGAACTTTAAAATGTGTATACTTATACCTCATACCCTTCTTTGACTTAAATTTATTTATTTATTTGAATTTCTAAAGTTTTGACGAGATTTGATTAATGTTTATAATGTTTTTCCAGCCTTTACTTTCATACCTATTTAAATATCTCATCCCTTTTCATATATCAATTTAGTTCTGAGCGTATTTCTATTTTTCTCAATTTGATTTATAAGCTTTTCCTTTCTTATTTATGCCATTCAAATGATTCATCACGCTCCCTTAATATACCTTCCGAGTCACACATGATTTTAGCTTTCAACAAACCAAAGATATGTTCAACATTTTCTCTGTTACAATTTTTGGAAAATTACGTTTTCGTAACCATTTTCTGACCTGGACCTCCCATAATTTGGTTTTAAATCTTATTACAAATTTTGATAAACCTACTACTAATTTTTCCGTTCACCATACATGCTTTTAGAATAATTTCTAAACTAAATTGAATTTCGAATATTTTCATATATCCGTGCTAGGCTCATTAGCCCGTATGTTAAGAGCTTTGTGTAAAACGATTTCTTTTGGCAAATCCTGGTTACACTAAAAGGTGGTTTCAGTATTGATTATTTAAGATTTTCCTGGCTTAAAGACTTTGAAAGTATTTAGCACGAGTTTAAAATTCTTTCGTTAATTTAATTTCGTTTCGAAACTTTTGCCAACCTTGTTAAATCACTGCCGTATGATATTTTCTAAAACTACGTCCTTAATGTTCGTATGAACGCTTTACTTCCTTTCATAATGATTTTCGTTAAGCCAATAAATCATTTCCTCTTATTATGTGTATTCAACTCAAACTTATTTCGAACAACTTATTTTATCGATCTTCAAATATCGTTTATGCGGAGGAGAACTCGAACTTTTCAAAATATGACCGTTTTATACTTTTAGTGTTTTTGACTTTCGCTATTCACGTTCTATTTCCGAAAACTTATGAGAGTAATGTTTACATCTTTCTTCTCCGCCTAAACATCCACAATTATATCTCAGTTTCACTTGATCTATTTACCTCCTTCTCCTCGCCCTGCCTGAACTCATTTTTACGATCTTGTTTCGTTACGCCATCTAATCTTGGTTTCCTTCCTTCTGCCTAGTTATCTCACTAGTGTTTGCCGTTGTTTACGTCACGCCAGTTTAGTAGTGGGTCCTTAGACTTTTGGTGATGTTGTCGTAGCGCATGTGCCTAAGTTGAGTATGTAGGCTTGAAGAGTGTACCCCCTATAGCATGATAATGTTTGCCTATTGTGTGATATCTACATACTCAGAGTTATTCATGATGTTATGAAATTGTAAGTGTGTTAATATTTATGGATATGTGCGAGGATAGCTATACCACTCTAGGGGCGTCTATGTATATAAGATTCTGTATTGGAATGTCTGAATAGAGTGTATGTAGTTGGAGATACTTATGATGGTTGGAATAATATGATCGGTTAAACTATATGTATGCTGGGTGTGATAATAATAGGTGTACGTATAGTTAAAGTGGGTAGGCCTATTATGTGACCTATGTGTTGTACGTGTGAGTGTGTGCTCGTACGTAGTTACGTATTGTGCGTAGACGTGAGTAGTTATGTAATTGCTGCGTGAGTATATAGGTGATTTATATATGGTAGTAGAAATATAATTTTGATTGGTATTGCTTGCTATCGTGGATGTCGTATGCGTGTATACCATGAGGTATACCCGGCTATTGCATATCTTAACTAATGGATGAAGTAAGTGTATTGGTGTTCCAATTATAGATGGATGGATATGGTATGAATATATGATACATGTATGTGACTATACGATGACTGTACTTATTAGGGGGAATAATGTAATTATAGGTGTGCTAATGTTTGTAATAATATCATGGTATATGAAGTGATTGAAATATGCGATATTACCTGATTAGATATTAAGGGTGTTGACATTTAGATATGTATGTGGTTATGTTGGTAGACGTGTATGCATTAGATAGTATTGGCATATGTATGGATGCTATGTTATGTACATGGAATTATTCTGCTATGATTTTGAGTCTCACTCAAGCTTGAGTGGGTATACTCTGTGTACGTTGGTGTATTTGTATGTGGTTGGTGTATAGTGATGGATGATGTATGTATGATGATTAAATTGTTTGTGCCTGGTTGTGTTACGCACACGATTGTGGGTGGCTATACCAATATATAGTTATATGAGTTGGTCTTGTGGTATAGTTATTCACTAAGGACTTGGCTGCGTGAATATTTGTGTGCTAGCTAAAGCTAAGTGTGTATATGTGCTGAGTATATAGTGGTATAAATGAATGTTACATTAGCGTGCGTGGATGTGCACCATGCACGGGTAAGTATGTGCTAGTTATAGGAATTGGTGACTATGGTGTGTGTGGTGTGTCGTGAATATAGCTATAGGGCTATATATGAAGTGACAATATGGTGAAATGTGTGCATGCATTTGAATGACTATAAATTGTGAAATTATAATGGTGAATGTATATTAGATATAGTGAACTTGTTTTAATAATGGTATGGTGTGATTACACATGTTGATTGTTTGGTATTGGATGTACACTAGGAGATATAGGGAGTAGTGTATCCTTATTATTGTGGTTCATAGGCAGTTATCTAAATGTGGCGTGAACTATTTGGTCGTTTGTGAGTAGGTGCACCATGGTATGTAATAAGTATTTAATAGTTATATAAGGATGTTGTGACTATATGAATGAATGAAATACGTGTTTGAAATTGACTGATTGTAATAAGTATAAGTGTATGATGTGCGTGATAGTGGTGTTAATATATGATTACCTAGTGCGTATATAAGCACTTGAAATGACCATACGTGGTTGAATATTAATGTGATATTGATTGAGGGTAGTTAGGAAAGCGACTAGATATGTTAGAAAGTACGAGGAGGGACTTTATTTTAAGTTGGGGATGATGTAACGACTGGTTTTTCTATGTTAGTGTTATCGATAATATATATATATGTTTGGTGGATTTTCTCCGTATGCGTGATTTCCCATCTCCGTCGCTTTCGTTTTCGATCGTTTCGTTGTGATTTTCTAGTCTCTTCCTTATATCATTGATCTTGGAGTAAGTCACTCATGACGAGATTCTTATCGCTCATATCTTAGAGTATAAATCGATCCTAGAAGCCGTATAAATCTTCCCGGGGCTTCGCGCTCCGATTCGACACTTTTCGTGCACGTTAGTTGGTTCAAGAAGGAGAACCAACCGACTAGATTGAGATCTAGTCGGTCGGCAATCCTTCATGGACCGACTAGTGGGCTTTGATTATAATTCAGGAGTTACTGTTTATCGTTAGTCGGTCTAAGAACAACCACCGACCGACTAGATGTGAAACTAGTCGGTCAGAACTTGTTCTTCAACCGACTAGTTCCTTTGATTAATTTCCCCTAAGTTACTGTTTATCTTTAGTTGGTCTGAGAACATCTTTCGACCGACTAGATTGTAATCTAGTCAGTCAGCCATTGTTCTTCAACCGACTAGTTCATTGATCATCTTCCCAGCCGAGTTACTGTTTACTCTTAGTCGGTCTATGAACACTCACCGACCGACTAGTTCTCAAACTAGTCAGTTGACAAGCCTTCATAGACCGACTAATTCAAAGCACATTTTTCCTACAGGAGTTACTGTTTGCTCTTAGTCGGTCACACTTATTCGACCGACTGGCTAGTTCCCAAACTAGTCGGTCAGCCACCCTTCTTTGACCGACTAATTCACCCAGAAACCCTAGGTTTGCCCTAGCCGCCACACGATTTTCTATATAATCCCCCAATCGTTTTCTTCTCTTCCCTCTCTTCTCCTAAACCTCATCCTTTCCCAAATCATCCCCCTTCATCCCCAAACCCTTCCTCCTTCATCCCAAGCCATTCATTCCTCCCTTGGAGCTTCCCTCTCGCCATTTTGGCCGGCCACCACCTTTAGGTCGCCGGAAAACCCCCAAAAACCCCATCAAACCCTATTTCTCCAGTTTTCTCCCACTTTCCAGATCTGAACCATGGATCTCCGGATCGTTCTTCCGTTGTCGTGCTTGCTCGGCATCGATCTTCCGCTTCTATACGATAGGGTTCGATCCTTTGGTTTTCTTATAACTCTCCTTGTGATTTTATTGAAACCCTAATAATAAACTAGGTTGGATGTTGTTTGATGATTGTTTCTCCGTGGCAGCGATTTCCTCCCCGTAGATAACTTTTCGTGACGTGCCTCGTTGATCGTCTTCCTTGGCGTGAGGCTAGTGAAACTTGCCACTTAGTGTTTAGGTCATGTTTTGGGCCAATTGCTTGTTGTAGCGTAAAAGAGACTAGACAGTGAAATGATAGCCGCCTAGACGCCTATTGATATAGTTTGACAATGAAACTAGACCCGCCACCTCAATTGATCTAGCTTGACAACGAAGCTAGATCCAACCCTTTTAACTTGTTGTTCATGCATACTAAACTGCCATGTTTACTTCCAATTAACGGTACGTGATTATCTGCCATGTTTTAATACTATAACTGTACGCAATGCATTATAACTTGCCATGTCATCCATGCTATCCATGTTGAATGTTGCATTTGTAGCACACTCTACAATACTTGTACTTCCTGGCTCGTGACCAGAAGCGAGCATAGTGAGTTGCTAACCCCAACGCTCGATATTGAGGCTAGGTGCACCCCTATGCCAAATACACTTCCTGCTTCGTGATATAGAAACGAACTCCCGTGCGGGGCAACCCTGGCTCATTTACTGAGCTCCTGTGCAGGGACCCTGGCTCGTCTACGTGTGGGTATTGGGGGTAAGAGTTAAGCAACCAATCAACTGGGAGTCTACCCGATCAACAACTGCAGTGGTAAGGCGTAAACTCTGGGTTTTTGGGGTAGTGTTAAGCGGCCAATCAGCGTGAAAGAAAGACAATTTCAGCTGTAAGGCGTAAACATCTACAAAACATTCGTGATTCGTGATTCGTGATTCGTAATTTGTGATGATCGTGATTCGTGAAATCCTTGATAATGATAGTAGCTTTGCTACTCTTGCCCTGCCATGCTCCTGTCTTGTCATGCTCATTTACCTACTTGACGCACTTTTGTTGCTGTGGTGGAGTCTTGTGGACACCGGTGACCTTGCTGAGTTTCCTTTCTGTTTTAGGATTCCTGTTAGTTGTCGGTGCGTGGCATCTTTGTTTATACTTTGTACTTTTGTTGGCCATGTTTGGGCCCTTAGATTCTTTTCTCTTTAAGCCTGGTGGCTTTTTCTGTGATGTTGGAATTTAATATGATGGATATTCTGAGATTGTCTTTTGTCTCATTTCCTTTATTATTATCTTTGTTTCGTATCGCGTTGCAAGGACCTGCCAATTAAATGTTGATTGACGCTTATCGGGCTTGGAGCTTTGTAGCTTCAAGTCTGAGCGGACCTTCTCACGCTTCGCCTCCACATTTTTGGGGAAGCGGGGCGTGACACACACACACACACACACACACACACACACACACACAATGTGTGCACTCACACATGACACACATGCATCAAGAATCCAAATAGGAAAATTTCCCTTTTGCCAGCTCATTTAACCCCCACATCCCCCTGCTTTTTATGATATGTTCGTTGATATTGATCTTCTGGTTCTAAAATCAAGACTAGTAATTTTCAAGTGAACCATATGAGTTTTACTAGTTCATCTTCCTTTTGCAAAACATTTTATTATCACGAAACCGTTAAACTTCTGACAAGTTGATGAACTAGCAAAAACCTTCATTTGACTTGAAATTTGATAATTTGATGTTTTAGAATATGAAGATCAAAATAAAAGGATCAGATTTACAGAAAAAAAGGGACGAGTCTTAACCTAATGGCATCGTTGGTGACGACTTTCATCTTGAGCGTGCCCTTCTTCTCCAGAAGGTGTTCAGGTGGTCGTTGGGGTTTTCCATGGGCGATCCCCCAAATTGATCCTGCTAGATGAAACTAATCAACGATGACTTCAATTCAAGCCTTGCAATTCTTGGCATTGACCCATTGAAGGGCACATCGGAGTCCATGAGGGACCTCGCAGGTGGTGGATTTTCAAGTGGGGGAGGTGGTTGATTATGAATTTCTTCCGCCATCAATTCTAGTACCAATTTCCTTTTTCTTTCGACATTGCATCGGTGTGTGGTAGCTTCGATCTCTGGGTCTACGAGAAGCATTTCCTCGATACCATGTGATCTCCTGTGCATACACAAAAGGGCTAACCTAAAGGAAAATGTCAACAGCACCAAAATAAATAGCAAAAGAAAATAAAAGGAAAAGGACAATTGTGCAGTCTATCAATAAAGATTGAAATTAATATCAAGTCGTGCCTCCTAGACAATGACGCCAAATACTTGTTCAGAGAATTTCGTATTTGAAACCGTAAGCACACGGGGAGGTTGTAGCGCTAACGGGTCGTCCTCTGGGAGGCAGTCATTGAATATTAATTTCTCCCTAAGTGGGTGGTTTAGGATTTGGGCCAGAGACTGATGGGCTTGGGATGTGGTTTAGCTTATAATGGGGGGAAGGTGTAGTCTTATGGGGCTAGGGGAATTGGGGGCTTTGGTAGGACTTCGTCTCTTACGAATTCGAGTTCTGTGATGAAGTTGATGATTATAAGAGGTACGAATTCGAGTTCTGTGGTGAAATTTGATGATTATAAGAGGTCTCTCAGGCCGTCACTAGCCTTGGGTATAATGGAGTAGCCCAAGATTTTAAGGGTGGTGACAAGGATGCGGAGTCAGTAGGATGTGAAGAATGGGTTGCAGAAGTTCTGCGTTAAGTTCCTGTCGGAGGGAGTAAGCGTGAACATAACCGTTGTCCTTTGTCGGGTTTGAATTCATAAGAAGGAACACAAATTATATTTTGCAAGTTACATTTGATTTACATTGGGCTTTAAATATGTAGTTTTATTTTTCAATTAATTAGGGTAAGTAAATTTGTTTGCTGAATAACTACCGTTTTACTCTCTTAAGAGTGAAGTTTTAATTATGTAAGTTTATGTGAGGATTGCTAACTCCATGTTAATGTGCTATTTCTAGTTCTCTTCTAATTTTTCTGGAAAACATTTCACAAGATTTTGTCATGCAGGTTTTGTAATATGGGCAGTATAGATGTTCCAATCGAGTACCAATGAGATGAATATAGCTTAAAGGAGAATGTGAAGATGAAGATGGAAAAAATGATATGAGAGATGCCAGGAAATTATGATAGTTGCATAATTGAAGGCAGGATTACTGAAATCTAATTTAGATGCTAAGGGTGAAGCTCTATGATTTAAGGGGGATGTTGGTCAAGCTCTTGGAATTATGTTAGAAGGTTAGTAAAGACTATAAAGTGTAATGAAAGACCTATGGCAATACATATGAAGGTTATGGAAATGAACTTCGTGAATATATTTGTAAATATTATTAAGCTAATGAGTTTCTTCAATCCAACCTTGGACGATCAAATGAAGTTCAAGGCATTCTACTGTACGGGGGACACTACTACAAAAGGGACCTTTAACAGCGCTTAAATAAGGTCTTTAACAGCGCTTCTAAGCGCTGTCTATCTCGCCGCTGCTAAAGGGGGCTGGTTTTAATAGCGCTTTACAAGCGCTGTTAAAGGGGGCATTTAACAGCGCTTGTTTGTGCAAGCACTATTAAAGGGGGGCCTTTAACAGCGCTTGCACAAACAAGCACTCTTAAAGGTGGGCCATTAACAGCGCTTGTTACTGTAAGTGCTGTTAAAGGGGGGGCCTTTAACAGCGCTTGTTTGTGCAAGCGCTGTTAAAGGGGGGCCTTTAACAGCGCTTGTTTGTGCAAGCGCTGTTAAAGGCCCCCCTTAACAGCGCTTGTTACTGCAAGCGCTGTTAAAGGGGGGCCTTTAACAGCGCTTGTTTGTGCAAGCGCTATTAAAGGCCCCCCTTTAACAGCGCTTGTTACTGCAAGCGCTGTTAAAGGGGGGCCTTTAACAGCGCTTGTACTAAAGAAGCGCTGTTAAAGGTGGACCTTTCACAACGCTTGTACTAAACAAGTGCTGTCTATTGTGACATTTGACAGCGCTTGTATATCTTTTTATTCGGTGCTTGTGGAGGGGAAAAATACGGTTCCAAGTCTCCAAGTCTCCGTAGACTTCAGTGGAGCCCTTGATTAGGACTCGCACCCACCCATAAACAAATAGCACATCAACTCTGTGGAAACAAATAACACAACAGAATGCAGAGCCACGAATTACACCAGAAGAGATAATTATTAGAATAGATAATTATAAGGACCAGTATATATAGCATTGATTTCGAGTGTACATTGGCTACAAGGTCAACAAAGAATGCTATACAACAACACATGGAAATACATACATGACACAACTATAGCTGGTTCCCATCTTAACTGACATAATCAACACAGACAGTAGTTCTCTATGAAACATCTCGTGCTCATATTTACAGAAGCTACAATATTTCCGTTGCTGTTGCAGTGAAGATACATCTCGTGCACATTGACAGCAGTTCTTCTTCAACTTTTTGTCCTCACAAAAGATGTACGCAGAGGCAATCATCCACCATATTAACATGAACTCATATAACTGTATTGTCCAAAGAAGTGAGCAAGAACAAACTACAATACAAAAGCGATGTCTATTTGGACATACTCCATTGACGGAAGAAATACAAATATTACATGAGAAATCAGCCATCAAAGCTCGAGTTGGGCCCTGCAAAACATTAGGAATTAAAAAGGCATACAAAACATTTGTGCATTGAAGCAAGACCCAAATAGTATCTGAATGGAAGCTTGCATGTACTGCATTGTTAGCGAAATCCAGGACCCAGAACCCGACGACCTATACAGTTGCTGCCTTCGTCCGAGAGCCGTGATAAACACTGTGCATTTGATAAAAGAGGTTCGATCAATAGTTGAACTCTAAAAATGGTTTTAAAATTCTACACATGTAGGGTTTTACCTGCAATGCTCCTTTGTATCATCCAAGGCATATCCAATGTCAGAAGAGAAGCCAATAACAACCACCTGATATACATATGTCAAAATGAGAAAATATGAATGTGCTCGCTTCATTTTTTTACATGTCAAGATTTTAGTACTTGTAAATTATGAAGACATGAAAGAATATGTGATGCAGCGCATATCCAACCGAGACTCACAGATAAGCAGATAATGATGCATCCGATAACACAAATCCTTCTGAAACTCGACCGACATTTATCACTGTCGACGCAGAATTTTCCAATCAAAGATAAGCAGACTTTTCCAATCAAAATGAACTCGATTGAAATCCTTTCGTCATTTTAGAACATAAAGCATATATGACCGGCGCCCCGCGTGATGTGCGCGGCGGCGCGGTGTCGTTTACCGCAAGTTTCACGGTTAGTGTAGGGTGCGGGAATATCGAACTCAGGGAGGCGAGGTTGTGCTTGGGTCAGGTAGGACCTAAATCACCCCGAGGGGCGAGCTAGCCCGAATCGGTGGTTGGTTGTCACGAAAGGAAATGAAAGCGTATGAACAAAAAGAAAGTAAACCCGGGACTTTGGTTTCCGACCCGACGAGAGACTCTCACCGCCACGGCCTACGGGTATGGATAGCGATCGGGATTAGGGTCTAATGGTGAGACGTTGCCTCTGAAAGTGGTACCGGCGTCCCATGGGCCCGATATTCCGGTCGGTGCCCAGGATGATACACCGGACTTCCCGGATTCGATCAGTGGGCACTCCCGTGTCCATAAACACTGATCGATCCCGGGAGCACTAAGTCCGCAACGATATCTCCCGACGTCTCATCCTGCCGCTCCCGCATGCTAGGATTCGGCGTCTACGCTAAAGGCGTGAGCTTTGGCTAGGGAGTCAACCGCCAAGTTTATTCCCCCTTGGCCCGACGGTCAAAGGCGGTCTTTTTCCCGCCGATGACAATGAAACACCCCGCGTAACCGTTAGATTCCTACTCCCTATCGATTTCCTAACCCTATGGACGCATCGGGAAGAGCCCCCGAAGGGGTTTCCACCAAAATCCCAGATTTGGGAACTACTCACAAAAATTCATGAAAAAGCAATCTAAATGAAATTTAACCGTTAGAATCATAATCCGACAATTGCAATGCGGAAGTAAAGGAGTAGTAAAGACAATACTAAAAAATTAGAAAGATCTGAAAACTTACTTAAGAGTAACAATTATAGCCGTCACAAGGAAATAAAACAGTAAAAAAATACAACTCTCCCGTTTCTGGAACCCTAGGGGTCCTATATATAGATTTTTGGATCAACCGATCGGGTGACAAGTCAACCGATCGGTTGATCCGTTACAGATAAATCACAGAAAACGGCGAGTTTTCACCCGATCTCATGAACCGATCGGGTGAGTTCTTGAGCGACCGGTTGGATCTTGGAGGAGTCGGGTGAACCGGTCGGTTCGACGCCCGTGTCTTCAGCTCTTTTTCTCAGCTACAGATGAACCGATCGGGTGAGAGTCAACCGATCGGTTGGAATTCTGCTCGAAAAGACAGAGAACAGCCGCCCGCAGAACCGGTCTGTGAACTGGTCGGGTGACTTCTTCGTGAGCTGCGGTAGCGGTCGGTTGGTGCACGCGTGCATCACCCGATCGGTTGGAGATGACCAACCGACCGGGTGAGGGGCAGAAAGATGAGTACTTCGCCGTTTGACCCCCTGGATCACGCGTGACTTCTCCCGTTGCTCCGGGGACTTGGGATATCATCGTAAAAGGTCCCCTACGTGGTCGAACTCCTGCAATCATGGACAAACAAAGAAAAGTGAAAGAAAACGGGAAAACATACGAAAACGAACAAGAGACGGCGGAAAACACGGAGAAACACAAAAGAAAACGTGCGTGAATATATGAAATATAGACGCACGTCAAAATCCCCCAAGCTGAACTCTTCCTCGTCCTCGAGGAAGACGAGTGAGAGTGGGAGCTCGGAAGGGAAACATAGAGAGGAAGAAAGAAAAAGAAAACTCTAAGCCCTAGATCGTCCATCAGAGCCATCAAAATCAAAAACGACACACCCCAGCAAGCAAACGCCAAATCACACCACTAAACCTAGGAAAGTGAGTCCAAATAAGTGTCGTGGGTCCACGCAGTGAAGCGCGAGTGAGCGTGGTCGTGTGCTAGCAAATGGTGATGCTTTCTACGATGTGCTACGAGGCTCGATATACACAAATCCAAGATATGACCCAAATATCGAATCGAATTGAATTAAGCGGCGAATATAAGTTCGAGCATGCATGAGAATAGAGAGAATAGGAGCGTATCATGCATCGGGGACTCCACAACTAGGGTTAAGGAAATCACGCCACTATAGCCTAGATACTAGCTAAATAGCTCCTAAGCCAAGTGTCTTTGATAACGACGGGGGTTGAGATGATGTGGAGAAGAACACTCGGTGCAAATTCTCGCCTTCCCTTTATTCTTGGCAAGTATGAAAATATTCACACGGGAATTTTTTTGGGTTTTGGGTATTTGCATATTTTTTTTGGCTTGTTGGCTATACAATCTTTTTCTTTTCTTTTTGGGTTTTTCATTTCTTTTCTCCCATTTTTTTGGATTTTTGGGTTTTTGGCTATACACTTGTGTACTCTCCCAAGTGGGAGAACGGTACACGACGAGGGGATTTGCACCAAGTAAAACAAAAAAGAAGTCGAAATCTAAACACTTGGGCAAAGGGAACTATTCTCGCTAAATAGAGCTCAGGCTAATTGGGTTATCCTAGTCCTTAGTTGTGGAATCCCGACGCATGTGAAATGAAGTATACGATATATATATATAGCATGCATATAGAAGCAAATACCGCATATTCAATATCGGAGCATGATAATCTAGGGGTCATTCCTGGACAGGTATATAAAGTAAAATCACAAGGCAGAAGCACACCAATTGCTAGTTACGACACACGACTCACAAAAAGCTAAGTGGACCCACGATGCGTGAAATGCAAGAGGACTCGAAATCCTAGGGTTAGTGAGTGTGATTATCGATGCAATGCTAGGTGTGTGTGATTTTGTGGCGATTCATCATAGGATTCATTTCTAGGAGAAAGAGCTAAAGAAAGAAGGAAAAAGAAAAAAAAGAAAAACACGATGGAAAATGACTCGAATAACGTAGAAAAACAACACAAATGACGCACGAAGTGCGACTCCCCCAAGCTGAAACTTGCATTGCCCTCAATGCAATAAGAGTGAGTACGGGAGGGCAATGAAAATGGGGGGGGGAATACGCACAGACACGAAAAGAAATGAAAACCAGAAAAAAAAACATAGATGAAAATGAAAAAGAGAGGAAAATTGAGAACAAAATCAAACAATACGAAAAGAAAAGTAAAGATAAAATCACACGACACGACACTCAAAAAGTGAAAAACAAGCACACACACAAAAATGAGAAAAACAAACAAAACACGACAGCACACCAAAACAGACGTCCCCCAAGCTAGACCAGAAAGTGCTAGCGAAATGATATGATCAATGAAATCCAGATAAGTGCAAGGGGGAGTCAAAAACAAAAAGAGGGGAAATCAGAAAGCAGCAGAAGGTGAGTCCTCGTCATCCTCGGAAGAGGGCGGGGATGGGTGGTCGGGGGAGGCAGGGGGTGTGCGGAGAAGTGGGGAATGAGGTGAGGGTATAGGGGCAGTGGTGGTGTGAACTATGGGAGGAGTGTCTGTGGTGGTGGGTGGTGGTGGTAGGAAGGCGATCAAGGCTGTGGTGAGAGGAATAGAAATGGAGGAGGTGGATGTGGAGGTGACGGTAGTGGGAGGTGGTGGGAGGGATCTGGAGCGTACCGGTAATTTCCTCCGGCGCACGTATGGAGTGACGGAGGAGGATGGAGGTAGCGTGAGTGCGGTGGAAGTGGTCAGGAGGGGTGAAGTGGATGCCGGGATGGGATGTGAAGAGGGAGGAGAAGAATGTGGTGAGGGGGGGTGATGGAAGTGGAGAAGTGTGGGAGGGTGGAGGGGAAGATCGCCTGGGTGGTGAAGGTGGAGGTGGTGAAGGTGGAGGCGGTCCGTGGATATGAGTAAGAAGGCGGAGAATGGCGGCCACATTCCTCTCAAGTGCGAGGAAACGTGGGTGAGTAAGAAAGGAGGATGGTGATGGGTCCGAGGAAACAGAGGACATGGCGAGCTCACGAAGCGCGGCGACCTCACTCTCAAGTCCTAGACGGGCAGATACCTGACGGCGACCAAAAGACGTAGACTGACGCGAGGCAGAGGTGGTGCCGCCAGGTAAGGTCGAAGAGGTGCTGGCGGCAGTGGTCATGCCAGCACAGGAGACAAGGCCAGAAATGGCCGCAAGGAGGTGCTCAGACGTGATCGGTCCCGGAGCAGAAACGGGACGACTCGGGCCAGCCCCTAAATCTCCCACAGACGCAGGGATATCCTGCTCGCCTAAGTGGGTGGCAGGGGACGGTGATCTGCGGGCGTCTGCGGGAAAGAAAGGAAGATTCAACCCAGCTAAGAAATCGGGATCAGGAGGGAAAGTCCAATCTCCCACGAGAGCAAGGGTCATGCGAGCGGGGTTGGGTAGAATGGTGTAAGGGGCTGGGGGGTGGCCATAATGAAATATGAAGCGGCCATCCGAGCGGGGCTTGATCATGTGGATGTGCCGCAGGACATCAATATCGAGATGTGAGGGTCCTGCGGCAGCTGGAAGATTATTAGGGATGGTGATATTGAATTGGGCGTGAGAGCATATGATCGTGATGATGCCCCCACAACAGAACTTCCCCTTCCCGGCCCGGCTGATCTCGAGTAGCTTGTAAACAAGCCAATCGCTACTATGGATGGGGACTGTAGGGGCTCTGAAGCTGACTCCATCATCATCCCGGACATAAGGAAAAGTCATGGCCCAAAGGATAAAAAGGTCAGGGATAGTCACAGTACCAGACTCGTCCCTAGGAAAGAATGCGGATGAAAGGATCCTGTGGGCCAATCTAAACACGGGATGAATGATGGAGGAGGCCTTGGCCCTTCCTCGGGGGTAGTCGCGGATCAGCGTGAGGCGGAACCAGAATTGATCGACATCAAACTCGGGCGTGTACCCGTAGTGTCGGATGGCATCATCCCCGAGATTGGGGAAACCAAATATATCATTAATCGTATTTAGATTTGTGGTGACACTACGGTTACGCACCCTGAATCTATTGATCGACCCGGACTCCCAGACAAGTGTAGAGAGGAATTCGAGTGTGAGGGCCGGGTAGGATATGGCATGTGTATTAAGAAAGGCTAACCACCCCAAGTTAGCGAAAAGAGATTCGACCTCGGTGAAGACACCGAGATCGACAAGTGTATGTGCGTGCGGGAACTTGGTGGATAGATGCCCTCGAGCATCAAGCCTACGGTAAAAGTCTTTGTGCTCATGGTTCCGAAAAATATACCCGTGTGGGCCCAACATTGGGTCCACAGGGGGAATAACAGGTGGAGGAGGGCCAAGTGTAAGTGCTCGTGTACGGGAAGGGGGGCGTGTTTGTTTTCGTCTCTTCCGAGACGGCTCCTCTACCCTCATGATACCCTTCCCCTTATCCTTATCTTTAGCCATGTGTGTGTGCGGGCAAGAATTAGTGCAAAAATCGTGGATGCACACCAACACAAGCAAACGAGCAAGCACAATAAATAGGGCAAATGTATAAAATAAGCTTAGGAGCGAGTTTACCCAAGCGGAGTGGCGGAGCTTGCTCATTGATGCCCCACACTGTTCAGCGAGAGTAGCGTGGAGCCGCGGCGAACTCCTTCGGCAATAATTTTCGAAATGGGGGTAGTTTGGGGGAAAATTAGGTCAAAATCTCGGAATGGGAAGAAAGAGAGGGTGGAGATGATGGAGGGGTTGATGAAGGAGGTGGAGAGTGGGAGTGATGGAGGAGTAGGGGATGTGGGGGAGTGGGGATCGGTTGTTGGAGAAGAGGGGGAGACGAAACGACGGCGAGAATTGCGATCGGGCGAGGGCGGAAACGAGCGGGTGTCGGCGGGTATTTATAGGGTTTTAAGTCGAACCGATCGGGTGACTTGTCACCCGGTCGGTTGACGGTTGGGTCGAAAATCTTGCCGAAGAAATGCTACAGGCGAACCGATCGGTTGACTTGTCAACCGATCGGTTGGCCGCTCCACTAAATTTCCCGAGAACTTAGGGCTTCTCACCCGGTCAGGTCAACCGATCGCGCTCAAACTCAACCGATCGGTTGATATTCCTCAAAATTTTCCGAGAGTTCTCCCCAGCTCACCCGGTCTGCCACCCGGTCTCTTCATTACTCAACCGATCGGTTCACTCGGGGACAGATCTCGGCATGTATCTGATACATCCCAACCGATCGGGTGAGTTATCACCCGATTGGTTGTGGCTTGTTTCCTGCAAAAACCAAGAAATTTGATTAAGTCCCCTAACGGATGTTCCCGCGGCTGACTTTATTTATAGAAATAGATAAAGTAAAGTAAAAAAAATAACGCTAAAAATTAGAGAAAAAGTTTAGAACATGGGTTGCCTCCCACGAAGCGCACTTGTTTAACGTCGTTGGCTCGACGCCCGCAAGAGATGCTCATGGTGGCTGATACGGGTGATGCCCAAACTTAGGCATCTCTTCCTTGTTGGAGCTGAAGGCGCTCGGGGTAGTCAGCGGCTGGAAAAATACTTGCTCGACCACCCTCCCTTTGTTCTTGAGATCCGGGGGCTTTTCCTTGGTGTTGGCGCTTCCCGCCATCTTCTTCAGGATTCGGACCTCGTCTTTAGTGAGGTCCGTGAGCTCTTTCCCCGTTCTCTTCACAGGAGGAAACTTGGGGAACCCGGGAGGGGTCGTTCTCGCTGCACTTGGTTTTCCAGCAGCTTCTTCGTCTTCGGGGCCTTCTTCATCTTCAGAATTCCCCAATTCATCGGGGGGGTTTCTCAGGAGAATCTCCCAGGAGTTCTCCTCTACAGCTTTTTCTTCTTCTATCTCAAGCAGATTACACCGGAGGTCATCAGGAGGGTCGGGGTGCTTCATGGATAGTCCCAGGTCAAACTCAACTTTCTCTCCGCTGACGTTCAAGGAGAGTTTTCCGTTCTTCACATCTATAAGAACGCCAGCAGTGGCCATGAAAGGCCGTCCCAGGATAATGGGGGTGTGTGCGTCTTCGGGCATGTCCATGACTACAAAGTCCACAGGCACATGCACCCCTCTCACATTCACGGGGAGATCATCAACAATTCCCACCGGATATTTGACCGACCGGTCAGCTAGTTGTAGGGTCATCCCGGTGGGATCCAAATCACCCATTCCTATCCTTCTGTACATCGACAAGGGCATCAAGCTAACACTCGCTCCTAGATCGACGAGTGCACGATTAATCTTCACAGCCCCGATCGTGCAAGGGATAGAGAAGCTCCCCGGGTCCTTGAGCTTTGGCGGGTTATCCCTCTGGATAAGAGCGCTACATTCTGCCGTCAGCACCACTTTCTCTTTTCTCGACCCTTTCGTCACCAAATCTTTCAAGAATTTTGCATAGGAGGGGATTGTCTCAATTGCCTCCAAGAAGGGGATTTGCAGGCTTAGGTCCTTGACCATGGCGAAGAACTTCCCATATTTCTCATCAATTTTTGCTTGAGCCAACCGTTGGGGAAATGGCACAACGGGTTTATAAACTTTTGGGCTCTCCTCCTCCTTCTTCTTCTCTTCTTCGGACGCTCCCTCCGGAGTCGTGGGATTTGATAACGAAGCACCGATGTCGTTTAATTTTTCAGTCGGTCTCTCAACGACCAATGGTGCTTCCGGGTTGCTAGGGGGGCACTCTAGTAGGAATTTGTGTCCCGCTTCTCAGAATGATAGCGGACACATTCGCGTGCTCGTGCACGAGTGCCGATGTTTGTGTTGCTCCTCGAGGGTTCACCTCCGGTTGTGGCGGCAATTGGTTTTGTGACCTTGCGAGGTTCGCCACCTGTAACCCCAGCTGGGTTACTTGGTCCGTGAGGGTCCGCTGGCCCATTTCCAGCTTTTGGTTGATCCTCTCCTGGTTGGTAATATATTGAGTCAAGAGAGACTCAACCGGAGAGACGGCCCTCTGCTGGCCATACTGCTGCTGCTGGAACGGCTGCTGATTCCTGGGAGCGTACGTTTGTTGCTGAGGTTGCTGCTGAAATGGTTGCAGCTGACCCTGATTCTGCGGTGGTCTAGCCGGCTGATAGATTTGTTGCTGCGGCTGCTGAGGCGGCGAGGGCTGAAATGGTGGCCGGTAACTGAAATTCGGGTGGTTCCGGTTGTTGGGAGAGTAGGCCGGGTTGGAATTTGTCCTTGGCGGATATGGCGCATTCCCCGTGGGGTTGTAAAATAGTGCGCTCGCCTGATCCAACGGTGGTGAGATGTCACCACCGTCGAATTCCCCAAGGAATTCGGACTCTACTGCAGAAACTTGCTGTGTACCGGCTCCACCGGCTCCAACCATCAGTGCGGAGATCTGGGTCGAAAGCAAGTCAAACTTGCTCGAAAGTTTGTCGACGTCCTCGACTCTGTGTATACCCCCAGTTCTTGGTGTGGCTCTCTCGTCACACCACCGCTCATTGTTTGATGCCATGTTTTCCAGAATATTCCCGGCATCTTCCTCGCTTCGGGACATGAAGGAACCCCCAGCCGCGGCGTCCATAGAAGATTTAAGGTCATCCCTCAGCCCATTGTAGAACAGATTGATAATCTGCAACTTCGGAAGCTCATGATGAGGGCATCTTCTTTGCATCTCTTTATATCTCGTCCAAGCCTCATGCAAGGACTCGTGGCTGGCCTGGGAGAAGGAGGAGATCTCACTCCTCAACTTCATGGTCTTCCCCGGAGGAAAGAACTTCGTCAGAAAAGCATTGGAGAGTTTCTCCCAGGTGTTGAAAGTATTGGGGTCCTTCCCCCTTAACCACTGCTTGGCCTTGTCCCGCAAAGAGAAAGGGAACAGCTTCAGACTGATAGCCTCTGTAGTGACACCATTAATTCTGAAGGTGTCACACTTCTCCAAGAAGGAGTCCAAGTGCTCTATCGGGCTCTCCATGGGCGCACCCGCAAACTGGTCCTGCTGGATCCATGTCACTAGAGACGGCTTCAGCTCAAAGCTTTGGGCCGCAATAGCTGTAGATCGGATGGCAGAAGTCGACTCGATGGATGGCATCGAGTACTCCAGCAGAGACTTGTGAGGTGGGGTGTTCTCCTCCATGGATTCGGGATCTTCCCTTCTTCGCTTTTCGGCGGCCAAACGCCTAAGGGTGGCGTTAATCTCTGGATTGAGGGGGATCAAGTCGTCAAGACTCCTTGAACTCCTGCGCATGAAAAACAACAGACACCCGTGAAGCGACAAGTGGGAAAGAAACAGATAAAATAAGAAATAAAAATAAGAAAAACAAATAAGAAAAAGAAAAACAAGAATGCGAAAATTATCGCGAGGTAGGGATGTGAGCTAGACACGAGGGTTCAAGAGATCCTAAGATATCAAGCACGTTGCCTCCCCGGCAACGGCGCCATAAACTTGACCGGCGCCCCGCGTGATGTGCGCGGCGGCGCGGTGTCGTTTACTGCAAGTTTCACGGTTAGTGTAGGGTGCGGGAATATCGAACTCAGGGAGGCGAGGTTGTGCTTGGGTCAGGTAGGACCTAAATCACCCCGAGGGGCGAGCTAGCCCGAATCGGTGGTTGGTTGTCACGAAAGGAAATGAAAGCGTATGAACAAAAAGAAAGTAAACCCGGGACTTTGGTTTCCGACCCGACGAGAGACTCTCGCCGCTACGGCCTACGGGTATGGATAGCGATCGGGATTAGGGTCTAATGGTGAGACGTTGCCTCTGAAAGTGGTACCGGCGTCCCATGGGCCCGATATTCCGGTCGGTGCCCAGGATGATACACCGGACTTCCCGGATTCGATCAGTGGGCACTCCCGTGTCCATAAACACTGATCGATCCCGGGAGCACTAAGTCCGCAACGATATCTCGCGACGTCTCATCCTGCCGCTCCCGTGTGCTAGGATTCGGCGTCTACGCTAAAGGCGTGAGCTTTGGCTAGGGAGTCAACCGCCAAGTTTATTCCCCCTTGGCCCGACGGTCAAAGGCGGTCTTTTTCCCACCGATGACAATGAAACACCCCGCGTAACCGTTAGATTCCTACTCCCTATCGATTTCCTAACCCTATGGACGCATCGGGAAGAGCCCCCGAAGGGGTTTCCACCAAAATCCCAGATTTGGGAACTACTCACAAAAATTCATGAAAAAGCAATCTAAATGAAATTTAACCGTTAGAATCATAATCCGATAATTGCAATGCGGAAGTAATGGAGTAGTAAAGACAGTACTAAAAAATTAGAAAGATCTGAAAACTTACTTAAGAGTAACAATTACAGCCGTCACAAGGAAATAAAACAGTAAAAAAATACAACTATCCCGTTTCTGGAACCCTAGGGGTCCTTTATATAGATTTTCGGATCAACCGATCGGGTGACAAGTCAATCGATCGGTTGATCCGTTACAGATAAATCACAGAAAACGGCGAGTTTTCACCCGATCTCATGAACCGATCGGGTGAGTTCTTGAGCGACCGATTGGATCTTGGAGGAGTCGGGTGAACCGGTCGGTTCGACGCCCGTGTCTTCAGCTCTTTTTCTCAGCTACAGATGAACCGATCGGGTGAGAGTCACCCGATCGGTTGGAATTCTGCTCGAAAAGACAGAGAACAGCCGCCCGCAGAACCGGTCTGTGAACTGGTCGGGTGACTTCTTCGTGAGCTGCGGTAGCGGTCGGTTGGTGCACGCGTGCATCACCCGATCGGTTGGAGATGACCAACCGACCGGGTGAGGGGTAGAAAGATGAGTACTTCGCCGTTTGACCCCCTGGATCACGCGTGACTTCTCCCGTTGCTCCGGGGACTTGGGATATCATCGTAAAAGGTCCCCTACGTGGTCGAACTCCTGCAATCATGGACAAACAAAGAAAAGTGAAAGAAAACGGGAAAACATACGAAAACGAACAAGAGACGGCGGAAAACACGGAGAAACACAAAAGAAAACGTGCGTGAATATATGAAATATAGACGCACGTCAATATACCCACCAACTTAAGAATAAAAACAAAAACATAACAACTAATAAACAAATAATATACATCAGAAAATGTATATGGATCTAAACCAAAAGCAAGTCGCTTCCGGTTTGAGGTTTCTGGAACTGCGCCAGCTCAACTCGACCCAATCTGAAATCAAGAAGGAATTGCACATGGCAATTAGTTAAATGGAATTGAGCTTCATACCAAAAAAGTTTAACAAATGGATGGGCTGCACGTGTAACTGAATGTGTATATAGCCTTGTTTATATGCATTCCTAAATATGATAAATGTAAGTTTAACAAAACTTTTGTACAAAATTAATACTACCCATAAAATGTGGTTTGGGGATGATTACAACAATCCTATCTTTGTGATCCTGCAGTTGTTGAAACTTTCTCAATACAAAGATTAAAATCATCTGTTACATTAACATGCATCTAGAAAAATCGAAGGTGTACCTCAAAATGAATGATAACATGCCCAAACTGCAACCCTATTAAGCAACTGACAATTGACATCATTGTGAATTATATCAACATGTCAGGTGAAGCCCATGAGTTTTTATCCAAAACATTTTTGTAGAAAAATGAAATATTTTTCGTCGAATCAAGGAATTACCTTGGTTCCATTTGGTACCAGCTTCTGCAGTATTCTCAGTCTCTCATTGATCCTCTCTCTTCTCTTCTGTTAAAAGGCATCAGAGTGGCAACATTATCAGAATTCTGAAACAAGAACAGTCTGAAGATTAATATTGCAGGCAATATTGAATCAAATGCATACCCTTGCATACAGGCTTTGAGGATAGTGGTAGACCCACGACTGGCCCTCCTCTTCACTTTAACGCTAGAGCCCGAACCGTCGTTAAGTTCATGTGAAGTATTCGATTCGTCCTCGGAGCTACAACTAGCAATGCACAATGCCTCCTCAGCGGTATTGCCAGCATTTTTTTGAGCCTTCTTTGATCTTGCATTCTTCAAGCTTTTCTGAACCTGCATGCAAATGATACTGATCAGCATCTGCTCAATAACTATAAAAGTTCTGCAATGTAATAACAATGTATTACGTATTCTCACCTGCGCTGAGGCTCGGTCCTTTTTCTTAGGACCTTCGGACGGAGCTCCATTTTCGGGCTCAAGAAACTTCCTCTTAGCCTATGATTTCTGATCATGAACATCGACAGGTTCTTTCAGTTCATTTTCACCACCTTTGGAGCACACGAGGTCTTCAACCTGATAAGATGCTCAGTGTGTTGGTAACAATAATGACAGTCTGACGAGTGATAACAATGATGTGCAGGGTGGCCACAATGGTAAACAACTGGAAACTAAGTTGTATAACATGCTCTCGAATAACAACACATGTGAACATATATGCTCTTGAATTTCAAGAGTATAATTGTATAACATGCTCTCGAATTTAGTTTTTATTGCATTAACGATAATCTCACAGAACAAGCAATAGTCGAATGCCAACAAACAATAACATACACTTATGTCGGTAAAAAATACAAAGGGAGTCCCAAAATAATGAAAATGATGATAAGATTTCTTTCCCATCCCCTTCCGTTAAAAATAGAATAGAATGAGACCCTGTTATGAACATTCTTTAGTTGAATCAGAACATGATGATTTGCTTCATCATTGTAAAAATGAAGAACAATAGTGTTGATTGAATACATCATCTGGTGGAGAGAGATGTGATGGATTGAATTCATATTCTGTTGATTGAATACATCATCAAATGGTCCAAGGTGTGAAGAAGCCAACCCGGACCCTCAAAGGATACCTGTAAAAAATCTATTATCATCAAACAATTCAATAGGATACCCCCCCAATCTCTAATAAAATATACAAGTAAGAGCTGCAGAGCTCGAATTCATTATAATATATTGCATCAGGGATATATAAAAGTAAAGTTGCATTGTATACATAGTATCATCAGGGATATATAATAGAAGCAGTCAGAGAAGGCTGTGGATTTATCCAATAGTGTAAATCTTTTGTATACATTGTATCATCAGGAGCATCTGGCCCAGATGGGTAGCCAGACCTTTGTTCCGTGTTACAAAATAACTTTGTACTGAAATGGCCTATGGTAGCAGGTGTTACAAAATAACCGTGTTGCACGTAATCTGTGACAGCTGGAAGACACAAGGTAGTTACAAGAAATGTTTCTGATCTTTCCAAAACATGAAAATAAAAAGCAAAATGTGATTATAAAACATATCAGGTTATCTATATGTTACATCACTCGCAACTATGCTGGTTTTCCCTACGCCATATGTGATGTATGACAACCATATAGATTTCTCAGCTATCATAATACGATGGATTCACGGCTTCCAACAACCAGAGGATCAGGATGAACCCTCTTCACCTCACTGCAGATTACTTCTTTTGGGTCACCTTTCTTAATCCATGCTTCACAAGCAACCTATAACAGTTAAAAGAGCAGAAAGAACATCAACATTAATATGCAGGGTGTAAAAATATTGCAGCTCTTCAATTACGCATGCCCTCATACCATATAACAGATTCCATACCATTTGGCGGCTTAACAGCTATGAAACCTATGGATTACACAGCAAAGCAGGTTGTATATGCTACTCTCTGGGACCAGTTTAAGACTCCTATATGAGATATAGAATGGCTTGTGTGCCACAATATCAATTTGACAGTTTGATGGTTTGTGCTTTTGTGCTATGTAACTTGTCCACTATTCTCGTTATTCCCTCTCTCCGTGTGGGCGTGCGCATTAGACAATTTGATGCATTGTGATTTTGTGCTATGTAACTTGTCCGTTGTTATTGTTATGCATCTCTCTCTCTCTCTCTCTCTCTCTCTCTCTCTCTCTCACATTGGAACCCGCGCCCAAAAAGATAGGACAAAGAAAAAATGAAAAAATTAATAATAGATAAATAAATAATCCAAAATTTCTATAAAATCAGCTAACAAAACACCAAAAACTAGAACACTCGTCTTCATGAAACACTAGCATATTAGTCCATAGGGTGAAATCCTAGACCACCAAACATCCACTATTAATAACCAACAAGTAGTTTAAGTGATATACTTTGAGTTAGCTTCCTTCCTAGTCACAGTGTTGATTTCCAAATTACAAAGTAAATTTTACTACCAATTTAAGCAAAACTATATGGAAGGCCTATTAAGAGACATATCATCAAACTGTAGACAAAAGAAGCATGGCAAAAGAATATGACTTAAAATACCTGGACATAATTTGCATAATTGCAATGTAGTCACCCCACTTAACTTCAGCTGCAAGATTTAGAATGATTCTTCTCCACAATTTGTCTATTCATTCGATGGCTAGCTAATATGCAGTTCTTGAAAAGACCAAGTATTCCATGATTAAATAAAAGAGTATCAACCCCCCCAACAAAAAAAAACAAAAAAACAAAAAAACAAAAAAAAAAACTTTCTTGGTAGTTTCTAGACAATGTTCAATGCCCAACTATTGATCGCATGAAATAAAAATGGTGGAGACTTAAATTAAACATGTATTTATAAAGGTTATCTATGAAGGCTATGATTGTGATGATGATGATGATGATGATCTACAAACGTTATCTAGCTTTCAGCTACCTGAAACCTGCATCTTGCCTTGATTGACATCCCTTGCATGTATATTTGTCAGACATCCTAAGCTAGCTCAGTGGAATCTATATAAACAGTGCACGTTCAGTCCAATTGTCATCAAAGCTGTCCTAAGCTACATCAAGATCCCACTTCGGGTCCTCCAAATCAAAATTTAAAGCAGTGATGATCAAGGCTAACAATTTCACTCGCGCTAATTCAGATCCCATTGACACAAGCATTCTTCCAACACACGAGTCCTGTTGACCTACAAGTTCTATCAAGCCTGTAAAAGAGAACACAACAATCTAAAATTTATTTATGAATTATAATATAAGATACCCGCAACCAAGCACGACAATGTAGCAATAAAAAATGAACATGAAATTTTTCAGACATCTCCTTTTAGATGTTAAAAATTACCATCATCGAGCAAAATGAGCAAAGATGGATAAACTTATCTTCTATAATGACTGACCATGATGAAGAAAACCAATGGCATACACTCCAAGAATCAATAGAAGTGAATGCAATGTTGCACAAAACCACTAATATGTATGCTAGCTTCAAAAACTGCAGTTTAAGAGAATTCATTGCAAGAATAAGATGCGAGCAAAATAATAGAAGATGAAAGCAAAAGCAATATGTTCCTTCTTATCAACTTCAACAATTGCATTAAAAAATTTAGATATGCCCCAACCCAAAAAAAATCATGTCATCACTATATATCTCAACATTGTATCGATAATTTTAAGGCCCCACATGGAATCACCTTGCACAAACTATAACTATAACCCATATGATAGTTTCGGTGTACATTATTGCTGCTACTAATTCTTAACACTCTTTGCATTCACTAGTAATACAGATACTAGTTTACGGCCATATGCACTTTATTCAAACATCTTACCCACTCCATTGTTCCAATTTTTATTGGATGCAGCTCACTAGATTTCATATGTGCATATACTATTTCCTCCCATGACTCCGCCTGGCAATAGGAATAGATGCATATTATGACAATCTTGGAGTTACCTAGCAATTCTGTAATGAAATATCCATTGTTCTCAATGAGTGTCCACGATGTGCATAAACAAAAAGATCATAAATGTAAAGCAGCACTTCACCATCCAGCTCAAACTGAAAATAATAGAAGCATAGAAACACAAGTGACATTAAGGTTTAATAAATCTTAAAAATTTTACAGCAACAGATTGCGTTAATAAGAACCAGAGAACCACACATTGCTACTACCAATTCTCAAAGAAAGTGGTATACAAATTAAATTAGTCTATATTACACAGGATAAGGACATCAACGGTCTCATTATAATCACATATGTAACTAGAGAAATATATTAGTTTTTTAGAGCTTAAGTATGGGTCTACTAAAAAGGAAAGTAGGAAACCACTTTAAACGTCATGATTTTAAGGCAGAAAATTCTTACTGATACAGCGCAGCCTCTGGAAGTCGACCCTCATTCCGAATTCTCCAAGCTTTCCATGACGAAGTTCGGATTCACTAAATTCGCAGTCCTGTTCTCCAGCAATTTAGAAAAGAATCAGGAATACAATAATGGAGCTTAAAAAAGTAAATTCTCAACTAGACTTCCTAAGATAAGCACAAAATAGCCAAAATTAATAAACTTTCTGATAATTTAACACATAGAAAACAAAAATGTCACATTTCAATTTCCCTGCATGCCACAAAAATCTAATGAAAATGCGGTGATCATCAGTCCTAAATACATGTTAAGTTAGGAGTAGAAATTGCGAACAAAAATCGCATCATTTCCCCCACAAATCATTAAACAAATCCATAAGCACTCTCTCACCACCGAGCCCCTATTCGTTTGTCTATGCATTTCTCCTTTTCTTCTTCTTTTCCCGCCTCTCGCTTCCATCCTCCCCTCCTGCAAGTCCATCTTCAATGGTGGAATTCCTTCTCTTCCTCTTCCCAGCCCTATGGATTACCAAGACCTAACAGCGATGACAGCTAATACCTCGAAGTTTTGTCTGCTAATACCAAAATATACCTTCAAAATAATTACCCCACGGAATTACACCACGGATCAGCTAGAAGAAATCTAAGAAAGGAAGTCTAGGGCTTTCAAGAACGGCAAGGAGGACAGATCGTCGAGGTCGACGATGTCCATAAGTGGGACCCTGGCGGTGCCGACCAAGGGTTTGGGGGTCTCCGAGGGTATGGAGTGGAATCGATGGTTAAGATCATGGAGGAGGAGGAGGAGGAGTCTACGAGGGGAAGAGTGAGGCGCTCGCTCCAAACAGGTCGAGTTGAGCCGTAATCGTCGGGTTTAGTTGCGGAATGGCGATCGGGATCGAGGCAGGCGTCGGCGTAGGAGGAGGAGGAAGAGGAGGAGACGATGGTGATCTCGATTCGAGGATGGATTTGGGGTTGAGGGCGAGGGGAGGCCATCGATGAGGATTTGGGGGGTTGAGGGCGAGGGATTTCATCAAAAGTGGATGAGGGGAAAAGAAAATTCCACGCTCACTCGCCCTGGCTATTGAAAACATTTCACCTTACCTTTAACAGCGCTCCAAACAAGTATGCCATGTAACAGCGCTTCTAACGTAGAAGCGTTGTCTATTATCTCGCTTTTAATAGCTTTTTTAGAAACAAGCGTCGTCTATTAACTGGTTTTTAACAGCGCTTTCAGAAAGAAGCGCTGTCTATTATCTGTGCCTCTAATAAACATCGCTTCTTTCTGCAAGCGCTGTCTATTCTCTGACCTTTAACATCGCTTGCAAAAAGAAGCGATGTCTATTCTCCGACCTTTAACAGCGCTTGCAGAAAGAAGCGATGTCTATTATATGTGCCTCCAATTAACAGCGCTTATAATTGGCAAGCGCTATTAAAAGTGTGCTATAAAAGGTCCTTTTTGTAGTAATGGGAGCAGCTGACGTTGCCCCCGGTTTGCTAGCCGCAAATGGCCGGGGGACCCGCGTGAGGGTTTAGATATTTGTAACCGCAAGCGCACGGTGTTGTAGTGTGGCTTGGGGGTCGAACACAGGGATGCTAGGATGTGCTTGTGTCAAGGAGGACCGAAATCACCCCGTGGGCGAGCTAGCCCGGATCGGTTGATGGGTTGTCACGGGAAAGGAATGCAAGGTATGAACAATAAGAAAATAAACCCGGGACTTTGGTGTCCACTCCAACGAGCGACTCTCGCCGATACGGCCTACGGGTAGGATGGCGATCGGAATTAGGGTCTAATGGTGAGACGTTGTCTCTGAAAGTGGTACCGGCATCCCATGGGCCCGATATTCCGGTCGGTGCCCAGGATGATACACCGGACTTCCCGGGTTCGATCAGTGGGCACTCCCGTGTCCATTAACACTGATCGATTCCGGGAGCACTAAGATCGCAATGATAACTCCCAACGTCTCATCCTGCCACTCCCGCGCGCTAGGATTCGACGTCTACGCTAAGGGCGTGAGCTATGGCTAGGGAGTCAACCGCCAAGTTTATTCCCCCTTGGCCCAACGGTCAAAGGCGGTCTTTTTCCTGCCGATGACAATAAAACACCCCGCGTAACCGTTAGATTCCTAATCCCTATCGATTTCCTAACCCTATGGATGCATCGGGAAGAGCCCCCGAAGGGGTTTCCGCCAAAATCCCAGATTTGGGAACTACTCACAAATATTCATTAAAAAGCGATCTAAACGAAAATGAACCGTTAAAATCATAATCAGACGATAGGAATGCGAAGGTAGTAGAGCAATTAAGATAATACTAAAGTTTAAGAAAGATCCGAAAACTTACAATAGAAAAGTAATTACAGCCGTCACAAATAGGAGAAAACAGTAAAAACTAACAGCCCCCCCCCCGTTTCTGGAACCCTAGGGGTCCTATTTATATGATCTCGTATCACCCGAACGGTTGACAAGTGAACCGATCGGGTGATCCGTTACAAATAATAAACAGAAAACGGCGGAGTTTCACCCGGTAATATGAACCGGTTGGTTGAGTTCTTGGGGTGACCGGTTGGATCTTGGCACCATCGGGTGAAGGGGTCGGTTGGGTGCCCGTGTCTCGGCTCCTCAGCATTAGCTACAGATAAACCGATCGGGTGAGAGTCACCCGATCGGTTGGAATTTGGCTTGAAAAGACAGAGAATCAGCCCCGTTGAACCGGCCTGTGAACCGGTCGGGTGACATTCACTTGAGCTCCGGCTGAGACCGGGTGGTGCACGCGTGCATTACCCGATCGGTTGGAGATGACCAACCGGTCGGGTGAGGGGATAAAATGATGTAATCTTCGTCGTCTGACCCCCTGGATCACGCGTGACTCCTCCCGTTGCTCCGGGGACACATGATATCATCATTTTGCGTCCCAAATGCGGGCAATCTCCTACAAACATGGAGAAACAAAGAAAAGTGAAAGAAAACGAGAAAATACGAGAAAACGAATAAAAGACGACGGAAAATACGGAGAAACACGAAAGAAAACATGCATGAATATATGAAATATATACGCACGTCAAAATCCCCCAAGCTGAACTCTTCCTCGTCCTCGAGGAAGACGAGTGAGAGTAGGAGCTCGGAGGGGAAAAATAGAGAGAAAGAGAGAAAAAGAAAACTCTATATCCTAGATCGTCTGTCAGAGCCAACAAAATCAAAAACGACACACCAAGCAAGCAAACGTCAAATCACATCACTAAACCTAGGAATATGAGTCCAGACAAGTGTCGTGGGCCCACGCGATGAAGCGCGTGTGAGTGCGGTCATGTGCTAGCAAATGGTGTCGCTTTCTACAATGTGCTATAAGCTCATATACGTAAATCCATGAAATGACCCAAATACCGATTCGAATTTGAAATTGCGGTGAATATTAGTTCAAGCATGCATGAGAAGAGTATAAGAATAGAAGCGTATCATGCATCGGGGATTCCATAACTAGGGTTAAGGAAATCACATCACTATAGCCTAGATACTAGCTAAAAAGTTCCTAAGCCAAGTGTTTTCGAAAACGATGGGGGTTGAGATGATGTGGAGTAGAACGCTCGGTGCAAATTCTCGCCTTCCCTTTATTCTCGGCAGATAGGAAAAATATTCACACTTGAAATTTTTTTTTGGGTTTTGGGTATTTGCATTTTTTTGACTTTTTGGCTATACAAAATTTTTCTTTTCTTTTCTTTTTGGGTTTTTCTATTCTTTTCTCTTTTTTTGGATTTTTGGGTTTTTGGCTATACACATGTGTACTCACCCAAGTGGGAGAACGGTACACGACGAGGGGATTTGCACCAAGTAAAACAAAAAAGAAGTCGGAATCTAAACACTTGGGCAAATGAAACTATTCTCGCTAAATAGAGCATAGGCTAAATGGGTTGTCCTAGTCCTTAATTGTGGAATCCTGACACATGCGAAATGAAGCACACGATATATATAAATAGCATGCAGAAGCAGACATGGAAAATAAATACCGCATATTCAAATCGAAGCATGATAATCTAGGGGTCATTCCTGGACAGGTATATAAAGTAAAATCACAAAGTAGAAGCACACCAAACAGATAGGCACGAAACATGACTCACAAAAACTAAGAGGACCCACGATGCGTGAGATGCAAGAGAACTCGAAATCCTAGGGTTAGTGAATGTGATTATCGATGCCATGCTAGGTGTGTGTGATTTTGTGGCGATTCATCATATGGTTCATCTCTAGGAGAAAGAGATAAAAAGAAGAGAAGAGAAAAAAAAAGGAAAAAATAAAAAACACGATGAAAACGACACAAAACCGAAAAAGAAAGACTCAAATGGCGCACACAGTGCGACTCCCCCAAGCTGAAGCTTGCATTGCCCTCAATGCAATATGAGTGAGTACGGGAGGGCAATGAAGATGGGGGGAATACGCACCAACACAAAAAGAAATGAGAACGAGGAAAACACAGAGATGAAACTGAAAATAAAGAAAAATCAAAATCAAACCACACGACACGAAAATAGAAATAAAACCACACGACAGGACACTCAAAGGGGGAAAAACAAGCACACACTCAAAAATGAGAAAAAACAACAAAACACGACAACACACCAAAATAGACGTCCCTCAAGCTAGACATGACAGTGCTAGCGAATAAAATGCGAACGTGAAATGCAGAAATATGCAAGGGGGAGTCAATCGGATTTGCTGGTACTAGAATGGTAGGGGGAGGGAGAGGAGGGCGGGGAATAGCGAATGAAAGAATCCTCAGAGGAAGAGGAGGGCATGCCAATGGGGGAAGGAGGGGCGACAGGCTGGAGCACGGGAGGATCGATGTGCACCGGGGGGCTGTGGTGGAGAAAGATCGTACCAGGTGGGCCGACAGTTGGGTGCCAATCGGGAGGATCCAAGGGTGGCAGATGCACTAATGGAGAATACCAAGGATCGGGGTAAAACTCCCAAGGCAAATGAGATGGGGGGTAGGGTAGTCGCAAAGGGGCTAAAGGTGGCAGGATCGTGAAAGGTGCGCAGGCGGGGCCATAGAGGTAGACAGCACGGTCTTCACCGAAGGGAGTGAGCATATTGATATCGATCAAGTAATTGCGATCAATACGGCTACGTCCAGGCAAAATAGGGAGGTCGGGTGGCACTCTTAAAACACAGCTGACAATAAGAGTGATCATCCCACCACAACAGATGGATCCAGAATTAGCGCGGCTAACAGCAAAAATTTCGTGGACGATCCAATGAGCGGCGTTTATGGGCATAGGGATGTGCCCAAGGATCCTGTCATCGGACATGGCAAAGAGAAAGAAGAGCTCATCCCTAGATACAGTGGACACATCCACGCGGGCGAAAACAGTGTTGGCGAGGATGCAATGGGCGAGGCGGTAACACGGGTGAATAATGTAGGAGGCAAGAGCCTCGGGTGGAAAGGTGGTGTACCGGGTAAATCGTTGCCGAACACCATCAGCCCGGAATTGAGAGTAGACGTCAGTTCGATCGTGGGTGGAATGTTCAGTATTAAGATCGGGGTGACGGAGATTGAGGATATTGTTCAACTCGATGAAACCTAGAGAAAAATCACAGTTGAAAGCGCGGAAGGAGAAACCCCCATCAAACACCTCGAGGGAACTGAGGAATTCAAGCGTGAGATTTCTGTGTGTGTGAGCATGGATGTAAGAGAGGGTATGGCACCCGATACAGTTGAAAATTCTGGCGACGCCGTTCGAGAGCCCTAGAGCTTCGAGTGTGGGGCGATCGGCGAAGAGTGTAGGTCTCATCGGGCGATGAAGTAGTGCTCGCAAACGGTCAGACTGTTCTTCCGTAGAAGGGTTTATGCCAAGGAAAGAGGGGGAAAAGGGGCCGTAGAGCAGATCACGGCGCGAAGATGATGCAATCTCTTTCTCTTTCTTAGACATGGTGACTATGTGGGTGGTGAAAAGGAAAGTGGGGGCGTGCCTATGATGAATATAAAGCAAGTGAAACAGGTACAACACCAATTTTGGATATTACAGATAAAGTAAGAGATGTGTAGAGTGGAAGAGTGTTACCCATCAATGTAGCAAGATCAAGCTCCCGGGGGACTCGCGTAGTAGGAGGAAGCAATTCGGGAAGCCGCTGCTCGCTGATCCGACAAGAAACAGGTTTTCGAAAATTTTGGGGGCTAGGGTTAGGGTTTTGGTGTTTTGATGATGGAATGTCGACGATGGCAAGGTGGCGGGGGTGGGGAAGTATGGGAGTGAGTGGGGATGAGGGTTTAGGGGCAGTATGTTGGGTGGAGGAGGTCGATTCGATAGTTGGAGGGCGTGTAACCACGTGAAGGGGATTTTTGGGGGTCGGGTGGCGGTCATCATGCGGTAGGGGTATTTATAGGGGCGAAACCCAACCGATCGGGTGAGTTCTCACCCGATCGGGTGGGAAAATTTCGAAAGTTTCATGTCGGCCAACAGCTACAGGTGAACCAACCGGGTGAATAGTCACCCGATCGGTTGACCGTTTCCCGAATCTTTCCCGAGAATTGGGGGTTTCTCACCCGGTGTCTTCAACCGATCGCGATCTAACTCAACCGATCGGTTGATATTTCCCAAAAATTTCCCGAGAATTCTCCCCAGATCACCCGGTCTGTCACACGGTCTCTCCATTCTTTACCCGATCGGTTCATTTGGGGACAAATGCGGCTTTTATCTGATACATTCCAACCGATCGGTTGAGTTATCAACCGATCGGTTGGGGCCATGTTTCCAGCAAAAACCAAAAATCGTCTAAGTTCCTTCACGGAAGTTGTTTCGGCTGGATTTATTTATAAAAATAGAGAAAAATAAAGTAGAAAAAATCATTAAAAACGAAGCAAAAGTTTAGAACATGGGTTGCCACCCATGAAGCGCTTTTGTTTAACGTCGTTTAGCTCGACGCCTCTAGCGGTGGTCAATTAGGATCCGGAGGGTTAGAGGAAGAGTTGTCGCTCATTGGGGATCCGACCGGGGAGAATTCTGGTTCTCCAACTGCATAGTGTTTTAGACGTTGTCCGTTGACTTTAAACGGATCATCCCTTCCCATTATCTCAATAGCCCTATGCGGAAAAACCTTGGTGACGCGGAACGGTCCCGACCACCTTAACTTGAGTTTTCCAGGAAAGAGCTTCAGCTTTGAGTTGAATAGGAGAACTAAGTCCCCTTCTTTGAATTCCCTCTTCAAGATCCGCTTATCGTGCCACCGCTTCAGCTTCTCCATGTAGATCTTGGCGTTCTCATATGCATTGAGCCGGATTTCGTCGAGCTCGTTGAGTTGTAACTGCCGGTGCCCTCCTACCTCCTTGGCGTCGAAGTTCAGATTCTTAATTGCGCAAAATGCCTTATGCTCCAATTCCACAGGAAGATGGCAAGCTTTCCCATAGACAAGCCTGTAGGGAGTCGTGCCGATAGGAGTTTTAAATGCTGTCCTGTAGGCCCAAAGCGCGTCAGGAAGCTTTGATGACCAGTCCTTTCTAGAATTGGCCACCATCTTTTCTAGTATGCGTTTAATCTCCCGGTTAGAGACTTCCGCCTGACCGCTGGTCTGCAGGTGGTAGGCACGCCCCACCCGGTGTTGTACCTCGTATTTTTTAAGAGGGCCTCGAATTTCTTCTCTATAAAGTGGCTCCCTCCGTCACTGATCAGGACACGAGGTACACCGAACCGTGGGAAGATGTTGCTTTTGAAGAACTTGGCCACCACTCTGGAATCATTGGTTGGACTGGCCATCGCTTCAACCCATTTCGACACGTAGTCTACAGCCACCAAGATATACTGGTTCCCCGAGGAGGAAGGGAACGGTCCCATGAAGTCCACTCCCCATACATCGAAGATTTCTACCTCCAGGATGTAGTGTTGAGGCATCTCATTCCTTTTGGAGATATTCCCAGCTCTTTGGCATTTATCGCAGGCTTGGACATAAACATGTGTGTCCTTGAAGAGAGTAGGCCAGTAGAATCCGCTTTGGAGAATTTTTGCGGTGGTCTTGTAGGTGCTCGCGTGCCCTCCACATTGCTGCCCATGGCAGTGGGAAATGATGGAGGTCGCCTCAGTTTCAGGGATGCATCTTCGTATCACCCCATCATTGCATGTTTTGTATAGGTGGGGGTCATCCCAATAAAATTTGTGGACCTCATGGAAATTTTTTTTCTTCTGCTGAAAGCTCACATTGTGGGGGACGATGGCACAAGCCAGATAATTTGCGATGTCGGAGTATCAAGGGGTCCAGGAGGAAGAGACAGAGAAGAGATGCTCGTCAGGGAGTGAATCATCGATCGGCGTAGCATTTAAATCGAGGGTAGGCATCCTGGACAGGTGATCGGCAACAACATTCTCCACCCCCCTCTTGTCTCTGATTTCCAGGTCGAATTCCTGGAGGAGGAGAATCCATCTAATGAGTCGCGGCTTAGCTTCTTTCTTGCTCAATAGGTATTTAAGAGACGCGTGATCTGTGTGCACGATCACCTTGGCGCCAACGAGGTATTGTCGGAACTTATCCATGGCATAGATGACCGCGAGCAATTCTTTTTCCGTGGTAGTATAATTTCTTTGGGCGGCATCCCACGTGAGGGTTTAGATATTTGTAACCGCAAGCGCACGGTGTTGTAGTGTGGCTTGGGGGTCGAACACAGGGAGGCTAGGATGTGCTTGTGTCAAGGAGGACCGAAATCACCCCGTGGGCGAGCTAGCCCGGATCGGTTGATGGGTTGTCACGGGAAAGGAATGCAAGGTATGAACAATAAGAAAATAAACCCGGGACTTTGGTGTCCACTCCAACGAGCGACTCTCGCCGATACGGCCTACGGGTAGGATGGCGATCGGAATTAGGGTCTAATGGTGAGACGTTGCCTCTGAAAGTGCTACCGGCATCCCATGGGCCCGATATTCCGGTCGGTGCCCAGGATGATACACCGGACTTCCCAGGTTCGATCAGTGGGCACTCCCGTGTCCATTAACACTGATCGATTCCGGGAGCACTAAGATCACAACGATAACTCCCAACGTCTCATCCTGCCGCTCCCGCGCGCTAGGATTCGGCGTCTATGCTAAGGGCGTGAGCTATGGCTAGGGAGTCAACCGCCAAGTTTATTCCCCCTTGGCCCAACGGTCAAAGGCGGTCTTTTTCCCGCCGATGACAATAAAACACCCCGCGTAACCGTTAGATTCCTAATCCCTATCGATTTCCTAACCCTATGGATGCATCGGGAAGAGCCCTCGAAGGGGTTTCCGCCAAAATCCCAGATTTGGGAACTACTCACAAATATTCATTAAAAAGCGATCTAAATGAAAATGAACCGTTAAAATCATAATCAGACGATAGGAATGCGAAGGTAGTAGAGCAATTAAGATAATACTAAAGTTTAAGAAAGATCCGAAAACTTACAATAGAAAAGTAATTACAGCCGTCACAAATAGGAGAAAACAGTAAAAACTAACAGCCCCCCCCCCCCCGTTTTTGGAACCCTAGGGGTCCTATTTATAGGATCTCGTATCACCCGATCGGTTGATAAGTGAACCGATCGGGTGATCCGTTACAAATAATAAACAGAAAACGGTGAAGTTTCACCCGGTCATATGAACCGGTCGGTTGAGTTCTTGGGGTGACCGGTTGGATCTTGGCGCCATCGGGTGAAGGGGTCGGTTGGGTGCCCGTGTCTCGGCTCCTCAGCATCAGCTACAGATGAACCGATCGGGTGAGAGTCACCCGATCGGTTGGAATTTGGCTTGAAAAGACAGAGAATCAGCCCCGTTGAACCGGCCTGTGAACCGGTCGGGTGACATTCACTTGAGCTCCGGCTGAGACCGGGTGGTGCACACGTGCATCACCCGATCGGTTGGAGATGACCAACCGGTCGGGTGAGGGGATAAAATGATGTAATCTTCGTCGTCTGACCCCCTGGATCACGCGTGACTCATCCCGTTGCTCCGGGGACACATGATATCATCGTTTTGCGTCCCAAATGCGGGCAATCTCCTGCAAACATGGAGAAACAAAGAAAAGTGAAAGAAAACGAGAAAATACGAGAAAACGAATAAAAGACGGCGGAAAATACGGAGAAACACGAAAGAAAACGTGCGTGAATATATGAAATATATACGCACGTCAGCAGCTCATGGCTTGTTAATGTACTGGGAGCAGGTAGTAATGGGTCTAATGGCATGATAATGTACTCTTGGGGGTGTATGCTAATGTACTTTAGGGGGGAGGCAGTTCAGATAATGAGGGGATAAAATAAATTCACTGGAATCATTTGATTGATCACATTTCCTTTGTTTTCATCAGGTTTCCCTAGCCTTTGTTTTCTGATATTCAATTTTTGCAGTGAAAAGATTAAATTGCATTAATGAAACAACATTTCGGGGGCAAGTTCATGGCATGCTAATGTACTGTTGAAGGGGAAATTCATGACATGCTAATGTTCTATGGGGTGCAGTTCATGGCATGAACTGGGGGACATTTAATAATGGGTATATTGGCATGCTAATGTACTTTGGTGGGGGGAAGTTTGCCTTCTTGATAGAAAATTTGTCTAAACAATTGGTAGAGTTAGGTTACACAAACAAGATAGTGTTGGGTGGCAGTTCATGGCATGGGGGGTGACCGGCGCCCCGTTTACGGTATGGGCGCACTGTCGTTTTACCGCAAGTGCACGGTTAGTGTAGGGTGCGGGTTTATCGAACACAGGGAGGTGGATGGCTTGAGTGGCTACTAGCCTCGCCTAGGTCGTGTGCTAGCTACGCGGATAGTATGGGTGGAAGTGTAGAAATAAAAGAAAGAAATGAAAAGGACACGAAATGAATCCCCGCCAACATGGGCTAGAGCACTCATGACACTTGGCATTTGACTTGACCCAGGGTGAGACATTGCCCCAAAAGGTGGTACCTAGCGTCCATGGCCCGATATTCCGGTCGGTGCCAAGCACGCTAGGCCTACCCGGTTCCGGACGGTGGGCATTCCCATGTCCATTAACACCTTCCGCAACCGGGAGCATTAAGGCCACAATGATATCTCCCAACACTTCGTCCAAGCCGTTCCCACGCGCGAGGACTCCATGTCTACACTAGGGGCGTGAGCTATGGCTAGGGAGTCAACCGCCAAGTTTACTCCCCCTTGGCCCGACGGTCAGAGGCGGTCTTTCTCCCGCCAATGACAATGAAACACCCCCGCGTAACCCTAATGGCCAAATAGGTCAAATGTGATTTCTAGCAATACATCGAAGCGGATCTTGACAGGACAAGCACCGGACCCCAATCCCCAACACATCTAGTGTGTTGCCATACGAATTGGACCCAGATTGCTAGAAATCCCCATTGACACATTTCATCGAACACATGCCATGCAACCAAGTCAAATGAAACAACCCAAGCATCAATCCTAACCTAACCCGTATTAGGGTTCATCAATACTACTCCATGATGAAAAACATATAAACAAACAACACAAAAGACATACAAACATTCATCATGAAGCAAAAGAAATACAACACAAACAATGGAGAAAAAGAGAGGAGAATACTTATCTTGAGTGAATCGTTGATCCCATACAAGACTTATTAAACAAAAAGACCTAATCTAATCTAACCTAAAGCTCACAAGAGAAAGGGGCAAAAGCCCTAAAAAAACTGAGAAGAGATCCCCCTTAAGTCGGCCAACTTCGTGTATTTATACCCCCACTTCGAAACCCTAGTGGTTCGGGTCCAAACCCGCAGGAGAAGCGCCACCCGATCGGTTGACAAGTCAACCGATCGGGTGATCTGTTACAAATAGTAAACAGAAAACGGCGGATATTCACCCGATCACATGAACCGGTCGGTTGAGTTCTTGGGGTGACCGGTTGGATCTTGGAGCCGTCGGGTGAAGCGATCGGTTGGACGCCCGTGTCTTCAGCTTTTCAACATCAGCTACAGATGAACCGATCGGGTGAGAGTCACCCAATCGGTTGGAATTCTGCTCGAAAAAACAGAGAACAGCCGCCCACAGAACCGGTCTGTGAACCGGTCGGGTGACTTCCTTATGAGCTGCGGCAGAGACCGGGTGGTGTACGCGTGCATCACCCGATCGGTTGGAGATGCCCAACCGACCGGATGAGGGGCTGAAAGATGAATTCTTTGACGTTTGACCCCCTGGATCGCGCGCGACTCCTCCCGTTGCTCCGGGGACTTGTGATATCATCGTTAAACGTCCCCTACACGGTCAATCTACTGCAAACACGGATAAACAAAGAAAAGTGAAAGAAAACGAGAAAATACACGAAAACAGATAAGAGACGGCGGAAAAACACGAAGAAACACAAAGGAAAACGTGCGTGAATATATGAAATATAAACGCACGTCAAAATCCCCCAAGCTGAACTCTTCCTCGTCCTCGAGGAAGACGAGTGAGAGTAGGAGCTCGGAGGGGAAAATAGTGAGAAAGAGAGAAAAAGAAAATTCTATATCCTAGATCGCCCGTCAGGGCCAACAAAATCAAAAACGACACACCAAGCAAGCAAACGCCAAATCACATCACTAAACCAAGGAGTACGAGTCCAGACAAGTGCCGTGGGCTCACGCGGTGAAGCGCGAGCGAGCGTGGTCGTGTGCTAGCAAACGGTGTCACTATCTACATTGTGCAATAAAGCTCGATATACACAAATCCAAGATATGTCCCAAATATCGATTCGAATTGAATTAAGCGGTGAATATATAGCTCAAGCATGCATGCGAATAGAGAGAGAATCGAAACATATCATGCGTTAGGGACTCCACAACTAGGGTTAAGGAAATCACCACACTAAAGCCTAGATAATAGCCAAAAAGTTCCTAAGCCAAGTGTTTTCGAAAACGATGGGGGTTGAGATGATGTGGAGTAGAACACTCGGTGCAAATTCTCGCCTTCCCTTTATTCTCGGCAAGTAGGAAAAAATATTCACACGGGAATTTTTTCGGGTTTTGGGTATTTGTATTTTTTTTTTTGGATTTTGTGCTATACAAAATTTTTCTTTTCTTTTCTTTTTGGGTTTTTCTTTTCTTTTCTCCTTTTTTGGATTTTTGGATATTGGGATATATACATGTGTACTCTCCCAAGTGGGAGAACGGTACACGACGAGGGGATTTGCACCAAGTAAAACAAAAAAAAGAAATCGGAATCTAAACACTTGGGCAAAGGAAACTATTCTTGCTAATTAGAGCATGGCCTAAATGGGTTATCCTAGTCCTTAATTGTGGAATCCCGACACATGCGAAATGAAGTATACGATATATATAGCATGCATATAGAAGCAGACATTAGAAGCAAATACTGCATATTCAATATCGAAGCATGATAATCTAGGGGTCATTCCTGGACAGGTATATAAAGTAAAATCACAAAGTAGAAGCACACCAAATAGCTAGGCACGACGCACGACTCACAAAAAGCTAAGTGGACCCGCGATGCATGAAATGCAAGAGGACTCGATATCCTAGGGTTAGTGAATGTGATTATCGAAGCTGTGCAAGGTGCGCGTGTGATTTTCGCGGGAATTCATCATTGGGGGTCATCTCTAGGAGAGAGAGAGAGAGAACAAAAGATGAGAAGAAAAAGAAAAACACGATGGAAAACGACTCAAAAACGAAGAAAAACGACACAAATGACGCACGAAGTGCGACTCCCCCAAGCTGAAACTTGCATTGTCCTCAATGCAATAGTAGTGAATACGGGAGGGCAATGAAAATGGGGGGAGTTACGCACCGACACAAAAAATGAAAAACACGAAAAACACATGAGCGAAACTAAAAAATAAAGAAAAAGAAACACTAAAATAAAAGATATAAAACACGACAAAGGACTCAAAGACACAAACACACGACAATGACACACGAAAACATGCACACAAAAGTCGATTTCCCCCAAGCTGAACATGACAATGCTAGCAAAATGATATGATCAATGAGATGCAGAAATATGCTAGGGGAAAATCGGAAAAGAAAGAAATCAGAATGCAGGAGAGACAGACAGCTCGTTCTCCTCGGAAGAGGATGTGGGGAGAAATGATAGAAGGGCACGACATGATGGGTTATTAAGATGCAAAAGCAAATCCTAGATACGCTCCCCTCGCTAATGAGAGGAGATGAGATTATTCAAATCTAAACTAGAAAGCGGTAAATTTTTACACTACTGGATTAGGATACACCTGAGCATAGGCGGATCCAAGATCTGAAGTGGGGCAGGTAGCTGCTCTAACTGCTCCTTCTGTGGCTCCGCCAGAAGCAATGTGCCACGTGTGCCAATGGACCCAAGCAATGCACCTCCAAGCATCCCTCGTAGGTGTCCACCTGTGACCTGCAAAGGACGAGGTGCATTAGTCCATGGCAAGAAATTATTTCCCGAAATAAATGTATCCCAGAGATAATCGTCAACATAAGATGGAAAAATAATAAACGGGTGACGAATACTCCCTGAGAATGGGTCGCTATCCTCTGTACTAGTGACGGCCGAATTCTCGCTCTCCATGAGAAGTGGCTCTCCAGGTAGTGACGCACCGCAGCATACCTCAAGGGAAGTAGATCATGTGTCCTGCGAGAGATATGGCGTGTCAAAAATATATGAGTCTAAAGAAATAGGACGTGAAAAGCGAGACTCAAATGTGGAGTGAGAGTGAGTATGAAAATCTCCCTGAATAGGGGCAATATGCTCAATTAGATGCTCAGCCGCAGAAGAAGTGGAGTGTGACGGTAGGGGTAGATGTGGCTCGGGCTCCATGAAGTGGATGATCGTATCCAAGCCCTCATGCACATCCTCCTCGACGGTATGCTCATGCTTCTCCATCTGCTCGATGTCCTGAATGACATCCTCATGGTTGACCACCGACCAAGGAGGAAGCTGTTACAAAGATGGCTGTGGAGGTGGATGTGGAGCGGACCCTTCGTATGTGGTCGTGGTGTCCTCGTCCTCATGCACATCCTCCTCGCCGGTATGCATAAGCTCTGTGGTCTCCTCGGTGCTCTCATAGGACTCATATGGGGTATCCAAATAAAGATGAAAAGTCTCTCCCACAGATCCTAGAGAAATCTCCCCATCCTCACTATCATCATCAAAAAATGCTTCGTCATCCAAGTGGTAGTGTGGGAAAAATGGGGTATCGGCTTGAGATGTGTCTATGGTGGCCGATGGCATGGTGGTCTCAACCATGAAAGTGGGTATATCCTCTCCTTCATCCCCTCTCCTCGGTGTCGGCTCGGTGATAGGTACCATTAAGTTTTGTAACATTTGGCCTTGGTTAAACATGGCACTTTCAAGGAGAGACACGAGGCTTGATTCTTCTTGTGTTGGGTGAGGGATATAAGGTTGAGGAAATGGATGGGAGGTGTTTGGGCAATGGTTGTGGGAAAATGTATGGCCTTGGTGTAGGGGGAGGCTCTCAAGCGTATATGGGCAATCATAATACACGTGCCCCGCCATCCCACAGGTCTCACAAACCAAAAATGAATAGGGATTGTAGCCTCTCACCTGAGCATCGAAATTTGATCTCCACATGGTTACACCAAAGATTCCTGGACAACAAAAATAAGAAAACTAGAGAGGAGCGTCAATAGTACAAGAGAATAACAAAAAGATAATATAATGGCGGGGGAAAAATTTCTTGGTTATTGAATATATATATATATATATATATATATATTTAAAAAAAAAGAAAAAGAAATTTTTTTGTGTTTTTATGCGTAGTCTAACGAACCCAAGCTAAGCTAATATCAAACCGAACGCCTCCCCGGCAACGGCGCCAAAAACATGACCGGCGCCCCGTTTACGGTATGGGCGCGGTGTCGTTTTACCGCAAGTGCACGGTTAGTGTAGGGTGCGGGTTTATCGAACACAGGGAGGTGGATGGCTTGAGTGTCTACTAGCCTCGCCTAGGTCGTGTGCTAGCTACGCGGATAGTATGGGTGGAAGTGTAGAAATAAAAGAAAGAAATGAAAAGGACACGAAATGAATCCCCGCCAACACGGGCTAGAGCACTCATGACACTTGGCATTTGACTTGACCCAGGGTGAGACATTGCCCCAAAAGGTGGTACCTAGCGTCCATGGCCCGATATTCCAGTCGGTGCCAAGCACGCTAGGCCTACCCGGTTCCGGACGGTGGGCATTCCCATATCCATTAACACCTTCCGCAACCGGGAGCATTAAGGCCACAATGATATCTCCCAACACTTCGTCCAAGCCGTTCCCACGCGCGAGGACTCCATGTCTACACTAGGGGCGTGAGCTATGGCTAGGGAGTCAACCGCCAAGTTTATTCCCCCCTGGCCCGACGGTCAGAGGCGGTCTTTCTCCCGCCAATGACAATGAAACACCCCCGCGTAACCCTAATGGCCAAATAGGTCAAATGTGATTTCTAGCAATACATCGAAGCGGATATTGACAGGACAAGCACCGGACCCCAATCCCCAACACATCTAGTGTGTTGCCATACGAATTGGACCCAGATTGCTAGAAATCCCCATTGACACATTTCATCGAACACATGCCATGCAACCAAGTCAAATGAAACAACCCAAGCATCAATCCTACCCTAACCCGTATTAGGGTTCATCAATACTACTCCATGATGAAAAACATATAAACAAACAACACAAAAGACATACAAACATTCATCATGAAGCAAAAGAAATACAACACAAACAATGGAGAAAAAGAGAGGAGAATACTTAACTTGAGTGAATCGTTGATCCCATACAAGACTTATTAAACAAAAAGACCTAATCTAATCTAACCTAAAGCTCACAACAGAAAGGGGCAAAAGCCCTAAAAAACTGAGAAGAGATCCCCCTTAAGTCGGCCAACTTCGTGTATTTATACCCCCACTTCGAAACCCTAGTGGTTCGGGTCCAAACCCGTAGGAGAAGCGCCACCCGATCGGTTGACAAGTCAACCGATCGGGTGATCTGTTACAAATAGTAAACAGAAAACGGCGGATATTCACCCGATCACATGAACCGTTCGGTTGAGTTCTTGGGGTGACCGGTTGGATCTTGGAGCCGTCGGGTGAAGCGATCGGTTGGACGCCCGTGTCTTCAGCTCTTCAACATCAGCTACAGATGAACCGATCGGGTGAGAGTCACCCGATCGGTTGGAATTCTGCTCGAAAAAACAGAGAACAGCCGCCCGCAGAACCGGTCTGTGAACCGGTCGGGTGACTTCCTTATGAGCTGCGGCAGAGACCGGGTGGTGTACGCGTGCATCACCCGATCGGTTGGAGATGCCCAACCGACTGGGTGAGGGGCTGAAAGATGAATTCTTTGACGTTTGACCCCCTGGATCGCGCGCGACTCCTCCCGTTGCTCCGGGGACTTGTGATATCATCGTTAAACGTCCCCTACACGGTCAATCTCCTGCAAACACAGATAAACAAAGAAAAGTGAAAGAAAACGAGAAAATACACGAAAACGGATAAGAGACGGCGGAAAAACACGAAGAAACACAAAGGAAAATGTGCGTGAATATATGAAATATAAACGCACGTCAGGGGGCACTTCATGGCATGCTAGTGTACTGTTGGGTGGCAGTTCAAGACATGCTAATGTACTTTTGGGGGGCAGTTCATGGCACGATATAGTAATTGGGGGGCATTTAATAATAGGGCTAATGACATGCTAATGTACTTTGGGGCAGTATTTTTCCTTCGTCATAGAAAATTTGTCTAAACAATAGGTAGAGTTAGGTTACACAAACAGGATAGTGAACAGATAGTGTTCTTTAAATCCATAGGTAGAGTTAGGTTACATACTTAATTATTATATTCATCGTAGAAAATTTGTCTAAACAATGTGGGGAATATGAACTAAATTTTTCTAAAATTTTTGGTGATAACTAAATATTGGGGAGCTAAATTTTTTGTGTGGAACTAAATAAACAATGAGGGGCACAAAATTTTCCTTGTGGAAACTAACTTTTGGGGAACTACAAATTTTAAATATTTGATGGGAACGAAATTATCTGAGGAGAACTAAATTTTGTTGTACTTAAGATTTTGAAGGGGGACTAAATCCTGTTTGTGTAACCTAACTCTACCTGTTGTTTAGACAAATTTTCTATGATGAAGGCAGAATGCTGCCCCAAAGTACATTAGCATGTCATTAGCCCTATTATTAAATGCCCCCCAATTACAGTATCGTGCCATGAACTGCCCCCCAAAAGTACATTAGCATGTCTTGAACTGCCACCCAACAGTACACTAGCATGCCATGAAGTGCCCCCATGCCATGAACTGCCACCCAACACTGTCTTGTTTGTGTAACCTAACTCTACCTATTGTTTAGACAAATTTTCTATCAAGAAGGCAAACTGCCCCCCACCAAAGTACATTAGCATGCCAATATACCTATTATTTAAGGTCCCCTAGATCATGCCATGAACTGCACCCCATAGAACATTAGCATGTCATGAATTTCCCCCACAACAGTACATTAGCATGCCATGAACTTGCCCCCGAAATGGCATTTCATTAATGCAATTTAATCTTTTCACTACAAAAATTGAATATCAGAAAACAAAGGCTAGGGAAACATGATGAAAACAAAGGGAATGTGATCAATCAAGTGATTCCAGTGAAGTGATTTTATCCCCCCCCCCCTTATCTGAACTACCTCCCCCCAAAGTACATTAGCATGCACCCCCAAGAGTACAATATCATGCCATTAGACCCATTACTACTTGCTCCCAGTACATTAACAAGCCATGAGCTGCTCCCCCGTACAATAGAATGCCTTGAACTTCATTTGATCATCCAAGGTTGGATAGAGGAAACTCATTAGCTTAATAATATTTAAAGATATATTCACGAAGTTCATTCCCATAACCTTCATATGTATTGCCATAGGTCTATCATTACACTTTATAGTCTTTACTATCCTTCTAACATAATTCCAAGAGCTTGACCAACATCCCCGTTAAATCATAGGGCTTGACCCTTAGCATCTAAATTAGATTTCAGTAATCTTGCCTTCAATTTTGCAACTATCATACTTTCCTGTCATCTCTCATATCATTTTTTTCATCTTCATCTTCACATTCTCCTTTAAGCTATATTCATCTCATTGGTACTTGATTGGAACATCTGTATTGCCCATATTACAAAACCTGCATGACACAATCTTGTGAAATGTTTTCCAGAAAAATTAGAAGAGAACTAGAAATAGCACATTAACATGGAGTTAGCAATCCTCACATAAACTTACATAATTAAAACTTCACTCTTAAGAGTGTAAAACGGTAGTTATTCAACAAACAAATTTAATTACCCTAATTAATTGAAAAATAAAAGTACATATTTAAAGCCCAATGTAAATCAAATGCAACTTGCAAAATATAATTTGTGTTCCTTCTGATGAATTCAAACCCGGCAAAGGACAACGGTTATGTTCACGCTAACTCCCTCCGATAGGAACTTAACGCAGAACTTCTGCAACCCATTCTTCACATCCTACTGACTCCCCATCCTTGTCACCACCCTTACAATCTTGGGCTGCTCCATTATACCCAAGGCTAGTGACGGCCTGAGAGACCTCTTATAATCATCAAACTTCACCACAGAACTCGAATTTGTACCTCTTATAATCATCAAACTTCACCATAGAACTCGAATTCGTAAGAGACGAAGTCCTACCAAAGCCCCCAATTCCCCTAGCCCCATAAGGCTCCACCTTCCCCCCATTATAAGCTAAACCACATCCCCAAGCCCATCAGTCTCTGGCCCAAATCCAAAACACCCCACTTAGGGAGAAATTAATATTCAATGACTGCCTCCCAGAGGACGACCCGTTAGCGCTACACCCTCCTCGTGTGCTTGCGGTTACAAATATGAAATTCTCCGAACAAGTATTTGGCATCGTTGCCTAGGAGGAATGACTTGATATTAATTTCAATCTTTATTGATAGACTGCACAATTTTCCTTTTCCTTTTATTTTCTTTTGCTATTGATTTCGGTGATGTTGACATTTTCCTTTAGTTTAGCCCTTTTGTGTATGCACAGGAGATCGCATGGTATCAAGGAAATGCTTCCCGTAGACCCAGAGATCGAAGCTACCACACGCCGGTGCAATGTCGAAAGAAAAAGGAAATTTGTACTAGAATTGATGGCGGAAGAAATTCATAATCGACCACCTCCCCCACTTGAAAATCCACCACCTACTAGGTCCCTCATGGACTTCTCTATGCCCGTCAATGGGTCAATGTCAAGAATTGCGAGGATTGAATTGAAGTCATCATTGATTAGTTTCATCTAGCAGGATCAATTTGGGGGATCACCCATGGAAAACCACAACGACCACCTGAACACCTTCTGGAGAAGAAGGGCACGCTCAAGATGAAAGTCGTCACCCACGATGCCATTAGGCTAAGACTCGTCCCTTTTTTTCTGTAAATCTGATCCTTTTATTTTGATCTTCATATTCTAAAACATCAAATTGTCAAATTTCAAGTCAAATGAAGGTTTTTGCTAGTTCATCAACTTGTCAGAAGTTTAACGGTTTCGTGATGATAAATTGTTTTGCAAAAGTAAGATGAACTAGTAAAACTCATATGGTTCACTTGAAAATTACTAGTCTTGATTTTAGAACCAGAAGATCAATATCAACGAAAATATCATAAAAAGCAGGGGGATGTGGGGGTTAAATGAGCTGGCAAAAGGGAAAGTTTCCTCTTTGGATTCTTGATGCATGTGTGTCATGTGTGAGTGCACACATTGTGTGTGTGTGTGTGTGTGTGTGTGTGCGTGTGTGTGTGTGTACTTGTTGCTGACAAAGTAGGCACCTTCTGACTGAAAATGTATTGGGTTTTCATTGTTGTAAAGTGCATGGAAAGTAAATTGTTGTTTACACCCTATCATGCAAATACATTAACAAATGTCAGAAAGCATTCAGCTGAGAAGCAATTTTTAATTAAAATTAATAACTAATAAATGAAATTTGGGATATATGAATATTTGCAATTTAATGATGCTCATTAATGATTTTTAAGGTAAATAGATATGTCAATAATTGTAAATAAAAACGAAGTAATAAACATTAGATAATTTATTTATTGTTTAATTAATTTCATTGATCTTTAAGGCATACTGTATTTGGTTTAAAAAGCAAGAAGGGGAATTGACAAAACAAATAAATTCAATTTTCAAACAACCAAAAAAAGATGAAAACTTTAAAACTTGATGTCTTTGCTCTCCTTGCAATATTGCTTCCGTCTCTTCTCTTCCAATGGTCAGCACTAGTAAATGGCATGGCCATTGGCGATGCCACTGGTGTGACAGCTATAGGATCTGATGTGAGTAAGCAAATTGATGATATCATATTACTTGATGAAAAATCCTGGAATTCCATCAAATCCTTTTTGAAAGATGCTTGGAATATCACCGAATATGCATTTGCTGGTAAGCTAAGAGTTCCCATGCCTTCAAGTATGATCTAGATTAAAAGGATTAATTTATAGATGACAATCCAAGGATTGTGTTGTTTATTGGAACTTCTCTGAAAACATTTGGTGTCAGATGTCAGAGGTTACACTTCTAATTCAAATATTGTAATTGAAAATTAGATATCAATAAGATACGAAATGCATTTTATTTTCTTGTTTACTAAATTTTCTTAGCACCTGAAGAAGATTTAGAACATATTTACATATTTCATTGTAATTGTTGGACACATGTAATTAAAACAAAGAACACAAATCAATAACTCATGTCTCTATTAATTCATTATTTGAACAAGTCGGGGAAGAAGTTTATTCAACACTTTGCAGAAAGAAATTAGACGTAGAATAATGATCAAGCTTAATTAATGAACATCAAAGATGATGGCCGTGAGTTGATTCAATATTTTCTAAGGTACACATGAGATGCCAATAAGTGAAGACATTCTAAACATTATGTTGCTAATAGTGATGATGAATGCCGCTTTGCAAATGGAGCTTAATTAGGAAGATGCAAAGAATACCCCTAATCATTAAAGAGTTGAAAAAGATGGTCCATGGTCATATAAATCCAGATAATATGTACCCTTCTATGCAAATGGTTTAGAAGTATGCAACTGATAAGAGTGATGATGAGTGGTTATATATATGTACCTTCCGACTATAGCACCTTCAAGAATCGTGAAGGAGCGTCTTCGGTAATGGAAGGACATTCCTCAACGAGGCCTCCATTCTTCAACGGTACCAACTACGGGTACTAGAAATGCCGGATGGAAACTTTCCTCCGGAGTGCTTCATTATGGAGGACCACAATGAAGGAGTATGTCGAGCCCGCCGAAGAAGATTTCGAGAAATGGACAACCGCGGAGGTCGCCACGGAGGTAAGCAATGCCAAGGCAATGAACGCCTTGCAATGCGCATTGGAGCCCGAGGACTTCAATAAGATATGCACATGTAAGAGTGCATATCAAATTTGGAACTCCCTCCTCATCTTACATGAAGGGACGAGTAGGGTAAGAGACTCTAAACTCGTTGTAGTTAATAAAGATTACGAGATGTTTCATATGCTACATGGTGAGAAGATGAAGGAGTATTATGCTCGCTTCATCGACATCATAAACGAGTTAGAGGCTCTCGGCAAAACCTACACTCAAAAGGAGAAATGTTCGAAGCTTATCGAAGGACTTCCTTCTAGTTGGGAAAAGCGTACCTTCGCCATCGAGGAAGGTAACGATATGAACAAGTATATCGTAGTTCAATTAATGGGTACTTTAATGTCATACGAGGTATGCAAGGATAGAAAGGTGAAGTTACAAGAGAAGATGAAGTCTTACTTGAACCAAGACGTGCCTAAGAAAAAGACGATTGCGTTCAAGGCGGCTCCATCCACCTCTATCGATGACGAGGACTCGGAAGACGAAATGGACATGGAATCCATTGCCCTCATGGCAAAGAAGTTCAATCGCTTCTTCCGAAAAGGTAACTTCAAAGGCAATTCTAAATTTACTTCTACTAACGCCTCTCCTCCTTTGTGCTTTAAATGCAATAAGCCAGGACACATCAAAGCGGATTGTCCACAAAACAAGCAAAAGGAAAAGTGGAAGGCGCCAAAGTACGACAAGTCCAAGAAGTACATGAAAGGGAACAAAAAGGGGCTTGTCGGGACATTCACCGACTCCGATGATTTCTCAAGCGGAGAGTCGGATGATGAGCAAGTGGAGCAAGCACACATGTGCTTCATGGCTAGAGAGGAGCAAGATAAAGATTCCTCCTCCGATGATAGCAACAATGAAGGCGATGAGGTAACAATGGATGACCTTAGGAATGCTAATTCTCAATTGTGGTCTAAGTACACTAAATTAGTAAATAGGTATACTAAAGTAAAAGATGACTTAGCTAGCATTAAAACCTCGCCTAAAACTATCATCACCAACAACGGCACCGTTGTTGAAGGGTTGAAGAATGAGATTGTTAATCTCAAGACTCAACTTGAACATGTTAGCATTGAGGATCCGTAGGAACACAAGATAGCAGATTTGACTTCTCAAAACTCGACTTTGAGTATTGAGAATGAGAATCTTAAATCCCGTGTTTATGTGCTCACATCGCAAGTATCCACTTTGGATGCTTCTATGCGTTCTCTCACCGAGAAATATGAGAACACATTAGGCCGAATTAATAAATTCAATAAGGGTAAGGACCATTTGGATAAAATCCTAAGTGACTTACTTCCGGTCAATCACCACATTGGCTTGGGGTATACGATGGGAAGTTCATCCAAATCGGCCACTACTTTTGTTAGGCCAACTTCCGGTGACTCAACGAGTGGTAGCAAACACTCTATTGGTAGTTCATCTACCAATGGTGCTTCCACCTCGTCCACACCCTCTTTCGGAAAGAAACCCACCTTGGGTGGACCTCCAAAGAAGGGACATGCCTGCATGTACACCAATACTATGCCACGTAGGAACACACGTCGTACTCCACCGGCTTACACATATGATGATTTCTATGCTACACGTTCACGGCCACGTGCACACAATGTGAGACACCCTCATGCACGTGTTCCTCCACATGCACATGTACACCCACATCATCGTATGAATAATAATCCACATGCACCATTTCATCATGTTCCTTATGCCTATCCACGTCATGCATCACATAGAAACCAACAACGCATGCATGCACCCAATAGGATGAGGGCTCCCAAAATATTCACAATTTGGAGCCCAAAGGACACAAGCATGGATGAAAAACAAGTTTACATGAATGCTTATTTTCGGATGTTATGCATAGTGTTAATTATGTGGGGAAGTCTAAGTCCAATTGGACTTGGCTTCCAAATGTCTAATCTTTTGAACCCAATGACCTTGGGTACCATGATATGAAATTTTCTATCTTTAGGTACTCAAGGAAAAGACAAAGAAAATGAGCAACAAATTTAAATTTAGCTCCAAGGGGAATTGGATACTCGATAGCGGGTGTTCAAAACACATGACGGGTGACGCTCAATTGCTCTCCGGAGTGGTTCCCATTGCTAATGGAAACCGCGTCGTCTTTGGAGGCAACGAGAGCGGAACCATCATAGGTGTTGGTAAAGTGGGTAATCCTTCTAAACCCCTTATATGTGATGTTTACCTTGTTAAAGGATTAAACCACAATCTCATTTCAATAAGTCAACTTTGTGACAAAGGTTACAAAGTTAGCTTTGCGAAAGGAATGTGCCATATTTTAAGAAAAGATAATAATGAATTATTGTTTTCCGGAACACGCCATAAGGATATATACACCCTAGATCTTTCAAGATCACATGAACAATGTCTCATTGCCAACACATGTTAACAACACTTATGGCATCGACGTTTTGGTCATGTGAACTTTGGAACACTATTTAAGCTTTCCAAGTTAAATTCTATTAGAGGCTTCCCTAAGCTTGTCTTTCAAAAGAAAATCTTTTGTGACTCGTGTCAACGAGGCAAGCTTCCAAAATCGTCGTTTAAACCTAAGAAAATCATTTCTTCTAAGCGGCCACTAGAGCTATTACATCTAGATTTATTTGGGCCAACTAGAGTTGCTTCATTAGGAAATGCACGATATGGACTTGTCGTCGTTGATGACTTTTCTAGGTTTACTTGGGTATTTTCATTATGTAATAAAAATGAAGCTTTTGAAAACTTCACAATTTTTGTTAAGAAAGTACAAAATCTCTTAGGAACCACCATTGTCACTATTCGTAGTGATCATGGAGGTGAATTTGAGAATTAGTCTTTTGAGACATTTTGTGATGAAGTTGGTATTACACACACATTTTCATTCCTTCGTGCACCTCCTCAAAATGGTGTTGTTGAGAGAAAGAATAGGACACTAGTGGAGTGTGCTCGCACTATGCTTGATGATAGCCAACTTGGCCATCAATTTTGGGCAGAAGCGGTACACACCGCTTGCTATGTGTTTAATAGAATACTTTTGAGGCCCGACACTAAACAAACTTGTTATGAATTGTTGTTTGGTAGGTTGCCTCAAGTTAAACATTTTCGTGTTTTTGGTACAAAATGTTTTGTTAAGAACACGTATGGTAGTTTGGACAAATTTGATCCAAGATCCGACGAGGGGATTTTTGTTGGGTATTCCTCACGTAGCAAAGCCTACCGGATATACAACAAATGAACCTCAACGATCGAGGAATCACTTCATGTTTCATTTAATGAAGGATTTGTTCCAACGAGAATTACTAATGATGATGACTCTATGGATGTCTTATGTGATTCAATTGGTAATTCTAACTCTATTAATTCTATTGATTCTATTGATACTAACCCGACTAATGAAGTTGTTGAGAATGTTCCTAGTGATCAAGGTATTCCCAAACGGCTTCATACCGTTCGTGACCATCCTCATGAGCAAGTCATTGGCAATATCCATGATAGTGTCAAGACGAGATCTCAAGTCAACCACTTCGCTCATTGTGCCTTTGCCTCCTCGATTGAGCCAAAGAATGTTAATGAAGCTTGTGAAGATAGCGCTTGGATCTTAGCCATGGAGGAGGAACTCATTCAATTCGAGAGGAATGAGGTTTGGGAGCTTGTTCCATTGCCATCGAAGAACCACACCATCACAGGGACAAAGTGGATCTTCAAGAACAAGACCGATGAAAACTAAGTCGTCGTCCGGAACAAAGCTCGGTTAGTAGCTCAAGGCTATCGACAAGAGGAAGATATCGATTTCGAAGAATCTTTTTCTCCGGTAGCTAGATTAGAATCAATTATATTACTATTATCTTTTGCATGCCATAAGGATTTTAAATTATTTCAAATGGATGTAAAAAGTGTATTTTTAAACGGAGATATTGTTGAGGAAGTTTATGTTTCTCAACCTCTGGGGTTTATAAATGAAAATTTTCCAAATCATGTTTTTAAACTTAAGAAAGCTCTTTACGGTTTGAGACAAGCTCCTCGAGCTTGGTATGACCGTCTAAAGAATTTTCTTTTGGATTTAGGTTTTAAAATGGGAGAAGTTGATTCCACATTATTTGTTAAGTATTCGAATAATGATATAATTCTGGTTCAAATTTATGTTGATGATATCATTTTCGGTGCTACTAACTTTGCTCTTTGCGAAGAGTTTTCTAATGTGATGAAGGATCAATTTGAGATGAGCCACATGGGTGAGCTCAAATATTTCTTAGGTCTCCAAATTCGCCAAATGAACGATGCAATCTTCATCCACCAAACGAAGTACACGGTGGAGTTGCTAAAGCGATTTGGAATGGAGAATGCCTCCGGGAAAAAGACTCCAATGAGCACGACTACACATCTTGATAAAGATGCGGGTGGAAAAGATATAGACATTCGTCTATATCGAGGTATGATAGGTAGTTTACTATATCTTACCGTAAGTAGGCCCGATATTATGTTTGTCGTATGTGTATGTGCTCGTTATCAGTCTCAAACTAAGGAGTCTCACTTAGTAGCGGTAAATCGTATTTTCCGTTTTTTATGTTATACACTTGATTTTGGATTACATTATCCAAAATCTAGCACATATGAGTTAATCTCATATAGTGACACAGATTATGCGGGATGCAAATCCGACAGGAAAAGTACTAGTGACACTTGCCATTTTATAGGAAATTTTCTTGTCTCTTGGTTTTCCAAGAAGTAGAATTCTGTATCACTTTCAACCACCGAGGTGGAATATATTGCCGCCGGTGCCGCGTGTGCTCAAGTTCTTTGGATGAGACACACACTTAAAGACTTTGGTATAAACTGTGATACTTGCCCTATTATGGTTGACAACGAAAGTGCAATATGTCTTTCCAAGAACCCGGTACACCATTCCCGTTCTAAACACATAGATGTCTGTCACCATTTCTTAGATGATCATGTTGCTAAAAAGGACATCATATTAGTGTACGTTGAAACCCATAAGCAAATCGCCGATATTTTCACGAAACCCCTAAAGGAAGACTCCTTTGTGCGGCTACGTTGAGAATTGGGGATTATGGGTGAATCCGAGATATAGGATTCATTTTTATTCAATAATCTTGCATGCTATTCAATTTCTTTATATTTGCTCATGCTAGATTTATTGGAATTTTCTGGATTTTTGTTGAATTTTGGGAATTTTCGCTCGATTTGTTCGTAATCGTCAAATTTCAGATTTTCGATGTTTAATGGGGTAATATAATGAATAATGAGAGTATTTAGATATTTCATCCAAGTGCGATTAGGAGAGAAATCAAATATCAAAGTTTTTCAATTTTTGAACTCTCTTAGTCGGTCCAAGTTCAATGGCCGACCGACTAGATTCAGTTCTAGTCGGTCAGTGAATGAGCTTAGACCGACTAATTCTTGTCAAGAAATTTGCCTTCAGTTACTATTTACAACTAGTCGGTTCAAGCTCATTGACCGACCGACTAGATCATGATCTAGTTGGTCAGTGCTTAAAAACTGTGACAGACTAGTTGTGACGGGGACTGCCTTGTCTTTTCGCATTCCGATCGATTAAAACTACATTCTATCCGACTTAATTCCTTTTTAGTCGGTTTCTTTCACTCTCCAGCTCAAAAAACCCCTGACCCTTCGACTTCCTCCGTCATGTCCGATCATCTTTCCGGCCAAACCCTCCGTCGCCGACCGTCGACCTCTCCTCCTAGGTGATCCTCTCTCCTCTCCTAGCTTCCTAGGGTTAGGGTTAGCTCTCTAGGGTTAGATTCTCACGGCTAGGGCTTCATTTCAGTTTGCTAGGGTTTTGATTTAGGGTTTCTTCGTTTCAATTTTGATTGTGTCGTGTATTGTAACGCTTATGGAAAGAACATGCATCCCTATCCGTCCTTCGAGCCCTTCGCCGATGACCGTAGAACCATCCCCTACAGATCTCAATCAACCTATGTGAACCCCTCCTAGACGCCGTTCGAAGACCACCCAACCATCTTCGTCTTCGCCTCCTCTTAAGCGTAAGAGGACGGCGACTTCCAAACCACGTGCCCAATCTCAGCCCAAGCCTAATCCAGTGACTTTTCGTGCTCCCACTCCACCCGGTGCTTCAGATTCCGACACCGAGTACATTCCCGAGACCGAGACTTGTAGGGAACCCTCACCTCCTCCTAGGCAGCCTGAGTCTAGCTCACGACCCCGTACCCGTCAGCCTAAGGGAAAGGCTTCGATGCCGGTTGGCGGTGTTGATATTTCGTTGTGTCGCGATGACCCTATGTGTCTCACGGCTTACAACCGTATTGAACACTGCCCGCTGCTTCTGGAGCATTTCGTTCAGTTTAGTGACTTCCTTGGCCTCGCAGATCTTCTTTCGTCGTCCGGTCTTCTCGATTACCTTCGATATGACCCAAAGGCGAACCCACACCCTTACCCTCGCCTCGTGAAGCTCTTCTATGCCAATAGGATTCGTGGTCAGTACGACGAGTCCCACTCGATTGAGACGACTGTTTTGGGGACTCCGATAGTCCTCACGGCAGAAATCTTAGGAGAGGTTTTAAGTATCTCCTCGTCTGGCCTTCTACCGTCTGACATTTCTGTTGATGACATATCCTCTCTTGATCAGGTCGTTCTCTCTCAGATTTTCCATGAGATTCCCCCCGCCATGATTGGTGTTCCCTCCAAGTCCTTCAAGCCTATTGCCTGGGTCCTGAATTTGATTCTGAAGTCGTGCTTTCTTCCCAAGTACGGCTCCTCCTCTTTGCCGTCCCAGCCATTCTTGAAGCTTATTTATGCCATCTTCATGGGGAGATCGGCTCGGATTATACTCGATAAGATGGATTCTTTCGAGTGTATCCGCAAGTCCATGAAGTCGGCTCATATCCCATTCCCGTGCTTGTTGACCCTTGTGTTTCGCCACTTCTGTGTCACACTTCCTCCTGACGAAGAGCGTCCACTTGGTCCTCCCCTGAACGCGATGGCCGTCAAGAAGTCTCTTGTAGCGCTCCTTCACGTTCAGAGGACGACACCTTCAGCGTCAGCCTCTGCTTCTACCTCAGCTGCTCCCTCTTCCACTCTTACTGAGCTCGTTCGTGCTGTGCGACGTTTAGAGTCTCGTAAGGCTCGTTCTGAGGAGATTCTCTACCGTATCGCTCGTCACCTTGATATTGAGATCCCTCCGTCATTTTCTGACGAGGAGGAGTTGGATGAGGAGGATATTAAGGAGCTTGTGCGTGTTTCTACTCGTGCCCCCGTGGGTACTTCTGGTGATGCTGCTGCTGCTTCGTCTGCTGGTGCCCCCGAGAGCACACCCATTGCCACCGCTCCAGCGGTGGATGCTCCGACTGTGCTCCCGAGGCCACTACTGTTGCTGCTCCAGAGGTTACTACTTCCGTCGCTCCTGTGGACACTACTGATGACCCGGTGACCACCTCCACTCCTGCAGAGCCTGCTGCTGCTGCAGATCCTGCCACTTCCTCTTGAGCTTCCTTGAGGACTCTCCGATGCTCCTTGGATGATTTGTCTTGTGTGAGAGAGTTTGGGTAGGATAGAGTGGGGTTCTGGATGATTTTGACATTTTGATGTATTTTGTTGTATCCTCATAAATTTTTGTGTACTCTGATGATGATATATGTGTGATATGCTGTTGTATCTTTTGTGCTTCGATCGTTGGATCGCATTTTGTATGTTGACGGATGTATCTTTTGATGTACTCATGCTTTATATATATATACATCGATGTTGACATTATCTTGTGCACATTTAATTTTTTATATGTCTCTGATGTTTGATTTCGTCGCTCGACGATATTAACTTGGTTAAATAGAATTCATTTTATGAAAACATAGAATTGTTTTCCATGCACTAAATTAACCAAGAATGTTGATATTGGAGAGTATATTCCATAACTCAATTCGTAAAATTACTTTGAGTTTTGATGATTTTATTTATCGTTTTTCGCCTTTGGTCGTATTCTACGACTCCCATGCTTTTATTTGAAGCCATTGTTGTTGTCGTTGATCTCCTCCCGCTCTTTTTGCTAATGCCAAAGGGGGAGAGATATAATAATGACATGTGCTAAATGATAATTTAAGCATTTTTCCAAGAATCTAATTTGAAATGTTAGATTCAGGGGGAGTTAAAATATAAAAATTGGATTTCAAATCCGATATTTCAATATTTGATTCTCATTTTATATACTTCACTCGTCTGCTTGATGCGAATTATTATTGTTTAATTTGGAATTAACGTGTCATCAATGCAGGGGGAGTAAGTAAATTACATTTGAATTATTATTTTTTATTATTATTTATGTTGGTTTGTCATCACCAAAAAGGGGGAGAATGTTGTAAATTGGACTCCCCAGATTTGGTTTTGAATGATGAACAAACATAAATATATTGTGAACTAACAATTTGTGAGCGCAGTTATGGAGATCGTCGCCAAATTCACTTGAACATCCAAAGCGACGTCTCGAGACTTCTCAAAGCATGTGATCATATGCCTAAAGCTTCGTTGAAGCTTTTGGACCATTTTAGAAGTCATGAAGATTCGATTGAAGCTTTTGAAGACGGTATCGTCAAGTTTTATTTATAGTCTTTTAAGCTTCTTTCGTAGAATGTTAAGCCTTGAGTATGTCTTACGTTTAATCTTCATAACGCTCCTATCTTAGACATAGGATCTTAGTAGAAGTCCATACTAACTTTTCCGAAGCATCGCGCTTCGTTTCGCGACTTCTTGTGCATGTTAGTTGGTTCAAGAAGAAGAACCAACCGACTAGATAGTGATCTAGTCGGTCGACACTCCTTCTTGGACCGACTAGTTTGCTTTCTCAATTCATAGCCCTTTACTGTTTACAGTTAGTCGGTCTACGTTAACTCACCGACCGACTAGTTTGTGAACTAGTCGGTCAGTGATGCTTCTTAGACCGACTAGTTGAGCTTTCCCTGTACATGCAAATTTGAGCCTGAGCTACTGTTTATAATTAGTCGGTCTGTGTTCATTTATCGACCGACTAGTTGATGAACTAGTCGGTCAACTTTCCTTCTTGGACAGACTAGTTTAGTTTTCCTGTACATGCAAATTTTCACCTAACTTACTGTTTATCGTTAGTCGGTCTATGCACATTTGGCAACCGACTAGTTGATAAACTAGTCGGTCAACATTTGTTCTTGGACCGACTAAATCAATTTGTGCTCAGAATTCAGTTTTATCTCTTAGTCGGTCTCAGTTGAGTAACCGACCGACTAGTTGTGAAACTAGTCGGTCAGTTACTGTTCTTGGAACGACTACTTCCTTTTGTCTGAACTTCGACCTATTCACTGTTCACTCATTAGTCGGTCTACGTTGATTGACCGACCGACTAGTTGATGAACTAGTCGGTCGGTGGTTGTTCTTTGACCGACTAGTTGCGATCAGAATAGATCTGTTGGAGCATTAATTGAAACGTTTTTCTCTCTCTCTTTCCTCCATCCTATAAATACTTGTTGAGCTGTATTCATTGCACTCAAGGCTGATATTAAGACAAGTTTAGAGATCAAAGAGAAATCATTCTTCTCATTTAAAGCTAATTCATTTCCCTCTCAAGAATCTCTTTCTCATTCATTTTAAAAGAGAGATTCATTGATTGAGAGCCTTCCAAGCCAAGTGCTTGATCCTAGGTCACCATCAACCCCATAGCTCTCCATCGCTGATCTACATCTTGGAGCTAGGGTTTGGTGCCTTCTTCTTCCTCAAAATCATCCTTGCCCTAATTCGTAAGTATACTCAAGGCATATGTATTTTGTCGGTAAGAAGTTCTATTTCATTTACTTTCATTTTGTAAGTGTTTAACTCTCGGTTGTGAGAGTTGTGTTTGTGCTCCTGGGTTGTGGGAGTCACAAATTACTTTGTGTATGATTTGACTTGGTGAAGGTTCTTCACAAGTATTTCATAGTGGAAATCTTGAGTTAGGCTTTCTAACTCAAGTATCCGGAGGGGATCCGGGTGTTTGGGATGTAGGATCACCGGGAACAAGTCGGGGAGACTTGGGTGGATCCGAACCCAGTAATATCGTTTTTTGCTATTGTTTATTTGTTGTCGATTATTTACTATTCCGCATTTCCGCATTAATTGGTACAGTTTGCACGGTAATTAGGAATTAGCCTCTTAATTATTTTAAAGTACTATTCACCCCACCTCTAGTACTTGTGCAGTAGCTTAGCAGGGAATTACAAACTATATGTCCAAGACTACGCAACATTGTTGCAAGTGCATTGTACAAAAAAGTCTTTCGAGTTCCAGCACCGCCGCTCAAGAAGAATGTAGTTCCTTTATTTTCAAATACAGATGAAGTAATTGCCGAGTAAGCATGGTGTTGTGCATCATTGAGGCAATCAATGTCTTTTTGAGCATCCATTTGTTTAGCCTTATTTATAAGTTCCTGATGTTCATACAACAATCTATTGCCAACAATTGCATTCCAATCTCCAGCAGGAAGTGGCATTGGTGGAAAGTCGGATAGACACTTACCGTACTCCTCAAGCAATTCATTGATAAGGAATAATCCATAATCTTCAAGTTGGCATTGAGATGGGGAAGAAATTGCAAATAAAGTTTGTAATTTATGTGGAAGATCATCGCGAATGTGCATTGAAAATTCATTCCATAATGCAAGGGGGTCGATCGGCAAACATTCGATAAGAATAATGCAAAACAGTCTTCGTAATTGATATCCTGTTTTCATAATTGAAGCCTCGGAAAGACATTGTCTCCACTCGGAATCATCTTCCAGAAGACCTCTTGCAATACATGTTGCTTTGAATGTAGGGTACTCGATAGAATTGAATGTGCGTAAATTTTCCCACGATGTTGGCCCTTTAATAACTATTAGTAGCAACCGTAGATAAAATCTCTCACCAGAATTAGGGGAGGCAAAATACATTCTGCCAATTGCATATCCAGATTGTCTTGGAGTCCAGACCTTTGTTGATGAATGCCACACAAACTTTTGAGGAAATTTTTGATATGTGAGATCATGTGCAGACTCATGTAAAGCGCAACATGTACAAAATTCAGTCAAAGTTGTCTTATCATTTTCAGCCTTAGACCTTATTGCATCTACATATTCATCTGGATCAAAAATAACACGGTGTTGCCCTGGTAAATGAAGTATTAATCTTTGAACTAACGAAATCTCTTGATGCAAAGGATGCTCAAATATTCGCCAGGCTGCCTCAGGTGGTCCAATACATCTTGCATCAAGGTATTATTGGATCTCATTTACTACACCCAATACCATTGTGGTCCGATCATGACCTTTATAAATATACTTATGAATGTACTTCACACATCTTACCCCAGCACAAACTGCTACATTAATGTGGCAGTTAAAGCGCCTTGAGAGATACCTGTTGTGTAGCACAACATCTGGGTTATCAACCTGATGCCCCCTTATAGTATATAGATGCCCATTACTACGACGACGGTAAATAGGATATCCATCACGATCCAAGGTTGTTTCATCTGCATAATTTCGAGGGTATTTCTTAGTACACTTACCATTTTCCATACATGAAGCATTTGGATTTCGAGCACCACATGGTCCATATACCATACATTTTGACACAGCATCGAATAATGTAGGATCTTGAGCAGGATAAGGAAATTCAGCACATACAATTCTATCCACTTGATCACATGTATGAATCTTATCGGGTCCACAAGAAAGAAAAGAGCATGCATATGTGGAAGACCTCGTTTCTGAAATTCAATTGTAAATACATGTGCTACTTTCTTTCCAAATACATTATTTCCATCAATCTCCTTCATCAAAGCCTTTCTTTTTAACTCAAATACACGTGCGACTAAATCTGGACGATCGGTAGCCTTTTGATTAGGTAGTAGAGCCGAAGTAATTTCTGGCCACTTTGGATTTGCGGTCATGGTAAGAAAAATATCTGGGTGCTGGTTATAACGTGTGATAGCCATCGAGTCTTGAAATATTTCAAACAGGTGACGTGCACTGCCTGTGAAAGATGAAGGAAGTATCATGCACTGTCCAATTTGGTCACATCTGGCATATGCATCGATATCTGCAAGACCCTGATAGAGCTCTGAGCCGAGTTTTCGTTGATTAAGTTTGATGAATGTCAAATGATGTTGCTCAATTGCTGCCCAAGCATCAACTATGAACTCCTGGAATAACTTTCCAACTCTCAAAATTGAAGAATACTCGTTCTGTCTTTCAAACAGACGGTAGCTATAAAACTCACACATGGTCAGGCGTCAACTTGAGGATATGTTTTGAACTGGATCCCACTGCTTCAACTCAGGTTCCCATCCAAGCTGACCATCAGGAAATAATAAGTCGTAGTGTAATGGTAAGTATGCAGGATGAGTCTCATTGATTTGCATTAATTGATGATTTCCTCGAAGATGTAAAACTATATCTCGCATCCCGGAAGGTCAATAGCCATCGCCAGGTAAAATAACCGCAATCTCATCTACGGTTGGGAGGTTATAACGGCGACTATCCTTGTTTGAATTGTAATGCAGATATACAGGAAGATCATGAGCACATGAATCTGCTTGAGATAAACAGAATACGCCTGACAATATAGTTTGATGAATGGATTTATGCCCGATAAACAATTTTGAATAATTTGTAAGACCGCCTTGCTCAAATGTGGATTTTTATTACTTCGGAACTCCATAGCAGAATCTGGATCATATATGTAAAGTTGACAATAACTTTCTGTTTGATCCGGTTGGGGCAGAAGTGATCCTGTTCGATGGTGTAATTCTCCATGAATAGTAAATATGTTCGGGCCTATGCCAACAATCAATCTTTGATCCATTGTCACACCAAGGCTGGTAAATGCATTAGCTGCATTATACTCCCGAGTATACATTCGAAATGATTTTGATGCCTCACTGTCACCATCATATAATTCTCGAAGTGCTGGAGGGGGTTCATTAAGTTTCGGCAAATTTACTTTTCCTTGCAAACAACATGTTCCAAAAAGATGTGTTCTCAAAGTTGACTTCGACAACTGTTCATCCAACCAGTGTAAGGCTGAACAATGAGGGCATGGAATGTTCATTAATCCAAGATGTTGCCGACCAAAATCAACCTGAGTTGGTGGACCAGAGCCATGCTGAGTTGACCGACATCGGAAGATCAAGGATGAGCCAGCGTCTTCTTGTTCAACTAGAGAAGTTGTTAATCCAGGTGTTATTTGAGGTATACAGATAGGAGTCATAGATCGAGATATGTTTCGTTGAGCTTTTTCTTGTTCTCTCCTTTAACATTGAGCTAAACACCTAGCCAAAATAAAACCATAATAATTAAATAAAATTAAGTTACATTAAAGCAGAGGAGCTCTTATGAATAATAACCTGGCAGATTGTTCATCATCTTCAGCACATATCGTATCGTTGTGCGAGGCTGAGACCTCATCTTCATGTTCAACGGGAGAAGTTGGTACTGCATATGTGCTTTGAGGCATGTCGAGTACACTGGTAGGAGTCATATATCGAGATGTGTTTGCTTGTATTTGTTCTCGTTGTCTCCTTTTGCATTGAGCTAAAGCCCTATCCAAATTTAAACACAAAAATAAACACAACTAAAATACATGGCTTGGTGAAAAGGTTTTATGTACAGGCGGGTTGATAATGACATGACAGATGGTCCAGGAACTTGTCCAGAAATCATATCGCTACGCAAGGCTGAGACAGCTTCTTCTTGTTCAACCGGAGAAGTTGTCATGGCTCGTGTTATTTGAGGTATATCAAGTACACCGTCAGAAGGCAGAGCGTGAGATATGTTTCGTTGTTCATGTTCTCGTTCTCTCCTTTTGCGTTGAGCTAAAGCCCTATCCAAATTTAAACACAAAAATAAACACAACTAAAATACATGGCTTGGTGAAAAGGTTTTATGTACAGTCGGGTTGATAATGACCTCACAGATGGTCCAGGAACTTGTCTGGAAATCATATCGTTACGCGAGGCCGAGACAGACTCTTCTTGTTCAACCGGAGATGTTGTCACGGCTGGTGTTATTTGAGGTATATCAAGTACACCGTCAGAAGTCAGAGCGTGAGATATGTTTCGTTGTTCTTGTTCTCGTTCTCTCCTTTTGCGTTGGGCTAAAGCCCTATCCAAATTTAAACACAAAAATAAACACAACTAAAATACATGGCTTGGTGAAAAGGTTTTATGTACAGTCAGGTTGATAATGTGTCACGCCCCGCTTCCCAAAAGATTGAGCAGCGAGGCATGGCCAGCCCGCATGGACTAGAGCCGTTGAGGCTCGGGGTCCAATAAGCGTCCATGGCAAGTTATGATGCGGAGGGGAAGGTCCGATCAAATGATTTAGCATGAAACAATAGAAATAGCAGTAAAAAGATATTATTCAAACGCAGCAGGTAACCAACAAAGAGTTTAACATAAAGACTAAAACTGTACGTACCGGAGGCAACTAAAGAGGAAAGAGTCTGCGGGGGGTCCTCAGGTTGTGGCAGCTCTGTCAAGTCTGTGACATGTGCAAAACACATGTCAGCAACGAACTAATGAGACCATAAGTTAATGCAGTTATACAATTCTAGCAGTTCTAAATAGAATTTAAAAAGACAACTACACATGCAGTCCTAGAAAACAGGAATAAGTAATGGTTATTCTAATCGATCTGCTAGGGGTGTCCATCTAGTCAGATCGTCTAAGAGTTGTTCATGTAGTTCTGTCAATCTGCCAGGGGTGTCTATCTGGTCAGATTGTCTAAGTCTAGAAAAGGTCAAACGACCGGAATGCATCCTTGCGAAGCAAACAGGAGTGCACCAACTACGATACAAAGATAAAGCCTAAGGACTCAAGCTGCGTAGGCGGAGGGGAGCTACCCCCCAGGCCCAGCTAGACTCTTTTGTCCTACCACACCCGCGAGTCGTTTGTGTTATGGACACGAGCCAACAAATGCTCCATCTAGACACGAGACAAGACAAGGATCACGAATGATACCGTGTATCATACCGGAGCGCACCAGTCACGGGTGAGCCAAAGCTGGGGAGCACCAGTTCTCAATGGTCACCCCCGTCGTCGATCCGAAACAAATCATTAATCATGAATGATACTACGTATCATACCAGAGCGCACCAGTCACGGGTGAGCCAAAGCTGGGGAGCACCAGTTCTCAATGGTCACCCCCGTCATCGATAAACTATCCATAAGCGAGACATTCCTGGACGAGCTAGCAACGCTCCACAAGTCCGTAAGCGAGCCATCTCTGGGCTAGCCAGCAGACGCTCCACAAGGATAGTGCCAACCTCCGTATAGGAGAGGCCCACGCCTGTGATCTTCTACGAAGATCCACACAATCAAAATGTCTGGCTTATTAATTAGCATGCGAAGTTTAAGTTGCATTTTAAAGGTGAGTTCGAGCAGAAAGTAACATGTGATCATTTTCAAGTATTTTGCAGAAATAAATCTAGCAGTTCTAACATCAATTCTAGAAAAGCATAAAAGCAGTAACTAAAGTCTCATTCCTTGCTTGAAAGATTCCGACAAGGATGTGTCCAGCAGGGTCTGGGTCAACCAATGGATATACGGGACCTGTACGATAATCTTATCATCACAATCATGCACTCTAACATCCACAGGCAACGACATAAGATGAGCCAGATTAACTGGGCCCGCTTTGGGTCACCAGCCTACAGTCCCAATTTAAGTTATCTTCAAATTAGTGAATAACCAACACAATAAAATTACAGTTTTTATCTTGTTAACATGTGGTGTTGGTTCCTACAGAGAGAGACTTACCTCAACATGACGCGAGAGCTACTCTGACGTCGGGTAGCGACGTCAGGGGTTGGACTCCGTTAGTGTGCACGGTACAGAATGGTGGATACTCTGAGATGAAACACTTGCACGAAATAAGTTTGTTACGATGGATAAGAATTATTAGGCAAACCTAAAACATCTACTGATCCGATTCTTAACAAGTTCTCTATCCTACGACAGGTTATACATAGATTTTAATGTCACTAACATCTCATATAATAACACTCGCTGTTACAACACCAACACGTGAATAGATTTATAAATATATCATTAACATAGATGTTCTGACGTTATAACTACCTTACAACAATTGGCAACTAGGTTTATAAAGTATTACTACTGATTCTAATAAACATTCTACCAACGACATTACTAAGTTAATTTACGGATCGTCTATAAGCAATCAGATCTTAAGTATCTAATGCACGCCACTAACCGTTGAGAGGAATCCCCCTACGTTGCTACCAGAGATCGTCGTGGGTCATCAACGGTCAGAGGGGATCCGTGCGTCACTGCGACGCGAAGAGAATGCTGCGGCCGCGTGGGGGAAGATGCCGCCATTGCTGCTGCGCGTGAAAACTGCATCTACAGCCGCTGTCTCAGGCGATCACCGGCGGCTTAGGCGGGATCACGACAGGGGAGGGTTGAGGAGCGAAGGGGACGTCGGAGAGGGACGGCTCGGTGCCGTCGTGCGTCGCTGCTGCTTTGTCGCTGCGCGCTACTGCAAAGATCCGATGCTGCTCCTGCGCCTGAACGGGCTGCGACGCCTGAACGAACTGCCAGCGAGGGTCGCCGAGGGTTCAGATGATAGGAATGAAGTCGGGAGGAGGAGGAGAAAGTCGGGGACTTGAAATCGGGAAGGAGATGGAGTTGCGGCGGCCAGTTGATGAAAACAAAAAAAGAAATAGCCCTAGGTCTGCGGGTTAAAAGAATTAGGTTCTTGCTAAATAGGGTTTAGATGGGGGTACAACTAAGGGGTATAGAGAGGAGTGGAATTAAAGAAATGTGGAAATTTGGGTGGTGAATATCCAAAAATGATTTGAGTTGATACGTATGATAGGAATCCTCATTTGCTATTCAACAATGGGGAATTGGGTAGTTTGTGTGCAAATGGTAGAGAGTGTGTGAGAGGGTAGTTTACGGTTAAGGGGAAATAGGGTGAGACTAGTCGAGTGAAAGTATACCATGTGCAACTTATGCCAAAACGTTGTTTAAGGGGAAAATTAGTGCACAAGTGGGTCAAACGGTACTCGATAATTACGAGAAAAATACTGGGGCGACCGTGTTGATGAGAGAAGCAAAACTAAGAAGACGGATCACAATTTCGACGACGAGAAACGAAATTAAAAATAGAAAGGTCTAGCGACAAAAGTGAAAATCGTGACGTCTCTTCAAATAGGATCAAATCATGGGGAACGACCCGTGAAATAACGTTCCCAATTAACACCACAATTTTAATACTCTCAGAGAGGGTCACAACAGCATATCACACTATAGGGTTCGGTTACGGACAAAGTCGTAAATAAATACGTGCACGGACAAGGCTAAGTGCACGTAACGCGTATAAAGGATACGGGGTCCAACGGCGACGGTAATTATAGGTTGGGCACACGTCACGGTGTCTTTCTAAGGATGCAACCAAGGTGCTACGGTCCTATTGACTCAATGACACGACTCCCACACAGAGCAACAACCAATCAGGTACCGAAATTGTTATACGCACGACCGTACAACGAATAGTGGGTATCGGTCGTTACATCCTACCACCTTAGAATAATGTCTGTCATCGGACTTTCTCAATTTCAGGCATGGCTAGACTCTTCTGGTTAACTATAGTAATTACCCTGATCACTCCTAGCACTGTACTTCAACCGACATATAACCTAATACATCTATATATATACATGCTCAGTAATAATATACATCAATTATTTCCCAACCATTATATCTTGTACTTATAGCTAGGTTAATATTATTCACACATACATTTCTAACTCATGGAAGTGCCTCCGTACCTCTATACCTACGCACAATCATATTCCAACATTCAATAATCACCCCATCATATACAACCATTGTATTATATATATAGTACACATATACTAAACATGGTATTTAAATTCATCACGAATTTAAAACCGAAAATACCTATATCTACTCAATATAACCTACAAAAGGTATATCCCCGAGTATACATTCAACACATCAATCATAACTGTTGCGAGGTGGAACTCGCGTACAATGAATTTGTATTGCGGGGAACCGAGGGCACGGTGGTTATGTTGAGAAGGGGGTTTAGGTGGGCTGTTTAACAAGTGATTAGTGGGGTGAAGAGGTTGGACTTAACGCCGGGGGTGGCCACGGAGTCGAATCTCACCGGATGCGGCGGAGGAAGATTGGATGGCAGGGGGCTGAAGTTGATGTCGACCAAGGGGTGAGCTTTCATGCAGCACGAGCAACTCGTCAGAAGGGCGGGGTTGGGGTCCAACCCTTAGCCCCTACGATGCCTAAGTCAGTAATAGGACTTAAAACGGGGGCTAGGCACGCCGGTCGGACTAACGGTGTGTCGACCGCACGTGGCGAGCAATAGGTGGGAGAACAAAGATATGGACAACCTTTGCTCTCGTGTGTGAATGATAGATTGAGGGAGAATTTGCCAACCCCCTCTCTGCAAGAGGAGAGGGGGTATTTATACCTGACGGGAGATGACTAGGCGGGGCTGACCTGGCATGCTGACTAGATGGGCTGAGCTGGCTTGGTTGTCAGCGGAAGCTTCGGACAAGGACGTCGGGAACAGGAGTGCCTGACCTGATTTTGTCAGATGGCGCAGCGGCCAGGGGGTGCTTTTGTCGGGATGTCAGGGCCGAAAGCATTAACTATCAGTCGGCTCAACCGCCAGGGGGTGCTTTGTCGGATGGTCGGGCGGCGTATGTGTCAGTCGTGTCCTTATCCTAGGTTGTTTGTCGTTGGTGACGAACTAAGGGTCGGGCTATGCTATCCCTGGCGTCGTGGGGCGTGGGGGCCAACCGGGTCGACCGGCTCAGAGGCTGTCCGGCCCGGCCGTGCCTCCCGGTCGGTCGCGGGTTGTGGGCCGCTGGAACGGAAGGATATGCACCTGACTATGTCAGCGTGCCTCGGCCGGGTGGGGGGAGTGCTGCAAGGCGCGCCCGTTCCCGCGTAGCTTCGGTCTTCCGGGGTGGGGGGCCCTTTTATGAAGGGGAGAGTTAATGGGGTATGTCAGCGGATCCGGGTGGGAGTTGGACTCCTACGATCTTTAGGTCGTAACAATAACAATAATACTTAGCTATATTATAACCATTTCGCCACAACACCAATGACAAACAATTTCTTATTACAAGCAATACATAATCACACTATCATGTTAATCTATTCCTACAAACACAATGCATCCAGCCTAATAACTATGCATATAGCACATCTCACTCCTAGTTTAACTAACACATACTCATTCAAACATGTAAACCCTTCATTCATAACTATAGAATAAACCTGTATTTATATACGGTATAGCTACACACGTCCAGGTGCGTAGCGTAACCCAGCACAAACACCTATATAACTACATTCACCATATCCTATCATGCACGGATATATATAACACTATACTCACATCCGCAAACCACAACCACATTATAAAATACTTACTGAGCATACTCACTCGTTCTTGAGTGAGACTCCAAGATACATACCAAACAATATACAATCTATGTACTTATACACACACTCCTATATATCTATATGACACGACTCATCATATGTAGCCTTAGTAAATAGCTAGACATCACTATACAATCATTCACACATCAGAACATGTAATTCATACTTATCGCATATATACGTATATACATTCACGCAACACATTCTTATCCTAGTATCTATAAGTATGTCCACTCGTACTCGAGGGAACACTAAGACTTATATGTATTCACAGGCATTATATATTCACACCTATTATCTTACATAAGTATCTATACTTATTCATGTACTGTATACACATAATCATTACATTCATCGCAATACACATATTCCATTATTCATCCATAAGCTCACATATACCTAAGTAATAATACTAAGCATGCCCGACAATGATATATATTCACACGAGCCGGATAATCCTCCTCATGGATCTACGGGGAAGGCAGAACAAACACAAGGCTCTAATGTGTAGACACTTCCAATATTTGACATCTAGGGTGGTTAAACAACCTCCAACTAACCAGCCCTATTTGGCTAGTCCCAATCATTATAAACACCAATAAAATTTCCAACTCAAAAGCTCGTTCACGAGAACCTGTTATAAAGATCCTGTTGTTCTCCGCTTCAATTGGTTCTTGTTTCAGCTGCCTCTAGGAATCTCTAAAGTTAAACTACCAACCAATTCTGGGTTTTCGGGCGTCAGACTTACTTATGGTTCCCCTTTCAATCCAAACAACCAAGGCAATCTACTAACTTTCTTCCCATGTTTCCTGATCATTGAGCACTCGTAAAACCAAATATGCTCACTTGACTTGATTCAGAATTTTCATTGACACTTAAACTGCTAGTCACTGTTGACTATAATCCATCCACATGATCTGGAGAAGTCATCGCCTTTCACCATTTGGTAATCTGTAACTGGATTCCAGTGATCAGTACGCACTCGGTGCGTATTCGAACGGTCGACTTTGAAACTCCAATGACATTCCCAAGATCCTTAATTCCTTTAAATCATTGTGTCCAAAACAGATCATGTTGTCGATCTTATACAATCCATCATAAGATCAATCTCGTCTTCACATTATCACTCTGAATCTCTTCTGTTCATCTCTAATGATCATATTATTTACTTCAACAACGTTACTTCAAAACCCAGGTTATACTGTTGCTACTCGGCTTATATCTATATATATGCTCATAATATCCGATGTATAACATTTCACTTGATCGATGTAGGTCTACGCCTTTAGTCATTAAGACAAGACTTCAAATCACCACACTTCTATCACGAACAGCATACTAAGAGTCGATCTCATTCCTTCGATTCAATGTTCTCACTTCCATGGTTCCTTGTCAAGTCGAGAATCCAACCTTATAACCATCCAGTGTGTTAGAAATACATCACTTGAACTTCATCTTATTCCTGTATTCTCACTCAAATCCAAACTAGAGGGGGCCAAGGAACTAGTCTAAACCTAACTAACTTATGTTAGACTCAATTATTGTTGGTCGTTTGAATAGTTACTGTAGCACTATTGTTACGATAAATCATTCGATCATGACCTGCATGGGCCACCATAAAAACTGTCACGCCCCGCTTCCCAAAAGATTGAGCAGCGAGGCATGGCAGCCTGCATGGACTAGAGCCGTTGAGGCTAGGGGTCCAATAAGCGTCCATGGCAAGTTATGATGCGGAGGGGAAGGTCCGATCAAATGATTTAGCATGAAACAATAGAAATAGCAGTAAAAAGATATTATTCAAACACAGCAGGTAACCAACAAAGAGTTTAACATAAAGACTAAAACTGTACGTACCGGAGGCAACTAAAGAGGAAAGAGTCTACGGGGGGGTCCTCAGGTTGTGGCAGCTCTGTCAAGTCTGTGACATGTGCAAAACACATGTCAGCAACGAACTAATGAGACCATAAGTTAATGCAGTTATACAATTCTAGCAGTTCTAAATAGAATTTAAAAAGACAACTACACAGGCAGTCCTAGAAAACAGGAATAAGTAATGGTTATTCTAATCGATCTGCTAGGGGTGTCCATCTAGTCAGATCGTCTAAGAGTTGTTCATGCAGTTCTGTCAATCTGCCAGGGGTGTCTATCTGTTCAGATTGTCCAAGTCTAGAAAAGGTCAAATGACCGGAATGCATCCTTGCGAAGCAAACAGGAGTGCACCAACTGCGATACAAAGATAAAGCCTAAGGACTCAAGCTGCGTAGGCGGAGGGGAGCTACCCCAAAGGCCCAGCTAGACTCTTTTGTCCTACCCCACCTGCGAGTCGTTTGTGTTATGGACACGAGCCAACAAACTCTCCATCTAGACACGAGACAAGACAAGGATCACGAATGATACCGTGTATCATACCGGAGCACACCAGTCACGAGTGAGTCAAAGCTGGGGAGCACCATTTCTCAATGGTCACCCCCGTCGTCGATCCGAAAAAAATCATTAATCATGAATGATACTACGTATCATACCAGAGCGCACCAGTCACGGGTGAGCCAAAGCTGGGGAGCACCAGTTCTCAATGGTCACCCCCGTCATCGATTAACTATCCGTAAGCGAGACATTCCTGGACGAGCCAGCAACGCTCCATAAGTTCGTAAGCGAGCCATCTCTGGGCTAGCCAGCAGACGCTCCACAAGAGTAGTGCCAACCTCCGTATAGGAGAGGCCCACGCCTGTGATCTTCTACGAAGATCCACACAATCAAAATGTCTGGCTTATTAATTACATGCGAGGTTTAAGTTGCATTTTAAAGGTGGGTTCGAGCAGAAAGTAACATGTGATCATTTTCAAGTATTTTGCAGAAATAAATCTATCAGTTCTAACATCAATTCTAGAAAAGCATAAAAGCAGTAACTAAAGTCTCATTCCTTGCCTGAAAGATTCCAGCAAGGATGTGTCCAGCAGGGTCTGGGTCAACCAACGGATCTACGGGACCTGTACGATAATCCTATCATCACAACCATGCACTCTAACATCCACAGGCAACGACATAAGATGAGCCAGATTAACTGGGCCCGCTTTGGGTCACCAGCCTACAGTCCCAATTTAAGTTATCTTCAAATTAGTGAATAACCAACAAAATAAAATTATAGTTTTTATCTTGTTAATATGTGGTGTGGTTTCCTACGGAGAGAGACTTACCTCAAAACGACGCGAGAGCTACTCTGACGTCGGGTAGCGACGTTAGGTGTTGGACTCCGTCAGTGTGCACGGCACATAACAGTGGATTCTCTGAGATGAAACACATCACGAAATAAGTTCGTAAAGATGGATAAGAATTATTAGGCAAACCTAAAACGTCTACTGATCCGATTCTTAACAAGTTCTCTATCCTACGACAGGTTATACATAGATTTTAATGTCACTAACATCTCTTATAATAACACTGACTGTTACAACACCAACACGTGAACAGATTTATAAATATATCATTAACATAGATGTTCTGACGTTATAACTACCTTACAACAATTGGCAACTAGGTTTATAAAGTATTACTACTGATTCTAATAAACATTCTGCCAACGACATTACTAAGTTAATTTACGGATCGTCTATAAGCAACCAGATCTTAAGTATCTAATGCACGCCACTAACCGTTGAGAGGAATCCCCATATGTTGCCACCAGAGATCGTCGTGGGTCATCAACAGTCAGAGGGGAGCCGTGCATCGCTGCGACGCAAAGAGAATGCTACGGTTGCGTGGGGGAAGATGCCGCCATTGCTGTTGTGCCCGAAAACCGCATCTACAGTCGCTGTCTCAGACGATCACCGGCGGCTCAGGCTGGATCACGACAGGGGAGGGTCGAGGAGCGAAGGGGACGTCGGGTAGGGACGGCTGATCACTCCATATTTTACACCTTTTTTCCGCATGATTGCATGCCATTTAGATCGTTCAAATCATGTTTTTCACAATTTATAGACAATATTGCGATACTTTTCACAATTTGTTGTTTTTGTCGTATTTCAGGAGATTTGGAGCGATTTGGGGTGATCCCGAGATACACCTACTCCGGAGTGCCACCGACGACTTCCCCGAGGGGTATTTTGTTATTGGAGAGGAACGGAAGAAGAAAGAACGTCGTAGGAGCGACGAGGAGGCAAAAACACTCAGAATGGGCATTTTTGGTGTCTCACTCGACCGAGTGAAGGAGTCACTCGGCCGACCAGCGAGACCCCGCTCGGCCGGCCAAATCGGACACGCTCCAAGTGTGCACTCGACCGAGCATCGGAAGCCACATCAGCCGAGTGACGAAACCCTGTCCACCGGAGTGGCACTCAGACGACGCCCATCAAAAACTCTCAACTTACTGTTTTTCGTCAGTCTGAGCATCAGAAGACCCACTCGGCCAAGTGGCAATTGCCGACCGCCCGAGTGAAGAGAAGCCCATCGGCCGAGTGACGACAACTCACTCGGCCGAGAGACCCCCGAAGTGAAGACCCCCAAGACCCCAGACTTACTGGAAATTCTCAGGGTCTCTCACTCGGCCAAGCGACTTTTGTCACTCGGTCGAGTGAGCCGCGCTGCCTGTAGCGTAAATTGCGATTTTCAGGCTGCGCAGGGGCAATTTTGTCACAGTTTTTTTGGGCGATTTTAGGGGGTATTTAACCCCAGATTTTAACCTAGGTTAGAGAGCTTTTCCTTACTTTTTGGCAGCCTTTTAGAAAAAACTTTTTAGCTTTTGATTCTTGTGATTGGAGAGGAGAGAAAAGGTTTATTTTGTTGGATTCTTGGAGAACCCTATTGGTTTGTCTCCCTCTCCATTAAAAATCTTATTTTTATTGCTTATTTGAATATTGCCATGAATTCTATTGCTATTTCAATTGATTATTCTTGCATTTGTGGTATGATTTGTGAGTAGTCCTAACGTCTTAGGGCGTGGGGATGAACCCTACGAGCCCAATTTCCGATTTGTGATGATTTGGTAGAACTATTGCTAGAATTGCTATTAGGGTTAGTTTGGGATCGATATACTACGGATAGCTAGGTGTTCATATCGATTGGGATTTGCAAGAGATTGGATCCCAATTCGATAGGAAACCCTAGAAATCCGAATTGGGTTGAAATTGAGTTTCCTTCGTATCGGTTTGCAAGAGATTGGACCGATACTAGGGTTCTCGGTTGCAATTCCATACCGATACCCGTTTGCAAGAGATTGGACGGGTAGGAACTATCCCAACCTAGGTCGTGGCCCGAGTTTCCACGAGAGTGGGCTCGAGATGCGATTGAACGATGATGTTGATCCTAATGCTAGCTTGCCTAGGTTAGGGTTTGCAAGAGATTGGACCCAAACCCAGGTTAGCTATAGACCGGCAACAGCGTGAGAGCGTGAGCTAGGTTTTACATTCAGTTGCAACTAGTTCATCCGAAATTCTACCCTAGCAATTGTGATACCAATGAATCACATTGACGAGATACGGTGAGTAGCGGGGATTCCCTATTCCCTAGGCGTCTTTATTTGATTTTATATCTCCATACTTTGTCTGACGATTGTGACAGGATCGCCGAGAGGCAAATTCCCTCTTTTCTGTTCCTATAGCCAGGTTGTTCGGAGAAGGCACTGTCATACGTCCTCCAAGTGTTCGATACCCGCTCGCCGCTACACCGTGCGCTTGCGGTAAAACTACACGGTCGCTCTTCCGGGTATACGCCCGGGGCCGATCAAGTTTTTGGCGCCGTTGCCGGGGAGGCCATTTTAACAGTGTTCGGCATCGACCACCCGGTTATTTTTCTTTCTTTCTTTACTTTCTTCTATATCCTGTTCTAACTCTGTTTGCAGCCCTACTTGCATATTCTCCCCGTATTTTGCATAAGATCTTAACAGGTAGAATGGAGGATGCAATGTCGACAATGGAACTCAGTCAGGGAGATTATGACTCCTTCACAGACCTCCTTAAGGAGCTTGTCGATGAGGTCCACGCCACCGGAGCTTTTGCTATTGATATCAAGGACCCCGACGAACAACTATTTGCTAGTTTTGTGATGGATCAAGTCTCCCCGGATGGGACTATCGGGGGCAATGTCAGAGTTAATGTGATAGACGACAAGTTATACTTCGAAGACGGTAGGGCAAGTGTCGAAGAGCACTATACTCCCGAAGAATCTTTCGAGCAGACCAATGTTCAGGGAGTTACACTCTATGACACTTACTCTTGCTTTTATGAATCGTCTGATGTGTTTCTTGATTCCAGGAACGAACCGGAGCAGAGTGAAGGTTTTGACGATGCTAGCACAGAATCGGAGAGCGTCTATTTCGATGCATCGTCCTCACTAAGGAGTGAGTCTGAGTCTTCACATGAGAGCACGCCGCCTGAACATGAGCTAAACTCGGATGTCAAAGGAGAAGCCAAACTCATGCGAGCTGATGAAGTAGAAGGAACGGCACCTCTTGAGGTAGAACTTAAACAATTACCACCGAATCTAAGGTATGCCTTTTTGGGTAATAAATTAACTTTTCCGGTGATAGTTAACTCCCACCTCATGCATGATCAACTTGAGAGACTCCTAGACGTTCTTAGGAGCCACAAAGATGTCCTTGGCTACACTATCTCCAATCTAAAAGGGATAAGCCCTAGGCTTTGCACACATAGGATCCATTTGGAGGATACCGACGCCACCTCCATAGAGCCTCAAAGGCGGTTAAACCCGAACATGAAAGAGGTGGTTAAAAAGGAAATCCTAAAATTGCTCGACGCCGGTATTATTTATCCTATCTCTGACATTAGATGGGTTAGCCCCGTTCGCGTCGTCCCCAAGAAAGGGGGGATGACAGTTATAAAAAATGATAAAGGAGAGCCCATTTCTGCACGCACCGTCACGGGATGGCGAATGTGCATTGATTATAGGAAACTAAACAAAGCGACCCGAAAGGACCATTACCCATTGCCCTTCATAGATCAAATGCTTTAACGCCTAGCTAAACATAAATACTTTTGTTATTTAGATGGGTATTCGGGGTTCTTCCAAATCCCTTTGCATGAAGATGACCAAGAAAAGACCACTTTTACTTGTCCCTATGGTACCTATGCCTACCGTAGGATGCCGTTTGGTCTTTGTAATGCTCCCGCCACCTTTCAGAGGTGTATGACATCCATATTTTCCGATTACATTGAAAATATTATGGAAGTTTTTATGGATGATTTTTCGGTTTATGGAAGTGAGTTTGACTCTTGTTTGGCCAATCTTACTAAAGTTCTTAAAAGGTGCCAACAAAATAATCTCAATCTAAATTGGGAAAAATGTCACTTCATGGTCACGGAAGGTATAGTCCTCGGGAACCTTGTCTCCTCAAGAGTAATTGAGGTAGATAAAGCAAAGATTGAGGTAATCGAGAAACTACCTCCTCCTATTAATGTCAAGGGCATTAGAGGCTTTCTTGGTCATGCGAGGTTTTACCGCCGCTTTATCAAGGATTTCGCCTCCATTGCCCGACCGCTTACTTCCTTGCTTGCTAAAGATACTCCTTTTATTTTTTCAGGCGAATGCTTGCAAGCCTTCAATACCTTAAAGGAAGCACTAGTTTCCGCGCCCATCATACAACCACCGGATTGGAGCCTTCCCTTTGAGCTAATGTGTGATGCTAGCGACCAAGCCATTGGAGCGGTATTGGGACAAAGGAAAGATAGGAAGCTTCATGCGATATTCTATGCGAGCAAGACATTGGATGACGCGCAGAAAAACTATACGACTACCGAAAAAGAGCTTCTAGCGGTCGTCTATTCCATCGAGAAGTTTCGGTCCTACCTCCTCGGTTCCAAGGTGATTGTCCACACCGACCATGCGGCGTTGAAATATCTTTTAAACAAGAAGGAAGCCAAACCTCGGTTGATTAGGTGGATACTCTTGTTGAAAGAATTCGATTTGGAGATCAGAGACAAGAAAGGTACGTACAATGTTGTGGCGGATCATTTGTCTAGGCTTATTCGTGACAAGGAGGATGAGAGTTTACCTATCGACGACACATTCGTGGATGAGAGGCTATACGCCATAAGGCCCGGAGAAGTACCTTGGTACGCGGACTTCGTCAATTACTTGCCTTGTGGAATTAAACCGCATGGGATGCCCACGCATCAAAAGAGGAGATTTTTGCATGAGGTCCGTAGCTATTTTTGGGAAGATCCATACCTCTTCAAGATATGCAAAGATAGTGTTATTCGGAGGTGTGTTTCTAAAGAGGAAGCAACGTCTATCATTTTGCATTGCAACGGTATGCCATGCGGGGGACATCATGTCGCCTCTAAGACAACCGCTAAGATTTTGCAGAGCGGATTCTTCTGGCCAACAATGTTTAGAGACACCCACGACTTCGTAAAGGGGTGCGATAGATGCCAACAGACCGGGAATATCTCCAAACGCAATGAGATGCCAATGAGGCCCATCCAAGAAATTGAACTTTTTGATTGTTGGGGAGTGGACTTCATGGGACCATTTCCGTCGAGCAATGGTAACAAATACATCCTATTGGCGGTTGACTACGTCTCCAAATGGGTGGAAGCAATCGCTACCCCTACTAATGATGCAAGGGTCGTCTCTAAGTTCTTCAAGCAGAACACCTTCCCACGCTTCGGAGTGCCTCGTACTTTGATAAGCGACGGGGGGAGCCATTTCATAGAAAACAATTTTGAATCCATGCTGAAGAAGTACGGGGTAAACCATAGGGTTGGCATGGCGTATCACTCCCAGACAAGCGGCCAAGTGGAGGTCTCAAATAGGGAGATCAAGCAAATTCTTGAGAAGACCGTGGATCGGTCAAGAAATGATTGGTCAATGAAGTTAAACGATGCTCTATGTGCATATCACACGGCCTTTCGCACTCACATCGGCACCACACCGTTCCAACTTGTTTATGGGAAAGCTTGCCACTTGCCGGTAGAGTTGGAACACCGCGCATATTGGGCCATCAAGACCATTAATTATGATTACAAGAGTGCGGTGGTGAGGCAACTCTTGGACATCAACGAGCTTGATGAGATACGGAGAGACGCCTCCGAGAGCTCAAGAATTTACAAAGAAAGGACCAAGATTCTCCACGATGCGCGCATAACCGTTACAGACTTCAAAGTAGGAGACAAGGTCTTGCTATATAATTCCCGGCTCCGATTATTTCGTGGTAAGTTGAGGTCACGTTGGTCCGGACCTTTCACCATCAAGCACATACAACCGGGAGGGGCTTTCGAGTTGGAAAGCAAGGACGGAGCCACATTCAAAGTAAATGGTCAGAGGCTCAAGAATTATTCCGAGGGAGTCCCAATGAGAGAAATCAATAGAATATATCTGCTTAAGGGACGACCGGATGATCTTTCATACCTCCTTGACGAGGTAATTGAGGAGGCGATCCCCCATTCCATCGGCGCTCTATTCAAGGAAGATTTTGAGGAAGGACCGGACTTGGGCCAAGAAGAAAAGATGGAGCATTCCCCCGACCTCTCCATGGAAATTGATGAAGGCGACGCTGATGTCGCGAGAATACGAGAGCTCTGCAAGCTCTCAAAGATGAAGACTCCAAAGAAAGCCCCACCGATATGAAAATCGGTGTCACTGGTGAAGCCGAGGCCCGGAGCAAGCACTAGCTTGGGGGAGTCACCCCCCAACACTACCCGAGGCAAAGGAGCACCGAGGAAGAACGCCCCGCCACAACAACCAAATTTAAGCGTTCTTCCTAATAAATTCGACGGGTGCATCTCATATGCACCCAATATCCCGCATTGAATTGAAAATCAAAGGGGGTCGAGCTCAAGACCTTAAACGAGCGCTTGTCGGGAGGCAACCTGACGGTTATCGCTTTATTTTTACTTTTTCTTTATTTTTGTTTTAGAAATTATTAGTGTTCTGAGTCGTTAGCCTAAAAATTTCGTGATAACGGGTCCTATTTTTCTTTGACAGGAGAGGAGAACGGGATATCTATCATTAGGAGGATGAACAAGACGACGAGGAGCGCTCCAGGAATGCGCTCGATGCTTAGGAGGAAGATGAAATCGACTGGAGGAAGAAAAATAGAGTGTAGAGCCCAAACGAAGCCAAACAGCAGAAAACAGGACTCACTCGGCCGAGTATACTAGTCACTCGGCCGAGCACATAAGTTCGTCCGCCCAAGCGGCTCACGAACGAGGGAAGACTGATGTACCCAACTCTCTGTTTCTTTTCTTGATTTCAATATAATTGCCACTCGGCCGAGTATATATATTCACTCGGCCGAGTAAAACTGATACGCTCCTAAGGCGAGTAATGCCGAGTAGCTTGAGCCACTCGGCCGAATGGACTTATTCCACTCAGCCGAGGGTGGCAAGGCCACTCGGCCGAGGGTGGCAAGGCCACTCGGCCGAGTCGTAAGCAGGGAGGAATTTTCAAAAAAATATTTCCGTTACGTCACTCGACCGAGTGACATTGTCACTCGGCCGAATCGTAACTTTCCCTATTTAAGCACGGCAGGCTCGGGCGCGAAATACGAAGCGTTATTTTCTCTCCAGCACCCGAGCCCGAGCCGCGAAATCCCCAGCGTTGCGATCTCTCACGACCACTCGCCCGACCCGTCGCCCCGCCGCCGCGCTCGGCCACTCACCGCCGGCCGAGCCTGCCGCGCCTTCGCCCGAGTCGCCGCCGGCGACCTCCTTGCCGACCGAGCTCCGCTACCTTTATTTTGCCTATTTCCTCCTCTTTTGCGTATTTTTTGACGATCCATGTGTTTAACGAACCCCAAATTTAAATTAACTTCATAATCTATCTATCATACCCCTAACCCCACATACATTTTGAATATTACTCGCTGATATCTTCGTTTGATGTGCATGGTATATTGGAGAGCTTAGGGGAGCCCAGGGGAGCTTCCGGGGAGCGTTTTTGGCTTCGTGGAGGCGGCTTCTTCGCACGTGTCCACTATATTGCTCTCGCGGCGTGTTACGGTATACTCGTTCCACTCATTTGCGCACGCCGCATTTTTTACGATTTTGGTGAGCACCCGGGGCCCACATGCCGCCCCGGACACGGCCTCGCACCAGGAGAGCTTCCGCCAAGCGGAAGCCGCCGGATGAGCCCGACCCCTCCCACGAGGTGGAAGACTCTCCTCCGCCTACACCACCACACCCCGTTCACCCCGCACAGCCTACAGACCCCGCACACCCCGCACAGCTTGTAGAGCCCGTTCACCCCGCACAACCACTCCTTGCCGATCCACAGCCACCACCACCGTCTCCGGCTCCACTTGTCGGGCCGCTGGGGATTACGTTCCAGGACGTCGCACACCGCGTCGTTTTTGAGCGCATTTCCCAGCGCTCGATTGTACCCTCCAGGTTCGCACACCTTGCAGACCTAGGAGGCCTGTGGGTACTTGAGGGGATGCGCACGTTGTATGACAACGTGGGTTGGCGAGATTTTTTCCAGGTGTCGGCGGACACGTTCGTCCGTCCGACACTTGAGGTGCTTAGTTCTATCGCCCGGACCGACGAGGGATGCTCGTTTAGGTTCATGGACCGAGAGTGCCAGGTCACTCTCGGTATGATGAGAGCATTATTTTCGTGGCCCGATGTCCCCGGGGCCGACCGTGGTTACGCCCCCACTCACATTCCCCCACCTTCCTTCAATTCTGGCGCTTTCTGGGCCCGAATCACGGGTTTACCAGCTGCCTTTGACCCTAGTAGGGCCAAGGCCTCGGCCATCGTCCACCCCTGCCTCCGCATAGCTCAGCGCCTTATGGCGACTACCTTTTTGGCGAGGTATGAGCCTGGGACGATGTCCACGCCGGAGCTTTATATGCTCTATGCGATGACGCGCCCCAGAGCTCTAGCTAGGGATAGTGACGAGTTGGTCCCCGCTGTCATGATTGATATCGCGAGCTGGTTTTTGGACCGCATCATCGTATCGGTGAGCGCTCGCTCACTGATATGTTGCGGCGGTCTGATCACCCTGCTCGCCCTGATGACCGGCGAGGACTTTCCGGATGACCTGCGACGAGCCCCGGGCCCCACTTCACTGACCATAGACGTCATGGCCCGGATGAAGATGCTACGTCCGCACAGTCAGCGGCACTGGGTTTGGTTGCACGGTCCCTACAGTGCGGATTACATGATCCTTCCAAGCCCAGCTCGGACACAGATAGCACCAGCACAGGTGGACTGGCTTCCGGCGATGGATCTCCTGCTCCCCGCCACCTACGTGCTTGAGGCTGAGGAGGCCGAGCAGGCTGAGCAGGCCCACGCTGCACACGCTGCACCCACTGACCCAGTGGCCCCTCAGCAGCCTGATATTTCTGCTGCTCCCGACACCTCTGTCCACACTTCTGCCGGTGTCGGGAGTACACTCACTGAGCCCACCTCCACTACCTCCACGCCCGCCACCACTCCCACCACAGCTGGCCCTCTGTCCGTTGTGCCCGTTTCCTCTGCCCTACCCGAGCGCCCACCGACTATAGTTGAGAGCGAAGAGCCCTCTTTTGCTGCCGTCGTGGAGACCGTGGTCGCCACCTCTGTCTCCGCCGCAGCCATTTTTTCTGAGAGTGTTGTGACGTCTGTTCCCATGTCTGTGTCACCGACCTCTCTGGCCGCCTCGTCGCCACTTTTATACTCCACTTCCGCTGTTGCTGCTTCCACCTCATACCAGCCTGCGCCCCAGCCTCGCACTGAGGCTAGGCCCACACTTGTGAGCACAGCAACTTTCCTCCACATGCCTGCTGAGCCCATCCACTACACCACCCGAGTCCGCCAGCCACGTCCTGCACAGCACAGACAGGTGCGTCCCTCTGCACCACCTCCCCCCGACACTGTACTTCAGAGCATTCGTGCTCTTGAGGGGGCGGTGAGTGCCCTCAGAGGTGACCTCAGGACCATGTCTGCCACCGTCACCGCTATGGCCAGCCGCTTCGACCTACTTCCGGGCATTCACTATTGCCTCACTCAGATTCTCGAGCGGCTTTCTCGCGTACCCACACCCACCCAGCAGGTACCCACCCCCACTCCTACACACACAGCCTGCTTCCACACCCACACCCACACCCACCCACCCGCAGACTGTTGCCCCACCACCACCACCTCCTCCTCCTCCTCCGCCTCAGGACGGAGACGGCGCAGCCCCACCCTCTTAGGCACCCTTGATGCCATTGATCATTTTTGCCGTCGTGCTCCCCGTCTCTGCTCGGTCCTGATGATTTTTGACCACCCCCCCCTCCCCTCACTGTTTTTGGGTCCACATTTTGTTCATATCTTTCTATATCATTTTTGGGAGAGAGGGAGAGTTTTTGGTGTCACACTTTTATATCCGATTCACTCCTATATCTGCATGCATCATGTCCGCATCATATTCTTCATTTCGTTATTTTTATTTCTTTTTCATCATGCATACATCCTCACCTTCCCCTCACATTACACGTCTCTCGATGTGCCACACTTCGCACATTGAGGACACTGTGCACTTTAGCTTGGGGGAGTGAGTTCTCACGTTCTTTTCGATTTGCCACCTTTATTTTTAGTTTTTTCACGCCATTTTTCGCATTTGCACTCGTTTTCATCACTTTTTCTTTTTTTACCATGCATCACGTTTTTCTTATTTTCTTCGTGTGCTGCATTGTAAATAGCTTTATTTTCCCTCTTTATCTTTATTTCTTTTTCATCTCATGCTAGAGATGACTTTTCTGTGATGATGATGACGTGGAGTTAGCTTTCTCTATATGCATGCTATATTTGTCATGTCTTAGATTTTATTTCTGATATCATATGCTGTGATTTGCCTTGCATTTAGAGATAGTAACCCACACTTTTTCAGCATGAAAATGGATGAAATTTTATTATTAGCTGAGTCTGAATATTCATATGTATGCTATCGCAGAAAACATACCAAGATTCACGCATTGAATGCTTATAACTGGAGTGCCGTTTTCTTTTCCTATATCACTTCTATTTGCATGATTTGTACATTTCACTTCAGGATGATTGAATGATGTTAGCTATGATAAATCTGGATTAGGTAGTTTTTTTGTGATCGAAACCGAGTAGATTAGATTACCCTGCTGAAGTTGTCCTGCACGTCTTATAGAGTGAACTGAGAGACATATTTATTTCTTTCTCAACATATCTTGAACATCAATTCTCTATTTTAAAATCATTGGTGAATCTCCCCTTAGCGATTCTTGTATTTGGCATTTCCCCCGTTATTAAAATCCTAGCTCCAAATTTCCCAAAACCAAAGAAAGAAAAAGAAAAATTCTTGTATATCCTTATTCCTCTTTGATTTGGGATCATTGTGTATATGTGATATATAAAAAAATAAAAATAAAATAAATAAAAAAAAGAGAAAAAGAAAAGAAAGAGAAAAGAAAAGAGAAAAGAATCTCAATAAACGATCCCATCTCATGTTCTCTCTTTCTTCCCTCTTTTTGTTTTTATTTTTATTACTTTTGGAGCCTCATAAAAATGGGGATGTAAATATCGTTTTTGTTCCACCACGCTTATAGATAAGCTTGGGGGAGAGGATCCAATGATGTGTGAGAGAGTGACTACTTGACGGTGCACGACAACCTAGGCTAAGTAATATTCTATACTCGGTGAGATTGTTTTAGCTTCACGAAATCCAGAAATCTATGCCTAGCACTCATTTCATGAAATCCACGCTTTTCTATTCTTTCTATTCTATTGCGTGATATTCTTATACTCCTCATAGAAAGCATTCAATTGAAAAGTGTGTGATCTGCGATATTGTATACCGCTTTAAATGATTCAGACGATGTTAATTTTAGAATTATTCCGTTTTTCATGCTATATCATTATTATTGGGTTTTCTATTTCTATTTGCACCATTATACTATGATATCGAAATAAAAGTCTTTGACATGTGTTTTACGTTCGGTGCATGCTATATGAGTAAGCAAAACCCACGTCCTGAGAAAAATGATCTAGCAGCTTCTCTCTTCGCTTTCTTCTTTCTTCTTTGTTTTTCGTTTTCCGTTTTTTTCATCGTTTTCATTTTCTGAATCCACCGTGTTCGCCTTTTACTTATCTTCCTCAAGGACGAGTAAGAGGTAAGCTTGGGGGATTTTGATCACTCCATATTTTACACCTTTTTTTCCGCATGATTGCATGCCATTTAGATTGCTCAAATCACGTTTTTCACGATTTATCGACAATATTGCGATACTTTTCACGATTTGTTGTTTTTGTCGTATTTCAGAAGATTTGGAGCGATTTGGGGTGAGCCCAAGATACACCTACTCCGGAGTGCCACCGACGACTTCCCCGAGGGGTATTTTGCTATTGGAGAGGAGCAGAAGAAGAAAGAACGTCATAGGAGCGACGAGGAGGCAAAAACACTCAGAATGGGCATTTTTGGTGTCTCACTCGGCCGAGTGAAGGAGTCACTCAGCCGACCAGCGAGACCTCGCTCGGCCGGCCAGATCGGACACGCTCCAAGTGTGCACTCGGTCAAGCATCAGAAGCCACATCGGTCGAGTGACAAAACCCCGTCCGCCCGAGTGGCACTCAGACGACGCCCATCAAAAACTCCCAACTTACTGTTTTTCGTCAGTCTGAGCATCAGAAGACCCACTCGACCGAGTGGCAATTGCCGACCGCCCGAGTGAAGAGAAGCCCATCGGCCGAGTGACGACAACTCACTCGGCCGAGCGACCCCCGAAGTGAAGACCCCCAAGACCCCAGACTTACTGGAAATTCTCAGGGTCTCTCACTCGGCCGAGCGACTTTTGTCACTCGGCCGAGTGAGCCGCGCTGCCTGTAGCGTAAATTGCGATTTTCAGGCTGCGCAGGGGAAATTTTGTCACAGTTTTTTGGGCGATTTTGGGGGGTATTTAACCCCAGATTTTAACCTAGGTTAGAGAGCTTTTCCTTACTTTTTGGCAGCCTTTTAGAAAAAACTTTTTAGCTTTTGATTCTTGTGATTGGAGAGGAGAGAAAAGGTTTATTTTGTTGGATTCTTGGAGAACTCTATTGGTTTGTCTCCCTCTCCATTAAAAATCTTATTTTTATTGCTTATTTGAATATTGCCATGAATTCTATTGCTATTTCAATTGATTATTCTTGTATTTGTGGTATGATTTGTGAGTAGTCCTAACGTCTTAGGGCGTGGGGATGAACCCTACGAGCCCAATTTCCGATTTGTGATGATTTGGTAGAACTATTGCTAGAATTGCTATTAGGGTTAGTTTGGGATCGATATACTACGGATAGCTAGGTGTTCATATTGATTGGGATTTGCAAGAGATTGGATCCCAATTCGATAGGAAACCCTAGAAATCCGAATTGGGTTGAAATTGAGTTTCCGTAGTATCGGTTTGCAAGAGATTGGACCGATACTAGTGTTCTCAGTTGCAATTCCATACCGATACCCGTTTGTAAGAGATTGGACAGGTAGGAACTATCCCAACCTAGGTCATGGCCCGAGTTTACACGAGAGTGGGCTCGGGATGCGATTGAACGATGATGTTGATCCTAATGCTAGCTTGCCTAGGCTAGGGTTTGCAAGAGATTGGACCCAAACCCAGTTTAGCTATAGACCGGCAACAGCGTGAGAGCGTGAGCTAGGTTTTACATTCAGTTGCAACTAGTTCATCCGAAATTCTACCCTAGCAATTGTGATACCAATGAATCACATTGACGAGATACGGTGAGTAGCGGGGATTCCCTATTCCCTAGGCGTCTTTATTTGATTTTATATCTCCATACTTTGTCTGACGATTGTGACAGGATCGCCGAGAGGCAAATTCCCTCGTTTCTGTTCTTATAGCCAGGTTGTTCGGAGAAGGCACTGTCATACGTCCTCCCTGTGTTCGATACCCGCTCGCCGCTACACCGTGCGCTTGCAGTAAAACTACACGGTCGCTCTTCCGGGTATACGCCCGGGGCCGATCAACGGCTGACGCGGTGGCACCGCCGTGCGTCGCTGCTGCTTCGTCGTTACGTGCTGCTACGAAGAACCGCTACAGCAGCAGCGCCTGAATGGGCTACGACGCATGAACGAATTGCCGGCGAGGGTCTCCGAGGGTTCAGATGATCAGAATGAAGTTGGAAGGAGGAGGAGAAAGTCGGGGACTTGTAATCGGGAAGGAGATGGAGTGGCGGCGGCCAATTGATGAAAACGCAAAAAGAAATAGCCCTAGGTCTGCGGGTTAAAAGAATTAGGTTCTTACTAAATAGGGTTTAGATGGGGGTACAACTAAGGGGTATAGAGAGGGGTGGAATTAAAGAAATGTGGAAATTTGGGTGGTGAATAGCCCAAAATGATTTGAGTTGATACGTATGATAGGAATCCTCGCCCGCAGGCTTTTGTATAATAGTCACACGGATCACTCTCGCATGGAGAGCATCCGAAACGCCCGAAGGATTTTTGTGTAACAGGACACTACATGACAAGTGTAGGGAGTTGTTATTCTAGGGTGTCCACACGCACACACACACATGATAGCCCTACAATATCAAAAGTTGTTGTTGTCAGGCTCAGACTTCGTCATCAAGTTTGAGCCGTCAGGAGTCGACCCGGACACTATCATTTCACGTCCGGTTCTATTTGTTCACCGCTAACAATTCTAACCAACTAGGGCCTAAGCACGGCCAAAAGTGCAAGTGGATACACTTGCCTGCGATGGCGAGTGTGTCGTCCTCTCGAAGCGTCTCGTCCAAGCGTCTCGTCCGCAGAAGTCCGTCTGAAATATCGCCACGGCGACGATGTCAGTTCTCAAATTCAACAAATCCTATTAGGGTTCGTTTCTAGGTTATCGGGACTATCCTATTCGTCAAAAGTCACTTTTTTGATGTTTCAGCATAATCGATGATCTATCCTATGTGCACAGTCAACAAAGTCCATTCGTCGATTTTCTAAGTTCGTACAACGTTTTACAGGTGCTGGAAAATAAATTTTAGTTCAAGTTGACGGTTTTTAGTTTAGGGTTCAATCAGCTATTGTGGGGGTTTCTACGAGTTTCAGGGGACCAACCTGAACCAGAGTTTGTCGCAGATAGGAAGTCGTGTCTGATCGGAGGACTCCTCAGCTTCAGATCTGGTCCTCGCACGATTCTACAAAAGTTGGAACTTGCGACGAAGGCCTATGACGTGTCGCAACGTCGTAGACGGCAAATCCACGAAGTAGCACGTCCAAGTGGGGCCCACAGCAGTGCTAAGGGTCAATGGGGGACCCACAACACCTCTGGAGAACTTGGGGGGGCCCACCACAGGAGTTGGTGTGGGAGAAACCAACTTGCGACGAACAGCCGTCGGTCGTTCACTGCCGGTGCGGGGGTTCCTCTCGGTCAGACCGAGAGGAGCTCTCGGTCGTGCGCTGAGCAGCACAGCGGAGGCGGGGGCTCGTGCGATGCGAGGGGATCCTTCGGTCTGACCGATGGATCCCGTCAGTCGGGCGTTGTGGGGTGCGAGCGTGCAGCGCTTGGGGCGATGCGGAGCGGCCTCTCGGTCGGTGCGGGGAGCGGCTTCGGTCGGGCGCTTGGCGATGCGGAGCGGATGCAGAGCGATGCGGAGCGGTGCGGTTGTGCGGGCTATTCTCTCGGTCAGACCGAGAGATGGCCTCGGTCGAAGCGGGGCGACAGCGGGGGGGCTTGCAGCGGAGCACTGCGAGCGGCGATGCGGGAGCGAGCTCCGGTCGTGCACGGGGATGTGCGGGGGCGAGCTCCGGTCGTGCACTGGGTGATCGTCGCAACGTTGCGACGAACGTCGGTAAGGTGTTTTTGACGGCTAGGGTTTTTGTAATGCGGAAATAACCTATCCTAGGGCTAATATAAATAGGTTAGAGCTAGGGTTAGGGTTAGGGTTTAATAAAAACGTAATTAAATAATTAAAATAATTAATTTAAAATAAATTTACTCTCCTCTCCCTCACACAAGATGGGTGCGGCCAAAAATTCTGAAATTTGGTCTAAAAATTCTTTAATACGTTATTATAATATTGGAATTTTATTGTAATTAAAATACTTATAAAAATATGTTTTAAAATTATTTAAAACTTTCAAAAAAATGGAAAATAGGTCAAATTAAGTCCAATTGTAAAATAATTATAGGGTGTTCGGAACGACTAAAGAAAGAGAGTGGAGAAGACGGATCTAAATTTCGACGTCGAGAGACAAAACTAAAAATAGAAACGTCTCGCGTCAAAACAGAAAGTTGCGACGTCACATCAAATAAGTTAGTATCGCGGAAGAACGACTCGAGATATGTCGTTCCAAAGTTGTTCCACAATTTAATACTTTCAGAGACGATCACGACAACATATCACACAATAATGTTCAAAATCAAATAAAGTCAAAAATAAACACGTGCACGATCAAGAGCACGTGCACAAAGAAAGTACGATCGGAAACCGACCGTTACATCCTCCCCAACTTAGAAATGATTCCATCCTCGGAATCAACATCAACCATCGCTGGGAAAAAGATGCGGGAAGCGCTCTCTCATATCATCCTCACGCTCCCAGGTGGACTCTCCAGGCGATCCGTGACGCCACATCACTCTCACCAGGTCGACTATCTTATTCCTCAACTGCTTCTGTCGATGGTCCAAGATCTGCACATGCTGCTGGTCATATGTCAGGTCCGGTCGAACCGTAATCTCCGAGAAATCAACCGTGTGTGACGGATCACTGACGTACCGACGTAGCTGAGATACATGGAATACGTCGTGAACACCCTCTAAAGATGGTGGTAGAGCAAGGCGGTAGGCCACTGCTCCCACACGTTCTAGCACATCAAATGGCCCAATATACCTCGGACTCAGCTTTCCCTTCTTCCCAAAACGAATAACTTCGCGGTTCGGAGAAATCTTCAGGAAGATGTGATCTCCAGGCTGGAACTCCAAAGGTCTCCTCTTAGCATCAGCCCAATGCTTGAAGCGATCCTGTGCAACTCTAAGCTTCTCCCTGATGTCTCTCATGACATCCACAGCTTCCACTATCATCTCTGGACCCAATAGCTCCCGATCTCCGATGTCATCCCAGCTCAGTGGCGATCGACATTTCCTTCCATATAAGGCAGCAAAAGGCGCCATGCCAATGCTCGCCTGGTAGCTGTTGTTATATGAAAACTCCACCAAGTTAAGATGGTCCTCCCATGATCCCTTCAAATCGAGCGTACAAGCTCGTAGCATATCCCCCAGAATCTGAATAGTCCTCTCGGACTGGCCATCAGTCTGCGGGTGGTACGCCGCGCTGAAACTCAGACTCGTACCCAAATGCTCCTGCAGACTTCTCCAGAACTGAGATGTGAACCTCGTGTCTCGGTCAGACACAATGCTCACGGAGACTCCATGTAAGCGTACAATCTCCTGCACGTACACGGTCTACGTCACGACTATTTCAAAGAGAAAATCAAAATAGAAGTAAAAGTAGAACGAAACTTTACCTCCAGATATTTCCTCGCCAAAGCTTCCGTAGACTGGCCCACTCGGAAAGGGATAAAGTGCGCAGACTTGGTCAACCAATCCACGATGACCCAAACTGCGTCGTTCTGCCTCGGGGTCCGAGGTAAACCAGTCACGAAGTCCATCATAATATGTTGCCACTTCCACTCCGGTATAGGAAGCGGTTGCAGCAACCCAGCAGTACGATGGTGCTCAGCCTTCACCTGTTGGCATATCAAACACTTGGCAACGCTCCGTGCCACACTCCTCTTCATGCCAATCCACCAATAATTCAGACGGAGGTCCTTATACATCTTGGTGCCTCCAGGATGTATAGAATATGGCGAGCTATGAGCCTCGCTCAACAGCTCCTCGCGAACATCACCTGCAGGTACACAAAGTCTACTGCCGTACCGCAGCGAACCATCCTCATGAATCACAAACTCCGTCCGTAGTCCAGCTTCAACTTGTCTCCTGATCCTTTGCAACTTCGGATCTCCTGCTTGTGCTGCCTTGATCCGATCCACGATCATGGATTGAATCTGCAAATTCATGAACGAATGAACCACACCAGGTAGGACAACCTCCAAATCCATCTCCCTCAGCTCCTGCTGAATCCTCCAGTCTGCAGTAAGCATCATCACAGTAGGAAGTCTACTCAAGGCATCCGGCACTACGTTCACCTTCCCCGGATGATACTGTAAATCAATCTCGTAGTCAGCCATGAGCTCTAACCATCGCCTCTGACGCATGTTAAGCTCCTTCTGCGTAAAGATGTACTTCAAGCTCTTGTGATCGGTGAAAATCTTCACACTCTCACCTAGCAAGAAGTGCCTCCAAATCTTCAGTGCAAAAATCACTGCTGCCAACTCCAGATCGTGCGTCGGGTAATTCTTCCCATGAGTTCTCAACTGACGAGAAGCGTACGCGACCACATGGCCATGCTGATGCAAGACGCATCCCAGGCCCTTCCCTGATGCATCACAATAAACCTCGAAGCCTCCGCTTCGATCCGGTACTGCCAACACCGGTGTCGTGGTCAATCTCGCCTTCAAGATACTGAAGGCATCCTCACAAGCATCTGACCAAAGAAACTCCACGTCCTTCCTTGTCAGCTTCGTCATCGGCTCTGTAATCTTCGAGAAATCTTTGATGAACCGCCGATAATAGCCTGCTAAGCCGAGAAAACTCCTGATATCTGACGCTGACTGCAGAGTCGGCCAATCTCTGACTGCTCTGACCTTCTCCGGATCTACAGATATGCCATCACCGGACACCACGTGTCCCAGGAATACGACTCTGTCCAGCCAGAACTCGCACTTGCTATACTTGGCATAAAGCTTGTGTCTCCTCAGCGTCTCCAGCACTGTCCTCAGATGACAGCTGTGCTCCTCCTCAGACTTCGAGTAAATAAGGATGTCATCAATAAAGATAACGACAAACTTATCTAGGAAGTCATAGAATATTAAGTTCATCAAATTCATGAACACAGCTGGAGCATTGGTCACGCCAAACGGCATGACCACGAACTCTTAATGTCCGTACTTCATCAGGAAAGCCGTCTTCTAAACATCGTCATTCTTTACCTTCAACTGATGGTATCCAATCCTCAAGTCCAACTTCGAGAAGACTCTCGAACCTCCAAGCTGGTCAAAGATATCGTCGATGCGCAGCAGCGGATACTTATTCTTCACGGTGACAGCATTCAATCCTCGATAGGCCACGCACATCCTACGGGACCCATCCTTCTTTTTCACAAGTAAAACTGGTGCACCCCATGGTGACACACTAGGGTGGATGAAACCCTTCTGCAGCAACTCATCCAACTGCTTCCGCAGCTCCTCGAGCTCAGCGGGAGCCATACGGTACGACGCTTTCGATATCGGTTGTGCTCCCGGCATAAGATCAATTCCAAACTCTAAAGCTCTGTCGGGTGGCAGACCCGAGATATCCTCCGGGAAGACGTCGTCGAAGTCTCTGACGACGGCTGGTCGCTCGATCTCCATCTCCATCTGCATGGCTGCAACTTTCGACACCTCCGGCTTGGCCCGAAATCTGATGGGCCCAAGCGACTCATCTCTGCTGCGGAACGCGAACTCCGGATGACCTGGAATCCGGAACACCACCCTCTTGCTGTGACAGTCGATCGAGGCGTGGAAATCCCCCAACCAATCGATGCCAAGGACGACATCGAAGTGTGGCAGATCATGGACAATGAAATCTACGAAGAGCTCGTGTCCACTGACCACCAAAGGAATCGATCGACATCACAAGTTCACTGTCACCACTCCGTTCCCTGTGGTGATGTCCCAACAATTAGGAAATGTATGGGTGGGAATGGAGTGCTTTGTTACAAACCTCCGGGATATGATGCACATAGATGCACCGGAGTCGAACAAAGCCAAGGCTGGGTGAGAGGAAACTAGAATGGTGCCTAAGATATAAGGGAACTACGGTCAAATTAACTATTCTAACAAACAAGTCAAACAAGCAACACAAAGAAAATAATAAGATCTAAACTATGAAATGAAAGCCTAGAATCAAGAGTTACCTGCTATAACTCCATCCAGCTCCTCAGTCTCAACAGCAGTCATGGTATACGCCGGCCTCTGGGGCTGTGCTGCTCTCTGATACATCTGCCTCTGTGGCGGCAAAGGTGGTCCATGAGCAGCAGGTCCTCTCTGAACTGGAGCAGGCGCTCTCATCTGCAGCGGGGCTGGCGCTCCAACTACGGCATGACGAGCTCTCGGACAATCCTTCGTAGCATGCGAGGCATCTCCACAAACTAAGCATAGCCACATCTTCTTCCGGCAATCCTTCTGAACGTATCCTAGCTTCCCACAGTAATGGCATAATGGATTGTGCTTATGGTAGATTTAGTAATTAAATGGATGCATATTCAGAAGATCGATGCGGGTTATATTTCATTTTCCATGGCAGGGTGCTCACTTTCATATTGTCTTGCAGGCTAAGCTTCAGGAATTTCTTGGAAGAAAAGATTTAGACAAGCATCTTGATGCTGATGAAGGAGTAGTACTTGGTGCTTCATTACATGCTGCTAATTTAACTGATGGAATTAAGTTGAACCGTAAACTGGGTATGATTTTAGTGACGAAGCAGTAGTATTTGGTGCTTCATTGCATGACACTTTTCAAATTTGCAATTTTAAGCCTGTTAGTTATTTGGAGTCATATTTTTCTAATAACAGAATGTTGCATATTTTTCAGTTTCTAATGAAAGATATGCATATCAGTTTCATGCATAGTGATATGCATATCAGTTTCTAATGCATTGTGAAATTAGAATATCTGTCAGATTTCAGAATCCAGTTCAAGCAAATGATATGCATAGCATGATTAATTTGATCCTAGCTGTTAATTTCCTAATTTGTTGTTAATATTCGCCTAATGGTTTTTTTATCATGTTAATTTCATCTAATTACATGGGTTCAACTTGATGGAAGCATTAAAACTGTGAGAATATAAAAAATTACGAAGCATGGGAATAGAAAAAAATTGAATGGAAGCATTAAACCTGCCATGGCCATCCATAGTTCTTGGTATTCAAACTGCTTGAAAAAAGGGTATTCATGCTTCAAGTTATTTGTGTAATCAGCATGGTTTTAATTTGAAAAATAACTGCAAGTTATTTATGTTGGCCTCTAATTGACAGGTATTCACATTGACATGATAATAGAGTTGGCCTTCAATTGACATGTATTCAAATTGCTTCATTTTGAATTTTTGCAAGCACATGATATCTGCTGATAGAAACATGAATACCTGCAGGCAATTTTAAGAAACCTGCTTGAAGGCAATTTGGCATTTATTTTTGACTATTAAATGAAGCAATTTGAATGAATGAATGAAAGCAATTGAAGATTAAATGAAGCAATTTGAATGACTGACTGCATGTATGGCATCCATAATTGTTGGTATTCATGTTTGACTGCATGGTTGGTATCCGTGTTTGTATCATTTTGAATAATTGTTGAGGATCCATGAACACAAATAACTGCTTGAAGGCAATTTGGCATGTAGGCAATTTGAAAAATAGGTATTCATGCATTGACGTACATCGATTCAGATGTCAAATGTTATCATGTCAGCAAATGTGCTCTGTAGCAGGTAATTTCTGGGATATCCAAGTTTTCTTAATTTGATCTATAATGTATTATTTTTGTGCAAAAATAATCCATCTTTTAACTATTATTGTGCTGCAGATTCTAAATGTGCAAAGAAGAGAAGTTTGCTAAATCAGTTATGGAGATTCTGCATTTATTTTCATCATTTCAAAGAAGAGAAGAGAATTTCTAGGAGATTCTGCAAACAAGAATAGTTTGCCAATTTTGCTAAATCAGTTATGGTTGACTATTAAGTTATGGAGATCCTGTATTTAATTTCATCATTTCAAGTCCGAGATAGAGCGCAGGGTCCATGCAATGATTGACAAGTTTGCTGAACGTGTACTTAGATCACTTGATGTAGCATGCCATGTGCAACTCTTTTGCACTGTTTACAAAATTTTGTTTAAATTTTCTTCTTTATAAACACCATGCAATTCTTTGTTCAACATAATTTCATTTGTATGGCATTTTGGTATTGTTGTCCATAGTCTTACCGAAAGTTCCAGGGTTTAGGAAAGACGGTCCAGGAGGTCAATGGAAATTTATTGGTCTGTGTCGGACAAGATTCAGTTAGTTTTGTTGTTCCTCTGTTTAAAGATTTTGAGATTTTGAGATGTTGGATATTATCAACTGATGTGTGTGTCAATGTGCTTTGTTGTTGTGTGTTATTCTATAGAAAATCAGGTGATGGCATGTTTTTTGAATAATGCCTACTTGCATGAACTCCTAAGTGTTACAATTGTATCAAGGAAATCACAAAACCGCTTTTGGAAATTCTTGGTAGCATGTCGTTTCTTGAACTTCTCAGAGTTCCAATAAACTTCGCATATCTTGGGTGCCTCTTGGAGTTCCTTGAACATAGACCTGAAGGTCTTCCATTCCACTGGCTTCTCAAGACGCCTCTCCTCGATGCGCCACCAGTTCCTCGCATTCTCTGTCAGCTGCATCTTCGCTATCTCCATAAGGGTATCATCAGGAATCTTCGTAGCAACTAACTTCTCCTCCGTGCTCTGGATCCACTCGTCAGCAGCTAGGGGTCCCTCCTTCCCCGAAAATGTCCTCGGCTGGAGCTCGTTGAACTGCTTCACTCCTGGAGCAACTCGTAGGGCAGGCAGAGGTGGTGGTGGTGCAACTGGAACAGCCTGGGCAGCACGCTGGGACTGCTGAACCAACTGATGCTGAACATCCAGCATCTCCCTCATCACACCCAGAAACTGACGGAAGTCTCCGCTCTGGTCCTCCGGAACTCCATCGCCTAAGTTCCCCGATCGGGTAACACGTCGTCCTGCCATCCTATTGACAGAAACACAGAGGTTAGACTCGTACAATTACTGGATGATAATAAAATGAATTTCAATACTTCGATTGTTCCGTATTCGCAGAAGGGTGGGACCTGCATGGGCCACCACTAAAACCTGTCACGCCCCGCTTCCCAAAAAAGTCGGAGGCGAAGCGTGACTAAGGCCCGCTTAGGTCAGGGCTAAGAGCCCAGACCCAATAAGCGTCTGTGATATTCCAAACAAAGGAAACAGGTCCCTGCAAGTTTGTATGGAAACAACAAAGTACTGAAAAGAGATATCATTTCATTTTATTCCAAATAAAACATCTAAAAGTACTGAGAGGCTAAAACGCCCGAAGGGCTACAACTGCAGAAAAAGAAACTACTGGTGCAAGCACCCAACCTAGGCAAGAAAACAACAGGTGCTACACACCCAATCTAAACTGGAACAGTACTCTGGATCAGCAACTAGAGGCCTCTAACTCTGGTCCTCCTCAGGGTCGTACTCCGGATCAACGTCCTCCGGCTCTCCGTCAGCTGGCAGGTCCGCCTCGTCGACGTACTCTGGCTCAACACATGACGTACATCACCAAAAGAAGGAACTGTACGTCAGGTCAGGTCTACAAAAAGGGTTAGACCAAACTACAAGTGTATCAACTTTCAGACAACGTTTTACTGGTTGATTAGCATGATGGGGTTATAACTGAGTAACAAACAGAAGTAACGCCGCAGGAAAGTAAAACGTAACAAGTAGTAGTCGTAGCGTGTGCTACGAACTACGGGACTAACCTACAGGTGTCAAGACAAGACATGACGTGATGGGACAGGACAAGACAAGACAAGTGAGACACGAAAGGGTTCACGCCTTACGGTTCGAGGGGGATCAGACCTTCTTGTCGTGCGCACGCTCAACCCAACCCCAAACCCAGGAACTCAGGACAAGATTTACAGGGATCATTTCCGCCAGGGAAACATCCGAAACGCCCGAAGGCTTTTTATGTAACAGGGATCACTTCCGCGGGGGAAAGCATCCGAAACGCCCGAAGGCTTTTTGTGTAACAGGGATCACTTTCGTGAGGAAAGCATCCAAAACGCCTGAAGGCTTTTGTATCACGGGGATCACTTCCGCTAGGGAAAGCATCCGAAACGCCCGCAGGCTTTTGTATAACAGTCACGGGGATCACTCTCGCATGGAGAGCATCCAAAACGCCTGAAGGATTTTTGTGTAACAGGACACGACATGACAAGTGTAGGTAGTTGTTATTCTAGGGTGTCCACATGCACACACACACACATGATAGCCCTACAATATCAAAAGTTTTTGTTGTCAGGCTCAGACTTCGTCGTCAAGTCTGAGCCGTCAGGAGTCGTCCCGGACGTTATCATTTCACGTCTGGTTCTATTTGTTCACATCTAACAATTCTAACCAACTAGGGCCTAAGCACTGCCGAAAGTGCAAGTGGATACACTTGCATGCGATGGTGAGTGTGTCTTCCTCTCGAAGAGTCTCGTCCAAGCGTCTCGTCTGCGGAAGTCCGTCTGAAATATCGCCACGGTGACGATGTCAGTTCTCAAATTCATCAAATCCTATTAGAGTTCATTTCTAGGTTATCGGGACTATCCTATTCGTCAAAAGTCACTTTTTTGATGTTTCAGCCTAATCGACGATCTATCCTATGTGCACAGTCAACAAAGTCCATTCGTCGATTTTCTAAGTTCGTACAACATTTTACAGGTGCTGGAAAATAAATTTTAGTTCAAGTTGACGGTTTTTAGTTTCGGGTTCAGTCAGCTATTGTGGGGGTTTCTACGAGTTTCGGGGGACCAACCTGAACCGGAGTTTGTCGCAGATAGGAAATCGTGTCTGATCGGAGGACTCCTCAGCTTTAGATCTGGTCCTCGCACGATTCTCCAAAAGCTGGAACTTGCGACGAAGGCCTACGACGTGTCGCAACATCGTAGACGACAAATCCACGAAGTAGCACGTCCAAGTGGGGCCCACAGCAGTGCTAAGGGTCAATGGGGGACCCACAACACCTCTGGAGAACTTAGGGGGTTCACCACAGGAGTTGGTGTGGAAAAAACCAACTTGCGACGAACGGCCGTCGGTCGTTCACTGCCGGTGCGGGGGTTCCTCTCGGTCAGACCGAGAGGAGCTCTCGGTCGTGCGCTGAGCAGCGCAGCGGAGGCGGGGACTCGTGCGGTGCGAGGGGATCCTTCGGTCTGACCGATGGATCCCGTTGGTCGGGCGCTGTGGGGTGCGGGCGTGCAGCGCTTGGGGCGATGCGGAGCGGCCTCTCGGTCGGTGCGGGGAGCGTCTTCGGTCGGGCACTTGGCGATGCGGAGCGGATGCGGAGCGGATGCGGAGCGGTGCGGTGCGGTGCGGTTGTGCGGGCTGTTCTCTCGGTCAGACCGAGAGATGTCCTCGGTCGGAGCGGGGCGACAGCGGCGTGGGCTTGCAGTGGAGCGCTGCGTGCGGCGATGCAGGAGCGGGCGCCGGTCGTGCACGGGGATGTGCGGGGGCGAGCTCCGGTCGTGCACTGGGCGATCGTCGCAACGTTGCGACGAACGTCGGGAAGGTGTTTTTGACGGCTAGGGTTTTTGTAATGCAGAAATAACCTATCCTAGGGCTAATATAAATAGGTTAGAGCTAGGGTTAGGGTTAGCGTTTAATAAAAACATAATTAAATAATTAAAATAATTAATTTAAAATAAATTTACTCTCCTCTCCCTCACACAAGATGGGTGCGGCCAAAAATTCCTAAATTTGGTCTAAAAATTCTTTAATACGTTATTATAATATAGGAATTTTATTGTAATTAAAACACTTATAAAAATAGGTTTTAAAATTATTTAAAACTTTCAAAAAAAATGGAAAATAGGTCAAATTAAGTCCAAAAATTGTAAAATAATTATAGGGTGTTCGGGACGAGTAAAGAAAGAGAGTGGAGAAGACGGATCTAAATTTCGATGTCGAGAGACGAAACTAAAAATAGAAATGTCTCGCGTCAAAACAGAAAGTCGCGACGTCACATCAAATAAGTTAGTATCGCGGAAGAACGACTCGAGATATATCGTTCCAAAGTTGTTCCACAATCTAATACTTTCAGAGACGATCACGACAACATATCACACAATAATGTTCAAAATCAAATAAAGTCAAAAATAAACACGTGCACGATCAAGAGCACGTGCACAAAGAAAGTACGATCGGAAACCGACCGTTACAATAATTCTGTTAAACTCAAAAAGATCACATGAGTACAAAACATATGAACAAATTGAGTAATTGAGTGACCACATGAGTACAAAACAAATTACACACTGAGTACAAAACAATGGTCCTGTTAAACTCAATTTCATATTCAATTTCAAACTCCTATTCAATTCATTATCTCCTATTCAAGCTCATCCATTCTCAAAATTCCTATTCAAACTACTCTGAAAATTACACCCAAATGAAAATTACACACAAAGGAATGCTAATCAATTATCCCAGTTTGAATATTTTAAGTTTGAAGATATTTTGAATATGAATATTGAATTGGGTCCTGTCATAATTTTGAAGTTTGAATATGAAAGTTCTCAATATTTTCCAGTTTGACCAAATATTCAATTGGCGAAATATTTTTAAGTTTGAATATGCAAGTTCTGACTTAAGATTGGCTATAACCAAATTCAGTTTGAATATGAAAACTTGCATATTCTTCAAACTTATTCAGAACTTGCATATTCAATTGGACCCAATCTGAAGTTGCACATTCATATCTTCAAACTTGCATATTCATATGAATGATTTTTATTCCTCCATATTGCATATTCCTATAACCAAATTCATATTCAAACTTGCATTTCCCAGTTTGGCAATTGCATATTAAAACTTCAAACTTAATTACGGAATATTCAAACTTCCCAGTTTGAAATATAACCAAATATTCAGAACAGGGAAGTTTGAACATATATTCAAAAAATTTCCCATGCATATAAACTTCAAACCAAATATCATCAGTTTATATGCATGAATATGTTCAAACTTCAAACTTAAAATTCAAACGTAAATTAAAAACTCAAAAATTGTATAACTCATAACTCATAACTCATAACTCAAAAAATTTCTACATAACTCATAACTCAAAAAATTGTATATTTCTACATAACTAATAACTCAAAAAATTGTAGATTGCAAAAATTGTATATTCACATTACAAGAATTGTATATTTCACATTCCAAACATAACTCAAAAATTGTATATTCACATTCATAACTCAAAAATTCAAACCTAACACTTGAGAATCAAACATAAAACTGTATCAAAAATTCAAACCCAAAATTTATCTCTTACACTTGAGAATCAAACATAACACTGTAAAATTTAAATCCTCAGGACACTTTAAATAACACTGAATATACCAGTTGAGTATTTTTGATATTTACATAACAATGAAGTTTACATAACACTGAATCAAAAATTGAGCCACATGCATATAAACTGATGAAGAGGCTGCAAGCTATATAATAACACACCAAGAGTATGGACGGTTCAAATCACCTGATGTTGGATGAATTGAAACTTGAACTTATGAATATCCCAGTTAACTGTTCAAAGGACCAAAGGGTATGTTAAAAATTTGAAGTGTCCTGAGGTAAATAACACTGAAACTTGAAATTTTGATCTTCATATAACACACCCAGAATACCCTCCACCTTGCAAAAATCTGAAAATACCAAAAGAAAATGGCTAACACGAGAAAAATGCCAAAATACATTGAGAATTGAGAGAATTGAGTGAATTATAAATCAGTTTGCAGTGGAGAGAATTGAGAGAATTGAGAGAGTTGTTTAAATACATAATGCAAAACTGAGAAAATTAATTGGTTAAATACAAACTCAGTTTTACATTCTCAAGCTTCATCCAAGCTCATCCATTCTCCTATTCAAGCTCATCCAAGCACATCCATTCTCAAAATACATAATGCAAAACAGAGTTTGAAAGATTCTCATTCAAACAGCTTGAAATTTAACAAATGCTAATATTCAGATGCTAATCAATTCTTAGAGAATTGACATATGTCCTAACCAAAATTCATATGAGCATTTGGTTATAACCCACAGGACATTCATTTGCTCATATGAATTTGGTTATAACATAGAGAAATTTGGTTATAACAGAGAGAATGTTGGACAACATGACCCAAAAAATATGATTAGCATTCCTTATTTTTGGGTCCTGTCATTAAACATAGAGAATTGATAATCAATTATCATAGAGAATTAACATAGAGAATTGATAAACATAGAGATTTGGCATTCCTTATTTTTGGGTCCTGTCATTTTGGCATTCCGTATGTTATGCTAATCAATTAACATAGAGAATTTTGCAACAGGACATTGAGAATTTTTGGGTCCTGTCATTTTGGCATTGCTTTTAGCCTTCACTGATAGCTCAAATACATTGATAGCTCAACCATTCTCCTATTCAAGCTCATCCAACTGCCAACAAAACTCACCAAGAGTTAAGGAGGAGAGGAAGTGATGAAGCTCTCAAGCTCTGAAACTCAAACTCAGCAAACCGTGTTGAAGCTTCTTGGTGATATGCTGCTTCGTGATAATGGAGGTAGAAGAAGAAGAGGGTGATCTTCGTGATGTCTGCTTCTTGGTGTTTGTGAAGGAAGAAGAAGAGGAAGCTGGAGGTAGAAGAAGATGGCGTTGGTGAAATGAGAGTAGCTGCGTAGAAGAAGATGGCTGGCTCTCCAACTCAAAAGCAAAATCCCAAACCTTTCCCTCACAAATTTTGAGTTGATCTTGCCGTCTGTGATTTGATCAAAAAACCATTCCCGCCCAAAATTTCCCTCGCAATTTTGATGTTAAGATGGAAACGGAAATTTTGAATTCAAAATTTTAAAAAAAATAATTTGAAGGAGAAGCTGTGACAGGATTTGATGTGATTTGAGGAAAATGATTTATTATATCCAATATCTCCTATCTCAATTTCTCATCATACCCTATATACAATCTATACTATATAACCATCACACCCAATCACACATAACCAAAAACAAATTCTCTTATCCATTATCTTTTATCCATTTTCTCTTATCCAAAATCTCTTATACAACAATACACATATTCTAATCCACAAACAACAATACACATAACCAATATCTCTTATCCAAATTCTCTTATCCAAAAACCCATGATAACATCCCTATTTTATAATATAGATATCTATATTACAGTTGATAGAGTTTTTTGAATCCTAGGGCTGACTAGGACAATCTGACTAGGACAAAGGGGTAGATAAAAGACGGCGCAGATTAAAACTAGGGGAATCAACGGTTGAGATGAAGTTTTGATATGAATTATTTGTATTTTGGAAGATATCCTTTTGATTTGTGGGTCCCATCTGATAACTCTTTGCTTGACATGGGGAAGAGCAAGAGTCTCTTTGTATTGGGAAGAGCAAAGGTGCTTTTGGGGGAGAACAATAAACAATGAGTGCTGTGACCTGTCCTCTCTTATTTCTCTGTTTCAAAGGGCTCCTCGATTCACGCGGTCTCTCTCTCAGCTTAAAAAAGCAATTAACCTCCTAATATCTCACAGTTCAAAACTTTTTGCTGCTGCTCACGCTCTCTTTTGTTGGGGGAGAGAGCACTGCGAGATTTATCGTCCGGTTCCACGGACGGTACCGATCGAGGTTCCAGTCGCCGGCGAGATTGTTGTCAAGGATCCGACTATCTCGCCGCCACCGCCGATCATGCCGGTGGCGATGAACCTGGAGAGATCACCGGTGATGTACGAGATGATATGGAAAGAGGTGAGGAAAGCAGCTGCCGGTGCCTGTTTTAAAAAAAGTCGGGGTTTGATGTGCATGAGCTCGGTGCCTGAGAGCGTGAGGAATGCCACACTCAAAAGGATCGGGATCGCGAAGATCGAGTAGTAGTAGTGTTAGGGGTTTTTGGTTTCCTCTCCAACCCTTTCTAGGGTTTCGAATCTTGAAGAACATCGCCGAAGGTCGCGAGGATGATGACGAAGATTAAACGATATCTTCTTTAGTGTCCAAGTCTCTGTTTTTTATTTTCTCCCCCTTTTGGTTCGAATTTTGTGTACTTGCAGATGAAATTAGGTGTTATTTGGATCTGTCAAATCCATGTAAATTGCTTGCACGTCCATGTAACTACGTAAACGATAACTATTTACAATTTGTACAATAAGTCTTCATGAACTTCATGTCCATATCCATATATTGCTATTCAGCCTATTCTACTAGCTAATTAGTCACAATCCTCTGCAAGTACACTAAATTTCATTACTTCTTTTTGTACAGAAGGAAAAAATGGTAGAGATAAAACATTGAGTAAAAAAAGTCGGGGTTTTTTCCATAATTATTTTTCCATCCCGTGAACTAAATATTTAAAAATATTTTTAAAAACATATTTTAAAAACATATTAGTTAGTGGTTGGATAATCCATGATTCTGGAAACCGCCATTTTGGATTCCATTTTTTTTTGGATTGCCGTTTAATTTCACACACAAAAATGGTTTTTTTTAAATTTCGGATCTGATAGGGTACTCTTCATTGGTTCCAACCGTAAAGCTAACATTATCCGTTGTTTGTTAATCAGTGAAAAAAAGGATTATAAAATTTCGAAAGTTAAACAAAATCCAATATTGAAAATTTTAAAATGAACTTAAACTAAACCAAATTTGGAAAAAAATTATTGATCCGCAAAAAATTTGTTAGAATATTGGATATATTTTAAGAGAAAGAAGAGATTTATGCCGTTTGGATCCAACGATCTGCACTCTTTGCTCGCTTAAAGGAGGGATTTAATGAAGGACTCATCGTCGATTTCTTCATCTTCATCGGATTTGTTGTGATTTCAATTGTTCTCTTCTTTACTTCTTATTCGCTTCTTTCATCGTCTTCTCTTCTTTCATACCCCCGCGCATGCGACAGAGGCTCACGGGATCGAAGATGGACTCGATGCGATTGAAACCCACAAGGTAATTTTATTTTACTTTCCAACTTTTAGATTATTTCCAATTTTTGATCTGTTCGCTCAAATTTTAGGGTTTCATGTCTATCGCACGAGGTCGTAGTGATGCTGGTGTCAGTTATAATTTTTTGGATTTATTTATGGAAAAAAATTTGCCTCTTTTATGTGGCTGATTTTTTTTATTAAACCTCACTCCTTTATCACTCTCTTTCTCTCCTTCATCCCCATTCCTTTGATAGTTTGTTTCAGCAAGAAGAAAGCTCCAGTTCCTCCTCCTCCTCCAAATGAGAAGATCGAGAATACGTACAACACCAAAGAGAAGAATGAGACTGAGAGCCTTCATGCCGTAGTGGTCTTCGTCATCGCACAAACATCCAAGACGCCTTCATCCAGCTCGACCTTTGCAATGTCAGACCCGGAGCCCGGCAACAATGTCTTCTTTGCACTCCCGAAACCCGAAGGCGCGGTTCGAACATCGATCAGCACACAAAGGAGGAAGTCGATGCCATCTTGAAGAGGGGGCAGCCAAGTCTGGTCGTGGGAAAAGGGGATGTCGATGCCATTTTGCCAGAAGAGAGGAAGTCGATGCCATTTTGTGCTAAATTATTGCCCATAAACGAAATTGTAAGTTATTTTTTGGGCATGATGTTAAAATTGTGGGCATGATGTTAAAATTGTAAACAGTATTGTAAACCGAGAGCTTAAAATTGTAAACAATATTAGTAATTTCTTACAATTTACGCATACAAAACAGTATAGAAAAAAAATTTCGTGATCTCTTAACTATTACAATTGATAACCGAGGGCTCTTGAAAAAAATTCGTTTGTTCAAGGGTGTTCAACATTAATTTGTGGGCATGATGTTAAAATTGTAATTTGAAGTTAAAATAGTTAAGAGCCCTCGGTTGGCTCCACAACAGAATTTTGTGGGCATTTTGTGCCTTATTTTCTTGAGCTTTGATAACCGAGAGCACATAGCAGATGGAATTAGAAATTAGTTAAGAGCCCAGTATTTTCTTTCGACCAAATTTATGTTCCGCGCCGAATTTGTTGTTCCGCGCCGAATTTGTCTATGCCGCTAAATATTTTTACGTTATTTTGTGGTTCTTTTTAATTTTGGATGTGGAAATAATTTTTTTGGGGAACAAAGATTTTGCGGGGAGAATCTTAAATGATCCGTGCCCCGCGGGCACGGGTTATGACTAGTACATATATATAGTACAAATGTATATCCATACAGAGGAGGGATCAAATGACCCCCAAAAATAACCCCTATCAAAAATCCTATGCCTCCTATTTTTTCGGTAGATCCAAACCATTCATCTTGATCTCCACCCTCTAAATCCTTGACGAACCAATTTTCAGCCCGATCCCATGTGTTTTGCTCGTTCATCCATCCGACCCAAATTTAACTGTTTCTCATGAACAGAACTTTTGTGAATGGTTGATGAACATGCAAAAAACATGGGATTAGGCTGAAAATTGGTGGGTCAGGTATTTAGAGGGTGTAGATCAAGATGAACGGTTCGGATCTTCCAAAAAATGGGGAGCATAGGATTTTTGAGAGGGGGTTATTTTTGGGGGTTATTTTTGGGGGTCATTTGATCCCGCCTCATACACACACACACACATATATGTATATGTACATATATGTAGAGGCATGGTCGGCTGCGAACGGTTCTCACGGGGTTGCATGTGCGAACTTAATTTTATTTTTTAATTTATTTTCAAATTTTTTTCCACACTTTAATCCATACATATATACACCCTAGAAAAAATAATGGGTGCACCCTAGGTGGATTTAACCCTCGATCAAGCCGTTACAAATTTAACGGTTTCAGAACAATAGAACATTTTGTACCGTTCCGATCAAGGGAAAAATGGGGGGGATTGTCTTGATTTTTGATATGAATGTGTATTAACATGTTTAGAACACATTCCACTGTTTGGATCTATGAAAAAAATCAAAGAGAGGACGTTCCCACGGAGTTCTCACGGGAGAAAGTTCTCATTTGAACATTCCCATATATATATATACTAGTCATGACCCGTGCCCTTAGGGCACGGCACATTTAAGATGTCCTCCCTCAAAATCGCGGATCCCCTAATTTAAAACAAAAATCAATAATTAAAGCACTATAATTGTTATTTAGTTTCAAAATCAATAAGATGTCCTCCCTCAAAATCGTGGATCCCCTAATTTAAAACAAAAATCAATAATTAAAGCACAATAATTATTATTTAGTTTCCCCTAAAAATGTTAGTTTCATCCAAAATTTGGTTACTCCCATAGAATTTAGACCCCCCAACAATTTTAATCTTCAAGATTTAACTCATGTCCTAAGTGCACTGTTCATTTAAAATATCCCCCCTCAAAATCTTGGATCACTTAATTCTAAACAAACATGAATAATTAAACTGCAACAATTGTTATTTAATCCCCCCCAAAATTTAGTTTCCCCAAAGAATTTACTTCTCTACAAAAATTTTATTCCCCCCTCTGGTTTAGTTCACTCCGTATTTAACCCGTGCCCTAAGAGCATGAGTTATTTAAAATAATCTCCCTTTAAAATCTTGTATCCACTAAGTTTAATCAAACATCAATAAATAAAGCGTAATAATGGTTATTTATTTCGCCAAAAATTTTTATTTTCCTGCAAAATTTAGTTCCCTTGCCCATTTAAAATATTCGCCTCAAATATTAGATCCCTTAATTTTAAAACAAATAGCAATGATTAAAAAGAAATACTTATTATTTAGTTTTCTCAAAATTTAGTTCTCTTCAGATTTAGTTTCTCTTAAAAAATTTCAAGCAAATTAGTTCCACCCAAAAAATATGGGGTTTCCTACCAAAATTTTCCCACTCTCGTCTTACACATTGATTCATCAAGGTTCAATCACAACCTTATTTCTACCAATCTTTTTGTCCTAATCAGCTATCTCATTCAAAAAAAATACATCATTTGTTTAATAGATATCATTTTAAAAAATTTAGAAAGTTAAATTTATTTCAATAATATTTTTTCCAGTCAATTTAGATTATAAATTATATCAATTTAGATTATAAATTATATGAATATAAACCAACGTCGAATGAATTTATAAACATTTGAGCACATGCGTAATTTGCAATTGGAATGGGTAATCCTATTTTGTAAAAGTCCATTTAATGTTCTTGATGTTAAATTCATCACCACATAGGCAGGATAAACATATTTTAATTGGTAAGATAATATGATGGCATAATTTGACCATACGCTTTCGTTGTCATCCTGAAAAATCGATACATACATAAGACCAATTCATACAAATACCAGCCGAGATTTCAGAGATTTCAAACCCTGAGTTAAACCATACACTAATTATAATGACTCTGAGCACTTGCTCTTTTATTTTAATGATACAAAACTATATCTCGAAAAAGTTATATGATGGATCCAATTTTAAACTGCTTCGATCATGAAATGTCATCATCAATTTCTTGATAATTGGATTAATGAATATCCACCATTTTGTGGAAGGAACTTTCCTAATCATTGAATATATGAATGCATCATAACACAACACGCAATGGAATTTCATATCTGCATCTTTCAAGGATCATCAAAACCACAGTTCATATAAGATTGTCTCTGATTCTTTAGAAGTCTCGAAATCAAATTGAACCTACAATTAAAATAAAAAACAACTACTGATGGATATGGTCATGAGAATAAATTCGGGTTGTTCACATGACATTCACACCTCTTTGTCTTGTATGTTCTCTTTCCAGTCAAAACAATGTTCAATATAAATCGCAATCGTTTTGAAAGACCAAGAAACTGAGCAATGCCAGCGTATTTTAGCTCCCAACCGACTTCAGCCCTTATCTTTGAGTTGTTCATCCTCTTGCCCAAAAAATAATTAGTTCCTGCAGGTAGACACTGCTTGAAAGAAACTCTATGAAATAATTGAGGAACATGGTATGGAATCATACATATAAAACCTTGGAATTCCTTACTAATTTTTCTGCTTTGTTTTACACAGTCCATTAATTCTTGCCTGCATATTAAAAAGAAAGTACTGATATAATCCAATAAGTAGATGTAAAATTGACATGAACATGCTACCAATTTAATACACTAATATTCAAGTTTTTCTAGAATTGCTAGGATGGAAAGAATATTGCTTTCAAATAGAAAGTTGAAAGAACCACGATTAATTCCTTCCAATTGTGAAATAAAAAATACATTTCTACAGATTCCTTAAGAATAAGTGACTAAAGAACTTCATTCATAATATTTTTGGTCACAACATGCAGTTTCATCAACCACTGGTATTGATAATTTATAGACAACAGGAACCTTGGAAATACACATAATTTCCAAAACCACATGAGAAAATAGACCTAGAGAGGATGGTTGTCACAACCTATAAATGTCTGACCATGGTACCTCTTCATGATTGCAATTGCAAGCGATGTAGAGTATTCCTTATTTGCGATACAATCCAATAAGTAGATGTAAAATTGACATGAACATACAACTACTGATGGATATGGTCATGAGAATAAATTCGGGTTGTTCACATGACATTCACACCTCTTTGTCTTGTATGTTCTCTTTCCAGTCAAAACAATGTTCAATATAAATCGCAATCGTTTTGAAAGACCAAGAAACTGAGCAATGCCAGCGTATTTTAGCTCCCAACCGACTTCAGCCCTTATCTTTGAGTTGTTCATCCTCTTGCCCAAAAAATAATTAGTTCCTGCAGGTAGACACTGCTTGAAAGAAACTCTATGAAATAATTGAGGAACATGGTATGGAATCATACATATAAAACCTTGGAATTCCTTACTAATTTTTCTGCTTTGTTTTACACAGTCCATTAATTCTTGCCTGCATATTAAAAAGAAAGTACTGATATAATCCAATAAGTAGATGTAAAATTGACATGAACATGCTACCAATTTAATACACTAATATTCAAGTTTTTCTAGAATTGCTAGGATGGAAAGAATATTGCTTTCAAATAGAAAGTTGAAAGAACCACGATTAATTCCTTCCAATTGTGAAATAAAAAATACATTTCTACAGATTCCTTAAGAATAAGTGACTAAAGAACTTCATTCATAATATTTTTGGTCACAACATGCAGTTTCATCAACCACTGGTATTGATAATTTATAGACAACAGGAACCTTGGAAATACACATAATTTCCAAAACCACATGAGAAAATAGACCTAGAGAGGATGGTTGTCACAACCTATAAATGTCTGACCATGGTACCTCTTCATGATTGCAATTGCAAGCGATGTAGAGTATTCCTTATTTGCGATACAATCCAATAAGTAGATGTAAAATTGACATGAACATACTACCAGTTTAATACTCTAATATTCAAGTTTTTCTAGAATTGCTAGGATGGAAAGAATATTGCTTTCAAATAGAAAGTTGAAAGAACCACGATTAATTCCATCCAATTGTGAACAAAAAAATACATTTCTACAGATTCCTCAAGAATAACCCTATCACCGAACAATATATCAACGAAAGGCAACCAAGTGTCAATATAACCATTAAAGAAAATGCTAAACACATGGAAATATTTCAATAGAAACTTATGACGAAATTGTGTCTTCTAACAGAGAAAGGGAATATGCACACACTGGCAAAAACAAAAGAGAGATGTATAGATACACATGTATGTATTTATGTGCATACATGTTTTGATTATTCAGATATGGTATGTACCCAACTTCATAAGCTGCCATCAAAATTGCAAGTCGAGATCATTTGGCATTATCTTATAATGCCAACATAAGAAAAAAGAAAAGGAATATTCCTTACCGATACTTGAGGCTTCCAAGAGAAGGTAACATGATGGCATTCTTGCTGAGTTAAATTGGCAACTTCCAGATTCAATGGCACTATTCCGAAAACAAAGTATATAATAAAGTAAGCTGGTTAAAATCAAAATTGATTGGATGAACTAAGTTTGTAAAATCAAGGGGCAGTGCATCCTTCTAATTAAAAAATTTCTGACCTTGCTAAGTTTTAATTTCTAAACACATTTAGAAAAAATCACTTCAATCTAGAAATAATACTCGAAGGACTTCAATTAGCAGATAACCATTGAACACTATGTGTGTCTTTCAGTTATATTCCAGACAAATCCATACACTGCTATAGTATTGGACCCACATCTGAGATATTCATTACAAAGTTCTGCCAAGTATTCATTAGTTATTAAGATGAACTCACTTTAGTCGTGCATGTAACTCTGTTATAAGGAAAAATAGCATATTATTAATAATCTTAAAAGCAACTATAGAAGAGCATGATTAGACAGTTTCAAGGACGAAGAAAAGTTTCAATCTCTTAGATTAAAAGGACCAGTCTTTTTTCCGACGTATTATGCAATGTAATGCAACTATTATACACATCCATCAAGGAAAGTGGGAGATTCCTCGAATTCACCGAATGCATGAAACCGATCGAGGATCTTGCCCATAGGTGCAGAGATCACCTACACACGCAAGCAACAACAAAAACTTAAGCAAACTGTAAATGAAAGTCAAATGAAAGGAAACCTGCAACTTACAATCAAAATGACATGTAATGTTGGAATGGATGAACATGATAAAAGAAAAAAAGGAAACATGAGATCTTAATCCATCCATCTCATCTCGAAAAAATATAAAGATGCAATAGGAGAATGAGATTTTCTGCAGGGGAGAAGCAAGATTCACCACCTTAATTAAATTTACCGCTTTAATTGAACTCATTGTAGTGTTCTGCTTCTTGCGCTATTTCGTCTGCAAACTCATGGGGCCTCTTCATGCCTTAGAATATTTCGACCTCATTAAAAGCAAAGACAACAAAATATCAAGGCTATGAAATTAAAAGATCTTATTAACATCATTACTTTTGGAGATTTCTTTAACGACTAATTATGAGTTCTTCATCAAATAATCATCAATAACTCCAATAGTGGAAGTTCCACACTAAAACAAACTAAATTTTCTCGCTAATCTTGATCAAAGGAAATTCAAAACCAAGAAGTGCAATCAAGACCAACTCAAAACAAAGAAGCAAAAACATTGCAAAGATTGCAAAGCTCAAAGACCACCTCTAAGAATTCGACTGGAAAGCTCCCCTAGTTCTTACATTAGGAAGGGGATGATGTTCCCTGAAATTAGTGAGAAATAGCAATCCACCCATGTTTTATGCAGCCTATCACTAATTTGGGGTTGGGAAGTTATGTAGATCTGTCAAAGCTCTAGCTAAACTCCCCCATCAACTGAGTCTAACATGCAAACACTGCCTTTTATTTTGAATGATCAGTAATATATGCAATGTTCCCTTTGCAATCTGATATGGAACCAGTTGAATCACCATTAGTGTTTCATCCTCAATGTATATCAGTATGCAGTGATCTTATATATGAAATGCAGTCAAGATTTTGATGTCAGCAAGTTCAATTGAATAACAAACTATGCTCAATTTACCTACATCCATACTCCTTAAAAAGTTCCAGCTCTCTACAAATGATTTACAGAGCAATCGGTAATCATTAAGAAACAGAGCCTACATCACAAAGCATAATGTCATTATCAATTGAAACTGTCTCATTCATCAAATTCTCAATCTCACATACCTTGTTCTTGATTAGGCCAAGAATTCCAGAAGGAAGTTGCTCTCTCTTCGACCAAGTTATGCCACCATCTCTCGAACACTTCATCGCCCCCGCCCCCATCTGAGCATTTCAGCAAACATGTAATGTGCGATAACAAACATTTAGCTCACGTTTGAACCTCCTATCCAATTCAAAAGAACAAAAATAGCTCCTTTGAAGGGACCTTGAACAGCACGATGCTAGAGAGATAGCTTCACTTCCACGTCTCCGGAACACGCATCGTATCTTCTTCCTTTTCCGCTGGCAATAATTTGGTTTGCTTTACATGAAAATTAGAAGAAAAACAAAGGTTATAATTATTAAGTGAATGACTAATAAATGATAATGGCAAAAGAAACAAATTATGCAAAAGACACATTGCATGACTTGTGCTCAAAAAATTTATAATTTTTATATAAATATTTAAAAATGAAAAACCTTAGCCATAGATGGGATCCCCTGTTCAAATAAGATGGCTTCAATGTTTTCATTTAGCATAGACATGTTCCACAAAATTATTTTTTCTTGAAAAAAAATGTTCGGATCTTCTCAAAATAAAAAGAAAAAGAAAAAAACAATCGCTGAACAAAATCCACTATTAAGGTTACTTTTCCAGAAATGAATCAAATGATCAATAATCAGGTTGTGATTCGATTCACATCACAGAATGAATCAATCGAAAGAAAGTCAGAATATTAAAGCAACTTTTTTTAAAAAAATGGTTGATTGTATAAAAAAATTAAAAAACAGCAAACCAGAACATCAAGATCACTAAAAAAGCTAATAAACTATAGAAAGAATGAGTAACGCTCAGCAGAAGCACACCAAAAACTAAAGGAAGGACACAACCTCAAATCCTGAACAATGAGCAATCCAGAAAATTTAAAAGGAGCTCTTGAACAACTAAAAAGAATGAGCAATCCAGACCACACAACCTCGAATCGTCACAAAAAAATCGGTAATAATACTGGATCGTCTAAAAAAACACTGCGCAGATCACATCAGAAAGACACACAACCTCGAATCAACGCTACAAATTGATGCGAGAATTTAAGAGAATGAGTAACGCTCACCGTGAGAACCGACCCAAAGGCAATCAACAACCTTTTAGCTCTAATATCCTTAGTTCAAGTCCATTGACAGCCTTCGTATATGAGAACATGGATCTTTTTGATAGAAGAATAAGAATGAGAGGAGAATCAGGAAGAACAATGAGGAAGAAGTAGCAGCCGAGGCATGAGGGAAAGGGAGTAAACGAAAAATTAAAAAAATTATAATAATCTTCATTTCTCTTTGATAGCCGCCCCATATATTGTCCCATCCTATCCCTTGTTTCTCTCCTAATCCTCACAATGAAAGCACACCCTAACCGAAGAAAACCCACCAGTTAGGCCCTCAGCTGTGGGCCTCGTAGTAAAAGAGACGTCATGCACTTGTTCAATTGCAAGAGCATATGGTGGGCCCCACGTACCAAAAATCCCACGCATCCCTCTCTCTTTATATGTGGGCCCCATGATCCCACGTATTCCCACGTATTCCCTGCACTTGTTTAAATACAATTGTTGCATTCAAATTGTTGTTGGGCCCCACGCTTTCTAAAAATCCCACGCATTACAAAGATTCAAAAAATCCCACACATCCCTCTCTCTTTGTATATGGGCCCCAGACATTTCTACTACAATTGTTGCATTCAAATTTTGAATTAAGGACAGTGCATTCAAATTTCGAATAGTTTTAATGAGAGCCTGGGATTCAAAATGCAACTTGCATTTAATGAGAGTCCCCTCCATACACTGTTAAATGTCAAATGCGAATTATGTTACCTCCAAAAACTTTTCCCCTATAAACAATTCCCTCCAAAATCACACCAGTGTTCAAATTTCCCCCCAACACAAACAACATCCTAGTCATCAACCCTTTGTCCTAGTCATCAACCCCTTGTCCTAGTCAGCTTGTCCTACTGGGACAAAATTCAAAATCTTCATCAAATATAGAATAGATATATATATATATATATATATATATATATATATATATATATATATATATATATATATATATATATATATATATATATATAGACACACTGGCCGAGGATACTATCTGCCCTAGCATGGAGGTTATCAAAGAGGGTTTTGTCGGCGGATCTTGTCGACAAGGGTTTGGCGCTTCAGGAGGGCATGGGGATGCTGGAGATCTCACTTCCAGAGATGGGATTGGCAAGGGAAAGGAGCATCGCTCGTCGTTGACTGGGGACAAGTCGGTAGCTACAAATGGATCTGATGACCTTGGGGGTACTGATTCTAACACCGATGGTTCTAGAGGCTTGAAGACGGGAAGTGATGCCTCCAGAAATGGTTCTAGCGGAAGAGTAGTTGAAGATTTGGGCGATGGGTGGCAAGTTGTGCATAGGAGGACAGTTGGTCCATAGGAGGGAGGTCAACCGTCCAAGAGGTGGCTTCAGGTCTCAAGGAGGGGTAACTACCGCAGACCAATGGCAAATGGACAGGAAAATACGGGAGCTCACCTTCTGCAGAAGCAAGGAGGCAATGGTCACTACCCATTTGATAAAATGCCAGTTAGGCCAAAAATTAATGTAAGCACTTCTGGGGCCAAGATCTCATGGAGTGACGTATGTGTAAATCGTCGTATGTATGGTGTGACGTTGGGCATGACCCATGTTCCCCCTAAGACGCGGGAGGATGCAACTGTGTGTGCCAAGTTTCCAAAGGAACTAGTGCAGCGGGGAGCGGAAAATTGGAAGAACACTCTTGTGGCCTACGTTTTGGGTGATATACCCTACTATAGTCAAATGGTGGCTTGGATGGAAAGATTGTGGAAGCCAAAGAAGAGGGTGCAAATTTATAGCAAGGAGAACGGATTTTTTTACTTTCGTTTTGAGTCCCATGAAGACTGCGACAGGATTATAACCGGTGGTCCTTGGCTATTTGATGGCCGACTTGTGGTGCTCAAGAGATGGAGCCTGGATATGAAGCATGATCGGGATATCCTATCGTCTATACCAATTTGGGTGCAGTTACATGGAGTGTCGCTTTATATGTGGAATCTTGAAGGTCTAAACATCATCTCCTCTGTAATAGGTTCACCTATTTGCCTTGACCAGGCGACGACTTTTTTAGAAAGAATCTCATATGCCCGATGTCTCATAGAAGTTGATGCTTCAAGCCCCCTTGTTTCATCCTTTGAAGTAGAGATAGAGGATGGTTCAATAGTGATTATTAACACCAAATTCGAAGGAGAACCACCTCGTTGCAGTGGGTGTGTTTGTTTCAGACACATGGATGATTAGTGCCCCTCAAAGAATAAGCTCCCTTCAATCCAAGAGGTTGCGAAGAATAACTACCAAGATGCCACTGGCGACAATACACTTTCCCACATTGAGAAGCAAAATGCATCTGATATGTGTGAAAATTATGTAGAGCAGACTATAGGAGGAAATAGCATTTCGAATGAGCAAGGAGTTACAGATCCTCTTAGTATACATGTGGAAGACCCCCTCAATTCTGTAGCTGGGAGCGATGCGTCCATCACTACAACAAGAACTCAAACTGCGGCTGCAAACTGGGTTCCACCGACTGATATTCCTTTGAAGAATCCTGCGATTGAAGCCACTAGCTCTAGGCCTCTACGTGAGGATGAGCGGGAGCTGGGTTCTTTTTGTGTGCCTGTACATGTGGAGGGAGCTGAGGGCTACCTGAATTCTTTGGGTGCTGATATACGAATGGCCCCTCCCACATTGTCTGAAGGGAGTATTGAAGGGGATATTGACAGAATGCCAGAGGACCTGACTATCGACAACCCAGATTGGGATATGGAAGTGGAGGCCCAGCTACGACACAAGGCGGAGATCAAAGCGGGGAAGAAGAAGCTTGTCCTAAATGTTTCTGCTTCAGTCAGGAGGAGTACCGGGACTCAGGTGACTCTAAATGGCTCTTGCCAACCCACTATTAATTAATGACTATCTTTATTTGGAATACCAGGGGATTGAATAATCAGGTGCGACAGAAGGACCCGAGGAATAGAATTAACTCAATAAATCCTTCGGCTATTATTATTTTGGAGACTAAGTTTAAGGCTCCACCTAACTGCAATAAAACTGGGATTCCCAATGATTGGTGCTCCTTGGATAATTCGGATTTGGCCCCTGGAGGTCGAATCATTATGGGATTTAACCCGGCAATTTGGAAGGGTACTACTTTATCTCGCTCTGATCAGCATATTTCTGCTTCTTGTGTAAATGTTGGAGGGTTTTCTTGTGTCATCACGGGGGTATATGGGCGCAATACTATATTGGAGAGGAAAGATCTGTGGAAAAATCTATTGGTGGATATGACTTTGATTGGTAATTCGGCTTGGCTGGTAGGGGGACTTTAATAGTGTCCTCTTCACTAATGATAAGGTTGGTGGTAGAAAGCTAGAAGAGTCTATGGTCCAAGACTTCAGTGACTGCATAACTAAGAGTGCACTTCAGGAGCTGAAAAGCACGGGAAACAAATTAAGCTGGTGCAACAGTCAGATTGGGAAGGACCGTATAGCTGCTCAACTTGACCGTGCTTTTTGTAATTCTACCTGGGTTAATATGCTTACGGAGACTTATACTGAATATCTGGATCCATTAAAAAGTGACCACTCTCCTATGGTGGTGAAGCTTCACTCCCAGGTTATGTCTGACCCTAAACCTTTCAAGTTTTTTAACTACTGGATTCATTGCTCAGGTTTTAGGGATACTATCGAGACATGCTGGGCCGGCCAAGCTAAGGGCACTCCTATGTATAAGCTGATGCATAAATTAAAAAGGTTGAAGTCTACTCTCCGTGCTTGGGCAGGTAACTATAATGCGGCAAACTTGGTAAAGAAAATTAGGAAAGAGCTTGAGGAGACCCGAAATACCCCTGGCTTACATTCGGCCAGTGCTCTCACTACTACAGATTTGGGCTTGGGTAACGCCACTTAGATAGCGCTTTTAAAAAGTGCTATCTAAGTGGGCTCTTGTATAGCGCTTCTGCACTTATATAACATAAGAATAAATCAAAATTAAGGTAAAAATCATTTAGATAGCGCTTTTTGTTAAAGCGCTATCCAAGTAATAACTTACATAGCGCTTTTTGTTAGCGCTATATTATTAAACGTTACGTAAGCATTTTTATTAAAAAATATAATATATATGAACTCTTAAATAGCGCTTAAACAGAAATACATCTTTTCCCGAGCCCTAAAATTTTCAGCTCGTCTCTTTCCCATCCTGGCGGTGACCTCCCCAGTTGATCGCCCTCTTTCGCTTGCAAACCCGTCTGCCCTTCTCCCCTCTTTCGCTTCGTCCTCCGATCACCTCCTTTGCGATCCCGTCCTCCGCTTACGTGAAGAGCTCAAAGAGAAGCAGTGATTTCAGTGGGAAAAATGCAGAGCCTAAAAGTGTTGTCGCAAGCTAGGCGATCTCTCCCAGCGCTTCGATTTCTTACTCATCAGCGAAGCATCTTGGCGAGCCCGAGCGCCGACCAAGACGACGATCTCCAGAATCAGGTCGGTTGATATTCCATCTTCCTTTCGTTCCAATTTTAAACTCATTTTAATCCCCTTCTCTCTCTCTCTTTTAATGGATTCAGATTCTTGTCGAGGGCAAAGCCAGTGCACGTGCCGCGGTCCTCAACAAACCGTCTGCTCTCGACGCTCTCACAACCAACATGGTATGCATCTTTTTATGAGGCATGCCAGGTGTTTGATTGTTTGCCTAGCTGAACTAATATAATCGTAACGTGTTCATGTATTGTTCATGTATTATTGATCAATTTCGTATTTCTGTTCATATAATTGATCGAAATTGTATCATATCTTCAGAGTTCTATGGTGTATGATTTGGTGTTTTTTCTAAAACCACCTTAATATTTGAAAATTAAAGTTAATTATTAAAAATTTTACCCTATGGAGCATTTTATTAGATAGGTAATGAATGCATTCATTACCTATCCCATTTGACAACATATGACGTTGATTATGGATTAAATGGAGCCTAAAATAATTTGGCCCTGAGATGGGTAAGAGCGATCCTAAATAAATGAATAATAAAACAACCAACTTCCTCTAAGGCTAATAGATAATAAAGGAGGAGGGGGGTATTTCCTCTGAGGTTCCATTTGTGTGAATGTGCATGTGGGCATGTAAATACTGAACTTGCCATTCCCCTAAACTAACCACATCATCTCTATATACATAATAACAGACAGTGGAAAACTTAAATTCTAAGTTATCATGCATCTCTAAATTCCCAATTTTCCATTGCTTGTGTGGCCTCTGGTGTAGCTGGGTCTTGATCTCTAAAAATAATCCTGACATCAGCTGTAATGTCTTCAAATAATACTGTCATAGGCTTCTGGGTGCACTCAAAGATCCTTTTATTTCTCTCCTTCCAGACGTGCCATACCAGTGTAGAAAGTACAATTTTTTGCCAAAATGCTGAGGCTGTCTTTTTTCCCAAAGTGCGTCAAATAGTAATCCCCCACTTTCTGAAGTTGGGGCTCTATGGGGTCTGATACACCCAATTTAAGGAGGCATCGGATTAGGATATATTTTGTATATCCACAATCCAAAAATAGATGGGTAATAGTTTCGGCCTCACCATCTTCACGTAGCACACAACCAATATTGTTACTAATACCCCATTTGTCCAGCTTGTCTCTAGTTAGAAGCTTTCACAGGAAGGCTCTTAATAAGGTTAATGACATTTTAGGCATATGGTTCTTAAACCAAACCAACCTTGAATAAATAAAAGCCGGCCCCCTATGCCTAGTCCCCTCCCAGGCCGATTTAAATGAAAACTCATTTCCTTGCGCCCAGGTCCACAGATCGTCCTTATGTGTGAGTGCTACATTTTGCAGTAAAGGCCGAATAATATCCAAGGCCTCATCATTCCTCCAGCCATCATCAGTCCGATATTCCCTTATCCTTTTAGCAGCTCCATCTGACGGAATATCATATAGGTCACAGAGAGGGCCACACGGTAGCCAGTTGTCTTTCTAAAATAGTGTAGATCTACCGTCCCGAACTTGCTTCTTAATAAGATGCTTAGAAAATTTCCTGCAATGCATCATAAATTTCCAGGTACCTGATTGAGTAACTTGAGATGTTATTGCAAAGAATCGAGTTATATCACTATAGTTCTTTTGCATGTAATTTGCCCATAGCCCTTCTGCAGATAACATTCTCCATGTGAGTCTAACCCCAGCTGCCATGTTGAGATCAGTGAGCAATCTCATTCCAACACCTCCCTCTTCCTTCGGGGTGCATATGTCTTTCCAGGCTCAAACTTTTGACTGCCCCCAAATGAATTTCCTACATGCAGAGGTAATAGTTCACAAGATGGATTTAGGAATGCGATAAACTTGGAGCCAAAAGTTAATCATACCATAAATAACTGTCCTGACCAGTTCTATTCTACCAGATATAGATAACATGGAGGATGTCCGGCCCATAATTCTCTTATTACATTTATCAACCAATTTTCTAAATATCGATGGTTTCGGATATTTTGTGGAAAGTGGCAATCCCAGATAAGTAGTAATGGAAGTCCCCAGTTTAATCCCCAACAAATTAGCTAAAGCGATGTGGTTCTTTGTGCCCTTGCTGAAGATGGCGGTACTTTTATCCCAGTTTATTTCCAAGCCCGTGAAATCAGAAAATTCTTCAAACAGGGACTTAAGGCCAAGGAAAGAATGCTCATTTGCACAATAGAATAAAAGCAGATCATCTACAAATAGGAGGTACGAGATTGCACCCGAACGCCTCATAGGATGTATTTTGAGCGATGCCATATATTTTTCGACAAGCAGGGAAAAATCCTCCATAGTAATAACAAAGAGATATGGTGAGAGAGGATCCCCCTGTTTAAGGCCTCTATTCCCTTCAAAGTACCCCACTGGGGAGCCATTTACCATCACAGAGAAAGTAGGAGATGAAATACATTCTCTTATCCAGGATATAAATGTCCGACCAAATCCCATACGATGAAGAATGTAGTAAATGAATTCACGGTTGACGCTGTCAAAAGCCTTACGTAGATCAAATTTGATGCAAGCTCTAGCACCCATAGAGTTACTAAAATCCCCGATTTGTTCATGCGCCAGTAAAGCACAATCCGAAAGCAATCTTCCCTTAAGAAAAGCTGACTGGTTTGGAGAAATAAGTTTATGAACAACAATTTTCAGCCTATTACATAAGATTTTGCTAATTGCCTTATAAATCACATTGCAACAAGCAATCGGTCTGTAGTCGCTCAAGGAGGAGGCAGCAGAATTCTTAGGGACTAAAGTGAGGTTTGTGTGATTTATAGGGTGCATGATTCTACCAGTACAGAAAAAAGATAATATTGCAGCAGAGACATCATTACCTATCTTGTTCCACCCGTGTTGGTAGAAAAATCCATTAAACCCATCAGGCCCAGGGGATTTATCCACCCCTATTTGGAAAATTGCCTCCATGATTTCCTCTTTAGAAACTCTTCGCTCCAGCCATTTCATAGCATCATTAGTGAGTATGCGCTTAGTCACCATCTTCGGGAATATATTCCAGTAATTAGTTTGAGAATAGAGAGCTTTATAGTACCTGGGAGCATTGTCCCTAAGATCATCATAAGAGCTGTTGTGATTTCCATGAGCATCAACCAAATGTCCCAAGTTATTATGGTATTGCCTTGACTTCATAGCACTGTAAACGAATTTGGAATTTTTATCTCCCAAGCTAAGCCAGTTCTGTCTACTCTTTTGGCGCAAAATATCCTCCTCCATCCGTAGTAATCCAACAAGTTTGACAGCTAGGTCTTGTTCTTCCTGTTGCAGAGAGACATTATGGGATAAGCTAGGATTGTTGCGGACTTGTTGTAAATTTTCCCTACAGGAATTCACTTCCATTTGTAGTTTATGTTGGCCCTCCCAATATCACAGCTTCATCTTTAGGTCTTGCAATTTGATAAATAACCGGTGCATTGCCGATCCTTCAATCTGTTGTCCCCAGACCAATTCCAGGAGCTCATTGTACCCTTCCATGTTAGCCCAAGTATTAAAGAACTTAAAGGGTTTGGGGTAAGATTGTACCTTTGTATTTAACTTTACTCTTATTGGTGAATGGTCACCTTGTTTGATGATCCAAATACTCCACAAAAGATGTTGGCAACATATCATGCCATTTAATATTGCATAGCATACGGTCCAGTCGTACCACAATCCTCCCTGCCCCTACTCGCCGATTACACCAGCTCATTGGTCGCCCAACAAACTTTAAATCAGATAGTGAACATTTGTGGAGGAAAGTATTAAACTCCTCCAAAATAGTGTAATCACATCGCCTCCCTCCAGATTTTTCATTTGAATATCTAATACAGTTAAAATCTCCCCCTATCAACCATGCCTCCCCTACATTCATACTCGCATCAGCTTCCATATGATCACATAGATGTTGTCTCTCGCTCCTCAAGCTTGAGCCATACACGCAAGTAATAACTACAGATAAGCCACCATTATTTTTGCAGCGAACAAAAATATGTTGGCTTGAGATGGATTGCAACATAGCCTTCCAAACCCGGCCATCCATCCCAATGAGAATATGACCTCTCACGTGATCAGCAAAATTATTGAAAATAGTCCAACTGCTTGGGAAAAAAATTCAAATTCCCAGTTCCTTCCTTTAATTTGGTTTTAAGCAATATAACAATTGATGGCTTTAACTTTTGTAGTCTATCGCACAGATCTCTTTTCCTAACATGGTTATTTAGACCACGCGTATTCCATATGAAGACAGTCATTTAATTACCAGCTTGATTGAGCCTCCCCGAGGCTACATCTTTTAGTCGTGCGCTCTTTCGTAAACCCCCACTTGCTACAGCCTGTCTGGTTGTTTATTTCCCTCCACATCAGTTTCCCGTTTCTTGGCAGCATGCATTGCTACTTCTTGCTCCCATTCTGGATTGATAACAGAGAGAACACTAGGGACTTCATCCACATTTGAGTCAAAAAAAATATCTTCCTAGGTCTGACTGCAATTTCCCGCGTCACCAACTATAGAGTCATGCCCAGATCCCATGGGGTCAGGGTGAGGGGCTTGGCCACTGGGAGATTCTGGTGTTGGACTTCCCCGTACATAACAAGGATTAGTTTTAACCTTTGATTGAGTGTGTGGTTGGTCACATTTCTCCTCAAGCCGCATTTTCCTGTCACCTCCTTATAAAACAATAGTATCCACCCTAGTCTGCTCGTCAGTGTTGCCAATAGGATGGATACTCGGTCTTGCTTCGTTGCAAATGCCTGTCACCAATTTCTCCAACACAGTTGGTTGTATTTCCTGCTCTTTAGGATTCATGCCTTCATTAGTATGGCCTTCCTCCGGAATAACACCGTCCTGTGGCAGCTTGTTAAGGGACGCCTTCTCACTTATTTGGATTGAAGAGAGCTTCGTCAAATCCGGGCATTGAGCGTCAGTGTGTCCAAAACATACACAATGGCTACATCGTGGAGGTTCCCCTTCAAATTTTGTGTCAATAGTGATGATTGCCTCCTCATCAACTTGAATTCCTACCTTCTTGGGCAATGTCTTCTTAGCATCAACCTCTACCAGGCATCTTGTAACGGTCGGGTTCCGATCGTACTTTCTTTGTGCACGTGCTCTTGATTGTGCACGTGCTTATTTTTGATTTTATTTGATTTTGAATATTATTGAGTGATGTATCGACGTGATCGTCTCTGGAAGTATTAGATTGTGGAATAACTTTGTAACAACATATCTCGAGTCGTTCTTCAGCGACGCCATCTCAATTGGCGTGACGTCGCGACTTTCTGCTTTGATGCGAGACGTTACGAATTTTAGTTTCGTCTCTTGACATCAAAATTTAGATCCGCCTTCTCCGCTGACTTTCTTTAGTCATCTAGAACACCCCATAATTATTTTATAATTTTTGGACTTAATTTGACCTATTTTCTATTTTTTTGAAAGCTTTAAATAATTTTAAAACCCATTTTTATAAAAGTTTTAATTACAATAAAATTACTATATTATAATAACGTATTAAGGAATTTTTAGGCAAAATTTTAGAATTTTTGGCCGCACCAATTTCGTGTGAGGGAGAGGAGAGTAATTTTTAAGTAAATTAATTATTTTAAATTATTTTAATAATATTTTTCCGAACCCAAACCCTAACCCTAGCTCTAACCTATTTAAGTTAGCCCTAGAAAAAGTTATTTCGTCATAGCTCAAAACCCTAGCCGCCGTTTCATCTTCTAAAGCTTCGTCGCAACGTTGCGACGATCGCAGCGTGCACGACCGGAGCTCTCCCCCGCAAATCCCCTTGCACGACCGGAGCTCTCCCCCGCATCGCCGCTCGCTCAGCCGCTGCATCGCTTTCCCCGCTGTCGCCCGCTCCGACCGAAGTTCTCTCTCGGTCTGACCGAGAGGCTCCCTCGCACAGCCGCCCGCATCGCCCCGCTCCGCATCGCCAGCGCTTGACCGACCCGCCCCGTCGGTCTGACCGAGGCCCGCTCCGCACCCGACGCCGCTCCGCACCCCGCTCCGCTGCCAGCTCCGTCCAAGCGCCCGACCGACAAGATCTGTCGGTCTGACCGAACAAGACCCTCGCACCGACGCCGTGCCGACCTCCCCCGCATCGCAGCTCGCACGACCGAGAGCTTCTCTCGGTCTGACCGAGAGAAACCCTCGCACCGAGGGTGAACGACCGACGGCCTAGTGTCGCAAGTGGGTTTCTCCCACACCAACTTCTGTGGTGGGCCCCCCAAGTGCTCCTGAGGTGTTGTGGGCCCCCTTGGACCCCTAGCACTGCTGTGGGCCCCACTTGGACGTGCCACTTCGCGGATTTGCCGTCTACGACGTTGCGACACGTCGTAGGCCTTCGTCGCAAGTTCGAACTTTTGGAGAGACGTGCGAGGACCAGATCTGAAGCCGAGGAGTCCTCTGATCAGACCCGACATCCAATCGACAGCAAACTCCGGTTCAGGTTGGTTCCCCGAAACTCGTAGAAACCCCCACAATAGCTGACTGAACCCTAAACTAAAAACCGTCAACTTGAACTAAATTTAATTTTCAGCTCCTGTAAAACGTTGTGCGAACATAGAAAATTGACGAACGGACAAATTTGACTGTGCACATAGGATAGATCGTCGATTAGGTTGATACATCAAAAAAAAGTGACTTTTGACGAATAAGATAGTCCCGAAAACCTAGAAACGAAACCTAATAGGATTTGACGAATTCGCGACCTGACACCGTCGCCGTGACTGTTTCAGACGGACTACCGCGGACGCGACGACTGGACGCGACGCTTCGGGAGGACGACACGCTCGCCATCGCAGGCAAGTGTACCCACTTGCGTTTTTGACCGTGCTTTGGTCTTAGGTTGCTAGAACTATTAGACTGTGAATGTATGGAACCGGACGTGAAATGATAGCGTCTGGGATGACTCCTGACGGCTCAGACTTGACGACGAAGTCTGAGCCTGACAACAACAATTTTTTTCATGCTGTAGGGCTATCATGTGTGTGCGTGTGTGTGGACACCCTAGAATAACCCTTCCCGTCTTGACACGTCACGTCCCGTCTTGCACAGCCCGCTGGGCAATAGGGCACTCGCCGAGTGATCCCTTGTACAGACTCACAGCCTGCGGGCAATAGGGCACTCTCCAAGTTGAGAGAGTGATCCCTTGTACGGATACACAGCCCGAGGGCAATAGGGCACTCTCCAAGCTAGAGAGAGTGATCCCTTGTACGGATTCTCAGCCTGCGGGCAATAGGGCACTCGCCAAGCTAGAGCGAGTGATCCCTTGTACGGATATCTTGTCTTGTCTTGTCTTGGGGTTTGGGGTTGGGTTGAGCGTGCGCACGGCAAGAGGGTCTGATCCCCCTTGAACCGTAAGGCGTGAACCCTTTCGTGTCTCACTTGTCTTGTCCTGCCTTGCTTCCGTCACGTCACGTCTTGTCCTGACACCTGTAGGCTAGTCCCGTAGTTGGTAGCACACGCTACCACTACTACTTGTTACGCTTTACTTTCCTGCTACGTTACTTCTCTTGTACTTGTTGTAACCCCAGCATGCTAATCAACCAGTAAAACGTTGTCTAAAAAGTTGATACACTTGCAGTTTGGTCTAACCCTTTTTGTAGACCTGACCTGACGTACAGTTCCTTCTTTTGGTGCTGTACGTCAGGTGTTGAGCCAGAGTACGTTGACGAGGCGGACTTGCCAGCTGACGGAGAGCCGGAGGACGTTGATCCGGAGTACGACCCGGAGGAGGACCAGAGTTAGAGGCCTCTTGTTGCTGATCCAGATTTCTATTCCAGTTTAGTTTGGGTGGGTAGCACCTGTTGCTTTCTTGTCTAGGTTGGGTGCTTGCACCAGTAGTTTCCGTTTCTGCAGTTGTAGCCTTCGGGCGTTTTAGACTCTCGGTACTTTTGGATGTTTTAATTTGGAATAAAATGAATTGATATCTCTTTTCAATACTTTGTTGTTTCCGTACTAACTTGCAGGGACCTGTTGCCTTTGTTTGGAATATCACAGACGCTTATTGGGTCTGGGCTCATTGCCCAGGCCTAAGCGGGCCTTAGTCACGCTTCGCCTCCGACCTTTTTGGGAAGCGGGGCGTGACAGGTTTTAGTGGTGGCCCATGCAGGTCCCCTACTTCTGCGAATACGGAACAATCGAAGTATTGGAATTCATTTTATTATCATCCAATAATTGTACGAGTCTAACCTCTGTGTTTCTGTCAATAGGATGGCCGGACGACGTGTTACCCGATCGGGGAACTTAGGCGATGGAGCTTCAGAGGATCAGAGCGGAGACTTCCGTCAGTTTCTGGGTGTGATGAGGGAGATGCTGGATGTTCAGCATCAGTTGGTTCAGCAGTCCCAACGTGCTGCCCAGGCTGTTCCAGTTGCACCACCACCACCTCCACCTGCCCCTCGAGCTGCTCCAGGAGTGAAGCAGTTCAACGAGCTCCAGCCAAAGACATTTTCGGGGAAGGAGGGACCCCTAGCTGCTGACGAGTGGATCCAGAGTACGGAGGAGAAGTTAGTTGCTGCGAAGATTCCTGATGATACCCGTGTGGAGATAGCAAAGATGCAGCTGACGGAGAATGCGAGGAACTGGTGGCGCATCGAGGAGAGGCGTCTTGAGAAGCCAGTGGGATGGAAGACCTTCAGGTCTATGTTCAAGGATAAGTACTTCACCAAGTCTGCGAGGAGGGAGCTGCTGAGCAGGTTTATAGATCTGAAGCAGGAGAACATGACAGTCGAGGAGTATGAGGCGGAGTTTGAGATGCTGAGCCGCTTCGCTCCGCACATGGTGAAGAAGGAGGAGAAGCGAGCTGATCGCTTTCGTCAGGGACTGCGTCCGAAGATTCAGGCTTCTATGTCTTCGACGAGTTTCATGACTATGAGGGAGGTGCTGGATGCTGCGAAGAATCATGAGCTTATTTCGCTTCTACCTGACCCTCCAGCTGATAAGGGGAAGCGTCCTATGGAGCAGTACCGGCCACCTGCCAGGCCGGCGATGAGGCCAGTTCAGACAGTACCATTCAAGAGGCCTGGAGCACCAGTTCAGAATCAGGGCAAGGGCCCGTGCCACTTCTGCGGAAAGCTTGGACATGTTCAGGCCACCTGCAGGAAGAAGATGGGGCTATGCTTAGTTTGTGGAGATGCCTCGCATGCTGCGAGGGATTGTCCGAGGGCTCGTCAGGCTGTGGTTGGAGCACCAGCCCCGTTGCAGATGAGAGCGCCTGCTCCAGTTCAGAGAGGAACTGCTGCTCGTGGACCACCTTTGCCGCCACAGAGGCAGATGTACCAGAGAGCAGCACAGCCCCAGAGGCCGGCGTATACCATGACTGCTGCTGAGACTGAGGAGCTGGATGGAGTTATAGCAGGTAACCCTTGATCCTAGTTTTTCATTTCATAGTTTAGATCTTTTATTTGTGTTGCTTGGTTGACTTGTTGTTAGAGTAGTTGATTTGACCGTAGTTCCCTTATATCTTAGGCACCATTCTAGTGTCCTTTCACCCAGCCTTGGCTTTGTTCGACTCCGGTGCATCTATGTGCATCATATCCCGGAGGTTTGCAACAAAGCACTCTATCCCCACCCATACACTCCCTAAGTGTTGGGACATTACCACCGGGAACGGAGTGGTGACGGTAAATTTGGGATGTCGATCGATTTCTTTAGTGATCAGTGGACACGAGCTCTTTGCAGATTTCATTGTCCATGATCTGCCCCATTTCGATGTCGTTCTTGGCATCGATTGGTTGGGAGATTTCCACGCCTTGATCGACTGTCACAGCAAGAGGGTGGTGTTCCGGATTCCAGGTCATCCGGAGTTCGAGTTCCGCAGCAGGGATGAGTCGCTTGGGCCCATCAGATTTCGGGCCAAGCGAGAGGTGCCGATTGAGACAGCCATGCAGATGGAGATGGAGATCGAGAGACCAGCAGTCGTCAGAGACTTCGACGACGTCTTCCCGGAGGATATCTCAGGTTTGCCACCCGACAGAGCTTTAGAGTTTGGAATTGATCTTATGCCGGGAGCGCAACCGATATCGAAGGCGCCGTACCGTATGGCCCCCGCTGAGCTCGAGGAGCTGCGGAAGCAGTTGGATGAGTTGCTGCAGAAGGGTTTCATCCACCCTAGTGTGTCACCGTGGGGTGCACCTGTTTTGCTTGTAAAGAAGAAGGATGGGTCCCGCAGGATGTGCGTGGACTATCGAGGATTGAATGCTGTCACCATAAAGAATAAGTATCCGCTGCCGCGCATCGACGATATCTTTGACCAGCTTGGAGGTTCGAGAGTCTTCTCGAAGTTGGACTTGAGGAGTGGATACCACCAGTTGAAGGTAAAGAAAGACGATGTTCAGAAGACGGCTTTCCGAACGAAGTACGGACATTATGAGTTCGTGGTCATGCCGTTTGGCGTGACCAATGCGCCGGCTGTGTTCATGAATTTGATGAATTTAATATTCTACGACTTCCTGGACAAGTTTGTCGTCATCTTCATTGATGACATTCTTATTTATTCGAAGTCTGAGGAGGAGCACAGCTGTCATCTGAGGACAGTGCTGGAGACGCTGAGGAGACATAAGCTTTATGCCAAGTATAGCAAGTGCGAGTTCTGAATGGATAGAGTCGCATTCCTGGGACACGTGGTGTCCGGTGATGGCATATCTGTGGATCCGGAGAAGGTTAGAGCAGTCAGAGATTGGCCGACTCCGCAGTCAGCGTCCGACATCAGGAGCTTCCTTGGTTTAGCAGGCTATTATCGGCGGTTCATCAAAGATTTCTCGAAGATTGCAGAGCCGATGACGAAGCTGACGAGGAAGGACGAGGAGTTTATTTGGTCAGATGCTTGTGAGGATGCCTTCAGTATCTTGAAGGCGAGATTGACCACGGCACCGGTGTTGGCAGTACCGGATCGAAGCGGAGGCTTCGAAGTTTATTGTGATGCATCAGGGAAGGGCCTAGGATGCGTCTTGCATCAGCATGGCCACGTGGTCGCGTATGCTTCTCGTCAGTTGAGGACTCATGAGAAGAATTACCCGACGCACGATCTGGAGTTGGCAGCAGTGATTTTTGCACTGAAGATTTGGAGGCACTTCTTGCTAGGTGAGAGTGTGAAGATTTTCACCGATCACAAGAGCTTGAAGTACATCTTTACGCAGAAGGAGCTCAACATGCGTCAGAGGTGATGGTTAGAGCTCATGGCTGACTACGAGATTGATTTGCAGTATCATCCGGGGAAGGTGAACGTAGTGCCGGATGCCTTAAGTAGACTTCCTACTGCGATGATGCTTGCAGCAGACTGGAGGATTCAGCAGGAGCTGAGGGAGATGGACTTGGAGGTTGTCCTACCTGGTGTGGTTCGTTCGTTCATGAATTTGCAGATTCAGTCCACGATCGTGGATCGGATCAAGGCAGCACAGGCAGGAGATCCGAAGCTGCAGAGGATCAGGAGGCAGGTTGAAGCTGGACTACGGACGGAGTTCATGATTCATGAGGATGGTTCGCTGCGGTACGGCAGTAGACTCTGTGTACCTGCAGGTGATGTTCGCGAGGAGCTGTTGAGTGAGACTCATAGCTCGCCATATTCTATACATCCTGGAGGCACCAAGATGTATAAGGACCTCCGTCTGAATTATTGGTGGATTGGCATGAAGAGGAGTGTGGCACGGAGCGTTGCCAAGTGTTTGATATGCCAACAGGTGAAGGCTGAGCACCATCGTACTGCTGGGTTGTTGCAACCGCTTCCCATTCCAGAGTGGAAGTGGCAACATATTACGATGGACTTCGTGACTGGTTTACCTCGGACCCCGAGGCAGAACGACGCAGTTTGGGTGATCGTGGATCGGTTGACCAAGTCTGCGCACTTTATCCCCTTCCGAGTGGGCCAGTCTACGGAAGCTTTGGCGAGGAAATATCTGGAGGTAAAGTTCTGTTCTACTTTTACTTCTATTCTGATTTTCGCTTTGAAATAGTCGTGACGTAGACCGTGTACGTGCAGGAGATTGTACGCTTACATGGAGTCCCCGTGAGCATTGTGTCTGACCGAGACACGAGGTTCACGTCTCAGTTCTGGAGAAGTCTGCAGGAGCATTTGGGTACGAGTCTGAGTTTCAGCACGGCGTACCACCCGCAGACTGATGGCCAGTCCGAGAGGACTATCCAGATTCTGGAGGATATGCTGCGAGCTTGTGCGCTCGATTTGAAGGGGTCATGGGAGGACCATCTTCACTTGGTGGAGTTTTCATATAACAACAGCTACCAGGCGAGCATTGGCATGGCGCCGTTTGCTGCCTTATATGGAAGGAAATGTCGATCGCCACTGAGCTGGGATGACATCGGAGATCGGGAGCTGTTGGGTCCGGAGATGATAGTTGAAGCTGTGGATGTCGTGAGGGACATCAGGGAGAAGCTTAGAGTTGCACAGGATCGCTTCAAGCATTGGGCAGATGCCAAGAGGAGACCTTTGGAGTTTCAGCCTGGAGATCACGTCTTCCTGAAGATTTCTCCGAACCGTGGAGTTATTCGTTTTGGGAAGAAGGGCAAACTGAGTCCGAGGTATATTGGGCCATTCGATGTGCTAGAGCGTGTGGGAGCAGTGGCCTATCGCCTTGCTCTGCCATCATCTTTGGAGGGTGTTCACGACGTATTCCACGTATCTCAGCTACGTCGGTACGTCAGTGATCCGTCGCACACGGTCGATTTCTCAGAGATTACGGTTCGACCGGACCTGACATATGACCAGCAGCCTGTGCAGATCTTGGACCGTCGACAGAAGCAGTTGAGGAATAAGATAGTCGACCTGGTGAGAGTGATGTGGCGTCACGGATCGCCTGGAGAGTCCACCTGGGAGCGTGAGGATGATATGAGAGAGCGCTTCCCGCATCTCTTTCCCAGCAATGCTTAATGTTGATTCCGAGGACGGAATCATTTCTAAGTTGGGGAGGATGTAACGGTCGGGTTCCGATCGTACTTTCTTTGTGCACGTGCTCTTGATTGTGCACGTGCTTATTTTTGATTTTATTTGATTTTGAATATTATTGAGTGATGTATCGACGTGATCGTCTCTGGAAGTATTAGATTGTGGAATAACTTTGTAACAACATATCTCGAGTCGTTCTTCAGCGACGCCATCTCAATTGGCGTGACGTCGCGACTTTCTGCTTTGATGCGAGACGTTACGAATTTTAGTTTCGTCTCTTGACATCAAAATTTAGATCCGCCTTCTCCGCTGACTTTCTTTAGTCATCTAGAACACCCCATAATTATTTTATAATTTTTGGACTTAATTTGACCTATTTTCTATTTTTTTGAAAGCTTTAAATAATTTTAAAACCCATTTTTATAAAAGTTTTAATTACAATAAAATTACTATATTATAATAACGTATTAAGTGTTATGAATCAACTCCTGAGGGGAGAGCCCTCAAGTCTATATTTATAGCCAAAGGGGAGAATACAAGTGGGTATGGGCCCAACCACTTAGGTTGGCCCAATAACTCATCAACCCAGTAAATACCCATTCACAACACTCCCCCTTATCCAGCCATGGTTGTGGACCCCGCTCATGAATACTTCAGGATTCTGAGCCTGTTTGGGTCTCACATGGGGTGGATACTTCAGGATCCTGAGTTGGTGAGATTTGCCTCGTTAAAACCTTTGGCTATGGAAAACCCAGTGGGAAAAACCATAGTTAAGGAAAAAGAGTGCAAACGCTCTTTAACTCCCCCTGATTTGTACAAGTGACTCTGCTCATGAATACTTCTGGATTCTGAGCGTCACAGAGGGGTGGATACTTCGGGATCCAGAGTTGATTTGATTTGCCTCGTTAAAACCTTTGGCTATGGAAAACCCAGTGGGAAAAACCATAGCTAAGGGAAAAGAGTACAAATTCCCTCAACTCCCCCTGATCTGTAAAAGCTCTTAGGCTTTCAGATCTCTTAGGCTTATCTCATCACTCCTATTTACAATATTCCGAAAATGTACACAAATTACAAATTTTGTCACCATCAAGCAGCTGCTGAATCCAGGGACTCTGAGGAGGTTGCTAAGTTTTGTCGCCTCTGATGTGGTCTTCAGACTATATGGTTAGCTCCACAGAACCAGCCTCTATCCCAGTCGTCACTGGGATGTGATGTACCACCAGGCGCCCTCAAATACACCATTGGTGTGATTCTGGAATGGTGAGGATCTCGGAATGATAGGATGATGTTGCCTTCATAAGTTGCTTTGCAGATCTGCAGGGGATGGCCATCCCACTGTGGGTACCCGTTCTGTGATTTCTCAGCATAGGGACTGGACCTGAAACCTGCATTTGCATAAACATTGGAGGATGCTACTACATTTTGTAAGTCCGAATATTTCGACCCTTGGAGTAAGCGCAGAAGGCTTAACTCAGGTCTAATGGCCCTTTTTAGGTGCCAACTATCTCTGGCTAATGAGTTTACTGCAATTGTTATACCGGGACAGATGCAGTTAGCCAGGAGTGCATGATTGCACTAAGATAAGGGACTTTAGGACCAGTTATATCCTCCCCCTCTTCCAGCGATCGGAAGGGTTCTTTTTGTTCATCCAGTAAGTGTACCACCGTAGGTGTACTTTGGATGACAATGGTCCTGTTAATATCTCCAACGCACTTCTGGGCGTTTGTAACAGGATTCTATGAGCCATGACTTTATATTTGCCTAGGTCTTTTTTATTTCATGTTTAAAAGTCAGGCTAGTACATTTATTTCGGTTTTCTCTTCAGGAGATCCGATGAGATGTTAGTTGTCTACAACTAAGATCTCTAATCCTGTTCTTTGCATAGATGCAAAAACAACCTTCAGTAGGAATCATTGACTTCTCAAGTGATTCTCTTGGTTGTACATTTATTTGTTATACTTATATTTCTTCATTTGAATAGACGTCCCGAAGTCTATTCAGGCATTTTAAGGAAATGTGGAAATTATCTTTACAAGATATCCACGAAGGTATGCCGTCACAACATCCAATAACAGCATATCCAAAATTTTCCTTCGCCAAATCGTAAGGTATCCGCTTTTGATAACTTAGGGAGACTGATGCATCATTTATGAGACATGCTCATTTGAATTTGTTCGATCCCTAGTTTCAGCGAAATTTTCCTTGGGCTATAGGTTGTACCGTATAGCATACGATTTTGTATCTATTTTTCTTATGTTTGCAATACTTTGTTTTATCCACAGGTTTGACACCTTTTGGTGTCTGGACTTCAGGTCCGAACATTTCACGTTTCATAAGTGAGTCCAGCTCATCTTCTATTGCCACGTTCCACATTTTGGCCAATCTCTACGTTTTCCTTCTAGCAACGGAGTGTGGAACGATAATTTACAAACATCATCGCCATTACGATGTATATGGCAATATAATACGTGAATATATTGTCGACAATTTATGTTCTATCTGTCCAACACCTCCCCAGTACGTACAACATTTACTTAATTTCACTTTTTCCCGGCAATTCCTCTGCAGTGGATTCCGGGAAGGGTGATGGTGTGGACAGGAGCTCATTGTCCTGTGGTAGTATTGTCTTAAGGTCTACAGGAGTTTCTGTCCTTGGAGCCTGGTGGTCTGCCTCTTTTCTGTTGAGGATCAGCCACTTCTGCTGCTGGTGGATTGCATCCATTCTCGGGGATGTCAATCCTAGCTGGAGTTTTTGCAGCAGGGATGTGTGATCTGACAATCTTCTGGTTGTCAATAAATGATTCCGGTAATTGGTGAACAGTGTTCTGTGTGTGGAAGATCTTCTGGATCTCATCTACACATTGTATTGTTACCGGATCATAGTGGGTCAAGCTGTTTGTATCCCACGTTATAATTTTCTTCGCGCCAGATTTTCCAGTATCTGGGCCTATTTTTGGGAAAACTCGTCTCATCGAGATCACAGTCTTCAAGATGTGCCTTAAATGCGTCCCCCGTTTGGGGTTCTAGGTATCTTATAAGTGAGGGTGAGTCAAACCCTGCATGGATACCTAGGCGACGCTGAGTACCGATTTGGTCCTCTTTGGTGGTGCAATGGGGATTTAAGACTGCGCGACCGAAGATTCTCAGATGAGAAATGTTCGGTGGCGTTCCATATGCAAGTTGCATTGGAGACTCTGACCTCCAGAGGGTCTTATTTTCATTTACGATGCAGCATGCAGAGTTTGCATGTCCCCATGCATCCATAGGCAATCGGGATTTAATGGACGTTCAGTCCATTGGAGTCTACTTTTCAGTGACTCTGCCGACCCATTTTGGGTATGAACATGCGGCACTTGTATGTTCATTTTCAATTCCCGTTGATTGGCAATACTCTTGAAAAGACTGGGAGGTATATTTCCCAACATTAACCAGACTTATTTACAACATTTTATTGTCTGGGAAATGTGCCCGCAACATTTTTATTCTTGTGCCAATAGCTTTGGAAAAGCTAAGTTGCGGGTCTTGTAGTAGACATACGTATGAATATTCTGAGGATGCATTTATTAGTACAATGAAGTACCAAAATAGCCCACTAGGGGTGGTGGATTTTATCCACATCTGTCTCCTTGTATTCTTTTTTTTTTTTTGAGGAAGCGTGGAGATTCTTTTTCAACTTATTGTGGAGATGGCCTTGTAATTAGTCTTCCCTTATAGTAAGGGATGCGAGGGAATTTTCCCTTCTGAAGAATCTTCTGGTTCTTCAAGTCATACCCATAGGATAAGATGCTGTGCATCACAAATCCAGGGTGGCCAAGTCCAACATGCCAGAGTGAAAACTTGGCTGATGTAGGGCACTTCAGGTGCTCCGTTTAATTCTGCTTCCTTTCTCCGAATCTTCGTATGATAGAGGCCTATAAGGCTCTCAAAACGTTCAAGTGTGGATTTTACTCCTTTTTCTTGAGACGTTGCATACGGTAATTTTTCTTTTACATTTGCTTTTTCCAAATGGGATCCGTTGAAACGGATGTCCTTGAAACTTAGAAAGTTTCTTTTTGGAATTCGGAGGGATTAGTGCATCCATTATTTTTGTGTCGTTTGGGGGCAACTGTGTTGCATTCCCTGGATCTTCAATATAGCCCTGATATTGGGCTTTGTATTGATAGAAATCGTACGTGTTTATTGTCTACTAAGCATTTATGAGAGCAGTTTCAAAAGATGAAACGTATCGGCACATGCATATTTAGATAAACATTTTCATTTATTGTCTACTAAAATTTTTCAATCAAAACAGATTGCGTAATACAAAAAGCTCTCATAACAATTTGCTAAGATAAAAGTAAAAGGCTAGTTAAGCATGCCATCATTTTCGAAGTCGTCAGCTGAAAAACTTAACTGGAGCATCAGATGTCATCAGGTTTGTTTCAGCTTTATTTTTCTTGTTCTCTTTATACAAATCCTGGAGAAGATGCGGAGTTCGGCACAGTCTGGACCAGTGGCCTTTCATGCCACAATTTTGGCACTGGTCTTCCCATTCCCTCTTGGGTGGGGGGATATCATTTCTATTTTTTGTGCCTCGTGAACTTCCGCTTACTTTCATTATTTCGCTGCTGCTGTACATGACCCTTGACATTTTTCTGTTGACCCCCCTTTTTGTGGTCTTTCTTTTCTTTTATTATCTCACTTCTTTTTGAAGGAAGAGGAATAGTGAGCTTCTGGTGGGGGGCAGTGCCGGAGAGCGTATATTGTGAGTGGAGAGAAGAAGCTCTCTGTTTTGCTCGGCCATGAGTAAACATGACAGCAGCTCGGAATACTTGGTGAACTTGCGTTCACGGTATTGCTGCATGAGTATCGCATCTTTTTCATGGAAGGACGTATACGTCTTTTCCAGCATGCGATTTTCTGAGACTTTTTCACCACACAACTTCAGGCGTGCGGTGGTGCTAAAAAGTGCTGAGTTGTACTCAGCAATGGACTTAAAGTCCTGTAGTCTCATGTTCTCCCACTCATATCGTGCCCTTGGGAGTATAACATCTTTCTGATGTTTATACCTGTCCTCAAGGGCAGTCCATAGCTCAAATGGATCTTCGACCGTAAGGTATTCAGCCTTTAAGGTCTTGTCCACATGGCGGCGAATATAGGTGATGGCTTGCGCCTTCTCTATATTGCTAACATTTTCTTTTTCAGTCACAGCAGCGATGAGGGACTTTGCCCGCAGGTGAAACTTTACATCTAGCTTCCAGCTTAGATAGTTTCTCTCTGATGCTTCCAGTACTTCGAAATTAACGCTTGCAATATTAGCCATTTATCTAGTAGAGCACAATTATGCATGAATTAATAATTAATTCAGAGAAAACATTTTCATGTGGAGGCAATATTTAACGAAAAGCTAAATGTGTGGATCGGCCAGTCCCACAAGAAAGAGTCCAAAAAAGTCCACAGTCCAAATTATACAAATTTGCAGCTTAAAGAAAATGAAAATACAACTTTGGAAACCCCGTGGGTCCCATATGATATCTCCATCTTCAAGCGTGGCCTCCGTCTTCGTGGAAGTTGGTCTTCTTTCTTTGACATTTACATAAATTCCTCACTACAATTTCTCTCAAAAATAAAAGAAAAGTGCGGGAAATAAACTGTGGGACTAAACGGCCGATCCAAAAACCACATTTAGCAATTCATGCAGAAATATTGTGCTCATCAACATTTTCATCAGACATTTTCATCACAGGCATCACAGGCATTTAATATTCGCAGAGATGGATAGATAATTTAAACACTTAATAATTATTGGACCACTGGGCAACGTCATACACCGTTAGGTTACTAACGGCAGAGCGGTCGCAGGATCTTTCTAATTATTAAGTTTTAAATACAATGCACAACCACGCATATAATATCCAACAGAATATACCAGAGATGCAAAGCATGTAAATATGATTATTGCAGAAAAAAAATCATTACAATGCAAAGGTTGTAAATTGAATGGGTTTAATCAATTAAATTGATTAAGAGCCCAAAATAAACATTTTCTTTGTCAGAGGAAAAAGTTTTCCTCATCATCCCAAAAGCCCCCTCCAAGAATCCCCAAAAAGTCCTCGCCTGCCCGGTATTTGTCCCGTAATTTACCGTGATTTTTCACGAATATTTTGCCCTTAAATCCCCATTTTAAATTAATTTTTAGGCTAATAAATTGCCTTTTGAGGCAAATTTATAGCCCTTTGCCTCCCCCTTTTTTTTCCAGATAAAACAACATGCGGGTCTGAAGCCCGCAGTCGACCTGTGGGCTTCGGGCCCATAGGCTTTTTTTTTTCTTTCTCTTCTTTCCTTTTTTTTTTGAAATCTGTGGGCCTGAAGCCCACAGATCTGCTGTGGGCTTCAGGCCCACAGATCTGGAATTTTTTTTTTTTTTGAATTCTGTGGGCCTGAAGCCCACAGATCTGCTGTGGGCTTCAGGCCCACAGATCTGGAAATTTTTTTTTTTTTTTTTTTTTGTTTCTAGGGTTTCTGGGGGGGCGGGCGCCGCCGCCGCCCCCTGCGGGGGGCGGCGGGGGCCGCCCCCCCGCAGGGGGGCGCGGCCGCGGAGGCCGCCCCCCCTGCAGGGGGGGCGCGGCCAAGGCCGCCCCCCTGCAGGGGGGCGCGGCCTCGGGGGCCGCCGCCCCCTGCAGGAGGGGCGGCGGGGGGGCCGCCCCCCCTGCAGGGGGAGGCGGCCTCGGGGGCCGCCGCCCCCTGCAGGGGCGGCGGCAGGGGCCGCCCCCCCTGCAGGGGGAGGCGGCCAAGGGGGCCGCCCCCCCTGCAGGGGGAGGCGGACATGGGGGCCGCCGCCCCCTGCAGGGGCGGCGGCGGGGGCCGCCCCCTGCAGGGGCGGCGGCGGGGGCCGCCCCCCCTGCAGGGGGAGGCGGCCATGGTGGTGGGGGGGTTTTTCCGGCGAGGGGAGGGTTTTGGGGGGGTCCGGTGACGGGTAGCCGCCGGAGGGTTCAAAATTAGGGTTTTAACCCTAAAAATTGAGTTTTTACCCTAAAAATTGGGTTTTTGGGATGAAAAATCCGTCGTTTTCAAGGCGACGATGAATCCCCATGACGATCTTGTGAGATCTAGGGGAGGGGTAATCATACGTATGATTAAAAATCTTGTTTTTAGAGTTTTTACCTCTATATCCGTCCTCCGGATATAGCGACGGTTGCTCGAAGCCCTACGCGGATGACGACCCTTGATGGAGGAAGCCTTGCACCGCGCTCGTGGATCTACCGTCTCGCCTTCGCCTTCGCCTTCGCAACGAACGGAAAAATTTGTGAGAAAAAAATTTTTAGAGACTCGTGCTGATAACGTGTTATGAATCAACTCCTGAGGGGAGAGCCCTCAAGTCTATATTTGTAGCCAAAGGGGAGAATACAAGTGGGTATGGGCCCAACCACTTAGGTTGGCCCAATAACTCATCAACCCAGTAAATACCCATTCACAACATTAAGGAATTTTTAGGCAAAATTTTAGAATTTTTGGCCGCACCAATTTCGTGTGAGGGAGAGGAGAGTAATTTTTAAGTAAATTAATTATTTTAAATTATTTTAATAATATTTTTCCGAACCCAAACCCTAACCCTAGCTCTAACCTATTTAAGTTAGCCCTAGAAAAAGTTATTTCGTCATAGCTCAAAACCCTAGCCGCCGTTTCATCTTCTAAAGCTTCGTCGCAACGTTGCGACGATCGCAGCGTGCACGACCGGAGCTCTCCCCCGCAAATCCCCTTGCACGACCGGAGCTCTCCCCCGCATCGCCGCTCGCTCAGCCGCTGCATCGCTTTCCCCGTTGTCGCCCGCTCCGACCGAAGTTCTCTCTCGGTCTGACCGAGAGGCTCCCTCGCACAGCCGCCCGCATCGCCCCGCTCCGCATCGCCAGCGCTTGACCGACCCGCCCCGTCGGTCTGACCGAGGCCCGCTCCGCACCCGACGCCGCTCCGCACCCCGCTCCGCTGCCAGCTCCGTCCAAGCGCCCGACCGACAAGATCTGTCGGTCTGACCGAACAAGACCCTCGCACCGACGCCGTGCCGACCTCCCCCGCATCGCAGCTCGCACGACCGAGAGCTTCTCTCGGTCTGACCGAGAGAAACCCTCGCACCGAGGGTGAACGACCGACGGCCTAGTGTCGCAAGTGGGTTTCTCCCACACCAACTTCTGTGGTGGGCCCCCCAAGTGCTCCTGAGGTGTTGTGGGCCCCCTTGGACCCCTAGCACTGCTGTGGGCCCCACTTGGACGTGCCACTTCGTGGATTTGCCGTCTACGACGTTGCGACACGTCGTAGGCCTTCGTCGCAAGTTCGAACTTTTGGAGAGACGTGCGAGGACCAGATCTGAAGCCGAGGAGTCCTCCGATCAGACCCGACATCCAATCGACAGCAAACTCCGGTTCAGGTTGGTTCCCCGAAACTCGTAGAAACCCCCACAATAGCTGACTGAACCCTAAACTAAAAACCGTCAACTTGAACTAAATTTAATTTTCAGCTCCTGTAAAACGTTGTGCGAACATAGAAAATCGACGAACGGACAAATTTGACTGTGCACATAGGATAGATCGTCGATTAGGTTGATACATCAAAAAAAAGTGACTTTTGACGAATAGGATAGTCCCGAAAACCTAGAAACGAAACCTAATAGGATTTGACGAATTCGCGACCTGACACCGTCGCCGTGACTGTTTCAGACGGACTACCGCGGACGCGACGACTGGACGCGACGCTTCGGGAGGACGACACGCTCGCCATCGCAGGCAAGTGTACCCACTTGCGTTTTTGACCGTGCTTTGGTCTTAGGTTGCTAGAACTGTTAGACTGTGAATGTATGGAACCGGACGTGAAATGATAGCGTCTGGGATGACTCCTGACGGCTCAGACTTGACGACGAAGTCTGAGCCTGACAACAACAATTTTTTCATGCTGTAGGGCTATCATGTGTGTGCGTGTGTGTGGACACCCTAGAATAACCCTTCCCGTCTTGACACGTCACGTCCCGTCTTGCACAGCCCGCTGGGCAATAGGGCACTCGCCGAGTGATCCCTTGTACAGACTCACAGCCTGCGGGCAATAGGGCACTCTCCAAGTTGAGAGAGTGATCCCTTGTACGGATACACAGCCCGAGGGCAATAGGGCACTCTCCAAGCTAGAGAGAGTGATCCCTTGTACGGATTCTCAGCCTGCGGGCAATAGGGCACTCGCCAAGCTAGAGCGAGTGATCCCTTGTACGGATATCTTGTCTTGTCTTGTCTTGGGGTTTGGGGTTGGGTTGAGCGTGCGCACGGCAAGAGGGTCTGATCCCCCTCGAACCGTAAGGCGTGAACCCTTTCGTGTCTCACTTGTCTTGTCCTGCCTTGCTTCCGTCACGTCACGTCTTGTCCTGACACCTGTAGGCTAGTCCCGTAGTTGGTAGCACACGCTACCACTACTACTTGTTACGCTTTACTTTCCTGCTACGTTACTTCTCTTGTACTTGTTGTAACCCCAGCATGCTAATCAACCAGTAAAACGTTGTCTAAAAAGTTGATACACTTGCAGTTTGGTCTAACCCTTTTTGTAGACCTGACCTGACGTACAGTTCCTTCTTTTGGTGCTGTACGTCAGGTGTTGAGCCAGAGTACGTTGACGAGGCGGACTTGCCAGCTGACGGAGAGCCGGAGGACGTTGATCCGGAGTACGACCCGGAGGAGGACCAGAGTTAGAGGCCTCTTGTTGCTGATCCAGATTTCTATTCTAGTTTAGTTTGGGTGGGTAGCACCTGTTGCTTTCTTGTCTAGGTTGGGTGCTTGCACCAGTAGTTTCCGTTTCTGCAGTTGTAGCCTTCGGGCGTTTTAGACTCTCAGTACTTTTGGATGTTTTAATTTGGAATAAAATGAATTGATATCTCTTTTCAATACTTTGTTGTTTCCGTACTAACTTGCAGGGACCTGTTGCCTTTGTTTGGAATATCACAGACGCTTATTGGGTCTGGGCTCATTGCCCAGGCCTAAGCGGGCCTTAGTCACGCTTCGCCTCCGACCTTTTTGGGAAGCGGGGCGTGACACATCTTGCATAGGTCAGCCTTTCCAATTTAGCCGTGGCATGATCAAGACATAAGGGTCGTCCCACAAGCGAAGCAACAACAACAATGTTTAGTATTTCCCCGGTCCACATGACTAATGGAAACCCATGAAATTGGACCCAAACAGGGACCATCACCAATATATCCTGATCATACTAAAGCATTGGGCTCCACCTTTGTAGAACAGTTAAGCGACATCAAAAAGCCATGGCCCTCCATAAAGAATATTCTCACAGTCTTCCGTATTTTCAAATCTGAAATAAAAGAACCCATTATCTCTACTGAAAATCTGAACACCCTTACTAAGCTTCCACAGTCGGTCTACCCATGCTCTCAATTGACCATAGTAGGGTACATCACCCAATACATATCAAACCAGAGTGTTCCGCCAGCGTTCATTTCCCTTCTCAACCATTGAACCCAGGACCTTGCCAATGCTTATACCATCCTCACTGATTGAAGCTGGTGGAATGTAAGCCATTGTCAAGGACTCATCATAGGAGTGTCTATTAGCACAAACTTCGGACCATGAAAGTTTGGTAGCCGCAGTATTGATTTTAATATTGAACTTTGGCCTTATAGGCATTACATCAGGAACCTTGTGAGCACTGTCCTTACCTATCGCATCCGTGTGATGAGAAGCTCCGTGTCTAGGGTTGTACCGCCCCCATGCCTAAATCCTTGATTGTATTGTCCCTTACCCTGGTGATTACCCGATTCCCCTTTAGGAGGCGCAAGGTTGATCTTGCATTGAACCCGTACAGCTCCTTTCACAGATTTTCCTTTCCGCGTGATTGTCTGCCATTGCCCTTTATCATCGTCTGGCACACCCTTATCTCCAGACGGTCCCTCCTTGCTGATTTTGCCTTGGTCTCCAGCACCCTTTCCCATATTCTCTTGACCATCTTTGTTGGTCACGGTAGCCTCCGGATCGCCCGGATCTCCAGTGACCATCTCTTCCTGTCTTTACTTATATATATACTAGTCATTACCCGTGCCCATAGGGCACAGTTTATTTAATGGCTGAGTTTTTCTCACCCACAAATTTCAAGTTCCCCCAAATTTCAAGTTTTCCCACAAAATTTCAAGTTCCCCCCAAATGTAAGTTTTCCCCCAAAATTTAAGTCCCCCCCAAAATTGACATTACCACCTAGGACAAACTTGCCACGTAGGACAAAGCTTTGTCCTAGTAGGAAAAGATTCAAAATCTTCATAGAACTGGAAAAAACTGGTCGGAAGGGGTGAGAATAAAAAGTGTGGGTGGGTGGGTGGGAAGGGTCCATGGGCAAAAATACAAAAACCGGGGTTGTATGTGCAAAATTCCCCACCTCCTCTTTTATCCCTCAAAATCTCATCTCTTATATTTTCTCTTATCCAATTTCCCTGTTTTATATAATAGATATCTAAATTCTATTATCCAATTTCTCATGTCAAAATTCTCTTATCAATTTCTCTTGATAACATCCGTCTTTTATATAATAGATATCTCTTATCCAATTTCTCTTGTCCAATATCTCTTATCCAATTTCTCTTGATAACATCTCTCGTTTGTAATATAGATATCTCTTATCCAATTTCTCTTGATAACATCACTCTTATCCAATTTCTATTGTCCAAAATCTCTTATTCAATTTCTCTTGATAACATCCCTCTTTTATAATATAGATATCTCTTATCCAATTTATCTTGTCCAATATCTCTTATCCAATTTCTCTTGATAACATCCCTCTTTTATAATATAGATATCTCTTATCCAATTTCTCATGTCCAATATATCTTATCCAATTTCTCTTGATAACATCCCTCTTTTATAATATAGATATCTCTTATCCAATTTCTCGTGTCCAATATCTCTTATCCAATTTCTCTTGATAACATCCCTCTCTTATAATATAGATATCTCTTATCCAATTTCTCATGTCCAATATCTCTTATCCAATTTCTCTTGATAACATCCCTCTTTTATAATATAGATTACTCTTATCCAATTTCTCATGTCCAATATCTCTTATCCAATTTCTCTTGATAACATCCCTCTGTTATAATATAGATATCTCTTATCCAATTTCTCTTGTCCAATATCTCTTATCCAATTTCTCTTGATAACATCCCTCTTTTATAATATAGATATCTCTTATCCAATTTCTCTTGATAACATCACTCTCTTATAATATAGATATCTCTTATCCTATTTCTCTTGTCCAATTTCTCTTATCCAATTTCTCTTGATAACATCTCTCATTTGTAATATAGATATCTCTTATCCAATTTCTCTTGATAACATCACTCTTTTATAATATAGATATTATCCAATTTCTATTGTCCAATATCTCTTATTCAATTTCTCTTGATAACATCCCTCTGTTTATAATATAGATATCTCTTATCCAATTTATCTTGTCCAATATCTCTTATCCAATTTCTCTTGATAACATCCCTCTTTTATAATATAGATATCTCTTATCCAATTTCTCATGTCCAATATCTCTTATCCAATTTCTCTTGATAACATCCCTCTTTTATAATATAGATATCTCTTATCCAATTTCTCTTGTCCAATATCTCTTATCCAATTTCTCTTGATAACATCTCTCGTTTGTAATATAGATATCTCTTATCCAATTTCACTTGATAACATCACTCTTCTATTGTCCAATATCTCTTATTCAATTTCTCTTGATAATATCCCTCTTTTATAATATAGATATCTCTTATCCAATTTATTTTGTCCAATATCTCTTATCCAATTTCTCTTGATAACATCCCTCTTTTATAATATATATATATATATATATATATATATATATATATATATATATATATTGACAAGTGTATATATATATATATATATATATATATAATCAATTGATTCTTAATTAACTGTTTGTTATGTGCAGGATAAAACGAAAGTGCAAAGGCCAATAATCTCTTAAGAGCTCCATGCATGTGGTGGGATGAAAAGCACTTTAGTAATCCAATATGCTTCCTAAAATATTATTAAAAAAGGGTTAATCTTTTGTTTCTATTCATTTTGGAGGGAACTCCTTTAAAGGTTGTGCCTTGTGGCTCCGAATGTGAAGAAGGGACAAGGCATCAAAGAGATAAAGAACCAGAAATTGAATTGAAAGGCTTCTCCAATTGACATCCATGCAGACTGTAATTATATACGGACTCTCTGTGCAATTGACTTCCGAACTTCAATTCTTCATCACAAGTTTCAAGCCACCAAGGCCAAAGTTCATTGCCGCTACTTGAGTTGCACGAAGTGACGACTACATCTTATCAGACTCAGATCTGGCCCATGCCGACTAATAGAGATGACTACGCCTACACACTGAGATTCTCTAAACTCTATTATTATTATTATTTGTATGTAGTAGTGTAGCGATCTCTGTGGGGAATACCGTATTTGTGATACTGTCGGGGTTTTGTCTGGTGGGTGCTAGACAGGAGGGACTTGACTAGTTGGGACTAGTCAAGTGAGAGCATATACTAGGATTAGTTTTGTTGAGCACTTTGGTGAGTGCAAGTACTTAAAACCAGGTGAGTGTAGAGTGGGTGCTCTAGCTACAGGTTGTACCCGGTAACATTTCTAATATAGTATTTGCTTTCGGAGCTGGACGTCGGTCGTTGGGTCGACCGAACCAGGGTATATCGTCTGTGCATGCTGTGACTGCTTTCTTATACTCTGCGTTTGATTGATTGTGTTATTACTACGTGTGATTTCTCGTGGGTTGCACGAGAATTTTTATAAGCCTATTCATCCCCCCTCTAGGCTTAGATCCAGATCCAACAAACTTGACATGAATACCAAGTCACTTCTGTTTTGTTGCTGAAAGTTCTGTTTGAGGAGAATTGTTAGATAATATGTGAGGAGCATTGGGAAGATTTAAAAGAAAAGTTCAGTATAGACGAGACAGCTGATGATTGGCTACCAAGAATGTGGAGATTGCGGTCATATAAGGTTGATGCATATTTGAAAGACACATTTTGGGCAGAAATGACAACTAGCCAACAGAGTGAGAGTATCAATGCCTTCTTTGATGGTTATGTCAATGCAAAGATAGCTCGTAGACATTATTACACAATATGATAAGGCAATTGCCGATCGTCATGTATCCGAATCCTTTGAAGATTTCATGACTTTGAGCACCATCCCTCAAATATGTTTTTGACATTGGATTGAAAAGGAAGCGGGAAAAACATACACGAGTGTGATCTTGAAGGTATGTTAGTGGGAATTTTCAGCCGGTTTTTCTCTTTATCATGAAGAAGTGGAAACAGATGGGATGAAGACAATTTATCTTGTTGGTGACGAGGAAGATGAAAAGCATAAGTGGTAAGAAGTGATTTTTATCGGGTGGATGATACAAAGCTTACATGCACTTGTGCATTTTTTGAAACAGAAGGAGTTCTATACAAGCATATATTAAATATCATACATCATAATCTGATGAAAACAATTCCAGATAGATATCTCTTGCACCGGTGAAAAATTGAGGCGAGACATAGAAATATTTATTGCGTTAATGCTATAAATTTGAGGTATAATGAAGCTAATTATGAGGAAAGTATTATTATAAGGAACTGGGCAGTCCTTGCTAAGTTCAATAGGGCACTAGACATGGTATCGGATTCTGATACCCATCTTTGCAAGATGGAAACTATGCTAGAAAACTTTATACTGGAAGCTGAGAAAGAAATAAGGCCCAAAGAGATGCCTATTCAAAGTGATCAAAATAAAAGCCATGTATGTTCTAATGTTCCTAATGTTCCTGCACATGTAGGCTGTGTTTGGTTGCAAGGAAAAGAAAAGAAAAGGAAAGAAAAGTGATGTGAAAGTTAATTTCCATTGTTTGGTTGTATAGAAAAGTAAAAGGAAAGAAAGTGACAAGGAAAATGAAAGAAAAAAACCTATAGAATTTTTCTCTCTACTTTTCTCTCCCACATCGGAAGGAACCCGTTTTCTTTCCCAAAAATTTTCTTCCCTTTTCTGAGCCAAAAATTTTATCGACAACAAAAATTATCTTTTTGTTATTGCTCATTTTTTATTTCAGAAGAATGGTTTTGGATTGAGTTTAATAGAAAAATGAGACCCTTTAAAATAATAATTATAAATAAAATCATATTTTCTTTCTAGTTTTCCTTTTCATTTTCATAAGCAACCAAACATGAGAAATCATTTTCCTTACCATTTTCCTTTTAATTTTCTTTACAATTTTCCTCACTAACCAAACATAAAAAAGAAATCGGTTTCCTTTTCCTTTTCTTTTTCTTTCTATTTCCTTTTCATTTCACTTTTCTTTTTTTCCTTTTCCATGCAACCAAACACAGCCGTAGTGTTAACAAATGGGGAAGTGATAATAGTTCGTGCTCTTGAGTGTCCCGTAAAAACAAAGGGGTGTCCAAAAAAATGCAAGCCAAATGAAATCTGGGCTTGAAATATCCAAAGAAAAGAAGACAGTAAAGCAAAGAAAATGCGAAAATTGTCAACATCTTGGTCATTATAAGACAAATTGTCCTTTGTTGGTAAGTTGACTATTCTTACATACCGTCTATGTTGAAATTGGTATTTTGAATTATATACTCATTGCAATTTTTATGATTTATGTACTGAAGAAGCAGTAACAAGAAGAAGAAGCCATGATATAGATGATATTAAATGTGTATTTTTACTTCAGAACATTACCCTCTAAAACTGGATATATGGGAGTTTGTACAAGGTATACATATGCTATGTCCACTGTGTCCATCTTGACGGTACAATTGAAATCCATATATAGGAGTTCTATTGTCCATGTTCTGGATAATATGATCAACTTGTTATCATGTGCTTGCTTGATTGTTTGCTTGTTTTTCTGTTTTGAAGACTGATCTATGTTCAAGAGCCATATTGTGCCTAAATTTCAAGAGCCATACATTTCTATTTTGCAGACCGATCTAAGTTTCCAGAGCCATGTTGTGCCTAACTTTCAAGAGCCATCCAGTTTACAAGATTGATTTCAATTAATAGTTATGGAACCATGTTTGATAATTAGTGTTTCTAATCATTTTGAACAAGACAGCAGTATTTGGTATGTTTCCAGTATGCAATTATTGGTAATGGCATTATTTCAGTATGCACCATGAAGCTATACTTGGAGTTATTGGTATGTTTCCAAATACATTTGATTCAGGAGGCAACATAGCATTATGAAAGTTATTTGGGATATAATTGCATTATTACCTACAAAATCTGGAAATATATGCATCAGTTTTTGTTGAATCTGGAAATATATGCATCATTGTGATCGCAATATTTTGGTGAATCTTGCTCTTGTTATCCTGAAACATCGGTTATGTTTTTAGTTTTGTGATTTTCAGTACTTTTTTCCATTTTTTATTTGGGGGGAATTGTAGAAATTCAGAACAGTTCGATACAGACTAGAACCAGTAGAAGGTTTGTGTAAATTTATGTTTGGGAACTTTTTATGAACATTTTTGCTTAAACTCTTTTTGCAAAACATGTTCCTTCATTAAAAGTACAAACTATGAATTTAAGTTCCAATCACCTTATCTCAATGTTTTTTGCAGTTTGAATATTATGTCCAATGTAAATATTGATACTATGATTGCTAACTAGGCATTCATTTCCTTTTGCATCATCTGGTTTTCTCTTATGGAATTTATTTTGTTTCATCCATTGTGGACAGGGACATCAGAAAAGAATGCTACTTCTGTTGACGATATTTCATCTCTAAACCAGAAGATGTGAATTTACCTCTACTTGTTATAATATTTCATTTTGTAAAAAAAAAAAATCACGCGTCTTTTCGGGCTTTGTGATTTCTGACTGGCAGGGAATTGATAGGATCACTAGTCCGCCTGATGCAAATTACACTTACTCTATCCTGGCTGGAGTCAGTGCTGGTATTGACATGGTGATTATCTTATGGCTATGGCTTTACCTCAATATATGCAGTTAAAGAGAACAAGTTTTGATCATAAGCACAGTTGATTACATGAACTAATGTTATTGCTCTTATTGCACAACTGCAGGTGCATATCGCAAGTAATGGTGACTACATTCTCAGGTTATTGAGCTGAAGAATGACAGATGTTTGACACTCATTATGAAAAATGTTTCATCTGGCTTCGCATGCTCTTTGGATACGATTGGTATGGAAGCACAATCAAGAGAGTCAATTACTAGAAAAGCGTGATCAGAAGAGATAAATGCCTGGGTATTGACATGGAAATTGAAGTGGTTCTCTGATGAGACTCAGCTGAAGTTTGTGGTAGTGCTGAGGGTGATTCACTTGGGCTTAACAGCATCTTGTCTTCATGTGAAGAGTATACGATGATTGTTTGTACGATTGTTTTGTTTATTTATTCTATTCATTCTTTACATTGTTTTCCAGGCAATTAATTTTTTGTACAGTCGGCTTGTGTGATGTTTGCTCGGAACTCATTAGCAGATGGAGTCCAGTCCTTGTAGCGTAAAAATTGTACATATATTTGAGAACATTGTAAAGGAAATTTGTATTTGTAGTGAAACGACTATTGTTGACGAGCCTACTAACAAGATTGGGCCCCGCCGATGAGGCCCACGGGGAAAATGAGGCCCAATCAACGAGGACCCCGGAAACTCTCAAACTCGAACTGCCCACAGGCCAGCCCGCGATCAATGGGAGAAACCACTCCCCCGAAGAATGGGGGGCATTAAATGCCCGTCAGGGAGCTCCGGAATGGGCGGACCCGCGACGCTGGCAGGCACCATGATGGACATAGTGGCGAACGGCGTGACGGCGTGACCGGGGACAAGCGTCCCCCATGATGCCGGCAGGCGCCGTCGCGGGGAATGGCGTGGCGACGTGGACTAGAGGTGATCACGGCAGAACCACCTATAAAAGGACCAGAGGGACAACGGAGCAAGGGATCGAACCCAGGTATTCTAACCGAAGATATACCATCAACGATCTTGGTCTTTCGCCATTCCTTTTCCCTCCCCCTGCTCGTGCCAGGGGTCAGCGTATCAATCTCCTTTCGAGTCGTGCCTACCTCGTCGAGTATCCTTCAGACCCTGATCTGACTTAGGCATCGGAGAGGATACGGCCGGAACCAAGGTCCGACCACCCTGACGAGTTTCTCTCGATCCAGGGAGAAGTAGACCGAGGCGTCGAGGCTACCCCTCGACGCTCTTCCGATCGAGGCCGAGTCCATAGAAGCCGAGCCAAGGCTTCCCCTCCGCTCTGCTTCAACCAGGAGCCAACGTCCTGCTCGGATCCGGCGCTCGACCCCGACGCCAACTCCAACCCGCGCCGAGTGCACGTGCGCCCGGCACTCCCAAGGGATGATCCCGGCACTCCCAAGGGGTCATCATCGACCCCTTGACCTCGTTGACCACTCAATCCCCGGTCAACGATCCTGCGCTGAGAAAACACTCGTAAACATCTGGCGCCGTCTGTGGGAACCGAAGCAAGCCCACGTCAAACCACTGGAATGGAAACCATTTGCAATGGAGCGGGGTGCCTGCCTCCCATCCAGGAGGAGGGAAATTACATTCCCTCTGAAAATCAGCTCAGCCACACCACCGAGGGGACAGGTGAGTCCCGATCGGTCACCCAAGAGCAGCTCCGCACCATCGCCTAGGAGACTAACGGCAACATCCGGACGTTGGCCACCACGATTCAGCAACTCGTTGGCGACGTGCCTGTCCGGGGAGATGAGCTGAGCGAGGCCCACCGATGGGGAGGAGACCACCAATCTGTGCGGTCCGTCGTCGTCACCGACCATGGGAACGGAAGGCCCAACCTGGAGCGGCGATTCACAATGCCAGGCTTCGACCCGGTGCGGTCTTCCACCCCCGCCTCGTATCACGAGGAAGGCAAGAGGGGCTTCGAGCAATCGGATGGGAGGTCGGTGACCGCCTCGACTAGACGATCATATTCATCCAGGCACCGGCAGGACCATCGCCGAGACTTTCTGGATCGGTCCCGTCGGAGTGGAAGTCCCCCCCCCCCCCCCGGGCGAGGCAGGATAGGTGGGAACACCGGGGCAGAAAAAGGGACGTGCCTAGAAGGAGCCCCGCCCCCGGCTTTCGGGGGACACTAGGGGCGGCCAAGCCTGAACCCATCATGCTGCCTGACGAGCGCGAGATAAATGAAGGAGGACAGCCGGGGGTCGTTAATGGTGAGCGATGCCCCCTGACCCGAAGGATAACTGAGGCACGAGTGCCCTCGAGTTTCAAGGTGCCGACACTGGAGAAGTACGACGGCACGGGTGATCCTGCCGACCACGTAATGGACTATGAGGGGGGTCATGGCATTTCAGGGGGCAGACGACACCCAGCTATGTAGAGGTTTTTATTCCACCCTCCTGAAGGTGGCAAGGACCAGGTACCATAGCCTGCCCAATCGATCCATCGATAGCTTCGAGGAGCTCGCCCAGCTGTTCTGTAGACAGTTCGTGGCCGGACGGCGGGTAAGGCCGGATTCAGAACTTTTGTTTAATGTGGTGCAGGGTCCCGGGGAATCCCTGAGGCACTTCATGCGCCGCTTCAACACAGAGCGACTCAATGTAGAGAGCTGCCCCAAGCTGGTAGTGAAGACGGACCTGAAGAAGGGGTTACGGCACCGGGGCCTTAAGAAATCGCTGCACAACGACCCCCCGAAGGACCTTGCCGGGGTTATGGCGCGAGCTGAGCGCTTCATGCTGATGGAAGAGGCCCTAGCCATCGACGAAGGAAGGGCCAAGCGAGGATCCCAGCGCGACGAGAGTGAGCACCGCGGCTCGGAAGAGCGACGACAGGAGAAAAAGGCCCGTGGCAAGCAGCGAAGAGAGGACCCGCGGCACGCCCAGCTAAACGCTGCCCCGAATGTGGTCCTCGCGCAGGCACAGAAGGTGGGGCGCATGAACCGACCTCCTCCGAAGATGAAAAGGGGCGGGAGAGACGAAGAAAAATACTGCAAATATCACAAGGACAACGGCCACGACACCGACGACTGCTGGCATTTGAAGAAAGATATAGAGAAGCTAGTGAGTCGGGGCCACTTAAAGAACTTCACTGACGATCCCGCCCCAGGCGAGGGGACGTCCAGGCAGCTGGCTAAAGGGAAGAAGGTGAACGTGGTCCAGGCGCCCCTGCGGATCATCGAGTGAGCGGACGGGGCCGACGGCCGAGACCTCGCCGGACGGGGGCAGTCTCGGCCAGGACTCCTTGTGTCTTTTGTTTGTTTTCCTCCAAATGTACTACGCTGTGGGATGAAGAAGAAGAAGGTGCATTTTTGATACAAACGTGGTCTCCTTTTCCACTTTTTGAAGAATGGCACGATTAGGAACTCGATCTCCTCTCCCAGAGGGACTGCTTCAACTCGGTAGACCGGAGGCCCCAGACCGAGACGATCGGCCGTAAGGCTGGGGGCAACTCCCCCAGCAGGCCAATCTAAAAACCCGCTCGTAAGGCCGGGGGCAACTCCCCCGGTAGACAGAGACATCGGTTGGTCGTAAGACGAGGGATAGCTTCCCTCGCCGACCGAACGACCCGCCCGCTCGTAAGGCCGGGGGCAACTCCCCTCGCAGATGGGGACATCGGTCGGTTGTAAGCCGAGGGATAGCTTCCCCTGCCGACTGAACGACCCGCCCGCTCGTAAGGATGGGGGCAACTCCCCCGGCAGACGGGGACATCGGTCGGTCGTAAGCCGAGGGATAGCTTCCCCCGCCGACCGAACGACCAGCCGGCTCGTAAGGCCGGGGGCAACTCCCCTGGTAGATGGGGACATCGGTCGGTCGTAAGCTGAGGGATAGCTTCCCCCGCCGACCGAACGACCCGCCCGCTCGTAAGGCCGGGGGCAACTCCCCCGGCAGAGGGGGACATCGGTCGGTCGTAAGCCGAGGGATAGCTTCCCCCACCGACCGAATGAACCGCCCGCTCGTAAGGCAAGGGGAAACTCCCCCGGCAGACGGGGCCACCGGTCGGTCGTAAGCCAAGGGATAGCTTCCCCCGCCGACCGAACGACCCGCTCGCTCGTAAGGTCAGGGGCAACTCCCCCGGCAGACGGGGACATCGGTAGGTCGTAAGCCGAGGGATATCTTCCCCCACCGACCGAACGACCCGCCCACTCGTAAGGCTAGGGGCAACTCCCCCAGCAGATGGGGACTTCGGTCGGTCGAAAGCCGAGGGATAGCTTCCCTTGCTGATCGAATGACCCGCCCGCTCGTAATGCTGGGGGCAACTCCCCCAGTAGACGGGGACATCGGTCGGTCGAAAACCGAGGGATAGCTTCCCTTGCTGACCGAACGACCCGCCCGCTCGTAAGGTCGGGGGCAACTCCCCCGGTGAGAGGTGACGACCGGTGGTTACAAGCCGAGGGGCAGACCCCTCGCCGACTTAAGAACCCACGCGCTTGGAAGGCTGTGGGCGAATCCCCCCAGACGAGGGACTCGGCAGATCTTAAGCCAAGGGGCAACCCCCTTCGCTGAACGGCCGATCCTACTGACCGCGAGACAGGGAACAGGTCAGCCTTTTGCGGGGCGGCTATTTAAGCAAACCAAGCATTATGGCTAAAAGAAAGACTATGGAAAAAAGACAGTAAGAAGCCAAAAAAGCTAAGGGTCCTCGCGGGGCAGAAAACCCCCAGCAGAGGAATTATATAAATCAAGTTGTTCAAAATTACAGGCCCAAAAAAGGAAGAAAAACGGGGGTTCGAGATACAAGGGCCTAAGGCCCTGGGGCACGGGAGGAAGCATCCTCGGGCACCTCGCCCTGCTCGGAGCGCGGGGGATCAACGGGCACAAGTGGCTGCCAGGCGTGCTCCGCAAACCGGTGGAAGGAATCCCGGATGACGTCAACAATCCGGGGGGCGAGAAGGTCCTCGTAGGAACTGAAGGCCTCCCTAAAGACCACCGTGATCCTTTCCCCCAGGACCCCGCCGGTACCCCGCTCCACCTCATCGATGAACTGGGTCATCTGGCGCAGGTCTGCCAGCTCGCTCCGGAGATCGCTCCTCTCCTGGCGGAACGGCTCCTCTGCCTTATGGGTTGATCTCTGAGCATCGTCCAGCTCGCCCGAGAGATCCATCACCTGACCGGCAAGCTCGTCCACCCGGTGTTGTAAGTGACGAGCTTCCATGCGCGCCTCTCAGAGGGCCACCTCGGCGTCCCCGGCCCTTGCTCGCTCTCGGATCAAGGTCTCTTCCAACTACCTCGCCCGGGCCACACGACATTGCACCTCGACGGCCATCGTGGTGGCCTGTGCAAAGAAAGAAGTTATACGGGGAACAATCGAGAGACTGATTCAAAAACAGCAGGCCAGCCGAACCTGTTGAAGCTGCCAGACCAGGGAGTCTGACAGCTTGTTGGCAGGAGCCCTTTCCAGCCGAGCTCGATCCCTCGGGAGGACCGAGCCGTGCGCCAGCTGGTTAGCCACGGTCCGATCGACGAACACCGAGTCCCTGGGGGCAAACTCGGGGACCGCCAAGGCATTCGCCAGCATACCACCGGCCCCCACCAGGGAAGGTTCGGCCGAGACAGTGGCAGTGGTCACCAAGGTCAGCGGGAGGGCCTCGCCGGAGGTCGGCGGTGCTTCAGGGACCACCGGGGCGCGGGTCTCCCTGCCCTACTTCCGCCTCTTCCTCTCGCTCGGACTGGCGGAGGTGGGAGGGGAGCGCTTATGCCTTGCACCGTGACCCCCCGAGGGTGCCCGGCAGAGGGGATCGGCACCCGTAACTCTCCCCTCTGTTGGGGCAGGGCGGGGAAGCTCGGCCCACGGAGCCTCGCCTTCGGGAAAGTTCTCCACAACCGGGGGGAGGGTGATCGCCACTGTCGTGGGCTCCACTCTACCCTCGGTCGGCTCGGCCTGACGCACCTCTTCATCAACGGTGCGGCGATGCGCTGGGCCCGAGGGGTTCCCTCGGTTCCGGCCCGGGTGAATTCGCGCCCGGCCATATCTGCAGAAGAGGAAAAAATCAGGGTAAGCAAAAGGAGAAACAGAAAGAAGGGGTGGGCCTACCGGGGGACCATAAAACGGTATTGAGAAGCAGGTCATCCAGCAGGGGCCAGATCGACTTCTCCTCTAAAGTAAGAGACGACATCAGCCGAGCCGCTGCCTGGTCGGCCTCGGAGAGGGCCAACGACAAGTCGTGCTGACATAGCCCTCCCCAGCCCGTCAATATCTCAGTGTCCTCAGGAAAGAGGACGAAGACGTAATTCGAGCTCCAGTCCCCCACCCAACGGGGCAGACCGAGCAGGCATTGCCTCCCCGCACGAGCCCGGAGGTGCTGCCATGACCTTTGGCTGACTGTCTGGACCCGATAGTAGTGGAAGAGAAGTGGAAGGGATGGTTCAATGCCATGGGCACGGCAGAGCATGATAAATCTGGTCAACACCGCCACGGAGTACGGGGTCAGCTGGCATAAGGATACCGTCAGGCGCTTAATGAATTGGATGATGATGGGGTGAAGGGGGAAACGGAGGCCCAGGCGAAAGCTTTCGACATAGATGCCGACTTCGTTAACCCGAGGAAAGCAAATCCGCTCGTCAAAAAAGGGGACCCGGACGTCATACGGGTGACACAGATACCTTTCCCAGATTTCTGCGACCACTGGGAAAGTCGCCTTAGACGGTGAACTAAGGACTACCGGGGGAACATCATATCTCTCAACGGCCCGAGCCACGTCGTCGCCAACAGGGTCCGTGTAGAGTTTTATTTTCCCATTATCCCGAACTGAATTAGCCCCTGAAGGGGCTTCGGGCCCCGAAGGCCGGACATCACCAGACCCGGGCACCGGAGGACCCCCAGGCCCTGACGCCGACCTGCCAATTCTAAGTATAGCCATGAGACCAAAAGAAAAGAAGGGGGTTACCTTGAGAAAGAGTCGCGAGGAGAAGGGTGATGAAAGGAGGGAAGCCTGTGAAGACGAGATCAGAAGAGCGCGAAGGGATTGAAGTCTGGAAAGCCGGCACCTCATATACGTGACAATCAGGAATACAAACCGTCTGGACAAGGACACGGGGCGACATCCAAGGGACGACGACGTTTCGAAACCTGTGCCGAGAGAAGATCAAACGGGCCGTGTCATGATGACCCCCATTTAATGGGCTGGCCTCGACTGATGCGCCTGATAAATCCCCAAACAGTCACATCGCCCGAACCGGACAGGCTAAACCCGAACGGCTCAGACAATAGGGGCAATTGATACGGCTATTGTTGACGAGCCTGCTAACAAGATTGGGCCCCACCGATGAGGCCCACGGGGAAAACGAGGCCCAATCAACGAGGCCCCAGAAACTCTCAAACTCGAACTGCCCACAGGCCGGCCCGCGATCAATGGTAGAAACCACTCCCCCGAAGAATGGGGGGCATTAAATGCCCGTCAGGGAGCTCTGGAATGGACGGACCCGTGACGCTGGCAGGCACCATGATGTACATAGTGGCGAACGGCGTGACGGCGTGACCGGGGACAAGCCCCCCCATGATGCCGGCAGGCGCCGTCGCGGGGAATGGCATGACGACGTGGACGAGAGGTGATCACGGCAGAACCACCTATAAAAGGACCAGAGGGACAACAGAGCAAGGGATCGAACCCAGGTATTCTAACCGAAGGTATACCATCAACGATCTTGGTCTTTCGCTATTCCTTTTCCCTCCCCCTGCTCGTGCCAGGGGTCAGCGTATCGATCTCCTCTCGAGTCATGCCTACCTCGCCGAGTATCCTTCAGACCCTGATCTGACTTAGGCATCGGAGGGGATACGGCCGAAACCAAGGTCCGGCCACCCTGACGAGTTTCTCGTCTATCCAGGGAGAAGCAGACCGAGGCACCGAGGCTACCCCTCGACGCTCGTCCGATCGAGGCCGAGTCCATAGAAGCCGAGCCGAGGCTTCCCCTCCGCTCTGCTTCAACCAGGAGCCGGCGTCCTGCTCAGATCCGGCGCTTGACCCCGACGCCAACTCCAACCTACGCCGAGTGCATGTGCGCCCGGCACTCCCAAGGGGTCATCATCGACCCCTTGACCTCGTTGACCACTCAATCCCCGGTCAACGATCCTGCGGTGAGAAAACACCCGTAAACATGTAGCAAAAGGATTCGTCATTTGATTTCAAGGCAACGAGATTTGGATTCTTGATGTGTGTTTCTGGAAAATTTAACCCCTCAAATATTTTAAAGAAATTTATAGCGGGTATGAGTTTGTACAAAATTAGCAGTAATTGGCTAACTGTCTCTAGCATGTAATCTCTTGACGTCGTCCTTTTACTGCAACAGCATGTCACGAGCATGCTACAGACATCTCAATTTACTAGTTGAATGTTCATCCCTTCGGTCGTTATTCTGTTTATTGCAGACTTGCTCCTCCATCGGGTTCGAGTCCAAACACATTGCTCTCTTTGTCAAGCCCTTGCCCCTCCTACCAACCAAATAATTCTGCTAGATGTTTAAGAGTAATCAATAGAATTTTGTTTCAAAAATTTGGATGCAAAATATGGCTTTTCTCATAATGTATTCTGGGCAAAAAATATGTAAGAAATAAGCAAATACTAGTTATTTCAGATCAATCACCAATTTGATATGCATTCAGGTTGCTTCATGTAACAACAACAAAAAACTACTTCCCGTTGTGAACGGTTATTTAACCGTAGTTGGGTGAGATTCTGGGCTATCCTAGAGATAGGCCCATATCATTGTAAGCCCATATTTGTATTCTCCCAATTGTCTATAAATAAAGAGCTGGGGGTTCCTCACCCAGTAGTTGATTCATAACACGTTATCAGCACGAGCCTCTAAAAAAAATTTTTTTTTCCACAAATTTTTCCGTTCGTTGTGAAGGCGAAGGCAAAGGCTAGACGGGAGATCCACGAGCGCGGTGCAAGGCTTCCTCCATCGAGCGTCGTCATCCGCGTAGGGCTTCGAGCAACCGTCGCTATATCCGGAGGACGGATATAGAGGTAAAAACACTAAAAACGATATTTTTAATCATACGTATGATTACCCCTCTCCTAGATCTCGTAAGATCGATATGGGGATTATTTGTCGCCTTGAAAATGACGGACCGTTCATCCCAAAAACTCAATTTTTAGGGTAAAAACCCTAATTTTGAACCCTCCGGCGGCTAGTCGTCATCGGACCCCCCCAAACCTCACCGGAAACCCCCCCCTCCTCTCCGGCCGCTCCCCCCTGCAGGGGGGCGGCCCCCCTTGGCCGCTCCCCCCCCTGCCTGAGGGGGCGGCCCCCGCCTGAGGCCGCCGCCCCCTACGGGGGGGGGGGGGGGGGGGGGACGGCCCTCGCCGCCCCCCCCCCGCAGGGGGCGGCGGCCCCTGAGGCCGCATCCCCCTGCGGGGGGGGGGGGGGGGGGGGGGGGGGGGGGGACGGCCCCCGCTGCCCCCTCCGCAGGGGGTGACGGCCCCCCGAGGCCGCTCCCCCCCGCAGGGTGCGGCGGCCCCGGCGGCGGCGCCCCCCCCCCCCCCCCCCCCCCCCCCCCCCCCCCGCAGGGGGCGGCGGCGGCGCCGGCCCCCCCCACATGAAACCCTAATTAAAAAAACCAACCTGTGGGCCTGAAGCCCACAGGCCGGCTGTGGGCTTCAGGCCCACAGGCCAATTTTTTCAACAAAAAAATGGAGGGGGTGGCATAGGCTAAAAACAAGCCTGAAAAGGCAACTGTTTGGCATAAAAACTAATTTAAAAAGTGGGTTTTAAGGGCAAAATATCCGTGAAAAATCACGGTAAATTACGGGACAAATATCGGGCAGGCGAGGACTTTTTGGGGATTTTTGGGGGGCTTTTGGGATGATGAGGGAACCTGCTTTCCTCATACAAAAGAAAATGTTATATTTTGGGCTCTTTTTCAATTTTATTGATTAAACCCATTCATTTCAACCCTTGCATCGTAATGATTTTTCTGTAAAAATCATCTTTAGATGCTTTACATCACTAGGCTTATTCTGTGGATATTATATGTGTGGTTGTGCATTGTATTTAAAACTTAATAATTAGGAAGATCCTGCGACCGCTCTACCGTTAGTAACCTAACCTAACGGTGCATGACGTTGCCCAGTGGTCCAATAATTATTAAGTGATTAAATTATTTATCCATCTCTGCGAATATTAAATGCCTGTGATGCCTGTGATGAAAATGTCTGATGAAAATGTTGATGAGCACAATATTTCTGCATGAATTGCTAAATGTGGTTTTTGGATCGGCCGTTTAGTCCCACAGTTTATTTCCCGCACTTTTCTTTTATTTTTGAGAGAAATTGTAGTGAGGAATCTATGTAAATGTCAAAGAAAGAAGACCAACTTCCATGAAGACGGAGGCCACGCTTGAAGATGGAGATATCATATGGGACCCACGGGGTTTCCAAAGTTGTATTTTCATTTTTAAAGCTGCAAATTTGTATAATTTGGACTGTGGACTTTTGGACTCTTTCTTGTGGGACTGTCCGATCCACACATTTAGCTTTTCGTTAAATATTGCCTCCGCATGAAAATGTTTTCTCTGATCAATTATTAATTCATGCATGTTTGTGCTCTGCTAGATAAATGGCTAATATTGCAAGCATTGATTTCGAAGTACTGGAAGCATCAGGTAGAAACTATCTAAGCTGGCAGCTAGATGTAAAGTTTCACCTGTGGGCAAAGTCCCTCATCGCTGCTGTGACTGAAAAAGAAAATGTTAGCGATATAGAGAAGGTGCAAGCCATCATCTATATTCGCCGCCATGTGGACAAGACCTTAAAGGCTGAATACCTTACGGTCGAAGATCCACTTGAGCTATGGACTGCCCTTGAGGACAGGTATAAACATCAGAAAGATGTTATACTCCCAAGGGCACGATACGAGTGGGAGAACCTGAGACTGCAGGACATTAAGTCCATTGCTGAGTACAACTCAAGCACTTTTTAGCATCACCTCACGCCTGAAGTTGTGTGGTAAGAAAGTCTCAGCAAATCGCATGCTGAAAAAGACGTATACGTCCTTCCATGAAAAAGATGCGATACTCATGCAGCAATACCGAGAACGCAAGTTCCCCAAGTATTCTGAGCTGCTGTCATATTTACTCATGGCCGAGCAAAAAAAGAGAGTTCTTCTCGCCACTCACAATATGCGCCCTCCGGCACTGCCCCCTACCAGAAGCTCACTATTCCTCTTCCTTCAAAAAGAAGAGAGATAATAAAAGAAAAGAAAGACCACAGAAGGGGTGTCAACAGAAAAATGCCAAGGGCCATGTACAACAGTAGCGAAATAATGAAAGTAAGCGAAAGTTCACATGGCACAGAAATGACAAAAATTATGCACCCCCACCCAAGAGGGAATGGGAAGACCAGTGCCATGATTGTGACATAAAAGGTCACTGGTCCAGAGTGTGCCGATCTCCGCAGCATCTCCAGGTTTTGTATAAAGAAAAAAAGAAAAATAAAGCTGAAACAAACCTGATAACCTCTGATGCTCCAGTCAAGTTTTCAGCTGATAACTTCGAAAATGATGACATGCTTGATTAGCATTTACTTTTATCTTAGCAAATCGTTTTAAGAATAATTTATGAGAGCATTTGAATTATGTGATTTGTTTTAGAATGAAAATGTTTATCTAAATATGCATGTGCCTATACGCTCCATCTTTTGAAACTGCTCTCATAAATGATTAGTAGACAATAAACACGTACGATTTTTTTTCAATACAAAGCCCAATATCAGGGCTATATTGAAGATCCAGGGAATGCAACACTGTTGCCCCCAAACGACACAAAAAAAAATAAGAGGATGCACTAATCCCTCCGAATTCCAAAAGAAACTTTCTAAGTTTCAAGGACATCCGTTTCAACGGATTCCATTTGAAAACAGCAAATGTAAATGAAAAATTACCGTATGCAACGTCTCTAGATAATGGAGTAAAATCCATACTGGAACGTTTTGAGAGCCTTAGAGGCCTCTACCATACGAAGATTCGGAGAAAGGAAGCGGAATTAGACGGAGCACCTGAAGTGCCCGAAATCTGCCAAGTTTTACTCTGGCATGATGGACTTGGCCACCCTAGATTTGTGATAATTCACTGCATTTTATCCTATGGGTATGACTTGAAGAACCAGAAGATTCTTCAGAAGGGAGAATTCCCTTGCATCCCTTACTATAAGGGAAAACTAATTGCAAGGCCATCTCCACGAAAAGTTGAAAAACAATCTCCACGCTCTCTCAAAAAGAATACAAGGAGATAGATGTGGATAGAATCCACCACCCCTAGTGGACTATGTCAGTAATTCACTGTACTGATAAATGCATCCTCAGAATATTCGTAGGTATGTCTACTACAGACCCGCAACTTAGCTTTTCCAAAGCTATTGGCACAAAAATAAAAATGTTGCGGGCACATTTCCCAGACAATAAAATAAAGAAAATAAGTCTGGTTAATGTTGGCAAATATACCTCCCAGTCATTTCAAGAGAACTGCCAAGCAACGGGAATAGAAAATGAACATACAAGTGCCGCATGTTCATACCCAAAATGGATCGGCAGAGTCACTGAAAAGTAGACTCCAATGGATTGAACATCCATTAAATCCCGATTGCAAATGGATGCATGGGGACATGCAAATTCTGCATGCTGCATCGTAAATGAAAATAAGACCCTCTGGAGGTCAGAGTCTCCAATGCAACTTGCATATGGAATGCCACCGAACATTTCTCTTCGGAGAATCTTCAGTCCGCAGTTTATATCCCCATCACACCAACACAGAGGACAAAAGTTGGTCCTCAACGTCGCCTAGGTATCTATGAAGGGTTTGACTCACCCTCAATTATAAGACACCTAGAACCCCAAACGGGGGACGAAATTAAGGCACACCTTGAAGACTGTGATCTCGATGAGACGAGTTTCCCAAAAATAGGCCCAGATACTGGAAAATCTGGCGCGAAGCAAATTATAACGTGGGATACAAAAAGTTTGACCCACTATGATCCGGTAACAATACAATGTGTAGAAGAGATCCCGAAGATCCTCCACATACAGAACACTGTTCACCAATTACCAGAATCATTCATTGACAACCAGAAGATTGTCAGATCACACATCCCTGCTGCAAAAACTCCAGCTAGGATTGACATCCCCGAGAATGGATGCAATCCACCAGCAGCAGAAGTGGCTGATCCTCAACAGTAAAGAGACAGACCACCAGGCTCCAAGGACAGAAACTCCTGGAGACCTTAAGACAATACTACCACAGGACAATGAGCTCCTGTCCACACCATCACCCTTCCCGAAATCCACTGCAGAGGAATTGCCGGGAAAAAGTGAAATTAAGTAAATGTTGTACGTACTGGGGAGGTGTTGGACAGATAGAACATAGATTGTCGACAAATGTATTCACGTATCATATTGCCATATACATCGCAAAAGCGATGATGTTTGTAAATTATCGTTCCACACTCCGTTGCTAGAAGGCAAACGTAGAGATTGGCCAAAATGTGGAACGTGGCAATAAAAGATGAGCTGGACTCACTTATGAAACGTGAAATGTTCGGACCTGAAGTCCTGACACCAAAAAGGTGTCAAACCTGTGGATAAAACAAAGTATTGCACACATAAGAAAAATAAATACAAAATCGTATGCTATAAGGTACAACCTATAGCCCAAGGAAAATTTCGCTGAAACTAGGGATCGAACAAATTCAAATGAGCATGTCTCATAAATGATGCATCAGTCTCCCTAAGTTATCAAAAGCGAATACCTTACGATTTGGCGAAGGAAAATTATGGATATGCTGTTATTGGATGTTGTGACGGTATACCTTCGTGGATATCTTGTAAAGAAAATTTCCACATTTCCTTAAATGCCTGAATAGACTTCGGGACGTCTATTCAAAATGAAGAAAAACAATAAGTATAATAAATAAATGTACAACCAAGAGAATCATTTGACAAGTCAATGATTCCTACTGAAGGTTGTCTTTGCATCTGTGCAAAGAACAGGATTGGCGATCATAGTTGGAGACAACTAAAATCTCATCGGATCTCCTGAAGAGAAAACCGAACTACATGAACAAGCCTGACCTTTAAACATGAAATAAAAAGACCTAGGCAAATATAAAGTCATGGCTTATAGAATCCTGTTACAAACGCCCAGAAGTGCGTTGGAGAAATTTAAAGGACCATTGTCATCCAAAGTACACCTACGGTGGTACACTTACTGGATGAACAAAAAGAACCCTTCCGATCGCTGGAAGAGGGGGAGGATATAACTGGTCCTAAAGTCCCTTATCTAAGTGCAATCATGCACTCCTGGCTAACTGCATGTGTCCCGGTATAGCAATTGCAGTAAACTCATTAGCCAGAGATAGCTGGCACCTAACAAGGGCCATTAGACCGGAGTCAAGCCTTCTACGCTTCCTCCAAGGGTCGAAATATTTGGACTTACAAATTATAGTAGCATCCTCCAATGTTTATGCAAATGCAGGTTACAGGTCTGGTCCCTATACTGATAAATCACAGAACGGGTACCCACAGTGGGATGGCCATCTACTGCAAATATGCAAAGCAACTTATGAAGGCAACATCATCCTATCAATTCCGAGATCCTCACCATTCCAGAATCACACAAATGGTGTATTTGAGGGCGCCTGGTGGTACATCACATCCCAGTGACGACTGGGATAGAGGCTGGTTCTGTGGAGCCGACCATATAGTCTGAAGACCACATCAGAGGCGACGAAACTTAGCACACCTCTCCAGAGTTTCTGGATTCAGCAGCTGCTTGATGGTGATAAAATTTGTAATCTGTGTACATTTTCGGAATATTGTAAATAGGAGTGATGAGATAAGCCTAAGAGATCTGAAAGCCTAAGAGCTTTTACAGATCAGGGGGAGTTGAGGGAATTTGTACTCTTTTCCCTTAGCTATGGTTTTTCCCACTGGGTTTTCCATAGCCAAAGGTTTTAACGAGGCAAATCAAATCAACTCTGGATCCCGAAGTATCCACCCCTCTGTGACGCTCAGAATCCAGAAGTATTCATGAGCAGAGTCACTTGTACAAATCAGGGGGAGTTAAAGAGCGTTTGCACTCTTTTTCCTTAACTATGGTTTTTCCCACTGGGTTTTCCATAGCTAAAGGTTTTAACGAGGCAAATCTCACCAACTCAGGATCCTGAAGTATCCACCCCATGTGAGACTCTTCTACGCTCAGAATCCTGAAGCATTCACGAGCAAAGTCCACACCTATGGCTGGATAAGGGGGAGTGTTGTGAACGGTTATTTAACCGTAGTTGGGTGAGATTCTGGGCTATCCTAGAGATAGGCCCATATCATTGTAAGCACATATTTGTATTCTCCCAATTGCCTATAAATAAAGAGCTAGGGGTTCCTCCCCCAGTAGTTGATTCATAACACTTCCCTGCTATTGAAATACAAGTAGAACTCGAAAAGTAGAACTCACAATGCTGTTGAAGTAACAGGGTTCTTTTTACAAAATTTTTTACCAGAGAAGTATTTAGTACGATGAGAACCATAAGCACAGAATGATGCAGGAAGTCATGCATCTCAAACATACAAAATTTGAGTTCTGATCAACTAACAGTCTTAGAGACTATAGACTACTACCATGCATATCATTGCAAGCATTCATACAAAATATATAACAAAAAATTTGAAACTTCATGTGACAACTTACCCACATACAAACTACAAACTACATTACTTGTCTTAAACAGACAATTTCTTCACTCTTATAACACCATATTTCTACTGGCCTCTAATACACATCACTAAAAATCCATATAAAACATCCTATAATCAATCCTCCTGCCATTCCAACTGCAACGCCTGACCAGAATGCATTCTTTACATCTAATTTAGCTTTCGCTTCACATTGTTCTGCTTCACCATCCACCCAACGAACAATCCTCCCATGATATTGGTCCCGTCTATCGAATGCAAATTCTGTTTCCATATTTCATTCTGCGTCGCTTCCCCACAAGAAGAAATCACAACCAAGTGAAAAGTTTGGACAATTGAAGTATGGACGGCCAGGATTTGTTTTCTGAGTTTGAAATCCGTTCATATGAAACTAAGAAACAATAACACTTTGGTCCTTCACGACCTTGCCTTCGATTGCCTGAACAGGTCCTCGACGTGCTTCCTTAGCTGGATGCATGCACCATCTTACCTGCATAATAAAACATTAGAATAAATATAACCCAGTCAAAACTATTCTGCTTAGCTCACAATGCAATTTAACAAGCTACAAACAACAAATTAAACTCAATTCATTCTGTTACAACTTGCAGATGTCTACTTAGTGGTTGAAAAAGATTGTAATTGCAACTCATTTACAACAAAATTCTGCCCTAGTGATCACTCCATATTTTATACCTTTTTTCTGCATGTTTTCATGACGTTTTGATCGCCCATATTGTGTTTTTCACGATTATTCGACGATATTGCGATGCTTTTCACTATTTCTTGTTTTTGTCGTATTCCAGGAAATATGGAGTGATTTTGAGCGAAAATGAGATCAAAGGAGTTTCACGCACTTCGGAGTGTCGCCCACGGCTTATTGGAGGACTTATCAGCAATAGAGGATGAGCGGAAGAAGAAGGAATTTCATAGGATCGACGAGGAGGCGAAAAGGTGAAGAAAGGAGCTCAGGAGCACATCACTCGGCCGAGCAAGACTGCTCATTCGGTCGAGTGAAAGGTTACACTTGCCCGAGTGAAACGGATACCAACTGAAGATTTTCTACGTTTCCTCGGCCGAGTAAGGAATTCCAATCGGCCGAGTGAGAAAGCTCACTCGCCAGAGTCAGTCAGAGAAATCAGACAGAAAAGAGCCAAAGTTACTGGAAATTCTGAGGAGGCTCACTCGGCTGAGCAAGATTGCTACTCGGCCGAATGAAGAAGACTGCTCGGCCGTCACCCCGAGAGACGGACCCCTGAGAACCCCGAAGTTACTGTTAATTTACAGGGTTTGTCACTCGGTCGAGTAACAAGGGTCACTCGGCCGAGTGACCCTCTCCGACTGCTGCTAGGACTGCGATTCTGGGCTGCGCAGGGGCAGTTTTGTCGCGATTTTTTGGACGATTTTGGCTTGTATTTAAACCTAGTTTTAGACCTAGTTTTAGGAGAGATTTGAATTATTTTTTAGAGACTTCTTTTAGGTTTTAGATGGCTATTCTTTGGAGAAATCTTAGCTGGAGATCATTGGTAACGTCGTTGGTTTGTTCTTTCTTATTAAAAAACTCATTTTTGTGAATTGTTTCTTATTTGCAATGAATTGTGCCATGATTATAATTGTTATTTCTGAGATATTCATGACGATTAGTGAGTAGTTCTGTCATTCTAGGGTATGGGGATGAACCCTATGGACCCGATCTTTTGAATTGTGATGAATTTATGGATTTGTTGCTAGAATTGATAATGGTTAAGTTGCGATTGATTTATTACGAGTAGCTAGGAATTCATATCGATTGGGATTTGCAAGAGATTGGATCCCAATTGATAGGAAGGCCTAGATATTCGATTTAGATTGATAATTGAATTTCTTTAGACCCGGTTTGCAAGAGATTGGATTAAAGCTAGGATTTTTAATTATAAATCTATATTAATATTCGTTTGTAAGAGATTGGACGAATACGAACTATCATAACCTAGATCGTAGCTCGAGTTTGCACGAGAGTGGGCTCGAGATGCGATTGGACGATGATGTCGATCGTCACGCTAGCGGCTTAGGCTAGGGTTTTCACGAGAGTGGGCCATATCTTAGGTTTGCTATAGACCTGTAATAGCGCGAGAGCGTGAGCTTGGTTCTACATTAAGTTGCGACTAGTTCACCTATATTCAAGCTTAGCAACAATGAAATTTATGATTCACAAGGATGAGAGACGGTCCGTAGTGGGAATATCCTATCCCTAGATGCTTTATTATATTGATATTTCTTGCTATTTGAACGATTGTGACTATTACATCAAAACTATTCTTATTCTCTTGATAGCTAGGTAATCTAAGTAAGATACTATCATCTGTCCTCTCTGTGTTCGATACCGGCTCGTCACTACACCTTGCGCTTGCGGTAAGACTACAAGTCATTTTTCGGGTGTATATCCGGACGCGATCAAGTTTTTGGCGCCGTTGTTGGGGAGGCGACGGTATTTTGTTTTCTTTACTTAGTTATTTCTTTTTCTTTTATTTTTTTATCCCTCTATCGTGCTAACAATTCCATCAAAGCTCTATTTTCATGTGCATGTACATGAGATCTACGGAGCATCAAGAAGATCTATTATTTGATCCGAAGATCGAGCGTACCGAAAGGAGGCTTAGAGCCGAGAGAAGACTTGCTATAGAGGACGATTGTATGAACCGACGGGAGACACCGAAGGAGTTAGCGGCACGCATGGCTAGGCTAATCTCTATCAGAGATAGGCTTCGGCCTAAGACTACTTCTACTACTTCATCCATTACGATGCCGGAGTTGGCGACGGACAAGAATTTCGAGCTCAAAACAGGACTAGTGGTTCTAATGCAACAAGACCCATTTCATGGGAATGCTCACAAGAATCCACATTACCATCTTCAATTATTCTTGGCCAAGTGTGCCCCCTTTCAGATTCCCGGTGTACCGGTCGATGCAATCTGACTGTGCCTCTTTCCATTCACACTCAGAGACAAAGCATTATATTGGTTGAGGACGCAAGTGGAGGGGATCTTTACTACATGGGATGAGTTGGCGAGTGCCTTTGTTGATAAATTCTACCCACCATCCAAGACAGTTAAGATAAGGAGCGCACTCATGTCCTTCAAGAAAGGACCACAAGAGACTCTATATGAGACATGAGAGCGCTTTAAAGATCTCCAACATCAATGCCCTCATCACATCATTGAAGCATGGGAGCTAGTACATAGCGTTTACAATGGACTCCAACTGGGCACCAAGCAAATCATAGATGCAACCGCCAATGGAGCCATTCTATCGAAGACACTGGATGAATCTACGGCCCTATTAGAGGAGATGGACTCGAATAACCAACAATGGGGCGATGAGCGAGGACATTCTACATCCTCCTTAAAGTCAACAAGCATATACGAGGCCAAGGCCGTAGCGGAGCTTTCTACGAAGTTTGACTCTCTCCACAAGGTCGTGGAGAGATTGGAGAAGTTGATTACCGAGCCGCATGGAACTCCCGCCATATCTACACCGGGAGGTAATATGAGTGATTGACAAGACCAATCCCAAGCTATGTTCGTTGGAGGAGAGCATGGAGGAGGAGCCACAGAGCCAGTGCAATATGTTGTGGGGAACACCGGTTATTGGGCCAACCTAGCCATGAGGAATCATCCGGGCTTCTCATATGCTAATAATGACGGAGCGTTAAACCCACCACCGCTGCAACAACCTCAAGCTCGGCCTCCACCTCCACAACCTCAATATCAACCGAGAGGTCCAGCACAACAGAGCTACCCGCCTAGGCAACAAGCGGGACCATATATGCCACCGGGTTATAATCAAGGGTGGAGAGCTCCAAACCCACCACACGCACCACCGAGATCGGATCATGAAGCTAGGGTGGAAGAATTCATGGTGGAGCAAAAGAAGATAAAATGCTAGATTGATTGCTCAACAAGACTCTCTCAATACCGTCGTGGATCAACTAGCGGAGCAACTTACATTGCTCAATAAAAATACTCAACAATTGCCAGCTCAACCGGAGCCTAATTCACGGAGTAATACCGGCCACATCAATGCAGTGGTGGCGGTTACTACAAGGGGCGGGAAGGACACTACTCCCACTATGGTTCAGACCAAGGAGCCCGTGGAAGAAATTTTAGATGACAAGGAGTCGGCTATTGAGGAGGAGTGCCCAAAAGAGCCGCAAAAAGGTGGAAATTCTGAAATTAAAGAGCCAAATGAGGAGCGCACTTACGTGCCGTCAGTGCCCTTTCCACAAAGATTGGCAAGAGCAAGCCTCAATATACCTTTCTTGGATGCTATTGTAGAGATCCCATCATATGCCAAGTTCTTGAAGGACTTATTTTCGGAAAAGAAAAGAAAGGAGAAGATAATGCTTGCCGAGCAAGGAACTTGGTTCACCCAGAAGGAGGGGAGCCGACAAAATTCAAAGATCCCGAAAGCTTCTGCATCCCATGCACACTTGGAGGAGTCCCGCTACAAAAGTCTTTGGTAGACTTGGGAGCAAGTGTGAGCCTAATGCCCCTAAGCATGTTTAAGAAATTGAATACGGGGGCCGACTTGAAGCCGACGAATATGAGAATACAACTCGCGGATGGTCGGGTTACTAGGCCGGTGGGAATTGCAGAGAACATTCCGCTCCAAGTACCAGGAGGGATTTGCTTGCCGTGTGACTTCATAATTATGGACATCAAGGAGGAGGGCGATACATCGCTAATACTTGGACTCCCCTTCTTAGCCACCGCCGGCGTGATAGTTGACGTAAGAGAGGGCACCTTGTCTTTGTATGTTGGAAACATCGAGGTGGAGCTCCATATGCCTAAAGAAATGAAGCATATGCCCTACCAAGAGGAGGTGGATTACGTGGACCTCCTCGACGAGGTGATCGATGAAGCTATACCACATTCTATTGGCACCTTACACGATGATGGCCTTGAAGAAGGCCAATCTTCTAGCAATGGAGAAAAGTTGGAAGACCCTCCGGATGACTCTATGGTTGATGACAAAGAAGACGACACTGATGTCACGAGAATTAGGGAGCTATGCAAGCTCTCCACGGCCAATAATTTGAAGAAAGCTCCGACGGATAAGAAAGCATCATCACCGGTGAAGAAAAAAATGGTACAAGCTCTAGTTTGGGGGAATTATCCTCCAACACTACACATGATGAGGGGAAACCAAGGAATACCTGCGAGCATCAACAATTGAATCCGATTGGCCTTCCCGGCAAATTTGACGGGCGCATCTCACATGCGCAAAAAATCAAGCACTAAACGAATATATTAAGGGGACAAGCTCAAGACCTTAAACGAGCGCATGTCGGGAGGCAACCCGACGGTTTTATATTGTTTTTAGTTGAAATTCATCTTTGTTTTAGATTATCACTAAACGATGATGCCCTTTCCACAAGGTTTTTGTCTTAGATTGGTGATTGGCTAGAACATTTTTTAGCGATTGATTAATAATAGGAAGAGATTGAGAAATTTAAAGATGTTTTTGAGCGATGATGTTTAATGGAGTAGTATGGTATGAGAAGATGATTATTATTTTTATGAGAACTTGGAGTTGGAAATTGGAAAGGCAGTGATGGTCTATAGTTAAGTGTTAGGGTGTGAGTTTAGTTGTAGCATTATCCAGTGAAAAGACGAGTAATGATGAATTGTTGTGGAACACTGGTTGAAGTTATAGGATCAGCGATCATTATGTGGAATATGAGAGTTGCAGGTATAAGGGTATATAGATATTATTATTATTAGTATAAGTGATTCCGAGGACGGAATCATTTCTAAGGTGGGTAGAATGTAACGGCCGCTTTCCGACCGTTCGTATTTTCTACGAGTACGACTCCTATCGTGTATGTATTTTATTTGGCCTCTTCTTGGATCCGGACTATACGATGTGATATGTCGTTGTGACCGTATGGAAGAGTAGTTATTTGTGGGATGTTTAGTGAACGTCATTTCATGGGTCGTTCTCCCACATATCAGCTTTGTTTGGAGAGACGTCGTAGCTTTAGACTTAGTCGCCAGACCTTTTTATTTTTAGTTTGTTTTTCGTAGACCAAACGCATGATTGACCACTGTATCCTCGAGCCTCTCGTCGTCACGGTCGTTTCGATATTTTTTTCGTAATTTTTGGACACCCCTAGCCCAACCAAACCCACTAATCACTTCCAAGCCCAATTAGCCTAACCCAAATTCAAATTCAAACTTAATCAAATCCCTAAGAATCTCTCATGCGTATCATGATAGGATTTCTGGGTATACCCTCACCCAACTATTACTTTCCTTGCACATCCCCTCACTCACTCACTCTCCTAGTCATCACCCAACTTATACCCCTTTTCATACACATTTAGCAAAGCATCTCAATAAATCATGCAAACCAAACCCAAGCCCTAACAAACTCACGCAACCCACCAGGCCAGCCGCACCCTTCTCCATTTGTGCGCCCTCCTCACCGCAAGTGGCCATCGGCTGCCCCCCAACATCGGCCAGCTTCTCCTCCACCTTCCTCTTTCCTCTCTCTAATCTCTCTCCACCTTAAAAAGCCCTAGAAACCCTACAAAAACGCCCAGGCCCAGATCTGTGCATCCCGCCGAAAAACGGCCAGCCGGCCAACTCCGGCCACCCCCTCCGACGAACTCCACCTCCACTTGACTCCCCTCAAGTCCCCCTATCACCTGCAACTCTCCTTCCCCTTTCCTCTACTCTCCATCTCACTTAAAACACCTCTCAAACTCATCTAAACGGCAGCTTTGATAGATCTGTGCCATCGCCGGGAAAACCCGACGACCGGCCACCTCCGGCCACCTACGGCAACCACTCCACCACCATCGGACTCCCATCGAACCTCCCTATCAACTGCAGTCCCCTCCCTTACATCTCTCATCTCTATCTCCTCGAAATCCCCTTGAAACTGAGCCCTAATGTCAGTTTTTGACAGATCTGTGCTCTACCGTTCAACGCCGTCGCTCGTCCACCTCCGACCACTTCCGGCAACCACTCCACCACCGTTAGGTTCCTCTTGAACCCATTTAACTACTGCAAGTCCCGTTTGACCCCTCTGGTCACCGCTTTTTTGCTGCGACGTGCGACAATGACCGTTGTGCAAATCTGTCCTCTCCGACTTCTCACGGCCGCCCATCACCGGGCGCTGACGCCGACGGCCACCCACCGGACCGAGCAACCCCCACTGACCTCCTTCAATCCTCGGTATCCCCCTTTGCCCCTAGGAGTTCACGCGCATCTCCGAACTCGCGTGTTTTTTCCCGACGTTGCCGCCGTCGTGTAGATCCATTGCGCTACCCGCAACGGGAGAGAGATTATCGCTTGCTCACTGTTCGTGCCTCCACCTCGCTGTCCGAAAGTGTCTCGTTGTGCTACATGCACCCGAGACATTGCTGATGACGCAGATCCATCGCTGTTCTGACCCGACATCCGCTCTTCGATCGAACATCAAAAAGGTTAGCCCCTAACGCGTAGTAAGAACCCACACCGTTGTGAATCAAAAACTTAATCTAAAAATCATCAACAATAATTAAATTTCACTTCTGCTCCTTTGAAACGTTGCTAAATCTTAGACATCGACGAAGGACTTGAATATCTGTGCACATAGGATAGATCATCGATTAGGCAGAACCAAAACAAAAGCGTGACTTTGACTACTAGGATAGCCCCGTTGAACCTAGAAATGAAATCTAATATGAATGATGGAAAACGTGTCCTGACATCGCCGTTGACCCGTTTCAGACGGACCCTCGCTGACGCACTGCTTCGACGAGACGCTCTAGACAGACGACGCACTCGCCTCTGCAGGCAAGTGTTTACACTTGTGTACTTACGGCCAGGTTTAGGCCATTTCCTTCTTAGAAAGCTAAAGTACATTTAAAGAGAACTGGACATGAAGTGATAGCATCCGGGACCCCCTTGACAGCTTAGACTTGACAACAAAGTCTAAGCACAAACAACAACAACAACAACTGACACCTTAGAGTTATCCTGTGTGTGCGTGTGCGTGTTTGGACCCCCTAGAAACAATAACAACAACAACTGCAACCATAGGTTTCATCTGCGTGTGCGTGCGTGTGAACACCCTAGAATAACAGCTCAACTCAACTCTCTCTTAACTTTTCATGTCATGACATTCGTGTTTGAATCGTGTAGAACAACCTTGCATTCAACCAGCAGGGTGAATGGTCCTCGTATAACCTAGTATCATCTTTCTTTGAGCACTTGGGGTGGAGGTAGGTTGAGCGTTCCCTCGGCTTGGCAGGTTTGGCCACCCACAAACTGAAAGGCATGAATATCTCTTGTCACCCTCAGTTTTGTCTTGTCGTGTTACGTACACTAGGTTGAGCGTTTCCTCGGTACAGACCAAAAGGCGTGAACCTTAGTGACACTCTTCTTGTCTTGTTTTGTTCCGTGCACTAGGTTGAGCGTTCCCTCGGTACAGACCGAAAGGCGTGAACCTTAGTGACACACTTCTTGTCTTGTCTTGTTCCGTGTACTAGGTTGAGCGTTCCCTACGGACCGAAAGGCGTGAACCTTAGTGACACACTTCTTGTCTTGTCTTGTCTTGTGTACTAGGTTGAGCATTCCCTCGGTACAGACCGAAAGGTGTGAACCTTCGTGACACTCGATTTACTTCTTGTCTTGTCCCATCGAGTCCAGTCTTGTAGCCGGTGGTACACGCTACGATTGCTTCTTGTACCATTTACTTTCAGGGTTGTCTTACTTTTGCTCTTGTCGAGATAGGTCATGCTGTTGCATCGTTATAATGTAAAGAACCAGTAAAATGTTGTCTTTAAATAGTATGATACACCTTGCAGTGGAATTGTCTCACTTTTTATAACGACCCGCTCTCAGGGGCCAGTTACGTATTTGATATTTACACAGGTCTTCCAGTTAACCAGTGAAACCAAAATAGCCACAATGCAGAGATGTACAAAAATACCCAAATAGTGTCCAATTATTACAATCCATACTGTACAAATGTTCCAACAATGATACATGAAAGAAAGAAAGTACATAGCGAAAATAAAACTGAAAGCTGTGGTCTCAGGGTCGAACTCTGGCGCTATCAACTCAAGAGCATCTGCCTCCATATGTACGTCGTCTGTGGTGCCATGGAGATGGAACCGTAGGTAAGTCACAATAATTCTAAATAAAGAAAAGAAGTATTGTAAAAGTATGACAAAGGTAACGAAGTACAAGCAGACCAAAGTGATAGTAAAGTACTGAGCAACAACTGTACTGTGGCAGTGCAAGTGTAAAGCAGGCTAAGCAAGTGAAAGATGCTACTGTTGTAGCTAAAAGTACGACAAGTAAAGTACGGTGTCTGTACAAGTGTAGAAAGTAAAGTGCATGTACTGTAAAGAAAGTAAATGTGCAAGCTACACTAAAACTACGTGACTCAAGTAGGAGAGTATGATATGCAACCATTGAGTTCATCTATTGCCAGGGACCGTTTTACCGACGCAGGCCGACCTTGTAATTTTACCGACGCAGGCAGACCTTGTAGTTTTACCGATGCAGCCAGACCTTGTAGTTTTGCCGACGCATGCAGACCTTGTAGTTTTGCCGACGCATGCAGACCTTGTAGTTTTGTCGACACATGCTTGCAAGTAGATGAACCCCCGGTCATAGCTCCCACACTCTCTCTACAATGAGTTACCCCAAACCCCAGTGATGTGTATCTATTACGAGATGTTCCTCAAGATGTTCCACGAGATGTTCCACCAGATATTCCACACATGATATTCCACACATGATATTCCACACGATGTTCCACATGTTACTAGTCAAACTAAGCCAACTGGTTGACTTCCTCATTGAAAACCAGAAAGTAGGATAAAGACAAGTCAACAGGAAAAGCTGCTACTTCCGTGCTTTGAGCACGTGGTAGTGTGGTTTAGCACACAATTTACCAAAGTTGGTAGTTGCGTGCTACAACCACCAAAGTTGAAAGTTGGCAAAGTTATCTTTAGTTGATTACTTTCCTATTAGGTTAGATCTCTTGTTCGGTTCAACTTGAATAGCCGTTCTGAGGCTATAGGTGAAGTGTCACAAGTTCATACAAGCACAGTAGACTAGTTTTCTAAGTTTAGAACATGTCATGACTTACTATATTCGAGCTCGTCGTGGCAAGATGTGGTTGGAGCTAGAAGAGCTGGTGCACGAATATTAGTACCTGCAAACACAAGAAACAATTGGTTAAAGCACACACTATTTTCTATTTATTAAACTTGATCGTTTTGGTTTTAAAACTGAATAAAACGGTGATGAAAGCATTCTAAATTTTTCTATGGGCTAGATATATTAAAAATAATTTTACTGCAAGAGGAAATATTTTTCTAAAGCTTATAATAATTTTTAGAATTTTTAAAAGCTCAAAAACAATTTAAAAACTATTTTTCAATTAGTAACGTATTTATTCAATAATTTTTTCTGGGTGCAATCTGTACCAGAATGTTGCAAATGAGCGGTCAAAATGACCGTTTCGAAGAGTACTATAACATATATTTTTCTCACATATTAGTGTACGTGAAAATAAAGAGTTACAGATTTTTAAAAGAAAGTAACGTTTTAAAATTTAGGCTTAAAAATTTATTGCGGAAAATTTAAGCGTCTGATTGAGATGAAACTAGCGCCATTGGATCCATAATATTATTTTTGATTTTCTGGAGCTAGTCTCACATTTTTCTGGGCCCTATATTTTTAATAGATTTAAAAACATAATACCCATTTATTAATTAATTAATTACGCGTATTTATATACGAAAAATACGTTTTCATATAAATCTTAAACATTCAAAACGAAACTCACCTGTCGTTCTCCTCTTGTGCGAGTGCAGTGGGGTGTACGACGAAGTGGCACGAGCTACGGCGGAAGCGGTCGGCAGTGTGGGTCTCCGGCGATGGTGGTGGAGGCAATGGCTGGCGGCAAGGAGAACCGGCGGCAACGACGTTGGAGAGCGTGGCTTTCATTAGAGCTGTTGGCGGCGTATGTCAGAGCATGGTGAAGCGATGGTCGGAGGGGAGCTCTGGAGAGGCGGAGCGACGCCGAGGGCTTCGGGGAAGCTTCGTGCGGCGGCCTCCGTCGAAGGCGACGACGGCGAGTGTTTGGGGGTCTCACGGCGTCGTCCGGTGGCTGAGGGCATCTCGCAACGGGGTTTGGTGCTTCGAACGGCTTCGGGGGCGGCGGTTTATGGTGGAGCGCCTCGTCGAAGGCGGGCAGCGACGAGGAAGACGGGCGGCGAGGCGTTGCAGCGTGGCCTGGGGACGTTGGTGAGCTGCTGGGTTCGCTACATGTCGTCGGGGCGACGACGGTTGAGCGCGGAGGATGGGTGCATGGGTCGGAGAGCTGACGAACGAAGGGAGAGGGAGGAAGAGAGAGTGTGTGCGAGAGATTGAGTTACCGTGTGTGTGTGTGTGTGTGTGTGTGTGTGTGTGTGTGTGTGTGTGAAGGGTGAGCTGATGAATGGGTTACGGGCCTGGGTTGTTTGTGAGGGAAGAGAGAGATAGGCTGAGAGAGAGAGAGAGAGAGAGAGAGAGAGAGAGAGAGCGAGAGAGAGAGAGAGAGAGAGAGAGAGAGAGAGAGAGCGAGAGCTTATGGGTGGGTTATTTGTGGGCTTGGATCTGAGCTTGGGTGAGAAACGAGAGGGTGTGGGGAGAGTTATATAGGGTATAAAAAAGGGTAGTTGTAGGATTGTTAGCTATGAGAGAGAGAGAGAGAGAGTTAGATGGGAATGTCACAGGTAGGTTAGGTGGAAGTTAATTAAGGTAATTAGTAATAGGTAAAACCCAATTAGTGAATGTAAAAAATACATTAACGAAATTACGATTTTGCTCCTACTAGTAAACGTGTCCGAAAAATTACGAAAACATACCCACGAGATCGTATCGTCGCGAGGATCACGAATACGAAATCCGTTTCAGGGTTTGGGCTACGAAAATACTAGTTTTAGGCCAAAACGTTTAGAAAGCGGGTTTACGGGTTCTCTATTGAAATGATATCAGAAAATTACAAAATTAATGTGGAGAGCCCTAAATGATCTTAGGATGCTACTGTAGAAGTTTGAAAACGTTTTGAAAATGTTTGTATAGAAAATAAATTCATTGAGCCAAAACAGTAATATCTGAAAATGAATTTTTATTAGATCTTTTAGATGTATTTGATGAAATCCGATCTTACTAAAATACTCCATAACTAGTCTGGTACTTCAAAATATTTTTATAAGAAATTTTTGAAATCAGTTTTGTTATAAAACTCGGGACTACATTTATAAAGAAATTTTTAATTGTTGAAAATACGTAAATTGATGTGTTGAAAATTACAGGCCGTTACATTCTACACTCCTTAAAATAATTCCGTCCTCGGAATTTAAAAATCTTTTGAAACAAATAATCGATGTTTACGAAGAAGCTCAAGTAAATAAATGATAGAAAAGATAGTAATCTAGTAAGTCAGGTTGTAAATGAAATATAATGTGATATTATAGCATCAAGAAGACAAGAGATGTTATATATGAATACATACTACTGACATAACCATAGCTTCCGTAACTAATTTTGAAACCTAGTATCATTACCATAGTTACTTCAGATTTATTAAGTAGCCAAAATATGAGATAATGACACTGCTTGAAAATGAAAGTTATTATGACGACGACATCTGTTCGAACTTGGAACCGGAGGTGAAAAGTTAGTAGTAAGCTATTTAAACCACATAAAACGGAAGACCATAAAGTTTAAAATTTTCCACTCATGCCAATGATGACTACATGGTCTTAATCATGTAAATCATCGCTATAGCATACAAAAGCGCGAGGACTAATCCAAATGCATCCACGCTGTTACAACTTAACCAGCCGAGCACAAAAGACATCATCTGACATGCTACCCAATTACAAGCCAAAATCCAGATCGACACCAAAAGGCAGATATAAGGCCAATACTCAAGGATCAAGATCATTGCTACCACTATTTCCAGCAATCTCCACAACATCCAACAATAAGCCAGCAACATAGCTGTCTCCCAAATCCGAGCACAACACTGGCATCCAATTTCAACACCTAAGGCCAAAAGCAAGCCGATACTCATCCCCAATGATACTCCTTGCCAACACCATTGGTCGATGTCTACGGTTATCTCCATCAGCCCTAAGCAATTCAACGACCAAAAACTCAAGAACCCAAGAACACGATGGAGTGGCCCTAAGATGGAATCGAAGCGGGGTAGCTCAAGGGGGAAGACCCAGAAAAAGGAGCTCCAAAGAAAACCAAGAATGTCAAATTCCCAAGAACTCAACCACACGGCAACAACAAGGGTGACGGTGAGGGCTGTCGCTAAGCCCAACAATCCCCAAAGTCGTTGATGGGACATCGGCGGCTGTCGATCCGTGGCGGCGAGGGCTGCGTCTGGCTGTCGATCCATGGCGGGGGCCTCCGAGATTGGCTGGAGCGGTGGAGCTGGCAGATCTTGAGGCGGAACGGGTCTAGCTCGCTTGAGGAAGATGCCGGGAGGAGGAGTGGGTGATGCCGGGGCAAAGGGGAAGCGACGGGGTGGCTTGGGGAGGAAGGAGAGGGGTTTTAAAAGGGGGAGGGGCACCAAAATTCGGTGTTAGGTAGGGTAGGGTTTGGAAGGAACGGGTCTCGAGGGGGGAAGCGGACAAAGGAAATAAAGAGGGGGGAAGGTGGTCGGTGGAAAATGAAATCAAACCCTTGGAAAAAATCGGATACAAGATAGAAGTAGGGGCTAGAAGAGAAACACGAGCTCAAAAAGACGCAAACAGACTACACTTGCACGTCGGGTCTGGATCGTCTCAAAATCTCCAGCACCATCCTCGAATACTTCTGATCATCATTCGATCTGCTTCCGCTGTCGAACTCAAACTTCTGGTGAACGAAAAGTCGAACGCTACCCTCCTTAAAATAAACGTAGCTAGAGTTCAGGTGAACTAAAAGTAGAAAGATTCTAATAAGGTCAATCGAAAGGTCATCAAGCTAAAGGAAGGGTGATAGTGATGAAGATCGATGGCGTTACAAAATCACGATTCACATCCTTGCGGTCCAGCAGTTACGGCCAGGGAAGTGACTAAGCCAGTATCACTTACCCCCAGTCTAGCTAGGGTGATCCAACAAACTTAGCCAAGCACATTGACCGGATCATGGTCCATTGAAGGAAGCTTATCATTTTTATGCGTGCCATCATCAACTGAAGGAAAGGGGGTAGATAGTTCAACCTAAGAAAAATAACTATAACTGTTAGCAAAATAGGTTACCAGGGAGGGTATGACCAAGAATGGAACACGAGTTCCTAAGCAAGGGTTAAGAGTTCAAAGGAAGCAAGGAAGACCTAATGAAGATGGTAATAAGGACGCTTTACCCGTATATCCAATACATGTGAACACTCGAGACATCCCGTACTCGAGGTTAATTTGAGTATTTTATATAATACATCCTGATCTTGCTATATTGTTCACGAGGTAGTTAGCTAGGACCTGCGTCGGCCACTAAACTTGTAACAACCCGCTCTCTCAGGTACTGCAGTTAACCAGTGAAACCAAAATAGCCATGATGTAGAGATGTACAAAAATACCCAAATAGTGTCCAATTATTACAATCCACACTGTACAAATGTTTCAACAATGATACATGAAAGAAAGAAAGTACATAGCGAAAATAAAACTGAAAGTTGTGGTCTCAGGGTCGAACTATGGCGCTATCAACTCAAGAGCATCTGCCTCCATATGTACGTTGTCAGCGGTGCCACGGAGATGGAACCGTAGGTAAGTCACAACAATTCTAAATAAAGAAAAGAAGTACTGTACAAGTATGACAAAGGTAACTACGTACAAGCAGACCAACGTGATAGTAAAGTACTGAGCAACAACTGTACTGTGGTAGTGCAAGTGTAAAGCAAGCTAAGCAAGTGAAACATGCTACTGCTGTAGCTAAAAGTACGACAAGTAAAGTACGGTGTCTTTACAAGTGTAGAAAGTAAAGTGCATGTACTGTAAAGAAACTAACTGTGCAAGCTACACTAGAACTACATGACTCAAGTAGGAGAGTATGATATGCAACCATTGAGTTCATCTATTGCCAGGGACCTTGTAGTTTTACCGACGCAGGCAGACCTTGTAGTTTTGCCGACGCATGCAAACCTTGTAGTTTTGTCGACGCATGCAGACCTTGTAGTTTTACCGACGCATGCAGACCTTGTAGTTTTGTCGACACATGCATGCAAGTAGATGAACCCCCTGACATAGCTCCCACACTCTCTCTACAATGAGTTACCCCAAACCCCAGTGATGTGTATCTATTACGAGATGTTCCTCAAGATGTTCCACGAGATGTTCCACCAGATATTCCACACATGATATTCCACACGATGTTCCACATGTTACTAGTCAAACCAAGCCAACTGGTTGACTTCCTCATTGAAAACCAGAAAGTAGGATCAAGACAAGTCAACAGGAAAAGCTGCTACTTCCGTGCTTTGAGCACGTGGTAGTGTGGTTTAGCACACAATTTACCCAAGTTGGTAGTTGCGTGCTATAACCACCAAAGTTGAAAGTTGGCAAAGTTAGTTGATTACTTTCCTATTAGGTTAGATCTCTTGTTTGGTTCAACTTGAATAGCCGTTCTGAGGCTATAGGTGAAGTGTCACAAGTTCATACAAGCACAGTAGACTAGTTTTCTAAGTTTAGAACATGTCATGACTTACTATATTCGAGCTCGTCGTGGAAAGATGAGGTTGGAGCTAGAAGAGCTGGTGCACGAATATTAGTACCTGCAAACACAAGAAACAATTGGTTAAAGCACACACTATTTTCTATTTATTAAACTTGATCGTTTTGATTTTAAAGCTGATTAAAACGGTGATGAAAGGGTTCTAAATTTTTCTATGGACTGGATATGTTAAAAATAATTTTACTGCAAGAGGAAATATTTTTCTAAAGCTTATAGTAATTTTTAGAATTTTTAAAAGCTCAAAAACAATTTAAAAACTATTTTTCAATTATTAACGTATTTATTCAATAATTTCTTCTGGGTGCAATCTATATCGGAATGTTGCAAATGAGCTGTCAAAATGACCGTTTCGAAGAGTACTATAACATATATTTTTCTCACATATTAGTGTACGTGAAAATAAAGAGTTACAGATTTTTAAAAGTAAGTAACGTTTTAAAATTTAGGCTTAAAAATTTATTGCAAAAAATCTAAGCTTCTGATTGAGATGAAACTAGCGTCATTGGATCCAGAATATTATTTTTTGATTTTCTGGAGCCAGTCTCACATTTTTCTGGGCCCTATATTTTTAATTATAGCTTTAAACCCATAATCCCATTTATTAATTAATTAATTATGCGTATTTATATACGAAAAATACGTTTTCGTATAAATCTTAAACATTCGAAACGAAACTCACCCGTCATTCTCCTCTCGTGTGAGTGCAGCGGGGTGTACGGCAAAGTGGCACGGGCTACGGCGGAAGCGGTCGGCAGTGTGGGTCTCCGGCGACGGTGATGGAGGTAATGGCCGGCGGCAAGGAGCACTAGCGGTAACGACGTCGGATAGCATGGCTTTCATTGGAGCTTTTGGCTGCGTACGTCGGAGCACGGTGAAGCGATGGTCGGAGGGGAGCTCTGGAGAGGCGGAGCGGCACCGTGGGCTTCGGGGAAGCTTCGTGCGGCGGCCTCCTTCGAAGTCGACGACGGCGAATGCTTGGGGGTCTCACGGTGTCGTCCGGTGGCTGAGGGAGTCTCGCAGTAGGGTTTGGTGGTTTGAACGGCTTCAGGAGCGGCGGTTTACGGTGGAGCACCTCGTCGGAGGCAGGCAGCGACGAGGAAGATGGGCGGCGAGGCATTGCAGTGTGGCCTGGGGACGTCGGTGAGTTGCTGGGTTCGCTGCATGTCGTTTGGGCGACGGCAGGTGAGCGCGGAGGACGGGTGCATGGGTAGGGGAGCTGACGAACGAAGGGAGAGTGAGGAAGAGAGAGAGAGCGAGAGATTGAGTTACCGTGTGTGTGTGTGTGTGTGTACGCGCGCGCGCGTTAGGGGAGAGCTGATGAATGGGTTACGGGCCTGGGTTGTTTGTGAGGGAAGAGAGAGATAGGCTGAGAGAGAGAGAGAGAGAGCGAGAGCGAGAGAGCGAGAGCTTAGGGGTGGGTTATTTTCGGGCTTGGATCTGAGCCTAGGTGAGAAACGAGAAGGTGTGGGGAGAGTTATATAGGGTATAAAAAAGGGTAGTTGTAGGATTGTTAGCTGTGAGAGGGAGAGTTAGATGGGAATGTCACGAGTAGGTTAGGTGGAAGTTAATTAAGGTAATTAGTAATAGGTAAAACCCAATTAGTGAAAGTAAAGTACATTAACGAAATTACGATTTTTCCCCTATTAGTAAACGTGTCTGAAAAATTACGAAAACATAGACACGGGATCGTATCGTCGCGAGGACCGAGAATACGAAATCCGTTTCAGGGTTTGGGCTACGAAAATACTAGCTTTAGGCCAAAATGTTTAGAAAGCGGTTTGCGGGTTCTCTATTGAAATGATATCAGAAAATTACGAAATTAATGTGGAGAGCCCTAAATGATCATAGGATGCTGCTGTAGAAGTTTAAAAACGTTTTGAAAATGTTTGTATAGAAAATAAATTCATTGAGCCAAAACAGCAATATCTGAAAATGAATTTTTATCAGATCTTTTAGATGTATTTGATGAAATCCGATCTTACTAAAATACTCCATAACTAGTCTGGTACTTCAAAATATTTTTATAAGAAATTTTTGAAATCAGTTTTGTTATAAAACTCTGACTATAACTATAAAGAAATTTTGAATTGTTGAAAAATACGTAAATTGATGTGTTGAAAATTACAAGCCGTTACACCTTTACTTGCAGACTCCGCCTGACATACAACCACTTTCTCTTGGTGTTTGTACGTCTAGTACCGAGATAGGGTTAGTAGACTAGGAGCCAGTACCAGAGGGCTTGTAGCAGGAGCATGTCGCTGATCAGGAATGCGACCCGAGTGAGGACCAGTCTTAGGGGTTCCTCAGTTGTTGACCTGGGAGTTTCCGTTGTTCGTAGTTTGGATGCGTAGCACTCTTTACTTTCTGTTTTAGGTTGGGTGCTTGCACCAGTATTTTACTTTCTGCGTTGTTGCCATGCTGGGCATTATTTCCTTTGTTAGACTCTTGTACTTTTGGATATCTTGATGGAATAAAATGAATGCACTTCCTTTAAGTACTTTCTGTTGTTACGAATTTTTATATATGCAAGAACCTGCTTGTTTCTATCTTTGGTTTCCTCAAAGATGCTTATTGGGTCCGAGCCTCAGAGCTCTGGTCCAAGCGGACCTTATCACGCCTCCCTTCCATCGTTTTGGGAAGCGGGGTGTGACATCGGGAATCTGGAAGAATACCGTCCTTAATTTGCAATCAATAGTGGCACAAAACATCGCTAACCAGTCCATCCTAAACACCGCTTCACAGGTGGGCATCTCAATCACGAGGAAGTCAGCATATAACTACCGACCACAAATTTCCACTGGACAACAACGGAGTCCTGAAGTACTCCTGATCACACCATTTCATGTGTGAATATTCCAACTAACAGTGAAGGAGTCAACTGGTACTGCATTTTTGTCAACAAATTGTCAGGACAGAAAACAGTGTGCAGCCCCAGAATCAAAAAGTGCCAAAGCAGGAAAGGATGCTACTTTAACCATACCTAAAAGCCAACAAGGAATCAAACCAACGTTCATCATAACTAAGCAAGAAGTGATATAATATAAAGTAAGGAGAGGGCTAGAACCATACCAGTGATAACCTGGCCTGAGTTTTCTGCCTCAACTGCTGTTATCGTGAAAGCCTGGGACTTTGGAGTAGAGTTTGTCTTCTTAAAGGTCTACCGCTGAGGAGGCAAGAATTGTCTTATAGGAGCTGGTACACCTGGTCCAGCTGGTGCCGGAAGTGGAAGTCGCTGTGAACCAGGTGGAAGAGCTTGTTGCTGCATCGGTCTAGCATCCACAGCTTCTACTGGGGCCGGGTAGGCACCCTGCTACGGGCAGAACCTGCTAATGTGTCGTCAGCCACCATAAGCGAAGCACTGTCTAGCCCAAGCCTTACACTCTTTCTACATGACCATTCTTGCCACAGAATTGGCATGTCAGACGTCTCTGTGTCACTGCAGGGGTTCCTAGCCTCTTAAACTGGGCCGTCTGTACTGGACGAGATAATGCCTTCTGTGATCCTGATGGTCGTCTGTCACCTGCAGGCATATTCCTTATGCTCCACAAATAGATCTCATATAATCTTGTCGCCTCGAGCACATCCTCCTGTGTGGCGAGTTTCTATGTAGACATCGCCTCCCTATACTTCGGATCTAGTCCCATACGGAAGCATCGAGCTTGGGAGGCATTAGTCACAATAAGCTCCGGAGAAAACTTGCTCAGCAAAGAAAAATCGGCGTCATACTCATCCACACTTTGCCGGCCCTGAGTCAACTGCTCAAAACACTGTCTAAGCTCATCATTTTCAGTCTCTGGAAGTAACTTGGACTCAAAATGCTCCTTGAAGGTCTTCCAAGAGATAGGACCTGTCAGATGCCACTCCTGGGCATCCCACCAATCTCTGGCTTGATGTGTCAACTGCCTTTTTGCTGCATCAACCCAACTTTCCAATGGAAATCCAACAGCTGTGAGGTCATCCTCTGTGCACTGTAACCACTCATCGACCTCCAATGCAGTCTCCTTGCCAGAAAAAGTCCTCGGCTTCATTGCCCTGAACTGCTTGAAGCCTGTGGTCTTCTGACCCTGCATCTTGGCGAGCATCTCAGCCTGCTGACCCAGACTCGCCTGGAAACCCAGCAAAATCATCTCCATCAAAGAGGGCTCAGCTTGCTCCATCTCTGACAAAGATATCCCATTTCCACTATCCATTCTGCAGAGAAATAGGACAGCACAGGTGTAACGGTCGCTTTTCGATCGTACCTTGTTTATGCACGTGTTTTCGTTCGTGCTCGTACTTTCGTTTGTGCACGTATTTATTTTAGACCTGGTCAATATCCGAACCCTATAGTGTGATATGCCGTTTTGACCCTCTCGAAGAATATTAAATTGTGGTGTTATTTGGAACGTCAATTCATGGGTCGTTCTCCCACGATTTGATCTTATTTGAAGAGACGTCACGATTTTCACTTTTGTCGCTAGACCTTTTTATTTTTAATTTTGTTTCTCGTCATCAAAATTGTGAACCGTCTTCTTAGTTGCGTTTCTCTCATCCGTGCGGTCACCCCCGTATTTATCTTGCAATTTTTGAGCCTCGTTTGACCCACTTTCACCTTTTCCCTGCTAATAAATAGTTAACCCTTAGTCTATATGCATCACACACTAATTATTTTATTTATATGTATATTTTTCCCTCTAGCCTTAGCCTAGCCCACTTAATTGCATGGGCCAACTCATGAGCCCATTTTACATACACACACCAGCCTTCCCTTTTAAAATTTATAATAACATTCTCAATCAAATAACCCTAACCAACCCAATAGCTAGGCCAAACCCAACATTAACCCGATAGCCTAGGGTTTATAATTTCTGTTCACTTCGTTTTCTCCCCAGTGCCGTCGCACACGCAAAACCCCATGAGCCGCTCGACTTTCTCCTCCGTGCGGCTCCCCTCTCCGATCGCGCTGCCACCCTAACCTCCGACCTGACCCCCCTTCGGCGCCTCCCTCTCCCCCTCGCGAAGACATCTCCGGCGACCCCCGCTGCTGTATCCGCCTGTAGCGCCGTTTTCCGCCGCGAGCAGCACACGCAGCAGCTTGACCCCGCAGCGGTTTTTCCGTCGCCTGCTCCTCACAGCAACGGCCACGGGGCACGGCGACTTCCCCGGCAACCCTCCCCCGCATCATCTGCCCCTCTCCGACGTCAGCTCCGATCCTCCCTCCAATCCCATCGCCGCGACCTACCGCCGGAACAAGACCACAGCGCCGCCCCCTCGCCTTCTCACACGCCGCATCTAAAACCCCTCTATCCTTCCCTCCGACGACCCACCACCGCCGCCTTGGACATCGACAGTGTCGCCAGGCACTGTAACGGCCTCCCCTCGCCATTCTAATCCCCCGCAGCCCCCTCACCAGAGATCACCGACAGCTGCGCCCTTCTCCCCATCTGCTAGCGGCAACAACGAATTAGTAAGTCCTAAGTCCTATTACTATCAATGTTATAACCCTTAATGCTATAGGTCATGAACAGAGGTGTATAATAATCACAACATAGGTTTAAGGGTTGTGCACTGTGGGTCTTAGGCCTTTAGATAAGCCAACTTATAAGCTACCTTAGGAGTCTACAGATTTGTGTTAACCCATGGACAACTTTGTGTACTTTGAACAGTGGCCTGTGGTACCACTTATGTTACTTGATGATAATGTTGTAAACATATTTTTAAACCAGTAGTTGGCGTGGATAACGTGTTAGTATCATTGACATTAAAAACGGCAGTACCTTGTTATTAGCCTGGGTTGTTTTTATAAATGGTTGTGTACTTATAGTTGACATGTCCGTATCTTAATATTGATGTGGACCCGGGTCGGACTAGTGAACCTAATTAAAATTAGGATATTAGACGTTTTAAGTTGCCTAATAACTTTTGGTTCCCTCAACGAACTTATTGAACCCGTGTTTTATCAGCAGAGAACCGTTGTCCCGAAACGTTCGTGATACCGAAATCCAACCCCTGGCGTCGCTACCCGACGCCAGTGTAGCTTTCGCGTCGTGTTGAGGTAACGTTTTGCACCCCTAGGACCCCCAACCACTGCCTGTTAATCAAGACTAAAAATTGATGTTTTAAATGTTTTAAATTCATTAATCAAGATTAATAATATGGGACTGTAGGCTGGTGGACTTTTGCACGTATGTACATTGGACTCTTGGACGGTATTTTCAGACGTCAGTTTGCAGGCAAGTGAAACTTGCCAAATCTTGCTTAGGGCCATGTTTTTAGGCCACTTACTTGTTTTTAGCGTAAAAGAGAGTAGTCAGTGAAATGATAGCTGGCTAGATGCCTACTTGATCTAGTTTGACAACGAAACTAGATCCGTCACCTAATTGATCTAGCTTGACAACGAAGCTAGATCCAACCCTTTAAACTTGTTGTTCATGCATACTAAACTGTCACGTTTACTTTCCTTACCTGTACGCACTTTTAACTGCCATGCATTCCATCTTACATGTCATCCAAATTGATTTTTGCATCGTAGCACACGCTACAAAATACTTGTACAATTCGTGTTTCCGTGTTTCCGGCTAGGTGCACCCCTATGCCATACTTGTTAAAAACACTTCCTGGCTCGTGATCCAGAAGCGAGCATTCCAAGTTCGGGGGTAAGGCCCTGGCTCGACACACGTGGAGGGGTAGGGATAAACGGTCACTTGAGCTTAGGAGTGGCTTGATCAGCCCTCTAGCCAAAAGACGGAATCTCTGTGCACGAGGTGCTTACTTTTCTTGTCTTGTACTTGTCTTGTGAATGATTCATGCAATACTTGTCATCCATGCCATGTTTATATGCCATGCTCGTACTTTACTTTACTTTACCTTACCTGTTGCACTAATTACTTTAACTGCCATGTCATTGCATCATGCTAGAACTGCTAGGTTGCTTTACTTTTACCTACCTTCAGTTTCCTTGCACAAGTCTCTTATAGACTTGCTGACATGTGCCCCTTGCTCTTTTGGGTGTCACATGTTAGACCTGAGCCAGAGATCGTTGCTGAGTACGTGATGTGAAGCTGACACTGAGCCTGAGTCCATGATTGCCAAGAGGTTTTTGGCAGACACCGGTGACCATTCTTGGAGTCCTTGATGAGCTGATCGCTCCGGGATGTGACCCAAAGAACGGTTGTAGTTTTACCGCAAGTGCACGGTGTAGCAGCGAGCGGGATATCGAACACAGGGAGGACGAATGACCGTGCTTGCTCCAAATCAACCTGGCTACTTAAGAGAGAAATTTGCCTTTGGCGATCCTGTCACAATCGTCAGACAAATGTGCGAAATATCAAATCAAATAAAGAACGTCTAGGGAATGGGGAATCCCCGCTACTCACCGTATTTCATAAATGTGGTTCATCGGTATCAAAATTGCTTGAATGAGAATTTGGATGAACTAGTTGCAACTGAATGTAGAACCAAGCTCACGCTCTCGCGCTGTTGCCGGTCTATAGCTATCCTAGGTTCGGGTCCAATCTCTTGCAAACCCTAGCCTAGGAAAGCTAGCATTAGGATCAACATCATCGTCCAATCGCGCACCGAGCCCAATCTCTTGCAAACTCGGTCCACGATCTAGATTGGGATAGTTCCTACCCGTCCAATCTCTTGCAAACGAGTATCGCCATGGAATTGCAACCGGAAATCCTAGTATCGGTCCAATCTCTTGCAAACCGATACTACGGAAATTCGATTCCAACCCAATTCGGATTTCTAGGGTTTCCTATCGAATTGGGATCCAATCTCTTGCAAATCCCAATTGATATGAATACCTAGCCATCCGTAGTAAATTGATCACAATCTAATCCCTAATAACAATTCTAGCACAATTTCTACCAATTCATCACAAATATGAAAGTGGGCTTGTAGGGTTCATCCCCACGCCCCAAGACGTGGAGACTACTCACAATTCATAGCGAGATCACAAAAATAATCAATGAAATAAGCAATGAAATTCATCACAATAATGAGATATGCAATAAAAATAGAATTTTTAAGGAAAAGAGATGCAAACCAATGGAGTTCTTCAATTAATCCAACAAAATTCCAATCTTTGTCTCTTCTCCAATCACAAGAATAAAGCTAAAAACTAATCTAAAAAGCTGCAAAAAATCTAAGAGAGAGGCTCTCTAAACTAGGGTAAAAACAGGGCTTAAATAGCCCTCAAAATCGTCCAAAAATCGTGACCAAAATACCCCTGCACAGCCTGTTTTCCGCAGATTTCGCTACAGGCAGCGCATCGCACTCGGCCGAGTGACAAAAGTCGCTCGGCCGAGTGAAAACCCTGTAATTTTCCAGTAAGTCGGGGCTTTCAGGGGTCTTCACTTCGGAGTCGGCTCGGCCGAGTGAGTTGTCGTCACTCGGCCGATGGCTTCAAGGTACTCGGGCGGACGTGATTAACCACTCGGCCGAGTGGGTCTTCTGAAGTTCAGGCGGCCAAAAAACAGTAACTTGGATGTTTTGGAAGGGCCTCGTCTGGGTGCCACTCGGGCGGACGTGATGTCTTCACTCGGCCGATGTGGTCTTCAGTGCTCGGCCGAGTGCACATGTAAATCGTGTCTGATCTGGTCGGCCGAGCGGTGTCTCGCTGGTCGGCCGAGTGGCTCCTCCACTCGGCCGAGTGGGACACAAAAATGCCCATTCTGCTTGTTTTGACCTCCTCGTCGCTCCTGCGACGTCTATTCTTCTTCTGCTCCTCTCCAACAGCAAAATATCCCTCAGGGAGGTTGTTGGTGACCGTCCAGAGTGAGCGCATCTCGAGATCACTCCAGATCGCGCCAAATCACCTGAAATGCGACAAAAACAACAAATCGTGAAAAGCATCGCAATATCGTCGATATATCGTGAAAAAACATGATTTGGGCGATCTAAATGGCATGCAAACATGCGAGAAAAAGGTGTAAAATAAGGAGTGATCAAAATCCCCCAAGCTTGCCTCTTACTCGTCCTCGAGGAAGATAAGTAAAAGGCGAACCCGGTGGATTGGGAAAACGAAAACGGCGAAAAAAGAAAAAAAGAAAAACGAAGAAGAATGAAAAACGAAATAAAATAAAGAAGAAAGAAAGAAGCGAAGAGGTAGGATGCTAGATCATTTTCTCAGGACATGGGTTTCACTTACTCTTATAGCATGCACCGAATGAAAAATACATGTCAAAGAATTTTATTTTGATATCATAGTATAATAGTGCAAGTAGAAATAGAAAACCCACGAACAACGATATAATCATGAAAAACGGAATAATTTTAGAATTAGCATCGTCTGAAACATTTAAAGCGGTATACAAATCACAAATCACACACTTTTCAATTGAACGCTTTCTATCAGGAGTATAAGAGTATCACACTATAGGATAGAGGGAATAGAAAAGTATGGATTTCATGAGATGAATGCTAGGCTTAGATTTCTGGATTTCGTAAAGCTAAAAACAATCTCATTGAGTATAGAATATTACTTAGCCTAGGTTGTCGTGCAACGTCAAGTAGTCACTCTCTCACACATCAATGGATCCCCTCCCCCAAGCTTATCTATAAGCATGGTGGCATAAAAAATATTTACATCCCCATTTTTATATAGCTCCAAATGTAATAAGAAGAAAGAAGAAAGAAAGAAAGTGAGATGGGATCTTTTATTGAGGATTTTTCCTCTTTTTCTCTTTTTTTTTCTTTTTCTTTTTTTATATATAGCATATATACACAACGATCCCAACTCAGAGAGAGATAATGATATACAAGAATGTTTTTCTCTCTTTTATTTGTTTTTTAGAGAATGATAGATTTGGAGCTAGGCATGAGTAGTGGGGGAAATGCCATATAATAGAATCACTAAGGGGAGATTCACCAATGATTTTAAAAGTAGAGAAATAATGTTCAAGATTTGTGGAGAAAGAAATAGATATACTCTCAGTTCACTCTATAAGACATGCACGACAACTTCAGCAGGGTAATCTAATCTACTCAGTTTCGATCACAAAAAAGCTAACTAATCCGGATTTATCATAGCTAACATCATTCAATCATCCTGAAGTGAAGTGTACAATTCATGCATATAGAAGTGATATAGGAAAAGAAATCAGTACTCCAGATATAGGCATTCAATGCGTGAATCTTGGTGTGTTTTCTGTGATAGCATACATATGAATATTCAGACTCAGCTAATAATAAAATTTCATCCATTTTCATATGGCAAAAGTGTGGGTTACTATCTCTAGATGCAAGGCAAGTCATATCATATGATATCAGAAATAAAATCTAAGACATGACAAATATAGCATGCATATAGAGTAAGCTAAATCCAACGTCATCATCATCACAGAAAAGTCATCTCTAGCATGAGATGAAAAAGATAAGAAAGAAATAAAGATAAAGGGAAAATAGCACTATTTACAATGCAGCACACAGAAAAATAAGAAAAACGTGATGCATGGTAAAATGAAAGAAAAATAATGAAAATGAGTGTAAAAGTGAAAAATGGTGTGAAAAACTAAAAATAAAGGTGGTAAATCAAAAAGAACGTGAGAACTCACTCCCCCAAGCTAAATGGCACAGTGGCCTCAATGTGCAAAGTGTGGCACACCGAGAGACAAGAAATGTGAGGGGCAAGTGAGGATGCATGCATGGAAAAATGAAAATGAAAAGAAAAATAAAGAAATGAAAATATGATGCGGACATGATGCATGCACAGATAGGAGTGATATAGATATATACGTGGCACCAAAAACTCTCCCTCTCTCCCAAAAAAGATATATAAAGGTATGATCAAAATGCGAATCCCGAAATAGGTGAGGGGAGGGGGGGGGGGGGGGGGGGGGGGGGGGGTGGACAAAAATGCGACAGGACCCAGCAGAAACGGGCAGCACAACGGCAAGAATATACGATGGCATCAAGGGTGCCTAAGAAGTGGGAGCTGCGCCGTCTCCGTCCTGAGTCGGAGGTCGCGAGGGTGGTGCTGGCTGGACAGGCTGCTGAGCGGGGGTGGGTGTGAGAGTGGCAGCAGGCTGAGTGGGTGTGGAAGTGTGAGTGGGAACCTGCTGGGTGGGTGGTGGTACGCACGGGAGACGCTCCAGAACCTGGGTGAGACAGTAGTGGATCTACGGTAGCAGCTCGAAGCGGCCAGCCATCGCAGAGACGGTGGAGGACAGTGTCCTAAGGTCGCCTCTGAGACCACTCACCGCCCCCTCTAGAGCACGAATGCTCTGAAGTACAGTGTCAGTGGGAGGTGGTGCAGAGGGACGCACCTGGCGAGGATGGGCAGGTCTGGGCTGGCGTACTCGGGTCGCGTATGTGACGGGCTCAGCGGGGAAGGGTACAAAAGGTGCTGCGCCAGCAAATGTGGGCATGGCCTCAGTGTGAGGCCGGGGCGGGCGGTGAGAAGTGGAGGCAGCAGCAACGAAAGAAGAGTGCAAAAGTGGCAGCGAGGCGGCCAGAGAGGTCGACGGCACAGAAGTGTGGACAGACGCCACGACACTCTCGGAAAATACGGCAGGGGTGGAGACAGAGGGGACTACCGCTGGGGTGGAAGAGTGTGGTCCAAAAGGTGCGACCCCAGCGGAGATCATGCTAGCCATGGTCTCCATGACCGAGGCAAACGAGGGCTCTCCGCACTCAACAATGGACGGCGGGCGCTCGGGGAGTGCAGAGCAAAGGGGCTCGACGGACAGAGGGCCGGTGGTGGTGGTGACAACTGCGGAGGTGGTGGAGGTGGGCTCAGCTAAGGTACTCCCAACACCGACAGCGGTGTCAGGAGCGACGGAAACATCTGGGATGGGCTGAGGGGCCACAGGGTCAACAGGCACGGCAGCAGGCTCGGCAGGGGCTACAGGGTGTACAGGGGCAGCGTGGGCCTGCTCGGCCTCCTCGGCCTCGAGCACGTACGCAGCGGGGATGAGGACATCCATCGCAGGGAGCCAGTCAACATGGGCTGGTGCAATCTGGGTCCGAGCAGGGCTCGGGAGAATCATGTAATCGGCACCGAAAGGGCCGTGCAACCAGACCCAGTGACGCTCACCATGCGGACGAAGCATCTTCATCCGGGCCATAACATCGATCGACAAAGAAGTGGGGCTCGGGACGCGTCGCAAGTCGTCGGGGAAGTCCTCGCCGGTCATAAGAGCAAGCAAGGTGATCAGGCCGCCGCAGCATATCGGTGAGCGAGCGCCCACCGATACAATGATGCGGTCTAAAAACCATGCCGCGATATCGATCACGACGGCGGGGACACGCTCATCACCATCCCTAGATAGAGCTCTGGGACGTGTCATCGCGTAGAGCATGTAAAGCTCTGGCGTAGACATCGTGCCCGGCTCATATCTGGCCAAAAATGTCGTCGCCATAAGGCGCTGAGCAATGCGGAGGCAGGGATGGACGATGGCCGAGGCCTTGGCCCTACTAGGGTCAAAGGCAGCGTGGAGACCCGTAATCCGGGCCCAGAAGGCACCGGTGTCGAAGGAAGGTGGGGGATATGGGTGGGGCCATAACCGCGATCGGCTCTGGGGACAGCGGGCCACGAGAAAAATGCTCTCATCATATCGAGAGTGACCTGGCACTCTCGATCCATGAACCGAAACGAGCATCCCTCGTCGGTCCGGGCGATCGAACTCAAAACCTCAAGTGTCGGGCGGGTAAAAGTATCCGCCGACACCTGGAAGAAATCTCGCCAGCCCACGTTGTCGTACAACGTGAGCATCCCCTCAAGTACCCCCAGGCGTCCTAGGTCAGCGAGGTGTGCAAACCTGGAGGGTACGATCGAGCGCTGGGAGATACGCTCGAAAGCGACGCGGTGTGCGTCGTTTCGGAACGTGATCCCCAGCGGCCCGACCAGTGGAGCCGGTGGTGGTGGCTGTGGAGCGGCAGGGAGAGGCTGTGCGGGCTGTGGGTGCACTGCAGGCTGTGCGGGGTGTGCGGGGCCTGCAGGCTGTGCTGGGTGGACGGCGTGTGTGGGAAAAGGAGGAGGAGACCCTTCCACCTCGTAGGAGGGGCCGGCATCATCCGACCGCTTCCGCTTGGCGGAAGGTCTCCTCGTCCGCGACCGTGTCCGGGGCGGCATATCGGCCCCGAGCGCGCCGAAAAGTGCAAAAAGTGCGGTGTGCGTAAAAGAGTGGAAGGAGTATACCCAGACACGCCGCGAGTGCTCAGTAAGTGGAAGCGTTCGAAGTCCGCGCCTCCACGAAGCTCAAATCAGTACCGAGAAGCTCCCCTGGGCTCCCCTAAGCTCCAAAAAGCAACCTGCGCATGAAATGGTGATATCGGTGAGTAATAATCAAAATGTATAGAGCATTAGGGGTATCATAGATAGATATGGAAATTTATTTGGGGTAGGGGGGCGTTTAGCACATGGATCCTCAAAAATACGCAAAAAGAGGTGAAAATAGGCGAAATAGGGGGTACCGGAGGTGACCGGAGACACGGCCGCCGCCGGCGACTCGGGCGAGGCGACGGGGGTGCTCGGCCGGCGGTGGCGGGCCGAGCGGCGGCGTGGCAGCGGCGGACGGGCGAGTGAGGGTGCGAGCAGGCGAGGATCGGGTGAGGGATCTGAAGGGGCGCGGGCTCGTTTGGGGGTTTTGCGTTTCGAAAAATGTGCCCCCCCTCGCCCTTATATAATAAGAGTTACGACTCGGCCGAGTGACGTGGTCACTCGGCCGGGCGAGACCAATGGAAATTTCCTCCCCGCTATCGCTTCGGCCGAGTGGCTTTGCCAGCCTCGGCCGAGTTGAGTAAGTCCATTCGGCTGAGTGACTCAAGCTACTCGGCATGACTCGCCCTAGGAGGGTATCCGTTTTACTCGGCCGAGTGAATATATATACTCGGCCGAGTAGCAGTTATATTGGAATCAGGAAAATAAACAGAGAGTTGGGTACAGCAGACTTCCCTCGTTCGTGAGCGGCTCGGCCGGACGAACTTTTGTACTCGGCCGAGTGACTAGTATGCTCGGCCGAGTGAGCCTTGTGTTCTGCTGTTTGTCTTCGTTTGGGCTCTAAACTCAGTCTTTCTTCCTCCAGTCGATTCCATCTTCCTCCTAAGCGTCGAGCGCCTTCTTGGGGCGCTCCTCGTCGTCACGTTCATCCTCCTCATGATGGATGTACCTATCTCCTCTCCTGTCAAGAAAAATAGGACCCGTTATCACAAAATTTTTGGGCGAACGACTCAAAACACTAAAAATTTCTAAAACGAAAATAAAGAAAAAAGTGAAAGTAAAGCAAAAACCGTCGGGTTGCCTCCCGACAAGCGCTCGTTTAAGGTCGTGAGCTCGACCCCCTATAATTTTCAATCAATGCGGGATGTTTGGTGCATAAGAGATGCACCCATCAAACTTTCCGGGGAGAACGCTTGGATTTAGACGTGTCGGCGGCGCGTTCTCCCGCGGTGGTCTCTCGTCTCGAATAGTGTTGGGGGGAGGCTCCCCCAAGCTAGCATTTGCTCCGGTTGACGGTTTTACCGGTGGTGCCGATTTCCGTGCCGGCGGAGCTTTCTTTGGAGACTCCAATTTCGAGAGCTTGCAGAGCTCTCGAATCCTTGCGACATCAGCGTTGCCTTCATCATCTTCAGCGGAGAGGTCGGGGGAATCATCTATTTTCTCATCGTGGCCTAAATCCGGGCCTTCCTCTAAATCTTCATCAAAAAGAGAGCCAATTGAATGGGGGATCGCCTCCTCTATCACCTCATCAAGGAGGTCCATGTAGTCAAGTTCCTCATGGTAAGGCATGTGCTTCATAGCCTTAGGAATGTGGAGCTCCACCTCGATGTTGCCGACGTTTAAAGTTAGGGTACCTTTACGCACGTCAACAATTACTCCGGCGGTGGCGAGGAACGGGCGTCCAAGTATCAATGAAGTGTCTCCCTCCTCCTTAACGTCCATGATCACGAAGTCACATGGCAAGCATATTCCACCCGGGACTTGTAGCGGTATGTCTTCGGCGATCCCTACCGGCCTAGTTATTCGCCCATTGGCCAATTGAATGCGCATGTCGGTAGGTTTCAACTTTGTCCCGGTGTTTAGCCTTAAGAACATGGAGAGAGGCATGAGGCTCACACTCGCCCCAAGATCTACCAATGCCTTTTGAAGAGGGACGCCGCCCAAGGTGCAAGGAATCCGAAAACTCCCCGGATCTTTAAATTTGGCCGGTTCCTTTTCTCTCTTGGTAAACCAAGAGCCCTCCTCGGCTAGCATGATCTTCTCCTTCCTCTTTCTCCCCGAAATCAAGTCCTTCAAGAATTTAGCATATGTGGGGATCTCCACGATGGCGTCGAGGAAGGGAATATTGAGGCTAACTCCTCTTAGATACTCGAGGAACTTCGCTAGCCTTTTCTCCATTTTCGCTCTCGCTAGTCTTTGGGGGAATGGGACCGGTGGCATGAAGCGTCTTTCCTCAATCAATTGTTCCGCTCTAGATTTCTCCTTGCCTTGTGGCTCCTTCTCCTTATCAATTTCAACTACCGGCTCAACCGGCTCCGAACTTTCCTCCACGGGCTTCTCGGTAGGAATCATGGCGGGGGTGGTATCCTTCCCGCCTCTAGTAGTAACGGCAACTACGGCGTTGATGTGGCCGGTGTTGCTCCGTGGGTTTTGCTCGAGTTGCGCCGGAAATCGTTGATTGTTCCGATTGAGCAAGGTCAATTGCTCCGATATTTGAGCCACAACGGTATTAAGAGAGTCTTGCCCCGCCTTCAATGTAGCATTAACCTTATTTTGCTCGACCATGAACGCCTCCACTCTAGCTTCGAATTCGGATCGTTGTTGAGCTTGAGGAGGGTTTTGATTTTGATTCCTCCACCCTTGATTGTATCCGGGCGGCCTATATGGTGGAACTTGTTGCTTCGGTTGAAAGTTTTATTGAGTGGGCCCCCTCGGTGGATAGTTTTGTTGTTGGGGTGGTGGTGGTCGAGCTTGTTGAGGTGGTGGTTGTGGCGGGTTCAAAGCTCCTTCATTGTTGGCGTAGGAGAATCCGGGATGATTTCTTGCGGCCGGATTGGCCCAATATCCTTGGTTCCCCGCAACATATTGTACTTGCTCCAAGGATCCTTCTCCTTGCTCTCCTCCCACGTACATGGCTTGAGATTGGTCTTGCCAATCAGACATTTGGTTGGTCGGTGCGGAGGTGGATGGGGCTCCTTGGGGCTCCGTGATAAACTTCTCCAATCTCTCCACTACCTTGTGGAGAGAATCAAATTTGCTCGTAAGCTCCGCCACGGCCTTCGCCTCATAAATACTAGTCGGCTTCAAGGAGGACGTAGAGTGTCCTCGCTCATCGCCCCATTGTTGATTATTTGAGGCCATCTCCTCAATTAGGGCCGTAGCTTCTTCGGGAGTCTTCGACAAGATAGCACCATTCGCCGCGGCATCAATAATTTGTTTGGTCCCCGGTTGGAGACCGTTGTAGAAGCTATGCACTAGCTCCCAGTCTTCAATGCTATGATGCGGGCATTGATGCTGTAGATCCTTAAAACGCTCCCAAGCTTCATAGAGCGTCTCCTGTGGTCCTTGCTTGAAGGACATGAGAGCGCTCCGGATCTTCACCGTCTTGGATGGCGGATAGAACTTGTCAATGAATGCGCTCGCCAACTCGTCCCAAGTGGTGAAAACACCCTCAGCTTGCGTCCTCAACCAATAGAGTGCCTTGTCCTTTAGCGTGAAGGGGAAGAGGCGCAGTCTGATGGCATCGATGGAGACCCCCGTCATCTGGAATGTGGCGCACTTCGACAAGAACAATTGTATGTGGTAATGAGGATTTTCATGGGCATTCCCATGAAATGGGTCTTGTTGCCTCAGAACCACTAATCCCGTCTTTAGCTCGAAGTTCTTGTCAGCCGCCAACTGCGGCATGGCAATGGACGAGGTAGTAGAAGAGGTCTTGGGCCTAAGCCTATCTCGAATAGAAATTAGCCTCGCCATCCTTGCCGCCAATTGTTCAGGAGTTTCCGGGTTGGTCATAAACCTCCCTTCCGGACGTTGTCTCCTTTCCGCTCTAAGTCTCCGCGCGGTACGTTCGATCTCGAGATCAAATAGTATAGCTTCAGGGTCCGCCGTAGATCTCGTGTTCATGCACAGAGAAAACAGAGTTTCAAAGAAATGATTAGAACCGTGGAAGGGTTAGGTAAGAGTAAAGGAACAAAAATAATGATAATAATAAAATAATAAAAAAAAGAAATAGCTAGGGTGAGAAAGAATCAAACGCAATCGCCTCCTCGGCAACGGCGCCAAAAACTTGATCGCTCCGGGATGTGACCCAAAGAACGGTTGTAGTTTTACCGCAAGTGCACAGTGTAGCAGCGAGCGGGATATCGAACACAGGGAGGACGAATGACCGTGCTTGCTCCAAATCAACCTGGCTACTTAAGAGAGAAATTTGCCTTTGGCGATCCTGTCACAATCGTCAGACAAATGTGCGAAATATCAAATCAAATAAAGAACGTCTAGGGAATGGGGAATCCCCACTACTCACCGTATTTCATAAATGTGGTTCATCGGTATCAAAATTGCTTGAATGAGAATTTGGATGAACTAGTTGCAACTGAATGTAGAACCAAGCTCACGCTCTCGCGCTGTTGCCGGTCTATAGCTATCCTAGGTTCGGGTCCAATCTCTTGCAAACCCTAGCCTAGGAAAGCTAGCATTAGGATCAACATCATCGTCCAATCGCGCACCGAGCCCAATCTCTTGCAAACTCGGTCCACGATCTAGATTGGGATAGTTCCTACCCGTCCAATCTCTTGCAAACGAGTATCGGCATGGAATTGCAACCGGAAATCCTAGTATCGGTCCAATCTCTTGCAAACCGATACTACGGAAATTCGATTCCAACCCAATTCGGATTTCTAGGGTTTCCTATCGAATTGGGATCCAATCTCTTGCAAATCCCAATTGATATGAATACCTAGCCATCCGTAGTAAATTGATCACAATCTAATCCCTAATAACAATTCTAGCACAATTTCTACCAATTCATCACAAATATGAAAGTGGGCTTGTAGGGTTCATCCCCACGCCCCAAGACGTGGAGACTACTCACAATTCATAGCGAGATCACAAAAATAATCAATGAAATAAGCAATGAAATTCATCACAATAATGAGATATGCAATAAAAATAGAATTTTTAAGGAAAAGAGATGCAAACCAATGTAGTTCTTCAATTAATCCAACAAAATTCCAATCTTTGTCTCTTCTCCAATCACAAGAATAAAGCTAAAAACTAATCTAAAAAGCTGCAAAAAATCTAAGAGAGAGGCTCTCTAAACTAGGGTAAAAACAGGGCTTAAATAGCCCTCAAAATCGTCCAAAAATCGTGACCAAAATACCCCTGCACAGCCTGTTTTCCGCAGATTTCGCTACAGGCAGCGCATCGCACTCGGCCGAGTGACAAAAGTCGCTCGGCCGAGTGAAAACCCTGTAATTTTCCAATAAGTCGGGGCTTTCAGGGGTCTTCACTTCGGAGGCGGCTCGGCCGAGTGAGTTGTCGTCACTCGGACGATGGCTTCAAGGTACTCGGGCGGACGTGATTAACCACTCGGCCGAGTGGGTCTTCTAAAGTTCAGGCGGCCAAAAAACAGTAACTTGGATGTTTTGGAAGGGCCTCGTCTGGGCGCCACTCGGGCGGACGTGATGTCTTCACTCGGCCGATGTGGTCTTCAGTGCTCGGCCGAGTGCACATGTAAATCGTGTCTGATCTGGTCGGCCGAGCGGTGTCTCGCTGGTCGGCCGAGTGGCTCCTCCACTCGGCCGAGTGGGACACAAAAAATGCCCATTCTGCTTGTTTTGACCTCCTCGTCGCTCCTGCGACGTCTATACTTCTTTCGCTCCTCTCCAACAGCAAAATATCCCTCGGGGAGGTTGTTGGTGACCGTCCAGAGTGAGCGCATCTCGAGATCACTCCAGATCGCGCCAAATCACCTGAAATGCGACAAAAACAACAAATCGTGAAAAGCATCGCAATATCGTCGATATATCGTGAAAAAACATGATTTGGGCGATCTAAATGGCATGCAAACATGCGAGAAAAAGGTGTAAAATAAGGAGTGATCATGAGCTTTCTTTTGTTTTAGGCCTTTTGTTAGTTGTTGGTGTGTGGCACCTATGCTTTGTATTTTTGTTGGCCATGTGTGGGCCTTTAGACTCTTTTTCTTTTAGCCTGGTGGCTTTTTCTGTGATGTTGAAACTTATGTTATGGATATTCGGAGATATCTCTTTTGTCTCTTTCGCTATTATTATCTTTGTTTCGTTTCGCGTTGCAAGGACCTGCAGTTTTAAATTTGATTGACGCTTATCGGACTTGCAGCTTTGTAGCTTCAAGTCTGAGCGGACCTTCTCACGCTTCGCCTCCATATTTTTGGGAAGCGGGGCGTGACAACAGGAGGAATTAGTACTACATGTGATGGCATTAAAGTTTGTTGGCTGTATCATCCCTTCACATATCGCAGTGTGAGCGAACCTGCATGGGCCACCACTAAACCTGTCACGCCCCATTCTCACAAATACTTCGTATGGCATTCCATACCATGAAAAAGGAAGGATGGAGGCTGACAAGCCACGGTATTACATCAAGCGTGAATAGAAAATACACAATAAGCAGGCCACTGCAAATGCTGAGATCATACATTACATATATTTATGTAATAGAAAGCAACACATTCATCCATTACAGAAAGTACATAACCACATATTTACATAACCAAGGAGGGAACCACACACCAGCATCAAGTACAAAGTGAAACTGATTCAAGCATACATGAGAAGTACTACAAGCCACCAACATATGTCGCAGCTACAAAAGATATCTCGCTCACCACTCGACCCAACTCACGCTACATGATACAGCCCAAAAAGAGTGGTGTTCTCAAGTCAACTCGCATCTAAGGAATCTCCTGAGAGAGATTCTGCTCTGGTGTCCGCTGCTCAAGACCTGAAAAGTAAAATGAGCACGTCAAACGTGCCCAGTAGGAAACTAACTAGGGTAAGGAAAATCATTTAGGGATTATGAGAGTAAAGGCAATATGAGTACAAGCAACCAAGGTGAATATTGACGTGCGTTTATATTTCATATATTTGCGCACGTTTTCTTCCGTGTTTTTCCGTATTTTACCGCCGTCTTATATTCGTTTACTCGTGTTTTCTTGTTTTCTTTCACTTTTCCGTGTTTTTCGTATTTTGCAGGAGTTTACTGGTATAGGGGACATAAAACGACGATATCATGAGTCCCCAGAGCAACGGGAGGAGTCACGCATGATCCAGGGGGTCAAACGATGAAGATCGCATCTTTCAGCCCCTCATCCGACCAGTTGATCACTTCCAACCGATCGGGTGATGCACGCGTGCACCACCCGGACACAAGTTGGAGCGGCCAAAAAGCCACCCGGTCGGTTCAGTGACCGGTTCAAACGCCCCAACTCTCTGGAATTCTGATGCTGAATGCCAACTGATCGGGGTGACTTTCACCCGATCAATTCACCTGTAGCCGATTCTCCGAAGCCAAGACACGGAGAGATCAACCGACCTGTTCACCCGACGGCACGAAGATCCAACCGATCAACTTCAACCTTCAACCGACCGTGTCGTGGTGACCGGGTGGAATCCTATTCTGCGCTACCGAAGAAACGAAGCAGGTCACTCGATCAGGTGATTTCTTATTCTATATATAGGACCCCTAGGTTTTCCAGAAACGGGAGTTGTTATTTTTTGCTGTTTTTTCTCTCTCTTGACGGCTGTAATTTTTCAGATATTTGTAAGTTTTCCGATCTTTGTCAAAATTTAATATAGTGTTATTAGCATTGCTCTTACTGCTTTTCAATCACCTGATCATGATTTTTACGGTCGATTTTGCTTTAGATCGCTTTTTACTAAATATGTGTGAGTAGTTCCCAAATCTGGGATTTTGGTGGAAACCCCTTCGTGGGCTCTCCCCGATGCATCCATAGGACTAGGAAATCAATAGGGATTAGGAATCTACGGTTACGCGGGGTGTTTTATTGTCATCGGTGGGAAAAAGACCGCCTTTGACCGTTGGGCCAAGGGGGAATAAACTTGGCGGTTAACTCCCTAGCCATAGCTCACGCCCTTAGCGTAGACGTCGAATCCTAGCGCGCGGGAGCGACAGGATGAAGCGTTGGGAGTCATCGTTGCGAGCTTAATGCTCCCGGAGTCGGTCAGTGTTAATGGACACAGGAGTGCCCACTGACCGAACCTGGGAAGTCTGGCGTATCATCCTGGGCACCGACCGGAATATCGGGCCCATGGGACACTGGTACCACTTTCAGAGGCAACGTCTCATCATTAGAACCTAATTCCGATCGTTATCCTACCCGTAGGCCGTATCGATGAGAATCGCACGATAGGGTGGAAACCAGAGTCCCGGGTTTTTCCTTTATATTGTCTATACCTTGCATTCCATTTACCGTGACAACCCATCATCTGATTCGGGCTAGCTCGCCCATGGGGTGAATTTGATCCTACTTGACATAAGCACATCCACGCCTCCCCGAGTTCGACCCCCCAAGCCACACTACAACACCATGCGCTTGCGGTTACAAATATTAAAATCTCATGCCCCCAATCATATCATTGTACACATCAAACACGCACAAAAGTGGGGGACGTCAAGCTTTATGGCGCCGTTGCCGGGGAGGCAACATGCTTGTTATTTTTGGATTTCATAAACCCTTGTGTCTAGATCTCATCCCTACCTCGCGATAATTTTCGCATTCTTCCTTTTCCTTTTTATCTTCTTATTTTTATTTTTTATTTTTTATTTTATCTGTTTCTTTCCCACTTTTCGCTTCACGGGTGTTTGTTGTTTTTCATGCGCAGGAGTTCAAGAAGTCTCGACGACTTGATTCCCATTGATCCAGAGATAAACGCCACCCTAAGGCGTTTAGCCACCGAGAAGCGAAGAAGAGAGGATCCTGAAACCATGGGGGAGAACACCCCACCTCACAAGTCCCTGCTGGAATACTCGATGCCATCCATCGAGTCCACCTCCGCTATCCGTCCTCCTGCTATTACGGTCCAAAGCTTTGAGCTTAAGCCGTCTTTGGTGACGTGGATCCAGCAGGATCAATTTTCGGGTGCACCTATGGAGAGCCCCATTGAACATTTGGACTCCTTCTTGGAGAAATGTGACACCTTTCGGATAAACGGTGTCACAACTGAAGCGATCCGACTGAAGCTGTTCCCCTTCTCTCTGCGAGATAAGGCCAAGCTGTGGCGTAAGGGGAAGGACCCGAATACATTCAACACCTGGGAGAAGCTCTCAATTGCTTTCCTAACGAAGTTCTTTCCTCCGGGGAAGACCATGAAGCTGAGGAGTGAAATCTCCTCCTTCTCCCAGGCCAGCCACGAGTCTCTGCACGAAGCCTGGACCAGATACAAGGAGATGCATCGAAGATGTCCCCACCATGAGCTCCCCAAGTGGAAGATCATAAATCTGTTCTATAATGGGTTAAGGAACGATTTGAAATCTTCCATGGACGCCGCGGCTGGAGGGTCCTTTATGTCAAGAAGCGAAGAAGATGCCGGACAGATTCTAGAAAATATGACATCCAAAAATGAGTGGTGGTGTGACGAGAGAGCCACACCTAGATCTGGGGGCATCCAAAGAGTCGAGGACGTCGACAAATTATCCAGCAAGTTTAACTTGCTGTCGACCCAGATCTCCGCCTTGATGGTAGGCGTCGGTGGCGCCGGTACACAACAGATTACTGCGGTGGAATCCAAAGTCTTTGGAGAATTCGACGGTGGTGACATCTCACCACCGTTGGATCAGGCGAGCACATTATCTTACAATCCTACGGGGAATGCGCATTTTCCACCGCAAACCAACTCCAACCTGGCCTACTCTCCAAACAACCGGAATCATCACAACCTTAGTTACCGGGCGCCTTATCAACAGCCGGCTCAGCAGCAGCAACAACAAATATAGTAGCCGGCTAGGCCCCAGCAGCAGCAGTTTCAGCAGCAAAAACCTCCACAACAATATCAGCAATATGCTCCAAGGAATCAGCAGCCCATCCAGCTGCAATATGGCCAGCAGAGGGCCATCTCTCCGGTTGAGTCCATCTTAAGCCAATACATCGCCAACCAGGAGAAGATAAATCTAAAGCTGGAGATGGGACAGAGAGTCCTCACTGATCAGGTGACCCAGCTGGGGTTACAAGTGGCGAACCTTTAGAGACCGCAGAATCTATCACCGCCACAGCCTGAGGTGAACCCGAGGGGGGTAAATCGGACATTGGCGCTCACACATGAGCATGAGAATGTGTCCACCATTGTCTTGAGGAGCGGAATGCAAATACCCACGAGAGTGCCCCCCAAAGGACCGGAAGCACCGTTGGTCGTGGAACGACCAATTGAGAAATTAAATGATGACGGTGCTTTGTCGCCAAACCCAACTACTCCGGAGGGAGTCCATGGAGAGGAGAAGAAAAAGGATGAGGAAGGGAACCTCAGAGTGTTTAAGCCCGTTGTGCCTTTTCCACAACGGTTTGCCCAAGCCAAGATTGATGAGAAGTATGGAAAATTCTTTGCCATGGTGAAAGATCTGAGCTTACAAATCCCCTTCCTCGAAGCCATCGAGACAATTCCCTTATACGCCAAATTTCTAAAGGACTTGGTGACACGAGGATCCAGAAAGGAGAAGGTCATATTAACGACAGAGTGCAGCGCCCTCATTCAGCGCGCAAACCCGCCCAAGCTCAAAGACCCAGGAAGTTTCTCCATCCCTTGCTCTATTGGGGAAGTGCGAATCCAAAGGGTGCTCGTCTATCTAGGAGCGAGCGTCAGTTTGATGCCCCTATCGCTATACTGGAGAATATGGATGGGAGACTTGGAGCCCACCGGCATGACATTGCAGCTTGCTGACCGTTCGGTCAAATACCCGGTGGGAGTAGTAGATGACCTCCCCGTTGATATGAGTGGAGTACAAGTACCGGTTGATTTTGTGGTGATGGAATGCCAGAAGATAAGCACACCCCTATTATCCTTGGACGACCCTTTATGGCAACCGTCGGTGTGCTAATAGACGTGAAGAATGCGAAGCTTTCCCTCAACGTCGGCCAAGAAAAAGTCGAATTTGACTTGGGGTTGTCGATGAAACACCCCGATCCTCCGGATGATCCTAGTATCAATGTGCTGGAGTTAGATGAAGAGAGAGCTGTGGAGGCAAGCTCCTGGGAAATTCTCTCGAGAAACCCCCCCGACCACTTGGGAGATCTTGGAGAGCAAGTTGGCTCACCAAAGAAAGAAGTTGCTGATGAGGCGGTCACCCAGCATGTGATCCCTCCCGGATTCCCAAAAGCTCCTCCTACGAGTAGAAAAGGCAAAGAGCCCATGGGGCTCACCGGAGGAGAGATCCGGGTCCTTGAACGAGTGGCGGAGGACGCCAATATGAAGGAGAAGTCCCCGGACACTGTCAACAAAGGGAGAGTGGTCGAGCGCGTTTTCTTATCGCCACTGGCTACACCAAAAGCTACCAGCCCTGGAGATGAAGCGATGCCAGACTTTGGGCATCACCTGTATCGCCCACCTTGAACATCGTCAACGGGCGTCGAGCTAACGACGTTAAACAAAAGCGCTTCATGGGAGGCAACCCATGCTCTAAACATTTGTTTCCATTTTTAGGACTATTTTTAACTTAATTTTTTTCTATTTTTAATAAATAAATCCAGCCGCAAGAACTTCCGTTGAGGGACTGAGGCCGTTTGTGCACTTTTGCAGAAAACAAGGCCCCAACCGATCGGTTGATAACTCAATCGATCGGTTGGGATGTATCAGCTGACGGCCGTATCAGTCACTCATGGAACCGATCGGGTGAAGCCAGCCGAGACCGGGTGACAGACCGGGTGAACTGGGCTGAATTCTCGGGAATTTTTGGAAAATGATCAACCGATCGGTTGATACGCAGAGCGATCGGGAGAAAGACCGGGTGAGCTGTACCAAACTCTCGGAAAATTTGTGAAGCGGCGAACCGATCGGGTGACATTCACCCGATCGGGTCGCCTGTAGCCGACTTTCTGCAATAATTTCGACCTAAAAGTCAACCGATCGGGTGACTTTTAACCCGATCGGTTCGACTTAAATTCATATAAATAGCCACCCTCCGCCCGTTCGTTCCGCCCTCGCCTGATTTCGAATTTCAGATCACCGTTTCGACTCCTCCGCTTTCGCCTGACCTCGTTCTTCCCCTAAACCGACCCTATTCGATCTTCCCCCTCTCCTTTTCCATCTCTCCATCGATTTCCCCCCTTCTTCTTCGATCCCACCCACTTCAAGCCCTTATTTTTACCCATTCTCCCCCATTTTCGAAACTTGCTGGAAGGATTCGCCGCGGCTTCACACATGCTCCTGTTGCATTGCGTTGGGGCGTTAACGAGCAACGATCTTCATTTCAATTGGGTAATCTCGCTCCTTAGCTCAATTTTTATTTTACCCTAGAATTTCATTTTGCTCGTTTGCCGTGTTATTGTGTATTCATCGTATTTCGCATACACACACACACACACACGACTCCCACACAATGCATCCTCGCCGTGCTAAGCCCACCGACCCCACTTCTTCCAACCCTAGGCCCACCCGTCGCGCTCGTCGCACACAACCCACCGCCCAACCCGCCACCACCACCAATTCATCCACCACCCAACGCCCCCCTGACCCCGTTTACATTAGCGATGCCGAATACAAGGTGTCATTCCATGACGACGACCAAGCCGACCAGTTCATGGCCATGCTCCTCCTAGCTGGAGATGGTGGTCGAGTAACTCAGGAGTCCATCGAGTGTGACATGCCCCGTCCTTCAAAGCCTCATTCGTCACATTTGCACTGACCCACCCGATGTCTCCACGCTTCACATCCCACCCCCCACCACTCCTGGTCCTCAGCACAGGCCCCCATCACCACCCCCAGAGGGTGGTGCCTCTGCTTAATACTTTCACATCCAGCTTTTGCCTACCCCTATTTTTAGTGCCCATCTGTCTTTGCGGGGCCCTGCTTTACCACTGCTAAGGGGAGGACCCATTCACGTGTCGAGTCCCTACTTTACACACTGTCACGTCTAGCTTGGGGGAAGTCAAATCTTTTGGGTGTGCTGTCGTGTTTTGTTTTTCTTTGTGTGTTTGTTTATTTGTCGTGTCGTTAGATTTTTCTTTCTTTTATTTCTTTTTATTTTTATTTTCTGTTTATATGTCGTGTGGTGTGCTTTTTATTTTTATTCATATTTTCAGTCTCGTTTGTGTGATTTTCTTGTTTTTCGTGTCTTTTTGTGTCTGTGCGTATTCCCCCCATATTCATTGCCCTCCCGTATTTAATTCTATTGCATTGAGGGCAATGCAAGTTTCAGCTTGGGGGAGTCGCACTCCGTGCGTCATTTGTTTCTTTTTCTTCGTTATTTGAGTCGTTTTTCTCCATCTTTTTCTTTTTCTTTTTCTTTTCTTCTTTTTATCTCTTTCTCCTATAGATGAACCCTACGATGAATTGCCACAAAATCACATACACCTAGCATGGCATCGATAATCACATTCACTAACCCTAGGATATCTAGTCCTCCTGCATTTCATGCATCGTGGCTCCACTTATCTTTTTGTGAGTCGTGCGTCGTGCCTAGCTGTTTGGTGTGCTTCTACTTTGTGATTTTACTTTATATACCTGTCCAGGAATGACCCCTAGATTATCATGCTTCGATTTGAATATGCGGTATTTGTTTCTTCTGTCTGCTTCTGCATGCTATATATACATCGTATACTTCATTTCGCATGTGTCGGGATTCCACAATTAAGGACTAGGATAACCCATTTAGCCCATGCTCTAATTAGCGAGAATAGTTTCCTTTGCCCAAGTGTTTAGAATCCGATTTCTTTTTTGTTTTACTTGGTGCAAATCCCCTCGTCGTGTACCGTTCTCCCACTTGGGAGAGTGCACATGTGTATAGCCAAAACCCCAAAAATTCAAAAAAAAGAGAAAAAGAGAAAAGAAAAGAAAAACCCAAAAAGAAGAGAAAAAAAAGAAAAAAAAATTTGTATATCCAAAAAGCCAAAAAAAAATTACGAATACGCAGAAGCCAAAAAAAATTCCCGTGTGAATATTTTTTCCTACTTGTCGAGAATAAAGGGAAGACGAGAATTTGCACCGAATGTTCTACTCCACATCATCTCAACCCTCATCGGTTTCGAAAACACTTGGCTTAGGAACTTTTTAGCTATTATCTAGGCTATAGTGTGGTGATTTCCTTAACCCTAGTTGTGGAGTCCCTGACGCATGTATGTTTCGATTCTCTCTCTATTCTCATGCATGCTTGAACTACTTATATTCACCGCTTTAATCAATTCGGATCGATATTTGTGTCATTTCCTGGATTTGTGTATATCGAGCTTTATCGCACATCGTAGATAGTGACACCGTCTGCTAGCATACGACGACACTCACTCGCGCTTCACCGCGTGGGCCCACGTCACTTGTCTGGACTCGTATTCCTTGGTTTAGTGATGCGATTTGGTGTTTGCTTGCTTGGTGTGTCGTTTTTGATTTTATTGGCCCTGACGGGCGATCTAGGATATGGAGTTTTCTTTTTCTCTCTTTATCTCTATTTTCTCTTTCCGAGCTCCTACTCTCACTTGTCTTCCTCGAGGACGAGGAAGAGTTCAGCTTGGGGGATTTTGACGTGCGTTTATATTTCATATATTTGCACATGTTTTCTTCCGTGTTTTTCCGTATTTTACCACCGTCTTATATTCGTTTTCTCGTGTTTTCTTCTTTTCATTCACTTTTTCGTGTTTTTCGTATTTTGCAGGAGTTTACTGGCATAGGGCACATAAAACGACGATATCATGAGTCCCCGGAGCAACGGGAGGAGTCTCGTGTAATCCAGGGGGTCAGACGACGAAGATCGCATCTTTCAGCCCCCCACCTGACCGGTTGGTCACTTCCAACCGATCGGGTGATGCACGCGCGCACCACCTGGACACAAGTTGGAGCGGCCAAGAAGTCACCCGGTCGGTTCAGTGACCGGTTCAAACGCCCCAACTCTCTGGAATTCTGATGCTGAATGCCAACCGATCTGGTGACTTTCACCCGATCGGTTCACCTGTAGCCGATTCTCCGAAGCCAAGACACGGAGAGATCAACCGACCGGTTCACCCGACGGCACGAAGATCCAACCGATCAACTTCAACCTTTAACCGACTGTGCCGTGGTGACCGGGTGGAATCCTATTTTGCGCTACCGAAGAAACGAAGCAGGTCACCGGATCGGGTGACTTTTCACCCGATCGGGTGATTTCGTATTCTATATATAGGACCCCTAGGTTTTCCAGAAACGGGAGTTGTTATTTTTTGCTGTTTTTTCTCTCTCTTGACGGCTGTAATTTTTCAGATATTTGTAAGTTTTCCGATCTTTGTCAAACTTTAATATAGTGTTATTAGCATTGCTCTTACTGATTTTAAATCGCCTGATCATGATTTTTACGGTCGATTTTGCTTTAGATCGCTTTTTACTAAATATGTTTGAGTAGTTCCCAAATCTGGGATTTTGGTGGAAACCCCTTCGTGGGTTCCCCCCGATGCATCCATAGGAGTAGGAAATCGATAGGGATTAGGAATCTACCGGTTACACGGGGTGTTCTATTGTCATCGGTGGGAAAAAAACCGCCGTTGACCGTTGGGCCAAGGGGGAATAAACTTGGCGGTTGACTCCCTAGACATAGCTCACGCCCTTAGCGTAGACGTCGAATCCTAGCACGCGGGAGCGGCAGGATGAAGCGTTGGGAATTATCGCTGCGAGCTTAGTGTTTCCGGAGTCGGTCAGTGTTAAGGGACACGGGAGTGCCCACTGACCGAGCCCGGGAAGTCCGGCGTATCATCCTGGGCACCGATCGAAATATCGGGCCCATGGGACACTGGTACCACTTTCAGAGGCAACGTCTCACCATTAGACCCTAATTCCGATCGTTATCCTACCCGTAGGCCGTATCGGCGAGAATCGCACGATAGGGTGGAAACCAGAGTCCCGGGTTTTTCCTTTATATTGTCTATACCTTGCATTCCATTTACCGTGACAACCCATCATCCGATTCGGGCTCGCCCATGGGGTGAATTTGATCCTACTTGACACAAGCACATCACGCCTCCCTGAGTTCGACCCCCAAGCCATACTACAACACCGTGCGCTTGCGATTACAAATATTTAAATCTCACACCCCCAATCATATCATTGCACACATCAAACACGCACAAAAGCGGGGGACGTCAAAAAGTACAACACACAAACGTCTAACAACAACACATATAATGTTTATAGTTAGCAGATATTAGTGATTCTTTGGAAGCATGGGTATCACCTAAAGATAAGGATCTGGACCTCACCCCAAATTTGGGGCGAATATAGCACACGATGCCGTGGACACGGGCACTGTACGCCGGGCCTCTCAGCTCCCCCCGTCCTTGGCAGGAGTGAGGCTCTCCACATAATAACACAACCTCCATATGTCCCCTCCACTCCAGGTAACGGCAAGTGGGAATAAGTATCACATATCACATATCACTTTTCCCAACTTCTCAGTCCAGCCCCTTATAGTTAAGATATACCCAAACATCCCCAGTCCCCATACTAGGATATTCACTTATCTTAGAGCAGATCGAGACATCCCAGTTAACAAATTATGTGTCATAATCTTCAATAATCATATGCAATTTCATAATGAAGTACATGGCACAACATTCTCATAGCTATTTTCCCAAGTTTCTTCAATTTCACATTCATTTGGGCATTTTAACGAACATATGGTAGTCACCGTGTAATTGAAAAGTATCACACCACCAAATTTAGTAAAAAATGGCATACTTAAACTTTCTTATATGTATCAACATCATTCATGCATATTGGAATGGAAAATTAACATTACCACATAATTCCAACTTCATCCAAAACATTCCAGTATACTGAAATTGCAGGAACAGCTACAAAGTCAACATATTTATCCAATTGCTCTTGTGATTTCGACAAAACTCACTGAATGAAAGTTGAAGATATAATAGTCCTGGGTTCACCTATAAACTTTATTGCAGAAATGTGAAATAGACAGTTTATGGTGATTTATTTGGTGCAGCATGTCCAGACTGTTTTTAAGACAGAATTCTGGGTCTGTATTAAAAGCCAATTTTAAGCATGTTGCAGCAAGAAATTCGAAATAAGAGCACTCTAATAAAATTATAGATAAACTTGTTAACATTACAAGAAGACCAAGAACAGCAAATTCCATAGAGTGTGCAAGTAATAAACCTCATTTTTCTAAACTGTGTCCAGCTTGACAGAATTTCAGACATGTTGCAAACATTGAATTTTTACTCATACTTATTGAACTCAACTTATGTCAAATTTTATATGAATCTAGGGTAGGACTTCAAGATCTACAACTACATATGTTTTCAGACTGTAAATCAAACTACAGAGGTCAGAATTGAGGTAGAAACACATAATAGAATTTCTGTATTTTAGGGAAGGGTGACTTGCTAGGAAAAACAAGGAAAAATTGAATCTTTTGGGTCTATTGCACACATAACACATGAAATCAAGATCATGAACATTATAAATAACATCATAACATACTCATATCCCTAAAAAAATCCCCGAACCTAGGTTAGAATCCTACCTCAAAAAAATCCATTTCTTCTTCTCTTCTCTTTCTCTTCTTTCCACCTTTCTTTCTCCTTGAAGAGCTAGGATTTTTCTTGGATTTTTGGAAGCCAAATTAGGGTTTTGGAGTCTTGATGGAGGAGAAAATGGGAGAGGGGAATTTTGTTCAATGGTTAGGGGTGGGGGAGAGAGGAATAGAAAATGAAAAGAAAAAGAAAGAAGGTAAAAGAAAGAGCTAGAAATGGTTTGCAAAATATCTAACTCTAGAACTCTCTTAGGATAAGCATGCATAGGGTAAAATGACCTTAATACCCCTCCAAAATTACCCCTCAAGTTTCAAGTATTTACAAGTTTGCCATTACTTTATGCACACACATCTTTAGTATTTACGCACAACAGCTTAGTCCAAATGACCGTTTTGCCCCTCGCCTTTCTAAAATTTTACGAGGGTTTCCATTGACCCCTAACCCCTTTCACACTTGCATGGCTTCCCTACACACACTCATGCATGCCTACATATGCATACATGCACCACGCACACACGTCCAACGCCTTCCTGTTATTTCGCACCCACGACGTCTTTCACACTTCTCCCGCACTCAATCTCACTTTCTCATCTCTTAGCCACGCATCACAGCCGAATCCTCCTTTCACTATGTTACATACATCGATGTCCATGTTTATTTCATGCCTACGTATGCATCATAGGTAGAAATACCACGTGTGTTCAGTAGAATACATGTTTAGTGCTAAATAGGGCATGACACTTCGGCTATTGGAAATGCCAGATGGAGACGTTCCTAAGGAGTGATTCCCTTTGGAGAAACCTCCACAAGGAATATGTCAAGCCAACCGAAGAGGATTTTGAAAAATGGACGGCTACCGAGAAATCCGTCGAAGTCAACAACGCAAAAGCAATGAACGCTCTGCATTATGCGTTGGACCCGAATGAGTTCAACAAGATATGCACATGTAAGAGTGCATATCAAATTTGGAACCATGTCATCGTTACCCATGAGGGAATGATCGGCCTTGGATATACACCCGGAGAACGATTGTAGTTTTACCGCAAGCGCACGGTCAAGTGGCGAGTGGGTATCGAACACGAGGAGGTGGTGTCGGTTCCAATCTATCCTAGGTTGGTTTGACTACGAATGTTTTATTGGTGGAGATGGTTATGAAATGATATAATGGAAATGGTGGTGGATGTCGGTGTCGGTGATAAAGAATTCGGTCAAATATCGATTCAAATACAAGATAATAAAAGTGTCTAGGGCTAGGGAATTCCCACTACGGATCGTCATACATCATCGTAAATAGTGAATCTATATATTAATAGACTTGCATTGAGGTGAACTAGTCGTAACTGAATATAGAACCAAGCTCACGCTCTCGCGCTATTGCCGGTCTATATCAACCTAGATTAGAGCCCAATCTCTTGCAAACCCTAACCTAAGCCACTAGCATGAAGATCGACGTCATCGTTCAATCGCTCCTCGAGCCCACTCTCGTGCAAACTCGACTTACGATCTAGGTTGTGATAGTTCCTTGCAAACGAATATGGGGTATAGATTTACAATTAAAAATCCTAGCTTTGGTCCAATCTCTTACAAACCAAATCTAGAGAAACCAAATTGTAAACCTAAATCGAATATCTAGGCCTTCCCATCGATTAGAATCCAATCTCTTGCAAACCCCAATCGATGGAAATCCCTAGCTATCCGTAATAAATCAATCACAACCTAACCTCCTAGCAATTCTATCAATTTAGAAATTCATTCATCACAAATCTGAAATTAGATCCATAGGGTTCATCCCCATGCCCTAGAACAACAAATCTACTCTAGCATAGCAATAAGGATATAAGAATCAATAAAAACCATAGCTTGCATACAAAAAGATATCAAATCAAAGATTCAAAGAATAAGAACAAAGATACTTAGCTTTGATGAAGAATTCCAATCCAAATACAAGCTTTTTGATCCAAGAGGGGTCCTAGGGCATGGCCTAACCTCTAAAATAATCAATAAGAAAACATCTTGGGAACTCCCCTCAACGACGGCTACAAACCCTCTTAAATAGCCCCCAAAAACCCTAGAAAAACTGCCTAAAAAGCCCCTGAAATTCGGGCCCAAAACTGAATCTGCGCGTGCCCAGAAATCTGCGCCAGTTACGACTCGGTCGAGTGGAAATCTCACTCGGTCGAGTGGACAGCTCACTCGGTCGAGTGGAAATCTCACTCGGTCGAGTGAGCTTTCCTGCAGAAACTCCAGAAAACAGCACTCTGTCAAAACTGTCAAAAACTGTCAAAAACTGGTCACTCGGCCGAGTGGAAAACTCACCCGGTCGAGTGGAAATGTCACTCGGCCGAGTGACACTGACATGCAAATTCCAGCACTGCAGCAGCGACTTGCAGAAATTCCCCAGATTTCATCCGACCTCCGATTTGCGCGTTCTTGGCGGCGTTGGAATCGTCATGAAGTCTACTATCCATAACAAATATGAGAAAAATAATTACCTACTGTAATGATAGCAGATTTCAAAAGAATGGGAGGATGTCTGAAAATCTGGGCGCTTCGTGTCCTCGGCATCACTCGGCCGAGTGGCAAATGTCACTCGGTCGAGGGGCTTTTAGAACTCGGCCAAGTCGGAGCTCGTAGTCGACTGATGGATTACAGAGAGTTGAACATTTTGGCTTGCCGTCGTCTGGGTGCCACTCGGACAGACGGAGTCTCCGCACTCGGCCGAGTGCACGCTGATACATCTTTGTTGCGTGTCCGATCTGGTCGGCCGAGCGGGGTCTCAATGCTCGGCCGAGTGACTCCTTCACTCGGCCGAGTGGCATGCTGAAAATGCCCAATCTCCGTCTTTTCGCTTCCTCGTCGCTCCAACGACGTTCTTTCTTCTTCCACTCGTCTTCCATTGCAGAATAACCCTCAAAAGGGCCATGGTTGACACTCTGAAGTGGGTGCAAATCCTTTAAGCTCATTTTTGCTCCCGATCGCTCCATATTTCCTGAAATCCGACAAAAACAAGTAATAGTGAAAAGCATCGCAATATTGTCGAATAATCTTGAAAAACGCAAAATGAGCAATCGCAATGGCGTGAAAACATGCGGAAAAAAGGTGTAAAATATGGAGTGATCAAAATCCCCCAAGCATACCTCTTACTCGTCCTCGAGGAAGACAAGTAGAAGGCGAACCCGAAGGGTAAAAATAAGGAAAACATGAAAAAGAATACAAAGTGGAAGGGGTCGCTAGATTATTCTCTCAGATCTCAAGCCATAAGCTACACATCACGATAACTTGGGAAATATGAATCACATGCTATAAAGATTTCATATCTTACTTAAACATGGCACTTGCAAGCTTTTAAGATCAACAAAAGGGATTCTCTAAATTCATACAATCAATTCATATCCGCATCATGCATTTCATAGAATTTAATATACAATTGTTGGCGATGTACTTTTCAATCAAGAGTCATAACAGAAGCATATAAGAATCACACCAAACATGCAATGGAGAATAGAATAAATCATGGCATTCACATATTTATATCGATTCATAAGAAATCTCCATAACTAAGGTATTTTGCTAAGTTTCAGCATTATCAAACTTCCCCATTCGTGCACCTCTCCACTCTAATGTCGCACTCACTCATATGGTCAAATGAGTTCACCCCCCAAGCTTAGCTTGAGGCATTGCATCTAAAGGAATATGATAGTGGAAAATGGGATTTTTGCCTTGGTTTTCCCAAGTATTTTGTGGCTCCAATAATGAGATAGAGAAACATTTTTTTTCTTCTTTTTTTTTCTTTTTGAACTTTTTTGTTTCTCACTTTTGTTTTTGGATTTTTGTAGGAGCTATTTGATTTGTATTTTTGGTTTTTGGCTCCTTTTTGGCTTTTTGGACTATTTGGAGCTAACTTTTCTTTTGTGGGGATTTTCGGGAAATAGATGCGATATAAGTAGCTTTAGGAGGTGAACTCGAGTGACATGTAGAGAATAAAAAGATATATGTGGAGAAAGAAATAATGTAACACTCGGTTCACTCTAAGATGTGCACGAACGATTCAATAAAATAATACTTCAACTAAAACTTATATGTAAGCATGGATATTCTCAATCATCTCAATAAAGAGTGAAGTCAAGCGGTAAAGCGCACAATCATATCAAGCATGCAACAGAAGGTGAATAAGACAATAAAACTGATGCTTCAGATATACTAATGATACGTGAATCTTAGTGCATTTCCAACAAAAGCATACTAAACACTAATCCATACATTCAGTTTTAATTAATATCATGCATTCATGAAGAGGAACCATAAAAAAAATAGATTTGCAAGAACATGTGAATAGCAAGACTATGGAATACTCTAAGTAGCATGGCAAGGAATAATAAGCATCGTGATGGTTGCTAAAGCAATAAGAGATATCATCATAAGGAACGCATCTAGCAAAAGGAGGAAAAGAAAATAAAGAAATAGAAAACAAAAGAGAAGAAAGAAAAGAAAATCAAGCACACAAAATGATGCATGAACACACATAAAAGGAAAATAAGATGGAAAAATCAAAAAGATGATGCAAAAATTTGAAAAATTCTAAAGAAAACCTAAAAATAAAGTAAAAGTGCAACTAGATGGCATGGAAATGCACTCCCCCAAGCTTAAACTTCACATTGTCCTCAATGTGATCATAGTGGAAGAATATGAGGAACAACGATAATAATAGGGGGTGAATGAAAAATGATGGAATGAATGACATGAAATCCTAATGCAACTACATGCACATGCAATGATGCATGAGAGCGCCTTCCCCCAAGCTTATACCAAACAATCCTATTCAAATGACTTGACCAAAAATGGCATGGCTTTGCAAAGCGTGATCAAGTCAAACAAATAAGAAAGTAAGGTGTCACTTGAAAGAAATGCTCGAATGTGGTGATCAAAAGGATGTGACACACCAAAATATGAAGATGGCAATTAATATATATAATGGGTTTGGGATGTAAAAATTTTGTTGCCGTCATATGAGGTGATATTTATTCAAACAAATCTATACGGTCCTCTCGCTGTCGAGAGGATTCGTGTTTATTGAAAGCATAAAATTTCTACACTACTGGATTGATATCACCTATAGCAAAAGGCGGATCCAGTATCTTTGCCGGTGCAGGCAACTGCTCCAACTGCTCTTTCCGTGGCTCTGTCAGAAGCGTGTGTCCACGGCCTCCATCAGACTCCAGCAATGCGGCTCCCAGCACCTCTCCAAGGACTTCACCTGTACCCTGCAAGAGATAAGCCGCATCAATCTGATGTGGATAATTCTTCCCCAAAATAAATGTATTCTAAAGAGGGTCATCAACATAAGTATTTAAAATTAAAGACGGGTGACAACACTTCCCTGGAAATAAATCTCCACTCTCGTATACCACGTCGATCAACTCCTCATTGTTCGCCTCGGGTTGTTCAGGTAGTTTGGGCATATAAGCGTAGGTCTCAACAGGCAGCTCCTCATCATCGTCAGACTTATCCCATCGCACCTCCTGATCATAATTAATAGCATCCATGGGTGCTAACTCCTCGCTCTCCTCCTCGTATACGTCCCATCGTACTTCTTGATCGTATGTACATGAATCCTGCAAAAGGTGCAATGAGTCATCAAAATCTGAATCATAGCAAGCATCATATACGGGAGGGGAATCAAATGTAAAGGGCGAGGGAGTAAAGAGATCCCCCTGAAGGGGAGCCATAAGCTCCGTGGGATTGTCCTCGGTGTCAGTGGAAGGGTGGTCCTCTGAGGGATGCTCAGCCTCTGTAGAAAGTAGAGGCGGCTGCGGTAGCTCGAAAGGAGGAGGGTAATGCTCGGGATCCTCATGAATGGATGTGTCCATGTCCCAATGCACGGCCTCCCCGGTGACAAGCTCTGGCTCTGCATGTAAGGCCTCCTCAACAGCAAGCTCTGGCTCATGTGGGTGACAAGGGGGAGCGACGATGGCACAAGCTGACTCTCCCCCAAGCTAAACGTGGACATCCTCCTCAGGCTCCTCAGGTATAGAAGGCAATGTAAACGTCATCATCTCCTTTTCATGCCTCCTTCTTTGTTTCTTTCCTGGAGCTCGAGTCACCCGATTGCATGGCTTGGCCTCCTCAATAGTAGGTGCAGGTGGCTCTATGGGCTCAAGTATCTTGACCATGGTATAAAAGTGGGTCTTGTGCCCCTCAATTAGAGCGTAGACTCCATCATCAATTGTGCCTGTGGAAGAGATACAATGAGTAATAAAGTTTTGAAATTCAAGCTCAAAAGGATCACCTGCCGTTATTGTCAATGGACCAGAAATTCGAACTATGTCGACAATGTTTCTTAATAGGTCCGTGTACGTGTCCTCCTTTGGCAACTCAGATGTCTCTATTTGTGGAGTGTTGATGGTATAAAGGTGGACATAATCACCTTCAAGTGAAGCATACACTCCATCTATGATAGTACATATACTAGAGACATTAGCCATAACAAAATCGATGAATACTTGGTCGTATGGTTTACTTACCGTAACGGTTAGTGAACCGGTAGATCGAGCATCATCTATCATTTGCTCCAAGGCTGCTGCCAACTGTAGATCACTGAACTTCCCCACTTGCATCCTCTTCAAAAACTCATGTGAGGGTCCCTTTAGCCTTCTAGTGAAGATATCAAATAGCGTGGAGTCATTCCACTCATGGTCTGACTCCGTCTGGAACATTTCTAACATTCCTTCAAACCTAGACAAGGCTTCCCCGAAGGATTCTCCATCAGCCTGATAGAATGCAGCGAGATATATGTAGGATTGTATAGAGCCCGCTCGCATTTTCTTTGGAAGCACCATCGCTGCAATAACTGTACCTGATCAATCAAAGTAAACAACCTGGAAAAGACGTCAGTGGTACAAAGAGAGATAAAGATAATAATAGCAGGTGGTGGGAAAAAAAATCTCTCTCAATGTTTTTTTTTTGATTTTTTTTGTTTTTTTAATGCAATCTAATCAACCTAATTGTGACAAATTGGCACCCAACGGGGAACACCTCCCCGGCAACGGCGCCAAAAACTTGATCGACCCCGGATATACACCCGGAGAACGATTGTAGTTTTACCGCAAGCGCACGGTCAAGTGGCGAGCGGGTATCGAACACGCGGAGGTGGTGTTGGTTCCTATCTATCCTAGGTTGGTTTGACTACGAATGTTTTATTGGTGGAGATGGTTATGGAATGATATAATGGAAATGGTGGTGGATGTCGGTGTCGGTGATAAAGAATTCGGTCAAATATCGATTCAAATACAATATAATAAAAGTGTCTAGGGCTAGGGAATTCCCACTACGGATCGTCATACATCATCGTAAATAGTGAATCTATATATTAATAGACTTGCATTGAGGTGAACTAGTCGTAACTGAATATAGAACCAAGCTCACGCTCTCGCGCTATTGCCGGTCTATATCAACCTAGATTAGAGCCCAATCTCTTGCAAACCCTAACCTAAGCCACTAGCATGAAGATCGACGTCATCGTTCAATCGCTCCTCGAGCCCACTCTCGTGCAAACTCGAGTTACGATCTAGGTTGTGATAGTTCGTATTCATCCAATCTCTTGCAAACGAATATGGGGTATAGATTTACAATTAAAAAATCTTAGCTTTGGTCCAATCTCTTGCAAACCAAATCTAGAGAAACCCAATTGTAAACCTAAATTGAATATCTAGGCCTTCCCATCGATTAGAATCCAATCTCTTGCAAACCCCAATCGATGGAAATCCCTAGCTATCTGTAATAAATCAATCACAACCTAACCTCCTAGCAATTCTATCAATTTAGAAATTCATTCATCACAAATCTGAAATTAGATCCATAGGGTTCATCCCCTTGTCCCAGAACAAAAAATCTACTCTAGCATAGCAATAAGGATATAAGAATCAATAAAAACCATAGCTTGCATACAAAAAGATATCAAATCAAAGATTCAAAGAATAAGAACAAAGATACTTAGCTTTGATGAAGAATTCCAATCCAAATACAAGCTTTTTGATACAAGAGGGGGCCTAGGGCATGGCCTAACCTCTAAAATAATCAATAAGAAAACATCTTGGGAACTCCCCTCAATGACGGCTACATACCCTCTTAAATAGCCCCCAAAAACCCTAGCAAAACTGCCTAAAAAGCCCCTGAAATTCGGGCCCAAAACTGAATCTGCGCGTGCCCAGAAATCTGTGCCAGTTACGACTCGGCCGAGTGGAAATCTCACTCGGTCGAGTGGAAATCTCACTCGGTCGAGTGGACATCTCACTCGGTTGAGTGGAAATCTCACTCGGTCGAGTAAGCTTTCCTGCAGAAACTCCAGAAAACAGCACTCTGTCAAAACTGTCAAAAACTGGTCACTCGGCCGAGTGGAAAACTCACCCAGTCGAGTGGAAATGTCACTCGACCGAGTGGCACTGACATGCAAATTCCAGCACTGCAGCAGCGACTTGCAGAAATTCTTTAGATTTCATCCGATCTCCGATTTGTACGTTTTTAGCGGCGTTGGAATCTTCATGAAGTCTACTATCCATAAAAAAATATGAGAAAAATAATTTACCCACTGGAATGATAGCAGATTTCAAAAGAATGGGAGGATGTCTGAAAATCTGGGCGCTTCGTGTCCTCGGCATCACTCGGCCGAGTGGCAAATGTCACTCGGCCGAGGGGATTTTGGAACTCGGCCGAGTTGGAGCTCGTAGTCGACTGACGGATTACAAAGAGTTGGACATTTTGGCTTGCCGTCGTCTGGGTGCCACTCGGGCGGGCGGAGTCTCCGCACTCGGCCGAGTGGGCGTACGATGCTCGGCTGAGTGCACGCTGATACATCTCTGTTGCGTGTCTGATCTGGCCGGCTAGCGGGGTCTCAATGCTCGGCCGAGTGACTCCTTCACTCGGCCGAGTGGCATGCTGAAAATGCCCAATCTCCATCTTTTCGCTTCCTCGTCGCTCCTACGACGTTCTTTCTTCTTCCACTAGTCTTCCATTGCAGAATAACCCTCAAAAGGGCCATGGTTGACACTCCGGAGTGGGTGCAAATCCTTTAAGCTCATTTTTGCTCCCGATCGCTCCATATTTCCTGAAATCCGACAAAAACAAGAAATAGTGAAAAGCATCGCAATATTGTCGAATAATCTTGAAAAACGCAATATGAGCAATCGAAATGGCGTGAAAACATGCGGAAAAAAGGTGTAAAATATGGAGTGATCAGGGAACCAACAAGGTAAAACTTTCTAAACTCTATGTTGCCGTGCAAAATTTCGATATGTTTCACATGCAGGAAAATGAGAGCATAGCATCGATGTACGGACATTTTACTTACATCACCAATGTAATGGAAGCTCTTGGGCAAACATATACACAACCAGAGAAGGTGAGAAAGATCTTTATGGGGATGAGCTCCAAATGGAAACGGAGAGCTATCACCGTTGAGGAGGTCAACGACTTGAAGAACTACACCGTCGTGAATCTCATCGGCACTCTCATGTCTTACGAAGTAAGACATGAGAACCGATTAAAGATTCGAGCTATGATGAACCCTTCTGAGGCCAAGAAGAAAGCTTTGGCATTCAACACCAATTCCTCATCCTCCGATACTAAAGAATTAGAAAATGAGATGGACTTGGGTGAAATGGCCCAAATGGCGAAGAAGTTTCAACGCTTCTTTCGCAAGGGTAAATTTCCATCCAAGAATAAATTTGATTCTACTAACAATACTTCCTCTTTTTGCTTTAAGTGTAACAAGTCCGGGCACCTCAAGAAGGATTGCCCAATGCTCTGAAACAAAGAGAAGTGGAAGGCTCCAAAGTACCATAAGTCCGACAAGTATAAGAAAGACAAGAAGAAAGGACTCGTCGGTACATTCGATGACTCTAGTTGAGACTCATCAAGCGAATCCGATGATGAGAAGAGTGAAAGTGCCCACATGTGCTTCATGGCCCGAGAAGATTCACTCTCCGATGAAAGTGATTCTGACATGGATGAAACCGAGGTAACAATGGATGAATTACATATTGCTAATGAAGAATTATTTGCTAGGTATCAATCTTTAATGCTTAGATATACTAGCTTAAAGAAATTGAATGTTAGCAATTCATCCATTCCATGCATTATCAACAATGACACCATTGTTGATACTTTAACCCTTAAGAAAGCGAATTTAGCATCTCAAAATGTCACTTTGAGAAATGAGGTTGATACCCTCAAATCTCAACTAGATCAAACACATCCTAAGGATAATAGTGATCTAGTTTCACAACACACACAATTGGGTTTAGAGAATGAGTCTCTTAAAACTCAAGTGCACGAGCTCAAAGCACGGGTGTCCACCTTGGATACCAACATTTCTTCTCTTAAGGAGAAATATGAGCTCATGTCCTTCCGTATTGTGAGATTCAATAAGGGAAAAAGACAATTGGACGATTTGCGAGCAAACCAATTTCCGGCCACACATCGTGTTGGTCTTGGTTTTGTGAATGCAAATGCATCCAATGCTCGCACTTCTTATAGTGGGGTCACTATAGACTTTGTGAGGCCTTCCTCCGGTGCATCCACAAGTGGTGTCAAAGAAACTATAGGTAGCAAACCTACCAAGAACGCCACCACTTCCCTGTCTCTTCCTTTTGGCAAGAAACCCACTAAGGGTGGAAACCAAAAGAGAAGCCATGCTTACATGTACACCAACATTCATCCACGTAGTAAATCTCCTACTTCACAAGTGGATAATCATGACACTTTCTATGCTCCACACCCACGGACACGTACAAATCCACACATGAGAAATACTCATGTACGTGCTCCTATACACCCACATGCTCATACGCATCATTCTTACCTGTATGCACATCCTCCACATGACATGCATGACCCATATGTTTCATACAACATGCATGTTCCCACGCATACATATAGCTCTCATATGTTCAATGCATATCCACCACCTCATGTTTATGCTAGAACCCATGTTCCTAAGAAGCATGCAACACATAGAAATCTAACTACTATGCATGCAACTAGGAAAAGGACTCTTAAAACATACACCATTCGGTGTCCTAAGAACACTAGCTTAAATGATAGGAATGCATATGTTTATTCCTATTTTCATGATGTGATTAATAATGGTAATTATATTGGAAAGCGGAAGTCCACTTGGACTTGGCTTCCAAACGGCTAATCCCCTTGGACCCAACAAACATTGGGTACCATGAGCTTATGGTATACTATGTATGTACCCAAGAGAAAGGAAAAAAGCAATAAAGGTCAAAATAGCTCTAAAGGAAAAGGATGGATTCTCGACAGTGGTTGTTCCAAACATATGACGGGAGATCCCTCTTTGCTCTCTGAAGTGATTAGCATCAAGGATGGTACATCGATCACTTTTTGGAGGTAACCAAAAGGGAACCATCATTGTAATAGGTATAGTCGGAAACCCCTCCAAACCGTTAATTACAAATTTATTTTAGTTAGTGGCTTATGTCACAATCTTATTTCCATTAGTCAACTTTGTGACAAAGGTTACAAGGTTAACTTTGGAGAAGGATTGTGTAAAATTTTTAATTCTAATTCACATGTTTTATTTACAGGTATTAGGCGTAAAAATATTTATTATTTGAGCTTGCCTAAAACCGTAAAACATTGCTTAGTTGCTAATACAAGTGAACAACTATTATGGCATCGCCGTTTTAGTCATGTTCATTTTAAGCACTTATATAAGTTAGCTAAGCATGATCTAGTCAAAGGTTTTCAGAAAATTGCTTTTAGTAAGAAAAACTTTTGTGATTCTTGTCAAAGAGGTAAACTTAGTAAATAATCTTTTAAGCTTAAAGAAGGCATTACTTCTAAGAGGCCACTAGAACTTCTTCATCTAGATTTGTTTGGGCCAACTAGAACCGCTTCTTTAGGAAATGCTCATTATGGATTAGTTGTTGTTGACGACTTCTCTATATTTACTTGGGTTTCATTCTTAACTAAAAAGAATGAAGCTTTTGAAGAGTTTATCATATTTGCAAAGAAGATTCAGAATCTCATAGGATCCACCATTATCACTACCCATAGTGATCATGGAGGAGAATTTGAGAATGAGTCTTTTACAAAATATTGTGATGACACCGGGATAACTCACAATTTTTCTTTTCCTCGGGCACCACCACAAAATGGTGTTATAGAGAGAAAGAATAGGACTCTTATTGAGTGTGCTTGCACCATGCTCTATGATAGTCATCTTGGACTACAATTTTGGGCAGAAGCGGTGCGCACGACATGTTATATGCTCAATAGGATCCTAGTGAGACCCTAAACGAACAAAACTTCTTTTGAGTTATTTTATGAAAAAAAGTCTCAAGTTAAATATTTTCGATTTTTTGGTTCAAAATGTTTTATCAAGAACACTTTCGGTAATTTAGATAAATTTGAGCCAAGATCCGATGAATGAATTTTTGTTGGATATGCCATACGTAGCAAAGCCTACCGGATATACAACAAAACCTCTTCAACGATTAAGGAATCACTACATGTATCATTTATGAAGATTTTGATTTTTCCTCATGTTATTGATGATAGTGTAGATGCTATATGTGATTCACTTAGTAATGTTAAGATTAATGATTCAATTATTGAGACTAACACTACTAATGAGATTGTTGAAGATGTTCCAAGTGATGCAAGAATACCCAAAGCTTACCCAACCGTTCGCAACCATCCACATAACCAAATTATTGGATATATTGGTGTGGGTGTTCGAACGAGGTCTAGAATTGAAGAATTCTCTCATTACGCATTTGTCTCTACCATTGAGCCAAAGAACATCCAAGAAGCTAGTGAGGATAGCTCTTGGATAGTGGCAATGGAAGAAGCACTAATGCAATTCGAGTGAAATGAAGTTTGGGAGCTCGTTCCTCTTCCAAGTGGTCACCAAGTTATTGGGACCAAGTGGATCTTCAAGAACAAAACCGATGAGAACGAGGTCATCACAAGAAACAAAGCAAGGTTAGTAGCTCAAGGCTACCGGCAAGAGGAAGGTATCGATTTCGAAGAATCCTTTGCCTCCGTAGCTAGATTAGAAGCCATTAGATTGCTTTTATCTTTTGTATCTCATAAGAATTTCAAAATATTTCAAATGGATGTTAAAAGTGCATTTTTAAATGGTATTATCAATAAAGAAGTGTATGTTTCTCAACCTCCTGGTTTCATTCATGAAAAATTTCCAAATCATGTTTTTAAACTTAAGAAAGCATTGTATGGGTTGAGACAAGCTCCTGAGCTTGGTATGATCGACTCAAGACCTTTCTTTTGTATTTAGGTTTTAAAATGGGTGAGGTTAATTCAAAACTTTTCATTAAAGATTATGAAAATGACATCCTATTGATTCAAGTGTATGTAGATGTTATAATTTTTGGTTCTACTGACTATAATTTTTGTCAAGAATTTTCTAAGTCCATGAAGGATAAATTCGAGATGAGCCACATGGGTGAGCTCAACTATTTCCTTGGATTGCAAATTCGATAAATGAAGGATGGGACTTTCATACATCAAACAAAGTACACATGGGAGCTCATCAAGCGATTCAGGATTGAATCGTCTTCAAGCAAAAGGATTCCCATGACTACGACAACACATCTACACAAGGATGAGAACGGAAAAGAAGTAAACGTTCGTCTATATCGAGGTATGATCGGTAGCTAACTCTATTTAACTGCTAGAAGGTCCGATATCATGTTTTCTGTATGCTTGTGTGCTAGATATCAAGCTAGACCTAAAGAGTCACATTGATTGTGGTTAAACGAATTTTTCGTTATCTCAATCATTCACTAGATTATGGGTTACTTTACCCTAAATCTATCACATATGAGTTAATCTCATATAGTGATGCCGACTTTGCCAGATGTAAATCCGATAGGAAAAGTACTAGTGGCACCTGCCATTTCCTAGGAAATTTCCTTGTTTCTTGGTTCTCAAAGAAACAGAACTCGATATCATTGTCCACGACCGAAGCGGAATATATTGTCGCGGGTCTTGCATGTGCACAAGTTCTTTGGATGAGACACACTGTTAGGGACTATGGTGTCAATTGTGATACTTGCCCTATCATGGTTGATAAACAAAGTGCTATATGTCTTTCTAAGAATCCGGTACATCACTCCCGTACCAAACATATAGATGTGAGACACCATTTTATCAATGATCATGTAGCTAAGAAGGACATCATCTTAGAGTACACTGAAACCCAAAAACAAATCGCTAACATCTTCACAAAACCTCTTAAAGAAGATTCATTTGTAAGGTTGCGTGGAGAATTAGGGATTATGGGTGAATCTGAAATTTAGGAGTTCAATTTACTTGTTACAACATCCTTTGAACTCATATCATCATGTTGCCTCTCTTATTTTGATATATCATATATTGGTTTTGAGATAGGCTATTGAGATTTCGTGTTTTCATAAGTTTTCAGATTGTTTTAAGAGATTTATGTTGTAAATGATTTATTGTTCGATATTGATTTTATGATGAGTTTGTGTTAGAGTATAGGTCCTAGGGTGAGTTGTGCATATCCTCTGGATTTTTATCTCATTGTGCATTTTTGGACCAGGACAGACGACGTTATTCCTTCGACAATCGACTGCCATACTCTATCTCCTCTATCAGAAATTTTGTATCTTTCACATAGGCGACTGTTGAAAAATTTAGAGTCGACTGTTGCATCAACTGGCGACTGCATTTTGGTCATCAGGCTCCTGTCAATTTGTCAGTAGTCTCTGTTTTATCATCAGTTTTATTGATTCTCAATCGGTCGACTGATGTGTATATTACAGTCGACTGTCTCACGGACAGGCGACTGTGGTTTATCCAACAGTCGACTGTCTGTCAACTTTAGCTCATCATTTATCACTTCAAATAGTCGACTCTCTTTTGTTCAACAGTCGACTGTCTCCTGTTGTGGCGGTTCACTGCTGTGATTATTTCGCCCCTTCGTTATATTTTCGAGACACGTTCATTTCAACCCATGAGTTCTCTCTCCAACGATTGAAACCGTTCGTCTTCCCCGCTCGAAACTGTTAGTCGATCGCTCCTCCAGTGATTTTCCGACGTCTCATCTATCGATTGCGTCGCTCGGATCTCATTGTCTCTTAGTAACTTTCGACTTTCTTAATGATGTACCCTCTCCTTAACCCACTGATCCGGTACCCTCTTCACCTCCCTCATCTGGGGAATTCTTGCATGTCACTGTTAGTGACCCCATCCCTAGCGAATGTTGCGACAACCTCTTCTCTGCCAGCTGACCATCGACATTCGTCTCCTCCGTCTGTACCTCTCAAGGATTTCCTTCTTGCTAGATTGAGTGACCGTGTCACTGCTCTCGAGAAGCTTGCTACTTCTATGGATGAGAAGCTCACTCTCCTTTTAGAGCTTCAGTACAAATCTCTCATGTTTCATGGGTTCCCCATTCCCGCCTAGCTTTAGGCCCTGTTTTCTCAGTATGAGGATACTGCCCATGTTGATGTTCCCTTCCTACACATGTCGTGCCTTTTCCTTCTGTGGTCCAGACTCCCGTCCATGCACATGAGGAATCCTCTGCCGCAGGTGCGTCGTCTTCCAAGAGGAAGGCTCCAGCTTATCCTACTCGTCGCTCTGCCAGGCTGATGTTTCGTTCGTCTGGTCGTGCCTCGGACCCCACTGTCATCAACATCGACTGATCTTGTGGTTGCTGATTTGGATACTCACTCATAGTCTGGATTTTTTGCTTGTTTTGGTTAGGGTGGAGTACTTTTGATGGATATTTTGTAGTGATGATGTATTTGAGTATCATAATGCATGTTGATTGACGTGTGCCCCCGGTTTGCTAGCCACAAATGGCCGGGGGACCCGCGTGGGGGTTTAGATATTTGTAACCGCAAGCGCACGGTGTTGTAGTGTGGCTTGGGGGTCGAACACAGGGAGGCTAGGATGTGCTTGTATCAAGGAGGACCGAAATCACCCCGTGGGCGAGCTAGCCCGAATCGGTTGATGGGTTGTCACGGAAAGGAATGCAAGGTATGAACAATAAGAAAATAAACCTGGGACTTTGGTTTCTACTCCAACGAGCGACTCTCGTCGATGCGGCCTACGGGTAGGATGGCGATCGGAATTAGGGTCTAATGGTGAGACGTTGCCTCTGAAAGTGGTACCGGCATCCCATGTGCCCGATATTCCGGTCGGTGCCCAGGATGATACACCGGACTTCCCGGATTCGATCAGTGGGCACTCCCGTGTCCATTAACACTGATCGATTCCAGGAGCACTAAGCTCGCAACGATAACTCCCAACGTCTCATCCTGCCGCTCCCGCGCGCTAGGATTCGGCGTCTACGCTAAGGGCGTGAGCTATGGCTAGGGAGTCAACCGCCAAGTTTATTCCCCCTTGACCCAACGGTCAAAGGCGGTCTTTTTCCCGCCGATGACAATGAAACACCCCGCGTAACCTTTAGATTCATAATCCCTATCGATTTCCTAACCCTATGGATGCATCGGGAAGAGCCCCCGAAGGGGTTTACGCCAAAATCCCAGATTTGGGAACTACTCACAAATATTTATTAAAAAGCGATCTAAACGAAAATGAACCGTTGGAATCATAATCAGACGATTGGAATGCGAAGGTAGTAGAGAAATTAAGATAATACTAAATTTTAAGAAAGATCCGAAAACTTACAATAGAAAAGTAATTACAGCCGTCACAATAGGAGAAAACAGTAAAAACTAACAGCTCCCCATTTCTGGAACCCTAGGGGGTCCTATTTATAGGATCTCGTATCACCCGATCGGTTGACAAGTCAACCGATCGGGTGATCCGTTACAAATAATAAACAGAAAACGGCGGACTTTCACCCGGTCATATGAACCGGTCGATTGAGTTCTTGGAGTGACCGGTTGGATCTTGGCGCCATCGGGTGAAGCGATCGGTTGGGTGCCCGTGTCTCGACTCCTCAGCATCAGCTACAGATGAACCGATCGGGTGAGAGTCACCCGATCGGTTGGAATTTGGCTTGAGAAGACAGAGAGTTGGCCCCCGTTGAACCGGCCTGTGAACCGGTCGGGTGACTTCCACTTGAGCTCCGGCTGAGGCCGGGTGGTGCACGCGTGCATCACCCGATCGGTTGGAGATGACCAACCGACCGGGTGAGGGGCTGAAAGATGTAATCTTCGTCGTTTGACCCCCTGGATCAAGCGTGACTCCTCCCGTTGCTCCGGGGACTTGAGATATCATCGTTAAACATCCCCTACGTGGGCAATCTCCTGCAAACATGGAGAAACAAAGAAAAGTGAAAGAAAACGAGAAAATACGAGAAAACGAATAAAAGACGGCAGAAAATACGGAGAAACACAAAAGAAAACGTGCGTGAATATATGAAATATAAACGCACGTCAAAATTCCCCAAGCTGAACTCTTCCTCGTCCTCGAGGAAGACGAGTGAGAGTAGGAGCTCGGAGGGGAAAAATAGAGAGAAAGAGAGAAAAAGAAAACTCTATATCCTAGATCGTCCGTCAGAGCCAACAAAATCAAAAACGACACACCAAGCAAGCAAACGTCAAATCACATCACTAAACCTAGGAAAACAAGTCCAAATAAGTGCCGTGGGCCCACGCGGTGAAGCGCGAGTGAGTGTGGTCGTGCGCTAGCAGTCGGTGTCGCTATCTACGATGTGCAATAAAGCTCGATATACACAGACCCAGGAAACGACCCAAATACCGATTCGAATTTGAAATTGCGATGAATATTAGTTCAAGCAAGCATGAGAAGAGTATAAGAATAGAAGCGTATCATGCATCGGGGATTCCACAACTAGGGTTAAGGAAATCACGCCACTATAGCCTAGATACTAGCTAAAAAGTTCCTAAGCCAAGTGTTTTCGAAAACGATGGGGGTTGAGATGATGTGGAGTAGAACACTCGGTGCAAATTCTCGCCTTCCCTTTATTCTCGGTAGATAGGAAAAATATTCACACTTGAAATTTTTTTGGGTTTTGGGTATTTGTATTTTTTTTGGCTTTTTGGCTATACAAAATTTTTCTTTTCTTTTCTTTTTGGGATTTTCTTTTCTTTTCTCTTTTTTTTTTGAATTTTGAGTTTTTGGCTATACACATGTGTACTCTCCCAAGTGAAAGAACGGTACACGACGAGGGGATTTGCACCAAGTAAAACCAAAAAGAAGTCGAAATCTAAACACTTGGGCAAAGGAAACTATTCTCGCTAAATAGAGCATAGGCTAAATGGGTTATCCTAGTCCTTAATTGTGGAATCCCGACACATGCGAAATGAAGTACACGATATATATATATATATATATATATATATATATATATATATATATATATATATATATATATATATATATATATAGGGCAATCTTCCATTGCGAAAAAATGGTGCGAAAGCCCGTGCGAAAACATTTTTTTTATTTTTTTGAAATTTTTTTTTCAAAATTTCTTTTTTTGATGTTTAATCCATACAAATATATACCCCAGGGAAAATAATGGGTGAACCCGTTGGGCATTAGAGCACCCATCCACCCGTTACAAATTTAACGGTCTCAAAACGTGCGAATTTGATGAAATGCCTTGATCGAAGGCCAAATGACATTATTTCTCAACCATTATTTTTTGAGGGGGGTATAACAACATATGATGAGGGTGGAAAAAAGAATTTTTGAAAAAAAAAATTTCAAAAAAAAGATAAAAACATTTTCGCACCGTGCGAAATGTTCTCATTTGAAAATTTTCCTATATATATATATATATATATATATATATATATATATATATATATATATATATATATATATATATATATATATATATATATCATGAAGAAGCAGACAGGGAAAATAAATTCCGCATATTCAAATCGAAGCATGATAATCTAGGGGTCATTCCTGGACAGGTATATAAAGTAAAATCACAAAGTAGAAGCACACCAAACAGATAGGCACGACGCACGACTCACAAAAAGCTAAGTGGACCCACGATGCGTGAAATGCAAGAGAACTCGAAATCCTAGGGTTAGTGAATATGATTATCGATGCCATGCTAGGTGTGTGTGATTTTGTGGCGATTCATCATAGGGTTCATCTCTAGGAGAAAGAGATAAAAAGAAGAGAAGAGAAAAAAAGGAAAAAAATAAAAAACACGATGAAAACGACACAAAGACGAAAAAGAAGGACTCAAATGACGCACATAGTGCGACTCCCCCAAGCTGAAGCTTGCATTGCCCTCAATGCAATATGAGTGAGTACGGGAGGGCAATGAAGATGGGGGGGAATACGCACCGACAAAAAAGAAATGAGAACGAGGAAAACACAGAGATGAAACTGAAAATAAAGAAAAATCAAAATCAAACCCCACGACACGAAAATAGAAATAAAATCACACAACACGACACTCAAAAAGGGGAGAAACAAGCACACACACAAAAATGAGAAAAAAATAAGACACGACAACACACCAAAATAGACGTCCCCCAAGCTAGACATGACAGTGCTAGCAAATAAAATGTGATCGTGAAATGCAGAGATATGAAAGGGGGAGTCAAAACAAACAAACAAAGTGCAATCAAAAAATAAAAAATAAAAAGGAAGTGATGCGACACGTGAATGGGTCCCCCCCTTGACAGAGAAAAAGCAGGGCCCCTAAAAGACAGATGGGCACAAATACGGGGGGGGGGGGGGGGGGGCAAAAGCGGGAAACAAAAAATCAAGCAGGGGCACCACCCTCTGGGGGTGGTGATGGGGGCCTGCGCTGGGACCAGGAGTCGTGGGGGGTGGAATGTGGAGCTCGGAGACATCGGGTGGGTCTTCACGGATGTGGCAAATGAAGCTTTGAAGAAAGGGGAGGTCTCGGTCGACGGACTCCTCGGTTATCCGACCGCCCTTTCCAGCTAGGAGGATCATGGCCGTGAATCGATCGGCTTGGTCGACGGCTTGGAATTGAGCGGGGGTAGATGGGTTGGAGGTGGTGGGTTGAGCGGGGGGGTTGTGTGCGACGAGTACGACTGGTAGGCCTAGGGTTCGAAGAGCTGGTGTCGGTGGGCTTAACACGGCGGGGAGGCATTGTGCGGGTGTCGTGGGTGTGCGTGAGTATGCAAAATACAATGAATCAACACAAACACGAAACACGGCCAACGAGCAAATGGAATATTTGGGGCAAAATTAAAATTGAGCTAAGGAGCGAGTTTACCCAAATGAGATGAAGATCGTTGCTCGTAGACGCCCCGATGCTGCTCGATAGGAGTACGTTGTGAAGCCGCGGCGATTTCTCCAGTAAGTTTCGAAATTTAGGAGAATGGGTGAAAGTTAGGGTTTCGAAATCGAGGAGAATGGAGAGAAATCGATGGTGGGATGGATAGGGAAATGGGGGGAAGTCGATTGGGGTTGATTTTGGGGAAGATCGTGGTCCGGCGCAAGAGGAGGAGGCGAAACGTCGGGTTGGGATTCGAAAATGGCGAGGGCGAAACGAAAGGGTGGCCGGGGGTATTTATAGGGTTTTAAGTCGAACCGATCGGGTGACTTGTCACCCGATCAACCACCCGATCGGTTGACTTGTCACCCGATCGGTTGACTGTTAGGTCAAAAACTCTTGCCGAAGAAGTGCTACAGGCGAACCGATCGGTTGACTTGTCAACCGATCGGTTGGCCGCTCCACTCATTTTCCTGAGAATTGAGGGTCGCTCACCCGGTCGCTTCAACCGATCGCGCTCTAACTCAACCGATCAGTTGATATTTCCCAAAAATTTCCCGAGAATTCTCCCCAGATCACCCGGTCTGTCACCCGGTCTCTTCATTCTTCACCCGATCGGTTCATTTGGGGACAGATGTGGCTTGTATCTGATACATCCCAACCGATCGGTTGAGTTATCAACCGATCGGTTGGGGCTTTGTTTCGTGCAAAAACCAACAGATTGTCTAAGTCCCTGAACGGATGTTCTTGCGGCTGATTTTATTTATAAAAATAGATAAAATAAAGTCAAAAATAACACTAAAAAGTGGGGCAAAAGTTTAGAGCATGGGTTGCCTCCCATGAAGCGCACTTGTTTAACGTCGTTGGCTCGACGCCCGCAAGTGATGTTCACGGTGGTTGATACAGGTGATGCCTGAAGTTCGGCATCTCTTCTTTATCAGAGCTCACGGCCTTTGGAGTAGTCAGCGGCTGGAGAAAGATTTGCTCGACTACCCTCTCCTTGTTTTTGGGATCCGGGGGCTTCTCTTTCATATTGGCGCTTACCGCCATCTTCTTAAGGATCCGGACCTCGTCTTTGGTGAGGTCCATGGGTTCTTTCCCCGTTCTCCTCGCAGGAGGAGCCTTGGGGAACCCGGGAGGGGTCGTACGTGCTGCATTCTTTTTCCCAGCAGCATCATTGTTCTTGGGGCCGTCTCGGTCTTCTGAATCCTCCAAGTCATCGGGGGGGGGGGTTTCTTAAGAGAATCTCCCAGGAGCTCTCTTCAGTAGCTTTATCTTCTTCCACCTCCAGCAAATTACACCGAGGGTCATCTGGGGGATCGGGGTACTTCATGGACAACCCCAGATCAAATTCAACCTTTTCCCCGCTGACGTTTAGCGAAAGTTTTCCATTCTTCACATCAATCAAAATGCCAGCAGTGGCCATGAAAGGCCGTCCCAGGATGATGGGAGTGTGTGTGTCTTCAGGCATGTCCATGACAACGAAGTCCACTGGCACACGCACCCCTTTTACATTAACGGGGAGGTCATCCACAATCCCCACCGGATATTTGACCGACCGGTCAGCAAGTTGTAGGGTCATACCGGTGGGCTCCAAATCACCCATTCATATCCTTTTATACATCGATAAGGGCATCAAACTGACACTCGCTCCGAGATCGACGAGTGCACGATGAATCTTTACTTCCCCGATCGTGCAAGGGATTGAGAAGCTCCCCGGGTCTTTAAGTTTCGGCGGATTTGCCCTCTGGATGAGAGCGCTACACTCCGCCGTCAACACTACTTTCTCCTTTCTAGACCCTCTCGTCACCAAATCCTTCAGGAATTTTGCATAGGAGGGGATTGTTTCGATTGCTTCCAGGAAGGGGATTTGCAAGCTCAGGTCCTTGACCATGTCGAAGAACTTGCCATATTTCTCATCGATTTTGGCCTAAGCTAACCGTTGTGGAAAAGACACAACGGGTTTGAACACTTTCAGGCTCCCTTCCTCGTTCTTCTTCTTCTCTTCTTCCGAGACTCCCTCCAGAGTCGTAGGATTTGATGACGAAGCACCTGCATCGTTTGATTTTTTGATCGGTCGCTCGACGACCAACGGTGCTTCCGGTCTGCTAGGGGGCACTCTAGTAGGGATTTGTGTCCCGCTTCTCAGAACGATAGCGGACACATTTGCGTGCTCGTGCATGAGTGCCGATGTTTGGGTTGCTCCCCTCGGGTTCACCTCGGGTTGTGGCGGTAATTGGTTTTGTGACCTTGAAAGGGTCGCCACTTGTAACCCCAGCTGGGTTACTTGGTCTGTGAGGGCCCGCTGACCCATTTCCAGCTTTTGATTGATCTTCTCCTGGTTGGTTATATATTGAGTCAAGAGAGACTCAACCAGAGAGACGGCCCTCTGTTGGCCATACTGCTGCTGGATTGGCTGCTGATTCCTGGGGGCGTAAAATTGTTGCTGAGGCTGCTGCTGATATTGTTGCTGCTGAATCTGACTCTGCTGTGGCCTAGTCGACTGATATGTTTGTTGCTGAGGCTGCTGAGGCGGCGAGGGTTGGAATGGTGCCCGGTAACCAAAGTTAGGGTGGTTCCGGTTGTTTGGAGAGTAGGCCAGGTTAGAATTGGTTATTGGTGGATACGGCGCATTTCCTGTGGGGTTGTAAAATAGTGCGCTCGCCTGATCCAACGGTGGTGAGGCATCACCACCGTCGAATTCCCCAAAAATTTCGGATTCTACCGCTGCAATCTGTTGTGCACCGGCCCCACCAGCTCCTACCATTAGTGCGGAGATCTGGGTCGAAAGCAAGTCGAACTTGCTTGAAAGTTTGTCGACGTCCTCGACTCTGTGTATACCCCCAGACCTGGGTGTGGCTCTCTCGTCACACCACCGCTCATTGTTGGATGCCATATTTTCCAGAATATGTCCGGCATCTTCCTCGCTCCTTGACATGAAGGAACCCCCAGCCGCGGTGTCCATAGAAGATTTTAGGTCATCCCTCAGCCCATTGTAGAACAGATTAATAATCTGCCACTTAGGAAGCTCATAGTGAGGGCATCTTCTCTGCATCTCCTTGTATCTCGTCCAAGCTTCATGCAAGGACTCGTGGCTGGCCTGGGAGAAGGAGGAGATCTCACTCCTCAACTTCATGGTCTTCCCCGGAGGAAAGAACTTCGTTAGAAAGGCGTTAGATAGCTTCTCCCAGGTATTGAAAGTGTTGGGGTCCTTCCCCCTAAGCCATTGCTTGGCTTTGTCTCGCAACGAGAAGGGGAACAGCTTCAGACGGATCGCCTCAGTCGTGACACCATTAATCCGGAAGGTGTCACATTTCTCCAAGAAGGAGTCTAGATGCTCGATCAGGCTCTCCATGGGTGCACCCAAAAACTGATCCTGCTGGATCCATGTCACCAAAGACGGCTTTAGCTCAAAGCTTTGGGCCGTAATAGCTGGAGGACGGATGGCGGAAGTGGACTCGATAGATGGCATCGAGTACTCCAGCAGGGACTTGCGAGGCGGGGTGTTCTCCTCCATGGATTCAGGATCCTCTCTTCTTCGCTTCTCAGTGGCCAAACGCCTAAGGGTGGCGTTAATCTCTAGATCAATGGGGATCAAGTCGTCGAGACTTCTTGAACTCTTGCGCATGAAAAACATCAAACACCCGTGAAGCGACAAGTGGGAAAGAAACAGATAAGATAAGAAATAAAAAGAAGAAAATAAAAAGGAAAAAGGAGAAAGCGAAAATTATCGCGAGGTAGGGATAAGAGCTAGACACTAGGGTTCAAGAGATCCTAAAATAACAAGCACGTTGCCTCCCCGGCAACGGCGCCATAAACTTGACGTGTGCCCCCGGTTTGCTAGCCGCAAATGGCCGGGGGACCCACGTGGGGGTTTATATATTTGTAACCGCAAGCGCACAGTGTTGTAGTGTGGCTTGTGGGTCGAACACAGGGAGGCTAGGATGTGCTTGTGTCAAGGAGGACCGAAATCACCCCGTGGGCGAGCTAGCCCGAATCGGTTGATGGGTTGTCACGGAAAGGAATGCAAGGTATGAACAATAAGAAAATAAACCTGGGACTTTGGTTTCCACTCCAACGAGCGACTCTCGTCGATGCGGCCTACGGGTAGGATGGCGATCGGAATTAGGGTCTAATGGTGAGACGTTGCCTCTGAAAGTGGTACCGGCATCCCATGTGCCCGATATTCCGGTCGGTGCCCAGGATGATACACCGGACTTCCCGGATTCGATCAGTGGGCACTCCCGTATCCATTAACATTGATCGATTCCGAGAGCACTAAGCTCGCAACGATAACTCCCAACGTCTCATCCTGCCGCTCCCGCGCGCTAGGATTCGGCGTCTACGCTAAGGGCGTGAGCTATGGCTAGGGAGTCAACCGCCAAGTTTATTCCCCCTTGGCCCAACGGTCAAAGGCGGTCTTTTTCCCGCCGATGACAATGAAACACCCAACGTAACCGTTAGATTCCTAATCCCTATCGATTTCCTAACCCTATGGATGCATCGGAAAGAGCCCCCGAAGGGGTTTCCGTCAAAATCCCAGATTTGGGAACTACTCACAAATATTCATTAAAAAGCGATCTAAACGAAAATGAACCGTTGGAATCATAATCAGACGATTGGAATGTGAAGGTAGTAGAGCAATTAAGATAATACTAAAGTTTAAGAAAGATCCGAAAACTTACAATAGAAAAGTAATTACAGCCGTCACAATAGGAGAAAACAGTAAAAACTAACAGCTCCCCGTTTCTGGAACCCTAGGGGTCCTATTTATAGGATCTTGAATCACCCGATCGGTTGACAAGTCAACCGATCGGGTGATCCGTTACAAATAATAAACAGAAAACGGCGGACTTTCACCCGGTCATATGAACCGGTCAGTTGAGTTCTTGGAGTGACCGGTTGGATCTTGGCGCCATCGGGTGAAGGGATCGGTTGGGTGCCTGTGTCTCGACTCCTCAGCATCAGCTACAGATGAACCGATCGGGTGAGAGTCACCCGATCAGTTGGAATTTGGCTTGAGAAGACAGAGAGTTGGCCCCCGTTGAACCGGCCTGTGAACCGGTCGGGTGACTTCCACTTGAGCTCCGGCTGAGACCGGGTGGTGCACGCGTGCATCACCCGATCGGTTGGAGATGACCAACCGACCGGGTGAGGGGCTGAAAGATGTAATCTTCGTCGTTTGACCCCCTGGATCACGCGTGACTCCTCCCGTTGCTCCGGGGACTTGAGATATCGTCGTTAAACGTCCCCTACTGTAACGACTGGTTTTTCATGTATGGATTTTATTATAAATATTTATATATTTGGTTGCTTTCCCTTGTTGTGACTTCCATTTCTGTCTCCGTAGTTTTCATTTTCGTTCGTTTCGTCGTGATTTTTCTAGATTCTTCCGTCGGTCGGCGTGTTTGAAGTGAGTCATTCGTGACGGGCTTCATAACGTCAATATCTTAGAGTTAGAACGAGCCTAGGAGACTTAGGGAAACCATCCCGGAGCTCCGCGCTCCATTTCGGAACTTTTGGTGCTCATTAGCCGGTGTAAGAAGGGGCACCAACCGACTAGATGATGATCCAGTCAGTCGGAAAACCTTCTTGAACCGACAAGTGGGCTTTTTTAAATGTTCAGGAGTTACTATTTGTCGTTAGTCGGTCTAAGAACGTTGGTTGACCGACTAGGTTACAAACTAGTCGGTCAGCAATGCTTCTTTAACCGACTAACTCATTTACTAATTTTTGGTATCAGTACTGTTCATTCTTAGTCGGTCTAAGTTCATATTTTGACTGACTAGTTATTAAACTAGTCGGTTAAGTTTTGTACTCAGACCGACTAATTCTTAATTCTTCTGTACAGTCGAGTTACTGTTTACTCTTAGTCGGTCCAAGAACGTTCGTCGACCGACTAGTTTCCAAACTAGTCGGTCAGTAGTTGATCTTTGACCGACTAAATCTAAATCCTAATTTTCGTCTGGGTTACTGTTTACTCTTAGTCGGTCTGCGTTGGTCAACCGACCGACTAGTTCCCAAACTAGTCGGTCAGTGGTTGTTCTTTGACCGACTAACCAGTGCTGTAAACCCTAGTTTTGCCCTAGCCGCCACCAAACTCTATAAATACTCCTCCAAACGTTTTCTTCTTCTTCCTCATGACCTAAAACCCTAATTTCTCCCCCATTGGGCCCCCATCTTCCTCAAACCATTAATCCTTCATCCCAAGCTCATCCTCCATCATCCAAACCCTCCCTTATCACAACTCATCTCTCATCTTCCTTAAACCTTCATCAAACCCCCAAAATCCACATCCAAACCCATTTCTCCAGATTTTTCCCTAATTTCCAGATCTGAGCCAGATCGTTCTCCCGTTGCCGTGGTTGCTCGACATCGTTCCTTCGCCTCTTCACGGTAATACTCGATTCCTTTAGTTTTAGCATAACCCACATTGACATTTGTGAAACCCTAATAAAATGGATTATTAGAATGTTAGGATCCTAATAAGAAATCGATTTAGAATCATTGTGCTAATAATTGTTTTGCCATAACAGCGATCTATTCCGTAGTTAGCTTGTGTGACGATCTTCATTGCTCGTCAACCCCGGTATCAGGCAAGTGAAACTTGCATCTCTTGATTTGGGCCATGTCTTAGGCCATTTCCCTTGCTTTAGCGTAAAAGAGACTAGACGGTGAAAGGATAGCCGTCTAGACACCTTTGACCTAGCTTGACAACGAAGCTCGGTCCGTCACCTTCATCATGCTTGTATGTCACGTTTAAATTCAATTAACGGTACGCAAATATCTGTTCATGGCATTGCATATTGATTAGTCGTCGTGATTGCGTAGCACACGCTACAATACTTATATTTCCTGGCTCGTGTTCCAGAAGCGAGCCCTGTAGTTGAAAACCCCAACGCTCGACACATATGGGTGGGGTAAGAGATATGCGGCCACCTGAGCCCCGAGTTGGCCTGATCCGCCACTCCGGCCAGCAGGCGAAATCTCTAGTGCACAAGTGATTAATAGTGATAAGAGATAAGCGGCCTGAGCCACGAGCTGGCCAGCAGGTGGACTCTCTATGCACTAAGTGATAAACAGTGATAAGTGATAAGTGATAAGTGATTAGTGAATTGGTAGCTTTCGCTACATCGTGCGTGCTTGTCTCCTTTTTAAACTGCTGCATCAAACTAAACTGTCATGTCATTGTTTAATATTATAAGTGCTAGGTTGTTAGTCACTTTCAGTTTCCTTGCTCAAGTCTTTAGACTTGCTGACATGTGCCCCTTTTCTCTTTTGGGTGACACATGTTAGACCCCGAGCCAGAGTTACTTGCTGAGGGTAAGGTGTTTGCGGACGTCGAGCATGCGCCCGTGTTGGATGAGGACTTCGTAGACACTGGAGATCAGTCTTAGTGTCTACGTCTAGTTTTTGTTAGATTGCTTAGGTTGTCGGTGCGTGGCACCTAGTCTGATACTCTGTTATGTTTGTGTTTTGTTAGGCCTTGTTCTGGGCCTTTAGACTCTTTCTTTTAGCCCGGTGGCTTTTTCTGTGATGTTGAATATTTGTGGACAAACTGTGGGATTGGTATTTCATATCCGTCTCACCCTTATTATTATTGTTGTTGTTGTTTCGTTTGCAATTACAGGGACCTGCTTATACTAAATTGATGCTTATCAGGCGTGCAGCTTCACAGCTCCACGTTTGAGCGGACCTTCTCACGTCTCGCCTCCATTTTAGGGAAGCGGGGCGTGACAGGTTTTAGTGGTGGCCCATGAAGGTCCTTTCTGTAACTGCAATTATCGGGATAACGATAATAATATAAGATTGTCCAACAAATGAGTTCGACATCTGAGCCCTAAGCTATGAGTCTAATTGTTTCGTTTTCTGTGTCATTAGATGGCAGTAAGGCGAATCACCCGTGGTGGTGGTAGTGGTGCGCCCCCTCATGACGAGGAGCCTGAGCGGGAGCCCACTAACAGAGAGATGATGCGGATGATGATGCAGATGATGCAAGTCCAACAGGGTGTGCTTCTGCAGGTACAGAATGCTCCGGTGGCTCGAGCTGCTCGGGTGGTGGAAGCCCCTCGCCCTGAGCCTGGGGTGAAGCAGTTCAGAGAGCTGGGTCCTACATATTTTGATGGAACCGAAGGTCCACTAGCTGCTGATGAGTGGATGAGGAATATCGAGGACAATCTGAAGATGTCCAAGGTCAACGAAGTTAGTTGGGTTGACTTGGCGAAGCGCCAGCTGAGGGACAACGCCAGAAATTGGTGGGATGCTGAAGAGAAGATGTTGGAGGAGCCGATTGTCTGGGCTACCTTCAAGGCCAGATTTGATGGTGATTTCTTCCTAAAAGCTGCCAGGGAAGAGATGCTGCAGCGTTTTATCGATCTGAAGCAAGGAAGCTCGTCGGTGGAACGGTATCACCAAGAGTTCATGAGGCTGAGTCAGTTTGCACCGAAGATGGTGCAGGACGCTGAGGAGAGAGCTCAGAGGTTCCTGCAGGGACTTGCTTCGGAGCTCCAGAGTTTTGTGACCTCTTCTGACCGGGAATCTTATCAGAAGGTTCTAGTAGCAGCCAAGAGGCAGGAGCTACTCGTGAACCAGAGGAGGGGGTCTATTGTTGGTGCTGGGAAGAGGCCTGTGGAACAGGCGAGAGCTGTGGTTAGACCTAGATTCAGGCCGAACCAGCCTGTTCAGTTTAAGAGGCCAGGAGGGCCTGTTTAGAAGACTTGCCATTTCTGTGGCAAGGAGGGCCATGTCAAGGAATCGTGTAGAAGGTTCTTGGGGTAATGTATTGCCTGTGGAGATCCTACCCATGCTCTCAGGGAGTGCCCGAGGTTGAAGCAGCATTGGAGGGCACTTATTGCTGCCCCGCCGTTGCAGCAGAGAGCCCCGGTGCCCGTTGGTCGTGGGGTACCCCTTGTTCCACAAGAGCATGCCTTTTGGCAGGCTGTTCCGCCAAGGAGGCAGGCTTTTCTGATGACCGAGGAGGAGATCTCGGCCATGGATAAGAAGTGTCACGGACTTAACACCAGAATATATACTCCATGGCTTTTTTTTGTCCATTCCTTTTTAATTATTAAGCATGAAGCAGATAGCAGCTGTTACATTCGAATAAATTTTACACATGCAAGCACAAACTAACAAAGGGTTCAATACATAAATCTACTACCTACTCACCGACACAATATATAAATTAATGATCTATTTCTACTCCAATATGAGTTGGCATAAAGTTGTACCAATCGTCCAAATAAAATATAATCTCTTAAAAATTTAATATGAAGACATCAATACGAAATCAGTTAGGAGATGTAAAATACATACCTGCCTTCAGTCTGTTGAAGATTCCTCAAAGAAATTGAAATTGATTTGGCATCAATTCTGGAGAGGTCAGTCAACAACCTTCAATAACACTAAAGCACACTACGTGCTCGTGCGATGGCTACCATTGTTACCCACAACCTACTTATTATAAGTATACGTAGTAAAAATCGGTACTTACCAAGCCCAACTAATACCTTTGCATCAAGGTCTCTAGCTATTAAGAACTCTTCAAAATCCATAGAGTTGTCCTGACAAATTGCAAAAAATCAATGAATAAATTGACTAATTACCCACAAAACCCCTAAATAGTATACTAAGCGCTCCAACGGCCCCCAACTAAAATTGCTGGTTGTCTCCAAGGTACAGTCTCCGATAAAATCCCTCACTTCCCAAATCTAAATTCAAGCAACCATTTCAAATCAAATTATGAAATCTTGAGCAAAATGTCGCAGCAAACAGATACAGAAATCAAGGAAACTCGCTCATTCCCAACAAACCGGCTATTTTGGGCTCCAAGAACTGAAATGAAATAGCAAACGTAGATGTTTCCTTACTTCAATCCCTTACGTGCATATGACTGGTGATACCATTATTTACATAAAAAGATAAAAGATAGAAAATGAAAGTTTAATACCAAGGAACAAATTTTTTCCCATATTTGCATTACGATGAACTTTTGTCATATAAGCTTCACACCAGTGTCCACGAATCAGTGATATAAATTAAGACTGTAATTTGGAAAAATAAGTGCAAACATATGAAAGAGAACCAAGCTCCAACAAAACTAAGCAAGCATGTAGTTAGGATCTCACTTCAATACATCATCAGTCCAAACTAAAAATAATGCTTTTTAAAAATGGGGGGAGGGGGGCTAAGTGTTGGAATTCATGAGTTGTCCTAAAATTTTACCAGATATCCAACAATAAAAAACCACTTAAACTACATAAAACCCAAAAAATGGATCACAAAAATTAGCAATTCTTCTTTGAGGAATTTCTACAAACACTTAGAGAACATCAGAACATGAGCTTCCATCTTTATCCATATCATTAACCAATTCAGCATATTCCAAATTAATGGCATGTAGTTAACTATAATTGATATTGAAGCAGATTTATGTATATATGCAAAGTGGTTGGACATGGAAAAATTACAATCAAATAAAAGTGAACGCCATACATAACTGAAAGAAGCATACAGACAACAGATGATCATTTCTTTTTACTCAGAAGAGCAAGTAGTGGCTTAAACATAAATATGGATCTTTTACAATTCTTCAACACACACACATATATATATACAATCAATTGATACCTTTACCACTGTTGTCAAATAATACAAACCTTCAAGAAATATGTCTTTTTAACTATAATTGTCGTAAATTGATACCTTTTTAAAAATACAAACCTTCTTTCTATTCTATATTATTAAAGAAATAATTCAAGAATTCGGATAATATATGCTCAAAATAAACAAACAAAAAATTCAAGGACACGCAAAATTAAATTCAATTTACGAAATAGCAAAACAATACTCATAAATCTTTTCATGGAAATGAAATGCCCTTACAAAACATCTCCATTATACTGAAATAGGAATCCAAGAGAAAGCATAGCGTTAAAAATACAAAGAGCAAATTTTTGCATCATACAAAGAGCAAGTTACACATTATTTTCTGTCCTGTGGATGTGGAGGTATCCTAAAATTCTCTCTTTGTTGTTGTTGGAGTTTACTTAGTAATGGAAAACATCCATAAAATAGCAGAAATGAACTGATCCTGGCAAATCTTAAGCATATTGACATAAGTGGCAAGAGAGAAAAAAATAAGCATTTGCAGAATCCAGAAGCCATGTAATGGGAACATTAACTCCTAATTTTGTTGGATTTTTAATTTCAATGCATCAAACAATGAACATATACTGTATGCATAAGCATACCCCATGGGTGTCTTCATTAAAAAAGACATGAAATCTTTTTTCTCGCAAAAGGGTCTTAATAAAGCTATGTTTATGAAAAAAATTACATGCATTGCATCATCTTCTGACACTGCAGAGACCTTCTCCAGCCCGTGTAATGAGCAAGATTGTAAGATTCAGTTGCTCAACCATCACCTTTCGGCTTCCATCATGTACAAATAAGCAATTTAGTGGTGCACTGAGATGTCCCAGCTTCAGAATAGATTTAAATTTTATAAAAGATGGATGCAGAGAAACACAATTGCAGTTAGACACACAGGGTCCTTTGTCACACCTGCTGATATCAACATGACAGTCAAATTTCTTACCAAAAATCAGATGGCTGGATCAGAGTTAACTAATGAATCAGGAGATGAAGCTGTAGTTGAATAAGGAATCTGACCAAGGATAATATGTTGCTGCCAAGGCACAAAAATATGCAAGTAATAAGATTAGGCTATACAATCTTTTATGATGTCACACACTCACCATACATCATTATTATCGTGTTGTTAAAAGACCACATTATCAGAAAAGAAATAGCTCAACCTGGTGTGTTATTTTTCTATGATACCAAGATCAAATTTTGGCATCATACAAAGAGCAAATTTTTGCATCATAAGTTGAACCTTACCTTGCGAGAGCTGGAACCTTCTACCGCTTGGGCTCAGCTTGCTTCTCTTCTCCATCAATCGAATTCACGAACTTGCTGCTCGGTCATCAACAACTGGAACATTCTCCCTCGTCATCGACAGCTTCTGGTCTAAGAACTTGCTGATCGGATCTGAAACATCAGATCTGAAACAACCAATATCCTAGATCCCTCCTGAAACATAAAAAAACCCAAATATACAACAGAACTAACTTTGTCTTAGTCATACTGTTTGTCCTAGTCATTTTGACATGCATATTGCATTTTGACAGCATATAGATGAGTGATGAATTTCAGTATCAAATCAAATATACAACAGAAGAAGATACAATACAATGATAGCAACTGGCAGTTTTCAAATGCCATATCCTTCAAAATACTAAAATTCAACAAATACGTGGAATTGAACAAAATTTAAAGATGAACTGATCTCAAACATTAAAACTTTTGATATGAATATGTGCATATTAGTATGTAAAGGTAGAAATAAATATGCAAGGAATAAGAGGAGTTGTTATGGACATTTAACTTCTTTTTTCTTAGAAGCAAGCACACATTTTAAAATTATGGACATAGGAGAATAACTAAGAATTTGCATATATGGGCAACATACCGCTGGCATATGCATGAAAAACACAGCATCTCTTTCAACTACTAACCTATCATTAAGCAATCATGCATTGGAAGATGTTTACTTCTTATTTTACGTGTAAAAAAGAGAGCAAATTTTCCATTATCAATTCAAGCATTGCCTACGCCGGTTCAATGAATTACTTATAGATTGCATAGCAAAAATCATTGCTTATAGGGGAAAGAATTTTTTGGCTACTGACAGCCATCATCTTTTCGCAATCGATATCATCATGAATAGTGTGGATCAAGCAATAGGGGTTTAGAAACCGATTTTAGACCTTCATAAGTTGAGATATTTCATAGATGACTTGAAACTCTATTTATAACATCAATCCATCCTGCACACATGCATGTATGCGCGCGCGCGCGCGCACACACACACACACACACACACACAGTTTTCCTCATCCAGTAAATCTCCATGCACCAAATTTCATATCTTTATCCAAATAACAACAAATTAATTAATTACTATTTCATACAAATATATTGCCATATACTTTATATAAGACCCATCCTAAAGTATTTAAAATTATAAATAAGAAATGAGAACTACATAACGGAAAGAGCAGGTTGAACATTGTTTATGACAATTGATACTGCAAGCAATGAAGTTAGCACAAACATAATGTCTTTGACATCATGGCTGGTGGTAAATGCAGTAGGATGTTGCTTTCTTGGAATTCCCAGAGTTAAAGAGAGAACAAGGCTTGTCACAAATGTAGTTATAAAAATCACAATAACTGAGAACTTTGCAATCCTTGGATGCCCAGCTCCAAGTTCATTAGATACCCTCACACTGCGAAGAGAAAGAAAATGATCTATATCCTGACTAAAAGATTTAAACCAAAAAACACAAATTAGAAACTAACCTTGTAGCCACGTTGTACCCAATGTAGACCATGACTGTCCAGGAAAAAAATATTCATGCTGAAATAAGATTGGGTTGGATTACCAAGTCATTGCAAAACACCTCAGTTATAATGATGATGATGATGATGCATGAAATATTTCTAAGCAATTTCATAGAAATCTATTCCAAAACAGCACTTGATTGATCTTGGCAACAAATTAAAAAATTAAATTCTTCGACTTCATCATATATCTTCATAAATTATAAACAAATGGAGTACCGGATGTAAACAATTTCTAATTTTTATTTAATTTTTCTAACCATAATCAATAAATCTCACAAGTGTCTTGATAAATAACCTAGATAAATAAAACATCACACTATATATGCTGGTATAATATTAAGATCTAATCACCCAAAATGAATATATAAACCACCTAAAATCATTTAATTTGTTAAAAAACTTAAGATTATTTTGAGATAAAATTAAACATACTAACCGGATATTTAAGTTTATTTGAGATAAAATCTAGATAATTTTCAAAGAATTAGGTTAATTTGGAAGTAGAACGTGATCAACTTTGAAGTTTCTCAAAGATCCTCAGTTAATCCATACTATCAAAATATAATTTTCCCAAAAAAATCGCAACTTATTACTTGTTATGCTGCCTAAGTTCAACTTCATCACGATATTTAGAAAGTACCACAAAAACAAAGCAATGAACGGACAATTTACCTTCAATTTATCCCCATTCTCGACGATATCAATCTGTAGGATCTAATCCGCTTCTTCATTCTTCAAATTGCAAACATTCTCCGCAAGCTCAATGATTTGATACTCCCAAAACCTAATCCAAATTCAATCATGTATATTGAGAGATTGATCTCAAGAAACATAAACCAAGAAAAGTAGAACTTTTTCTAAAAAGGCGACCTTTTTAGGTGATATCTGATACTCCTTCTTATTGACTTGGTTGTGGATCTGCTCTGCGATCTTCTCGCAAACCTGAAATCTTATTAGTGGGATGTCCTCTCTTGGAGCGGTGGCCACTGGTGGTTTCTTGGCGGAAGCGATTGAGATCTCTGCTAATGAGAAGAGGAGGAGGATTACTGCTGCAGCAAGCTTCGCCATGGCGATTTTTTCCTCTTCTATTTTGAGAGAGAGAGAGAGAGAATTCAAAATTTTCCTACGCTCCATGGTTTTCCACAATTAGGGGTGGTCGGGGTGAGAGAGAATTCAAAATTTTCCTGCGCTTCATGGTTTTCCACAGTTAGGGGTGATCTGTGCGGGGTGGGTGGGTGGGATCCCCAGTTAGGGGCAACTGAGAATGCCTCTCCCCAAATTGTTTTTATGAAACACAAATTTCAAAAATTTTAAGTTTTCAATCAAAATTTCACTTTTCAAATTTCCCCCAAACTTTCAAACTCAATTTCTCTTCACTTATCCAATTTCTCTTATCTTATCCAATTTCTCTTAATAACATCCCTCATTTATACCCAATTTCTCAACTCTTATCCAAAAACTCTATCCAAAATCTCTTGATAACATCCCTAAAATGTATAATGGATGTGTGTGTGTGATGATGATGATGATGACAGCGCATGTTCGGCCTAACTGTGCTGTCAGCAAATTGAGGGCCCAAAAACAATTTTTTTAATTTTTTTGCAGTATGTTCTACTACTTGTTAACTATATCCCCACTAATTTTCAAGTCAATCCAACACCGTTTGAGCCTCCATCCATATGTTTCAAAAAGATTGTACCGACAGTTTTAGAATTTGAGCTATCTTTTGAAATGCATGGATGGAGGCTCACACGGTGTTGGATTGACTTGAAATTTGGTGAGGATGTAGTTAACAAGTAGTAGAACATACTACAAAAAAATTTTAAAAAACACATTGTTTATGGACCCTCAAATTGCAGACACCGCAGGAAAATTTTCTACACACACACATATATGGGAAAAAGGAATCTAGGGTGCCTCCTAAGATTAAATCTAAGGAGGCGCCTCCATTTTCCTCCATTTCCAACAATTTGATTTGAATTTTTTTCGTGGAATTGTTGTTTTTATCATGGATTACCAACATAACAAATTTCAAGGTATTCCAATACTTTTTGAGCCCTGATCTACCCCTTACAACTTCAACGGTCTGAAAACGTGCTGAAAAACACATGAGGTTGCAAGGTGTAGATAAGGGCTCAAAAAGAATGTTGGTAATCCATGAAATTTGGTAAGTTGAAGTTGTATGGGGTAGATCGGGGTCAAAAAGTATTGGAATACCTTGAAATTTGGCATGTTGGTAATCCATGATATAAACAACCATTCCATGAAAAAAATTTAAAACAAATTGTTGGAAATGGAGGAAAATGAGGGCGCCTCCTTAGATTTAATCAAAAGAGGAACCCTAGATCCCTTTTTACAATATATGGTAAAGGGATCCTAAGGTGCTTCCTTAGATTCAATCTAAGGAGGCACCCCCATTTCCCTGCATCTCCCACATTTTTTTTGAAAATTTTTTCATGGGTTTGTTGTTCACCTCATGGATGATCAACATACCAAATTTCAAGAGATTCTAATTCTTTTTGAGCCCTCATCTACACCTTGAAACTTCATGTGTTTTAAAGCATGTTTCAGACCGTTGAAGTGATAAGGTGTAGATGGGGGCTCAAAAAGTATTGGAATACCTTGAAATTTGGTATGTTGCTCATCCATGATGTGAACAACAATTCCATGAAAAAACATTTCAAAAAAATTGTGGGAAATGGAAGGAAATGGGGGCTCCTCCTTAGATTTAATCTAAGGAGGCACCCAAGATTTCTTTTTTCCATGTGTGTGTGTGTGTGTGTGTGTGTGTGTGTGTGTGTGTGTGTGTGTGTGTGTGTGTGTGCGTGCGTGCGTGCACGCGTGTGTGCGTGCTCACCTCTAGCGATTTCTAGGGTGATCGGGTGGCGATCTATGCAGTGTTGCTCCTTCTTCAGGCTTTGGCCCCCTCCAACGATCCCTCTCTCTGCTCTCTGCCACATCCCCTTCTGCAATTCCCACATCTGATTCTCTATGGCCTCTACGAGTTCCGGCCCAACTTTCTCACCTCATCCTCTGGGCAATGATGACTCTTCTCTGTTGGTGTTCAACAGCGAGGCTGGTGATGGCAACTCTTCTGGTGGTGGCGTGCTGGAAAACCCCTGAGTTCCTATTCTTAGCCAGTGGCATCTTGCTGCTACCTCAATTTTGGTTCCCTTTGTCGATAGGTCCGGCATTGGCCGCTTGGGGTGTGGCAATGGCAGGATTACGGTTGCCATGGTTGTTGTCATCAGCAGTCTTTCATTGCCCGTCTAAGCTCAGGGGATGGTCCGTGCCCTCCCTTTGCTCCTGCTGTAGTCTGCTCCAATGGACACCGGGTGTTTGATCAAATTCCCATTAGAGCTCCTCCCTCCAACCCTCACTCATCCATTGTGACATCTACATCATTCAGCACCATCTGCGCCCCATGAGTCCTCGTGACCCCTAGCTATGGGCTAGCCTTCTTTTCTCCTACCTTGGTAGATAACAGTGTTGTTGTCGATATACTCCCCTCCGACATAGCCCAAGTTGTAGGGGCTGGACACACACCTTGGTTGGTTACTTTGTTGGGGCGTGCCCTTACTATGGCCTTCTCAAATCTTGGATGGCCCGTGCTTGGAAGACCAAAGGCAAGGTACACCTGCAAACCAGAGAAAATGGATTCTTCGTCTTCAACCTCGAGAATGATGCGGACTACGACGATGTTCTCCATGGGGGGGCCTTTGCTACTAGAGGGGTGCCTCCTTATGCTCCGGCAGTGGTCTCCCCACATCGGGTAGGACCGTGACTTACTCTCCTCTATTCCCCTTTGGATTCATTTCCCGTAACTTCCTATTCAATTCTGGTCTCCTACCATCTTGGGGAAGTTGGCAAGTGTCGTGGGTTGACCATTGTTTTCTGATGCAGCGACGGTGAATGATGCCCAACTCTCCTATGCTCGTTGATTCATCATAGTAGACCTTTTCTCTTCATTCCCATTTTATATCTCGGCAGGACTTACCGATGTCTCCATTGTTCCAGTGGTCGGGGAGTATGAGAGAATCCCCCCCCGCTCGCATTGCTACTACTTTGGGCACGAGCTGTCCCAATGCAAATCCCCAACCCGCCCCACACCAATTCCACCCCGTGATGAGACTGCCTACCAGCAACCGTCTAAGCCACAGAGATATGAGCCCATGAATTATGTTTCCTCTCCTAGTGTTGCTGCTCCAGCCACTGCCCGGTTGTGTTACCGTCTCATTCTACTCCGGTTGGTGGTCCGATTGGACAGACCATCCGGATTGCACCTTTCCTCTCACCTGCTGCATGTGGAACCGGGACTGCTCTTTCTGTTCCCTTGCTTACAGATGATGAAGAGGATTTAGATATAGTCTTTGAGGAGGTTCTTCTCTCGGTAGTTTCCTTAGGTACTTGCCATGTTACTTCGTCTGTGAGTTCTTCTAATGCCCTCCTTGTTAGTTCTCCCCCTTCCTGCATGAATGATTCTGTTCTAGGTGATATGGGTGATTTGATTGGTGTGGGTGCCCATCCTGTTTATTTGTGGGGCATTGTTGGTGGATCGGGTGTAAGGAGGGCGGTGGATAACCTGAGGATGCCGGGTGACTCTAGCTTGCCCTTGGAAGGCTCGGATGTGTTGCAGGGTAGCTTAGAGGATTCGATTATTGGATCGTCCATCTTGACTGTGGTTGGTGTCTCTGAGGTGCCAAATGTTGTTGGAGTCTTGATTGCGGGAGATATGTATCAGGGCTGCTCTGTCGCCCTGATGATGGTGGAAGATCCGGATGTCTTGGCGTTTGTTGGTGTTGCCCCAGCTGCTTATGCTAGGTTGGTGAATCATGAAGGGCTCGATCTCCACTGTGTCTGATATGTTGGATGTTAATGAACACTCTGTTGCACTGTTGTACGTCGAGGGTGTTGAGATTGGCTTGGATACCCCCTGGGGGGTTTAGGGGTCCTGGATGAGTCTAACCCCGCCCCGGTAGCTTCTCAAAGTGGGTGTGTTGACGCTGGAATTTACAATGTGTCCAATATGGAGTTTCTCGCACTTAGTTGCAATCGTATCCCCCCCACTCCCTCCATAAATCATTACCACCTTCAACCCCCAGCTACCCGTAGCCTACTACTATCCTAAATCTTGCCTACATAGCTCTCACCAAAACCTCAAAATCCCAATCCCCAAACCCTGGAGGACCGGCCCCCTCCCGTATGATGACTAGGAGCCAAACCCCCAGCATTGTTTGATTTATGTCTATCTTAGCTTGGAATGTGAGGTGGTTGAATGCCTCGGCTCATCATAGGGATGTCTGGCACCATATCACGAAGTATAGAGCCATGCTTATGGGTCTTTTGGAGACCAAAGTCCATGACCCTGATGGGGACATAGTTTCTTCGTATTGCCCCAAAGGTGGGTGACTTTCCAAACTACGCCCATGCACCTAAGGGGAGGGTTTGGGTAGTGTCGGACCCAAAGGTTTGGGATTGCAAAGTGGTCTCATCCTCGACACAGTATATTACTCCCGAGTGTATCAACCGGGGTGGTTTTTTGGCGTCTTTCTCCTTTGTCTATGCCTCCAACTTGGAGCCTGACAGTGATCTTCTGTGGGACTCCCTCCAAAGTGAGTTGTTGGTGGAGGGGCATGGGTGGTCCTTAGTGACTTCAATGTCACCCGTTTTGTTGGCAAAAAAGTTGGTGGTCGTATTCACTCCCCAGATCAGCTTGAGGACTTCAACAGATGTATTGACGATTGTAGGCTGGACGATGGTCGAGCACCCGGATACATGCCCCGGGAGGACACGATTGTAGTCTTACTGCAAGCACATGGTGTAGTAGCAAGCGGGTATCGAACACGAGGATGACTAATGACGGTACTCTATTTTGATCACTAAACTATTGGTGGAGGAATGGTTTGTAAAATGTTGTACAATTGTGCAATGAAAAATTCGAATTCAATACTATAAATGCGTCTAGGGCTAGGGAATCCCTACTACGGACCGTCATTCATCTTTGTGAATCGTGAATCATAATGTTGTGAGACTTAAATTGAGGTGAACTAGCCGTAACTAAATAGAGAACCTAGCTCACGCTCTCGTGCTATTGGTGGTCTATAGTGACCTAGGTTATGGCCCACTCTCGTGCAAACCCTAACCTAAGACACTAGCATGAGGATCGACATCATCGTTTAATTGCTCCTCGAGCCCACTCTCGTGCAAACTTGAGTTACGATCTAGGTTGTGATAGTTTGTATTCGTCCAATATCTTGCTAACGGATATGGGTGTAGATTTATAATAAAAATCCTAGCTTTGTCCCAATCTCTTGGAAACCAAGTCTAGAGAATATCGATTATAAACCTAAATCGGATACTAGGCCTTCCCATCGATTAGAATCCAATCTCTTGCAAACCGCAAATCGATAGAAAGTCCTAGCTATTCGTAATAAATCAATCACAACCTAACCTTCTATCAATTCTAGCAACATATGAATCCTTTCATCACAATTCTACAATCGAATCCATAGGGTTCATCCCCATGCCCTAGAATAGTAGAACTACTCACAATTCATCATAGAAATAACAGAATAAATTAATAAAAACATATAGGAATTCATAAGTGGAAGAAAGCAGTTCACAAAAATGACAAATTTCAATAAGAAGAACAAACCAGAGCTCAGTTCTTCAATCTCCAAAGGGGAATTACAATTAGAATTATGCTAAAACCTAATTTCTGGTCTCTCCCTAAACTAGGATGAAAACTAGCCTTAAATACAAGCCAAAGTCGGCCAAAAAATCCTGACAGATTTGTCCCTGTGGCAGCCCAGAACCCTAGTTCACGATACAGGCAGACTGTGCCACTCGGCAGAGTGAAAATATCACTCGGTCGAGTGACAGACCCAAAGAAAAAAGAGAAGTCGGGGGTTTTGGGGGTCTGGCGCTTTGAGTCACTCGGCCGAGTAGAGTTTGTCGCTCGGTTGAGTGGAATTTCTCACTCGGTCGAGTGAGTCTTCTGCTGTTCTTCTCAAAATTTCAGAGAGTCGGCTTAAATCTTCTCTGGAAAGCTCTGACTCACTCAGGCGAGCGAAGTTCTCCACTCGGCCGAGTGAGATCATTCACTTACCTGAGTGGACTTTGACTCCGGGTGCTTTTGTATAAGTTGTACTCGGCCGAGTACGTTCCTTCACTCGGCCGAGTGAACTACGTACTTGGCCGAGTGGCCTGTTTCTGGAGTCACATCTTCTCCTCCTCGCCTCCTCGTCGATTCTATCGATCTTCTTCTTCTTCTTCCGTTCATCATCTAGTGCTGCTAACTCCTTGATATGGCCATAGGCGACGCTCCGGTATGCGTGTAAGCCCCTTGAACTCATTTATGCTTACGATCGCTCCATATTTCCTGAAATCCGACAAAAACTAGAAATAGTGAAAAGCGACGCGATATCGTCTAATAATCGTGAAAAACGCGATATGGGCGATCAAAATGATATGCAAACATGCAGAAAAAGGTGTAAAATAAGGAGCGATCAAAATCCCCCAAGCTTACCTCTAACTCGTCCTCGAGGAAGATGAGTAAAACGGCAAACCCTATGGAAAAAAATAAGAAAAATGGAAGAACAAAAAAGAAAGATAGAACAGAAATCGACGAGGGAGGTGCTAGATCATTTTCTCTGGACATGGGGTTGCTTACTCAAACAGCACACGATGAATAAAAACATGCAAAAGATTTTTACCTCGATATCATATCATATAAGTGCATTTGATATAGAAACCAAGAACGTCAAAACGATATGAAATATGAAATCTTCCTAGAATTAGCATCGTTTGCGGCATTCAAAGTGGTATACGTAATCATAGATTGCACACTTTTCAATTGATCGCTTTCTGCTTGGAGTATAAGAGATATCACACATTATAAAGCGATAAGAATAGAAAGAGATGGTATTCATGAAATGCATGCCAAATTTTCAATTCATAGACTTCGTTATACTCTAGTAATCTCCTAAGTATCAAAATTACCTAGCCTAGGTCGTCATGCATATATAAGTGGTCACTCTCACACACCTCATTTGATCCCCTCCCCCAAGCTTATTTATAAGCGTGGTGGCATGAAAATAGAACAATACGGCCTTTCCCATTTTTTGAAGCCCCAAGGAAAATAAAAGAAGATAGAAAGAAAGAAAGAAAGAAATGGGATCGTGTATATACAGATGAACTTCTTTTTTGTATTTCTTTTCTCTTTTTCTCTTTTTTCCCTCTTTTTTTGTTTTTTTCACAATAGCAATCCCAAATCAAAGATGAAAAGATATGCATATATATATATATATATATATGTGTGGAGAATATGCTTTATCTTTATTGAGTCATGTGTAAAAAATACAGGACGCTCCCGAATGGAAGAAGGATGTGAGTATCCTGAGTTATGAGCACAGGCGCCCACACCCCAGCAGATACATGACACCTTCCGCTATCCGTAGGGTCAAAAGAACAAAAAATACAGGTATATCAGACTAATCAATCAAACCCCACTTAGAAGGGGGCGCCATATCAGAATCTCCATCCCAATCAACATGCCTCAAAGCAATTCTGACATCATCCGCAATATTATCAAATAGAAGAGTCTTAATCTGAATTTTTCCTTCGAAGATCCTTCTGTTTCGCTCTTGCCATATATGCCAAGTCATCACTGCCAAAACAGTTTTGGCTAATCTTCCCATATTGTTTTCCCCATGAAAAAGTGATAGAATAAGATCTCCAGTTTCAGACAAGGTAGTGGGCATAATATTAGTGGCCCCCAATTTGAGTAAGCTCCTGCAAATGAGGTAGTTAGTATATGAGCATTCAAAAAACAGATGATCCATACTTTCATGAACATTATCAGAACATAAAACACAGTAGGGTGAAGTAGGCACTCCCCAATGCATGAGCTTATCGCGGGTAAGCAGTTTCCCGTGAAAAGCCCGTAATAAGGTGATAGCCATCTTGGGGATATGACCCTGGAACCAGACCACTTTGAAGTATGGGAACAGAGGTATAGTAGCCCGCGAACCATCCCAGGCATTGTGAAGAGTAGGGGACTTTGCAACCCAAGCCCAAGAGTCACTGCCCTCAGTCAAAACCGTTCTACTAATAAGATGACGGACCGGCCGCAAGGAAATGCTATCCACCCATCCCTCAGAAGACCAGTAAGCACAAACCATATTCCCCTCCTCCTCAGCAGGAACATCATAAGTGTCACAAAGAGGACCACAGGATAACCAATTATCATACCAAAATAATGTAGTAGAACCATCCCTGACAACACGTTTGGTCAACTTTTTGGTAAACTCACGGTAGTGAAGAATGAACTTCCAGGTTCCAGAATGCATGGGATGAGAAGTAGCCCGAAAAAGCCCAGATTTGCTCAGATACTGATTCCTCATATGCAGAGCCCAAATACCTTTGTGAGTCAGCATGCGCCAAGCCAATTTAACCCCATAAGCGTTATTAAGATCAGAGAAACTCCTAATTCCCACTCCACCTTCCTGTTTGGGCGCACACATATCATTCCAAGCCCAAAGATGATTCTTCCCCCATATAAACTTTCTGCACAAAGAAGTGAGAGAACGCAGGACAGACTGAGGCATTTTAAAGGCCTGCATCCAAAAACTGATCATACCGTAAATCACAGACCGAACAAGCTCAATACGCCCTGCAATGGATAGGAGAGAAGAAGACCATCCCTGAAGCCTACTCTTGCATTTATCAATCAGGCGGCCATACATGGCCGCATTGGGGTATTTGGGAGATAGTGGGAGCCCCAAATAGGTGGATAGGGATTGCACTCGACGGATACCCAGAATATCAGCAAGACTGCCAGGCCCCTTGGTCCCTTTACTGAATATACCAGCACTTTTATTCCAATTAACGTCCAGCCCAGTTAAGGAATTGAACTCCTTGAGCGGATTTTTAATTCCCTCAAAGGATTTAGAATTGGCACGACAGAAAACCAACAAATCATCAGCAAAAAGAAGATGGGAAACTGCCCCCACCCTGTTCATAGTCATAATGCTTTGAGAGGCATTGGCTTTGGCCATAAGTAAAGAAAAGGCCTCCATAACAACCACAAAGAGGTAAGGGGAAAGTGGGTCACCCTGCCTCAGCCCCCTATTAGACTGGAACATGCCATAAGGCGAACCATTGATCATCACAGAGAATGAGGGGGTGGAAATGCACTCACAGATCCAGCTAATGAATTTGTGTTTAAAGCCCATCTGATGCAGCATGTAATAGACAAATTCCCTGTTAACACTATCAAAGGCTTTGCGTAAGTCAAGCTTGAGACAGGCCCGAGCCCCCATAGGGTTATTGAAACCCCTTATATACTCATGGGCAAGCAAAGCACAGTCAGCCAGTAACCGGTCCTGGAGGAAGGCCGCTTGATTGGGAGATATGAGCTCGATAATCGCCCTACTTAGGCGATTGCAAAGAATTTTACTGATGATCTTATACAGAACATTGCAACAAGAGATTGGCCTATAATCTGACAGCCCAGAAGCATTGGCACTCTTGGGAATGAGAGTACGAAAAGTGTGATTAATCTGCCGATATATTTTCCCGGATTTGAAGAAATTGAGAACAGCAATGGTAACATCATTGCCGATGACATCCCAAGAGTTCTGATAGAAAGCCCCATTAAACTCATCAGGTCCCGGAGATTTATCAGCCCCAATCTGAAAAACGGCATTTTTGACTTCATCAGCATAAACGGGTCTCTCAACCCAATTCGCAGCATTATTAGTAAGAACTCTTTTGGTGATAAGGCAAGGGAAGACCCTCCAATAGTCATCCTGATTATAGAGGCTAGAATAGAACTTTGGGGCATCAATTTTGAGAGCCTCAATAGTATTGTTGCAAGAACCATCTCTAGAGATTATATATATATATATATATATATATATATATATATTCTTTTAATTTTGGGGTAATGGAGTTTGGATTTTATAGCATGGTGAAGATGCCATTATAAGATTTGCCAAGGGGAGATTCACCAATGATTTTAAGGTTAGAAATGATGTTCAAGATATGTGGAGAAAAAAATATGCAACGCTCTGCTCACTCTTTTGTATGTGCACGACAACTTTCAGCAGGGTAATGTAATCTACTCAGTTTGATTTCAGAGAGTAAACTAATCCAGTCATATCAAAAAGGCATAAATTCAATCAACCGGGAAGTTGAGCATACAATTTCATGCAAATAGAAGTGATAGCAGATAACAAAGTAGTACTCCAAGTTTAGGCAATCAATGCGTAAAGCTTGGCGTGTTTTCTATGAAAAGAATATGATATAAATTTTCAGACTCAGTTAATGCCAGAATTACATTCTCAATAATATAATAAAGATACAGGTTACTATTCTCAAATGCTTGGCAATGTATATCATATGATATCTGAAATAAAAACGTTGGCATGGCAAGAGAATACGCATCACAGAGAATACTCAAGCTAACTCCAAGTCATCGTCATCACAGAGAATTCATTTCTAGCAAAAAAGGATAAAAGAAATAAGAATAAAGGAAAAATAAGAACTAACTATACAAATGCAGCGCACACAAAAAATAAGAAAACATGATGCATGAGAAAAATATGAAAAAGTGGGTGAAAGTAAGTGAAAAATAAAGAAAGGTAGGAAAAATAAAGATAAAAATGAAGAAAATGAAAAATGTGTGAGACACTCACTCCCTCAAGCTAAACTGCACAGTGTCCTCAATGTGCTAAGTGTGGCACAAGGATATATATGAGAGGGGTGGGCGGGTGAGGAAGCATGCATGATTAAAAAATGAAAATGAAAGAAAATGGGATGGATATGCATGTGGTGAGTGCACAGATCGAGGGGGTGCAATATAAGGGTCCCAGAAATACCTCCTCTCTCCCAGAAAGATATAAACAAATCCCAGCAAAAAGTGACCAAAATACGTGGGCGAGAGGGGGTGCAAAAGTAGCAGCAAATATATGAATCACAGTAGCGGCAAAAAATATGAGAGGCATCAAGTGTGTACCAAAGCAGGTGGTGGATCGACAGCACCTCCACGTGGTGGGGGAGGGGGTGGCAGAGGTAGTGGCGGCTGAGAAATGGGACGGGGTACGGCTGGTGGTGGCTGTGGCAGGCGCGCAAGAATCTGGTTCAGGATGACCTAAATACCAGGCAGGAGAGCGAAACGTGCCTGCACAGAGCTAACGGTGGAGGTGAGAGCCCAAAAATCTGCTCTAAGCCCAATGACGGCCCCCTATCCAGCACGAAGGTGCTAGACGAGGGTGTTGATCACTCCTTATTTTACACTTTTTTCCCGCATGTTTGCATGCCATTTAGATCGCCCAAATCATGTTTTTCACGATATATCGACGATATTGCGATGCTTTTCACGATTTGTTGTTTTTGTTGCATTTCAGGTGATGTGGCGCGATTTGGAGTGATCTCGAGATGCGCTTACTCCAGAGGGTCACCGACGACCTCCCCAAGGGGTATTTTGCTGTTGGAGAGGAGCGGAAGACGAACGGACGTCACAGGAGCGACGAGGAGGCCAAAACAAGCTGTTTGGGCATGTTTTGTGTCCCACTCAGCCGAGTGGAGGAGCCACTCGGCCGACCAGCGAGACACCGCTCGGCCGACCAGATCGGATACGTTTTATACGTGCACTCGGCCGAGCGACGGAGACCACATCGGCCGAGTGACGAGATCCCGTCCGCCCGAGTGGCGCCCAGACGAAGCCATTCAAAAATCGCCAAGTTACTATTTTTCGGCTGCCTGAGCTTCAGAAGACTCACTCGGCCGAGTGGATAATCCTGACCGCCCGAGTACCATGAAGCCATCGGCCGAGTGACGACAACTCACTCGGCCGAGCCGCCCCCGAAGTGAAGACCCCTGAAGGCCCCAACATACTGGAAATTTACAGGGTTTGTCACTCGGCCGAGCGACTTTTGTCACTCGGCCGAGTGCGACACGCTGCCTGTAGCGAAAATTGCGGATTTCAGGCTGCGCAGGGGTATTTTGGTCACAGTTTTTGGACGATTTTGGGGGGTATTTAACCCCTGTTTTTACCCTAGTTTTAGAGAGCTTTTTCATTAGATTTTTGCAGCTTTTTAGATTAACTTTTTAGCTTTATTCTTGAGATTGGAGAGGAGACAAAAGTTGATTTTTGTTGAATTATTTGAAGAACTCCATTGGTTTGTGTCTTCTCTTCTCTAAAAATTCTATTTTTATTGCATATCTCAATATTGTGATGAATTCTATTGCTTATTTCATTGATTATTTTTGTGATCTTGCTATGAATTGTGTGTAGTCTCCACGTCTTGGGGTGTGGGGATGAACCCTACGAGCCCAATTTCATATTTGTGATGAATTAGTAGAGATTTTGCTAGAATTGTTATTTAGGGAATAGATTGGGATCGATTTACTACGGTTAGCTAGGAGTTCATACCGATTGGGATTTGCAAGAGATTGGATCCCAATTCGGTAGGAAACCCTAGAAATCCGAATTGGGTTGGAATCGAATTTCTGTAGTATCGGTTTGCAAGAGATTGGACCGATACTAGGGTTCCCGGTTGCAATTCCGTGCCGATACCCGTTTGCAAGAGATTGGACGGGTAGGAACTATCCCAACCTAGGTCGTGGGCCGAGTTTGCACGAGAGTGGGCTCGGTGCGCGATTGAACGATGATGTTGATCCTAATGCTAGCTTCCCTAGGCTAGGGTTTGCAAGAGATTGGACCCAAACCTAGGATAGCTATAGACCGGCAATAGCGCGAGAGCGTGAGCTTGGTTCTACATTCAGTTGCAACTAGTTCATCCAAAATCTGATTCTAGAAATTTTGATACCGATGAACCACATTGACGAGATACGGTGAGTAGCAGGGATTCCCCATTCCCTAGACGTTCTTTATTTGATTTGATATTTCCGCACTTTGTCTGACGATTGTGACAGGATCGCCAAAGGCAAATTTCTCTCTTCTTAAATAGCCAGGTTGATTAGAACAAGCATGGTCATTCGTCCTCCCTGTGTTCGATATCCCGCTCGCCGCTATACCGTGCGCTTGCGGTAAAACTACAACCGTTCTTTGGGTTACATCCCGGAGCGACCAAGTTTTTGGCGCCGTTGCCGGGGAGGCGATTGCGTTTGATCTTACCACCCTAGCTATTTTTTTTATTATTATTCTATTTCTTTATTTTTCTTTTACCTAACCCTTCCATCGTGCTAATCACTTCTTTGAAACTTTGTTCTCCTGTGCATGTACACGAGATCTACGGCGGACCCTGAAGCTATATTATTTGATCCCGAGATCGAACGTACCGCGCGGAGACTTAGAGCGGAGAGGAGACAAGATCAGGAAGGGAGGTTTATGACCAACCCGGAAACTGCGGACCAATTATCGGCAAGGATGGCGAGGATAATTTCTATTCGAGATAGGCTTCGGCCTAAGACCTCTTCTACGACCTCATCCATTGCCATGCCGGAGTTGGCGGCTGACAAGAACTTTGAGCTGAAGACTGGATTAGTGGTTCTGATGCAGCAGGATCCATTTCATGGGAATGCCCATGAAAACCCCCACTACCACATCCAATTATTCTTGTCGAAGTGCGCCACATTTCAGATGCCAGGGGTCTCCATCGATGCCATCAGACTGCGTCTCTTCCCCTTCACGCTAAAAGACAAGGCACTCTATTGGTTGAGGATGCATGCTGAGGGGGTCTTTACCACTTGGGACGAGTTGGCGAGTGCATTCATTGACAAGTTCTATCCGCCCTCCAAGACGGTGAAGATTCGGAGCGCTCTCATGTCCTTCAAGCAAGGACCCCAAGAGACGCTCTATGAGGCTTGGGAGCATTTTAAAGATCTGCAGCATCAATGCCCACACCATAGCATTGAAGATTGGGAGCTAGTTCATAGCTTCTACAATGGTCTCCAACCGGGGACCAAACAAATTATTGATGCCGCGACGAATGGTGCTATCTTATCAAAGACTCCCGAAGAAGCTACGGCCCTAATTGAGGAGATGGCCTCAAACAATCAACAATGGGGCGATGAACGAGGACACTCTACGTCCTCCTTGAAGCCGACTAGTATCTATGAAGCGAAGGCCGTAGCGGAGCTTACAAGCAAGTTTGATTCTCTCCACAAAGTAGTGGAGAGATTGGAGAAGTTTATCACGGAGCCCCAAGGAACCCCTTCCACCTCCGCACCAACGAACCAAATGTGTGATTGGCAAGACCAATCTCAAGCCATGTATGTGGGAGGAGAGCAAGGAGAAGGATCCTTGGAGCAAGTACAATATGTCGCGGGGAACCAAGGGTATTGGGCCAATCCGGCCGCAAGAAATCATCCCGGATTCTCTTACGCAACAATGAAGGAGCTTTGAACCCGCCACAACCACCACCTCAACAAGCTCGACCACGACCACCACCCCAACAACAACACTATCCACCGAGGGGGCCTCCACAACAAATTTTCCAACCGAAGCAACAAGTTACACCTTATAGGCCGCCCGGATACAATCAAGGGTGGAGGAATCAAAATCAAAACCCTCCACAAGCTCAACAACGATCCGACTTCGAAGCTAGAGTCGAGGCGTTTATGGTCGAGCAAAATAAGGTCAATGCTACCTTGAAGGCGGGGCAAGACTCCCTTAATACCGTTGTGGCTCAAATATCGCAGCAATTGGCGTTGCTCAATCGGAACACTCAACGATTGCCGGCGCAACCCGAGCAAAACCCACGGGGCAACACCGGCCACATCAATGCCGTAGTTGCCGTTACTACTAGAGGCGGGAAGGATACCACCCCCACCATGATTCCTACCGAGGAGCCCGTGGAGGAAAGTTTGGAGCCAATTGAGCCGGTAGTTGAAGTTGAGAAGGAGAAAGAGCCGCAAGAAAAGGAGAAATCTAGAGCGGAGCAATTGATCGAGGAGAGGCGCTTCATGCCACCGGTCACATTCCCCCAAAGGCTTGCTAGAGCGAAAATGGAGAAAAGGCTAGCAAAGTTTCTCGAGTATCTAAGAGGGGTTAGCCTCAACATCCCCTTCCTCGACGCCATCGTGGAAATCCCCACATATGCTAAATTTTTAAAGGATTTGATATCGGGGGGGAAGAGGAAGGAAAAGATCATGCTAGCCGAGGAGAGCTCTTGGTTCACCAAGAGAGAAAAGGAGCCGGCCAAATTCAATGATCCGGGGAGTTTTCGGATTCCTTGCACCTTGGGCGGCGTCCCTCTTCAAAAGGCGTTGGTTGATCTAGGGGCTAGTGTAAGCCTCATGCCTCTCTTCATGTTCTTAAGGCTAAACACCGGGACGAAGTTGAAACCTACCGACATGCGCATACAATTAGCCGATGGACGGATAACAAGGCCGGTAGGGATCGCCGAAGACATCCCGCTACAAGTCCCGGGGGGAATATGCTTGCCATGTGACTTCGTGATCATGGACGTTAAGAAGGAGGGAGACACGTCATTGATACTTGGACACCCGTTCCTCGCCACCGCCGGAGTCATTGTCGACGTGCGAGAAGGTACCCTAACTTTAAACGTCGGCAACATCGAGGTGGAGCTTCACATTCCTAAGGCTATGAAACACATGCCTTACCACGAGGAACTTGACTACATGGACCTCCTTGATGAGGTAATTGAGGAGGCGATCCCCCACTCGATTGGCGCTCTTTTCGATGAAGATTTCGAGGAAGGCCCGGATTTAGGCCGTGATGAGAAGATAGATGATTCCCCCGACCTCTCCGCTGAAAGTGATGAAGGCGACGCTGATGTCGCAAGGATTCGAGAGCTCTGCAAGCTCTCGAAATTAAAGTCTCCGAAGAAAGCTCCGCCGATACGGAAATCGGCTTCATCGGTGATGCCGTTGACCGGAGCAAACGCTAGCTTGGGGGAGTCTCCCCCCCAACACTATTCGAGACGGGAGACCACCGAGGGAGAACACGCCGCCGCAACTTCCGAATCCAAGCGTCCTCCCCGGAAAGTTTGATGGGTGCATCTCATATGAACCAAACATACCGCATTAATTGAAAATCATAGGGGGTCGAGCTCACGACCTTAAACGAGCGCTTGTCGGGAGGCAACCCGACGGTTATTGCTTTATTTTCATTTTTCTTTTATTTTTGCTTTAGAAATTTTTAGTGTTTTGAGTCGTTCGCCCAAAAATCTTGTGATAACGGGTCCTATTTTTCCTGACAGTAGAGGAGAATGAGGTACCCATCATTAGGAGGATGCACGAGGCGACGAGGAGCACCCCAGGAAGGCGCTCGATGATTAGGAGGAAGATGAAATCGACTGGAGGAAGAAAGACGGAGTTTAGAGCCCAAACGAAGACAAACAGCAGAAAACAAGGCTCACTCGGCCGAGCATACTAGTCACTCGGCCGAGTACACAAGTTCGTCCAGCCGAGCCGTTCACGAACGAGGGAAGTCTGCTGTACCCAACTCTCTGTTTAATTTCCTGATTTCAGTATAACTGCTACTCGGCCGAGTATATATATTCACTCGGCCGAGTAAAACGGATACGCTCCTAGGGTGAGACTTGCCGAGTAGCTTGAGCCACTCGGCCGAATGGACTTACTCCACTCGGCCGAGGCTGGCAAGGCCACTCGGCCGAAGCGTAAGCGGGGAGGAAATTTCCATTGAACTCACTCGGCCGAGTGACCTAGTCACTCGGCCGAGTCGTAAATTTTACTATATAAGGGGCCGAGGGGAGGCACGTTTTTTGAAACGAAAAAATCCCAAACGCCCGCGACCCCTCAGCTCCCTCGCCCATTCCCCTCGCTCGCGCCCCTCACTCGCCCGGCCGTCCACCCTCGCGCCGCCTCTCGACCAGCCACCGCCGGCCGAGCTCCGCCGCGCCTCGCCCGAGTCGCCGGCGGCGGCCACTACTCCGGCCACCTCCGGTATCGCCTATATCGCCTTTTTCTCCTCTTTTTGTGTATTTTTCGAGGAACCATGCGATAAACGAACCCCAAACCCAAATTAATTTCTATATCTATATATTATACCCCTAATGCTCCATACGTTTTGAATATTACCCGCTGACATCTCCATTTCATGCGCAGGTTGTTTCTGGGAGCTTAGGGGAGCCCAGGGGAACTTCTAGGGACTGATTCAGGCTTCGCGGATGCGCTGTCTTCGCACGCTTCCATTGCTTAGCACTCGCGGCGTGTCGGGGTATACTCTTTCCTTTATTTTACGCACGCCGCACTTTTCACTCTTTTTGGCGCGCGCTCGGGGCCCATATACCGCCCCGGACACGGCCGAGGTCGAGGAGAGCTTCCGCCAAGCGGAAGCGGTCGGATGACGCCGGCCCCTCCCACGAGTTGGATGACTCTCCTCTGCCTTCTCCTGCCACACCGTCCACCCAACACAGCCTGCAGGCCCCACACACCCCGCACAGCCTGCAGAGCCCGCACAGCCCGCACACCCCACACAGCCGCTCCCTGCCGCTCCACAGCCACCACCTCCAGCTCCACTTATCGGGCCGCTGGGGATCACGTTCCGAAACGACGCACACCGCGTCGCTTTCGAGCGTATCTCCCAGCGCTCGATCGTACCCTCCAGGTTTGCACACCTTGCCGACCTAGGACGCTTGGGGGTACTAGAGGGGATGCTCACGTTGTACGACAACGTGGGCTGGCGAGATTTATTTCATGTGTCGGCGGACACGTTTATCCGCCCGACACTTGAGGTGCTTAGTTCGATCGCCCGGACCGACGAGGGATGCTCGTTTCGGTTCATGGACCGGGAGTGCCAGGTCACTGACCGGCGCCCCGCGTGATGTGCGCGGCGGCGCGGTGTCGTTTACCACAAGTTTCACGGTTAGTGTAGGGTGCGGGAATATCGAACTCAGGGAGGCGAGGTTGTGCTTGGGTCAGGTAGGACCTAAATCACCCCGAGGGGCGAGCTAGCCCGAATCGGTGGTTGGTTGTCACGAAAGGAAATGAAAGCGTATGAATAAAAAGAAAGTAAACCCGGGACTTTGGTTTCCGACCCGACGAGAGACTCTCGCCGCTACGGCCTACGGGTATGGATAGCGATCGGTATTAGGGTCTAATGGTGAGACGTTGCCTCTGAAAGTGGTACCGGCGTCCCATGGGCCCGATATTCCGGTCGGTGCCCAGGATGATACACCGGACTTCCCGGATTCGATCAGTGGGCACTCCCGTGTCCATAAACACTGATCGATTCCAGGAGCACTAAGTCCGCAACGATATCTCCCGACGTCTCATCCTGCCGCTCCCGCGTGCTAGGATTCGGCGTCTACGCTAAAGGCGTGAGCTTTGGCTAGGGAGTCAACCGCCAAGTTTATTCCCCCTTGGCCCGACGGTCAAAGGCGGTCTTTTTCCCACCGATGACAATGAAACACCCCGCGTAACCGTTAGATTCCTACTCCCTATCGATTTCCTAACCCTATGGACGCATCGGGGAGAGCCCCCGAAGGGGTTTCCACCAAAATCCCAGATTTGGGAACTACTCACAAAAATTCATGAAAAAGCAATCTAAATGAAATTTAACCGTTAGAATCATAATCCGACAATTGCAATGCGGAAGTAAAGGAGTAGTAAAGACAATACTAAAAAATTAGAAAGATCTGAAAACTTACTTAAGAGTAACAATTACAGCCGTCACAAGGAAATAAAACAGTAAAAAAATACAACTCTCTCGTTTCTGGAACCCTAGGGGTCATATATATAGATTTCCGGATCAACCGATCGGGTGACAAGTCAACCGATCGGTTGATCCGTTACAGATAAATCACAGAAAACGGCGAGTTTTCACCCGATCTCATGAACCGATCGGGTGAGTTCTTGAGCGACCGGTTGGATCTTGGAGGAGTCGGGTGAACCGGTCGGTTCGACGCCCGTGTCTTCAGCTCTTTTTCTCAGCTACAGATGAACCGATCGGGTGAGAGTCACCCGATCGGTTGGAATTCTGCTCGAAAAGACAGAGAACAGCCGCCCGCAGAACCGGTCTGTGAACCGGTCGGGTGACTTCTTCGTGAGCTGCGGTAGCGGTCGGTTGGTGCACGCGTGCATCACCCGATCGGTTGGAGATGACCAACCGACCGGGTGAGGGGCAGAAAGATGAGTACTTCGCCGTTTGACCCCCTGGATCACGCGTGACTTCTCCCGTTGCTCCGGGGACTTGGGATATCATCGTAAAAGGTCCCCTACGTGGTCGAACTCCTGCAATCATGGACAAACAAAGAAAAGTGAAAGAAAACGGGAAAACATACGAAAACGAACAAGAGACGGCGGAAAACACGGAGAAACACAAAAGAAAACGTGCGTGAATATATGAAATATAGACGCACGTCAAAATCCCCCAAGCTGAACTCTTCCTCGTCCTCGAGGAAGACGAGTGAGAGTGGGAGCTCGGAAGGGAAACATAGAGAGGAAGAAAGAAAAAGAAAACTCTAAGCCCTAGATCGTCCATCAGAGCCATCAAAATCAAAAACGACACACCCCAGCAAGCAAACGCCAAATCACACCACTAAACCTAGGAAAGCGAGTCCAAATAAGTGTCGTGGGTCCACGCAGTGAAGCGCGAGTGAGCGTGGTCGTGTGCTAGCAAATGGTGATGCTTTCTACGATGTGCTACGAGGCTCGATATACACAAATCCAAGATATGACCCAAATATCGAATCGAATTGAATTAAGCGGCGAATATAAGTTCGAGCATGCATGAGAATAGAGAGAATATGAGCGTACCATGCATCGGGGACTCCACAACTAGGGTTAAGGAAATCACGCCACTATAGCCTAGATACTAGCTAAATAGCTCCTAAGCCAAGTGCCTTTGATAACGACGGGGGTTGAGATGATGTGGAGAAGAACACTCGGTGCAAATTCTCGCCTTCCCTTTATTCTTGGCAAGTATGAAAATATTCACACGGGAATTTTTTTGGGTTTTGGGTATTTGCATATTTTTTTGGCTTGTTGGCTATACAATCTTTTTCTTTTCTTTTTGGGTTTTTCATTTCTTTTCTCCCATTTTTTTGGATTTTTGGGTTTTTGGCTATACACTTGTGTACTCTCCCAAGTGGGAGAACGGTACACGACGAGGGGATTTGCACCAAGTAAAACAAAAAAGAAGTCGAAATCTAAACACTTGGGCAAAGGGAACTATTCTCGCTAAATAGAGCTCAGGCTAATTGGGTTATCCTAGTCCTTAGTTGTGGAATCCCGACGCATGTGAAATGAAGTATACGATATATATATAGCATGCATATAGAAGCAAATGCCGCATATTCAATATCGGAGCATGATAATCTAGGGGTCATTCCTGGACAGGTATATAAAGTAAAATCACAAGGCAGAAGCACACCAATTGCTAGTCACGACACACGACTCACAAAAAGCTAAGTGGACCCACGATGCGTGAAATGCAAGAGGACTCGAAATCCTAGGGTTAGTGAGTGTGATTATCGATGCAATGCTAGGTGTGTGTGATTTTGTGGCGATTCATCATAGGATTCATTTCTAGGAGAAAGAGCCAAAGAAAGAAGGAAAAAGAAAAAAAAGAAAAACACGATGGAAAATGACTCGAATAACGTAGAAAAACAACACAAATGACGCACGAAGTGCGACTCCCCCAAGCTGAAACTTGCATCGCCCTCAATGCAATAAGAGTGAGTACGGGAGGGCAATGAAAATGGGGGGAATACGCACAGACACGAAAAGAAATGAAAACCAGGAAAAAACATAGATGAAAATGAAAAAGAGAGAAAAATTGAGAACAAAATCAAACAATACGAAAAGAAAAGTAAAGATAAAATCACACGACACGACACTCAAAAAGTGAAAAACAAGCACACACACAAAAATGAGAAAAACAAACAAAACACGACAGCACACCAAAACAGACGTCCCCCAAGCTAGACCAGAAAGTGCTAGCGAAATGATATGATCAATGAAATCCAGATAAGTGCAAGGGGGAGTCAAAAACAAAAAGAGGGGAAATCAGAAAGCAGCAGAAGGTGAGTCCTCGTCATCCTCGGAAGAGGGCGGGGATGGGTGGTCGGGGGAGGCAGGGGGTGTGCGGAGAAGTGGGGAATGAGGTGAGGGTATAGGGGCAGTGGTGGTGTGAACTATGGGAGGAGTGTTGGTGGTGGTGGGTGGTGGTGGTAGGAAGGCGATCAAGGCTGTGGTGAGAGGAATAGAAATGGAGGAGGTGGATGTGGAGGTGACGGTAGTGGGAGGTGGTGGGAGGGATCTGGAGCGTACCGGTAATTTCCTCCGGCGCACGTATGGAGTGACGGAGGAGGATGGAGGTAGCGTGAGTGCGGTGGAAGTGGTCGGGAGGGGTGAAGTGGATGCCGGGATGGGATGTGAAGAGGGAGGAGAAGAATGTGGTGAGGGGGGTGATGGAAGTGGAGAAGTGTGGGAGGGTGGAGGAGAAGATCGCCTGGGTGGTGAAGGTGGAGGTGGTGAAGGTGGAGGCGGTCCGTGGATATGAGTAAGAAGGCGGAGAATGGCGGCCACATTCCTCTCAAGTGCGAGGAAACGTGGGTGAGTAAGAAAGGAGGATGGTGATGGGTCCGAGGAAACAGAGGACATGGCGAGCTCACGAAGCGCGGCGACCTCCCTCTCAAGTCCTAGACGGGCAGATACCTGACGGTGACCAAAAGACGTAGACTGGCGCGAGGCAGCGGTGGTGCCGCCAGGTAAGGTCGAAGAGGTGCTGGCGGCAGTGGTCATGCCAGCACGGGAGACAAGGCCAGAAATGGCCGCAAGGAGGTGCTCAGACGTGATCGGTCCCGGAGCAGAAACGGGACGACTCGGGCCAGCCCCTAAGTCTCCCCCAGACGCAGGGATATCCTGCTCGCCTAAGTGGGCGGCAGGGGACGGTGATCTGCGTGCACCAGCGGGGAGAAAAGGAAGATTCAACCCCGCAAGGAAGTCGGGGTCAGGAGGGAAGGTCCAATCTCCCACGAGAGCAATGGGCATGCGAGCGGGGTTGGGCAGAATGGTGTAAGGGGCTGGGGGTGGCCATAGTTGAAGATGTAACGGCCAGCTGAGTAGGGTCTAATCATGTGAATGTGCCGCAGGACGTCAATATCAAGACGTGATGGTCCTGCGGCAACAGGAAGATTGTTGGGAAGGGGGATATTGAATTGGGGGTAAGAGCATATGATAGTGATGATGCCCCCGCAACAAAACTTTCCCTTACCGGCCCGGCTAATCTCGAGTAGCTTGTGAACAAGCCAATCGCCGCCATGAATGGGGACGGTAGGGGCCCTGAAGCTAACTCCATCATCATCCCGGACATAAGGAAAAGTCATGGCCCAAAGGATAAAAAGATCGGGGATAGTCACAGTGCCTGACTCGTCCCTAGGAAAGAATGTGGAAGAGATGATCCTGTGGGCGAGACGAAACACGGGATGAATGATGGAGGAGGCCTTGGCCCGACCTCGGGGGTAGTCGCCGATCAATGTGAGGCGGAACCAGAATTGATCGACGCAAAATTCGGGCGTGTACCCATGGTGTCTGATAGAATCATCCCCGAGATTGGGGAAACCAAATATATCATTAATCGTGTTCAGGGTTGTGGTGACACTACGGTTACGCACCCGGAATCTAACGATCGAACCGGACTCTAAAACAAGTGTGGAGAGGAATTCGAGTGTGAGCGCCGGGTGGGAAGTGGCAGATGCATTAAGGAAGGCTAACCATCCTAAGTTGCCGAAAAGACATTCGATCTCGGTGAAGACACCGAGATCGAGAAGTGTTTGTGCATGCGGGAACTTGGTGGATAGATGCCCTTGAGCATCAAGCTTATGGTAAAAATCTTTGTGCTCCTGGTTCCGAAAAATATACCCGTGCGGGCCCAACATTGGGTCCACAGGGGGAATAATAGGTGGAGGAGGGCCAAGTGTAAGTGCTCGTGTACGGGAAGGGGGGCGTGTTTGTTTTCGTCTCTTTCGAGACGGCTCCTCTTCCCTCATGATACCCTTCCCCTTATCCTTATCTTTAGCCATGTGCGTGCGTATGAGCAAGAATTAGTGCAAGAAATTGTGGATGCACACGAACACAAGCCAACAAGCAAGCACAATAAACAGGGCAAATATATATAAAATAAGAATAGGAGTGAGTTTACCCAAGCTGAGTGGTGGAGCTTGCTCGTTGGTGCCCTACACTGTTCAGCGAGAGTATCGTGGAGCCGCGGCGAACTCCTTCGGCGAAAATTTTCGAAATGGAGGTGGATTTGGGAAAATTAGGTCAAAAATCTCGGAATGGGAGGAGAGAGAGGGTGTAGATGATGGAGGGGTTGATGTAGGAGGTGGAGAGTGGGAGTAATGGGGGAGTAGGGGACGTGGGGGAGTGGGGATCGGTTGTTGGAGAAGAGGGGAAGGCGAAACGACGGCGGAATTTGCGATCGGGCGAGGGCGAAAACGAGCGGGTGTCGGGGGGTTTATATAGGGTTTTAAGTCGAACCGATCGGGTGACTTGTCACCCGGTCGGTTGACGGTTGGGTCGAAAATCTTGCCGAAGAAATGCTACAGGCGAACCGGTCGGTTGACTTTTCAACCGATCGGTTGGCCGCTCCACTAAATTTCCCGAGAACTTAGGGCTTCTCACCCGGTCAGGTCAACCGATCGCGCTCAAACTCAACCGATCGGTTCATATTCCTCAAAATTTTCCGAGACTTCTCCCCAGCTCACCCGGTCTGCCACCCGGTCTCTTCATTACTCAACCGATCGGTTCATTCGGGGACAGATCTCGGCATGTATCTGATACATCCCAACCGATCGGGTGAGTTATCACCCGATCGGTTGGGGCTTGTTTCCTGCAAAAACCAAGAAATTTGATTAAGTCCCCTAACGGATGTTCCCGCGGCTGACTTTATTTATAGAAATAGATAAAGTAAAGTAAAAAATAATGCTAAAAATTAGAGAAAAAGTTTAGAACATGGGTTGCCTCCCATGAAGCGCACTTGTTTAACGTCGTTGGCTCGACGCCCGCAAGAGATGCTCATGGTGGCTGATACAGGTGATGCCCAAACTTAGGCATCTCTTCCTTGTTGGAGCTGAAGGCGCTCGGGGTAGTCAGCGGCTGGAAAAATACTTGCTCGACCACCCTCCCTTTGTTCTTGAGATCCGGGGGCTTTTCCTTGGTGTTGGCGCTTCTCGCCATCTTCTTCAGGATTCAGACCTCGTCTTTAGTGAGGTCCGTGAGCTCTTTCCCCGTTCTCTTCACAGGAGGAAACTTGGGGAACCCGGGAGGGGTCGTTCTCGCTGCACTTGGTTTTCCAGCAGCTTCTTCGTCTTCGGGGCCATCTTCATCTTCAGAATTCCCCAATTCATCGGGGGGGTTTCTCAGGAGAATCTCCCAGGAGTTCTCCTCTACAGCTTTTTCTTCTTCTATCTCAAGCAGATTACACCGGAGGTCATCAGGAGGGTCGGGGTGCTTCATGGATAGTCCCAGGTCAAACTCGACTTTCTCTCCGCTGACGTTCAAGGAGAGTTTTCCGTTCTTCACATCTATAAGAACGCCAGCAGTGGCCATGAAAGGTCGTCCCAGGATGATGGGGGTGTGTGCGTCTTCGGGCATGTCCATGACTACAAAGTCCACAGGCACATGCACCCCTCTCACATTCACGGGGAGATCATCAACAATTCCCACCGGATATTTGACCGACCGGTCAGCTAGTTGTAGGGTCATCCCGGTGGGCTCCAAATCACCCATTCCTATCCTTCTATACATTGACAAGGGCATCAAGCTAACACTCGCTCCTAGATCGACGAGTGCACGATTAATCTTCACAGCCCCGATCGTGCAAGGGATAGAGAAGCTCCCCGGGTCCTTGAGCTTTGGCGGGTTATCCCTCTGGATAAGAGCGCTACATTCTGCCGTTAGCACCACTTTCTCTTTTCTCGACCCTTTCGTCACCAAATCTTTCAAGAATTTTGCATAGGAGGGGATTGTCTCAATTGCCTCCAAGAAGTGGATTTGCAGGCTTAGGTCCTTGACCATGGCGAAGAACTTCCCATATTTCTCATCAATTTTTGCTTGAGCCAACCGTTGGGGAAATGGTACAACGGGTTTATAAACTTTTGGGCTCTCCTCCTCCTTCTTCTTCTCTTCTTCGGACACTCCCTCCGGAGTCATGGGATTTGATGACGAAGCACCGATGTCGTTTAATTTTTCAGTCGGTCTCTCAACGACCAATGGTGCTTCCGGGTTGCTAGGGGGCACTCTAGTAGGAATTTGTGTCCCGCTTCTCAGAATGATAGCGGACACATTCGCGTGCTCATGCACGAGTGCCGATGTTTGTGTTGCTCCTCGAGAGTTCACCTCCGGTTGTGGCTGCAATTGGTTTTGTGACCTTGCGAGGTTCGCCACCTGTAACCCCAGCTGGGTTACTTGGTCCGTGAGGGTCCGCTGGCCCATTTCCAGCTTTTAGTTGATCCTCTCCTGGTTGGTAATATATTGAGTCAAGAGAGACTCAACCGGAGAGACGGCCCTCTGCTGGCCATACTGCTGCTGCTGGAACGGCTGCTGATTCCTGGGAGCGTACGTTTGTTGCTGAGGTTGCTGTTGAAATGGTTGCAGCTGACCCTGATTCTGCGGTGGTCTAGCCGGCTGATAGATTTGTTGCTGCGGCTGCTGAGGCGGCGAGGGCTGAAATGGTGGCCGGTAACTGAAATTCGGGTGGTTCCGGTTGTTGGGAGAGTAGGCCGGGTTGGAATTTGTCCTTGGCGGATATGGCGCATTCCCCGTGGGGTTGTAAAATAGTGCGCTCGCCTGATCCAACGGTGGTGAGATGTCACCACCGTCGAATTCCCCAAGGAATTCGGACTCTACTGCAGAAACTTGCTGTGTACCGGCTCCACCGGCTCCAACCATCAGTGCAGAGATCTGGGTCGAAAGCAAGTCAAACTTGCTCGAAAGTTTGTCGACGTCCTCGACTCTGTGTATACCCCCAGTTCTTGGTGTGGCTCTCTCGTCACACCACCGCTCATTGTTTGATGCCATGTTTTCCAGAATATTCCCGACATCTTCCTTGCTTCGGGACATGAAGGAACCCCCAGCCGCAGCGTCCATAGAAGATTTAAGGTCATTCCTCAGCCCATTGTAGAACAGATTGATAATCTTCCACTTCGGAAGCTCATGATGAGGGCATCTTCTTTGCATCTCTTTATATCTCGTCCAAGCCTCGTGCAAGGACTCGTGGCTGGCCTGGGAGAAGGAGGAGATCTCACTCCTCAGCTTCATGGTCTTCCCCGGAGGAAAGAACTTCGTCAGAAAAGCGTTGGAGAGCTTCTCCCAGGTGTTGAAAGTATTGGGGTCCTTCCCCCTTAACCACTGCTTGGCCTTGTCCCGCAAAGAGAAAGGGAACAGCTTCAGACGGATAGCCTCTACAGTGACACCATTGATTCTGAAGGTGTCACACTTCTCCAAGAAGGAGTCCAGGTGCTCTATCGGGCTCTCCATGGGCGCACCCGCAAACTGGTCCTGCTGGATCCATGTCACTAGAGACGGCTTCAGCTCAAAGCTTTGGGCTGCAATAGCTGGAGATCGGATGGCAGAAGTCGACTCGATGGATGGCATCGAGTACTCCAGCAGAGACTTGTGAGGTGGGGTGTTCTCCTCCATGGATTCGGGATCTTCCCTTCTTCGCTTCTCGGCGGCCAAACGCCTAAGGGTGGCGTTAATCTCTGGATTGAGGGGGATCAAGTCGTCAAGACTCCTTGAACTCCTGCGCATGAAAAATAACAGACACCCGTGAAGCGACAAGTGGGAATGAAACAGATAAAATAAGAAATAAAAATAAGAAAAACAAATAAGAAAAAGAAAAACAAGAATGCGAAAATTATCGCGAGGTAGGGATGTGAGCTAGACACGAGGGTTCAAGAGATCCTAAGATATCAAGCACGTTGCCTCCCCGGTAACGGCGCCATAAACTTGACCGGCGCCCCGCGTGATGTGCGCGGCGGCGCGGTGTCGTTTACCGCAAGTTTCACGGTTAGTGTAGGGTGCGGGAATATCGAACTCAGGGAGGCGAGGTTGTGCTTGGGTCAGGTAGGACCTAAATCACCCCGAGGGGCGAGCTAGCCCGAATCGGTGGTTGGTTGTCACGAAAGGAAATGAAAGCGTATGAACAAAAAGAAAGTAAACCCGGGACTTTGGTTTCCGACCCGATGAGAGACTCTCGCCGCTACGGCCTACGGGTATGGATAGCGATCGGGATTAGGGTCTAATGGTGAGACGTTGCCTCTGAAAGTGGTACCGGCGTCCCATGGGCCCGATATTCCGGTCGGTGCCCAGGATGATACACCGGACTTCCCGGATTCGATCAGTGGGCACTCCCGTGTCCATAAACACTGATCGATTCCGGGAGCACTAAGTTCGCAACGATATCTCCCGACGTCTCATCCTGCCGCTCCCGCGTGCTAGGATTCGGTGTCTACGCTAAAGGCGTGAGCTTTGGCTAGGGAGTCAACCGCCAAGTTTATTCCCCCTTGGCCCGACGGTCAAAGGCGGTTTTTTTCCCGCCGATGACAATGAAACACCCCGCGTAACCGTTAGATTCCTACTCCCTATCGATTTCCTAACCCTATGGACGCATCGGGAAGAGCCCCCGAAGGGGTTTCCACCAAAATCCCAGATTTGGGAACTACTCACAAAAATTCATGAAAAAGCAATCTAAATAAAATTTAACCGTTAGAATCATAATCCGACAATTGCAATGCGGAAGTAAAGGAGTAGTAAAGACAATACTAAAAAATTAGAAAGATCTGAAAACTTACTTAAGAGTAACAATTACAGCCGTCACAAGGAAATAAAACAGTAAAAAAATACAACTCTCTCGTTTCTGGAACCCTAGGGGTCCTATATATAGATTTTCGGATCAACCGATCGGGTGACAAGTCAACCGATCGGTTGATCCGTTACAGATAAATCACAGAAAACGGCGAGTTTTCACCCGATCTCATGAACCGATCGGGTGAGTTCTTGAGCGACCGGTTGGATCTTGGAGGAGTCGGGTGAACCGGTCGGTTCGACGCCCGTGTCTTCAGCTCTTTTTCTCAGCTACAGATGAACCGATCGGGTGAGAGTCATCCGATCGGTTGGAATTCTGCTCGAAAAGACAGAGAACAGCCGCCCGCAGAACCGGTCTGTGAACCGGTCGGGTGACTTCTTCATGAGCTGCGGTAGCGGTCGGTTGTTGCACGCGTGCATCACCCGATCGGTTGGAGATGACCAACCGACCGGGTGAGGGGCAGAAAGATGAGTACTTCGCCGTTTGACCCCCTGGATCACGCGTGACTTCTCCCGTTGCTCCGGGGACTTGGGATATCATCGTAAAAGGTCCCCTACGTGGTCGAACTCCTGCAATCATGGACAAACAAAGAAAAGTGAAAGAAAACGGGAAAACATACGAAAACGAACAAGAGACGGCGGAAAACACGGAGAAACACAAAAGAAAACGTGCGTGAATATATGAAATATAGACGCACGTCAGTCACTCTCGGTATGATGAGAGCCTTTTTCTCGTGGCCCGATATCCCCGGGGCCGATCGAGGTTACGCACCCACCCATATCCCCCCACCTTCCTTCGACGCCGGTGCCTTCTGGGCCCGGATTACGGGTCTTCACGCTGCCTTTGACCCTAGTAGGGCCAAGGCCTCGGCCATTGTCCATCCCTGCCTCCGTATAGTTCAGCGCCTTATGGCGACGACCTTTTTGGCCAGATATGAGCCGGGTACGATGTCTACGTCGGAGTTCTACATGCTCTACGCGATGACACGGCCCAGAGCTCTATCTAGGGATGGCGATGAGCTGGTCCCCGCCGTCGTGATTGATGTCGTGGCTTGGTTTTTGGACCGCATCATCGTATCGGTGGGCGCTCGCTCACCGATATGCTGCGGCGGCCTGATCACCTTGCTTGCCCTTATGACTGGCGAGGACTTCCCTGACGACCTGCGACGAGCACCGGGCCCCACTTCTCTGTCGATTGATGTTATGGCCCGGATGAAGATGCTTCGTCCGCACGGTGAGCGACACTGGGTCTGGTTGCACGGCCCTTACGGTGCCGATTACATGATTCTTCCGAGCCCAGCTCAGACTCAGATTGCACCAGCCCATGTGGACTGGCTCCCTGCGATGTATGTTCTCATCCCAGCTGCTTACGTGCTCGAGGCCGAGGAGGCCGAGCAGGCCCACGCTGCCCACGCTGCCCCCGCAGACCCTGTTGCCCCTGCCGAGCCTGCTGCCCCTGTTGACCCCGTGGCCCCTCAGCCTGCCCCCGATGTTTTCGCTGCTCCTGACACCTCTGTCCACACTGCTGTCAGTGTCAGGAGTACCTTAGCTGAGCCCACTTCCACTGCTTCCGAGGCTGTCACCACCACCACCGGCCCTCTGTCTGCTGAGCCTGTTTCCTCTGCCCCACCCGAGCGCCCGCCGACCATAGTTGAGTGCAGAGAGCCCTCTTTTGCCACCGATGTTGAGACCGTAGTCTTCCCCTCTGTCTCCACTGCTGTTGTATTTTCCGAGAGTGTCGTGGCATTTGCCCATGCTTCTGTGCCACCGACCTCTCTGGCTGCCTCGCTGCCTCTTTTGCATTCTTCTTTCGTTGCTGCTGCCTCCACTTCTCACCGTCCTGCCCAGCCTCGCACTGAGGCTAGGCCCCCACTTGCTAGTGCAGCACCTTTTGTTCCCCTGCCTGCTGATCCCGTCACCTACGCCACCAGAGTACGCCAGCCCCGACCTGCACAGCCCCGACCGGTGCGTCCCTCTGCACCACCTCCCCCTGACATCGTACTTCAGAGCATTCGTGCTCTAGAGGGGGCGGTGAGTGGCCTCAGAGGCGACCTTAGGACCCTGTCCGCCACCGTCACCGATATGGCTCACCGCTTCGACCTACTCCCGCAGATTCACTACTGTCTTACCCAGGTCCTGGAGCGTCTCCCCCGCGTACCCCGCCCACCCAGCAGGTTCCCACCCCCACTTCCACACACACTCAGCCTGCTACCACTTCCACACCCACCCCTGCTCAGCAGCCTACACCACCGCCACTTCCGCCTCAGGACGGAGACGGTGCAGCACCACCTTCTTAGGCACCCTTGATGCCATCGATTATTTTTGCCGTTGTGCTGCCCGTTTCTGCTGGGTCCTGACGCATTTTTGTCCACCCCCCTCCCCTCACTTATTTTGGGATTCTCATTCTGACCATATCTTTATATATCTTTTTTGGGAGAGAGGGAGAGTTTTTGGTGCCACACCTATATATCTGTATCACTCCTATCTTTGCATGCATCATGTCCGCATCATATTTTTCATTTCTTTCTTTTTATTTTCTTTTTTCCCTCATGCATGCATCCTCACTTACCCCTCTCATTACTTGTCTCTCGGTGTGCCACACTTCGCACATTGAGGACACTGTGCCATTTAGCTTGGGGGAGTGAGTTCTCACGTTCTTTTTCGATTTGCCACCTTTATTTTTAGTTTTTCACACCATTTTCCGCTTTTGCACTTATTTTCATCATTTTTCTTTTATTTTACCATGCATCACGTTTTTCTTATTTTTCTGTGTGCCGCATTGTAAATAGTTCTATTTTCCCTTTATCTTTATTTCTTTTTCATCTCATGCTAGAGATGAATTTTCTATGATGATGATGACGTGGGGTTAGCTTACTCTATATGCATGCTATATTTGTCATGTCTTAGGCTTTATTTCTGATATTGTATGCTACGACTTGCCTTGCATCTAGAGATAGTAACCCACACTTTTTTCCACATGAAAATGGATGAAATTTTATTATTAGCTGAGTCTGAATATTCATATGTATGCTATCACAGAAAACACACCAAGATTCACGCATTGAATGCTTATATCTGGAGTACCGATTTCTTTTACTATATCACTTCTATATGCATGAATTGTACATTTCACTTCAGGATGATTGAATGATGTTAGCTATGATAAATCTGGATTAGTTAGCTTTTTTGTGATCGAAACTGAGTAGATTAGATTACCCTGCTGAAGTTGGCGTGCATGTCTTATAGAGTGAACCGAGAGATATATTTATTTCTTTCTCCACAAATCTTGAACATCATTTCTCTACTTTTAAAAATCATTGGTGAATCTCCCCTTAGCGATTCTATTATATGGCATTTCCCCCGCTATTAATTCCTAGCTCCAAATATCCCGAATTCAAAAAAAAAGAGAAGAGAAAATATTCTTGTATATCATTATCTCTCTTTGAGTTGGGATCGTTGTGTATATGTGCTATATCAAAAAAAAACAAAACATAAAAAAGAAAGAAAAAAAAAGAAAAAAGAGGAAAAATCCTCAATAAAAGATCCCATCTCACTTTCTTTCTTTCTTCTCTCTTTCCGTGTTTATTTTTATTACTTTTGGAGCTTTATAAAAATGGGGATGTGAATATTTTTTATGCCACCACGCTTATAGATAAGCTTGGGGGAGGGAATCCATTGATGTGTGAGAGAGTGACTACTTGACGTTGCACGACAACCTAGGCTAAGTAATATTCTATACTCGGTGAGATTATTTTTAGCTTTACTAAGTCCAGAAATCTAAGCCTAGCATTCATATCATGAAATCCACACTTTTCTATTCTCTCTATTCTATTGTGTGATACTCTTATACTCCTCATAGAAAGCATTCAATTGAAAAGTGTGTGATCTGCGATTTGTATACATCTTTAAATGATTCAGACGATGTTAATTCTAAAATTATTCCGTTTTTCATGATTATATCGTTGTTCGTGGGTTTTCTATTTCTATTTGCACTATTATACTATGATATCAAAATAAAACTCTTTGACATGTATTTTTCATTCGGTGCATGCAATATGAGTAAGCGGAACCCACGTCCTGAGAGAATGATCTAGCAGCTTACCTCTTCGCTTCTTTCTTTCTTCTTTATTTTTATTTCGTTTTTCATTCTTCTCCGTTTTTCATTTTTCTTTTTTTCGCCGTTTTCGTTTTCCGAATCCACCGGGTTCGCCTTTTACTTATCTTCCTCGAGGACGAGTAAGAGGTAAGCTTGGGGGATTTTGATCACTCCTTATTTTACACTTTTTTCCCGCATGTTTGCATGCCATTTAGATCGCCCAAATCATGTTTTTCACGATATATCGACGATATTGCGATGCTTTTCACGATTTGTTGTTTTTGTCGCATTTCAGGTGATTTGGCGCGATTTGGAGTGATCTCGAGATGCGCTTACTCCAGAGGGTCACCGACGACCTCCCCAAGGGGTATTTTGCTGTTGGAGAGGAGCGGAAGAAGAACGGACGTCGCAGGAGCGACGAGGAGGCCAAAACAAGCTATTTGGGCATGTTTTGTGTCCCACTCGACCGAGTGGAGGAGCCACTCGGCCGACCAGCGAGACACCGCTCGGCCGACCAGATCGGATACGTTTTATACGTGCACTCGGCCGAGCGACGGAGACCACATCGACCGAGTGACGAGATCCCGTCCGCCCGAGTGCCGCCCAGACGAATCCATTCAAAAATCACCAAGTTACTATTTTTCGGCTGCCTGAGCTTCAGAAGACTCACTCGGCCGAGTGGATAATCCCGACCGCCCGAGTACCATGAAGCCATCGGCCGAGTGACGACAACTCACTCGGCCGAGCCGCCCCCGAAGTGAAGACCCCTGAAGGCCCCTACTTACTGGAAATTTACAGGGTTTGTCACTCGGCCGAGCGACTTTTGTCACTCGGCCGAGTGCGACGCGCTGCCTGTAGCGAAAATTGCGGATTTCAGGCTGTGCAGGGGTATTTTGGTCACAGTTTTTGGACGAATTTGGGGGGTATTTAACCCCTGTTTTTACCCTAGTTTTAGAGAGCTTTTTCATTAGATTTTTGCAGCTTTTTAGATTAACTTTTTAGCTTTATTCTTGAGATTGGAGAGAAGACAAAAGTTGATTTTTGTTGAATTATTTGAAGAACTCCATTGGTTTGTGTCTTCTCTTCTCTAAAAATTCTATTTTTATTGCATATCTCAATTGTGATGAATTCTATTGCTTATTTCATTGATTATTTTTGTGATCTTGCTATGAATTGTGAGTAGTCTCCACGTCTTGGGGTGTGGGGATGAACCCTACGAGCCCAATTTCATATTTGTGATGAATTAGTAGAGATTTTGCTAGAATTGTTATTTAGGGAATAGATTGGGATCGATTTACTACGGTTAGCTAGGAGTTCATACCGATTGGGATTTGCAAGAGATTGGATCCCAATTCGGTAGGAAACCCTAGAAAGCCGAATTGGGTTGGAATCGAATTTCCGTACTATCGGTTTGCAAGAGATTGGACCGATACTAGGGTTCCCGGTTGCAATTCCGTGCCGATACCCGTTTGCAAGAGATTGGACGGGTAGGAACTATCCCAACCTAGGTCGTGGGCCGAGTTTGCACGAGAGTGGGCTCGGTGCGCGATTGAACGATGATGTTGATCCTAATGCTAGCTTCCCTAGGCTAGGGTTTGCAAGAGATTGGACCCGAACCTAGGATAGCTATAGACCGGCAACAGCGCGAGAGCGTGAGCTTGGTTCTACATTCAGTTGCAACTAATTCATCCAAAATCTGATTCTAGAAATTTTGATACCGATGAACCACATTGACGAGATACGGTGAGTAGCGGGGATTCCCCATTCCCTAGACGTTCTTTATTTGATTTGATATTTCCGCACTTTGTCTGACGATTGTGACAGGATCGCCAAAGGCAAATTTCTCTCTTCTTAAATAGCCAGGTTGATTGGAACAAGCACGGTCATTCGTCCTCCCTGTGTTCGATATCCCGCTCGCCGCTATACCGTGCGCTTGCGGTAAAACTACAACCATTCTTTGGGTTACATCCCGGAGCGACCAGGTGTCAGGAGCAGGGGCAGAGGGTCATACAGGAGGAGGTCGGGGCTGATGCACACGGCCACCGTAGACGAGTGGTGCCACTAGTGGGTGAGGGTATGGTGCGGTGCTCGCTCAAGGTTGTTTAGCCTCTGTGGTAGGCTGAGACGCAGGAATGCTCTCATAAGTGTGAGTAGCAGTAGAAGATGAAGCGGTGATATATGACAAGAAGGGTGGAGAGGTCGTAGACACAGAAGTGGGGACAGACGTCACGACGCTCTCGGTAAAAACAGTAGAAGCAGAGACAGAAGGGTTGAAGACGGGGGAGGTCATGAGATCAACAGAAAATGACTTCCCAAGGGTCGAGAAATCTGGTAAGGAAAGGGTCTCGGCCGTCGAAACTAGGGAATGCTTGCCTCTCTCAAAAACAGCGATGGGGACGCTCTCGAAACTAACAAAAGAAGTGGGGCCAGCAGTCAATGGCATAGACGTGGTGGTAGTGGTGTTGGTGGTGGTGTACTCAGCAAGGGTGCTCCCGACACTGGTAGAAGTGTGGAAGAAATGACGAGATCTGGGATCAAATCAGGTGCAAGCTGAGGGATCAGGATCTCCGGGGCTAAGGGGGGATGAGGGGCTCCTGCTGAGCGCCTTCGGGCTCAAGCACTTACGCAGCTGGGATGAGGAGGTCCATCTCTGGTCTCCACTCCCCTTAAGCTGGTCCAATGTGGGTCCGAGCAGGGCTCGAAAGCACCATATAATCTGCAGCAAAAGGATCGTGCAGCCAAACCCAGTGGTGCTGACCATGAGGATGCAGCATCTTCATGCGGGCCATAACGTCTATAGAAAGGGAAGTGGGGCCCGTGGGTCGAAGCAACCCAGCTAGGAGCTCAATCTCGCACATAGGAGCTAGCAGGGTAAACAAACCGCCACAACAGATTGTCATCCTGGCAGTGATAGAGGAAACGATGTGGTTTAGATACCAACTAGAAATATCTATCTGAACTGTGGGCACTAAGACGTCTGTGTCACCCTTAAAGGCTCTCTCTAGTCATCGCATAGAGCATATAGAGCTCAGGCATAGACATCGTCTCAGGCTCATACCTCGTAAGAAAGTGGTCGCCATAAGGCGCTGAGCAATACAGAGGCATGGGTAGATGATAGAGGATGCCTTGGCCCGGCTATGGTCAAAAGCAAGTGGTGATCCCGTGATCAGTGTCCAGAATGCATGTGTATCAAATGAAGGAGGGGCGATGTGCATTGGACCAAAAGCGCGATCGGAGTCCGAGAAATGGGGTCAATGGAAATAGGCTCGGAGAATATCGAGAGTGATCTCGCACTCACGATCCATCAGACGAAACGTGCAACCCCCTGGAGTCATATGAATAGAACTCGGGACCTCGAGGATCGGTCGGACACAGGTGCCTGCCGACACCGAAAGAAAATCATGCAACCCCACATTATCATACAGCTGGAGTAGCCCCTGGAATACCACTAAGCGCTCAAAATCAGCAATGTGCGCAAACCTAGAAGGGACGATCTATCGATGGACGATTCTTTCAATCTGGCGCGGTGTGCGTCATCTCTAAAAGTAATCCCAATCATGTCGAAAGCCGGGGCAGGTTGTGCTGGTGGGTGTGAAATGGGTGCGATAGGAGGCGGAAGTGTGGGTGGTGGATTGCTAGGAGGCAGGGAGTCCGCTCTAGCGGAAGAAGAACCAGGGTCGGTAGTCTTCCTCCGCTTGGCAGCGGGCGCTCGCATACGGGACCTAGTGCGTGGGGGCATTGTAATGCCGTGTGTCGTGCCAACTATAGCGACATGCTAATAAAAAGGAAAGAGTATACCAGAGTACGACGTGACTCCAAACGAGCAATACAAGCAAAGAAGCACCTCCCTTGAAGCTCCAAATCTACCCTTGATCTCCCCCAAGCTATCCTGAAACACAAAATCGATTAATTAGCAATGAATTATCGAAAAATTTAAGGGAAAATCAAGAGAAATAGATGTGAATATGGTTTAATTTCGATTCGGAGCAGAATAGGGCTTACGAAATGGGAAAACGGAGAAAAGGGGGAATTTTTGGGCGTAGGAGGGGCGGCCGACGACGAGGGAGGCGACGAAAGACGGCGATCAGACGGCGGTCGGACGACGGAGGTCACTCCACTCGTGTGCGGCCAGTGGTGACTCGGTCAAAGGATGGGATGCTCGGGCGAGAAAGGGGGATGCTCGTGCGAGAGAAAAGCGATTTGGGGATTTTAGATTTTAGGGCCGAAGCGTTGGGCTTTATAGGATAAGTCACTCGGTCGAGTGGCGGTGACCGCTCGACTAAGTGGCCTCAGTTTCGAAAATTTTAAAATTTTTCAAAAATGTTCCGACTCGACCGAGTAGAACTATCACTTGGCCGAGTAGGCAAAAGTCACTCGGCCGAGTGGCTAGGCCACTCAGAGCTTTTCAAGTGCTGAAAGTGTCAGGTTCACTCGGTCGAGTGAAAAAGTCACTCGGTCGAGTGGCATGTAATTAACAAAGAGGGGTTTTTTCGAGACTTCCCTGAGTAGTACCCTACTCGGCCGAGTAGGGTCTTCACTCGGCAGAGTGAAAATGTCACTCGGCCGAGTGGGCTGCTGTTTTCAGCTTCAAATCTCTATTTTTGCTCCATTTTCTGATTTTCTTTCTCCCATCAGTTTCTTCATCCTCTTGACATTTGAGCGCATCTCTGGAATGCTCCACATCGCCGTGGTCATCCTCCATTCATTTGGCCTCCTATTCTCCTTCTCCTGAAATGAAAGTTGTAGTAAGTTGTCAGTTTTTTCTTTGACACTTGACCGTAAACACTAATAAAGATCTAAAACAAAAATGAAAGGAAAAATTAAACTAAAAATTGAGATAGAACTGTCGGGTTGCCTCTGACCTCCCGTCCGTTTGACACTCAAATAGGGACAGGGATACCAGGACTAAAATTTGTAAACCGCAAGCGCATGTTGTCGAAGTGTGTCTTGGGGGTCGAACACTGGGAGGCGTGTGTTGTTCTTGTGAACAAACAGGAACCGGATCACCCGGTGGGTGAGCTAGCCTAATCACTTGGTGGGTTGTCACGATATTAAACTAATGGAAAAGGTGTAAGATATAAAAAGGTAATCCAAGACTATGGCTTCTGTCCTATTATGATTTCTCACTATTACGACCGATGGATAGAGCGAACGGATTCTAGGTTTTAGCGGTGAGACGTTGCCTCTGACAATGGTACCTAGCATCCCATGGGCCCGATATTCCGGTCGATGCCCAGGATGATACGCTAAGTCTACCTGGGTTCAGACGGTGGGCATTCCCATGACCAACACCGACCGACTGTGGGAGCACTAAGCTCGCAACAATTGCTCCTGACATTTCATCCAAGTCGTTTCCACGCGTGAGGAATCAATGTCTACGCTGGGGTGTGAGCTGTGGCTAGAGGATCAAACACCCGTTTTATTTCCCCTTGTCCCAATGGTCAAGGGCGGTCTTACTCCCGCCAATGACAATGAAATGCCCCTGCATAACCATCTAAATCCATATATCCTATCGAATCCCTAATCCGATGGCCGTTCTATGGAGAACCCACGAAGGGGCTTTCATCAATGTCCCAGATTTAAGAACTACTTACTAATCATGGCTTGAAGAGCAGCAAAACAAATTATAGCCATCAAAATTCAAATCAAGCAATAGATTACTGTAGCAAATAGTAATATAAACGCAATATCAAAGTATTAGAACGATCAAAGAACTTACAAAATGAGTTTAATTGAAAGCAGCCAAAATCCCTAAAACAGCTTAAAATGGGGATTACGTTTTCTGGGAAACCTAGATCTATTTATACATTTTGGCAATATGCCAGGGAATATTCCCACTAAAAGACAAAAATAGACGTTCACCCCGATCGAGTGAGACTTCACCCGATCGGGTGAAACGACGAGAAGATCGGTCTTCAGCCTATGATAAACCTCACCCAATCGCTGAATCGATCGGGTGAGGCTTTGAACTCTCGAGCTTGGGGAAGTAGCTTCTACAGGTGACCCGATCGGTTGACAAGTCAACGGATCGGGTGAACTTTGGCTCTCAAAATAGTGGGCTCTGTCACGACCACCAGATCACTGAACCGATCGGGTGGGGTTGCTTCTTCCTCGGGTTTGATACGCACGCACGAACCGATCGGGTGGATCTGTACACCCGATTGGTTGAGAGATGATACATGATTTAACTTGACGATTATCTCTCAGGATCTCATGCGGCACCTCTCGTTGCTCCAGGGACTCGTGATGTTGGCCTTGTATGTCCCCTGTGCTAGCAATATCCTGCAAAAGCACACAAACACAACGAAAGTAAAACGGAACTAAAAAGACGAGGGAACGGATACGAAACAACGAAAAATGACAGAAAATTACGGAGAAGGCGTGCGTGAATATATAAAATATAAACGCACGTCAAAATACCCCAAGCTAAACCCTTCCTTATTCTCGAGGAAGACGAGTGAGAATAGGAGCTCGGAGGGGAAAATAGAAAGAAAGAAACAGAAAAAAGGAAAAGTAAATCCTAGATTACCTATCAGAGCCAATGGAAACCAACACGACACACTAAGCAAGCACGCGAGAAGCATAGCACTAAACCCAGGAATACGAGTTCCTACTACTGTCGTGGGTCCACGCGGTGAAGCGCGAGTGAGTATGGTCGTAAGCTAGCCAACGGTGTTGCTATCTAAATCCTGCAATCAAGCACCATATACACACATCCATGGAATGACCCAAATATCGAATCAATTCGAATTAGTGGTGAATATTAGTTCAAGCATGCATGAGAATAGATTAAGAATAGAAACATATCATATGTCAGGGACTCTACTGCTAGAAACTAAGGAATCGCCGCACGATTGCCAAGGTGATTGCTAGAAAATTCCTATACCAAGTGTATTCGAAAATGAAAGGGGTTGAGTAGGTGTGGAGGAGAGCACTTGGTGCAAATTCTCGCCTTCCCTTTATTCATGGCGGTAGGAGTAATATTCACAAAAGAATTTTTTTTGGGGTTTTGGATATTTGTATATTTTTTTGGATTTTGGCTATATATATTCTTTCTTTTTTTCTCTTTTTGGAATAATATGCATTCTCCAAAAGCGGGAGAACGATGCGTTGGTAAGAGGCAAAATTATGTACTCTCCCAAGTGGAAGTAAAGTATAGGATGAGGGGATTTGCACCAAGTAAAACAAAAAAAGAATTCGGATTCTAAACACTTGGGCAAAAAGAAATTTTTTACAGATCAGAGCGTGAGCAACAAGGGTTTTCCTAGTCCTATTGGTAGAGTCCCGACACATGCGATTTGAAGCGTAATATATAGATGATTCATGCATAATGAAGCAGAAGTCGGGGCAATATACTGCATATTCGAAATTGAAGCATAATGGTATAGGGGTCATCCAAGGATGGGCATATAAAACCAAATCAAGACCTAGAAACACACCAACTAGCTAGTCACAACACACAACTCAACACAAAAAGCAAAGTGAACCCACGGAGCATAAAATGCAATAGAACTCGGCTTCCTAGGGTTAGTGAAGATAGATGTCGTTGCTTAGCTAAGTGTGTGTGGTTTAGTGCCAGTTTCATCATGTGGGGTCATCTCTAGGAGAGTAAGAATAAAAAAGAAGGAAAGAAAAAGAAAAAACACGACGAAAACGACTCAAAACGGTGAAAAAGACACGACTGACGCACATAATGCGGCTCCCCCAAGCTGAATGTTGCATTGACCTTAATGCAATATGATTAAATGCGGGAGGGCAACGAAAGATGGGAGAGAAGTACGCACCGACAAAGAAAAGCAAAAAAACATGAAAAACACACAAAACAAGACATAAAAAAATAAATAAAATAAATATCCAAACCAACTATACAAAAGACATATACATGAACACATATAACAAGCACACAACAAACAAGAGACACGACGACAATCACAAAATATTGATCTCCCCAAGCTGATCTCGACAATGCCAGAAAAAAGATATGATCATGGTGAATTAGAAAAAACTAGCTAGGGGAAAATCAGAAAAATGGAAATCAAGGTGTAGGAGCGGTGGGCTCCTCATCCTCCTCGGAAGAGAGTGGAGGGGTGTGGTCAGGAGAGGTGACAGGTGTGCGAAGGACCGGAGAAGGAGGTGGAAATGGTGGATGGATGGGCTCGGTGGGGATGTGGACGATGGGAAGGGTGTCAGTGGTGACGGAGGATGGTAAGAATACAACGACGGATGAGGATGGTGTGGGTAATGATCTCGCATGCACAGCCGTCTTCTTGCGACGCGAGTAGGCGGTGGTGATAGAGGTGAAGGGTGGTGGTAGTGGAGGGTCAACGGTAGTGGTGGGAGGGGATGATCGTCTAGGGGGCGATGGTGGTGGAGATGGTGGTGGAGATGGTGGTGGAGGACCGTGGATATAGGTAAGAATACAGAGAATGGTGGGGATGTTTCGTTCGAGAGCGAGGAAACGGGGATGTGATAGGAAAGAAGTAGATGGGTCCGAGGAGGTGGATGAGGATGGGCCGGTGCACAAAGCAGCCATCTCGGCCTCGAGAGCAAGGTGAATAGAGGTGGCACGGTGCACAACAGAAGTGGTGCCAGTGGTAGTGGTAGTACCAGCACCAGAGGCTAGGCCAAAAAGGCCCGCAGTCAGGGCCTCGGAAGAAACAGCGACATCAGCCGGGGTGGTGACACTGGGTCTAGCCCCGGGGTCTCCTCTGAACTCAGGGATATCATGCTCGTCCAAGTGGAGGGCAGGGGAAGGTGGTATAAGAGCGTCAGGGAGGACAAACTAAAGGTGTAGCCCCCCTACATATTCTGGATCTGGTGGAAAAGACCAATCTGCCTGAAGCTGAATAGTCTTGCGGCCAGGATTCGGCAGAGTAGTATATGGTGCAGGGGGATGTATGTAATGGAAAGCAAACCGACCGATGCCAAGCGGCCTGATCATATGAGTGTGCCTCATGACGTCGTGGTCAAGATATTTATATCCTGGGGCACGGGACAAATCGGGGGGAAGCTTGATGTTGAAGGGAGGGTGTAAGGCAATAATAGTGATGAGGCAGCAGCAGCAATATTTTCCTTTGTTTCCGTGGCTAATATCAACAAGCTTTTGAATTAGCCACCTAGGGGCATTTATGCGAATGCGTGGCGCCTCGAAAGTAATTCCGTTAACACCGAGAATGAAAGGAAAAGTCATCGCACATAGGATGAAAAGATCGGGGATGGTCACAGTACCGGACTCATCCAGTGGAAAGAAAGTGCTAGAGATTATACGGTGGGCGAGACAGAAGGCCGGGTGGATAATGGAAGATGCCTTGGCCTTGCCTCTAGGAAAATGATCGTGTAACATGAGGCATCCCCAAAAGAAGTCAACATCAAAGTCGGCGTGCAATTCATTGGGGAGGGCGCTGCCTTTAAGATTGGGAAAATCGAAAATATCGTTAATTATGGTCAAAGGGGCACCGAAATTTCGGTTTCGAAGGCGAAAAGCGATTGTTTCCTCCGTCTCGATCTTGATAGTGGAGAGAAATTCTAATGTCAGCACGGGTAGGAATGGGCATGGACGTGCAGGAAATTAAGCCAACCTAAGTTTACGAATAGGGATTCGACTTCGGAGAAAACTCCGAGATCGAGTAGGGTTCGATTGTGTGCAAACTTGGTGGCTAGGTGAGATCGTTGGCTGAGTCGAGAAAAGAAATCTTTGTGTGCTTGGCTCATAAAATGAACTCCCTGCTATCCAAGCAGTGGGTCAACCACAGGTACGATAGGTGGTGGTGGTGGTTGGGTAGGCGGTGGTGGAGGAGTGCATCCACGCATAAAACATGTAGGACGTTGTCTCTTGCGAGACAGTTCCTCTACCACCATGGTTCGCTTACCCTTATCTTTATCTTTTGCCATGATGTTGTGGCGATTTGGTGTGAAATGCGAGATGATATGAGGGTGCACACAACAAATGACAAAGGAGCAAAATAATAATTCTTGGGAAATATAATAATCAAGCTATGGAGCGAGTTTACCCAGCGATGATGCGAGGCCTAGCTCCTAAAAGATTCCACGATGCACGATGGAGTGATTCGGGAAACCGCCGCACGCTGATCCAAAGAAAACAGAATTTGTTTAAAATTGGTAAATTAGGGCTAGGGTTTTGGGCGATTTGCGGTTGAATGTGGTCGATGTGAGGTCTTTAATAGTGGGAAAGTATGGGAGGAAGTAGGCGAGTGATTTTTAGGAGTAGTGGGAGTGATGGAGGAGATCATGTTGGAAGAAGGCGAAATGAACCGTTCGAATGGGATGTCTGGAGGTCGGGTGAAATGAAGTCGGGTCAGGTGAAATATATATAGGGTTTGGGCGAACCGATCGGGTGAAAATCACCCGATCGGGTGGATCAATTTTCAAAAATATATGTTGGATCAGCAGCTACAGGTCACCCAATCTGGTGAGATCTCACCCGATCAGTTGACCGCTCTCCAAAAATATCCGAAGCCTCTGTTATCATCACCCGGTCAGTGACCCGATCGGTTCACTCATCTGCTGAAGTTGGCCACTTACTGAAACTAGCCACCCGATCGGTTGATGCATGACCCGATCGGGTGGGGTTATTCTTGCACAAAAAGTAAAAATCCTCTAAGTGTCCCAACAAAAATCCCCACAGCAGTATTTATTCACAAAAATTAGTAAACTAATCCTATCAAAAGCAACAGAAGTTTAGAACATGGGTTGCCTCCCATGAAGCCTTATTTTTTATAATCGTTTGCTCTACTCCCGTTATGATATTCAGGGTGGTTCGAACGGGTGACGCTCAACGATCAGCGTCCTCTCAGCGGTTGGGGTAGAGATTCTTGTTATTGACAGCGGCAACAAATGGATGGTCTCAATAACTCCCCCACTGGTGATGTCCGGGGTCTTTTCCTTTGTGTTGGCGACACTCGCCACCCTCTTTAGAATTCCAACTTCATCAATGGTGAGCATCGAAGGCTCTTTCTGTAACGACTGTGTCATGCCCCGCTTCCCAAAAAGGTCGGAGGCGAAGCGTGACTAAGGCCCGCTTAGGCCAGGGCAAGGAGCCCAGACCCAATAAGCGTCTGTGATATTCCAAACGAAGGAAAACAGATCCCTGCAAGTTAGTACGGAAACAACAAAGTATTGAAAAGAGATTTCATTTCATTCCAAATAAAGCATCCAAAAGTACTGAGAGTCTAAAACGCCCGAAGGCTACAACTGCAGAAAAGAAAACTACTGGTGCAAGCACCCAACCTAGACAAGAAAATAACAGGTGCTACCCACCCAATCTAAACTGGAACAGAAATCTGGATCAGCAACAAGAGGCCTCTAACTCTGGTGCTCCTCCAGGTTGTACTCCGGATCAACGTCCTCCGGCTCTCCGTCAGCTGGTAAGTCCGCCTCGTCGACGTACTCTGGCTCAACACCTGACGTACAGCACCAAAAGAAGGAACTGTACGTCAGGTCAGGTCTACAAAAAGGGTTAGACAAAACTACAAGTGTATCAACTTTTAGACAACGTTTTACTGGTTGATTAGCATGCTGGGGTTATAACTGAGTAACAAACAGAAGTAACGTAGCAGGAAAGTAAAGCGCAACAAGTAGTAGTTGTAGCGTGTGCTACCAACTACTGGACTAACCTATAGGTGTCAAGACAAGACGGGACGTGACGGAAACAAGGCAGGACAAGACAAGTGAGACACGAAAGGGTTCACGTCTTACAGTTTGAGGGGGATCAGACCCTCTTGCCGTGCGCACGCTCAACCCAACCCCAAACCCCAAGACGAGACAAGACAAGACATGACACCAGTACAAGGGATCACTCGCTCTAGCTTGGCGAGTGCCCTATTGCCCGCAGGCTGAGAATCAGTACAAGGGATCACTCTCTCTAGCTTGGAGAGTACCCTATTACCCTCGGGCTGTGTATCAGTACAAGGGATCACTCTCTCTAACTTGGAGAGTGCCCTATTGCCCGTAGGCTGTGAATCAGTACAAGGGATCACTCGGAGAGTGCCTTATTGCCCAGCGGACTGTGCAAGACGGGACGGGACGTGATAAGACGGGAAGGGTTATTCTAAGGTGTCCACACACACGCACACACATGATAGCCCTATGATGTCAAAAATTGTTGTTGTCGGGCTCAGACTTCGTCGTCAAGTCTGAGCCATCAGGAGTAGTCCCGGACGCTATCATTTCACGTCCGGTTCTATTTGTTCACAGTTAACAATTCTAACCAACTAAGGCCTAAGCACGGCCAAAAGTGCAAGTGGATACACTTGCCTGCGATGGCGAGTGTGTCGTCCCCTCGAAGCGTCTCGTCCAAGCGTCTCGTCCGCGGAAGTCCGTCTGAAATATCGCCACGGCGACGATGTCAGGTCTCAAATTCATCAAATCCTATTAGGTTTCGTTTCTAGGTTTTCGGGACTATCCTATTTGTCAAAAGTCACTTTTTGATGTTTCAGCCTAATCGACGATCTATCCTATGTGCACAGTCAACAAAGTCCGTTCGTCGATTTTCTATGTTCGTACAACGTTTTACAGGAGCTGGAAAGTAAATTTAGTTCAAGTTGACGGTTTTTAGTTTAGGGTTCAGTCAGCTATTGTGGGGGTTTCTACGAGTTTCGGGGAACCAACCTGAACCGGAGTTTGTTGTAGAATGGATGTCGTGTATGATCGGAGGACTCCTCAGCTTCAGATCTGGTCCTCGCACGATTCTCCAAAAGTCGAAACTTGCGACGAAGGCCTACGACGTGTCGCAACGTCGTAGATGGTAAATCCGTGAAGTAGCACGTCCAAGCGGGGCCCACAGCAGTGCTAGGGGTCAATGGGGGACCCACAACACCTCAGGAGAACTTGGGGGGCCCACCACAGGAGTTGGTGTGTGAGAAACCAACTTGCGACGTATGGCCGTCGGTCGTTCACTGCGGGTGCGGGGGTTCCTCTCAGTCAGACCGAGAGATGGCTCCGGTCGTGCAAGCTGCAACGCAGCGGGGTCGGTCGCAGCGGCGGTGCGAGGGGGAACCGTCGGTCAGACCGACAGATCCCGTCGGTCGGGCGCTGTGGGGTGCGGGCGAAGCAGCGCTTGGGGAAAGCGGGGCGGCCTCTCGGTCAGACCGACAAGGCGGGTCGGTCAGGCGCTGCGGGGTGATGCGGAGCGCTGCAGCGTGCGGGCGAAGCGGCGGTGCGAGAAAGTCTCTCGGTCAGACCGAGAGAGGGCCTCGGTCGGAGCGGGGTGACAGCGGGGCGATGCAGCGGAGCGCTGCGAGCAGCGATGCGAGGGGCTGCTCCGGTCGTGCACTAGGATGTGAGGAGGTGAGCTCCGGTCGTGCACTGGGCGATCGTCGCAACGTTGCGACGAAGCTTTGGGAGAAGAAACGGCGGCTAGGGTTTTGTGCAATGCTCAAATAACTTAGCCTAGGGCTAATATAAATAGGTTAGAGCTAGGGTTAGGGTTAGGGTTCGGAAAAACGTAATTAAAATAATTAAAAATAATTAATTTAGTTTAAAATTACTCTCCTCTCCCTCACGCAAAATGGGTGCGGCCAAAAATTCTAAAATTTTACCTAAAAATTCCTTATTACGTTATTATAATATAGAAATTTTATTGTAATTAAAACTCTTATATAAATAGGTTTTAAAATTATTTAAAACTTTCAAAAAAATGGAAAATAGGTCAAATTAAGTCCAAAAATTGTAAAATAATTATGGGGTGTTCGGACGACTAAAGAAAGAGAGCGGAGAAGACGGATCTAAATTTCAACGTCAAAAGACGAAACTAAAATTCGAAACGTCTCGCGTCAAAACAGAAAGTCGCGACGTCACGTCAATTAAGATAGTATCGCTGAAGAACGACTCGAGATATGTCGTTACAAAGTTGTTCCACAATCTAATACTCTCAGAGACGATCACGTCAATATATCACTCAATAATGTTCAACATCAAATAAAGTCAAATATAAACACGTGCACAAACAAGAGCACGTGCACAAAGAAGGTACGATCGGAAACCGACCGTTACAGACTGGTTTTTTTTGTCTATGTATTGTCTATTATATATTTATTATGGTTGTTCTCTCCCTTGTGTGTTTTTCCTCTGTTGGACGTTTTCTTTCAGTTCTTTCCGATCTCCTACTTTCCGTTGCATATCATGATGGGCTTGGAGTAAGTATTTTTACGATGAGCTTCATAGCGCCCATATCTTAGATCTAGGTTGATCTTAGAAGCCATAGAAATATTCCTGAAGCTTTGCGCTTCAATTCGAGACTTTTCGTGACTCTTAGTTGGTTCAAGAAAGAGAACCAACTGACTAGATTGTAATCTAGTCGGTTGGTAACTCTTCAGGAACCGACTAGTTCACCTTGATTATTTCAGCTGAGTTACTGTTTCCTCTTAGTCGGTCTAAGCACATCCATCGATCGACCAGTTGTGAAACTAGTCGGTTAGAACCTCTTCTCAGACCAACTAATTCAGAGTTCTTTTTGACAGCCGAGTTATTTTTTACAATTAGTCGGTCAAAGAACGATTATCGACCGACTAGTTGAGAAACTAGTCGGTTAGAGTTTCTTCTCAGACCGACTAACTCTCAGTACTTATTTGTCTATCATATTCAACCCTTAGTCGGTCTATGAATATTCACCGACCGACTAACCCCCAAACTAGTCGGTTGACGACTCTTCACAGACCGACTAAATCTGCCTACCCTGTGATGACCCTGTTCACTGTTTACCTTTTAGTCGGTCACAGTTGGACGACCGACTGACTAGTTCCCAAACTAATCGGTCGACCACTCTTCACTGACCGACTAATCTGCACAGAAACCCTAGGTTAAGTTATAGCCGTCGCTTATTCATTCTATTTAAACCCTATATGTTTTCACTTCTTCCCTCACTTATCCTAGCCGACCTTCTTCCCCAATCATCCCCCATCTTCCTCTTGCCTTTCCTCCTCCTCCCGTGCTCCCTCTCACCCCCCATTGCGCCGGCTACCACCCCGTAGGCCGTCGGCCGACTCTAAAACCCCCAATTCTCCTTTTGCTCCAGTTTTCTCCCATCTCCAGATCCGTTATATCTCAGCCGCCAGCAGATCTTTTCAGTCGTAGTTTCCCAAGATAGCTTCTTCTGTTGCCGTGCTAGATCAGATTTGGCGACGGCAATCCGGATGCGTCGAGATCCTCTCCTACCTGCAGATTCGTAGGCGTCTTTGATCGTCGATTCTTCCGCTTCATATACGTGACCCATCCCGTAAAATAGCGATTTTTGAGACGACCCTCATCGATCAACAACCTCGGTACCAGGCAAGTGCAACTTGCCAACCTTGTTTTAGGCCATGCTTTAGGCCATTTCCTTGCTTTTAGCGCGAAAGAGACTAGACCGTGAAATGATAGCGGTCTAGGCGCAATTTCAAGTCCTAGCTTGACAACGAAGCTAGAATTGCCTTTTGTCATGTCATATCATGCATGTGCCTGTCACGTTTAATTTCTCTAACAGTACGCATTTTTATTTGAATATCTGCCATGCATTTGCATTCCTTACATGTCATCTGATTTGCTTGATGCATCGTAGCACACGCTACAAAATACTTGTACAATCCGTGTTTCCGGCTAGGCACCTGCTATGCGAGCATAACCCTATGCCATACTTGTTAAAAACACTTCCTGGCTCGTGATCCAGAAGCGGGCCACATGTGTTGGTTGAAAACCAAAGCCCGATACACGTGGAGGGGTAGGGATAAACGATCACTTGAGTGTAAGAGTTGGCCCGTACAGCCTCTCTAGCCAAATGGCGGAATCCCTGTGCACGACGTGCTACTAGACTAGGACATTCCTTGTGAATGTTTACTTGTTTCCAAGTCATGTTATTTGTTTCCATGCCATGTACTTATTGGCCATGCTATCATATATGCCATGTCATAACTGCTGTTTACTTTACTTGCTGCACTCATTATATAAATGTCATGTCTACCATACTTTAGAATTGCTAGGTTGCCTTTACTTTTCTACTAGTTTCCTTGCACAAAGTCTTGTAGACTTTGCTGACATGTGCCCCTTCTCTTTAGGTGTCGCATGTTAGTTGCTGAGCCAGAGTCCGCAGTTGAGGGCGACGAGTTCGAGGAGTTCTTACCTGATTCCACAGCTGACGTTGAGTATGAGGACACCGACGACCAGTCTTAGTTCTCTCCGCAGTTCTTGTTAGTTGTTGTAGTTTGTCGGTGAGTAGCACCATCTTATTAGTTGCTTTCCTTGTTGGCCATGCTGGGCCCTTTTTGGACTCTTTGTTAGCATGGTGGCTTTTCTGGTGGTTGTTGAACTTTTATTTGGACATTTGAGATTGATAATTTATTATTCGTCTCTTTTTATTATTCTTGTCTTTGTTCCGTGTCACATTACAGGGATCTGCGTGGTATTTCTAGACGCTTTACAGGCTTGGAGCCTCACAGCTCCCAGCCTGAGCGGGCCTCGTCACGCCTCGCCTCCATTTTAGGGAAGCGGGTCGTGACAGGTTTTGTTGGTGGCCCATGCAGGTCCTCCCACTCTGTAACTGTGACTTAATCGGAACAACGATAAGAATTATAGAATGTCCAATAAATAATTTTGACACCCGAGTCATATGCTGAGAGTCTGATTTTATTTCGTGTTCTGTGTCATTAGATGGCAGGAAGACGGAATATCCGGGCTGCTGGTGGTGTGCCCCCTCGTGTCGAGGAGCCGGACCGAGAGCCCACCAATGGGGAGATTATGCGGATGATGCATCAGATGATGCAGGTGCAGCAGGGTATGCTTCAGAATGCCCATAATGTTCCGACTGCTTGAGGAGCGCGGCCAGTCCAGAATGTCCCTCACTCCGAGCCAGGAGCAAAGCCGTTTCGGGAGCTGGGCCCCACTTACTTTGATGGGATCAAAGGACCTCTAGCTACTGATGAGTGGATCAGGAATATGGAGGACAACCTGAAGATGTCGAAGGTCGACCCGACTGGATGGGTTGACTTGGCGAAGATGCAACTTAGAGATAATGCTCAGAATTGGTGGGATGCTGAGGAGGAGATGCTGGTGAAGCCGATATCTTGGGCTACCTTCAAGTCCAGATTCGATGAGGAGTACTTTCTGAAGGCTGCCAGGAGGGAGATGGCGTAGCGCTTCATCGACCTAAAGCAGGGGAGCATGACGGTGGACCAGTACCATCAGGAGTTCACCAGGCTGAGTCGTTTCGCACCGAAGATGGTGCAGGAGGCTGATGAGAGGGACCAGAGGTTTCTGCAGGGGCTCTCTTTGGATCTTCAGAGCTTTGTGTCTTCTTCTGATTTGGAGTCCTATCAGAAGGTTTTGATTTCAGCGAGGAGGCAGGATCTGATTGTGAACAAGAAGAGAGGAGGTGTTTCTGGAGCTGGGAAGAGGCCGTGGAGCAGGCCAGGGCAGTGATGAGACCAGGGTTCAGGCCCAATCAACCGGTACAGTTCAAGAGACCAGGAGGACATCCTACTCTGAAGACTTGCCTTTTCTTTGGCAAGATTAGGCATGTCAAGGATCAATGCCGGAAGATGTTGGGTCAGTGCTTGGTTTGTGGTGATCCAGCATATGTCATGAGGGACTGCCCGAAGTCCAAGCAGCCTTGGAAGGGACCAGTTGCAGCTCAGCCATTGCAGCAGAAGGCACCTGTTCTTGCTGGACGTGGAGCACCTCTCGTTCCATAGAAACATGCCTTTCAGCAGGCCATGCAGCCGAGGAGGCAGGATTTCCTGATGACTACAGTTGAGACTGAGGCGGTGGATGAGGTTATTGCAGGTAACCCTCAATCTAGTTGTTCCTTCTTAGTTAGTTTTGTTTGTTGGAATTTGTTTGACTGCTTGTTATGGTTGCTAGAATAGGATTTGATTGTTAGATTGCTTGTTAGGTGTGATTTTGGTTTGCACATTTCCTGCACGAGTCCTCTTCGACTCTGGTGCATCAATGTGCATTATTTCCCGGAGCTTCGTGGAGAAGCATTCCTTGTCGACTTCTCCTCTTCCCAAGAGTTGGGATATCGTTACAGGAAATGGTGTGATCTCGGTGCATCGTGGTTGCAATTCTTGCCCTTTGGTGGTCTGTGGACATGCGCTCTACGCTGATTTCATCGTCCACGACATCATCAACTATGATACTGTCCTTGGGATGGACTGGCTTGGGAGTTTCTATGCCACGATCGATTGCCGGAGGAAGAAGGTGGTGTTTGAGATTCCAGGCCATCCGGTGTTCGAGTTCAGTCGTGGCAGCAGTTCGCTTAGTCCGGTCATGTTTCGGGCCACGCCGGTGGAGATCGTTGCTATGCAGATGGAGCAGTGTAGACCAGCGGTAGTGCATGACTTCGACGACGTCTTCCCCGAGGAGATGTCTGGATTGCCGCCTGATCGAGCTCTCGAGTTTTCGATCGACCTTATTCTGGGAGCATAGCCTATCTCGAAGGTGCCCTATCGCATGTCACCAGCAGAATTGGAAGAATTGCGAAAGCAGCTGGACGAACTTTTTCAGAAGGGTTACATTCATCCCATTGTGTCTCCGTGGGGAGCACCGGTCTTGCTGGTGAAGAAGAAGGACGGTTCGCGTCGCATGTGTGTGGACTACCGGGAGTTGAATGCGGTGACCGTCAAGAATCGATATCCGTTGCCTCGTATAGATGACATCTTTGATCTGCTTGGAGGATCGAGGGTTTTCTCTAAGTTGGATCTGAGGAGTGGTTATCATCAGCTGAAGGTGAGAAAGGAAGATGTTCTGAAGACAGCATTCAGGACAAAGTATGGGCACTACGAGTTCATGGTTATGCCTTTTGGTGTAACCAACGCACCCGCCATATTTATGAACCTGATGAATATGATCTTCTATGACTTTTTAGACAAGTTTGTCGTTCTCTTCATTGATGACATTCTGAACTACTCAAAGACAGAGGAGGAGCATGCATCACACTTGATGACAGTATTGGAGATCTTGAGGAAGCATCGGTTGTATGCTAAGTATTCCAAGTGTGAGTTTTGGCTGGACAAAGTTGCTTTTCTCGGGCATGTGGTGTCAGGAGATGGTATTTCAGTGGACCCCGAGAAAATCAAGGTTATCTGTCATTCATGTCTATGTATTTCACGTATGTCTGACTGATGTGCATTGTGTATTCATAATCCTTATTCATATGTTTATTCGAGGATTATTTATAACATATGGCTTAAAAAATTTCATGTTAGAACTAATGCTCATTTGCATGTTTCACACACGGGACACGCTAATATTTATGTTCCCCTTCACAAGCGTGCATCCCAACTTCCTACTCATGCCACTACTCTACCTCTACTTAAGAATCCCAAATCACTATCTTTTGGATTCCTAAGAATGTTTCTAGGCATGATATGAACACACATATAGAATCGTATATTAGGAATGACATATTCTCATGCGACTTTATATAAAAATCAATCTCAGTCTTTATTTGATTTCCACCCTGCTAACTCACTCATATTGCACTTCATTGCTTGGGTACCATGCTTATATGATTACTTTTTGTACCCATATATTTGTGAGTTCGTCCACTACTCCCAAGTTTGCATAGTTTGTATAATTATGTGGGAGTATGACATGTTTTGATTGCTATCATGTTATGTTCATCTATATGTCATTACCTTTCATTCGTATTATGTTTGTGCTTATAGATTAGTTGATTTCTCTAGCCCTTGGTGATTTATTATCAATTTGCACCTTCCTATCTTTTTGATATGCCAAAGGAAAGAGAAATTTGTTTATGAAAATTAATACTTTATGCTTTTCATGCACACTCTTTGTGGTATTACTTTTCATGCCTTCCTTCAATATGTGTTGTGTCGTGAATGTTTATTTTTTGCACATTTGCATATTGAACGAGGAATCTTTGTAGCACACACTATTGTATTAGATGTGTGTATTCATAATGATGTTGCTTGACTAAATCATATGCATAGGAATTATTAGTATATGTGTATCTAATTTCTAATGGTTGAGAATTGTTAATTCCTTATATGTATGATTTTCGTGATTATAATAACTTCTATTAATGCACGTCATGCATTTCTATTGATGAGTGTTATTTACAATTGGTAAATGATTGGTTATTGGACTACTTGATTTTGTTCCTTAACCTATTGGATCCAAAAAGTTTTTGGATACCACCAATTGTTGAATTGTCAGATTGTTGTGCAAGATGCCTACTCTACACACTCCTTGGTTTACAAATGATGGATCAATTCAAAAGAAATGATGGTGCATTGGAGATGCACACATATAGGGAGAGCTAAATGGTTGTAAGTATGTGTTTTGTACAATTGGTATTTTAATATATTGGTTTTGACTACCATGTTTACAATTGGTATTTTAATATATTCGTTTTATGTAATATAGCATACTTCTTCATTAGCTCATTCGTGTCACACCCTCATAAAGATTGTTTGTTTATGTGACTACCTTGTTCATGTATGTCATATATGTCTTATTACGACTCATGTACCATGGTAGCTATAACATTCATATAATGAATTGGTTAGTTGCTTATTGATGTTCATATCTTTTTCATGCCATGAATAAGATTAATGATTTAGGATCTTTATGCATATTTGTTCATTGTATCACCACACATCTCATACTTTTCTTATTGTTTGTATGATTATCTTTATGAGACGTATTGATATGATTTGGGGTGATCAATGTATGTTACTTGTCATTTTAATTACTTCATGACTGATGTTTAGCTATAATTTTATTCAAGAGATCTTTCATGTCTATAGCTAAATCTTTCATGTATGATATTTTCACAAGTGACATTACACTCATGCATATGGGTAAGTGATCTTCATGCTATATTTTTCGCATTGATTATCTCTCATCTCAAGCTCATATTTTATGCTATTTTTATGATATGTCAGAGATAATTTTTGTTATAAAAGATCATATAAGTTGTGTATAATGATATGTATATTCTGTCATAGATATTCTTCCATGAATATATCTTGATTCACTATGACTTCTTTGATGCTACCTCCGATTATATTATGCTTACACAAGCTTTTTACTCTATTCGCACAATTGGTATGCATGCATACGATATTCATGATAACTTTATTCGTTTATGTCCTACCTTGTGACTTTGAACGTAGACTATCTTCATGCCTTTGCTCAAAAGATGTTTTATCACATTATGCCTCATGTTGAATCCTTTGTGATAATTGAGCTAGGATGAGATCATGTCTCTATTTGTTCACTTGGTTTCCTTCTCAAGTGATGTCATGATCTTGACGTTATTTGTCTGCTTTTCATATTTTGTTAGACTACAATTGGTATCATCTTTAAAATTGGTAGACTATTTATATTGGATATCATCTTTACATGCTCTTGCTTGATGCTAGTTTTGAGCTTATGATATAGTACGTATCTTCTTTATTCTCATGGCATTCCATGCTTATCATTGACTCATTATGTGAGTACCTATTCTGGAATGCATGCTAGTACTATGGTTCTTTTGAATATTGTTTCAATTAGTATACTAGTGTGCTAGAATTGTGTATGACATAAGTTTTATGATGTTGCTATCTCTATTTGGCATAACACCTTTGCATGATATAGATATTTGTGTATGCCCACATCGTACACTTCACTTAGATTTGGTATGTCCACAATTGGTATCACATGCCATTATACTTAATTTGTGTTATTATTTCATAACATAACTGTGTACACATGGCTAAGAATTTCCATAGTCATGATTATTGCATTTTTTATGTTTGACTTAGATATCAGTTTATTGATATTATTTGTTGATCTATGTCATTGTGATGATTTTGATTCCACCATTATGTATTTAATCATGTTCATGTCATATGTCATACCCTTGCTCAAGGACAGTCTATCACATTATGCTTAATGTTATAAATTTTGTGATAATTGAGTTTGTTTGTGTACTTGACACTATTTGATCACTTGTTTTTCTTTCACAAGTGATGTCATGATTTTTGCATTTGTTATCCGTATTCTTTATCATATTTAAAGCTAGTAGCTACTGCTAATTATGTTATTGTCACTTTTCTAACACTGCTCACACTACTCTTTACAATTAGTATCTATTGTAATATTTTATCACATATACTTATTGCTTATCTTCTTGTGATAATCGAGGGTAGTTGAGTTGTTGTTGGATATTTGCTCCTGCAATTGATATCTTTATTTTGATATCTTGTTTTAAATTGGTAGCTTATCTAGTTTACATTAGATATACCTTTTAGTTTTCCACTCTATTTTTGTTTTTCTTGTTTCTATACCCCCATGTCTTTTGGAAAATGCCAAAGGGGGAGAGAAATAAACAAAGGATGTGCTTATTAAATGTTGAGTGTTAAACAATAACTTGAATCAAATAGACTTTATGTATGATCGTTCATGTATATGATTCAGGGGGAGCATTGGTGATTACCTTGGTTTATATTGATTACATTATATATATATATATATATATATATATATATATATATATATATATATATATATATTATATATATATATAGAGGTAATCATGCTCATGTTTATGATGTGTATCACCTATATGATTTGTATTGTGTACGCATATTATTTCTGGTCATTCATGCGATATATACACAACCTCATGTGATACACACATTATTAACTGCTGAATGATGCTATTAATTATTGATATTAACTTGATTGTCATCATTGTAGGGGGGAGAAAGTATATTTTATGCACAATTATTTGTTTTGTTTATATTTGATTTGTCATCATCAAAAAGGGCGAGAAAGTTGAGTATTGGACTCTCCACCTTGATTTTGATGATGATCAAACATAAATCATTGTGATTAACTCATGTGTTTGCAGTTAGCTAAAAAGCCACCAATTAGATTTAAGAAGATCAAAAGTGACTACACGTGTTGATTCAAGTGGAGGACTTGGTAGATCAACAAAGGTGAAGCATTGGCTTGGAGAACTCAAAGGCTACCTCAAACCTCAAGCCAATGGTATCAACAAATGAATGGAGATTCAATCCAAAGAGAAGAAAGGAATGGATGAGTCAAAAGCTTCAAAGACTATGACGTTGGAGATATTCAAGTCATTCAACTAAAAGACTCAAGACCTTGAAGATTTATGGAGATCGTCGCCAAAGTACTTTGTTTATCTCAAGCGACATCCCAAGACTTCCTCAGAACGCGTGATCGTTGTGCCTGGAGCTTCGTTGAAGCTCAAGGAGTTATTCATGAAGTCTAGGGATTCAGATTCTCCATGTTGAAGCTTCGAAGACGGTTTGTCATGTTATTTATATTGTCTTCTAGCTTCATCACATAGAATGTTAAGACTTGAGTAGTACTTGCCTAGAAATCTTCATAACTCTCATATCTTATCTCTAGGATTGCCTTAGAAGCCCTTAGAAACTTTCCCGAAGCTTATCGCTTCATTTCTCGGCTTCTTATGCAACTTAGTTAGTTCAAGTAGAAGAACCAACCGACTAGATGACGATCTAGTCGGTTGGAAATCTTTCTTGAACCGACTAGACATCCTTGCTAATCTCAGCCCATTCGCTGTTGATCAATTAGTCGGTCCAAGAAGGTTCACCGACCGACTAGATGACGATCTAGTCGGTTGAAAATCCTTCTCAAACCGACTAGTTATCCTAATAAATTCAAGCCTATTTGTTGACCACTTAGTTTGTCCAAGAAGGTTCACCGATTGACTAGTTGTCCAACTAGTCGGTTGGGAATCCTTCTCAGACCGACTAGTTCTCCTAGTGAAATTCGACTACTTGGCTGTCAACTACTTAGTTTGTCTAAGAAGGCTTACCGACCGACTAGTTGTCAAACTAGTCTGTTGATGTTTCTTCTTAGACCGACTAGTTCTCCTATCTCATGATTTCACTATCTTTGTTGTCAACCTTCTAGTCGGTCCAAGAAGGTTCACCGACCGACTAGTTGCAAAACTAATCGATCAGTGATACTTCTTAGATCGATTAAGCAGCTTCAGAAATAGAGTCGTTGGGCATTTAATGCCATGATTTTTGTGACCGTTTTGTCTCTTCCTATATAAGTTTGAGTTGCTTCAAACCAGGGATCCAAGGCTGAAATTAGAGACATTTTCACCTCCAAGAGAAGAGCCATTTAACTTCATTTGTAAGCTCTCTCATCTCACAAGAATCTCTCCCTTACTCTTTGAGCACTAATTTCCTCAAGAGAGATCCTCATTCATTGTGAGCTTCTCAAGCTAAGAGCTTGAATCCAAGTCACCAACTTCACCCTAGCCATCTATTGCTGTCCATCTTGGTGGAGCTAGGGTTTGGTGCTAACTACTTCCTCAAAATCCATTCGTGCCCTATATTGGTAAGTATTTCTCAAGGCATAGGATTTTGTGGTAAGAAGCTTTATATTTCATTCTTTATACTTTATATTTGTTGTATACTCTCGGTTGTTGAGAGGATTGGCTTGATCCCAAGTTGTGGGAGTCAAGATTTCAGTTTTTCTCTCGGTTTGTGAGAGTGTGCTTAGTCCCTAGTTATGGGACTAAGTTCTTTGCGTGTTCCCGGGTTGTGGGATACACGGACATCGATTGTAGGTCGATTGCACTTGTGGAGTTTCCGCAAGTGGGCTAAAGTAAAGCTCTAATGGTTTTACTAGAGTATCCGGAGGGGATCCGGGTGTTGCTGGATTAGGGCACCGGTAACAAGTCGGGGAGACTTGGGTGGCACCGAACCAGGTTAGATTGCTTGTTTGCATTGCATTCTTGCTTGGGTTGTTGATCACTTCTTTCATTCCCCATTTGTTGGTTAATTAGGGCTTTATTTGGCGTAAATTCCTTATAATTCTATAAAACACTATTCACCCCCTCTAGTGTTTATTCCTCATAGCACAGGGTCACTACAGTACTACTTTCATATCTATATCACTTCTTATTTGCATTAACTGTGTGTGAAATCTTCGGGTTGAATGAAATAAATGTCATTTGATATGAGTAGGTTAGTCTGCTTATAGAAATTAAACTGCGTAGAAGACATTACCATACCGAAATAGTTATGCACATACAAAGAGTGAACCAAATGATATCATTTATTCTTTCTCCACATATCTTGAAAATATTTCTATACATACAATCATTGGAAATTCTCCCCTAGAGTGATTCTTATTTCATCATCTTTCCCAATTCACCAAAAAGCCAAAAAAAACTCCAAAATCCCAAAACCACACAAAAATTTGCAAAACAATGAGTCTTTGGGTATTTATGGATAAGAAAAAATTCAAAAGTTAAAAAAGAATATATATATATATATATATATATATATATATATATATATATATAATGGCTATCATACGCCATATGAGATAGGCTCTCATACGCCCTCTCACATAAAGCAACAAAGTACAACCAAGTACAAGCCCATGTGGGCTTGTACTTGGTTGATTTATGTGAGAGGGAGTATGAGAGCCTATCTCATATGGCGTATGATACCCATTAATCCCATATATATATATATATATATATATATATATATATATATATATATATATATATATATATATGCATATATCAACAAGCTCCTATCTTGTAAATACCGTTTCTTTTCTTTTCTTTCATGGAGCTACAATGTTTGGAAAAAACCGTTTTCTTGAAAAATCACCGGAGGTGATATTTGATGCCATTACGCTTATAGATAAGCTTGGGGGAGAAAATACAATGATGAGTGAGAGAGCGATAACTTATATATGCATGACTACCAAAGCTAGGTAATCTCTAGTACTTAGGGAGATGACTTTGAGTATGACGACACCTATAAGTTGAAAAATGGACAACAAATTCATAAAACCACATCTTTCTATTCTTATTGTATGAATTGTGTGTTGTTTCTTATACTCCAAGTAGAAGCAGTCAATTGAAAGTGTGTTGGCTATGAGTATGTATAACTTTTTCTATGCCTTAGATGATGCTTAATGTTAAAACGATTTCATATTTCACAAAATTCACATTGTTTTCTGTTTGATATCAAGTGTGCAAAATATGAAATGATGTTGAAATAAAAATGGTACTGTGTTTAAATTCTTTGTTGGTGCACTTTGGTGAGTGAATTCAAGGTCTGAGTGGATGATTTAGCAATTCCCTTCCTTTGCTTTCTTTCTATTTTTAGCTTTCTTTATTTTTATTCGATGGGTTCGCTTTTTACTTATCTTCCTCGAGGGCGAGTAAGAAGTAAGCTTGGGGATTTTGATATGTTCATATTTTATGCTTTATTTTTGCATATTTTCATGTCATATCGATTGACCATATTGCATATTTGAAGCTTAAACGACGATTTCTGGATGAATTTCACTATTTCCGCGTTTTATTGGATTTTCAGGAAATATAAAGCAATCGGAAGCAAATTGAAGATATGAGTGATGTGTCCATATTTTACACCTTTTTCATAGCATCATGACATCGCATTCCATGCCATTTTCGCATTCAAATCCCGTATTTTCCTACGATATTGCATTTCTAACGTTATATTCGAGTTTCGTAGTGATTTATGAATTTTCAGGGATTTTGGAGCGATTTGGGACCCGATCAATGTATGGAAACATCTGACACACCCGTGAGCTCGTTGGCAAAGCTTCTACAGGAGTTCGCCGAGTTTTGGAAGCCATGAAGGAGTGGAGGAGATAGAAAGAGGAGAGGAGGTGCTTCAGATGCTGCATGAAGAATTTTCCCAGTCGACTCGACCGAGCAGAGCAGCTGCTCAGTCGAGAAGATGCAAATGAAGAAGGAGAAGCTGATACGCGGATTACTCGGACCGAGAACCTATGTGCTCAGTCGAGCAGCGCCAACCTTTCGAAGCTGAAGCAGCTTCCTACACGGCCCGAGCAGCTCCGTTGGCGACCGAGTCAGCTATCTGCTCGATTGAGCAGAGATGACTCGGGCCGAGCAGACAGAGCGATGATTTTTGGAGGAGCACGATTTACTATCGTGCTCGATCAAGCAGTACATCTGCTCGGACCGAGCGGCTGACCGAGCAAACCACTGCTCGACCGAGTCACTGACTCGGTCGACGATGCTGAAGGCCATTTTTGGAAATATTTTTTCGGCGGCCTATTGCATGCTTGGTGGAGTGAAGTGTGGGCTACGACAGCGTTTTCCAAGGCGATTCATTTTTTAGTTTTTTGAATTAATTTTGGAGAAGTGAGATTAGAGAGAAATACTTGTTAGATCTAGAACCAATTCTTAGATATTATTGGATTATTATTTTGGTGTTCTATTGTGATTTGCATTTTGGAATCTTTGGTATTTCTTTGGATCTATTGCTCATTTTTTTCTTCATCTCTGGCACGTAAGTTTCTCGATCTTCATTCTATCGATTTGCTATAATGTTTTCTCTCTCAAAAATTGAATTTTTATTCATCAATATCACCATGAGTGAGTAGTCTCTTCTAGGGTTGATGGGTTAGCCCTAAGACCCTGGGGGAGATGTAGATCTGGATCCCTAGGTTGAATTGGGGAAAAAATGGGAGTATTTCGGTCGATCCTACCGAATCCCTAGGATAACCCGTACTGAGATCATGCCTATTGTCTGTGAAATTTATGTGCTTAAGGGGTATCCTTAAGATTCGAATAGGGAAATCGATGGATACAACCAAGGCTCGTGACCATGCCCGGCTCGTGCCTTGAGGGAATTCATCGACGAACTATATTGCTACGTTGACGGCTACCGCCATTGCGTCAACGAGAGCTACCGACATACCTCGCGATTCTAACCCATGAGAGTGGTATAAATCGGGAGATCAATCCCCTAACCCCAATGCAACATAAGGATCTTATTCCAACATCGATCCACAATGGTCTAAGTGGTGATCCCTAATATCCTAGTCCCTTTTATTACTGAATCAACAATACCACAACCAATTCTCCCAACCCGACAGCTATCTCACTTCGAGATATAAAAGTGAGCTGAGAATTCAAATACACTGTCACCGTCCATGTGGGATCTGACACCCTTTATACTATAATTTGACATCGTCCGCTTGCGGATAGAGCCCGAAATTGACACTTAGGGGCCATACCACCCCTGGCGACTGTGACACCGCCGGGTAGAATCTAGGTGTAGGTTTCGTGTGCCTCAAGTTTTTGGCGCCATTGCCGGGGACTGCAATAGTGTTATATCAGTTTATTTTTACTTTGAGAAGTATTCTAGCAACTCTAATCATTCCTTATCTTACCATCATTTTTATTCTTTTATTTATTACCATGCTACTAATGGTATTTGTCTGAGTTGTTGTGGTGCATGAACACTCGTTTCGGGGCATCTACTAGAGAATTATTATTCGATCCCGAGATCGAGAAAACGGCAAGGGCTCTGAGGGCCTCAAGCAAAAATCAATCTCCCTCCGCTCAGATGACAGACAATACTACTCCTCCTCCTCGCACCGGGTCCATCAGGGACTATATGAAGCCTACATTTGGAAACAATTCTTCTATCCTAAGACCGCAACTGGCAGCGGCGAGCTTCGAGCTGAAGACAGGGCTCATAAATTTAATGCAGCAGGATCTCTTCCATGGGCATCCTCACGAGAACCCCAATCACCACAGCAACACTTTCCTGGCGAAGTGTGACACTTTCAAGGCTAAGGATGTGAGTGATGACGTTGTCAAGTTGCTGCTTTTTCCATTCACCATGAGGGATAAAGCCTCGTACTGGCTACGGGCCCATCCATCCAACCATTTCACCCTGTGGGAGAAGCTGGCACTCGCCTTTGTAGATAAGTTCTATCCACCCTCGAAGACGGTACGGATCCGTGGGGCAATCTCAAATTTCAAACAGCTCCCGCAAGAATCCCTTTACGAAGCCTGGGAGAGATTCAAAGACCTCCAACATCAATGCCCTCATCACGGTATCTAGCCTTGGGAATTGGTGCAGAGCTTCTATAATAGGCTGTAACCCAGCACCAAAATGATAATTGATGCTGATGCACTAGGTGCCTTGCTAGATAAATCTCCTGAAGAGGCCATAGACCTACTGGAACATATGGCAGCTAATAATCAGCAATGGAATGAAGAACAGACCATCGTGACCAGACCCCCATGGCCAAAGCTACCAGCCATCTAGATTCTCATATTGAGAACTTGTGTAAACAGGTAGCCAGAATTGAACAGCGCTTGGATTCCATCCCGGCGACCACCAGCACTTCTGCTTATCATCCTACAGAGGATTATACAGAGCAGGGTTACATTCCTGGTGAAGCGCATTATGATGGTGCTGAATTATCTGAGTATGTGTAATACGACAAAGGAGAGGGACGGAATCAATGGCAACACCCAGCTGCTAGGAACCATCCTGGGTTTTCTTACGGAAAACCAAGTGGAGGGCTTCAACCTCCACAATTGCAATGACCGCCACCCACTCCTCAGTAACAAAAGGACAATCACAGAATCAGCAGCAGAGTGGGTTTAGGCCAGCTGGGCCTTACCGACGACCAGGTTATCAATTCAATCGTCCACCTCAGCAAGGCTACGCACCAAATCCGCCTCGATCCAATCTGGAGGCCACATTGGAAACTTTTATAAGTGGTCAAACCCGCTTCAACCAGGACACTTCCGCCCAGTTCAAGAACATAAATACATCGCTCGATGAACTGAGGGGCCAGATGTCTCAGCTTTTGAAGAACCAAGGGAGGTTGCCTTCGCAACCAGAGCCAAATCTGAGGACCCAAGCGAATGCTGTGGTTTCTGTCACCACACGTGGAGGACGGGTGACTGACCCCGTTATGATCCCGGTTATGACCTAGGAGATAGTCATTGCTGAAGAGGCCGTTATTGACGGTGATAAAGAAGAGGCTACTGAAGAGCCTACAAAGAATGAGGAGAAGGCAGATCCACTATCCATCACACCTACAACAACGCCATCTCCTGATGATGCCGCAAGGAACAAGGTGAGCCAACCTCCCCTGCCATATCCACAGTGGTTAGCCTTGGCCAAGATGGAGAAGAAATACTCCAAATTCACGGAGTTGCTAAAGGGAATCCAACTAAACATTCCATTCATGGATGCAATCACGGAGATCCCCATCTATGCCAATTTCTTGAAGGACTTGATCACGGGAAGAGGAAGCCCAAAGTGATAAAGCTCATGGAGGACTCCACCTCCGTTATAAAGAATCATCTCCCTCGGAAGCTACCGACTCCAGGAAGCTTCATCGTTTCGTGCTCCATCATTGGGATGCCCATCAGCCGAGCTTTGATCGATCTAGGGGCGAGCATCAGTTTGATGCCGCTTTCTATATTTGAGAGATTGCAAACCGGAAGTGAATTGGAGCTGACGAGTGACATCCCCTAGTTTTTGAGCATAAGAGTGCAATAGGATTGGGGATACCAGATTTAAATATTTATACCGCAAGCGCACGGTCGTGTAGTGTGGCTTGGGGGTCGAACACAGGGAGGTGTGGTTGTGCTTGTGTAAAAGAGGAACCGGTTCACCCTATGAGTGAGCTAGCCTGAACGATCGATGGTTGTCACGGAAAATAGATGCAAGGGATAAACAATATAAAAGGAAACCTAGGACTTCGGTTTCCACCCTATCATGTGTTCTTGCTATTACGACCTACGGATAGGAATACGATTGGATTTAGGGTATAGTGGTGAGACATTGCCTCTAAGAGTGATACCAGCGTCCCATGGGCCCGATATTCCGGTCGATGCCCAGGATGATATGTCGGACTACCCGGGTTCGGTCTGTGGGCATTTCCATGTCCATTAACACCGATCGACTCCAGGAGCACTAAGCTCGCAACGATAACTCCCAACATCTCATCCTGACGTTCCCACGCGCTAGGATTCAATGTCTACGCTAAGGACGTGAGCTGTGGCTAGGGAGTCAACTGCCAAGTTTATTCCCCCTTGGCCAGACAGTCAAAGGCAGTCTTTTTCCCGCCGATGACAATGAAACACCCCGCGTAACCATCTAAATTCCTAATCCCTATCAAAATCCCAGTCCTATGGACGCATTAGGGAGAACCCACGAGGGGGTTTCCACCAAAATCCTAGATTTGGAAACTACTCACAATTCATAGCTAAAAAGCAATCTAAATGAAAATCAACCGTAGAAATCATGATCAAGCGATTGAAATGAGGTAGTAGCAATGCTATAAAGATAGTATTAAAGTTTGAAAGCAATCAGAAGGCTTACAGAATGCAATAAAATTTCAGCCGTCACAGTACAAGGAAAAGACAGAAAAAATAACAACTCCTTGTTTTCTGAAACCTAGGGCAACTATTTATACAAATCGACGTCACCCGATCGGTTGAAGCATCAACGATCGGGTGAGCTGCTTGGCGCTTCAGCATCAACGTTTAGAACTTCAACCGCTCACTTGGTCCGACCGTTTGGCATCTTCGGGTCGTCGTTTGGATATTGCGGCATCAGGTGAACCGATCGGTTGAGTATTCAACCGATCGGTTGGAATTATCTCCAAAATGGCCGAGAGTTCTGTCGATTTCACACGGTCAGCGAACCGTCGGTTGAGCTCTCTGGGTCATCGCTTGGAAAATTCGCTTCAGATGAACCGATCGGGTGAGATGTCACCCGATCGGTTGGAATTCAGCTCCAAATGGTTGAGAGCTCTGTTGGATTGAACCGGTCGACGAACCGGTCGGTTGAGCTGCTCCTCACTCCAGCCTCCATCCTGGTCGTACACGCGTGCATCACTCGATCGGTTGGTTGTATCCAACCGATCGGTTGAGGGCTGAAAAATAGCGATCTTCATCGTTTGACCCCTGGATCGTGCGTGACTCCTCCCGTTGCTCCAGGGACTCATGATATCTTCGTTATATGTCCCCTACGCTAGCAATCTCCTGCAAATATACAAAAACACAAAGAAGTGATAGAAAACTAGAAATCACAAGAAAATGGGCACGGGACGACAGAAAACAACGGAAAACAAAAAGAAGACGTGTGTGGATATATAAAATATAAACACACGTCAAAATCCCCCAAGCTGAAACCTTCCTCATCCTCGAGGAAGACGAGTGAGAGTAGGCGCTCGGAGGGAGAAAATAGAGGGAGAGAGAGAAAGAGAAGTCGAAACCCTAAATTGCCCGTCAGGGCCAACAAAATCAGACACGCCACACTAAACAAGCATACGACAAAACACATCACTACACCAAGGAAATATGAGTCTAAACAAGTGTTGTGGGCCTACGCGGTGAAGCGCGAGTGAGTGCGGTCGCGTGCTAGTAGACGGTGTCGCTATCTACATTGTGCAGTAAAGTTCCATATACACATATCCAAGGAAAGACCCAAATATCGTTTCAATTTGAAATAAGCGGTGAATAAATAGCTCAAGCATGCATGAGAACAGAGTAAAAATCAAAGCGTATCATGCGTCAGGGACTCCACAGCTAGGGACTAAGAAATCACCACACTATCGCCTAGATAATATCTATAAAGTTCATATTCCAAGTGTTTTCGAAAACGATGGAGGTTGAGAAGATGTGGAGTAGAACACTCGATGCAAATTCTCGCCTTCCCTTTATTCTCGGTAAGTAGGAAAATATTCACACATGATAATTTTTTGGGTTTTGGATATATGTATTTTTTTGGATTTTTGGCTATACATATATATATTTTTTCTCTTTTTATTTTCTCTTTGGGTTTTTCTTTTCTCTCTTTTTTTGGGTTTTTGGATTTTTGGATATATACATGTGTACTCTCCCTCGTGGGAGAACGGTACACGCCAAGGGGATTTGCACCAAGTAAAATAAAAAAGAAATTGGATTCTAAACACTTGGGCAAGGGAGATTTTCTTCGCTAATCAGAGCATAGGCTAAATGGGTTATCCTAGTCCTAAGTATGGAATCCCGACACATGTGAATTGAAGTATACGATATAAATATATTCCATGCATATAGAAGCAGACAGGAGAAGCAAATACCGCATATTCAAATCGAAGCATGATAATCTAGAGGTCATACCAGGACAGGTATATAAATCAAAATCACAAATTAGAAGAACACTATAAGCTAGTCACGACACACGACTCGCACAAAAGCAAAATGGACCCACGATGCATGAAATGCAAGAGGACTCAGCTTCCTAGGGTTAGTGAATGTGATTATCGAAGCCATGCTATGTGTGTGTGATTCTGTGGCAATTCATCATATGGGGTCATCTTTAGGTGAGAGGGAATAAAAGATGAGAAGAAAAAATAAAAACACGATTAAAACGACTCAAAAACGAAGAAAAAGACACAAATGACGCACGAAGTGTGACTCTCCCAAGCTGAAACTTGCATTGCCCTCAATGCAATAAAAGTAAATACGGAAGGGCAATGAAAATGGGGTGGAATATGCACCGACATAAAGAGAATGAAAAACAAGAAACACACACATACGAAACTGAAAAATAAAGAAAAAGAAACGCACAAAGTAAGAGATAGAAAAGCACATCAGCACGACACATATAAACATGCACACCACAACGAAAAATACGACATCACACACAAAATTCAATTTCCCCCAAGCTAGACATGACAATGTTAGCAAAATGATATGATCATGATGAATCAGAAATATGCTAGGGGGAAGTCAATCTGAGCCGTTGTCGGTAGAATGGTATGGAGATGGTGAGGAGGGTGGTGAATAATGGAGGAAGGAATCCTCCGAGGACGAAGGAGAGGGTGTGACAATAGGAGAAGGAGGGGCAACTGGCTGGATCACCGGAGGATCGAAATTTATTGGTGGATCGTGGTAGATAATGATGGCATCGGGTGAACCGACACACGGGTGCCAATCGCGAGGTTCCAAGGGTGGAAAGTGTATGAGTGTGGCATACCAAGGATCTGGGTAGAACTCCCATGGTAGATGTGAAATGCGAATGGGGAGGCGCTCAGGAGATGAGGGTGGGAGGATGGCAAAAGGAGTGTTGGCAGGACTATAGAGGTAGACTACATGCTCCTCACCAAAGGGAGTTAGCATACCGATATCGATCAAGTAGTCGCAATCGATACTGCTACGTCATGGTAGAATAGGGAGGTGGGGCGGCAGCCTCAAAACACAACTGACAATAAGAGTGATCATCCCACCACAGCAGATAGATCCAGAGGTTGCGCGGCTAACAGATAAGATCTCGTGGATGATCCAATGAGCGGTGTTTATGGGTAAAGGGATACGTCCATGAATCTTGTCGTGGGACATGGTGTGAAGAAAGAAGAGCTCATCCCGAGCACCGTGGAAACACCCACTCGGGAGAAGATGGTGTTGGCAAGGAAGCAATGGGTGAAGTAGTAGCATGGATGTATGATGTAGGAGGCAAGAGCTACCGATGGAAAGGTGGTATACCGGGTGAATCACTGCCAAACACCATCATCCCGAAAGTAAGAAAAGATGTCAGACCAATCATGAGTTGAACATTCAACATGGCGATCAAGGTGAGGGAAATCCAGAATATTGTTAAGCTCGGCAAAGCTCATAGAAAAATTGCCATCGAAGGCATGGAAGGTGAAGCCATAATCAGACACTTCGAGGGAACTGAGGAACTCGAGTGTGAGATTCCTGTATGTGTGAGCATGGGCATGCAGAAGGAAGTCGCAACCAATGAAGCGAAAAAGTGTGTAGACGCCCCTAAAGATTCTAAGAGATTCGAGAGTGGGGGAATCGGCGAAAAGAGTAGGTCGCATGGGGCGATGAAGCAGGGCGTGCAGATGCGCAGATTGCTCTTCAGAAATTGGGTTAATGCCCAGGAATGATTAGGGAAAAGGGCCGTGTAGGGGGTGTCTGCGTGAAGATGAGGCAATCTCTTTTCCCTTCCTAGACATGGTGATGACGTGGAGGGACAATGACAAAGCGGGGGGGGTCTACGATGGTGATAGGGCAGATGAAGCAGATAGACACAAATTCAAGACATTGCATATAAGAAAATAAATATGAAGAGTGAAATAGATTACCCAGCGATGATGCAAGTCCAAAATCCCGAAAGCTTCCACGCAATATAAGGGAAAAATCAGGGGAGCTGCCGTGCGCTGAACCGTCAAGGAAGAAAATTTTGAAAATGGGGGCTAGGGTTAGGGTTTCGGTGATTTGTGGGTGAATGTGGTCAATTGGAAGGATATTGATGTTGGGGGAGTATGGGAAAAGGATGGGGGTGGATCTCAGGGGTGGAGGGATCTATGAGGGAGATCAATTTGGAAGGTGGGAGGAGGGAACATGCGAATTCGAACTGTGGGAATCGGGTGAATGAGTTCGGTGGGGGTATGTATAAAAGCGTTGGCGACCCGATCGGGTGAGGGTTCACCCGATCGGTTGGATGAGTTTTCAAAATTCCTTGTCGGTCAGCAGCAACAGGTGAACCGATCGGGTGAGATCTCACCCGATCAGTTGATCGCTTCCCAAATTTTCCCGAGAGCACTGTGCTTTTCACCCGGACATCCACCTGATCTCGGCCTCGGCTCAACTGATCAGGTGATTTAACCTCAAAAATTCCCGAGGGCTCTTCAGTGTCACCCGATCTTCCATCCGTCAGCCATATATGCCACCCGATCGGTTCGCTGTTACGCTGACACAAGCCATCTTTAGACACGGTCCAACAGACCAGTTGATTCATCACCCGATCGGTTGGAGATGATTTCCTGCACAATTTCAAAGATTAACCTAAGTTTCCCAACGGAGACCCCCATTGCTGGATTTATTCACTAAAAATTAGAAGAAAAAATCCTAAAATAACGAAGAAAGTTTAGAACATGGGTTGCCTCCCACGAAGCACTGTTGTTTTAAGTCGTTTGCTCGACTCCTCATTTAGTGGTCAATTCGGATCTGGATGATTTGTAGATGAGCCATCGGTCATTGAGATTTCGACCGGAGAGATTGCTGGTTCACTAATCGCATAATGTTTTAGAATCTGCCCATTGACTTTGAACGGCTCATCTCTTCCCATTGTCTCAATTGCTCCATGCGGGAAGACCTTGGTGACGCGGAAGGGTCCCGACCACCTCGACTTGAGCTTTCCAGGAAAAAGCATCAGCCTAGAGTTGAATAGGAGAACTAAGTTTCCTTCCTTGAATTCTTTCTCCAGAATGCGCTTATCGTGCCACCGCTTCAACTTTTCATTTTAGATCCGGGCGTTTTCGTAAGCATTGAGCCGGATCTCGTCAAGCCCATTCAGTTGTAGCTGGCGGTGGCCTCCAACCTCCTTGGCGTCAAAATTCAGATTCTTGATGGCCCAAAACGCTTTGTGCTCCAATTCCATTGGCAAATGGCATGCTTTCCCATAGACAAGTCGATAAGGGGTTTTGCCGATCGGATTCTTGAACGCAGTCCTGTAAGCCCAGAGTGCGTCTGAAAGTTTCGATGACCAATCCTTCCTAGAGTTGGCCACCGTCTTCTCCAGTATGTTCTTGATCTCTCTGTTCGAAACTACTACTTGGCCGCTTGTCTGTGGATGATATGCACGTCTGATTCGGTGTTGTACCATGTACTTCTTCAAGAGAGCTTCAAATTTCTTCTCTATAAAGTGGCTCCCTCCGTCACTGATCAAAACTCGAGGCACGCCAACTCTCGGGAAGATATTGTTTTTAAAGAATTTGGCGACCACCCAGGAATCATTCGTGGGGCTGGCTATCGCTTTTACCCACTTGGACACATAGTCCACGGCTACCAAGATATACTGATTCCCAGAGGACGCGGGGAATGGTCCCATGAAGTCAACTCCCCACACATCAAAGATCTCGACCTCTAAAATGTAGTGCTGAGGCATTTCGTTCCTTTTAGAGATGTTACATGTTCTCTGGCATTTGTCGCAAGCCTGGACATAAGCGTATGTGTCCTTGAAAAGGGTCAGCCAATAGAATCCACTCTGTAGGATCTTCGCCGTTGTCTTGTAAGCACTCACATGGCCTCCACACTGCTGATCATGGCAATGAGAGATTACGGAGGTCGCCTCAGTTTCGGGAATGCACCTTCATATCACCCCATCGTTACAGGTCTTGTACAAATAGGGGTTGTCCCAATAAAATTTCCAGACCTCGTGAAAGAATTTCTTCTTCTGCTGATAGCTCACGTTGTGGGGGACGATGGCGCATGTCAAATAATTGGTGATGTCGGTATACCATGGAGTCCAAGCAGAAGAGACTGAGAAGAGATGCTCATCGGGGAGCGAATCGTCAATGGGAGTAGCATCCGGATCGAGAGAAGGCATTCTAGACAAGTGATCGACAATGACATTCTCCGTCCCCTTCTTGTCCTTGATCTCCAATTCGAATTCCTGGAGGAGGAGAATCCACCTTATGAGCCGTGGCTCAGCCTCCTTCTTGCTCAAAAGGTATTTGAGAGCCGCGTGATCCGTGTGCATGATTACTCTGGCACCAACAAGATGCCGGAACTTGTCCATGGCATAGATGAAAGCTAGCAATTCTTTCTCTGTGTTTGTATAGTTCCTTTGGGCTACGTCGAGGGTCTTGCTCGTATAGTATATAATATGTAGATTTTTATCCTTCCTCTGCCCCAAGACGGCCCCAACTGCATAATCGCTAGCATCGCACATTAACTCGAATGGTAGACTCCAGTCCGATGGCAGACTCACGGGTGCAGAGATGAGAGCTTGCTTTAGAAGGCGGAAGGCTTCCATACACTCGTCGTCGAAGATGAAAGGTGCATCCTTCACAAGGAGTTGAGTCAATGGCCTGGAAATCTTGGAGAAGTCCTTTATGAAGCGGCGGTAGAATCCCACGTGCCCCAAAAAACCACGGACTCCCCGAAAGTTAAGTGGAGGCGGAAGTTTTTCGATCACTTCTACCTTTGCCTTGTCTACCTCGATCCCCCTTGAAGAGATGAGGTGCCCCAATACAACTCCTTCTTGGACCATAAAATGGAATTTTTCCTAGTTCATCACTAGTCCTTTATCCTGGCACCTTTCTAAGACTTTAGTCAGGTTGCGGAGACACGAGTCAAACTCTGTTCCGTGGACGGAGAAGTCGTCCATGAAGACCTCCATTATATCCTGGGAGTAGTCAGAGAAGATTGCGGACATTAATCTTTGAAATGTAGCCGGGGCGTTGCAAAGCCCAAACGGCATTCTCCTGTAGGCATATGTCCCAAAAGGACAAGTAAAAGTCGTCTTCTCCTGGTCATCATTATGGATGGGGATTTGCAGAAAGCCGGAGTATCCATCAATGAAGCAGAAGTAGTTATGCTTCGCCATCCTCTCGAGCATTTGATCAATGAAAGGAAGAGGATAGTGCTCCTTCCTTGTGGCCTTGTTCAGTTTACGGTAGTCGATGCACATTCGGTACCCCGTGACGGTCCTAATGGGTATGAGCTCGTTTTTCTCGTTGCGAATTACCGTCATTCCTCCTTTCTTGGGTACAATGTGCACCAGGCTAACCAAGCGACTGTCGGAGATAGGATATATGATCCCGGCATGTAGGAGTCTAATAATCTCTTTCTTAACCACCTCCATCATGATGGGATTCAGTCTTCGTTGTGGCTCAATTGAGGAGGCTTTCTCATCTTCAAGCAGTATCCTATGTGAGCAAAGCCCAAAGCTCACTCCCTTCAAATCTTTGATTGCATACCCGAAAACATTCTTAAATCTTTTTAAACCACCAAGTAGTTATGTCATCTGGTCTTCAGGCAGCGAGGAGTTCACTATAACTGGCAGCGTCGAATTCTCCCCTAGATATTCATACTTCAGTCCCGGAGGTAACTCTTTCATCTCAACCTCTTGGGGTCCTGACACGTATTTCTCAAGATGAGTATCCTCCAGTGAAAGGACTTCTTCCTGGGTCTCCTGGAAGCCAGCATCCGGAACTTCACTTCCACCCATGGTTTCGCAAGACGAAGCTTCGCAAGGCAAAGATGGGATGAGTGAGGAGGGCTTTGGGTCTTTCTTAGGTAAATAATGATGATCCGGGTAGAAGGCCTCAACGCGAAAACAGGTCTCAACAGTCGATAGTTCTCCACCACTACGTTCAGCTTCCTCAATGTCCCAAGATCCAGGGTGCTCTATAAATGTCTGCAAGTGATAGATTGATTCCGGTTCGACGTACTCGATGAACTCCGTCTGATAGTCCTCCGGGAAAAACTCCTCTTGGGTGCATAATTCTTCCCCACTGATTTCGAAACTGGGTACGTCAATATATGTCGCTTCATCTGGAGGAAAGAAAGTTGTCGTGAATGGATGCTGCTGCACATCGTGATACCTCCTCTGATTTTCCACAGCAGCTGACAGAAGTGATAGGATGTTCGAGGCGCTTAGAGATTCTGTCAAATTCCGTGCCAAACAGCTGTCGTGGTGCAAATGATCCCAGATATCGCCTGAAGCAGCACACAACATCCTTGTCGCAGATCAGAAAACCTGTAGGAAAAGGGGAGAGAGAGAATTGCACGGATAGAAAGCACGTCAATATCACTGGTTGTACGAATGGGGAGGCAAGGAGCAGTGATGGTACCAATTCTATACAACTAATATATACAATATGTCGAAGTAAAATCAAAAAGGTGTAGAATGCGAAATTTATCGCAGGGCGAAGATGTGAGCTAGAATCAAGGGTTCAATGGGTCCTAAAATTAACAAGCACGTTGCCTCCCCGGCAACGGCGCCATAAAGCTTGACGTCCCCTCGTTTTTGAGCATAATAGTGCAATAGGATTAGGGATACCAGATTTAAATATTTATACCGCAAGCGCACGGTGTTGTAGTGTGGCTTGGGCGTCGAACACAGGGAGGGATGGTTGTGCTTGTGTAAAAGAGGAACTGGTTCACCCTAAGGGTGAGCTAGCCCGAACGATCGATGGTTGTCACGGAAAATAGATGCAAGGGATAAACAATATAAAATGAAACCTAGGACTTCGGTTTCCACCCAATCAGGTGTTCTCGCTATTACGTCCTACGGATAGGAATACGATTGGATTTAGGGTTTAGTGGTGAGACGTTGCCTCTAAGAGTGATACCAGCGTCCCATGGGCTCAATTTTCCGGTCGATGCCCAGGATGATACGCCGGACTACTCGGGTTCGGTCGGTGGGTATTCCCATGTCCATTAACACCGACCGACTCTGGTAGCACTAAGCTCGCAACGATAACTTCCAACATCTCATCCTGTCGTTCCCATGCGCTAGGATTCACTGTCTACGCTAAGGGCGTGAGCTATGGCTAGGGAGTCAACCGCCAAGTTTATTCCCCCTTGGCCCGACGGTCAAAGGAGGTCTTTTTTCCGCCGATGATAATGAAACACTCTGTGTACCTAATTCCTATCGAAATCACAGTCATATCGACGCATTATGGAGAACCCACGAAGGGATTTCCACCAAAATCCCAGATTTGGGAACTACTCACAAATCATAGCTAAAAAGCAATCTAAATGAAAATCAACCGTAGAAATCATGATCAAGCGATTGAAATGAGGTAGTTGCAATGCTATAAAGATAGTATTAAAGTTTGAAAGCAATCAAAAGACTTACAAAATGCAATAAAATTCCAGCCGTCACCGTACAAGAAAAAGACAGAAAAAATAACAACTCCTTGTTTTCTGAAACCTAGGGCAACTATTTATACAAATCGACATCACCTGATCCGTTGAAACATCACGTGATCGGGTGAGCTACTTGGCGCTTCAGCATCGACGTTCAGAACTTCAACCGCTCACTTGGTCCGACCGGTTGGCATCTTCGGGTCGTCGTTTGGATATTATGGCATCAGGTGAACCGATCGGTTGAGTATTCAACCGATCGGTTGGAATTATCTCCAAAATGGCCGAGAGTTCTGTCGATTTCACACGGTCAGCGAACCATCGGTTGAGCTCTCCGGGTCATCGCTTGGAAAATTTGCTTCAGATGAACCGATCGGGTGAGATGTCACCCGATCGGTTGGAATTCAGCTCCAAATGGCCGAGAGCTCTATTGGATTGAACCGGTCAACGAACCGGTCGGTTGAGCTGCTCCTCACTCCAGCCTCCGTCCGGGTCGGACACGCGCGCATCACCTGATTGGTTGGCTGTGTCCAATGGATCAGTTAATGGCTGAAAAATAGCGATCTTTGTTGTTTGACCCCCTGGATCGCCCGTGACTCCTCACATTTCTCCGGGGACTCATGATATCATCATTATATGTCCCTTACAATGGCAATCTCTTGCAAATACAAAAAACACAAAGAAGTGAAAGAAAACTAGAAATCACAAGAAAATGGGCACCGGACGACGGAAAACAACGGAAAAACACAAAGAAGACGTGCGTAGATATATAAAATATAAACACACATCAATGAGTATGTCCATACAGCTTGCAGACCATTCGATCACATACCCGGTGGGCATAGCCAGGGATATTATTCTCCAGATACCTCCCGGGTTGTGCGTCCCCGTTGACTTTGTTATTAAGAACATGCCCGAGGAAGGGAGCTCCCACTTATACTTGGCCACCCCTTCATGGCGATGGCCGACGTCTTGTTTGATGTTCGAGAAGGGACTCTCTCGTTGAATGTGGGCAACTTCAAAGCTGAGTTCAGGCTGCAGAAGCCAATGAGAGAGCATGTTCGTGAAGAAGGAGCTAGATACTTGGATCTCCTAGAAGATGAAGCTGTAGGAGATTTGACTTCTGAGGGAGTCATGAAGGACCCAGTGAGAACATGTATCGAAGATGACAGTGACCCAACCTACCACAAAGCAGTCGCCGCCTATATCCGAGTGTTGGATGAGGAGCTTTTGAATCGTTCTCCGCATTATGAAGAACCGAAAGCCGTGGACTATGCGAGGGAGAAGCTTGAAGTAGACGGATACCAAATATCGTCGAATTGCTTCATCGGCAAAAACGTCGCGTGAACTCCTGCGCACCAAACGAAAATTGATAAACCAAAGGGTGGCGAGCTCACGACTCAAAAAGAGCACTTGTTGGGAGGCAACCCAATCTCTTAGATCTTGAATTTTCTTTTTCAATTTCTTATTTTCACTTTATTTATTTGAGAAAACAAAACAAAAACGTTGTTTATTTCCCGTAAAACTATAAAACCATAAAAATTTGATGAATTCGTCCTATGTACAGGTTGAACATGAGGGGGCACACAAATCGACGTTTTAAACGGAAGAAAGTTGGAGAAAAGCAGTAATTTTGAAGAGCGGATCAAAGAAATGGAACTAAAAAGAAGATACAGCTTGCTTGACCAAGCATCCACTCTGCTCGGTCGAGCAGCGCATGCACGAGAAAGAGGAGCAAAACGACGTTCTGTCTGTGCGGCCCGAGCAGCCTATGCTCGGGCCGAGCAGGCTATGCTCGGGCCGAGCAACGAGCTGCTCGATCGAGCAGCCGCTTGCTCGGTCGAGTAGCGTAGGCTCATGAAGATTGGGAGAAAATAGCACTCTGTCTGCACGGCCCGAGCATAACCTGCTCGATCCGAGTGATGGTCTGCTCGCCCGAGCAACATACTACTCGATCGAGCATACGAGGGAGTCTCCTGTAACTCAATTTTAACTTAATTTTTCAGTGTGTCCGACACAACTGAGCAGCTTCACTGCTCGATCGAGTCGGTCTACCGTATTTTTTTGTGCCCCACTTCAAAATGAGTTGGGTTTTTAACCCAACTCGTTTTTATTTTTACCCTAACACGATCAAATTTACCCTAATCTACCCTAAATCACCGCCCGAGCACTCTCACCCCCTACTCGATCTACCTAGCCACCGTCATCCTCCTCCCGCGCCGTTGCCAATGCCGCCATCTTCGGTTAGTCCCGCACCGCCGCTCTCTCTCTCTCTCTCTCTCTCTCTCTCTCTCTCTCTCTCTCTCTCTCTCTCTCTCTCTCTCTCTCTCTCTCTCTCTCTCTCTCTCTCTCTCTCTCCCTCCCTCCCTCCCCTCCCCCCATTCCCCCTTCCCCTTTTCTCCCCATTCCCCCTTCCCCTTTTCTAATCGATGATGGACGTCGTCGTCACCACAGCTGCCGACGGCACCGCCCACCTCAAACCCCCCCCCCCCCCCCCCCCCCCCCCCGACCCCCCTATCCTCCTCCGTCTTCCCTCCATCTCTCATCGCACCGCATAAACCCCCCCAATCGCTCGGTCGCATGTGCTCTAAAATGGCTCCTGCTGCTCGATCGAGCACTCAAAGTGCTCAAGCGAGCAACCAGCCTCTTCTCGACAAAACCAGCATCTGACTGAGAAACAAATGTGCTCGGTCAGAGTTTTCAACCAAGCATCACAGCTCAAACCGAGCAGTAGATCTGCTCGGTCGAGCAACACCAATTCAGCACTACCCATATTTTTAATCTCTTATTCTGACAATTTTAGTGTTTCTATTTCAGGTACGACGTGCCTACGTCATAGGCCACTACCGAGATTAGCTTGGGAGATATTTTCGTCGCGCTCGCTCAGTCGGTACACTCTTTCCTCTATTTACTTTTTTTTGTACCGACACATCATCCCGCCATCTCCACGATGGTTCGCACTCGGGGAGCCGTCAGCCCTCCCGTTCGTAGAAAGAGGCCGACTCCTGGCGCCTCCTCATCCCGACCCACACATCGCCCCCGCCTCACCACCACCACTACCACACCTATCACGACCACCACCATCCCCACCACTACCACACGCACACCCACCACCTCTACTTGATGTTGTCCCTACCCACCTTTCGCCTCCCCCATTTTTATTTTGTGCCCATCTGTTTGTTTGGGGCCTTGATCTTAGATAGCTTGGGGGAGGACCCACACATACATCATTTCTTCTTCATCATTACATCATGTCATGTTTTTACTGCCTTTTGCACAGTTTTTATTTTATATTCTCCCATCCACCCATCCTATTTAGCATCATCTCCCGCCTACCGGTGTTTTCACAGCAGTGAGGACACTGCTCGGTTTAGCTTGGGGGATGAGCACTACCGTTTTATTTTTCATTTTTCTTTTACATTTTCCTCCCTTTTTCAACTTTTTAGTTTACTTTTTCCACCCATTTTTCACCTTTTTATCCTTTTTCTCATTCTGCATCATGTTTTCTGCTTTTTACCACGCATGCATCCCTCTTTTCATTTTCCTATTTTCTCCACCCTTTTTATTTTTTATGATAAGGATGTTCTACATGATGATACTTCTCATAGCACTTAGTAGTTACTCATGATGCTTACTATCTGATGACATGCTATTAGGGTAGCTACAGTTTTACTTTCTATATGCATGCATACTCTTTTGCTGATATATCTGATTTAATGCCTGAAATGAATTGAAAATCAAGTGCATGAAATAGTATCTAGTATGCGCTATTGTCACGCCCCACTTCCCAAAAACACAGAGGCGAAGCGTGACAAGGCCCGCTTAGGCCAAAGCTGAGAAGCTCGGACCCAATAAGCGTCTGTAGGGGTACCATTTTAAAATTTTCAGGTTCTTGCATTTATAAAGTTCGAAACAACAGAAAGTACAGAAGGAAGGTTGCATTCATTAATGTAATTTAATATCCAGCGAGTACAAAAGTCTAAAGAGAGGAAAGCCTAAGCATGGCTACAAACTATCGAAAGAGCGAACTAAAAGTAGTAACCTCTGAAGGTGGTGACCGAAAAGTCCTCAAGGTCTGGTCCTCGTCAGCACGTACTCTATGGTGACGTCCTCGGGCTCCACGTACTCCGGTAAGTCTGCCGCGTCCACGAACTCTGGCTCGACACCTGACGTACAGCACCCAAAAGAAAGGAACTGTACGTCAGGTAAAGTCTACAAAAGAGGGTTAGACTCTACTGCAAGTGTACCGACTATCTAACAATGGTTTACTGGTTGATTAGCATGCTGAGGTTATAACAGAGGAAAAAAAGAGTAAACGCATCAGGAAAATAAAACGCGACAAGTAGTTGTCGTAGCGTGAGCTACTAACTACGTGACTAACCTAACAGGTGTCAAGACAAGTCAGAACATGGCGGGACAAGACAAGACAAGTGTGACACGAAAGGGTTCATGCCTTACGATTCGAGGGGGATCAGACCCTCTTACCGTGCGCACACTCAACCCTACCCCAAACCCAAGAATTCAAGACATGACAAGACAAGACATGACAAGGGATCACTCGCTCTAGCTTGGCGAGTGCCCTATTGCCCTCTGGGCTGTGTATCACGACAAGGGATCACTCGAAGAGTGCCCTATTGCCCTTTGGGCTCTGTATCACGACAAGGGATCACTCGGAGAGTGCCCTATTGCCCTCTGGGCTGTGTATCGCGACAAGGGATCACTCGGAGAGTGCCCTATTGCCCTCTGGGCTGTGCAAGACGGGACGGGACGTGACAAGACAGGAAAGGTTATTCTAGGGTGTCCACACGCATGCACACACAAGACAGTCCTACGATGTCAAAAGTTGTTGTTAGGCTCAGACTTCGTCATCAAGTCTGAGCCGTCAAGGGACGACCCGAACGCTATCATTTCACGTCCAGTTCTCTTTGTTCACAGTTAACAGTTCTAACAAACTAAGGCCTAAGCACGGCCAAAAGTGCAAGTGGATACACTTGCCTGCTGTGGCGAGTGTGTCGTCCTCCCAGAGCGTCTCGTCCAAGCGTCTCGTCAGCGGTAGTCCGTCTGAAATAGTGTCACGTCGACGGTGTCAGGTCTCATTTTCATAATTCCTATTAGGGTTCGTGTCTAGGTTATCGGGACTATCCTATTCGTCAGAAATCACATTTTTGGTGTTTCGTTCAACCTAGATCGACTTCTACCCTATGTGCACAGAAAAATTGTCCGATCGTCGATCTTTCCTACGGTGGGCAACGTTTTACAGATGCTGAAAATAAATTTTTGTTCAAGTTGACAAATTTTAGTTTAGGTTTTGGTTAGCTACGGTGTGGGTTTTACTACTCGTTAGGGAAACTAACCTCGTGATGTTGTCCAACAAGCGGAAGTCGGATCTGAACGGCGAAAAGTCGGCATCGTCTGGAACTCCTCGGCCATGGGTAGTGCAGCGAGGTACCTCTGGACAAAGGGGTGGCGGCATGAAATCAGCGAGCTAATCAGTGATCCTCCTCCTGTTGCGAGTAGCGCAACGGTTCTTCACGATAACGGTGATGTCGGCTAAAATTACGTGCGTGCGGCAACGCACGTGAACTCTGAGAGTCCAAGGGGGCTGTTGGTAGATGAAGTGGGACCAAAGAAAGATGCTCGGCCTGGTGGATGGCCGACGGCGCAACCGTACGGTGGTGGGCGGCCGTGAGAAGCCGGGGAGGACAGATTCGTGCCACGTCGTTGTCGCGCATCTCAGTGAAATTTCAGAGACCAACAGCAGAAACAGGAAGTTGCAGTTGGTAAAGGACTTCAAGACGAATCCAACGGCAGTGGAGCTGTCACCGGGGGTGGTCAGAGGTGGCCGTGCGCGGGCGGCGAAGTTCAGCTTCAAGATCTGTGAAATACAGCCGATACGGCATGTTCCGACGAGGATTCCGGGAGCTACAGGTGGGATATGAGCGTGAGGAAAGTTGCAGTTGGTAGGGGGTTTCGATAGGAATCCAACGGCGGTAGGATTGTCGTCGTAAGTGGCCGGATGGCCGATGGGCGTGAGTTTTCCTGGAGGTGGCGCAGATCTGTAAAACTGCGGCTAGATCTGAGTTCCACGGGGTTTTCGAGGAGATCGAGACATGGAAAAAGGGTAAGGGGAGTTGGAGATGCTCGGGGGGTCAGAGAGGAGTTGATCGGGGGTGGTGGTCGCCAGAGGGGGTGGCTGGAGCGGCGGCGGCGGCCGTTTTCCGGCGGGCGCGCACAGCAGGCCTGGGCTGTGTTTACTTGGTGTTTTTGATGGGTTTTTGATGTCTTGGAGAGATGGAGATGGAGGAGAAGGAGGAGGAGAAGGTGGTGGCCGGTGGTGGGGGGGCTTGGGGGAAGCCTGAGGTGGCCGGAGGAGAAGCTAGAGGCGGCCATAGATGGGTTCATGCGTGAGTATGCTTGAGGGTAGGGTTTGTTTGGTTTTGAAGATGATATGTTGCTAAAAAAGGTTTTAAGTGGGGTATAACTAAGGGGTGACAAGGAGAGCGGTTGAGAGAGGGGTGTGCAAGGAGGGGAAAAGGAAGGTGTGAGTAGCAATGAAATCCCACATTCATGATACGTAGGGATCTCATTAAGATTTGATTAATTTTGAAATTTCAAAAAGATTAAAGGCTAATCAACGGTTGCAAATTGATAAGGGGATATCTTCCACTACGGGCATCGGAAAAATAATCCGAAAATACCGGGACGATCGTGGAGATGAGAAGTACGGGGCTACAGGGTCCGATCGCGTGCTACACCTACCAAAATTTATTGTAAAATCCGAAACCGCGTATTGGTGCCAAAAGACCAAAATGCCCTTCCATTCAAAGCTGTTTTGCGAGAAGACGAGCCGTGAGATGACGTTCCCAAAAATTCCCATAAAATTCTACACTTCCATACGGTCACAATGGCATATCACATCGTATATACGGAAACCAAGAAAGATCCAAATTAAATACGTGCACGAAAAAGTACGTGCACGTAGAAAATATGAACGGTCGGAAAGCGGCCGTTACATTCTACCCACCTTAGAAATGATTCCGTCCTCGGAATCACTATATAATAATAATAATAATATCTATAAACACTTAAGCCTATAACTCCCATCTTCCACACAATGATCTCTAATCCTATAACTTCAACATCGTTCCTCAAATAATCCATCATAACCCGTCTTTTCACTGGATAATGCCACGACTAAACTCACATCCTAACACTTAACTATAGACCCATCACTGCTGTGCAAATTTCCAACTCCAAGTTCTCATAAAAGAATAATAATCATCTTTTCATACCATACCACTCCACTAAACATCATCGCTCCATAACATCTTTAAATTTCTCAATCTCTTCCCAATATTAATCAATCGCTAAAATGATGTTCTAGTCAATCACCAATCCAAGACAAAAACTTTGTCTATCTTATAACACCTTTCACAAATCAACAATCGCCGTGTCCTTAATACATTCCTTGTCATATCTTCCCATAAATTTATCCGCCAAATAATTGAACTATCAGAATCACATCTTATCCTACTCACTATAACTAATCACAACCAATATTAAGTCCGACTACCTAACCATCCATTTATCTCAACACGTCGTGTTATTCCCAATGTCTTCTCACGTCAACTTAATAATCAAGTCTTGATGCTTTAAATATTCTACTCATTCTCATGATCACCTTAAATCATACTATCCCTCCGTAGCTACTCCTATCTACCACTCGTCCAAGTTTCAAGTCGATTAAGTACTCATCTCCCTATATATAATTTCATCCAACCAGAATTCTCCATTGGGTCCTTCACACATCGGTATTATAAATAAGTCTTGGACAGCTCATTCTTTTCATCCAATGATTCCAATCTCCTTATCTTGGTGTCTCAAAATTAATTAATCATCGCTATTACATATCTCACCACACGCTATACCTACCCGCACACAAGATCCTAAAAATAACAATAGCTAGTCCCAATAACAACAATAAGCATAACATCTCGAAGGGAGAAAGAAGAGAGAAGAGAAAGGAAAACTTAAGGCCAATAACATATTTTAAAACATTTGAAAAAAAACCGTGTGGAGTTGTGGTAATGGTTGAGGGAGAATAAGGGGTCGTGATCATGTGAGCTAGTTTCAAACTTTAAGGATTTGATTTAAAAAGAAGACAAAAGTTTGATACAGTCACATGCAACCCAAGATAAGCTATACAATAGTACGAAAAGACTAAGTCTAAGAAATTGCCTGCTATGACGCTGTCCACACAAATGTGAATGCCATCATTCAGACAACTCCATATGTATGTCATGGACCACACTGAGTATGCATACAAGACACAAGAGACGATCATCAATATCCTAAAGGTAACACACTTATACAGGTCTACACACTATACCTATATATACATCACGACGACATCACAAACCAACGGGCCCACTACTAGCTAGGGATGACATAGGCAACTACAGGCGCTGATGTCTACATAAAAGAAGGAGACCGAAACCAAAAGCGAAACGAAACAAGATCGAAAGAACAAAGTCAGGTAAGGCGAGGATAAGAAGATAGTGGATGGATGGGACAAAAATATTGCTAAAAATGATTTAACGATTAAAGAAGGATTTTGTGCAAAATATGGTATCATATATTTTTATATATATATATATATTATATACTTAAAAGTGAGCAGATGTAGAAAATTAAAATTTTGAAAAAGAGTAAGACGAAGGAAAGATGGGTAGGGTGAGAAACGATTGTTTTGCAAATGAAGATAGGTTTACACAAAGATTTTGAAATGTGATCACGAAGAACATAGAACTGATATAATAATAAAAAAAATTGGAGTTCCCTCTAGTTTAGAAAATATTCTAAAAGTATGTACGGTAAGTGGTTAGAAATAGATTTTGTAGTCTAGAAAAAAAAAATATATATATATTGAATTATCAAAATGTTAACAAGGTTTTAAAACTGAAAATATGAAAGATACCGTTTTGAAAATAAGTATGAGATAGTAACAACGAAAATTTCAAGAGGGTTTCAAAGAAATTAAGCTGAGCGAAGGACTTAATAAGGAATTTCGAAAATACTTTTAGAGGAAGCAGACTTGGCAAAGGAAAAGACTCGAAGGATCAACGATACTCGTCAGGAACGATCACGTGAATTGGGAGAAAGGAAAAAGGTCGCATGATGGATACACTTAGGATACGATTCACGAAGCTACGATGGAACTCTACGGTCGATAACACGAAAGGGTAATGATCAGGAAGACGCTAGAAGTCAGGGATTATAATTATTGGGTCGTCTAAAGATCAGGAGAGCTCGGCACTAAGATTTCCTAATGAGCTAGACTGTAACCAGGATCTAATGGGAAGGTTCCTAAGAGAATCAAGGTTAGTTCTGCTGGGCCCGAAGTCGATGGACCCGAGCGAACGACTAAAAGAAGGGCTCTAGAAATCTAACACGGCCAGAGCCAAGTGAGAGGCTACTCAGGTATCCTAAGACAAGAATGACTAAATCTTAACCAAGGCGTCTGACTATCAAACTGGGACGTCTACCTAAGTCTTCCTACTACTAAGACTGGGTAAACCTAATTTAGACATGTACATGGATATTAAATGAATGCGGTACTCTTATTGTTCCGAACTTTTGCATGACCTGCATGGGCCACCACTAAAACCTGTCACGCCCCGCTTTCCAAAAATACGGAGGCGAAGCGTGACAAGGCCCGCTTAGGCCGGAGCTGAGAAGCTCGGACCCAATAAGCGTCTGTAGGGGTACCATTTTAAAATTTTCAGGTTCTTGCATTTATAAAGTTCGAAACAACAGAAAGTACAGAAGGAAGGTTGCATTCATTAATATAATTTAATATCCAGCGAGTACAAAAGTCTAAAGAGAGGAAAGCCTAAGCATGGCTACAAACTATCGAAAGAACAAACTAAAAGTAGTAACCTCTGAAGGTGGCGACCGAAAAGTCCTCAAGGTCTGGTCCTCGTCAACACTTACTCTATGGTGACGTCCTCGGGCTCCACGTACTCTGGTAAGTCTGTTGCGTCCACGAACTCTGGCTCGACACCTGACGTACAGCACCCAAAAGAAAGGAACTGTACGTCAGGTAAAGTCTACAAAAGAGGGTTAGACTCTACTACAAGTGTACCGACTATTTAACAATGGTTTACTGGTTGATTAGCATGCTGAGGTTATAACAGAGGAACAAAAGAAAGTAAACGCAGCAGGAAAGTAAAACGTGACAAGTAGTAGTCGTAGCGTGTGCTACCAACTACGGGACTAACCTAACAGGTGTCAAGACAAGTCGGACATGGCGGGACAAGACAAGACAATGAGACACGAAAGGACAAGACAAGACAAGTGAAACAAGACACGAAAGGGTTCACGCCTTACGGTTCGAGGGGGATCAGACCCTCTTACCGTGCGCACGCTCAACCCTACCCCAAACCCCAAGTATTCAAGACAAGACATGACAAGACAAGACAAGGGATCACTCGCTCTAGCTTGGCGAGTGCCCTATTGCCCTCTGGGCTGTGTATCACGACAAGGGATCACTCGGAGAGTGCCCTATTGCCCTCTGGGCTGTGTATCACGACAAGGGATCACTCACTCGGAGAGTGCCCTATTGCCCTCTGGGCTGTGCAAGACGGGACGGGACGTGACAAGACAGGAAAGGTTATTCTAGGGTGTCCACACGCACGCACACACAAGATAGTCCTACGATGTCAAAAGTTGTTGTTAGGCTCAGACTTCGTCGTCAAGTCTGAGCCGTCAAGGGGCGTCCCGGACGCTATCATTTCACGTCCGGTTCTCTTTGTTCACAGTTAACAGTTCTAACAAACTAAGGCCTAAGCACGGCCAAAAGTGCAAGTGGATACACTTGCCTGCGGTGGCGAGTGTGTCGTCTCCCCGGAGCGTCTCGTCCAAGCGTCTCGTCAGCGGAAGTCCGTCTGAAATAGTGTCACGTCGACGGTGTCAGGTCTCGTTTTCAGTAATTCCTATTAGGGTTCGTGTCTAGGTTATCGGGACTATCCTATTCGTCAGAAATCACATTTTTGGTGTTTCATTCAACCTAGATCGACTTCTACCCTATGTGCACAGAAAAATTGTACGATCGTCGATCTTTCCTATGGTGGGCAACGTTTTACAGATGCTGAAAATAAATTTTAGTTCAAGTTGACAAATTTTAGTTTAGGTTTTGGTTAGCTATGGTGTGGGTTTTACTACTCGTTAGGGAAACTAACCTCATGATGTCGTCCAACAAGCGGAAGTCAGGTCTGAACGGAGAAACGTCGGCTTCGTCTAAAACACCTCGGCCGCAGGTAGCACAGTGAGGTACCTCTGGACAGTGGGGTGGCGGCGTGAATTCAGCAAGCTAATCAGCGATCCTCCTCCCGTTGCGAGTAGCGCAACGGTTCTTCACGATAACGGCGATGTCGGCTAAAAGTACGTGTGTGCGGCAATGCACGTGAACTCCGAGAGTCCAAGGGGCTGTTGGTAGATGAAGTGGGACCAAAGAAAGATGCTCGGCCCGGTGGATGGCCGACGGCATGACCGCACGGCGGTGGGCAGCCGTAAGAAGCCGGGGAGGACAGATTCGTGCCACGTCCGTTGTCGCGCGTCTCAGTGAAATTTCAGAGACGAACAACGGAAACGGGATGTTGTAGTAGGTAAAGGACTTCAATACGAAGCCAACAGCAGTGGATTTGTTGCCGGCGGTGGTCGGAGGTGTCCGTGCACGGGCGGCGAAGTTTAGCTTCCAGATCTGTGAAAAACAGCCGATACGGTGTGTTCCGACGAGGATTCCGGGAGCTACAGGTGGGATATGAGCGTGAGGGAAGTTGCAGTTGGTAGGGGGTTTCGATAGGAATCCAATGGAGGTAGGGTGGTTATCGTTGGTGGCCGGATGGCCGGTGGGCGTGTGTTTTCCCGGAGGTGGCTCAGATCTGTAAAACTGCGGCTAGATCTGAGTTCCACGGGGTTTTCGAGGAGATAAGGACATGGAAAAAGGGTAAGGGGAGTTGGAGATGCTCAGGGGGTCAGAGAGGTGTTGATCGGGGGTGGTGGTCGCCGGAGGGAGTGGCCAGAGCGGCGACGGCGGCCGTTTTCTGGCGGGCGTGCACAACAGGCCTGGGCTGTGTTTACTTGGTGTTTTTGATGGGTTTTTGATGTCTTGGAGAGGTGGAGATGGAGGAGACGGAGGAGGAGATGGTGGTGCCCGGTGGTGGGGGATTGGGGCAGCCTGAGGTGGCTGGAGGAGAAGCTAGAGGCGGCCATAGATGGGTTCATGCGTGAGTATGCTTGAAGGTAGGGTTTGTTTGGTTTTGAAGATGATATGTTGCTAAAAAGTGTTTTAAGTGGGGTATAACTAAGGGGTGACTAGGAGAGAGGGTGAGAGAGGGGTGTGCAAGGAGGGGAAAAGAAAGGTGTGAGTAGCAATGAAATCCCACATTCATGATACGTAGGGATCTCATTAAGATTTGATTAATTTTGAAATTTCAAAAAGATTAAAGGCTAATCAACGGTTGCAAATTGATTAGGGGATATCTTCCACTACGGGCATCGGAAAAATAAACCGAAAATACCGGGATGATCGTGGAGACAAGAAGTACGGGGCTATGTGGTCCGATCGCATGCTACACCTACCAAAATTTATTGTAAAATCGGGAACCGCGTATTGGTGCGAAAAGACCAAAATGCCCTTCCATTCAAAGCTGTTTTGCGAGAAGACGAGCCGTGAGATGACGTTCCCAAAAATTACCATAAAATTCTACACTTCCATACGGTCACAACGGCATATCACATCGTATATACCAAAACCAAGAAAGACCCAAATTAAATACGTGCACGAAAAAGTCCGTGCACGTCGAAAATACGAACGGTCGGAAAGCGGCCGTTACAGCTATGTTAGGTAATGCACCTCTTTTAGTGTTCATCTAGATGAATGAAAATATCCATGCTAGTTATGAGTTTGGTTAGAGCATTATCTTATTAAACCGTTGTGCACCTCTTATGAGTGAACCGAGAGATTCATTATTTTCCTTCTCCAAATATCTTTATATAGTTCTCTACATATCATTTGGTTACACCCCTACAGCTATTCTTACCGCATCTCACTTTCCAAACCCAAAAAGAAAAGTATATCTTCTAAATGAAATGAAAAAAAAAGTATATATTTATATGTGAAAAAGAAAATAAAAAGAAAGAAAATAAAGGAATAAAATCGTTTTGTATCCTTTCATTAGAAGCTATCACAGATACTGGGAAAAAGACAAAAAATTCCATATCCTATTCCTAGATGTGATGCCTCAAACTAAGCTTAGGGAGGTGAACCAACTGATCATTTGAGTGAGTATGACATTAGAGTGGAGACGGTGCATAACGGAGAGATTTGATAATACTTAAACTTTACGAAACACTTTAGTTTTTGGAGATTTTTCGTGACTGCATGACTCTTTTCATTCTCTACTGCATGCTGCGTGATTTCTATATGCTCCATGTGTATCTGTGATTGAAAAGTGCATTGCCAACTCCTTTTATACTAGACTCTATGGACTACATGAGATTTATATGAGTTGATGACATTATTTTAGTAGATCCCTATCTTTTGTCTATATTGCATGCTGGACATATGATCTGTAAAACTTGAAAATGCCATTAGCATGTATTTTTACTATTCGGAGCATCGTGATATACTGCTTAGGCCTGAGATCTGATCGAACACCCTAAGCGCCCTCCATCCATCTCCATTATCTTTTATTCTTATTTTTACTTTTTATTTCTTTTTGGTTTTCTCCCAGCGTACTTAGTTGTTGAACCGGAGGACGCGCAAAGGCTTGCCTTCCACTCCCAAGCGTAGGAGCTTCAATGCAATAAATTTATAAATAACCGGTGAGTACCGAGTCGTATCATAGGGACAAGTCGTTCTATATTCACAAAATTGATCGATAAAGAAAGGAAATAGCGTGAAACAACCGCCTCAACTAACGGTGGATGAGTGGGAAAAAGGGGTGGTAAATCAACAAATCTAACCTAAGTGGGTAGGGTTAGAGAACTAAATGGGGATTTAGGATAGCAAGGCGAGGAGTATGGGTTGTGGGTTCACTAAGATTGGTGTTAATTAAGCTCTAATTACCCGCATATAACTCAATTGATCATCCGGCTAAGCACACTCAATCGGAAAGTTTAGCATTCATGAACACGATAATTAGCTATAGGGATGGACGTATCATCGTAGCACTAATCAAATTAAGATCATGGTCTCTTCTCTAAGAGTGCCCACTTGGGTCTTAGCCAATTAAAATGTGCCCTAATAATACATCCAACATCAACATATAAAATGAGCAAGAGGAAATTAAAGCTATAATTAACATCCAACCCAATGAATCACAACCCAAACCATTCAACATTACTCTATCATCATGAAACAAAAGATGTAATTTTCATTCACAACTTCATCCAAATTCATTACAATAAAGAGATATCAAAATTACAAAGGGGAAGAGGAAAGATTTCACCAAGATCTACCCAAATGAGCCCTAGCCTCCTCCAATTTGCTCCTCCACCAAGCTTTCCAAGCTCCCATGGCCTCCAAGCCCTAGCCCAAGCCTCTTGGCAAAGAAGAGGGATCCAAAACTCCCAAAAACCCTAAAAACAGAACAAAACGAAGCTACCCCCTGGAATTTTCGCACAGCCGAATAAACCCAAGAAAACGGGCTGCGGGTCGGGCAAATCGCGCCCGACCTGCCGCTTCAAGGCGCGCGCCTGCGCTCTCGTGGAGAGCAGTCCGGCCCAGACAGCTGGGCCGGTCGGCACGCAAGTCCCTTTTTTAAAATTTTATTTTTTAATACAAAACTGCAGCGGAGCTGGCCGGCCCGCGGGCCTGCCCGCAAACACAATTTTTTTCATTTTTTATTTTTTTATAAAAACCAACCGTCGGCCCGCTCCAAAGGAGCGGGCGCTAATCCCGCATCTGGTTGCGCCATGTGGAGCCATCTGGTTGTGCCACGTGGCGCCCCTTTAGTATCCTTTTTATGGGTTTTAAACCCCCATTTTTCCTTCCAAAAATTGTAGAAAATATCTAGGATACTCAGAAAATTCCCAAAAAATTCTGAAAACTCTCTAAGACTCCCAAGAGTACCTGAAAAATATGAGAAGGAGAAATTAGTCTATTTGATTATGAAATGAATATAATGACTATTAAAACACAATATTGACTTCCAATAATCCTATAAAATAATCCATCGCTCAATTAATTCTCAAAAATTGACAATATTATCACAATAATACCAGGAGCGCATGAAAAATATCAGGAAGCCAATAACGATGATAAAATCCATATTTTGTGTCAAGAATGGGAGTAAGCTCCTAAAATGACATGAAATGAAAATATACCCAAAAAGACCAAGTTTAAGCCTAATCTTTAGCACAAAATGAGAGTAGTTAGAGGGTATAAATATACACTTTTAATCACACCCCCAACTATCTTTTTGCTAGTCCCTAGCAAAATATGCGATAAATTCGGATTAAATGGGAAAACATGCACCAAACTCAAGATATCCTCATGGCATACCCCAAATGATATTTCCAAATAATTTCAAAGCCAATATACCTAATGTATGAAAGTAAATAACAAATGACATTCTCTTCAAACCAATTCCAATAAAAGTAAGGATATAAGCATCGTATCGCATTCTTTGGGATATATCACGATGTCAAAGTTTCCAATTTTCATGGAAATGGCCAAACAAAATAAATTTCCTCTAAGTGGTGGGGGATGAGATTGCATCACTCATGTTGCTTATTCTTTCATTTATTCATTCATTTTCTTTTCTTTTCTTTTTCCTTCTTTTTTGTATTCTTTTTTTGGATGTTTATGTTTTGCATTCACGCGATAACGCTATGAAATGCAAACACCGTCCCATTTTGCATACACGCGATAACACTATATAGGCAAATGGGTGGAATGATCTCCTAAATCACATCTTTGACGTCCTCCCCAATGTTTCGTGGGGCACCAGCTACTTGATTTGATTAGAAAAACCATTCGCTTATATTAACTCTATTTCTCATTCCAAACATGAATTATCAACTCATCCACACACTCCTTAAGAGGAAAAAAAACATGCACCATATGGCCACACCCAATCCAATTAAAAACTAAGCCATTCATCCCAAATCATGCAATCGCTTACACCAAACGATTCCCAAACTATTTCAAAGAGATATCACGACGTATAAACTATCTTCATACATGGCATATTAGCTTCGACTCCAAAATGGAAAACAAATTTAAAACGTGCCAATCAAACATCGAAGAAGTTGATACCAAAATAATAATCCGAAAAAACTGCATGGCATTAAGCATGTAGGAACTAAATAAAGAGCTAGCGGCGTAGCGATGAGGAGGCTAAATATGATATGCAATGAAGTTCATTGGAGGAGAGCAAGATGGAGGAGTCTCAAAAAAATTTTTACGCCAACATCAAAATCCTAACAATTCTAAAGATTCTAACACTCTCCCCCCAACTAAAAATAAACATTGTTCGCAATGTTGGGAGAGTATTAGATCTCATAAAAGATCCTAGAAAAGAAAAGAAAAGCACATTAAAGCACTAAAATAAAATATTTATTTATTTACACTATTGGAAAGAACACACCGTGGAAAATGGCGGATCCAAAATTTCCATCGGTGGTGGCAATTGTTCCAACGCTCCTTTTATTTCCTCCTCCAATGCTCCTCGGCCAAACGTGGCAATAGCGGCCACATACACAACCCCAAGCATCTTCTCAAAGTGTGTACCTATATAAGGAAGGAGACGGGTTGTGTAAGAGAGAGATGGGGACACGTTCCCAAAAAATGACATCCACACATAATCATCAATATAAAATACGGAATGAAAAGTATGATGAATGTGTAAGAAAACTCCCTAAATGGTTGGATATGATGTGGTTTGAAGCTCATCCCCACGGCATTCAATATCAATCGGGGGAGGAAGTGCAATCTCCATAGAAACTACCGAAGGAGAGGGAAGCCCGGGATCCATGATAGCATGTGGTATAGACTCACCCTCGCTTGCCTCTTCATCGGGCTCATCAACAAAAGAACACTCCCCCTTGCCCACTTCGCTCCCAAGTGTGTGCGCGATCGGCTCCTCTATCTCCACCATGTCAACAACCAATTCTTCAATAACTAATTGACACGGCCCAGCAGAAATAGTAGGTACCGACAAGACAATTTCCTCCACCGGCTCAACCAACTCCTACATGCCAACACTTGGTTCCTCAACTACTACTTGGCATGGGGCACTCAATTCTTCAACTAACGGTGGGGTGAGATCTACATAAACTTCTTCATTCGGGGCTTGGTGGACCAAAAATTCATGGCTTGGCTCATTTGGAGTCACAACCAATGTGTGATCTTCCTCCTTATAGGACTCCAAATAACGCCAAGCCGCATTCTCATCCATGTCCAAAAAGTGGCCGTTGTCCAAGAAATCCACAAAATTCTGCATCTCCAGAAGCAGACCCTCCAAGAAGAATCCAAGAAGACGCACCCTGTCAAATCCATGATGTGGACAACCGTACACTAACTCTGAAAAACGCGTCCAAGCCTGAAAAAATGTCTCATCGATGCGCTGATCAAAGTTTACCATTCTTCCTTGCCATGTTTTGGTCCTGTAAGAGGGAACAAAATTCATACAAAATTTGTGCTTTAGTACAGGCCAAGATGGACTAAGATGAGGGATATAAACTTTAAACCGATTTAATGCACTACCATCCAATGAATAGGGAAAGAATTTAATACAAAACTTTTCATCCCACGTGTTCCCATCAAAATGAAGCTTGCAAGCACTCTCAAACTTCTTGATTTGTAGGTAGGGGCTCTCTGCATCTTTACCAAGGAATCTCGGTAGGGATTTGATCACCCGCATGTCAAACCCAAGAGAGTTTGAAGTACTTGCCATGTTTGAAAAAAAACAGAAACAAACAATCAAAAAGACTCAAAAGCGTAAAATAAATAAGATGAACAATAAGTTAAAGATGAAGATTCGAAAAGACTCACACTAAGAGATAGTAGTATCACACTAAAACTTTCGAAATCATTCAAAAATTGCTAATAATAGAAACTGTTGTCCCCAGGAACGGTGCCAATTGGTTGAACCGGAGGACACGCAAAGGCACGCCTTCCACTCCCAAGCGTAGGAGCGTCAATGCAATAAATTTATAAATAACCGGTGAGTACCGGGTCAGATCACAGGGACAGGTTGTTCTATATTCACAAATTTGATCGATAAAAAAAGGAAATAGCGTGAAACAACTCCCTCAACTAACGGTGGATGAGTGAGAAAAAGGGTGGTAAATCAACAAATCTAACCTAAGTGGGTAAGGTTAGAGAACCAAATGGGGATTTAGGATAGCAAGGCGAGGAGTATGGGTTGTGGGTTCACTAAGATTGGTGTTAATTAAGCTCTAATTACCCGCATATAACTCAATTGATCATCCGACTAAGCACACTCAATCGGAAAGTTTAGCTTTCATGAACACGATAATTAGCTATAGGGATGGACGTATCATCGTAGCACTAATCAAATTAAGATCATGGTCTCTTCTCTAAGAGTGCCCACTTGGGTCTTAGCCAATTAAAATGTGCCCTAATAATACATCCAACATCAACATATAAAATGAGCAAGAGGAAATTAAAGCTATAATTAACATCCAACCCAATGAATCACAACCCAAACCATTCAACACTACTCTATCATCATGAAACAAAAGATGGAGTTTTCATTCACAACTTCATCCAAATTCATTAAAATAAAGAGATATCAAAATTACAAAGGGGAAGAGAAAAGATTTCACCAAGATCTCCCCAAATGAGCCCTATCCTCCTCCAATTTGCTCCTCCACCAAGCTTTCCAAGCAAGCTCCCATGGCCTCCAAGCCCAAGCCCAAGCCGCTTAGGGAAGAAGAGGGCTCCAAAACCCCCAAAAACCCTAAAAAGAACAAAAGGAAGCTACCCCCTGGAATTTTCGCACATCCGAATTAAGCCAAGAAAACAGGCTGCGGGTCGGGCAAATCGCGCCCGACCCGTCGCTTCAAGGCGCGCGCCTGCGCTCTAGTGGAGAGCGGGCCGGCTGGCTGGGCCGGCCCGTACGCAAGTCCCGTTTTTTAAATTTTTTAATACAAAACTGCAGCGAAGCGGGCCGGCCAGCGGGCCGGCCCGCAAACAAATTTTTTTATTTTTTTATAAAAACCAACCGGCGACCCGCTCCAAAGGAGCGGGCGCTGATCCCGCATCTGGTGCCATGTGGCGCCATCTAGTTGCGCCACGTGGCACCCCTTTAAATATCCTTTTTATGGGTTTAAACCCCCATTTTTCCTTCCAAAAATTGTAGAAAATATCTAGGATTCTCAGAAAATTCCCAAAAAATTCTGGAAAATCTCTAAGATTCCCAATAGTACCTGAAAAATATGAGAAGGAGAAATTAGTGTTAGTTCTTGAGTTCAAAAATAACGATGTTTTTATGATGATCAATACATTATGTTAGTGTGCTAATCAATCTTATGTTTTAGTCTCAGTTTATCTTAATGATTATATGTTGATGAGACAAAGCATAAGGCTTGGAGGATATTACAAGGGATATCTTAAAGACCTCCAAGAGTGATGGTGTGCTTAAGCTTGGATGAAGTCATGAAGATCATCTAATGAAGCCAAAGCTTGGAGCATGATGATGGATGGACATTTAGAGAAGTATTGTCAAAGCTTGGAGCTTGATGTAGGGAAGCTCATCAAGGAGTGCCAAAGCTTAGATACGATGGAGAGCATCAAGGTATATTGAGCTTGAAAACTTAGACTCTAGGAGATGCAATTTGTAATCCATGTAATTTTATTTACTTGCATTTCTCTTTTTGAGTCTAGGATTATTGTAATGCCTTGATAGATGGTCATACTCTTATGCATATGCTTTTAACCATCTTAGTGAGCCTTAAGATTATCATAGAATCCAACCCAATAGGTTCATCTAGCCTAAAGACTCATTCGGAGTCTCTGGCTCTCCTGTAGTCGCCTGCTGAAGGTTTTACAGTCGAGTGGGTGATTTCCAGTCGCCTGTCGAGCCTTCTACAGTCGACTGTGATGCACAGCTCAAGTCAACTTTTCTATTGACTCATCTTGAGCTTTTCGTATCAGTCGACTGATGTTCAATTTACAGTCGCCTGTACTCTTACAGTCGCCTGTGAATTGGTCGACAGTCGCCTGTGCGCTTCTTGCATTTTCTGGGCTTCATCCCAATTTGCAAGACATTCACATGTTGCTGTTTTTACAGTCGCATATATATTTACATTCGCCTGTGAAATGGCCATCAGTCGTCCGAAAGGCGTAAGAGTGAAATATGCATCTCTCTCTGTTTTACTTCCCTCCTCTGCAGCAGTCGACTGATGAAGGATATACAGTCGCCTGTCTATTTTACAGTCGACTATACTTTGGTCATCAGTCGCCTGTATGCATACTGGGAGTAAGATGCATCTCTCTGTTTCTTGTCCATCCCTGCTGCAGTCGCCTGATGAAGGATATATAGTCGACTGTCTGTTTTACAGTCGCCTGTGTAGTCTTCTACAGTCGCCTGTCCTGGCTCAGATTATAGCCGTTGGGATATTTTCTAGCCGTTGATCAGTTGACTGTCTAATGATCATCAGTCGACTGTTCATGCCGTAAACTGCCAAAATCTAGCCGTTGCAGATTTCTTCCCTTTGGGTTTTTGGCTGTGTTTATAGACTCTTCTTAGCTTCCTATATATATGGATTGGCTTAGTTCATTTAGAACTCTTGAAAGGGTTAGGAATTCATAGAAGATCATTTAATCTCTTCTCTTAGCCACTCCTCCCACATTTCCAAATTGGAGCTTCATTCTTATGATATAGCACCGAAGCTCTAGGGAATTTCTCCAAGGGATTTCAATCTCATTCTTCTTCTTGGAGAACATCTTTCTTCTCTTCATTTCATACACTCAAGTGAGAAGTGTTAGGATTCATTCCTAGAAGAGAGAAAGATCATCAAGTGCAATCAAAGCTAATCTCAAGTACTTGGTTATTCACTTGCATGCCTTCTTCTTCACATTGGTAAGATCATATCAAGGCATAGGTAAGTGCTGTTTCGTTTTGTTTTTGTTTCAAAACCCTAATTCTCTTTGTGGGAATTAGATATTCTCTTAGTGGGAATAACTCTCTTTGTGGGAGTAACTCTCTTAGTGGGAGTTTTGTGTCCTAGTGTAAGGCTAACCCTAATTCTCTGAGTGGGAGTTAGTGATTCTCTTGGTGGGAGTCTTGATCCTCGTGTAGGGTTGGTTGGGTCCTTGTGTAGGGCATAAATCCTCTTGGTGGGGAATCTCTTTGTGAGATTTGTATTCACTTCTCTTTGTGGGAATATAGTGAATATTGGTGTGGCTGGACATACCCAAGTTTTGGGGAACCAGGGTAAAATCATTGTGTTTGCGATTGTTGTTGTTGAGCACTCTGTTTATTTTCCGCTGCTTATTGTGCTTTAATTTTAGTAACTTTTAATTAAGCACTTTACTTGCTATTACACTATTCACCCCCCCCCCCCTCCTAGTGTGTGTGTGTAACCCCGCAGGGTCCCTAACAATTAGTCCATTTGATTATGAAATGAATATAATGACTATTAAAACACAATATTGACTTCCAATAATCCTATAAAATAATCCATCACTTAATTAATTCTCAAAAATTAACAATATTATCACAATAATACCAGGAGCGCATGAAAAATATCAGGAAGCCAATAACGATGATAAAATCCATATTTTGTGCCAAGAACGGGAGTAAGCTCCTAAAATGACATGGAATGAAAATATACCCAAAAAGAGCAAGTTTAAGCCTAATCTTTAGCACAAAATGGGAGTAGTTAGGGGGTATAAATATACACTTTTCACTTCGAATCACTTCGTATTCGTCTTCCTCGAGGACGAGTAAGAAGTAAGCTTGGGGGATTTTGATGTGTCCATATTTTACACCTTTTTCATAGCATCATGACATCGCATTCCTTGCCATTTTTGCATTCCAATCCCGTATTTTCCTACGATATCACATTTCTAACGTTATATTCGAGTTTCGTAGTGTTTTATGAATTTTTAGGGATTTTAGAGTGATTTGGGACCCGATCTGGGTATGGACACATCTGACACGCCTGTGAGCTCATTGGCGAAGCTCTACAGGAGTTCGCTGAGTTTTGGGAGCCATGGAAGGAGTGGAGGAGAGAGCACGAGGAGAGGAGGAGCTTCAGATGTTGCATGAAGAATTTTCCCAGTTGACTCGATCAAGCAGAGCAGCTGCTCGGTCGAGCAGATGCAAATGAAGAAGGAGAAGCCGATACGCGAATTGCTCGGACCGAGAACCTATGTGCTTGGTCGAGCAGTGCCAACCTTTCAAAGCTGAAGCAGCTTCCTACACGGCCTGAGCAGCTACTTTAGCGACCGAGTCAGTTGTCTGCTTGACCGAGCAGAGATGACTCGGGCCGAGCAGACAGAGTGATGAGCGCGATTTACTGTCGTGCTCGGTCGAGCAGTACATCTACTCAGACCGAGCGGCTGATTGAGCAAACCAATGCTCGACCGAGTCACTGACTCGGTCGACTATGCTGAAGGCCATTTTTTGAAATATTGTTTCGACCGTCTGTTGCGTGCTTGGTGGAGTGAAGTGTGGGCTGTGACAGCATTTTCTAGGGCGCTTCATTTTTTAGTTTTTTGAATTAATTTTGGAGGGGGGAGATTAGAGCGAAATGCTTGTTAGATCTAGGACAAATTCTTGGAGATTATTGTAATATTATTTTGGTGTTCTATTGCGATTTGCGAATTGGAATCTTTGGTATTTCTTTGGATCTATTGCTCGTTATTTTTCTTCATCTCTGGCACATAAGTTTCTCGATCTTCATTCTATCGATTTGCTATAATGTTTTCTCTCTCAAAAATTGTATTTTTATTCGTTAATATCGCCAAGAGTGAGTAATCTCTTCTAGGGTTGATGGGTTAGCCCTAAGACCCTGGGGGAGATTTAGATCTGAATCCCTATGTTGAATTGGGGATAAAATGGGCGTATTTTGATCGATCCTACTGAATCCCTAGGATAACCCGTACTGAGATCATGCCCATGGTCTGTGGAATTGATGTGCTTAAGAGGTATCCTTAGGATTCGAATAGGGAAATCGGTCGATCCAACCAAGGCTCGTGACCATGCCCGGCTCGTGCCTTGAGGGGATCCATCGACGAACTATATCGCTACATTGACGGCTAACGCCATTGCGTCAAAAAGAGCTACCGAAATACCTCGCGATTCTAACCCATGAGAGTGGTATGAATCAGGAGATTAATCCCCTAACCCTAATGCAACGTAAGGATCATATTCCAACGTCGATCCCCAATCGTCTTAGTGGTGATCTCTAATAACCTACTCCCTTTTATTATTGAATCAACGATACCACAACCAATTCTCTCAACCCGACAGCTATCTCACTTCGAGATATAAAAGTGAGCTGAAATTCAAATACACTGTCACCGTCCCTGTGGGATCTGACATCCTTCATACTATAATTGGACACCGTCCGCTTGTGAATAGAGCCCGAAATTGACACCTAGGGGCCATAACACGCCTGGCGACTGTGACACCGCCGCCGGGTAGAATCTAGGTGTAGGTTTCGGGTGCGTCAATAAGCATATGCACGCATGCCGAAGCTTCAGTGGCTATGATACTGAGGAGCTTATGGTGCTAGAAGAGAAGGAGAAGGAAGACGAAGAGAGGATAAAGCGAAAGAAATGAAGAATAAGGAGAAACCAAGCATCAAGTTCATTTAATCAGCTCACTCGACCGAGTGGAGCAATCCACTCCACCAAGTGAGGTTGACACCAACCTAGCCCAAGCTGCAAAGTATATCAAAGTCACTCGACCGAGTGGGCAAACTCACTCGATCGAGTGAGACAGTCGACCAAATCCTGAGACTGTCATCCAAATCCACCCTCTGCCAGAGCAGCTGACTCGGTCGAGTAGCACTTTCACTCGACTGAGTGAATCGGTCACTCAACCGAGTGAAGAGAAGAACAAAACGCTGATTTTTAGAGCTGATGCAGGAATTCCTACTTGACCGAGTAGAAAATCTCACTCGACCGAGTAAGATTGCGACCAGAATTTGGAAACTTAGATGTAATTCGGGTTTAGGGTATTTAGGTTGACTTTTTCTTAGGTTTTTGAACTTGTATAAATAGAAAATAAGGTAGACGTCTCTAGGAACGGCGGGAGACTTCGAAAAATGACTTGATTTTTATTTCTTTTGCTTTCGCTATTTATTGGAGAAGCCCTAGTTCTTAATTCTCTCTTGTTGTTATGAAGCTTTGGGAGAACATCGGTTTGTCTAAACTTTTTGATCTATTTGCTTTAATGAATATTTCTTGTTTAAATCTCTTTGTAATGATGAACCTTATTGTTTCCATGACCCTATTACTATGATCATGCTTATTAGTCAGTAGTCTCTTTGCTCTAGGGCAAAGGGATAAACCCTATAGATCTGGGATTTGATATGTGAAATAAATTGAAACCCTTGTTGCAAAACTTGTTTTAGGGTTAGATTATGGTCGATTAAATACAAATAGCTTGGCATTTCTACTTAGAGCTTGAGAGCTCGAGAGAGGATCTTGATCTATAGAAAGCCCTAGATATTTGATTTAGATCTATAATTCAGATATCCTAGATTTGGTGCACTACAGTAACCAAAACTAGCATCGTTATTATATTTCTATAATTATATTCATCTCTACGACGATAAGATGAATATGAACCATCATAATCTAGATTCAAACTCACGTCACACGACAGTGAACTTAAGCGAGGATTGAATTATATTGTCGATCTTAATGCTAATAATTTGACTAGGCTTGCGCAAGAGTGAGGCTCTAGCTTGAGTTATTTTAGACTTGTGTAACGCGAGAGCATACACCGGTTCATAACATAGTTGCGACAATTTCACCCAAACCTAAGAGTTAATAATTAGGCTTTCATATTCACATTGATACTCGAAAATCTATAGTGGGGATTCCCTAGTCCTACACAATTTTATTAATTGAATTACAACCAACACCATTACACATTTGTGACACACTTCCTACACCATTATTCCCAATCTCTGTTACATCTGGACAACTGAGATAATACCAACCGCCTCCCCGTGATTCGATACCTGCTCACCACTTAATTGTGTGCTTGCGGTAAAACAACATTGTTTTTCGAGTACATCCGGACACGACCAAGTTTTGAGGCGACGGTTTTATTTTGGTTACTAACGCTACTTTCCAGACGGTTTTATTTGATTTGATACGGTTATTGTGGGAGTCGCGATATATTGAATAGACTCTAATCCATTACATGATGATAATTTCGTGTCCTTCCTGGGAGATTTAGTGGATGAAGTTTGGTCCACTGGTCCATTTGCAATCAATGTAGGTGACCAACTTGAACAACAATTTGCCAACTTCGTTATTGACCAAGTCTCCCCCGAAGGCACAATTGAGGGCGGAATTAGAGTGTATGTTGAGGGAGATAAGCTACACTTTCACATTGATGAAGTCCTTCAACCTTTGATGAAAAATGGCATGGAAGCGTGTGCAAAGCTAGACTTTGTTTATGAGGAGGGCTTGCCCATTGATGAGACCTCTACCACCATCTTTGCAGATCATGAGGAATTTCTGCCTCTGCCATTATCTCTGCGAGCTCTCCCATGCCCATCTGTATCTGAAGAGTAACTTTGGGATGCCGATGTTTCGGACGTCCACTTAACGATTCCTCTTATGACACCTATTTATATAGTGACTTCTCTTTTGATCACATGATTGATCAAGTGAAATGTGCTAGTCTCGATGATTCAGGAGCAGAGTCTTCATGTGCATACTTTGATCCGCCATCATCACCAAATGCAGATTATGAATCTTCTCGCGAAAGTCTGTCTTCTGAAGAGGAAATAAAGAAGATGATATTGAGGACATTGTGCTTTCATAGGAGTACTAGATTCAACAAATGTTAATAGCCAAATCCTTGAAGATTACTAACTATTCAAGTCAATTTGCCTACAAATGAATCATGCATTTCATGAATTTATATAAACCAAACTTAAGCTATTTCGAGAACTCAAATCTTGGAAATTATGCACTTATATCATAAATGACCTATTATCATACCAAATTACGAGAAAAACAAATCTAAATTACATCATAATCACCTCAAAAAATTTGACCATAAAATATTCTGTAAAAGTTCACACAAATAAATTCAAAGGACTAAGCAATAAGCTAGATGGCTAGGTTAGAGGAAAAATAAGATATGCATACAACATGATCGGTGATGTCTCAAAAAATTTCTAAGCAAAAACAACTTAAAACATCTAACATTACTTAATGCTCCCCCCCCCCAAACTTAAAGACAAACATTGTCCTCAATATTGAAAGAGTATATAATTATTCAGTGCAGAACATTAGAAAAAGTAAAACACACTACTAAAGCAATAAAATATAAAAAAATTATTTATTTATATACACTACTAGATAGAACACACGGTGATCAAAAGGCGAATCACGGATGTCTAATGGTGGAGGTAGTTGCTCTATCAGCTACTTTCACTCCTCTACCAGCTGCTTTGGAGCTAGACCTCCACTGGCCTCATTGGATTCCAACAACATAGCTTCCATCATCTCCTTTGAATATACTCTTGTTTCCTGTGGGAGATGAGCTATCTCAATCCAAATGGTGTCTGCATGTCATGTAACAAAAGTATTCCAAACTAGGTTGTCATAATAAATAAAAGAATTTAAATCGAAGTTATGAAAATCTGAATCTAAAACATATGAAATTGAAATTTATGATTCAAAATGTAGGGAATGGGTTGGTGGGAACTTCCTTGAAATGTGTCAAAATGTTCGATTTGATACTCTGCCTCAGGAGGAGAGGGAAGTGGTTGTAAAAGTATATCTAGAGGGGAAGATAGCTCGGGCTCAATCTGAGTCATCTTGCAGTCACCTTCATCTACTTCATCTGCTCCATCAAAAAGTACAAGCTCTGTAAGCCTAATTAAACTTTGTGGTTCTTCCTGGATATTTTCATAGATGATGGCTCGGTGTGCATCCTAAGGTGAAAGAGATAATAGTTGCTAAACAAATCGAATGGAATGCATGGCTCAAGCTCCATCATAGTCTGTAAGCTCTCTCCCTCGCACACATCCTCCTCACCACTAAAGTAAAAATTAACAGCAATTCTCCATATGTACTCGTACACCTCAAATTATGGTGATGAATCTGAAGGAGGACAAGGCTCAGGCTACTCAATGTCATCGATCTCGCTCTCGCCTTTGCTCATCTCCACCTCCATCATCATCATCGACATAGAAATGCATCATGTTACCCACATGGTCAACATGCACCCCATCATCGATCTCCTTTGGCGCATCCAAACATCAACGCTGAATCTACTCTACTTGGATCCAATGCACCCTCCCATCTGGTTCGTCTTGGTATTCGATAGGGTTGCATTGAAGAGGGCCCACAGATGGCTCCTTGGTCTGGTTCTAGATCTGCTGGACTGCGTCCTAAATTGTAACTAAATCCTGACCATCGTCTTCATATGTAAGTGAATGATCTCCAGATGGAGCAGTTTGCTTGTGCTCTGTAAGGCAGTTGGATACAACGTGTAGTTGGATACAGCGATCGATGACTTCGTGTTTGATGATAACAAACGTGTGTGAACGATTTGATGTGTGTGCTAAGTGTTTTCAAGAGTGGCAAGCTCGTAAATACTCAAAGGATGACTTAGTCAAAGTGATGGAGAAATATGAAAAGAAGACTTAGTCAAAGTGATGGAGAAATTGCAACTCATTTGAAATTTGGACTTGGTCAAAGATGGAGAGATATGGAGAGATCTCATTCATATTAAAGATGGATGAACCAAATCTCATGCAAATCAATTTGTGATTACATGCGATCCAATTCAAATCCCATTGCCATTCAAATTCAAATCCTATTGCAATCCAAATTCAAACTCCATATCCTATTGTGATTAGAAGAGATCTTCTATATGATTATTTCAAATCATATTCAAGTTAGGATTCCATCCAATCTCCTTCAATCATAGGATTCTATTTGATTCTAATTGATACCCTCTTCACCTAAATAAACCCACATCCAAAGAAGAGAAAAATAAGAGGCTACACAAAATAAAAACGAAGCCCCAAAATCAAATGTGGCAGACATACAGCATCCTCTCCCCCTTAAGTGTGCAAGTCCCAAGTTCATCCATTGCGCAAAAAGCTTCAAGGAAACCTCTTTATTGCACAAGCAACACATTGAAGATTCAAACTCCATTGCCCAATCTTGCAAGCTTCTTCTCCATTACACAAACCTTGAAGCTATCCATTGTCGCAATACCAAAGGGGCTTCATTTTCACCATTGTCGCAAGTTGCCAAGATGGATTCTCTATCCTTTGCCCCAACACTTTGGATGTCATGACGTGGGATAGACGACTACATCTAATCAGACGAGATCTGACCAGCACTGAACGACAGAGACGACGACATCTACATGAACTGAGATTTTCTGAACTCCATACTTATTTATATTCGTGTATTGGTGTGATGATCTTTGTAGTTACTTATTTCATTATTTTGGGGTCTTGTCTAGTTGGTGCTAGACAAAAGGGTCTTGACGAGTTGGGACTTATCAAGAGAGAGCATTTACTAGATTAATAATGTTTAGCACTTTGGAGAGTGTGGTTGGAACTAGATGAGAGTTAAGTTGGGGCTCGTAGCTCATTACAGTTGTACCCAGTAACATATTAATGCTAGTATCTGATTTGGGGCTGGAGTATGTCGTTGGGGCGACCGAACCAGGGTAAATCTACTATGCACTCTGTGATTGTCTTTATTACCATACACCTATGATTTCGTGTGTTCGCATGAATATTTTTATTAGCCTATTCCCCCTAGTCTTAGATCCAGATCCAACAAGTGGTATCAGAGTATGTTAGAGTATCTAGGCTAGATTAAGCATGAATATTTTTGATTTAGCCTTTGCCGAAGGTCAGTCCATTGCCCGACCCCTAAAGTTTAATGGAGTAGACTTTGCATATTGAAAAGTGAGAATGAAAATTTATTTAGTGTCCGTTAACAATGATGTGTGGGACATTGTTGAAAAAGGATATGAACCCCCTACTATTAAAATTGAAGACACTGAAATTCTAAAACCAAAAGATAAATGGGATGCTGCTGATAAAAGACTTTATTCATTGAATGGTAGAGCTATGAATGCACTTATTTGTTCTTTGGATAAAGCTGAATCTAATCATATCTCACAATATTTAACTGCACAGGAAATATGGCATATGATGGAGGTGACGCATGAGGGAACGTCGCAGGAGAAGGAGTCCAGACTTGCTTTGCTGAGTACAGAATATGAGAGCTTCTGCATGCTTCCATCAGAATCCATCAAAGAGATGTTTGTGAGGTTCACAGACCTCGTCTATAAGTCCAGCTCCCTTGGTAAGCCATACACTAGTTTGGAGCAGGTGAGTAAGCGCTGTCGAGCTCCTTTTGTCCTAAAGTCACAACCATTCAAGAAGCTAAAGATATATCAAAGATGAGAGTGGAGGACTGTATAGGTAACTTACTGTCCCATGAGCTTGAACTACAGAGCATCGAAGCTACAAAGAAACCAGAAGCCAAGGCTCCCAAACCACAAGCTCTTCAAGCTAAGAAAGATGACGACGATGATCTTGATGTAGAGCAGGCACTGATGGTTAGAAACTTCAGAAGATATATCAAGACCGACCAAGGAAGAGCTGAGATGGCGTAAAGGTTTAGTCGCTCTAACAAATCTAATCCTGCTAGAAATTCCTCTGAAAAGAATACTACTAATAAAATGGAATGTTTTAAATGCAGAAAGAAGGGACACTTCATGAGGAATTGCCCACAAGAGAAGAATAATTCAGCGGAGAAGAAATAAAAATCTTTAGCAATAACGTGAGATATGGATAGCGAAGATGAAACTAAGGAGGAGACTGCCCATTCATCCCTCTGCTTACTGGGAAAACAAGACGAGGTAAAATCTTTCACTAAAGTTGAACTTTTGAATATTTGTAAGGAAATGCAAGATGAAATTGATGAGCTAGAATCTACTTTAGACTGCTATACGAATGCTAGCTTTGAATTACAACAAGAAAATTGTGACATATCTAAAGAAATTGATAATCTGAAAGAAAAACTTATTGCATGTAATTCTACCATCACTTTGCTGAAAAAGGAAAAATCTAGCTTGCATGAAAAGGTTGATTGCCTAAATTGTCCGACTTTATTAAAAGAAAATAGCATGCACAAATAAAAAGTTCCTAAGCTAGAAACTGAAAATAAAGATCTTATTGAAAAGATGTGCATGCTAAATAATGAGCTTAAAGAAAAAATAATTGATTTTGAAAAGAGAGCTGAAAACATGAAAATAATGAAGAGGACAATAAGAAAGCTATAATTAGTAAATGCACTTTGCTTGTGAACGAAAATATTAATTTGAAATCTAAAGTCGCGAGCCTAGAATTGACCATTAAGAAATTTGGTGTGGAAAAACAATCTTTGGATATAATTCTTGGAAACCAAATATATGGCAATAATAGACGTGGACTTGGATATGATTTGAAACGTGCTGAAAAGTCAAAATATAGGAAAGTTCACATTGAGACAACAAAAGCTAGAAATATTCATGCAAAGTGCTTTACATGTGGTTGTGTTGGTCACACTTCTCATTATTGTAAATATAGGAAGAAGAACATTAAACTCAAGCAAAAATGGGTTCCTAAAAATTTGTTGACTAACATGAGTGAACCTTGTTGGATTCCAGTGTCACACATAACATCTTCCGTGTAGGAAAGATGGAGTGGCGAAGAACTATGGATTGGACGCCGCATTTCATTAAAAAGTTCCCTAGCCAAACGACACCGTGAAGGTATGTTTTCTTGATTGAGTGTAATGAATACATTCATAGCTTTTTGTGTGCTTGATTTGTTTGTGTTTGTGTGCTACCTCATTTGTTGGGTTGCTTTAGTTCTTGATAAACACAAAACAAAAAATGAAAAATACAAAAAGCTATAAAATGGTGTTTAATGCGTATCTTTCTTTTTTATCATTAAATTGGTATTAATGAATGACACTCATATCCATGTAAAGATTGATGTATTTTTGTTATAGCTACATGTGCATGTTTGATTTTCTAAATAACCATGACATGTTCAATGATTAGAATAATTCGATTTCTACACCTACACTTTCACTTCCACACGAATTAAATGTTGTTGTACATTTGGAGATATCTTTAATGAAATATTGGAAAGTGACTGTAAGATGAAAATTAACTAAAAATCGAAGGGATATGATGTGTTTTGCCTTGGATAAAAAATAGAGCTCAAAAGAATTGAATTGAAAAAATATAAGCATAAATGAAAAAGAAAGAAAAGAGCTACATATGAAAAATGGATACGGTCCATGGCAACGACACTACCCACGTATCCAACATAAGCTTTAAGAGTAAACTTTAGTGTCGGTGTTATACTCGTCAAGCAATGTCACCTGCCATCTAAGAGTCCTCATAGGCTATGTTTTGGGCGTGGTAACTTGAACTCATTTTTTATGAGATGGGGAAAATCAATCCTAGGTGATATCATGTTATATGGAAAAGTAGATTGGTTTTGGTTGAATTTCTTGAAAGTTCTCCTTATGTGCTTCAATGTTTAATCATCACACTTACACGATGATGTAGATGTCGTTGTTATAATATTCATTGAATTTGAAGTGCTAATTCTACGAATGTCTACATGCAAGTGTTTGTTGTAATTTATAATACTCTCTTTTTGCATGTGGTATGAAATTGACTTCGTTGTACACTTTTGATGATAACAAAAGGGGGAGAATATTTAGAAAATTTGGTTGAATGATGTGCTTAATGCTTAATGTGCCTAATAAATAATGTGAATATGTGAATATTGTCACATATTCACATTATTATGAATATGTGAATATTGTCACATATTGTGCTTAATGAATATGTGTTCAAGGGGGAGCATGAATAAAGGGGGAGCATAAGTATAGGGGAGCATGCATACATATTGAACATCATTGCATATCATTGTAATTTTATTAATTCCTCCATCTTCACACTTCCTACATCCATGTCACGATGATATTATTTGAATCGTTATTGCTCAAATTCTATATTCGTTTGTCATCATCAAAAGGGGGAGTTGTTGGATACAATGTGTAGTTGGATACAACGATCGATGACTTCGTGTTTGATGATATTTGATGTGTGTGCTAAGTGTTTTCAGAAGTGGCAAGCTCGTAAATACTCAAAGGATGACTTAGTCAAAGTGATGGAGAAATATGCAAAGAAGACTTAGTTAAAGTGATGGAGAAATTGCAACTCATTTGCAATTTGGACTTGGTCAAAGATGGAGAGATATGGAGAGATCTCATTCATATCAAAGATGGATGAACCAAATCTCATGCAAATCAATTTGTGATTACATGCAATCCAATTCAAATCCCATTTCCATTCAAATTCAAATACTATTGCAATCGAAATTCAAACTCCATATCCTATTGTGATTAGAAGAGATCCTCCATATGATTATTTCAAATCCTATTCAAGTTAGGATTCCATCCAATATCCTTCAATCATGGGATTCTATTTGATTCTAATTGATCCCCACTTCACCTATATAAACCCACATAAAGGAGAGAGAAATGAGAGCCTACGCAAAATAAAAACGAAGCCCCAAAATCAAAAGTGGCAGTCATACATCATCCTCTCCCCCTTAAATGTGCAAGTTCCAAGTCCCAAGTTCATCTATTGCACAACAAGCTTCAAGGAACCCTCTTCATTACGCAAGCAACACATTGAAGCTTCAAACTCCATTGCCCCATCTTGCAAGCTTCTTCTCCATTGCACAAACCTTGAAGCTACCCATTGCCACAACACCAAAGGGGGCTTCATCTTCACCATTGCCGCAAGTTGCCAAGAAGGGTTCTTCATCATTTGTCGCAACACTTTGGAGGCCGTAACATCTTGGGGTGCCACAACGTGGGATAGACGACAACATCTTGTCGGACAAGATCTGACTAGCACTGAACGACAGAGACGACTACATCTACACAAACTGATATTTTCTAAACATTATACTTATTTATATTCGTGTATTGTTGTGTTGAACTTTGTAGTTACTTATTTCATTCTTTTGGGGTCTTGTCTAGTTGGTGTTAGACAAGAGGGTCTTGACGATTTGGAGCTTGCCAAGAGAGAGCATTTACTAGATTGATAGTGTTTCGCACTTTGGGAAGTGCGGTACGAACTAGGTGAGAGTTGAGTTGGGCCTTGTAGCTCATTGTAGTTGTACCTGTTGGATGCAACATGTAATTGGATACAATGATCGATCTTTGTATTTGATGATAACAAATGTGTGTGAACGATTTAATGTGTGTGCTAAGTGTTTTTAGTAATGGCACTCTCGTGAATACTCAAAGAGAGACTAGCCAAAAGTGATACAACGATCGATGACTTTGTATTTGATGATAACAAATGTGGGTGAACGATTTAATGTGTGTGCTAAGTGTTTTTAGTAATGGCACTCTCGCGAATACTCAAAGAGAGACTAGCCAAAAGTGATGGAGGAATTGCTATACACACTTCAAGTGGACTAAGTCAAAGATGGAGAATATGGCTACAACAATTGGACTAAGTCAAAGATGAGAAGATAAGGAGTAAATCAATTCAAATCCACATTTGAATTGGTTCAAATCAATTGGTGCAATATTCAAATCCTAATGTCATGCAAATTGGAGACTTGGTCAAAGATGGAGAGATATGGAGAATCTCATGCAAATCAAAGGTGATTAAATGAGATCTAATTCAAATCATATAGCTACACAAATTGAATTCCATATACATTCATATTCAAACTACATGTCTTAAGAGATTTATTCAAATCCTAATCAAATTAGGATTCGTTCCAATCTCCATAAAATATGGGATTCTAATTGATTCTATCATATTCCATCCTCTCCCATATAAACACATATTCCAAGAGAGAGAGAGATTTTTAAGAGAGAGGGCAAGCAACCATAGAAGAAAATTTTCGGCCAAAACCCTAGCCATAGCCGCAGGTTTTTGCAAGGGATCCATCTATATTGCGCAACCTTCTTCTTCACATCTCATTGCAAGCAATCTCCAAGCAACTTGCCCAAAACTTCATTGCCAACTCCATAGGACTTGCCAAGGTCGCAACATCTCTCTTCCAAACCTTTCCAAGGCTGCAATACTCCAAGAGATCCTCATCTCCTACATTGCGCAAGAGTCCTCTCCATTGCAACCTCCATTGCCTTATCTCCTTGCACGAAGCTCCATTGCCTATCTTCTACATTGCAAGACAACTCCATAGCATCCTCAAAGCCTTGCGCAACTTCAAGCAAAATGCTGCAACTTGAAGAGCCATCCATTGCCAAAGCCCTTGCACAACTTGCATCCAAGGGATCTTCAACATATCAAGTGTGCAAGTCGTTGAGAGTGGATCTTCATACATTGCGCAAGCTTCCTCAAAGGGTCCAATACCAAGACTGCAACTTCTTGAGGGGATACTCCATCTAGACCGCAAGTTTCAGAGGAGGACATGATGTTGGCAACGACATCCTGTCAGATGCGATCTGAACTCAGCTGATTGACATAGACGACTTTCGCTACATAAACTGAGATTCTCTAAACTCTTTACTATTATTTTATGTATTTTATAGATCTCTGTAGGGAAAACTTTACCATTGTTACGTTTCGGGGTCTTGTCTAGTTGGTCTAGACAAGAGGGACTTGGCTAGTTGGGGCTAGCCAATAGAAATCTCTTACTAGTATTAATTATGTTGAACACGTGTGTTGTGGAGTACTGAGAGCCTGTCGAGTGTAGAGACGTAGGTCGTGCTCTAGCTTGTGGTTGTACCTGTCGCATAATTAATATAGTATCTACTTTGGGGTTGGACGTAGGTCGTTGGGATGACCGAACCAGGGTAAATCTGTTGTGTATCTGTGTTTACTTATTATTTACTCTGCATGTGCTTATAACTGCGTGTGATTGTTTGTGGATTGCAAGAATATTTTTATTAGCCTATTCACCCCCTCCATCTAGGTTATTATCCAAATCCAACAAGTGGTATCAGAGTCAGTATAGATGATCTAGTCTAGATTTTTAGATGACGATGAATGTATCTGATTCTGCATTTGCTGAAGGTCAGTCTATAGCATGTCCCCCTAAATTTAATGGAGTTGATTTTGCATATTGGAAGGCTAGGATGAAAATCTATCTACTGTCTGTAGATAATGATGTGTGGGATATTGTTGAAAATGGTTATAATCCACCCAATATTAAAATTGAAGACACCATAATGATTAAGCCTAAAGATAAATGGGATGCCGCTGATAAAAAGCTGTATTCTTTAAATGGCAAAGCTATGAATTTGCTTATATACTCTCTTGATAAATCAGAGTTTAATCGTATCTCACATTATTTAACTGCGTAGGAAATATGGCATACGCTAGAGGTGACGCATGAGGCAACGTCACAAGTGAAGGAGTCTAGACTTGCCCTGCTGAGCACAGAATACGAGAGCTTCCGCATGCTTCCATCAAAATCCATTTCAGCGATGTTTGCGAGGTTCACCGACATCGTCTACAAGTCTAGCTCCGTCAGTATGCCATACTCTAGCCTTGAACAAGTGAAGAAAATCTTAAGGGCACTGCCAAATTCGTTCAGGCCTAAAGTCACTACCATCCAAGAAGCCAAAGATCTATCACAGATGAGGGTGTAGGACTTGATAGGTAATTTAATGTCCCACGAGCTTGAGCTGCAGAATATAGAGACTAGAGAGAAACCATAGGCGAAAGAAAAAGAAGCAAACCCACTAGATCTTCAAGCTAGAGATGCTTATGAAGATGAAGATGAGAACATAGCGCTAATGGTCAGAAACTTCAGAAAGTTCATCAAAACCAAGCAAGAAAGAGCAGAAATGGAACCCAGGTTTAACCGTTCTATTAACTCTAATTCTGCTAAAAATTCCTCTGATCAAATTGCTACTCAAAAAAATTATGTGTTATAAATACATGAACAGAGGACACTTGATGAGAAACTGCCCACAAGAAACGGCTAATGTTGCAGACAAGAAAGGAAAAGCTGTGGTGAGAACGTGAGACATGAATAGCGAAGATGAGGATGAGGAGCATGAAGTTGGTATCAATATTGCTCTGATGGAAAAACACGATGAGGTAATTTCAGGTACTAAAGCTGAACTTCTTATTATCTGTAAAGAGATGCAAGATAAAATTGTAGAGCTAGAATCAACCGCAGATGACTATAGAGATAGTAACTTTGAATTGCAACAAGAAAATTGTGATTTCTTTAAAGAAGTTGAAAGCCTGAAAGAAGGACTTGTAACGCTACTATTAATTTGCTTAAAAAGGAGAAAGCTCACATGCCTGAAAATACTGAATGTCTCTCTTGTCCATCTTTGATAAATGAGATTAGCATGCATAAGCAAGATCTGATTAAACTTAAAACTGGAAATGAATTGCTTACTAAAAAGATTAGCATGCTAAATCATGAGCTTAAAGAAAAATGATTTCTTTTGAAAAGAAAGAAGAGGAAAACAAGAGAGCTTTTCATTAGTAAATGCACTTTGATTGTGAATGAGAATCCTATCTTGAAATCCAAAGTCACCAATCTAGAATTGTCATTAAAGAGATTTTCCATAGGAAAACAGAATTTGGCTATTATTCTTGGAAATCAATTATAAGGCAATAATAGATGTGGGCTTGGATTTGGTTCTAAAAATGTTGAAAAGCCTAAGTACAAGAAATTTCACAATGTGACAAGGAATGCTAAAAAATGTTTAAGTGCTTTACTTGTGATTGTGTTGGTCCTACTTCATATCATTGCAAATATAGGAACATCAATATTAAATTCAAGCAAATATGGGTTCCTAAATCTTTGATGACTAATATGAGTGAACCTTGTTGGACTCCAAGGTCACACATAACATCAGCTGTATAGGTAAGATGGAGATTTCGCGAGGTGTTATGGATTGAATGTTTCATTATTTAGCTCCTTAGCCAAACGACGACGCGAATATATATCTTTTCTTTGAACTTAATGCATACCTTCATATCATTTTTTTGCATTTTTTGTGTGCTTGACTTTTTTATTTTGTGTGCTTGTTTGATTGATTCTTAGTTTGCTTTAGTTGATTACAAAGAAAACTCAAAAAAATGAAAAAGTCAAAAAAAAATGGTGCTTAATGTCTTTCTTTTCCTTTGAATCATTCAAGTAATATTAATGAATGATAATTTATATCCTTGTAGAAATCATTGTATTACTGTTATAGCTACATACGCATGTTAGACTTTTATAACTAGCTTTGACATGTTTAATGAATTGAATAATATGATTTCTACACCTACACTTTCACTTCCACGTATATTGAATATTGTTGCACAATTGGAGATTCTTTTATGAAATGTTGGAAAGTGAATGTAGGTTGAAAATAACTGAAAATCTAAGGGATATGATGTGTATTTGCCATGGATAAAAATTGAGCTCAAAAGAATTGAATATAAAAAATACACGAATATTGCTCTGTATGAAAAATAGATACAATTCATGACAAGTACACTACCCATAGTATCCAACATATGCTTTATAGGTAATCTTTAGCATTGGTATTATACTCGTCAAGCAATGCCACCCCCACATCTAAGAGTCCTTATAGGCTATGTTTTTGGGATGTGGTATCTTGAACTCATTTTTAATGAGGTGGGGAAAATCAATCCTAGATGATTTAACGTTTTACGGAAAATGTGGATTGTTTTTTGTTGTAATTCTTAAGAGTTTCTCCCTTTATGCTTCAATTATTTAATCATCACACGTACACAATGGTGTAGAAGTTTATGTTACACTTTTCATTGAATTTGAAGTGCTTATTTTAAGAAAATTGACATGCAAGTGCTAGTTGTAATTTATAATACTCTATTTTTGCGTGTGACATGAATTAGATTTCGTTTACACACTTTTGATGATAACAAAAGGGGGAGAAAATGTTGAGAAAGATTTGAATGATTTGGTGTGTGCATTAATACTCAAAGATGCTTAATGAATATGTGAATATTTGTGCAAGGGGAAGCATAAATAAAGGAGGAGCATGCATACATGTTTGAATGCTTGAAACATCATTGTTGCATGCTTGTATTCTTGCACATCATTGCCATACTTGTTGCATATTGCATACTGATCGACCCCGGGCGTACACCCAAAAGTGCGACCGTGTAGTTTTACCGCAAGCGCACGGTGTAGCGGCGAGCGGGTTATCGAACATAGGGAGGACGAATGAAAGTGCTTGCTCCGAACAACCTGGCTATTAAGAACGGAAAAGAGAGAATTTGTCTTTGGCGATCCTGTCACAATCGTCAGACAAAGTACGGATATATCAAATCAAATAAAGGACGCCTAGGGAATGGGGAATCCCCCCTACTCACCGTATCTCGTCAATGTGATTCGTTGGCATCAAAATTGCTAGAATAGAATCTCGGATGAACTAGTTGCAACTGAATGTAAAACCTAGCTCACGCTCTCGCGCTGTTGCCGGTCTATAGCTATCCTAGGTTTGGGTCCAATCTCTTGCAAACCCTAGCCTAGGCAAGCTAGCATTAGGATCAACATCATCGTTCAATCGCGCCCCGAGCCCACTCTCATGCAAACTCGGGCCACGACCTAGGTTGGGATAGTTCCTACCCGTCCAATCTCTTACAAACGGGTATCGACATGGAATTGCAACCGAGAACCCTAGTATCGGTCCAATCTCTTGCAAACCGACACTACGGAAACTCAATTTCAACCCAATTCGGATTTCTAGGGTTTCCTATCGAATTGGGATCCAATCTCTTGCAAATCCCAATCGGTATGAACTCCTAGCCATCCGTAATAAATCGATCCCAATCTAACCCTAATAGCAATTCTAGCAATATTTCTACCAATTCATCACAAATAAGAAATTGGGCTCGTATGGTTCATCCCCACGCCCCAAGACGTATAGACTACTCACGATTCATATCATCAATGCAAGAATAAACAATTGAAATCACAAGAGAATTCATCACAATATTCAAATAATCAATAAAAATGAGATTTTTAATGGAGAGGGAGACAACCCAATAGAGTTCTTCCAAGAATCCAACAAAAATAAACCTTTCTCTCCTCTCCAATCACAAAATTCTAAAGCTAAAAAGTTTAATCTAAAAAGCTGCAAAAAGTAAAGAGAAAAGCCCTCTAACCTAGGTTAAAAACAGGGGTTAAATACCCCCCAAAATCGTCCAAAAAACTGTGACCAAAATGCCCCTGCACAGCCTGAAAATCGCAATTTTCGCTACAGGCAGCGCGTCACACTCGGCCGAGTGACAAAAGTCGCTCGGCCGAGTGGCAAACCCTGAGAATTTCCAGTAAGTCTTGGTCTTCGGGGGTCTTCACTTCGGGGGCGGCTCGGCCGAGTGAGTTGTCGTCACTCGGCCGATGGCTTCTATGTACTCGGGCGGTCGGCATTTTCCACTCGGCCGAGTGGGTCTTCTGAAGCTCAGGCAGACGAAAAACAGTAAGTTGGCACTTTTTGATGGGCTTCGTCTGAGTGCCACTCGGGCGGACGGGGTCTCGTCACTCGGTCGATGTGGCTTCCGACGCTCGGCCGAATGCACACATAAAACGTGTCCGATCTGGTCGGCCGAGCGGTGTCTCGCTGGTCGGCTGAGTGACTCATTCACTCGGCCGAGTGAGACACCAAAAATGCCCAAACAGCTTGTTTTGGCCTCCTCGTCGCTCCTGTGACGTTCTTTCTTCTTCCGCTCCTCTTCAACAGCAAAATACCCCTCGGGGAAGTCATCGGTGACACTCTGGAGTAGGCATATCAGGGGATCACTCCAAATCGCTCCAAATCTCCTGAAATACGACAAAAACAACAAATCGTGAAAAGCATCGCAATTTTGTCGATATATCGTGAAAAACGTGATTTGGGCGATCTAAATGGCATGCAATCATGCGGAAAAAAGGTGTAAAATAAGGAGTGATCAAAATCCCCCAAGCTTACCTCTTACTCGTCCTCGAGGAAGATAAGTAAAAGGCGAACCCGGTGGATTCAGAAAACGAAAACGACGAAAAAATGAAAAACGAAAAACGAAGAAAAACGAAGAATGAAGAACGAAGAAAAACGAAAAACGAAGTAAAAATGAAGAAGAAAGAAGGAAGCGAAGAGGGAAGCTGCTAGATCATTTTCTCAGGACGTGGGTTTTTCTTACTCATATAACATGCACCGAATGAAAAACACATGTCAAAGAATTTTATTTCGATATCATAGTATAATGGTGCAAATAGAAATAGAAAACCGAAGAATAATGATATAACATGAAAACGGAATAATTCTAGAATTAACATCGTCTGAATCACTTAAAGCGGTATACAATATCGCAGATCACACACTTTTCAATTGAACGCTTTCTAAGAGGAGTATAAGAATATCACGCAATAGAATAGAAAGAATAGAAAAGTGTGGATTTCATGAAATGAGTGCTAGGCATAGATTTCTGGATTTCGTAAAGCTAAAACGATCTCACCGAGTATAGAACATTACTTAGCCTAGGTTGTCGTGCAACGTCAAGTAGTCACTCTCTCACACATCATTGGATTCCCTCCCCAAAGCTTATCTATAAGCGTGGTGGCATACAAAAACAATATTTACATCCCCCTTTTTTATGAAGCTCCAAAAGTAATGAAAATAAAAACAAAAAGAGAGAAGAAAGAGAGAACATGAGATGGGATCGTTTATTGAGATTCTTTTCTCTTTTCTTTTCTTTTTCTTTTCTTCTCTTTTTTTTGTTTTTTTTTCTTTTCTTTTCAAATAGCATATATACACAATGATCCCAAATCAAAGAGAAATAATGATATACAAGAATTTTTCTTTTTCTTTCGTTGGTTTTGGGAAATTTGGAGCTTAGGAATTAATAGCGGGGGAAATGCCATATAATAGAATCGCTAAGGGGAGATTCACCAATGATTTTTAAAATAGAGAATTGATGTTCAAGATATGTGGAGAAAGAAATAAATATGTCTCTCAGTTCACTCTATAAGACGTGCACGACAACTTCAGCATGGTAATCTAATCTACTCAGTTTCGATCACAAAAAAGCTAACTAATCCAGATTTATCATTGCTAACATCATTTAATCATCCTGAAGTGAAATGTACAAATCATGCATATAGAAGTGATATAGGAAAAGAAAACGATACTCCAGATATAAGCATTCAATGCGTGAATCTTGGTGTGTTTTCTGCGATGGCATACATATGAATATTCAGACTCAGCTAATAATAAAATTTCATCCATTTTCATGTGGGAAAGTGTGGGTTACTATCTCTAAATGCAAGGCAAATCACAGCATATGATATCAGAAATAAAATCTAAGACATGACAAATATAGCATGCATATAGAGAAATCTAACTCCACGTCATCATCATCATAGAAAAGTCATCTCTAGCATGAGATGAAAAAAAGAAATAAAGATAAAGAGGGAAAATAAAACTATTTACAATGCAGCACACAGAGAAATAAGAAAAACGTGATGCATGGTAAAATAAAAGAAAAAATGTTGAAAATAAGTGCAAAAGCGGAAAATGGCGTGAAAAAAACTAAAAAAACCTAAACCTAAAGGTGGTAAATCGAAAAGAATGTGAGAACTCACTCCCCCAAGCTAAATGGCACAGTGTCCTCAATGTGCAAAGTGTGGCACACCGAGAGACGTGTAATGTGAGGGGTAGGTGAGGATGCATGCATGGGGAAAAAAGAAAATAAAAATAATGAAATGAAAAATATGATGCGGACATGGTGCATGCAGATACAGGAGTGATACAGATATAAAGGTGTGACACCAAAAACTCTCACTCTCTTCCAAAAAAGATATATAAAGATATAAACAAATTGTGAATCCAAAAACAGTGAGGGGAGGGGGTGGTGGGCAAAATGCATCAGGACCCAGCAGAAACGGGCAGCACAACGGCAAAAAGAATAAATGGCATCAAGGGTGCCTAAGAGGGTGGAGCTACGCCGTCTCCGTCCTGAGGCGGAGGTGGTGGTGGTGGTGGGTGAGGTACAGTCTGCTGAGCGGGTGTGGGTGTGGAAGTGGAAGCAGGCTGGGTGTGTGTGGTAGTGGGGGTGGGAACCTGCTGGGTGGGTACGCGAGGGAGCCGCTCTAGAACCTGGGTGAGGCAGTAGTGAATGTGCGGGAGTAGGTCAAAGCGGCGAGCCATATCGGTGACGGTGGCAGACAAGGTCCTAAGGTCACCTCTGAGACCACTCACCGCCCCCTCGAGAGCACGAATGCTCTGAAGTATAGTGTCGGGGGGAGGTGGTGCAGAGGGACGCACCGGTCTGTGCTGTGCAGGACGAGGCTGGCGTACTCGGGTGGCGTAGGTGATGGGCTCAGCAGGTAAGTGGACGAAAGGTGATGTGCTCGCAAGTGTGGGCCTGGCCTCAGTGCGAGGCTGGGCAGGACGGTAAGAAGTGGAGGCAGCAGCAACGAAAGAGGAGTATAAAAGCAGCAACGAGGCGGCCAAAGAGGTCGGCGACACAGAAGTGTGGACAGACACCGCGACGCTCTCAGGAAAAACTACTGCGGTGGAGACAGAGGCTGTGACCACGGTCTCTATGGCGGCAGCAAAAGAGGGCTCTCCGCACTCAACTATAGTCAGAGGGCGCTCGGGAAGTGCAGAGGAAACGGGCTCAACGGACAGAGGGCCAGTGGTGGTGGGCGTGGAGGTAGTGGAAGTGGTCGTAGGCGTGGAAACAGTGGAGGTGGGCTCAGCGAGGGTACTCCCGACACTGACAGAAGTGTGGACAGAGGTGTCGGGAGCAGCAGAAATATCAGGGATAGGCTGAGGGGCCACGGGGTCAACAGGGGCAGCGGGCTCAGCAGGGGCAGCGGGGTCAGCGGGTGCAGCGTGGGCAGCGTGGGCCTGCTCAGCCTCCTCGGCCTCGAGCACGTAGGCAGCGGGGATCAGAAGAACCATCGCCGGAAGCCAGTCCACCTGTGCTGGTGCAATTTGAGTCCGAGCTGGGCTCGGAAGGATCATGTAATCTGCACCATATGGACCGTGCAACCAAACCCAGTGCCGCTGACCGTGTGGACGCAGCATCTTCATCCGGGCCATGACATCAATAGACAGTGAAGTGGGGCCCGGTGCTCGTCGCAGGTCATCAGGAAAGTCCTCGCCGGTCATCAGGGCGAGCAAGGTGATCAGACCGCCACAGCATATCAGTGAGCGAGCGCCCACCGATACGATGATGCGGTCCAAAAACCATCTCGTGACATCAATCACGACGGCGGGGACCAGATCGTCACTATCCCTAGCTAGAACTCTGGGACGCGTCATCGCGTAGAGCATATAGAGCTCCGGCGTGGACATCGTCCCAGGCTCATACCTCGCCAAAAAGGTAGTCGCCATGAGGCGCTGAGCTATGCGGAGGCAGGGATGGACGATGGCCGAGGCCTTGGCCCTACTAGGGTCAAAGGCAGCGTGAAGACCTGTAATCCGGGCCCAGAAAGCGCCGGCGTCGAAGTAAGGTGGGGGATGTGAGTGGGGGCGTAACCACGGTCGGCCCCGGGGACATCGGGCCACGAGAAGAAGGCTCTCATCATACCGAGAGTGACCTGGCACTCCCGGTCCATGAACCGAAACGAGCATCCCTCGTCGGTCTGGGCGATCGAACTAAGCACCTCAAGTGTCAGACGGATAAACGTGTCCGTCGACACCTGGAAGAAATCTCACCAGCCCACGTTGTCATACAACGTGAGCATCCCCTCGAGTACCCCCAGGCGTCCTAGGTCTACAAGGTGTGCGAACCTGGAGGGTACGATCGAGCGCTGGGAAATGCGCTCGAAAGCGACGCGGTGTGCATCGTTCCGAAACGTAATCCCCAGCGGCCCGATAAGTGGAGCCGGTGGTGGTGGCTGTGGAGCGGCAGGGAGTGGATGTGCGGGGTGAATGGGCTGTGCGGGCTCTGCAGGCTGTGCGGGGTGTGCGAGGCCTGCAGGCTGTGCAGGGTGAACGGGGTGTGGCGGTGTAGGCGGAGGAGAGTCTTCCACCTCGTGGGAGGGGCCGGGCTCATTCGACCGCTTCCGCTTGGCGGAAGCTCTCCGGGTGCGTGGCCATGTCTGGGGCGGCATGTGGGCCCCGAGTGCTCACCAAAAAACGTGAAAAGTGCGGTGTGCGTAAAATAAAGGAAAGAATATACCACGACACGCCGCGAGAGCAAAGTAATGGAAGCGTGCAAAGGCGACGCCTCCACGTAGCCCAAATCAGTCCCCGGAAGCTCCCCTGGACTCCCCTAAGCTCCCAAATATAACCGGAGCTCGGCCGGAGTTGTGGCCGCCGGCGGCGACTCGGGCGGAGGCGCGGCGGGCTCGGCCGGCGAAGGGTGGCTGAGCGGCGGCAGCGGATGAGAGATCGGGTGAGTGGGGGAGAAGCTGCGGGCGAGGGAAGTCGAGCGGGCGTGAATTTGGGATTTTTGATCGTTTCGAAAAACGCGCCCCCGTGCCCCTTTTTATAGCAAAAGTTACGACTCGGCCGAGTGACTAGGTCGCTCGGCCGAGTAACTCAACGGAAAAATTCCTCCCCGCTTATGCTTCGGCCGAGTGGCCTTGCCACCCTCGACCGAGTGGAGTAAGTCCATTCGGCCGAGTGGCTCAAGCTACTCGGCAAGACTCGCCCTAGGAGCGTATCGGTTTTACTCGGCTGAGTGAAAATATATACTCGGCCGAATAGCAGTTATACTGAAATCAAGAAAAGAAACAGAGAGTTGGGTACAGTAGACTTCCCTCGTTCGTGAGCGGCTCGGCCGGACGAACTTGTGTGCTCGGCCGAGTGACTAGTATGCTCGGCCGAGTGAACCTTGTTTTCTGCTTTTTGGCTTCGTTTGGGCTCTAAACTCTGTTTTTCTTCCTCCATTCGATTTCATCTTCCTCCTAAGCATCGAGCGCCTTCCTGGAGCGCTCCTCGTCGCCTTGTTCATCCTCCTAATGATGGGTACTTCGTTCTCCTCTCCTGTCAAAGAAAAATAGGACCCGTTATCACGAAATTTTTGGGCGAACGACTCAAAACACTAAAAATTTCTAAAACAAAAATAAAGGAAAAGTAAAAAGAAAGCTATAACCGTCGGGTTGCCTCCCGACAAGCGCTCGTTTAAGGTCGTGAGCTCGACCCCCTTTGATTTTCAATTAATGCGGGATGTTTGGTGCATATGAGATGCACCCGTCAAATTTTCCGGGGAGAACGCTTGGATTCGGAAGTTGCGGCGGCATGTTCTCCCTCGGTGGTCTCTCGTCTCGAATAGTGTTGGGGGGTGGCTCCCCCAAGCTAGCGCTTGCTCCGGTCTTCGGCTTCACCGGTGACACCGATTTCCGTATCGGCGGAGCTTTCTTCGGAGACTTCATCTTCGAGAGCTTGCAGAGCTCTCGAATCCTTGCGACATCAGCGTCGCCTTCATCAATGTTCATGGAGAGGTCGGGGGAATGCTCCATCATCTCTTCTTGGTCCAAATCCGGCTCCTCCTCAAAATCTTCTTTGAATAGAGCGCCGATCGAATGGGGGATCGCCTCCTCAATAACCTCGTCAAGGAGGTCCATATAGTCCAGCTCCTCGTGATAAGGCATGTGTTTCATTGCCTTGGGAATATGAAGCTCCACCTCGATGTTGCCGACATTCAATGTTAGAGTTCCTTCACGTACGTCGACAATGACACCGGCGGTGGCGAGGAACGGGCGTCCAAGTATTAGCAACGTGTCTCCCTCCTCCTTAACATCCATGATCACGAAGTCACATGGCAAACATATGCCCCCGGGGACTTGTAGCGGGATGTCCTCTGCGATCCCTACCGGCCTTGTGATCCATCCATCAGCTAGTTGTATCCGCATGTCGGTAGGCTTCAATTTCGTGCCGGTATTTAGCCTTAGGAACATAGAGAGAGGCATGAGGCTAACACTAGCCCCTAAGTCCACCAACGCCTTTTGTAGAGGGACGCCGTCCAAGGTGCAAGGAATTCGAAAATTCCCTGGATCTTTGAATTTAGCCGGCTCCTTCTCTCTCTTGGTGAACTAAGAGCCCTCCTTGGTGAGCATAATTTTCTCCTTCCTCTTTCTTCCCGAAATCAAATCCTTTAAAAATTTAGCGTATGTCGGGATTTCCACGATGGCGTCGAGGAAAGGAATGTTGAGGCTAACCCCTCTCAGATACTCGAGAAACTTTGCTAGCCTTTTCTCCATTTTTGCCCTAGCAAGCCTCTTGGGGAATGGGACCGGTGGCATAAAACGCCTCTCTTCAATCAATTGCTCCGCTCTAGATTTCTCCTTTTCTTGCGGCTCTTTCTCCCTCTCAACTTCAACTACCGGCTCAATTGGCTCTACATTCTCCTCCACGGGCTCCTCGGTAGGAATCATGGCAGGGGTGGTATCCTTCCCGCCTCTAGTTGTAACGGCAACCATGGCATTGATGTGGCCGGTGTTGCCCCGTGGGTTTTGCTCGGGTTGCGCCGACAATTGTTGAGTATTTCGATTGAGCAACGCCAATTGCTCCGAGATTTGAGCCACAACGGTTGTAAGGGAGTCTTGGCCCGCCTTCAAGGAAGCATTGACCTTCTTTTGCTCGACCATAAACTCCTCCACTCTAGCTTCAAAGTCGGATCGTTGTTGAGCGTGTGGAGGGTTTTGATTTCTCCACCCTTGATTGTATCCGGGCGGCCTATAGGGTGGAACTTGTTGCTTCGGTGGGAAATTTTGTTGTGGAGGCCCCCTCGGTGGATAGTGTTGTTGTTGTTGTTGTTGTTGTCGAGCTTGTTGAGGTGGTTGTTGCGGCGGGTTTAAAGCTCCTTCATTGTTGGCATAAGAGAAACCGGGATGGTTTCTAGTGGTCGGATTGGCCCAATATCCTTGGTTCCCCGCGACATATTGAACTTGCTCCAAGGATCCCTCTCCTTGCTCTCCTCCCAAATACATAGCTTGAGATTGGTCTTGCCAATCACACATTTGATTCGTTGGTGCGGATATGGAAGGGGTTCCTTGGGGCTCCGTGATATACTTCTCCAATCTCTCCACCACCTTGTGGAGAGAATCAAACTTGTTCGTCAGCTCCGCTACGGCCTTTGCCTCATAGATGCTAGTTGGCTTCAAGGAGGACGTAGAGTGTCCTCGCTCATCGCCCCATTGTTGATTATTTGAGGCCATCTCCTCAATTAGGGCCGTAGCTTCGTCGGGAGTCTTTGATAAGATGGCACCATTTGCCGCGGCATCAATAATTTGCTTGGTCCCCGGTTGGAGACCATTGTAGAAGCTATGCACTAGCTCCCAATCTTCAATGCTATGGTGGGGGCACTGGTGCTGGAGGTCTTTGAAACGCTCCCAAGCCTCGTAGAGTGTCTCTTGGGGTCCTTGCTTGAAGGACATAGGAGCACTCCGAATCTTTACCGTCTTGGAGGGCGGATAGAACTTGTCAATGAACGCACTCGCCAACTCGTCCCATGTGGTAAAGACTACCTCAGCTTGCGTCCTCAACTAATAAAGTGCTTATCCTTTAATGTGAAGGGGAAGAGGCGCAGTCTGATGGCATCGATGGAGACCCCCGTCATCTGAAATGTGGCGCACTTCGACAAAAATAGCTGGATGTGGTAGTGGGGATTTTCATGGGCATTCCCATGAAATGGATCCTGCTGCATCAGAACCACTAGTCCAGTCTTCAGCTCAAAATTCTTGTCAGCCGCCAACTCCGGCATGACAATGGATGAGGTCGTAGAAGAGGTCTTAGGCCGAAGCCTATCTCGAATAGAAATAATCCTCGCCATTCTTGCCGCTAATTGTTCCGCAGTTTTCGGGTTGGTCATAAACCTCCCTTCCGGATCTTGTCTTCTCTCCGCTCTGATTCTCCGCGCAGTACGCTCAATCTCGGGATCAAATAATATAGCTTCAGGGTCCGCCGTTGATCTTGTGTTCATGCACGGGAAAACAAAGTTTCAAAGAAGTGATTAGCACAATGGAAGGGTTAGACAAAAATAAAGAAATAAAACAAAAAGAAAGAAATAGCTAGGGTGGTAAGATCAAACGCAATCGCCTCCCCGGCAACGGCGCCAAAAACTTGATCGACCCCGGGCGTACACCCAAAAGTGCGACCATGTAGTTTTACCGCAAGCGCACGGTGTAGCGGCGAGCGGGTTATCGAGCACAGGGAGGACGAATGAAAGTGCTTGCTCCGAACAACCTGGCTATTAAGAACGGAAAAGAGAGAATTTGTCTTTGGCGATCCTGTCACAATCGTCAGACAAAGTACGGATATATCAAATCAAATAAAGGACGCCTAGGGAATGGGGAATCCCCGCTACTCACCGTATCTCATCAATGTGATTCGTTGGCATCAAAATTGCTAGAATAGAATCTCGGATGAACTAGTTGCAACTGAATGTAAAACCTAGCTCACGCTCTCGCGCTGTTGCCGGTCTATAGCTATCCTAGGTTTGGGTCCAATCTCTTGCAAACCCTAGCCTAGGCAAGCTAGCATTAGGATCAACATCATCGTTCAATCGCGTCCCGAGCCCACTCTCGTGCAAACTCAGGCCACGACCTAGGTTGGGATAGTTCATACCCGTCCAATCTCTTGCAAACGGGTATCGACATGGAATTGCAACCGAGAACCCTAGTATCGGTCCAATCTCTTGCAAACCGACACAACGGAAACTCAATTTCAACCCAATTCGAATTTCTAGGGTTTCATATCGAATTGGGATCCAATCTCTTGCAAATCCCAATCGGTATGAACTCCTAGCCATCCGTAATAAATCGATCCCAATCTAACCCTAATAGCAATTCTAGCAATATTTCTACCAATTCATCACAAATAAGAAATTGGGCTCGTAGGGTTCATCCCCACGCCCCAAGATGTATAGACTACTCACGATTCATATCACCAATGCAAGAATAAACAATTGAAATCACAAGAGAATTCATCACAATATTCAAATAATCAATAAAAATGAGATTTTTAATGGAGAGGGAGACAACCCAATAGAGTTCTTCCAAGAATCCAACAAAAATAAACCTTTCTCTCCTCTCCAATCACAAAATTCTAAAGCTAAAAAGTTTAATCTAAAAAGCTGCAAAAAGTAAAGAGAAAAGCCCTCTAACCTAGGTTAAAAACAGGGGTTAAATACCCCCCAAAATCGTCCAAAAAACTGTGACCAAAATGCCCCTGCGCAGCCTGAAAATCGTAATTTTCGCTACAGGCAGCGCGTCGCACTCGGCCGAGTGACAAAATTCGCTCGGCCGAGTGGCAAACCCTGAGAATTTCCAGTAAGTCTTGGTCTTCGGGGGTCTTCACTTCGGGGGCGGCTCGGCCGAGTGAGTTGTCGTCACTCGGCCGATGGCTTCTATGTACTCGGGCGGTCGGCATTTTCCACTCGGCCGAGTGGGTCTTCTGAAGCTCAGGCAGACGAAAAACAGTAAGTTGGCACTTTTTGATGGGCTTCGTCTGAGTGCCACTCGGGCGGACGGGGTCTCGTCACTCGGCCGATGTGGCTTCTGACGCTCGGCCGAATGCACACATAAAATGTGTCCGATCTGGTCGGCCGAGCGGTGTCTCGCTGGTCGGCCGAGTGACTCCTTCACTCGGCCGAGTGAGACACCAAAAATGCCCAAACAGCTTGTTTTGGCCTCCTCGTCGCTCCTGCGACGTTCTTTCTTCTTCCGCTCCTCTTCAACAGCAAAATACCCCTCGGGGAAGTCATCGGTGACACTCTGGAGTAGGCATATCGGGGGATCACTCCAAATCGCTCCAAATCTCCTAAAATACGACAAAAACAACAAATCGTGAAAAGCATCGCAATTTTGTCGATATATCGTGAAAAACGTGATTTAGGCGATCTAAATGGCATGCAATCATGCGGAAAAAAGGTGTAAAATAAGGAGTGATCACATACATATTACATACATCCTCCATCTTCACACTTCACACACACATATCACGATGAAATCATATGAATCGTTATTGCTCAAATCTTATATTAGTTTGTCATCATCAAAAGAGGGAGATTGTTGGATACAATGTGTAGTTGGATACAACGATCGAAGACATCGTGTTTGATGATAACAAACTAGTGTGAACGATTTAATGTGTGTTCTACGTGTTTTCAGGAATGGCACTCTCACGAATACTCAAAGAGAGACTAGTCAAAAGTGATGGAGGAATTGCGATACACACTTCAAGTGGACTAAGTCAAAGATGGAGAATATGGCTAAACAATTGAACTAAGTCAAAGATAAGAAGATAAGGAGTAAATCAATTCAAATCCACATTTGAGTTGGTTCAAATCAATTGGTGCAATATTCAAATCCTAATGCCATGCAAATTCGAGACTTGGTCAAAATGGAGAGATATGAAGAATCTCATGGAAATCAAAGGTGATTAAATGAGATCTAATCAAATCCTATAGCTACACAAATTGAATTCCATATCCATTCATATTCAAACTCCATATCCTAAGAGATTTATTCAAATCCTAATCAATTTAGGGTTCCTTCCAATCTCCATCAAATACGGGATTTTAATTAATTCTATCATATCCCATCCTCTCATATATAAACCCATATTCCAAGAGATAGATTATTGTGAGAGAGGGCAAGCAACCATAGAAAAAAATTCGGCCAAAACCCTACCCATAGCCTCAAGTTTTTGCAATGGATCCATCTATATTAAGCAACCTCCTTCTTCCCATCTCATTGCAAGCAATCTCCAGGCAACTTGCCCAAAACTCCATTGCCAATTCCATATGACTTGCCAAGGCCGTAACATCTCTCTCCCAAGCCTTCTCAAGGCCGCAATACTCCAAAAGATCCTCATCTCATATATTGCGCAAGAGTCCTCTCCATTGCAACCTCCATTGCCTCATCTCCTTGCACAAAGCTCCATTGCCTATCTTCTCCATTGCAAGACAACTCCATAGCATCCTTAAAGCATTGCGCAACTTCAAGCCAAAGGCCGCAAATTGAAGAGCCATCCATTGCCAAAGCCCTTGCGCAACTTGCATCCAAGGGATCTTTAACATATCAAGTGTGCAAGTCATAGAGAGGGGATCTTCATACACTGCGCAAGCTTCCTCAAAGGGTCAAAGACCAAGGCCGCAACTTCTTGAGTGGATACTCCATCTAGGTCGCAAGTTTCAGAGGAGGACGTGACATTGGCGACAACATCCTGTCAGATGCGATCTGACCTGAGCTGATTGACAGAGACAAATGCTGCTACACAAACTGAGATTCTCTAAACTCTTTACTATTATTTTATGTAGTTGTATAGATCTCTGTAAGTGAAACTTTACCATTGTTATGTTTTGGGGTCTTGTCTAGTTGGTCTAGACAAGAGGGACTTGGCTAGTTGGGGCTAGCCAATAGAAAGCTCTTACTAGTATTAATTATGTTGAACATATGCGTTGTGGGGGTACTGAGAGCCTATCGAGTGTAGAGACGTAGGTCGTGCTCTAGCTTGTGGTTGTACATGTCGTATAATTAATATAGTATCTGCTTTGGGTGCTGGACGTAGGTCGTTGGGACGACCGAACCAAGGTAAATCTGCTGTACATCTGTGTTTGCTTATTATTTACTCTGCCTGTGCTTATAACTGCAAGTGATTGTTCGTGGGTTGTACGAATATTTTTATTAGCCTATTCACCCCCTCCCTCCTCTAGGCTACGATCCAGATCCAATAGTACCCAGTAACATATTAATGCAAGTATCTGCTTTGGGACTGGAGTAGGCCGTTTGGACGACCGAACCAGGGTAAATCTGATGTGCACACTGTGATTATGTTTATTACCTTGCATCTTATTATTTGTGTTGTATAACTGCCTATGATTTCATGTGTTTGCACGAATATTTTTATTAGCCTATTCACACGCATACCCCTTAGGCTTAAATCCAGATCCAACAAAGGCCTTCAGGTATCTCGAGGCTGCCTTAGGCGTCATGTCAAAGAATTCGTCTCCACTCATCCTTTCTTAGAACTCCTGCACGTGCACTTGTAGTCCTTTGTAAAAAAATTAAGGAGACAGACCATGTTAATGTAATGCTACAGACATCCAAGCAACAACAGCTCATTAAACCTCTCCCAAACTTGACAAAAAGTCTCTCCATCAAATTGAGCAAATTTCGAACTCTGTTGCATAAATACTTGCCTCTGCATCGCCTGATCCCTGAAATTTGGAAATAAAATTCGTAGGAATTCAGCTTGAAAAGATAACCAAGTTGATGATGATTCATGAGGTAAAGCATAAAACCAATACATAGCATAATCTCTCAAAGAATGCTGGAAATATTTAAGAAATAATCGATCAATGTGTGTATTCACACCAAACAAAGAGCGGCATATCGTTTCAAACTTTTACAAATGTAAATGTGGGTTCTCCTCCTCTGTACCATGGAAAACTGGTAGGACTTGAATCAACCTAAAAGTAAAGTCTGAAATGAATGTGTCACTATCCATAATATTTTTAAATTTGTAAATTTTAAAGAAAATAAAATGAATCGATATGTGTAAAATAAATAAATAGAACGACTCACACTAAACACTCTAACCAAAATTTCAAAAATCAATCAAACATGATAATTGTAGAAACCTATTGTCCCGGCAAAGGCACCAAAAAATTTCAAAATAATGCAACTCCTAAGCACAGGAGGTCAAGAAGTAATAAATCTGATGAGTCCGGAGTCGGATTCCACAGGGACAATTCGTTCTAAAATTATGCAAGTTTAGTCGATTAAGGAAAGTAGATGGCGAGAAAAGATACGTCTCAAGCTACAAAATTGGATGGTAGGATATGTGGTGCGAGATGTGATATAGGATTCACTAACGTTGGTTTGCCTATTTGGGAAAGAGATTGGAGAATTTGTTTGTAATATAGGGTCATCTATGGATTTTTTTTAATTGTGGTTTCAATGTCAATCGTGTATCCTTTTGAAGAACATCCCTTTTGGGGAGTGCACAATGATGATATAACTCAATAGTGAACCTTATGGGCTTGCACCGTCGAAAGATGCCCTTATTGGGGTTAAACCGAGGGTTGCATCATAAATGACCTATCGTTCCATTGATCCCATGGTATTAAAATAAATCAAGAGGGGTCTCTCGGGTTATCCCTCTTGGATCATAGCCCATTTGGGTGATCATCAAGCTATATAGAGATTAATGGCACAACAAATCTAAGCATTAAAAATGTGCAATAAAAACAATGAGATCACAACATCACAAAAGCCCTAAAATTATCCATAGCACACACAAAGAGAGATTTAATCCATTATATAACAAGACTGGGAGAGTTTTTACACAAAATAATCATCCAATAAAATTTTACAAAGCAATAACTCAAAATACAAAAGAGGATTAGAGAGAGATCACATCTGCAATCGATTTGGCAAGAGATGAAGCCCTCAAATCTCTGCTTGAGTTCCTCTAAACCCTAGTTTCAATGGTTTCTCCTTCGTTTTGTTTCTCAACAGATAAAGAAATTAGAGCCCTAAGCTTCCTATTTATATTTCCTTAAACTCTATTAGATCCCCACTATTGATCGCATGAATCGACGGGTCAAAACAAGTTTGGTTTCGTCAAAAATCGCCCTAAAATTTCCAGGAAGAAGGTTGTCGGACGTCTAGAGAAGAATCTCCAGATGACTAATGCACTGACTCGAAAAACTTTAAGTGAAGCTGCCCAGACGTCTGGTTGCTTAGTGCTTCAGCTGGCAGATGGGCTGTCAGACATCTGCTATGGAGTGCCCAGACATCTGGCATACCTGCATGTCATCTAGACATCTGGCTCTGCTTCTTCTCGTCTGATGGCACGAGCTGTAAATATTTCTAAACTCCCTGTTTTGCATGCCAAATGGAGTCAACTAAACAACTGTCTGATGGGAAGAATCAGACGGCTGGAGCTCTAATATCAGACATCTGGTCGGAGTCCATCAGACGTCTGATCTCCTGTTGATCTGTCTTCTTCTAGAAGTTGTAAAAAATGTCCCCGAACTCCGAAAAATCTACAAAAATAGTTGTTGGAATCGTGAGAGGACCATCTTTACTATAAAAATATGAGAAGACAAAAATAAGCTATAAAAATTATTGTTTGTGCACAAATAAGTGATATGCTCCAATTTCTCATGATGATCTAAATATGCACATATCGGAGTTAAATTGAATATAAAATATGCACAAAATTCCCATGAATGATGGGGGAAATATGCAATATTTTGCCAGAATCACACAACCAACATACCAGTCAATTCATATTGTCTTGGGGTTGTTACCCAACTAGCGTACTAGACGATTCACATAATCCTTTGGTCATTGCCACGATTACTGAACCGTACGATTTGAACTTTCAAGCCATACACTAACTAGCATGCGAGATAATTCACACCATCTTTAAGCTATAGCCCTAACTTCTTCGGGCTATTGTTCTAACACAGTCGACTAGTGAATAAGAACTTTGCATGATAGTCATGATTCGAGATTTGTTTTCCTCCCTTTTAAAGCTTAGATTTTATCTCTAGTACATGGAGCATAATTGTAAATGTTGCCCTTAAGAACTTTTTTTTTGGTTTTGCTCTAAAGGGATTGATTTTAAAACTTAACCTATATGGGCTAGCTTGTTAAGTGTTTCTCCCTTAGGGCTCATTTTTTAAACTTTCCCCTTAGTGCACCTTCGTGAGCTTCATTTTTAAAACTTGGCCTCATGGGCTTGCCTTGCATTATGCCCCTAAAGGCTAAATGCATGGTTTGACACCATCCTTAGAAGACTGTTTTGGATTTTGCCCTTATAAGCTTGATATTTACTGGGGGCCAATGTTTATTTCGCCCTTGAATACTCTCTTTTAGCCTTGTCTGTCACAACTTGCTTTTTTTACTTCACTTGTTTTACCCATTGGGGCTTGTTCTGCAACATTTTAGCTTTGCAAGAAAGAATACAAACGCAATAAATGCTCTAGGCAAAATGCTGTTACAATGGATAATTGGTTCATATTGTCATTTTGTATAATACCCAATAATCTTTCCTACAGGGACTATGAAATAACAAACCATGTTAAAGTCCCATAAATTACTTCATTGTCAGCAGACATCCATCCAGAAACATGCAATATGTACTATTTCTCATTCATTTTGCTGAGCAATTTTTTGAAATGATCATTTATGATTAGTTGTATTGTGGCCTTCTAAATATTATACATTCATCCCTAGTAATAACTATAACAAGGACAAACCAACCAGATGGAAAAACCAGATTAACGCTGTTTAAATAAACCAAATCCATCCATCTTCACCTATTGAAATCTCTATTTTGGGCTTATGTTCCTCCTTTCTAGCTTCTCGAAAATCGCATATCTATTTCGATATCATGTTGAACTCTAGCTTAAGATGTAGAACCTCAAGCTTAAGTCAAGAAGGAAGTGCATGCGTGTGCGTGCATCTGCGTACGTGTAAATATAATTTTCCGCCTTCTTGAGTTAAGTACGCTAAGCATCTATAGGTATTCATTGGTTCTTGCATGCAAACTGAAGAGAAACATAGATAAATAGTTGATATGGTTATATTATTACAATCATGCTAGTCTTCGAATTGGGCTAGTACAACACGTTTCATGGAGATACATAAAAGCATACAAATAAAAATATCCTAATCTACTACTCTGCAGGAAATTCCTTAGCATATTCTTGGGTCATTAAGTCTACATCATGGTTAGCTTTCTCAGAATAGTCACCCTTCGTATATGACAAGTATTTCACAGAAAACACAAAGAAAGGAAATACCCATCATCAAAGGAGTTGCTTATGTTTACGGCAGCGAGCAAATCACGACACTGGGAAGGCACTGCAGCAAGGTCTTCTTCGGCAGTGAAGGAGGCAGCTCACGTCGAGATGATGATGATGCAGAAGACGGGAGCTTGAAGATCGCAGTAATGTGTTCCTCCGGCGGATTCGTCTTGACGAGTCCACAGCAGCAGGGGACTTGATGATAACGACCTGGTTGTGTGAGCAGCAGGGGACGGTAACAAGCAGAACTTCTCCGCAGCAAAGATGGACGTCGGCAGCGTCCTTGGAGATGATGTCGAGGGCTTAAAGATGTTATGGCATTTGCTTGATGAACCCTCAGTAGCAGAGGAGTCTCCAACGGTAGCTAAGGTGCGGTTGTAGCTTTGGATGATGATGGCTCGTTGAAGCTTTGAAGATGGGTGATTCTCACGCCAATGGAGGTTACAGCCAGCTGTGAATTGGTGAAGTTCCCCTTGGCTTGAACGATGATAATGAAGATTGGTTTGCAGTAATTGAAGCTCTGAAGATGTGGATCTTGGAGAATGCCGGCTGCGGCAAATATGTCTTCTTTGGCCTTTGGAGAAAGCTTGTGCCAATGGGAATGATGGCTAATGATGCTTGCAGCTTAGGGAGGCTGTTTATTCTCATAAAGAAATCCCATATTAATAGCCATACAGGTTGCATAACAAAATGCTAAACTAAAGGCTACAAATCCTCTAGAGGATATTATGCCATTAACAAAGAAATCAAATTATTCTCCTAATTAAGAGCCATCAATCCTTGACTTATTCTCCTAATTAAGAGCCATCAATCCTTGACTTATTCTCCTAATTAAGAGCCATCAATCCTTGACTTATTCTCCTAATTAAGAGCCATCAATCCTTGACTTTATTCTCCTAGCAAACAATTAAGTATCCCAACAAACACTCCCTACTTAGTTGTTTGCCATATCTTCACATCCCGCACCCGCAGCTTCTCTCGCATCTCGACGAATTTGAGTCTCCCAAGTGCCTTTGTGAGCATGTCCGCCAATTGTTCACGAGTGTTGACATATTCCACCTCGAGTTTGCCCTTCTCAATGCACTCCCTAATGTAATGATATTTAGTGTCTATATGTTTGCTTCTTCCATGATACACCGGATTTTTGCAAAGAGCTATTGCCGACTTGTTGTCCACTCTAAGTAAGACCTTGCATCTTGAACGCTTCCGTATATCGTCAAGTAATTGAAGTAACCATACTCCTTGACAAGAGGCCGTTGCCGCCGCAATATATTCCGCCTCACAAGAAGATAAAGCCACCGTCGTTTGCTTGTGTGACGCCCAAGTAATGATATTTCCTCCAAGAAAGAAAACAATGCCCGTGGTACTCTTCCTATCATTTACATCACCCGCCATGTCACTATCGCTGTAGCCCACCAGTCTTGCTTCACGATCGTTCCGACCATAAGTTATACCGTACCCAATCGTGCCTCGTATGTACCTCAATATTTGTTTCACCACCGCTTGATGTTGGGTGGTGGGCTTCTCCATGAACCGACTTGCTATCCCCACCGAGTAGCAAATATCCGGGCGTGTGTTGACCAAATAGCGCAAGCTTCCAACAATGCTTCGATATTCTGTTGCATCCACCAACGGACTTGTATCCTCTTTGCTTAACTTGAGACGTTCCTCCATTGGAGTTTGGCACGGATTGCAATCCGCCAAACCACACCTTTCAAGAATCTTCATGGCATATCCCGCTTGGCACAAGGTAATAGATTGAGATGTTTGACGTACCTCAATGCCCAAGTAGTAGGTGAGGAGCCCGAGATCACTCATGCTAAATAACGACTTCATTTGGTCTTTAAACTTAACCACCTCCATATCGCACGAACCGGCAATGATCAAATCATCTACATAAACTCCCACAAGTAGATTAGAATCTCCCACGTACCTCTTGTATACGGCATGCTCTTGCGGGCACCTTTCAAAACCAAGTGAGGTGAGACTTTGATCCAGCTTGGAGTTCCATGCTCGTGGCGCTTGACGAAGGCCATAGAGGGCCTTCCTCAACTTCAACACTTTATGTTCATCTCCCGCTTGCACATACCCCGGCGGCTGAGACACATAAACATCTTCACTTAAGTCACCATTCAAGAACGCAGACTTCACGTCCATATGATGGATATCCCATCCTTCTTGTGCCGCTAACGCAATCAAAAGGCGCACGGTCTCCATTCGAGCCACTGGAGCGAAAACTTCATCAAAGTCCACTCCCGGCTGCTGGACGTATCCCTTCGCCACTAGACGAGCTTTGTGCTTAATGATTTCACCTTGCGAGTCTTTCTTCACTTTATAGACCCATTTCAAACCAATGGTCTTGTGGCCACTTGGAAGAGTGGCAATCTCCCAAGTATTGTTCTCAATGATCGAAGTCAGCTCCTCGTTCATCGCCTTTCGCCAACTTGCATGTTTTTCAGCCTCGGCAAAGCTTGATGGCTCTTCGGCTGTCCACATACATAGACCTGCATCCTCCAGCGCTAGATCCACCGGCTGTGACTCACTGTATATGTCTTGAAGTGACCGGAACCGTGTTGGTCCACTCAAGATAGAGGAAGACGGAGAGTCATCTCCAAGAGACCCACCAACAGAGGACCCTTCTCCAATTGATCTCCCCGCCGGTGAGACCCCACCTCCAGCTGGTTGACTTGCAGCGGACCGCAGCGAGGCCCCGCTCGCCGAAGGCAATGGCGAAGCGGCCAGAGTCTCTCTTCGTATCAGCTCCTCGCCGCGGGTCCCGCTCGCCGTAGCTTCGAGCCGAAGGACCCCGTTCGCAGCAGCTCCCGGCAGAAGAGCCCGGTCATCCGCAGCTTCCGGCAGAAGAACCCCGCACGGCGAAGCCCCACCTGCGGCGACTCCTGCAGGCCGATCCGCCCCACCTGCGGCAACTCCAGCGAGATCCACCTCGCCTGCAGCAGTTTCTGTTTCCGGTACAAGAAATGTTCCGCTAACAGAGAGCCCATCCGAAGCTTCCTTCGTCCACTCCCATTTCTCCGATTCCTTGAAAATAACATCCCGACTCACATGAATCCTTTTGGTAATTGGATCATATAGTCGGTAGGCTTTAGATCCCGTCTCATACCCGAACATCACCATCCTTTCGCTTCGATCGGCCAACTTCGTGAGATGCGGCTTCACAATCTTCGCAAACGCCACACACCCAAACACCCGCAAGTGTTGTACCTTGGGTTTCTTCTTGTGGAATGCTTCGTATGGGGTTTTCCCTTCAACTCCATGAGTGGCCGCTCGGTTGAGCAAGTAGACCGCCGTAGTCATCGCTTCTCCCCAAAACTCATTTGGCACGTTCTTTGACTTGAGTAAGCACCGGGCCATTGAAACCACCGTTTGGTTTCGTCGCTCCACAACGCCGTTTTGTTGCGGTGAATATGGCGCCGTGAGGAACCGCTTGACACCGGCTTCTTCACAATAAGAATTGAAGGCCTTTGAATTGAATTCTCCTCCTCTATCGCTTCGAAGGCCTCTTATCTTGTAATTCACTTCCATCTCAGCACATGCTTTCAATTTGACAAAAGCATCCAAGGCCTCATCCTTGGTTTTAATTAGTGCTATCCACATATATCTACTCAAATCGTCGACAAGTAGGAGAAAGTATTGTTTACCTCCTCCCGGAGTTGGTGGCGAGATCGGCCCGCAAAGATCTCCATGAACCAACCCGAGTGGCTCCTTCGCCCGGCCAATAGCTTCTTGTGGGAACGGTGTGCGCCGTTGCTTTCCCACAATGCAACCATCACAAAGTTGTTGAACATGCTTGATAGAGGGCATACCCTCTACCATTTCCTTCCGCCCCATGTCATGGAGAGACCGGAAGTTTAGGTGACCGTATCTCGAATGCCAAAGCCACTCTTCTTCGGCGTATTTCTCTGCTAACATAGCCACCGGTCGATCCACGTTTAGACCAAGAGTGTAGAGACGATTTTTGGATCTCTCTACCTTCGCCAACAAGCGTCTCTCTTGGTTAAACAAGAGCATGTAACCTCCTTCCATGACGATCTTACACCCGTTTTCTTCGAGTTGACCCAAGCTCGCTATATTCGTGCGGAGTTTGGGTATGTAGTACACATTTGTGAGCACCATAAGATCTCCCTTCAAAGCTTTGATGACAACTTCTCCACGTCCACAGATTTCTACCGCGGAACCATCACCAAATCTTACTTTTCCACTCACACTTGAGTCAAGTGCGGTGAAAAAATCTTTCGACCCCGTCATGTGGTTAGACGCTCCTGTGTCGAGGTACCACGTGTGATTTTCACAATCACTACGATGTTTTTCAGGTCGTACCTTCTCTTCGTTGAGTAGAAGCTCCGTGCACACCAATGATGGGGCAAGATCTCCCTCTCCCTTTGCCATAAGAAGGGCCGGTTCGTACCCTACAAACTCCGCGAAGTTGGCTTTCTCCTCCTTCTTCCTAGAGGGGCACTCAGAGGCGTAGTGGCCGTACCTTTGACAAGTGAAGCACTGGATTTTGGACTTGTCGTAGCCCCCCTCCTTTTGATTCGGATTGGAATATCGTCCTCCACTACGACCGCGTCCTCCACCACGACCGCGTCCCCGGACATAATTTCCGCGGCCACGTCCATGGCCTCCTTCACCGATGGCCTTCTTGCTCCTTGCAGTCCACTCTTCTTGGGTCAAAAGGACTCGGCCATCTTCACTTTCAACACTCCCACGAATACGCTCTTCGTGGGTCTTCAAACGGGCAATTATTTCCTCCACGGTCATCTTCTTAAAGTCTCCAAATTGTTCAATGTTGGAAGCAATTTGGATAAACTTTGATGGTACAGCACGAAGAAATTTCTTCACTACAACCACCTCCTCGAGCTTTTCACCAAGCTCTCGTTGTTTATTGACGTTGGTCGTCAACTTCATGTCAAACTCGTCCACCGAGTCCGCATCCCTCATCTTAAGGGACTCGAACTCGCTCTTTAGCGTCTGCAACTTCGCCTCCTTGAGGCGATCTGCGCCTAGATTCATTGTCTTCAGAGTTTCCCACGCCTCCTTCGCCGACTTATCCCCCAACATCAGGAGGATCTCATCGGGGACGGATTGGTAAAGCGCCGTTAGAGCCCTATGGTTCTTCCCGGCGTCAATGACCCCAGCTGGGTCGGATGGGTCGATGGCCTCCCATGCCTCCTGCACAGAGATGAACACCTTCATCTTCATCGACCATACCCCGTAATTGCTCCTCGTGAGCATGGGGTATTGTATGTTTCCTCTGTATGATCCCGTCCTCGGTGGATCCTCTGAACCACCTCCGGACGTCATTTAGAGAGACTCGAAGAAAATAACTCGCCTTTTACTTTGTGGCGTCGTCTTCCTTCTACTAGGGTTCCCAACGATGCTCTGATACCAAATGTTGGAACACCTATGGAAGACGAACAATTTCGGTGGAAGAAAATTAGAAGCTTTTCTTCCACCGAAATTGTTCGTCTTCCATAGGTGTTCCAACAGAGGCTTGCTAGGGTTTTTGGTTTTACCGAATTCCTTGTTGTTTTGGGCGACTTCCCTCTTGGTTATTTTGCAATGGATGGTCTCCTTTGTTGAGGGTTTAAGAAGGAGATGTGGAGAGTCAATTCGTTCATGTAGAATCCCATAATTGTAGGAGTTTGATGTTTGAATGGGATTTGAAGTGGATGTGTAATAGGATTTCTAATTCCAATTTGAATAGAAATGGAATTTGATTTAATCTTCAATTAATTTGAATCAATCACAAATAGATTTGAATTGATCATCATTGGATTCTCTCATTATCTCTTCATCTTTGACCAAGTTCACTTTGCCAATAAATTGCAATTTCTCCATCACTTTGACTAAGTCCCCCTTTGAGTATTTACTAGCTTGTCACTCCTAAAAACACTTAGCATACACATCAAAACTTTCACACACGTTTGTTATCATCAAACACGAAGTCATAGATCGTTGTATCCAACTACACGTTTTATCCAATAGTGTTGGCCAAACAAAGAGGGGATTTTTTGCTTAGAAGCTTTCTCTTTAAAAACTCTTTTTCACTTAAGAAGTATGATCAATAATAACAGCCATGACTCTAGCAACAAACCCCATTTATAGAGAAACATTCGGGTCTAAAAAGTTGACCAAAATGCTGACGTCCCGCCAGTTTCACAATATGGAATCGGAACGGTGATACCAGGATTAAAATTTGTAACCACAAGCTCACGGTGTCGAAGTGTAGCTCGGGGGTCGAACGCAGGGAGGCGTGTGATGTGCTTGTGATCAAAGAGGAACCGAATCACCCGGTGGGTGAGCTAGCCCTATCGCTTGGTGGGTTGTCACGATATAAAACTACGGAAAGGTGTAAGATATAAAAAGTAACTTAGGACTTTGGTTTCCACCCTATCATGAGTTCTCATTATTACGATCGACGGATAGGAATATGATCGGATTCTAGGGTTTAGTGGTGGGACGTTGGCTCTGATAGTAATACCTAGTGTCCCATGGGCCCGATATTCCGGTCGATGCCCAGGATGATACGCTAGGTCTACCTGGGTTCGGACGGTGGGCATTCCTATGTCCAACACCGACCGACTCCGGGAGCACTAAGCTCGCAACGATTGTTCCCGACATTTCATCCAAGCCGTTTCCACGAGCGAGGAATCAATGTCTACGCTATGGGTGTGAGCTGTGGCCAGAGGATCAAACTCCCGTTTTATTTCCCCTTGGCCCGACGGTCAGAGGCGGTCTTTCTCCCGCCAATGACAATAAAATGCTCTGCGTAACCATCTAAATCCACATATCCTATCGAAACCCTAATCGTATGGTCGTTCTAGGAAGAACCGACGAAAAGGCTTCCACCAATGTCCCAGATTAGGAAACTACTCACTAATCATTGCAAGAGATTCAATGCAACAAAATATAGCCATCAAAATGATAATTAAGCAATAGACTGATGAAGCAAACGATAGTACAAAGTAATGTTAAAGTATCAAGGCAATCAAGAAACTAACAAACCAAAACAAATTCTCAGCAATCAAAAACCCCTTAAAAAGCTTAAGAAAATGGGGATTATGTTTTCTGGGAAACCTAGGTCTATTTATACATTTTGGCAAGATGCTAGGGAATATTCCCACAAGAAGACAAAATAAACGTCCACCCGATTGGTTGAAACATTAATCGATCAGGTGAGACGATCGATGAACTGAGTCTTCAGCCTCTGAAATACTTCACCCGATCCCTGAACCGATCGGGTGAAGTCGTTGGGTTCTTGAGCTTGGGAAGAACTGCTACAGGTGACCCAACCGGTTAACAAGTCAACCGATCGGGTGGAGTTCGGCTCACAAAACAGAGGGCACTGTCGCACCCAACCGATCACTGAACCGATCGGTTGGGATTTGCCTCATCCTTGCTTCTCCTCGGGTCTGATACATGTGCACGAACCGATCGGGTGGGTCTGTCCACCCGATCGGTTGAGAGCTGATACGTGATATACTTTGGCGATTGGCTCTCAGGATCTTGTGTGGCACCTCTCGTTGCTCCAGGGACTCATGATGTGGGCTATGTATGTCCCCTGCGCTGGCAATCTCCTGCAATAGCACACAAACACAAAGAAAGTGAAAAGGAACTAAAACTCACAAAAGAATAGATTTGAAACAACGGAAAATGACGGGAAATCACGGAGAAAATGTGCGTGAATATATAAAATATAAACCCACGTCAAAATCCCCCAAGCTGAACCCTTCCTCGTCCTCGAGGAAGACGAGTGAGAATAGGAGCTCGGAGGGAAAATAGAAAGGAAGAAACAGAAAAAGAAAACGAAATCCTAGATCACCCGTCAGAGCCAACGAAAACTAACATGCCACACTAAGCAAGCATGCAATAAGCATATCACTAAGCCCGGGAATATGAGTCTCTACTAGTGTCGTGGGTCCACTCGGTGAGGTGCGAGTGAGGTCGTGAGCTAGCAGACGGTGTAACTATCTAAATTGTGCAATCAAGCTCCATATACACATACCCATGGAATGACCCAAATATCGAATCAATTCTAAATAGCGGTGACTAATAGTTCATGCATGAGAATAGAGTAAGAATAGAAAACATATCATATGTTGGGGAATAGAAAACATATCATATGTTGGGGACTCTACTGCTAGGAACTAGGAAATCGCTGCACGATTGCCAAGATGATTGCTAGAAAATTCATATGCAAGTGTGTTCAAAAACGAGGCGGCTGCGTATGTGTGGAGGAGAGCACTCAGTGCAAATTCTCGCCTTCCCTTTATTAATGGCGGTGGGAGTGATATTCACATCATGAAAAAAAATTTGGGTTTTGGATATTTGTGTATTTTTTTTGGATTTTGGCTATACTTTTTCTTTCGTTTCTCCTTTTTTATTTTTGAATTTACTTTTTCCTTCTCTCCTTTTTTGGAAGTGGGATGAGGCAAAATTGTGTACTCTCCCAAGTGGAAGAACAGTATACAACGAGGGGATTTGCACCAAGTAAAAGAAAAAAGAATTCGAATTCTAAACACTTAGGCAAAAGAAAAATTTTCCGCAGATCAAAACATAAGCAAAATGGTTATCCTAGTCCTATTGGTAGAGTCCCGACACATGCAATTTGAAGCGTAATACATAGATTATTCATGCATAAAGAAGCAGACAGTACAGGCAATATACCACATATTCGAAATTGAAGCATGATAGTCTAGGGGTCATCCAAGGATAGGCAAATAAAACAAAATCACAAAGTAGAAGCACACCAACTAGCTAGTCACAACACACAACTCACACAAAAGCAAAGTGAACCCACGGAGCATAAAATGCAATAAGACTCGGCTTCCTAGGGTTAGTGAGAATGATTATCGTAGCTAAGCTAAGTGTGTGCGCGGTTCTGTGGCAGTTCATCATGTGGGGTCATCTCTAGGAGATAGAGAATAAAAGGATGGAAAGAAAAGAAAAACACGATGAAAACGACTCAAAAATAACGGGAAAAAGACAAGACTGATGCACAAAGTGCGACTCCCCCAAGATGAACGTTGCATTGCCCTCAATGCAATATGAGTAAATGCGGGAGGGCAACAAAAGATGGGAGGGAAGTACGCACCGACACAGAAAAGTGAAAACATGAAAACACACAAAACGAGACATAGAAAAATAAATAAAATAAACACCCAAACCAACTATATAAAAGACATGCACACGAACACACGAAACAAACACACGACAACAGTCACAAAAATTGATTTCCCCCAAGCTGAACATGACAATGCCAGAAAAAAGATGTGATCATGGTGAATTAGAAAAAGCTGGCTAGGGAAAAATTAGTCCAAGCTGCCATCGGAGGAATTGTAGGGAGATGGTGAAGAAGGAGGTGAATAGTGTACGAAAGATGATGGTGTGGACGATGGAGAGGGAGTGCCGACAGGAGAGGGTGGGGCAACGGGCTGGATCATAGGTGGATCAAAATTGATCGAAGGATCGTGGTAGATTATTGATCACTACATATTTTACACCTTTTTTTTGCATGTTTGCATGCCATTTTGATCGCTCGAATCGCGCTTTTCACGATTTTTCGGCAATATTGCGATGCTTTTCACGATTTCTTGTTTTTGTCGAATTTCAGGAGATTTCGAGCGATTTGGAGTGATTCTGAGATGCACCCACTCCGGAGTGTCACCTGTGACTCTCCCGAGGGGAATTTTGCTATTGGAGAAGAGTGGAAGAAGAAAGAACGTCGTAGGAGCGACGAGTGAGAAAAAATACAAAGAATGGGCATTTTCAGCATGTCACTCGGCCGAGTGAAGGAGTCACTCGGCCGACCATCGAAAGCCCGCTCGGCTGACCAGATCTGACACGCAGAACATATAGTATCAGCGTGCACTCGGCCGACCGTCGACAGCCCACTCAGCCGAACCACGGAGACCCCACTCGCCCGAGTGGCATCAAGACGACGGCAATGAAAAAGTCCAGACTTACTGTAATTTTACAGTCGATTCCCGAGTTCCGACTCGGCCGAGTGAAGAAGTCCCCTCGGCCGAAGCAAAGAAAGTCACTTGGCCAAGTGACGCCCGAGGAGCCGACCCCCAAAAGTCCGAAGTTACTGGAATTTGTTAGGGTTTGTCACTCGGCCGAATGACATTTGTCACTCAGCCGAGTGAGCCGCGCTGCCTGTAGCGTAAATTGCGATTTTGAGGCTGCGCAGGGGCATTTTCGTCACAGTTTTTTGGGCGATTTTGGGGGGTATTTAACCCCAGTTTTTAACCTAGTTTAGAGAGCTTTTTCAGAACTTTTTGCAGCCTTTTTTAGATTACTTTTAGGAGATTAGATTGAGCTTTTAGGAGGGAGGCAAAAGTGTTATTTTGTTGGATGCTATTGATTCTTCATTGGTTTGTCTCTCTCCCTATCAAAAACTACATTTTTATTGATATATTGAATATAGCCATGAATTCTATTGATTTTATTTGTGAATTTCTATTGAATTTTATTATGAATTGTGAGTATTTTTATCGTCTTAGGGCGTAGGGATGAACCCTACGAACCCTATTTCTAATTTGTGATGAATTGGTGAAATTATTGCTAGAATTGATTAGGGTTAATTTGGGATCGATTTAATACGAATAGCTAGGGATTCATACCGATTGGGATTTGCAAGAGATTGGATCCCAACTCGATAGGAAGCCCTAGAAATTCGAATTGGTTTACAATTGGATTTCTCCGGAATCTGTTTGCAAGAGATTGGATCGAAACTAGGGTTTTTGATTGCAATTCTATACCAATACCCGTTTGCAAGAGATTGGACGGGTAGGAACTATCCCAACCTAGGTCGTAGCTCGAGTTTACACGAGAGTGGGCTCGAGATACGATTGAACGATGATGTTGTTCTTCACGCTAGCTTTCCTAGGTTAGGGTTTGCAAGAGATTGGACCCTACCCTAGGTTTGCTATAGACCGGAAATAGCGCGAGAGCGTGAGCTTGGTTCTACATTTAGTTGCAACTAGTTCACCTGAATTTCAAGTCTAGCAATTGTGAAACCTACGAATCACAATGACGAGAAACGGTTTGTAGTGGGGATTCTCTACCCCCTAGGCGTCTTTATTAATTTGATATTACTTTTATACAATTGAACGACCATGACCGCTTTATAACGAATATTTATAGACTTTTCATATAACCAGGTGAGTTGAAGAAGACACTGTCATTTGACCTCCTCGTGTTTGATACCAGCTCTCCGCTACACCGTGCGCTTGCGATAAGACTAGCGAGTCGCAAGCCCCGGGTGCGTATCCGGGGCTCCGATCAATTATGATGGTACCAGGTGAACCGGCATACGGGTGCCAATCGGGAGGATCCAAGGGTGGAAGATGTACTAGTGTAGAGGATCTGGATAGAATTCCCAGAGTAAATGAGAAGTGCAAATGGGGATTTGCTCAATAGATGGTGGTGGGAGGACGGCAAAAGGAGCATTGTCAGGACCATAGAGGTAGACTGCACGTTCGCGACCAAAATGAGTGATCATACCAATATCGATAAAGTAGTTGCGATCGATGCAGGTCCGCCCCGGTAAAATTTGGAGGTTAGACGGTAGCCTCAAAACATGGTTGACAATAAGAGTGATAATTTCCCCACAACAAATAGGTCCGGAGGTTGCACGGCTAACATGTAAAATCTCGTGGATGATCCAATGGGCGGTGTTAATGGGCAATGGGTCATGTCTACGGATTCTGTCATGAGACATGGCATACAGAAAGAAAAGTTCGTCCCTAGACACCATGTAAACATCCACGCAGAAAAAGATGGTGTTGGCAAAGAGGCAGTGTGCGAAGCGGTAACACAGGTGTATAATATAGGAGGCAAGTGCCCCCCGATGGAAAAGCGGGATACCAGGTGAATCGTTGCCAAACGGCATCGTCCCGAAAGTAAGAATAGATATCAGACCGATCATGAGTTGAACAATCAACATAATGATCGGGGTGAGGGAAATTTAGTAAATTGTTAAGCTCGGCAAACGTCATTGTAAAATCAGCATTGAAAGCGCAGAAAGCGAATCCCCAATCGTACACTTCGAGAGAACAAATGAACTCGAGTGTGAGATTCCGATGGGTGTGGGCATGAGCATGCAGTAGGAAATCGCACCCAATGCATTCGAAAAGTTTGGCGACGCCCCTCAAAAGTCCGAGAGATTCGAGCGTGGGGAGATCAGCAAAAAGGGTAGGTCGCATGGGGCGATGAATGTTGAGTAATGGTGTTTCATACCAATCTTATTTTGATGATGATCACAACATTATGTTGTTGCTAATGACTCTCCTGTTTTAGTCTCTCAGTTTTATTTCAAGGATATCTTTCTTGGATACTAATCACTTGGTGCAAGGATGGACATCAAGTGGAGAAGAGCCCAAGCTTGGACTCAAGGAGTGCCAAAGTTTTGAGATGATGGAGAGCAATCAAGGCATCATGATTGAAGACTTAGACTCTAAGGAAAGCATTGTAATCCATGTAATTTACTTTATTGCTTTCTCTCTCTTTTGAGTCTAGGATTAATGTAATGCCTTATTAGATGGCTTACTCATTCATGCATATGCATCTAACCATCTTAGTGAGCCTTAGGATTATCATAGAATCCAACCTATTAGGTTCACTCTGTCCAAAGACTCATTTGGAGTCTCTGGCTTTCCATCAGTCACCTGCCGAAGGAAACTCAGTCGACTGGGTGATTTCCAGTCACCTGTAGATCCTTCTACAGTCGCCTGATATGCACAGCTCAAGTCAACATTTCAATTGACTCAAACTTGAGATTTACGCATAATCGACTACTGGTCAGTTTACAGTCGCCTGTATATTTACAGTCGCATGTAGATTGGTCATCAGTCGCCTGTATAGCGTAAGTGCATTCTCTGCATCTCTCTGTTGTTTCTCCATCTTATACAGCAGACGACTAATTAAGGTTTTACAGTCGCATGACTAATAGACAGTCGACTGTATTATTGACATCAGTCGCCTGTGTGCTTACCTGGAGAATGAGTGCAGCTCTCTGTTTTATTCCATCCCCTGCAGCAGTCGCCTGCTGACGGATTAACAGGCGCATGTCCTGTTTACAGTCGATTGTATCGACTTCATCAGTCGACTGTCCTGGCTCAGATTATAGCCGTTGGATATTTTCTAGCCGTTGATCAGTCGACTGTCTTTTGATCATCAGTCGACTGTTCCTGTCGTTTTCGCCCAGTTTCTAGCCGTTGCAGAATAGTTTCTTTGGCTGTTTTCTTGGGTTTTGGGGTTTGATATAGGGTTCCTATATATATGAGTGTGCTGCCATCTCTTATACTTCTTGATGCTATTGAATATCTCAAGAGATCCATAAGCAACTCACAAACTCCCTCAATTCCCTCTCAAGAGCTCTCATTCATCTTCATGCACTGAAGTCCAGCTCAAGGGAATTCATCCAAGTGATCTCAATCATATCTCAACACTTGGAGATCCTCTTCCATGCCTTGCATCCATTCATGAGTAAGCATCTCAAGGCATAGGTAAGAGTATTTACTTTACTTGGTGTAATTTGTGTCTCTAATTCTCTTTGTGGAAATTAAAACTTTCTCTCTTTATGGGAGGTTGTCTCTTTGTGGGACTTAGGATATTCTCTTTGTGGGAATAACTCTCTTTGTGGGAGTAACTCTCTTTGTGGGAGTTTAGTGTCCTATTGTAGGGCTAACCCTAATTCTCTTAGTGAGAGTTAGTGATTCTCTGTGTGGGAGTCTTGAGCCTCGTGTAAGATTGGTTGGGTCCTTGTGTAGGGCATAAATCCTCTTTGTGGGGTATCTCCTTGTGAGATTTGTATTCACTTCTCTGTGTGGAAATATAGTGAATATTGGTGTGGCTGGATGTACCCAAGTTTGGGGAAACAGGGTAAAACTTTGTGTTTGCATTTGAATTGATTGTGCCTTTTAATTCCTCTTACATTTATAATTCCGCATTTGCAAGTTAAATTTTAATTGGACAATTTTATTAACATTACACTATTCACCCCCCTCTAGTGTGTGTTGTTAGTATTGCAAGGGTAAGGTGTGTTGAGTATTGGACTTCTCCCTACTTGGTGTTAATGATGAGCAAACATAAATACTTGTGACTAATCCCCAATTTGTAGTTAATCCATTGCGTATGCTATTTATGAAGATCTACTTGCAGTGGATGACTCTCAAATGTCATTGAAGGCAAATGACATGAATTGGTTGATCGTAGATGATGATTGAAGCTCCGTGAAGACTTCAATCTCATACGATGGAAAGAAGATATTATTCGTCAATGTAATTTTTCTTTTATCTCTTCTAGTATGTAGCTTAGAAGTAGAACTTTGATGGAGCACTCACACACATCTACATTCAGTCATAGGACTCCATTAGATCAGTTGTAGTTTGACTCCAATTCATTTCTCTATTTGTTATGCAAAGATTGTTTATAACAGTCGACTGCTTAACAGATTACAGTCGCCTGTCTCAAAAACCGTCGATTGTATTTTGTTCTACAGTCGCCTGTTATGCACAGACTTTTACAATATAGTTTTGGGCCTTCTCTGATTACTTCGCACAGGCTACTGATGAACGATTCACAGGCGCCTGTCCAAGTGATAGTCAACTGTGTTTTGTAAATCAGTCGTATGTCTATCATTGCCCAAACTTTGTTTGATCTGAATTTTACGGCCAGTCGGCTAATGCTGTATATACAGTCGACTGTCTATTAGATCGGTTGACTGTCTATGCTGCAACTGTTGCCTGTCTGTAAGTCATTTCTTTGACTCAGTTCTCTGGAAATTTCTCATGCTTTTGACAGTCGTCTGTATAAGGATTTACAGTCGCCTGTTCTGATTAACAGTCGACTGTGTTCCTTGTATCAGTCGTCTGTCCTGTTTCTTGTGAGATTTCCAGTATTTATCTAACTTACCCATCTCTCGGCCAGCCGCCTGTCGAAGGAATTACAGTGGCCTGTTGGTTTAACAGTCGACTGTCTTTGCTTCATCAGTCGACTTTCCACGTGGTAAGTTACCGTTATGAATTCTCACCTACCATTGCTGACTGTGCAACAGTCGACTGTCGCTAGTTCAGATTCTATCCGTTGAAATTTTTCTCACAGATTCCAATTGGTTTTTTGCCTAAACTGTTTTGTAGATTTGAGAAAGTTATAAATAGAGCTTCTACTGTTCCATTGGAAGGTTACTCATTCATTGCAAAATCTCTCAAGTTTTCATTTCCAAAGATCAAAGCTTTCAAATCCAAAGCCCTAAGTATTTCCAAATCTTGTTCTCTTGCTCTCCAACCTAGAACCAAAGTGTGATCATCTAGACATTTGGTGCAGTCAAAAGAAAGGGCTTCTCCTCTCTTCCAAGAGAGTTCTTCTACACACATCACACTCCTCCTTCAAGTTCTACTTCAAGGCATATGTGATTGTAAGTGTTGTTTTCATTATTTCATAACATTCGTTATTTGAGTTGTGCTCTCGGTTGTGAGAGTGGTTTGCTTCCTCCCAAGTTGTGGTAGTCAAGGACATCGATTGTATTCGATTGTACTTGTAGGGTTGCTACAAGTGGGCTTTAAGGAAACCTCAAGTTAGGGTTCTAACTTGAGTATCCGGTGGTATCCGGGTGGTAGGGACGTAGGATTACCGGGAACAAGTCGGGAGTTGACTTGGGTAATCCGAACCCTTGAAACATCTCTGCGTTTGCGTGTGTTTCTTTTTGGGTTGTTTTTCTATTCCGCACTATTTGTTGGATTGCATTTTATTTGGCGTAAATTCCTTTTAAATTTGTATAAACACTATTCAACCCCCCTTCTAGTGTTTTCCCCATAGACAGGGTCCTTACAATTGGTATCAGAGTGCAAGGTTACATCTATAGCATCCAACAACAACAACGTTCCACCGCCGCCTTCATACAACAATCACGATCGTGATGGAGCGTCCACACTTTTTGAAGGTCAATCTACGGTGCGCCCTCCGCGTTTCAATGGTACAAATTTTAGCGATTGGAAATGCAGGATGGAGACATTCCTTAGGAGTGCTTCGCTTTGGAGAACCCTCCACAAGGAATACGTCGACCCCGTCGAAGTAGATTTCGACAAATGGACGACTTCCGAGAAGTCCGCCGAAGTCAACAACGCCAAAGCAATGAACACCCTTCATTGTGCATTGGACCCGAATGAGTTCAACAAGATATGCACATCTAAGAGTGCATGTCAAATTTGGAACCATCTCATCGTTACCCATGAGGGAACGAATAAGGTAAAACTTTCAAAGTTATATGTTACCGTGCAAAACTTCGATTTATTTCATATGCAGGACAGTGAAAGCATTGCATCGATGTATGGACGTTTTACCGACATCATCAATGAATTGGAAGCCATTGGCCAAATATATTCTGAACCGGATAAGGTAAGGAAGATCATCATGGGGATGACCTCCAAATGGGAAAGAAGAGCAATCGCCATCGAGGAGGTCAATGACTTGAAGAACTACACCGTGGTGAATCTCATCGGGACTCTTATGTCTTACGAAGTAAGACGGGACAACCGCTTGAAGATTCGAGCCATGATGAATCCTTCGGAGGCCAAGAAGAAAGCTTTGGCATTCAACACCAATTCATCATCCTCCGAAAGTGATGAATCCGAGAACGAGATGGATTTGGGTGAAATGGCCCAAATGGCGAAGAAGTTCCAACGCTTCTTCCGCAATGGTAAATTTCCCTCCAACAAACGTTTTGAGTCTACTAATGCTACTTCCTCTCTTTGCTATAAATGTAATAAGCCAGGGCACATTAAGAGGGATTGCCCAATGCCAAAGAACAAAGAGAAATGGAAGGCACCGAAGTACCACAAGTCCGATAAGAACAAGAGAGACAAGAAGAAAGGAATCGAAGGTACCTTCGACGACTCAAGTGATGACTCATCAAGCGATTCCGATGATGAGAAGGGTGAGATCGCTCACATGTGTTTCATGGCTCTAGAAGACCCACTCTCCGATGAGAGTGATTCCGACATGGATGACACCGAGGTAACAATGGATGAACTTCGTATTGCTAACGAAGAACTATTTGCTAAATACCAATCTTTAATGCTTAGATACACTAGCTTAAATAAATCAAATGCTAGCAAGTCATTCATCCCATGCATTATCAACAATGACACCATTGTTGATACTTTAACTCTTGAGAAAGCAAACTTAGCTTCTCAAAATGTCACTTTGAGAGATGAGGTGAATACCCTCAAATCTCAACTAGATCAAACACATCCTAAGGATAATAGTGATCTAGTTACACGTCACACACAATTGGGTTTAGAGAATGATTCTCTTAAAACTCAAGTGCACAAGCTCAAAGCACGGGTGTCCACCTTGGATACCAACATTTCTTCTTTAAATGAGAAATATGAGCTCATGTCCTCCCGTATTGTGAGATTCAATAAGGGAAAAGGACAATTAGATGATTTGCTTGCAAACTGATCACTCCTTATTTTACACTTTTTTCCCGCATGTTTGCATGCCATTTAGATCGCTCAAATCATGTTTTTCACGATATATCGACGATATTGCGATGCTTTTCACGATTTGTTGTTTTTGTCGCATTTCAGGTGATTTGGAGCGATTAGGAGTGATCTCGAGATACGCCTACTCCAGAGTGCCACCGACAACTTCCCCGAGGGGTATTTTGCTATTGGAGAGGAGAGGAAGAAGAAAGAACGTCGCAGGAGCGACGAGGAGGCCAAAACAAGCTGTTTGGGCATTTTTGGTGTCTCACTCGGCCGAGTGAAGGAGTCACTCGACCGACCAGCGATACACCGCTCGGCCGACCGGATCGGACACGTTTTATGTGTGCACTCGGCCGAGCAACGGAAGCCACATCGGCCGAGTGACGAGACCCCGTCCGCCCGAGTGGCACCCAGACGAAGCCCATCAATAATCGCCAACTTACTGTTTTCGTCTGTCTGCGCTTCAGAAGACCCACTCGGCCGAGTGGCAAATGCCGACCGCTCGAGTACTAAGAAGCCATCGACCGAGTGACGACAACTCACTCGACCGAGCGACCCCCGAAGTGAAGACCCCCGAAGACCCAGACTTACTGGAAATTCTCAGGGTTTGTCACTCGGCCGAGCGACTTTTGTCACTCGGCTGAGTGCGACGCGCTGCCTGTAGCGAAAATTGTGGTTTCCAGGCTGCGCAGGGGCATTTTGGTCACAGTTTTTTGGACGATTTTGGGGGGGTATTTAACCCCTGTTTTTTCCCTAGGTTAGAGAGCTTTTTCTCTTTACTTTTTGCAGCTTTTTAGATTAAACTTTTAGCTTTAGATTTTTGTGATTGGAGAGGAGAGGAAAGTTGATTTTTGTTGGATTATTGGAAGAACTCCATTGGTTTGTGTCTCTCTCCTCTAAAAATACTATTTTTATTGCTTATTTGAATATTGTGATGAATTCTCTTGTGATTTCAATTGATTATTTTTGTATTTGTGCTATGAATTGTGAGTAGTCCTTACGTCTTAGGGCGTGGGGATGAACCCTACGAGCCCAATTTCAGATTTGTGATGAATTGGTAGAAATTTTGCTAGAATTGCTATTAGGATTAGATTGGGATCGATTTACTACGGATAGCTAGGTATTCATATCGATTGGGATTTGCAAGAGATTGGATCCCAATTCGATAGGAAACCCTAGAAATCCGAATTGGGTTGAAATCGAGTTTCCGTAGTATCGGTTTGCAAGAGATTGGACCGATACTAGGGTTTCCGGTTGCAATTCCATGCCGATACCCGTTTGCTAGAGATTGGACGGGTAGGAACTATCCCAACCTAGGTCGTAGCCCGAGTTTGCATGAGAGTGGGCTCGGGGCACGATTGAACGATGATGTTGATCCTAATACTAGCTTGCCTAGGCTAGGGTTTGCAAGAGATTGGACCCAAACCTAGGATAGCTATAAACCGGCAACAGCGCGAGAGCGTGAGCTAGGTTTTACATTCAGCTGCAACTAGTTCATCCGAGATTCTACCCTAGCAATTTTGATACCAATGAATCACATTGACGAGATACGGTGAGTAGTGGGAATTCCCCATTCCCTAGGCGTTCTTTGTTTGATTTGATATCTTCGTACTTTGTCTGACGATTGTGACAGGATCGCCAAAGGCAAATTTCTCTCTTTTCTGTTCTTAATAGCCAGGTTGATTGGAGCAATCACTTTCATTCGTCCTCCCTGTGTTCGATAACCCGCTCGCCGCTACACCGTGCGCTTGCGGTAAAACTACAACCGTTCTTCGGGTTACATTCCGGAGCGATCACAAACCAATTTCCGGCCACACATCGTGTTGGTCTTGGGTTTGTGAAAGAGAATGCATCTAATGATCGCACCTCTTATAGTGGTGTCACTATAGATTTTGTGAGGCCTTCCTCCAGTGCATCCACAAGTGGTGCCAAAGGAACTATAGGTAGCAATCCTACCAAGAATGTCACCACTTCACCTTCGCTTTCTTTTGGCAAGAAACCCACTAAGGGTGGAAACCAAAAGCAAGGCCATGCTTACATGTACACTAACACTCATCCTCGTAGGAAACATCCTACTTCACAAGTAGATAATCGTGACACATTCTATGCTCCGCACCCACCGACACGTACACAACCACACATGAGAAATACTCTTGTATGTGCTCCTATATGCTAATACGCATCATTCTTTCATGAATGCTTATCCTAAACATGTCATGCATGATCCATATGCTTCATATAATATGCATGTTCCCAAGCATACATATCATCCTAGAATGTACAATGCATATCCTCCACCACATCTCTATGCTAGAAATCATGTTCCTAAGATGCATGCTCCACGTAGAAATTCAACAAGTATGCATGCAACTAGGAATAGGACTCCCAAGATTTACACTATTTGGGGTCCTAAGAACACTAGCCTTAATGATAGGAATGCTTATGTTGATTCCTATTTTTATGATGTGATTAGAAATAAAAATTATGTTGGGAAGCGGAAGTCCACTTGGACTTGGCTTCCAAAGGGCTAATCCCCTTGGACTCAACAAACATTGGGTACCATAAGCTTATGGTATATTATATAGGTACCCAAGAGAAAGAAGAAGAGCAATAAATGTCGTATTAGCTCTAAAGGGAAAGGATGGATTCTTGATAGCAGTTGCTCCAAACACATGACGGGAGATCACTCGTTGCTCTCCGAAGTGATTAGCATCAAGGATGGTGCAACGGTCACTTTTGGAGGTAATCAAAAGGGAACCATCATTGGAGTAGGTATTGTTGGTAATCCTTCCAAACCCTTAATTACTAATGTTTATCTTGTTAGTGGTTTGTGTCACAATCTCATTTCCATTAGTCAACTTTGTGACAAAGGTTACAAGGTTAACTTTGGAGAAGGATTGTGTACTATTATTGATTGTGATTCAAATGTTTTATTTTCCGGTATTATGCGTAAAAATATTTATTATTTGAGCTTACCTAAAACCATATAACATTGCTTAGTTGCTAACTCAAGTGAACAACTATTATGGCTCGCCGTTTTGGTCATGTTCACTTCAAGCACTTATATAAGTTAGCTAAGCATGATCTAGTCAAAGGTTTTCCTAAGAGTGTTTTTAACAAGAAAAACTTTTGTGATTCATGTCAAAGAGGTAAACTAAGTAAACTTCATTTAAGCTTAAAGAAGGGATTACTTCTAAGAGGCCCCTAGAACTTCTTCATCTAGATTTATTTGGACCAACTAGAACCGCTTCTTTAGGTAATGCTCATTATGGATTAGTTGTCGTTGACGACTTTTCTAGATTTACTTGGGTGTCATTCATAACTAATAAGAATGAAGCTCATGAAGAATTTACCAAATTTGCAAAGAAGATTCAGAATCTTTTAGGATCCACCATTATCACTATTCGTAGTGATCATGGAGGAGAATTTGAGAATGAGTCTTTTACTAAGTTTTATGATGACTCCGGGATAACTCATAATTTTTCCTTTCCTCGTGCACCACCACAAAATGGTGTTGTAAAAAGAATGAATAGGACTCTTTAGAGTGTGCATGCACTATGCTCCATGATAGTCATTTAGGACTACAATTTTGGACAGAGGCGGTGCACACGGCATGTTATGTGCCAATAGGATCATAGTGAGACCCTGAACGAACAAAACTTGTTTTGAGTTGTTTTATAATAAAAAGCCTCAAGTAAAATATTTTCGTGTTTTTTGTTCAAAATGTTTTATAAAGAACACTTTTGGTAATTTAGACAAGTTTGAGCCAAGATCCGATGAAGGAATTTTTGTTGGATATTCCACACGTAGCAAAGCCTACCGGATATACAACAAAACTTCTTCAACGGTTGAGGAATCACTTCACGTATCTTTTTATGAAGATTTTGATTTTCCTCATGTTGATGATGATAATGTAGATATTCTTTGTGATTCTCTTAATAATGTTAAGATTAATGATTCTATTGTTGAGACTAACACTTCTAACGAAGTTGTTGAGTTGTTCGTAGTGATCCAGATATACCCAAAGCTTACCCGACCGTTCGCAATCATCCCCATAACCAAATTATTGGAGATATTGGTGTGGGTGTTCGAACGAGATCGAGAATTGAAGAATTCTCTCATTGCACATTTTTATCTACCATTGAGCCAAAGAACATCCAAGAAGCTTGCGAGGATAGCTCTTGGATAGTGGCAATGGAAGAAGAACTAATGCAATTCGAGAGAAACGAAGTTTAGGAACTCGTACCTCTTCCAAGTGGTCACCAAGTCATCGGGACCAAATGGATCTTCAAGAACAAGACGGATGAAAACGAGGTAATCACACGGAACAAAGCAAGGTTAGTAGCTCAAGACTACCGGCAAGAGGAAGGTATTGATTTCGAAGAATCTTTTGCCCCTGTAGCTAGATTAGAAGCTATTAGGTTGCTTTTATCTTTTGCATCCCATAAGAATTTTAAACTATTTCAAATGGATGTTAAAAGTGTATTTTTAAATGGGTTTGTCAATGAAGAAGTTTATGTTTCTCAACCTCCCGGTTTTATTCATGAAAAATTTCCAAACCATGTTTTCAAACTTAAGAAAGCGTTGTATGGATTGAGACAAGCTCCTAGAGCTTGGTATGATCGACTTAGGACCTTTCTTTTGAATTTAGGTTTTAAAATGGGAGAATTTGATTCTACACTCTTCATTAAATATTATGAAAATGACATTCTTTTGATTCAAGTTTATGTAGACGCTATTATTTTCGGTTCTACTAACTTTAATCTTTGTCAAGAATTTTCCAAGTCTATGAAGGATGAGTTTGAGATGAGCCACATGGGAGAGCTCACCTACTTCCTTGGATTACAAATTCGACAAATGGAGAATAGCACATTCATACATCAGACAAAGTACACAGGGGAGCTTATTAAGCGATTCGGGATGGAATCGTCTTCAAGCAAAAGGACTCACATGAGTACTACTACTCATCTACACAAGGATGAAAGCAGAAACAATGTAGACGTTCGTCTATATCGAGGTATGATCGGTAGCTTACTTTACTTAACCGCTAGTAGGCCCGATATAATGTTTTCAGTATGCCTTTGTGCTAGATATCAAGCAAGACCTAAGGAGTCACACTTGATTGCGGTTAAACGAATATTTCGTTATCTCAATCAATCTCTAAATTATTGGTTACTTTACCCTAAGTCTAGCACATATGAGTTAATCTCATATAGTGATGCCGACTTTGCCGGATGCAAGTCCGACAGGAAAAGTACTAGTGGCACTTGCCATTTCTTAGGAAATTCCTTAGTTTCTTAGTTTTCTAAGAAACAGAATTCAGTGTCATTGTCCACGACTGAAGCGGAATATATTGCCGCGGGTCATGCATGCGCACAAGTTCTTTGGATGAGACACACTCTTAGTGACTATGGTGTCAATTGTGATACTTGCTCTATCATGGTTGATAATCAAAGTGCTATTTGTCTTTCCAAGAATCCGGTACATCACTCCCGTACCAAACACATAGACGTAAGACACCATTTTATCAATGATCATGTAGCTAAGAAGGACATCATCTTAGAGTACATTGAAACCCAAAAACAAATTGCTGATATTTTCACTAACCCTCTTAAAGAAGATTCATTTGTGAGGTTGCGTGGAGAATTGGAAATTATGGGTGAATCTGAAATCTAGAAGCTCAATCTTTCATGTTATAACTCCTTTTTGAGCTCATATCTTTTTGTTGCCTATCTTCATGTGCCTTATTATATTTATATATTAAGAAAGGCGATTGTGATTTAATTGATTTCATGAGTTTTTGATATTGAAGGTAGTGATTTGTGTTTCAATGGAGTTATTGTTTTTACGTTGTATTTGAAATTAGAGTATAGGTCCTAGGGTGAGTGTTCTTATTCTCTGGAATTCTATCTCACTGTGCATTTTTGGACCAGGACAGACACCTGTCTTTCCTTCGATAGTCGACTGCCCTACACTATCTCCTCTGTCTGAGAATTGATATCTTCGCAGAGCCGACTGATGACTGTTTTACAGTCGACTGTTGTGTATATGTCAGTCGACTGTCCAATGGACAGACGACTGCATGTTACTTGCCAGTCGACTGCCCATCTATCTGAGCTTTATTATTATCACTTCATCCAGTCGACTGACTGTTGTTCATCAGTCGACTGTCTTCTGTTGAGACGGTTCATATGATTTGATCTGAGCCGCCGATTCATTGATCCAATGGTCCAGATTCATTTCTCAACTTTTATAAAGCCCGATCATTTCCCCACGTCGACTCTCTCTCATCCGATTCGACCGCTTCATCTTCCCGCTCGATTTCTCTTCCAAAACCGTCAATCGTCTTCCTTCGTGAGTCGATTTCGTGCTGCCGTTGCCATCGATCTACTCCTCCACGTTCGTCGTTGCTTCTCTACTTGGTTTGCTTCTCTCTCTATAGCTTTTCGTTCGGTTCATTGTCTTCCGATTTCTGTGTATTGTTTCTCTCTCTAGCGATCCCATGGCACCCAAGGGTAAGGGAAGAGAGAAAGTCTTTGCTCCTAAATGACCTAGGGAACCCAAGAAACCAATTTCCAAGAAGAAGAAACCTTATCAAGCCTGAACCAAGCATACCGCGTCACCCGTGCATTCTTCCTCGCAGGGTTACTCTCCTTCTGCTTCCTCTTCCGAGGCTCGGCCTTTGATCACTCGTCAGTGCAAGCCCACTGGTGTTCACATTAGTGAGCCTGCTGCTGAGAACCCCCATCACTCCCCTTCAGCTTCGAGTTCTTCAGAAGAGCCTCCTGTCATACCCCCCTCTGATCCCCTAGTTCCGGCTTGCCGAGACGATCTCTACTTGGTAAAATTTCACTCTCTTCTAGGGATCAACCTACTTAGGGAGCGGTACATTGCTTTCCCCACCTTCACTGCTGAGAGGCTTTCTGACATTCTTTCTGCTACTCACCTAGCCGATCTTTTTCGCTTCTCTCAGAGCGAGTCCCCCAGAGCCTATCCATTTCTGGTGAAGCTCTTCTATGTGAACCGTGTTCGCGGTGAGTATTCGTCTTCCGGCATCCTCGATACTGTCGTTCAGGGAACCCACATTCAGATCACTCCCTCTCTCTTAGGGACTATTCTTAGGATTCCCTCTGTTGGTTCCCTTCCCACTGATATCAGCATCTCCGATATTGACGACCTTAACCAGTCTGTCCTCCGGGATATGTTTTGAGAGGTACCATTAGCTCTTGATTCGGGTGTCAGGTCATCTATGTTCTCTGCGAGAGGTTGGACTGTTCACCTAGTGGTGAAGTCCAACATCCTGCCGAGATATGGATCATCTGACCAGCGGTCTCAGGAAATACTGAAGTGTATGTATGCTATTTTCTCTGGCATGCCCGTGAACTGGGCCGGTGTCCTCCTTGATAGGATGGACAAGGTTGAGTTCACGACCTCCTCGTCTCACATTCCTTACGGTGGTCTTCTGACTCGTGTCTTCCGTCATTTAGGTGTTGATTTGACTCGTTACGAGCCCATGCCCTTTGGTCCTCTCCTCGACGCTTCTGCAAAGTCGAAATCTTCTTCGGCTCTGCAGACTGCCTCGAAGAAGAGGAAATCTACTTCAGCTCCTTCCTCATCCACTGTTCCTCCAGCTGACCTGCCTTCATCCTCTGCTCCACCATCTCGTGATATTCTTTTGGAGATGGTCTCTGGTATTTACAGATTGATGTCCCTCTCTTTCCTCCATCAGGGAATACCCTTCCCTGAGGATCTGAGACAGTTTGTTCCCCAGCTTCATGTTTATGTTTGTTTGTCATCATCAAAAAGGGGGAGAATGTTGAGTATTGGACTTCTCCCTACTTGGTGTTAATGATGAGTAAACATAAATACTTGTGACTAATCCCCTATTTTGTAGTTAATCCATTGCCTAAGCTATTAATGATGATCTATTTGCAATGGATGACTCTCAAACGTCATTGAAGGCAAATGACATGAATTGGTTGATCGTAGATGATGATTGAAGCTCTGTGAAGACTTCAAGCTCATACGATGGAAAGAAGAGATTATTCGTCAATGTAATTTTTCTTTTATCTCTTCTAGTAGGTAGCTTAGAAGTAGAACTTTGATGGAGCACTCACACACATCTACATTCAGTCATAGGACTCCATTAGATCAATTGTCTTTTGACTCCAATTCATTTCTCTATTGGTTGTGCAAAGATTGTTTATAACAGTCGACTGCTTAACAGATTACAGTCGCCTGTCTCAAAAACCGTCGACTGTATGCACAGACTTTTACAATATAGTTTTGGGCCTTCTCTGATTACTTCGCACAGGCTACTGATGAACGATTTGTAATGCCCTGATAGCTACTGCACAAGTACTAAGGGGGTGAATAGTACTTTAAAATAATCAAGAGTATAATTCCTAATTATCGTGCAAACTCAACCAACAATGTGGAATGAAAAATATGACAACAAAGAAAGACAATGCAAACAAGCGATGTAACGGGTTCGGATCCACCCAATTCTCCCTGACTTGTTCCCGGTGATCCTACGTCCCAAACACCCGGATCCCCTCCTGCTACTTGAGTTAGAATCCTCTAACCCAAGTTTGCACTATGAAATTCTTGTAGAAAACCTCTACAAGATCAAATCATACACAAATGAAAATGTGACTCCCACAAACCGGGATCATAAACTTCTCTCACAACCGAGAGATAAAATGAAATATCAATGTAAATATGAAATATAAACACTTACCACAAAACCCTATGCCTTGAGTAAAACTTACTGATTTTAGGGAAAGAAGGATTTTGAGGAAGAGAATGTCACCAAACCCTAGCTCCACCAAGATGAACAGCGATCGAAGGCTAGGATGGAGTTGGTGACTTTGAATCAAGCTCTTGGCTTGAGTGGCTCACAATGAAGAGAATCTCTCTTGAGGAAATTAGGGCTCAAGGAGTTTGGAGAGATTCTTTGTGAGATGAGGGAGCTTGTAAATGAGAATTGAATGCTTTCTCTTTGATCTCTAAATCACAATAAATGTCAGCCTTGAATGCTAGGTTAGAAGCACTCAAGATTATATAGGAGTGAGAGAAGAGAGAGGCAAAATTCGTAGCATTAAATGCCCCAACGGCTCTATTCTGAAGCAGTCTGATCGGTCTAAGAAGGATCACTGACCGATTAGTTTTGCAACTAGTCGGTCGGTGATTCTTCTTGGACCGACTAAAAGGTTCACAGCCAATATAGAGAATTTAAGGAGATAGAACTAGTCGGTCTAAGAAGACTTCCTAACCGACTAGTTTGACAACTAGTCGGTCGGTGAGTGTTCTTTGACCGACTAAGAGTTGAAAATCAATTGGCTGAACACAAGGAGAACTAGTCGGTCTAAGAACAAATTCCAACCGACTAGTTTCACAACTAGTCTGTCGATGAATGTTCTTGGACCGACTAACTAGTCAACAGTAGCTAGGCTGAGAAATAAAGGCATTACTAGTCGGTCTAAGAAGGATTCTCAACCAACTAGTTTGACAACTAGTCGGTCGGTGAACGTTCTTGTACCGACTAATTGGTCAACAGTGCCTAGGCTGAATTGAGCAAGGAGATCTAGTCGGTTCAAGAAGGATTCTTAACCGACTAGATGACAATCTAGTCGGTTGGTTCTTCTTCTTGAACCAACTAAGGTACACTAGAAGCCGTAAAATGAAGCGTAAAGCTTCGGGAAAGTTTCTATCGGCTTCTAAGATAATCCTAGCTCTAAGATATGACCGTTTTGAAGATTATAATGTAAGTCCTACTCAAGGCTTAACATTCTACGAAAAGAAGCTAGAAGACTATAAAATAAGCTAGACGAACCGTCTTCAAAGCTTCAATCCGAATCTCTTGATTTCAATAATGCTCCTAGAGCTTCAACAAAGCTTCAGGCACACGATCACGTGCTTTGAGAAGTCTTGAGACGTCGCTTGAGATGTACGAAGTAATTTGACGACGATCTTCATAACTGCACTCACAAAGAGAGTTCACGATATTTATGTTTGTTCATCATCAAAACCAAATCCGAATCCGGGGAATCAATACTCAACATTCTCCCCCTTTTTGGTGATGACAAACCAACATAAATAATAATCAATAATAATGAGTCAATAGAAATTTACTTACTCCCCCTGCATTGATGACACGTTAATTCCATATTAAATAATAATCATACGCATCAAGCAGACGAGGAAAGTATAAAATATGAACCCAATTATTGAAATTTAGGATCTAAATCCATTTTTATATCTTAACTCCTCTAAAATCTAACATATCAAATTAGATTCACGGTAAATTGCTTTAAATTATCATTTAACACATCGTCATTATTAATGCTCTCCCCCTTTGGCATTAGCAAAAAGAGTGGGAGGAGATCAACGACAACAACAATGGCTAAAATAAAAGCACGGGAGTCGAAGAATACGACCACGGTGTTGGGAGCAACTATCTAGGATCTTAGTTTGATGATGACAAACGTGTCGGTATATCTAATGTGTGTGCTCAGTGTGTTTCAGGCTTGGGAAAACAATGTATTCCCAGTATTTGGCGAAATTGCTATTCGTATAGCATCTGAGGAGAAGAAGGAAGTGAGTGTGCAAAGGAGTTAGACTTGGTCAAGATGAAGTGATAAGGTGTGACCAATTCAAATCAAAGTTGGACTTGGTCCAATGAGGAATGAGATGGAGCCATTTCAAATTTCGTGGGGATTTAGTCAAATCAATTAGAAGATTTCCTAACCCTACTCTAATTCAAAATCCCAATCAAAATACAAAATCCCTATCTCTTAGGGACTCTCCCCAAAACCCTAGCCCTAGCCTACAAAAACACAATTGAGGGGCTACATTATTCTGCGCGGCAAACAAAGAAGCACACGGCCAAAAATCCCTAGGTAGCCGAAAGCCTTGCTCTTCAATTTCCCAAGTGCTAGCAGCCGCACTTCTTCATGATCATCACCAAGAAAAATTGTTGTTCAATAAATCCCTAGGTAACCGAATTCTCCAAGGCGCCGTACTTTTTCTTGCTTCTTCATCAAAAAAAATTCCCAAGTGCTCACCAATGAGAAGGGGCTACCGAAATCCATCATGTGAGAATTGTTTATTCTGCTGAGACTTTCCCATTGCACGCACAAACTCCTCTTGAAAACCCCACTAGCCTTTTGAATCAAAAAATCAATTCCAAAATCCTCTTCAAATCGCAATACTAAAAAAAAGGGGGAGCACATTTTTTGAACCCCAGGGCCGAATTTTGAGATAGGGGGTTCTCTGTTTGTTTTTTTGTTTTCATAACAATTCTTTTGAGGAGCCTAACGTGTGTGATTTGTGTTAGCAGCCATGGGTTATTTGTTTTTGTTATATCTTCAAAAAATTCCCTGAGAGATCTTCGGCTTCATACATTATCCGAGGGCAAGACAATTTTGATACAGAATTTTTTTTTCCGGAAGAGCAACCCTGCCGCAATTGCTACACAAAAAAAATACAACCCTGCCGCAATTTTTTAAGGGTGCCAATCAAAACACAGGGGCAAGCAAAAATAAGGAGCTGCATCTTTTCAAGGAGGTCGCCAGCAAAATTTTTAAAGTAGCAAAACAATTTTGTGCGGCTCATCATGCAAAGGGAAGTAGTAAAAATAAATGCATGGGTTTTTGGTTGATCAATTATATTTAAACGTGATTCTCCACTAATTTTTGTTTTGTTTGCAGGGACGCACATCTGCATGCCAAGTTGAAGATTAATCAAAGGTAAGTTATTGCTGTTGGTAATTAATTTAGAATTAAGCTTTTGCCTTTTTATTTGCAGGGCAACACAATTTTTGCTGAGCAAATCTTCAGGAGCTGCACTCAATTTCTCAAGGCCGAATTTTTTAAAGCCAAGATTGTGTGCAAGATATTCGTGCGCCATCATTTAGGAAAGCTTGTTGTCGCAAGTTTCAATCTTTGGCGAATGGCGCAAGTCTCATCGAGAGGGGAATCAGACTGTTAAGGAGACATCAAAAACTACTACTTGTCAGATTGATCTGACCCGTGCTTATTGACGAAGACATCGCTGCTGCACAATCTGAGCTTTCTAAACTCAATACTTTATTATTTTGTGTAGCAATTGTGATAGATCTTCGTAGGGGAAACTTTACCATCTTTCAGGAATTATTTTGGGACTTGTCTGGTTGGGGCTAGACAAGTGGGACCCAGCTAGTTTGGGACTAGCTGGTAGAAAGCTTTACTAGGATTGATAGTGAGAGGAAACACTGTGTGTGGGGTACTGAGAGCCTGGCGAGTGTAGAGACGTAGAGGGTGCTCTGAGAGTGCTCTAACTTGTGACTTTGTACCTATTGCACTATTCAATCTAGTATTTGCTTTGGGGGCTGGAGTAGGTCGTTGGGACGACCGAACCAGGGTATATCTGTGCGTACTCTGTGATTGTCTATCTTTACTCTGGTTGTTGCTGCTTTAACTGCGTGTGATTTCTCGTGGGTTGCACGAGAATTTTTTATTAGCCTATTCACCCCCCCCCCCCCTCTAGGCTAGGATCCAGTTCCAACACACGGTCCAAATGACACCAATGTAAAATAACGAAGAAAATCAAAGCGTGCCAATGAGACCATAGTCGAAAATCGAAAAATGAAATCATTAAAACTCAAATCAATTGCACGTATTGAGTTATGGAACATACTCTCCAATATCAACATTCTTAGTGAATTTAGTGCATGGAAAACAATTCTATCTTTTCATAGAAACAATTCTATTTAATAAATATAATCGTCGAGCGACGAAATCAACATCAGAGACAAAAAATATACTGTGCACACTGAAGTAAATGGCAACACGATGTATATATATATATAACAAGGTACATCAAAAGGTATACATCCGCCAACACAAATATAAACGATCATCAGATCGGTGCACAACATACAACACATGTCTTAACAGACATCAAAATGCACATACAACAAAATGTATCACCAAAACATACAAAAATACATCAAAAATACATCACCACCCAACTATCCTACCCCACTCTCTCATGACAAAATAGATCATCCAAGTGCACATGGGAGAGAACTCCAACGCAAGCTCAGGAGGCGGAGGCAGGATCAGAAGCAGCAGCAGGCTGTGCAGGAGAGGTGGTGGTCTCTGGGTCGACGGGGGTGTCCATCGAAGGGAGGGTGGCAGCAGGAGTGATCTCGGTGTTGGATATGGACGACACGAATACACCCATGAGGGGATGTATGAGGGTATACGGACCTCAGATGTCGCGTGCACGAAAGCGTGCACGAAGGGAACCTTTTCTCGTGTGAAAAGGACCACTCGATAAGTGGAAAAAGCCACTCGATAAGTGGAAAAAGTCACTTTATAAGTGCATAAAGGCACTTGATAAGTGAATGAAGAAGAGGATAAATGAATGTGCTAATATAGGCTAATAAGCTTATAATTGGTTATTTCCTACAATAACCACCCCGAAAGCCTATAAATAGGACCCAATGGTAAGGCATTCATTCCACACTTTCCATGCCATAAGTTTGCATAAGGCATCTTATGTTCTTCTTCTCCCTTCCATTAAAATTCTCTTCTAGTTAGAGATTTAGGCGGTGAAACTCTGCTTCGATCCTCCGTGACAACGTATCGACCGTTGTGGCGAATCCGAGGGTGAAGTTCCGAGATTACGGTGCTGCGTACGCAAGCGTAAGTCTCGACTTTATTATTCGATCCTAACGTCCTTGTTTTGTCAGGATCCAACATTGGTATCAGAGCCATACGGGTTCGCCCCGATCAAACCGCCGCCCCGTCGAACCGATGAACGAGGCGTTGTCTTTTTCACGAATGGGTATCCTACCATTATGGATATGGTAGGAACGCTTCTTGACGGAGAGAACGTAGCGGTTGTTCTTTTCACGTTAGGGTCTCCTACCATTACGGATATGGCCGTGACGGGAAGAACCGACAGTTCATATCGTCAAACTCGCACTCTTCATGGATGCCGAGTCTCCATTCATAGGGAATGTGAACTCTCTTCATGTTGAGCGTGTAGTTTACGAACTTTAAATTATGTTATTTTTTTCATTTTGGCACACGGCCATTAGAGAATAACTACTTTCTCGACGAACGGGTGCTTCATCGACGAACGGGTGCTTCATCGAGGAAGAAGATGGTAGTTATTCCCATCGGGGAAGATGACTTTTGGTGCATGATCACCATGGCCAAATGGGCTATGGAGGCAACGCATCCCCCCTCCTCATGCGGAGGGGGTTGGCTACGGCCAATAACCACCACGGCCACCCCTCCGGCGGGGGTGTGCGGCCAACCCCATGCAAGGGGGTGGCCGGCCATGGCCATATGGGCCATGGCCGGCCAAGGCAAGAAGGCCATGGCCGGCCATGGCCTCGGCCGGACCTGGCCGGCCCCGGCCAGGGCCAAGGGGGCCCTGGCCAGCCTCGGCCAAGGCCAGGGGCCGGCCTGGCCGGCCCTGGCAGTGGCCAGGGCCAATGCCCTGGCCTCAGGCCAGGGCCTGGCCAGGGCCTGGCCGGCCCTGGCAGTGGCCAGGGCCATGGCCGGCCCTGGCCGAGGGGCCAGGGCCCCTGGCCGGCCAGGGCAGAGGCCCTAGCCGGCCCTTGGCCAGCCTCGGCCAGGGCAGAGGCCCTGGCCGGGGGTGGAGGGTGCCAGAACCCTTGGTCGGTATTGTTCGACCAATTCGGGTTTTTTGGTCAACTAATTCTGCCGGAGGCCTTGCCAGTAATTTCGGCCCCGGCCACCTACAAGGTTAGCCCATACTGGGCCGACGGTAGTCATTTGCGGTAAAATTCTCCTATAAGGGGGAAAGCGCCTGGATCCATACGGGAGCCAGCGACAATGGCTTGCAGAAAAATCTCCTCAAGGGGGGATCCGACCTTGGCACGACAACGGCTTAAACCTGGCAATGGCCAGGGATTGCCGTATATTTCACTAGTATCATAAGGGTACTAGGTTGAAATATATTTTTTTTTTTGAAAAATACGTTTTCATACGTTTTGAAAAATACGTTTTCAAAAACGCTTTTCCGCTGCAAAGTACTATAAGAGTACTTTTATTTGATAAAGTGATGGGGAAATACTGAAAGTTACTCTAGATGGTGATTGGAAACGTAGTGACCTTTCCGATTCTAGGGTACCATCTTCAGTATTTTTCGAAAGTAACTTATCAAATTATAAATGTCGTTCCAAGTGAAAGTTGAAATTAGAACTATCCAAATGGGATATTCTATTATCACTTCAGATGGGAATTATATTTTAAGAATTTTCAATGCAATGTTTTTTGATCAAACCTTCGGTTTTGTGTCTTTTGCAGCATTTTAAAAGTAAAATGTCTTCTGCTTCAAAGAATATCGTCGCTGAGTTAAACAGAGGTGAAAAACTCAACGGCGATAATTACAAACTTTGGTCCATCAAGATACAATACGTTTTAGAGGAGCAAGAAGTGCTCGAAACTCTAAAGAACGTAATGATTGAACCCGAGTTGGGCACTACGGCCCAACACAGACGAGACAAGGAAGCTTTTGATGCTTGGTCTCGGAAGAATAAAATAGCCCGCATTACGTTATTGAGCAGTATGGCCGATGACATAATGCGCATCTTCCGAGAGCATGACTTAGCCATGGACATATGGTCCAAGCTTGAGGAGAAGTTTGGTGGCACATCGGTGTCCAAACTTCGCGCCTTAACTATAAGATTTGATTCATACAAAAAACGTCCAGATCATTCCATGGGGAAACATCTGCGACATATGGCAAATCTAATCTCAGAGTTAAAGGACGCAGGTCATGTGCTCACTGATGAGCAACAAATCCAAGCAGTCATACGTTCCCTACCAAATGGGTGGGACCAAATGAAGATGCATCTCACTCATAATAAGAGCATCAAGACCTTCAGCGATGTTTCCAAGCACCTCGAACTAGAGGAAGAGCGGCTTGCGGCTGCCAAGCCAAGTGCAGAAGTGCACATGGTTGCTAGTTCCTCACACAGGGGAAATAAACGGATAGATCGTTCGAAGTCTACTAATGAACGTAATAAGCAACCTGAGTCTACCAAGAAACCCAAATATAAGGGTGGTCACAAGAAATGGCACAAGAAGAAAGACTTGAAGATGATCAAGTGCTTCAAGTGCAACAAGCTCGTCACTATGCTCGTTCGTGTACGAGTGGAGGCGACGAGGTAACTTGTAAATATACTAGTTACATATGTGTTTCTAGTTCAATATTTCTTGTGGAATCTAATCCATTTTGGATAATTGATTCAGGTGCCACCGACCACATAGCAAGGGACAGACGGTCCTTCGTGGAGTATCACCGGATACCCCAAGGAACGAAGTGGATCTATGTAGGAAACAACACACGTGTTGAAGTGAAAGGCGTTGGGACTTGCAAGCTAGTCTTGGACAACGGCCGCACTCTCCTACTTCATGATGTTCTCTTTGCTCCAGATATTCGAAGGAATATAATATCTGTGGTCGTGTTAATGGGTCTTGGTTATAGCTGGTTCTTTCAAAATTGTAAAGTGGACTTGTGTTGTAATAATTCCTTAATTGGCACTGGGTATGTATTTAAAGGATTTATTGTATTAAATACAATGTATGACTCTTCATATTGTAATGAAAATTTCCTTGTTGCAAATTCATCGACTTATGAGTCTGATATAATTTGTTGGCATGCAAGGCTTGGTCACATTGGACCAACACGAATGGATAGACTTGCCAAACGTGGCCTTCTATCCAAGGTTTCAAAGGTTGAAATGTCGACCTGCGAACATTGCCTTGTAGGGAAATCTTGTCGCAAGCCGTTTGGAACCGGCACAAGGGCCGAGGTTCCATTACAGCTCATCCATTCGGACATATGTGGTCCGATGAATGTCAAGACAAGACGCGGGAAGTCGTATTTCATCACTTTTATTGATGATTTCACCCGATTCGGACATATCTATTTGATATCCCACAAAAGTGAAGCATTAACCTGCTTTAAGAACTATATGAGTTTAGTGGAGAATCAATTAGATCGCAAGATTAAGGTCTTGCGAACCGATAGGGGTGGTGAATATCAATCAACAAGTTTTAAGGAACTTTGTGATGAAAAGGGCATAGTACATCAGGTAACTATGCCTTATACTCCGCAACAAAATGGTGTTGCAGAAAGGAGAAATAGGACTTTAATGGAAATGGTCCGTTCAATGATGGCGCAAGCTAACTTGCCAATCACCTTTTGGGGTGATGCATTATTGACGGCCGCTTTCATCTTGAACCGCGTACCCTCGAAATCAGTTAGCTCCACTCCTTATGAGTTGTGGAACCAAAGGTCTCCTGACTTAGACATTTTGAAACCTTGGGGATGTGCATCCTACGCACATATTTCCTCCCATAAGTATGGCAAACTTGGGCCACGGGGAAGAAAATGTATCTTTATACGATACGCAGAAAACTCCAAAGGTTATGTTTTCGTTAGTCAGGAAGACAATGGAGGTCTAATTGAGTTTGAGTCGAGGGATGTCACTTTCTTGGAAAATGAGTTTCCAAGACAGGGCAAGATAAGTCAGGACTTATCTCTATTTGAGATTAATAATCAAGAAGGATTACCTCATTCGAGTGGGAGAATTCTTGGTGAAGAAGAAAATACATTTCAAATTTCACCAATGGATGATACGAATGATGCTAATCCTATTCCATACGGAATAATGATCCAAGTGGGAGCATTTCTAACGACATTCCAAGTGGGAGTGATATTAGAATTGATCTAAATTCAAGTCAACAAGGACTTGAAGAATCTCAAATACGACGTAGTAGTCGTACAAGGTTGGCTCCTCTAAGATTTGAGGATGAATTTCCGCAAACCTTTATGACTTTACTACAAGAAGATGACGAGCCTGCTACTTTCAAACAGGCCGTATCTTGCCCTGCTAAAGACAAATGGATGGAAGCGATGCAAGAGGAATTAGAATCCATGAAAGTTAACCAAGTCTGGGACTTAGTTGACTTACCCAGAGGACGTAGAGCTATTGGGAACAAATGGGTTCTCAAGATCAAGCATAAGGCTGATGGCTCTATTGACAGATATAAAGCTCGCCTTGTCGCGAAAGGTTTTACGCAACAGGAAGGGATAGACTACGAAGAGACCTTCTCACCTGTTGTCCGTTTTACCTCGATTCGCCTGATTCTGGCAATGGTAGCTTGCTTAGACCTCGAATTACATCAGATGGATGTAAAGACTGACTTTCTCAATGGAGAATTGGACGAGGAGATCTATATGGAACAACCAACAGGGTTTGTAAAAGAAGGAAACGAACATAAGGTTTGTAAACTTCGTCAGTCCATATATGGTCTTAAACAATCCTCGAGGCAATGGTATATACGATTTCAAGAAGTTGTCTTATCAAATGGGTTTTCCATGTTTGATGAAGACAACTGCGTATATATCAAGAGGATTAAGAGCAAGTACGTTATTATGTCTCTATATGTAGATGACATTCTAATAGCCGGAAATGACAAGGGCTTTGTGATGGATATCAAGGCTTGGCTTTCATCAGTTTTTGAGATGAAAGACATGGGAGAAGCCGCATATATCCTTGGAGTTAAGATTTCAAGGAATCATTCGAAGAAACTTCTTTCTCTTTCACAGGACACTTATATAAAGAAGGTTTTAGAATGTTTTAATATGCAGGACTGTAAGTCCATTGATACTCCTATAAGCAAGTGCGACAATTTATGTCTGAAATCGTGTCCAAAGAACCAAAAGGAAAAGGAAATTATGGAAAAAGTTCCATATTCCAGTGCAGTTGGTAGTCTTATGTACGCTATGATGTGTACAAGACTGGACATCTGTTGTGCCGCTGGAATGGTAAGTCGTTACCAATCCAATCCAGGGCAAGTACACTGGAAAGTGGTTAAGAGGATATTGCGGTATCTTAAGGGAACTGCGGACTATGCTTTATGCTATCAAGGAGATGACTTGAGGCTCGAAGGCTACACTGATGCTGATTGGGCGGGTGATCTCGATGAGCGACGATCGACCTCAGGATATGTTTTTCTACTCGGATCTGGTGCAATATCCTGGAGTAGCAAGAAACAATCCTGCATCGCACTTTCAACTATGGAAGCCGAGTTTGTAGCATTTAGCATGGCAGTCCAAGAGGCTGTTTGGCTTAGGAAGTTATTAGACAGGCTAATTGATGCAAGTGACTCAGGTGCTGTACTTATACACAGCGACAGTCAAGCATCTATAGCTTATGTCAAAGATCCTAAATTCCATTGTAAGACCAAACATATTGATATCCGCTACAAATTTGCAAAAGAATATGATAAGACCAAGAAGGTAGACATAAGGTACATATCTACGCATGAGATGATAGCGGATCCGCTTACGAAGGCGATCCCCAGAGATGTGTTTTACAAACACTTATCATCTCAAGGATTGCGTAAGAGCTGAGTTGTACCAATGTAAATTCTCATGTCTGTAAATGATCAAATTTAATAAAAGAATAAGTTCTTTTCAATATTGCATATGAATTTCTTAAGAAATGTTTGTGTACATTTTTTGAAATCTCAGCTGAATTTTAGTATGTCGGACAGATTAAGGTTGGCTCTCTCACATGAGCAACCGCCTTTATTTTATCAGACGGGTAAAATAAAGATGAGACCTGTTTAAATTCAAAATTGTCAGACGGACGATTTAGAGTCATGACTTAAACAAAATGGTCGTATGAAAGATCTGCATCATATGGATGTTTTCAAAAGATCTAAGAGGATTTTGAAATCCTATCTGTCTTATGCGGGATGTGAGTCCAGAAGATATATGAGTAGTAAAAGGGACGCAAAGCCATACATTGTGGTGTCTGGTTATCATCCTTACAACATCATTAAGACATACGCTCCCTGGGAAAGGAGTGATGTTGTAATATGTATTCATACTACGTATGCATTTTTGACCATTGGGTTAGAATAGTAATAGTGTTTACTATTATGTGAGACCCAAAGACCACATGGGTCTTAACACGTTACGCTTATGGACTCTAATTGGTTCCTTAAGATTTGACTGGGTGATTGCTATCTTAGCATGTTGCTTATGGACTATGATTAATTCGGTCCGGCGGAGCATGTTAGAAAAGCGAGTCAAGTCAAGATCAAAAGGATCGCAAGAAGAGGAAGATTAATTTCATATTCACATTTGGACTTTAGAGATTCAAAGCTGGCCAGCCAATTGTAATCCAGATGGGATTCAATTGTTGAATATAAAGTATAAGAAATGTGAAGAAATAATCTAGGGTAAAGCATGCCTTGATCTACTCAACTTTGCACCTGGAGGGGTGTTGTGTATCTCTAACAAGTGCACAACAGCGGACTTTATGCGCATGACGGTCACACGGCCTATTTCTCAGTATGAAAAACAGAAGAGATAAAGGAAAAGATGTTTCCTTACAATCCCCTCAAGTGTGAGTGGGAGATGTTGGATATGGACGACATGAATACACCCATGAGGGGATGTATGAGGGTATACGGACCTCAGATGTCGCATGCACAAAAGCGTGCACGAAGGGAACCTTTTCTCGTGTGAAAAGGACCACTCGATAAGTGGAAAAAGCCACTCGATAAGTGGAAAAAGTCACTTTATAAGTGCATAAAGGCACTTGATAAGTGAATGAAGAAGAGGATAAATGAATGTGCTAATATAGGCTAATAAGCTTATAATTGGTTATTTCCTACAATAACCACCCCTAAAGCCTATAAATACGACCCAAGGGTAAGGCATTCATTCCACACTTTCCATGCCATAAGTTTGCATAAGGCATCTTATGTTCTTCTTCTCCCTTCCATTAAAATTCTCTTCTAGTTAGAGATTTAGGCGGTGAAACTCTGCTTCGATCCTCCGTGACGAAGTATCGACCGTTGTGGTGAATCCGAGGGCGAAGTTCCGAGATTACGGTGCCGCGTACGCAAGCGTAAGTCTCGACTTTATTATTCGATCCTAATGTCCTTGTTTTGTCAGGATCCAACACTCGGGAGCACCAGCAGAAGTATCCACCGAGGGAATGGTGGCCGCAGGTGTGCTCTCAGGAGCACGAGCAGAAGAAGAAGAAGTAGACATACCCTCGGGGGCACGAACAAGAGAAGCAACAAGCTCCTCAAGATCAGCATCGTCCATGTCCTCCTCGTCAGAAATAGTAGGAGGAACCTCGATGCCCAAGTGAGAACAGATGCGGGCAAGCATCTCCTCACAACGAGCAATACGAGCCTCCTGACGGCTCTGAGAAGCTGAAGAGTCAGGGCGTGAAGGCGGAGGAGGAGCTGAAGGGGTAATCCTCTGAATGTGACGCAAGGCCGCAAGAGAATTCTTGACGGCAGTCGCGTTCAGGGAAGGACCCAACGGACGCTGATCATCGGGAGGGAGAGGAACACCGAAGTGACGAAAGACAAGGGTCAGCAGGCAGGGATAAGGAATGTGGGCTGACTTTGTGGACTTTCGGATGCATTCAAAGGAGTTCATCTTATCTAAGATAATGCGGGCCCAATTTATCTCGCTCCCCATAAAAAGAGCGTAGATAAGCTTGAGAAATGGCTGAGAGGGCAAGCTGGAGGAGCCGTACTTCGGTAGAAGACACGACTTCAGAATGAGATTAATGACCCATGCATTAGGCTTGAAAGATTTCGAAGGAATGCCAATCATGGCGGGAGGAATGACATGGAACAGCTCAACAAGCATGGTCTGGTCAAGATCGTGGATATTATCCACGGAGATATCAGAAGGTAGCAGGCCAGAGGAGGAGACACCAATCAACTGCCCTAAGATCTCTATCGTGAGGACAATAGGTGTCCCCAAGACAGTGGTCTCAAAGCAGTGGGTGTCATCATACTCACCCCGGACTCGATTGGCATAGAACAATTTGACGAGTCTGGGATAGGGATGAGGATTCGCCTTGGGATCATGGCGAAGATAATCTAGTAGGCTGCTATAGGAGAGGAGATCTGCAAGATGTGGAAAGTCAAAAAAACTAGACGAAGTGCTCCAGAATCAACGGACAGTGCTCAATACGATTGTATGCCACAAGACACATCGGGTCATCACGACACAACGAGATATCGACACCACCCAAAGGCATGGGAGCCTTCCCCTTAGAAGGATGAGAGGAAGATCGAGGAGGATGAGTAGGAGCCTTCTCGGTCGGCTCAGTCTCTGGGATATACTCTTCTCAGAGTCAGAGGGAGGAGTGGGAGCACGGAAGGGTCCAGGAGACAAAATCTTTTCTTTGGCATTGGTCCGGGGCTTGGATTGAGATTGAGATGTGGCTATGGGCTTGGAAACGGCGATCCTCTTCTTCTTTAGGGGAGGCGAGGAAGAGGAAGGATGAGTGGTTTTGGCACGGCGTTTGGGTTGAGGAGGGTCGGTAGGAGGAGACTCGACGGTCATAGGAGATGGAGTGGTAGGACGGACTGGGATGCGTGTCTTCGCCATGAGATCGCGACGAGACAACACACAAAGCACGAGATCAAACGAGAAAGCGAACGAAAACGGAAACCCTAACACGAACCCTAATAAAAACGATCGGAAATGAACATGATTGAACCCTAAACAATGAGAGGGAGAGAGGAGATATACCCTAGGAGGAGGGGAGATGGCCGGCGGCGACAGTCGGCGGCCGGAAACGGAGGAGCACGGTGGTCGGAGACGGACGGACGAGGGGTTAGGGTTTGAGGAAAAGATGCTGCACCGATTAGAATGAATTCTAATCGGTGCGGAGGGAGGTTAATATCGACTTATGGAGACAAAGACGCAAATGCCCCCGCACAACTAGTCGGTCTAAGTTTAAGTGCTGACCGACTAGAATGCAATCTAGTCGGTCGGCCAATGAGCTTGAACCGACTAAGTGCAAACATCAACATGAGTCAAAAAAAGAGCATGAATTAGTTGGTCTGAGTTCAATCACTGACCGACAAGAACTGAAGCTAGTCGGTCGGCTAATGAACTGGGACCGACTAAGAGAGTCCAAAAATTTGAAAATTTGAGATTTTGAGTTCTCTCCTAAGCACACTTGGACGAAACATCGAAATACTCTCATACATCACTATTCTACCCCCATAAAACATAGAAAATCATAAATACGACGTGCATGAACATATCTAGCATAAATTCCGAAAATCCAATCATAAATCCAGAAAATCCCAACAAATCTAGCATGAGCATATATAAACAAATTATTATCATGCAAGATTATTAAAAAATGAATCCTAAATCTCGGATTCACCCATAATCCCCAATTCTCGACGTAACCGCACAAAGGAGTCTTCCTTGAGTGGTTTCATGAAAATATCGACGATTTGCTTCTGGGTTTCAACGTACACTAAAATGATGTCCTTTCTAGCAACAAGATCATCTAGGAAATGGTGACGGACATCTATGTGTTTGGAACGGGAATGGTGTACCGGATTCTTAGAGAGACATATTGCACTTTGGTTATCCACCATGATAGGGCAAGTATCACAGTTTATACCAAGTCTTTAAGAGTGTGTCTCATCCAAAGAACCTGAGCACACGTAGCACCAGCAGCAATATATTCCGCCTCGGTGGTTGAAAGTGATACAGAATTCTGCTTCTTGGAAAACCAAGAGACAAGAGAATTTCCTTACTTTTCCAATCTGATTTGCATCCAGCATAATCTGCGTCACTATATGAGATTAACTCATATGTGCTTGACTTTGGATAAAGTAATCCGTAGTCGAGTGTGTAATTTAAATAACGAAAAATACGTTTTACCGCTACTAAGTGAGATTCCTTAGGTTGAGATTGATAACGAGCACATACACATACAGCAAACATAATATCAGGCCGACTGGCAGTAAGATATAATAAACTACTTATCATACCTCGATATAGACGAATGTCTACATCTTTTTCGCCTGTATCTTTATCAAGATGTGTAGCAGTGCTCATTGGAGTCTTCTTGCCAGAAGCATTCTCCATTCCAAATCGCTTTAGCAACTCCACCGTGTACTTGGTTTGGTGGATGTAAATTTCATCGTGCATTTGGCGAATTTGGAGACCTAAGAAATATTTGAGCTCACCCATGTGGCTCATCTCAAATTGGTCCTTCATGACATTAGAAAACTCTTCGCAAAGAGTGAAGTTAGTAGCACCGAAAATGATATCATCAACATAAATTTGAACTAAAATAATATCATGATTGGCATACTTAACAAAAAGTGTAGAATCAACTTCACCTATTTTAAAACCCAAATCCAAAAGAAAGTTCTTTAGACGGTCATACCAAGCTCTAGGAGCTTGTCTCAAACCGTAAAGTGCTTTCATAAGTTTGAAAATGTGATTTGGAAAATTTTTCATTTATAAAACCCGGAGGTTGAGAAACATAAACTTCCTCAACGACATCTCCATTTAAAAACGCACTTTTAACATCCATTTGAAAAAGTTTAAAATCTTTACGGCATGCAAAAGATAACAACAACCTAATAGATTCTAATCTAGCTAAAGGAGCAAAGGATTCTTCGAAGTCTATATCTTCCTCTTGCCTGTAGCCTTCAGCAACTAACCGAGCTTTGTTTCGGACGATTTTTTGGTTCTCGTCGGTCTTGTTCTTGAAAATCCACTTCGTTCCTATAACGGTGTGGTTCTTCGAATGCAATGGAACTAGCTCCCAAACCTCATTCCTCTCAAACTCAATGAGTTCATCCTCCATGGCTAGGATCCAAGAACTATCTTCGCACGCTTCGTTAATTTTCTTTGGCTCTACTGAAGAGGCAAAGGCACAATGAGCGAAGTAGTTGACTTGAGATCTCATTTTGACACTATCAAGAATGTTACCAATGACTTGCTCATGGGGATGGTCACAAACTGTATGAAGACGTTTTGAAACTCCCTGATCACTAGGAACATTCTCAAAAGAATCATTAGTAGGGTTAGTATCATAGAATCAATAGAATTAGTGTAATATTAGCCTGTAAGGATCAATACACTAGAGGGGGGTGAATAGTGTATATTAAAAATGTCGCAAATAAAATGTTAGTAATATTTGCAAAGATGGCACAGAAATAAAATGACAAGTACTGAAATTAAATCAATCGCAAACACAGAGATTTATCCTGGTTCGGATCCTTGTGATTGGTCGCGCCTCGGATACACACCCGGAGCGACGGTTGTAGTTTTACCGCAAGCGCACGGTATAGCGGCGAGCGGGTATCGAACACAGGGAGGACGAATGACCGTGCTTCCTCCTAATCCACCTGGCTATTTAAGAATAGAGAGAATTGCCTTGGGAGATCCTGTCACAATCGTCAGACAAATGTGCGAAATATCAAATCAAATAAAGAACGTCTAGGGAATGGGGAATTCCCGCTACTCACCGTATTTCATAAATGTGGTTCGTCGGTATCAAAATTGCTAGAATGAGAATTTAGATGAACTAGTTGCAACTGAATGTAGAACCAAGCTCACGCTCTCGCGCTGTTGCCGGTCTATAGCTATCCTAGGGTCGGGTCCAATCTCTTGCAAACCCTAGCCTAGGAAAGCTAGCATTAGGATCAACATCATCGTTCAATCATGCACCGAGTCCAATCTCTTGCAAACTCGGTCCACAATCTAAATTAGGATAGTTCCTACCCGTCCAATCTCTTGCAAACGGGTATCGGCATGGAATTGCAACCGGAAATCCTAGTATCGATCCATTCTCTTGCAAACCGATACTTCGAAAGTCCGACTCCAACCCAATTCGGATTTCTAGGGCTTCCTATCAAATTGGGATCCAATCTCTTGCAAATCCCAATTGATATGAATACCTAGCTATCCGTGGTAATTCGATCCCAATCTAATCTCTAATTATTGATTCTAGCACAATTTCTACCAATTTATCACAAATACGAAATTGGGCTTGTAGGGTTCATCCCCACGCCCCAAGATGTGGAGACTACTCACAAATCATAGCAATAGCACAAAAATAATCAATGAAATAGGCAATGGAATTCATCACAACAATGATATAAACAATAAAAATAGAGTTTTTGGGGAAGAGAGATGCAAACCAATGTAGTTCTTCAATTCATCCAACAAAAATCCAAGTTTTTCCTCTTCTCAAATCACAAATAATAAAGCAAAACGTAGTCTCAAAAAGCTGCAAAAAATCTAAGAGATGGCTCTCTAAACTAGGGTAAAAACAGGGCTTAAATAGCCCTCAAAGTCGTCCAAAAATCCTGACCAAAACGCCCCTGCACAGCCTGTTTTCCGCAAATTTCGCTACAGGCAGCGCATCGCACTCGGCCGAGTGACAAAAGTCGCTCGGCCGAGTGAGAACCCTGTCATTTTTCAGTAAGTCGGGGGCTTCAGGGGTCTTCAGTTCGGGGGCGGCTCGGCCGAGTGAGCTATCGTCACTCGGCCGAGGGCTTCACTGCACTCGGGCGGACGTGGTTTACCACTCGGCCGAGTGGGTCTTCTGAAGCTCAGATGCCGAAAAACAGTAACTTCAATATTTTGGAGGGGCTTCGTCTGGGCGCCACTCGGGCGGACGTGGTATCGTCACTCGGCCGATGTGGACTCCGTCGCTCTGCCGAGTACACATGGAAATCGTGTCTGAACGGGTCGGCCGAGCAGTGTCTCGCTGGTCGGCCGAGTGGCTCCTCCACTCGGCCGAGTGGGACACAAAAAATGCCCATTCTGCTTATTTTGACCTCCTCGTCGCTCCTGCGACGTCCATTCTTCTTCCGCTCCTCTCCAACAGCAAAATACCCCTCGGGGAGGTCGTCGGTGGCCGTCTAGAGTGAGCGCATCTCATGATCACTCCAAATCGCGCCAAATCACCTGAAATGCGACAAAAACAACAAATCGTGAAAAGCATCGCAATATCGTCGATATATCGTGAAAAACATGATTTGGGCGATCTAAATGGCATGCAAACATGCGGAAAAAAGGTGTAAAATAAGGAGTGATCAAAATCCCCCAAGCTTGCCTCTTACTCGTCCTTGAGGAAGATAAGTAAAAGGCGAACCCGGTGAATTCGGAAAACGAAAACAGCGAAAAACGAAAAAAAATGAAAAACGAAGAAGAATGAAAACCAAATGAAAATAAAGAAAGAAAGAAAGAAAGAAAGAAACGAAGAGGTAGGATGCTAGACCATTTTCTCAGGACGTGGGTTTCACTTACTCTTATAGCATGCACCGAGTGAGAAATACATGTCAAAGAATCTCATTTTGATATCATAGTATAATAGTGCAAGTAGAAAATAGAAAACCCACGAACAACGGTATAATCATGAAAAACGGAATAATTTTAAAATTAACATCGCCTGAATCATCTAAAGCGGTATACAAATCTCAGATCACACACTTTTCAATTGAACGCTTTCTATCCGGAGTATAAGAGCATCACAACATAGGATAGTGAGAATAGAAAAGTATGGATTTCATGAAATGAACGCTAGGCTTAGATTTCTGGATTTCGTAAAGCTAGAAACAATCTCACCGAGTATAGAATATTACTTAGCCTAGGTTGCCGTGCAATGTCAAGTAGTCACTCTCTCACACATCAATGGATCCCCTCCCCCAAGCTTATCTATAAGCGTGGTGGCACAAAAATATTTACATCCCCATTTTTATATAGCTCCAAAGGCAAAGTGAGATGGGATCTTTTATTGAGGATTTTTCCTCTTTTCTTTTTCTTTTTCTCTTTTTTTTTCTCCTTTTTTTTTCTTTTTGCAATGATCCCAACTCAGAGAGAGATAATGATATACAAGAATGTTCTTCTCTCTTTTATTATTATATTATTTTTTTTTAGAATAAGAGATTTGGAGCTAGGAATTAATAGCGGGGGAAATGCCATAAAATAGAATCACTAAGGGGAGATTCACCAATGATTTTTAAAAGTAGAGAAATGATGTTCAAGATTTGTGGAGAAAGAAATATATATAACTCTCGGCTCACTCTATAAGACATGCACGACAACTTCAGCAGGGTAATCTAATCTACTCAGTTTTGATCACAAAAAAGCTAACTAATCCAGATATATCATAGCTAATCATCATTCAATCATCCTGAAGTGAAGTGTACAATTCATGCATATAGAAGTGATAAAGGAAAAGAAATCAGTACTCCAGATATAGGCATTCAATGCGTGAATCTTGGTGTGTTTTCTGTGATAGCATACATATGAATATTCAGGCTCAGCTAATAATAAAATTTCATCCATTTTCATGAGGAAAAAGTGTGGGTTACTACTCCTAAATGCAAAGCAAGTCATAGCATATGATATCAGAAATGAAATCTAAGACATGACAAATATAGCATGCATATAGAATAAGCTAACTCCACATAGACATCATCACAGAAAATTCATCTCTAGCATGAGATGAAAAAGAAAGAAGTAAAGACAAAAGGAAAATAGAACTATGCAATGCGGCACACAGGAAAGTAAGAAAAACGTGATGCATGGCAAAATGAAAGAAAAATAAAAGAAAAATGAGTGCAAAAGTGAAAAACGGTGTGAAAAACTGAAAATAAAGGTGGCAAATCGAAAAAGAACGTGAGAACTCACTCCCCCAAGCTGAACGGCACAGTGTCCTCAATGTGCAAAGTGTGGCACACAGAGAGACAAGTAATGTGAGGGGCAAGTGAGGATGCATGCATGATGGGAAGAAAAAAGATAATGAAAGGAAAAATAAAGAAATGAAAATATGATGCGGAAATGATGTATGCACAGATAGGAGTGATATGAAAATAAATGCGGCACCCAAAACTCTCCCTCTCTCCCAAAAAATATATATATATATGTGATCAAAATGAGAATCCCAAGTAGATATGATATGGTATGCACAAAAAGATATGATCAAAAATATAATACCATAATAAGTGAGGGGAGGGGGTGGACAAAAGTGCATCAGGACCCAGCAGAGACGGGCAGCACAACGGCAGGAATGGATCAAGGCATCAAGAGTGCCTAAGAAGGCGGTGCCGCGCCGTCACCGTCCTGAGGCGGAGGTGGTGGTGGTGTAGGTGTAGGCTGCTGAGCTGGGGTGGGCGTGGAAGTGGAAGCAGGTCTAGTGTGTGTGGAAGTGTGTGTGGGAACCTGCTGTGTGGGTGGGGGTACGCGCGGAAGACGCTCTAAGATCTGTGTCAGGCAGTAGTGGATCTGAGGGATCAGGTCAAAGCGTCCAGCCATCGCAGAGACGGTGGAGGACAGGGTCCTAAGGTCTCCTCTAAGACCACTCACCGCCAACTCAAGAGCACGTATGCTCTGCAGTACAGTGTCGGGCGGGGGTGGTGCAGAGGGACGCACATGTCGGGGCTGCGCAGGGCGAGGCTGGCGTACGCGAGTGGAGTATGTAACGGGCTCAGCAGGGAAGGGGACGAAAGGTGCCGCGCCTGGAAATGTGGGCCGGGCCTCAGTGTGAGGCCGGGGCGGGCGGTGAGAAGTGGAGGCAGCGGCAGCGAAAGAAGAGTACAAAAGCGGCTGCGAGGCGGCTAGAGAGGTCAGTGGCACAGAAGTGTGGACAGACGCCACGACGCTCTCAGAGAATACGGCAGCTGTGGAGACAGAGGAATCTACCGCTGGGGTGGAAGTGTGTGGACCGAAAGGCGCAATCCCAGCGGAGATCATGCTAGCCATGGTCTCCACGACCGCGGCGAATGAGGGCTCTCCACTCTCAACAAAGGTCTGCGGGCGCTCGGGGAGGGCGGAGCAAAGAGGCTCCACGGACAGAGGGCCAGAGGTGGCAGCGGGAGTGGTGGGGACAGCCTCGGAAGTGGTGACAGTGGTGGAAGTGGGTTCAGCAAGAGTACTCTCGACACTGGCAGAGGTGGGGACAGAAGTGTCAAGAGCAGTGGAAACGTCAGGAACAGGCTGAGGGGCCACAGGGTCGACGGGGTCGGCAGCAGGCTCGGCAGGGTGTGAAGCAGGGTCTGCGGGAGCAGCCTGGGCCTGCTCGGCCTCCTCGGCCTCGAGCACGTACGCAGCGGGGATGAGGACATCCACCGCTGGGAGCCAGTCAACGTGGGCTGGTGCAATCTGGGTCCGAGCTGGGCTCGGGAGAATCATGTAGTCTGCACCAAAAGGGCCGTGCAACCAGACCCAGTGACGCTCACCATGCGGACGCAGCATCTTCATCCGGGCCATAACATCTATCGACAAAGAGGTGGGGCCCGGGACGCGTCGCAAGTCGTCGGGGAAGTCCTCGCCGGTCATAAGAGCCAGCAGGGTAATCAGGCCGCCGCAGCATATCGGTGAGCGAGCGCCCACCGATACAATGATGCGGTCTAAGTACCATGCCGCGATATCGATCACGACGGCGGGGACAAGCTCATCTCCATCCCTAGATAGAGCTCTGGGACGGGTCATCGCGTAGAGCATGTAAAGCTCTGGCGTAGACATCGTGCCCGGCTCATATCTGGCCAAAAATGTCGTCGCCATAAGGCGCTGAGCAATGCGAAGGCAGGGATGTACGATGGCCGAGGCCTTGGCCCTACTAGGGTCAAAGGCGGCGTGGAGACCCGTGATACGTGCCCAGAAGGCACCGGCGTCGAAAGAGGGTGGGGGGATATGTGTGGGGCCATAACCGCGATCAGCTCCGGGGACGGCGGGCCAAGAGAAAAATGCTCTCATCATATCGAGAGTGACCTGGCACTCTCGATCCATAAACCGGAATGAGCATCCCTCATCGGTCCGGGCGATCGAACTCAAAACCTCAAGTGTCAGACGGGTAAAAGTATCCGCCGACACCTGGAAAAAATCTCGCCAGCCCACGTTGTCGTACAACGTGAGCATCCCCTCAAGTACCCCCAGGCGTCCTAGGTCAGCGAGGTGTGCAAACCTGGAGGGTACGATCGAGCGCTGGGAGATACGCTCGAAGACGGCGCGGTGTGCGTCGTCTCGGAACGTAATCCCGAGCGGCCCGACCAGTGGAGCCGGTGGTGGTGGCTGTGGAGCGGCGGGGAGTGGCTGTGCGGGCTGTGCGGGCTGTGGGTGCGCTGCAGGCTGTGCGGGGTGTGAGGGACCTGCAGGCTGTGCTGGTTGGACGGCGTGTGTGGGGGAAGGACGAGGAGACTCTTCCGCCTCGTGGGCGGGGCCGGCGTCATCCGACCTCTTCCGCTTAGCGGAAGGTCTCCTCGTCCGAGGCCGTGTCCGGGGCGGCATATCGGCCCCGAGCGCGCCGAAAAGTGAAAAAGTGTGGCGTGTGTAAAAAGAGTGGAAAGAGTGTACCAAAACACGCCGCGAGTGCTAAGCGGTGGAAGCGTGCGAAGTCCGCGCCTCCACGTAGTCCTGAGCAGCCCGTAGAAGCTCCCCTGGCCTCCCCTAAGCTCCAATAAGCAACATGCGCGTGAAAAAGCGATTTCAGCGAGTAATAATCAAAATGTATGGAGCAATAGGGGTATAATGGATAGATATAGAAATTGATTTGGGTTAGAGGGCGTTTAGCACATGGATCCTCAAAAAATACACGAAAAGAGGAGAAAACGGTGAAAATAAGCGAACCGGAGGTGATCGGAGGCGGGGCTGCCGGCGGCGACTCGGGCGGGGCGCGGCGACGGTCGGCCGGCGGTGGCAGGCCGAGCGGCGGCGCGCGTGGGCTTGGTCGGGCGAGTGGGGGTGAGAACGAGCGGTATCGGGCGAGGGGAATCCGAGGGGTCGGGCGATTTGGGAATTTTGCGGTTTCGAAAAACGCGCCCCCCCCTCGGTCCTTATATAATAGAAGTTACGACTCGGCCGAGTGACGTGGTCACTCGGCCGAGCGAGGCAATAGAAATTTCCTCCCCGATATCGCTTCGGCCGAGTGGCTTTGCCAGCCTCGGCCGAGTGGAGTAAGTCCATTCGGCCGAGTGACTCGAGCTACTCGGCATGACTCGCCCTAGGAGGGTATCCGTTTTACTCAGCCGAGTGAATATATATACTCGGTCGAGTAGCAGTTATATCGAAATCAAGAAAATAAACAGAGAGTTGGGTTCAGCAGACTTCCCTCGTTCGTGAGCGGCTCGGCCGGACGAACTTGTGTACTCGGCCGAGTGACTAGTATACTCGGCCGAGTGAGCCTTGTGTTCTGCTGTTTGTCTTCGTTTGGGCTCCAAACTCCGTCTTTCTTCCTCCAGTCGATTTCATTCTCCTCCTAAGCATCGAGCGCCTTCTTGGGGCGCTCCTCGTCGTCTCGTTCATCCTCCTCATGATGGATCTACCTATCTCCCCTCCTGTCAAGAAAAATAGGACCCGTTATCACAAAATTTTTTGGTCGAATGATTCAAAACACTAAAAATTTCTAAAACGAAAATAAAGAAAAAGTAAAAATAAAGCAAAAACCGTCGGGTTGCCTCCCGACAAGCGCTCGTTTTAGGTCGTGAGCTCGACCCCCTATAATTTTCAATCAATGCGGGATGTTTGGTGCATATGAGATGCACCCGTCAAACTTCCCGGGGAGCGCGCTTGGATTTGGATGTGGCGGCGTAGCGTTCTCTCTCGGAGGTCTCTTGTCTCGAATGGTGTTGGGGGGAGGCTCCCCCAAGCTAGCATTTGCCCCGGTCAACGGCTTAACCGGCGATGCCGATTTCCGCACCGGCGGGGCTTTCCTTGGAGATTTTAATTTCGAGAGCTTGCAGAGCTCTCGAATCCTTGCGACATCAGCGTCGCCTTCATCTTCATCAGTGGAGAAGTCGGGGGAATCGTCTTTGTTCTCTTCCTCTTGGCCTAGATCCGGGCCTTCTTCAAATTCTTCATCAAAAAGAGCGCCGATTGAGTGAGGAATCGCCTCCTCTATCACCTCATCAAGGAGGTCCATGTAATCAAGCTCCTCGTGGTAAGGCATGTGCTTCATTGCCTTAGGAATGTGGAGCTCCACCTCGATGTTTCCGACGTTCAAGGTTAAGGTACCTTCGTGCACGTCGACGATGACTCCGGCGGTGGCGAGGAATGGGCGTCCAAGTATCAATGAGGTGTCTCCCTCCTCCTTAACGTCCATGATGACGAAGTCACATGGCAAGCATATTCCACCCGGGACTTGAAGTGGGATGTCCTCGGCGATCCCCACCGGCCTTGTTATCCGGCCATCGGCTAATTGAATGCGCATGTCGGTGGGTTTCAACTTTGTCCCGGTGTTGAGCTTTAAGAACATGGAGAGGGGCATGAGACTCACACTAGCCCCAAGATCGACCAACGCCTTTTGAAGAGGCACGCCACCCAAAGTGCAAGGAATCCGAAAACTCCCCGGATCTTTAAATTTTGCCGGCTCCTTCTCTCTCTTGGTGAACCAAGAGCCCTCCTCGGCTAGCATGATCTTCTCCTTCTTTTTCCTCCCCGAAATCAAGTCCTTCAAAAATTTAGCGTACGTGGGGATCTCGACGATGGCGTCGAGGAAGGGAATATTGAGGCTAACTCCTCTTACATACTCGAGGAATTTCGCTAGCCTTTTCTCCATTTTCGCTTTCGCTAGCCTTTGGGGGAATGGGATCGGTGGCATGAAGCGCCTTTCCTCAATTAATCGCTCTGCCCTAGATTTCTCCTTGTCTTGTGGCTCCTTCTCCTTATCATCCTCAACTACCGGCTCAACCGGCTCCAAGCTTTCCTCCACGGCCTCCTCAATAGGAATCATGGCGGGGGTGGTGTCCTTCCCGCATCTAGTAGTGACGGCAACTACGGCGTTGATGTGGCCCGTGTTGCCCCGTGGGTTTTGCTCTGGTTGCGCCGGCAATCTTTGAGTGTTCCGGTTGAGCAACGCTAATTGCTCCGATATTTGAGCCACTACGGTATTAAGAGATTCTTGTCCCGCCTTCAAAGTAGCATTCACCTTATTTTGCTCGACCATGAACGCCTCCACTCTAGATTCGAAGTCGGTTCATTGTGGAGCTTGTGGAGGGTTTTGATTTTGATTCCTCCACCCTTGGTTGTATCCGGGAGGCCTATATGGTGGAACTTGTTGCTTCGGTTGAAAGTTTTGTTGCGGAGGCCCCCTCGGTGGATAGTTTTGTTGTTGGGGTGGTGGTGGTCGAGCTTGTTGAGGCGGTGGTTGTGGCGGGTTCAAGGCTCCTTCATTGTTGGCGTAGGAGAATCCCGGATGATTTCTTGCGGCCGGATTGGACCAATACCCTCGGTTCCCCGCAACATATTGTATTTGCTCCAAGGATCCTTCTCCTTGCTCTCCTCCCGAGTACATGACTTGAGATTGGTCTTGCCAATCACACATTTGGTTGGTCGGTGCGGAGGTGGATGGGCTTCCTTGGGGCTCCGTGATAAATTTCTCCAATCTCTCCACCACCTTGTGGAGAGAATCAAATTTGCTCGTGAGCTCCGCTACGGCCTTCGCCTCGTAGATGCTAGTTGGCTTTAAGGAGGATGTGGAGTGCCCTCGCTCATCGCCCCATTGTTGGTTATTTGAGGCCATCTCCTCAATTAGGGCCGTAGCTTCCTTGGGAGTCTTTGACAAGATTCCACCATTCGCCGCGGCATCAATAATTTGTTTGGTTCCCGGTTGGAGACCGTTGTAGAAGCTATGAACTAGCTCCCAATCCTATATACTGTGGTGCAGGCATTGATGTTGCAAATCCTTAAAACGCTCCCATGCTTCATAGAGCGTCTCCTGTGGTCCTTGCTTGAAGGACATGAGAGCGCTCCGGATCTTCACCGTCTTGGATGGCGGATAAAATTTATCAATAAATGCACTTGCCAACTCGTCCCAAGTGGTGAAGACGCCCTCAGCTTGCGTCCTCAACCAATAGAGTGCTTTGTCCTTTAGCGTAAAGGGGAAGAGGCGCAGTCTGATAGCGTCGTTGGAGACCCCCGGCATCTGGAATGTGGCGCACTTTGACAAGAATAGTTGGATGTGGTAGTGGGGGTTCTCATGTGCGTTCCCATGAAACGGGTCTTGTTGCATCAAAACCACCAATCCAGTCTTTAGCTCGAAGTTCTTGTCGGCCGCCAACCCCGGCATGGCAATGGACGAGGTGGTAGAAGAAGTCTTAGGCCGAAGCCTATCTCGAATAGAGATTATCCTTGCCATCCTTGCCGCCAATTCTTCAGGAGTTTCCGGGTTGGTCATATACCTCCCTTCCGGATCTTGTCTCTTTTCCGCTCTAAGTCTCCGCACGGTACGTTCGATCTCGGGATCAAATAATAAGTCTTCTGGGTCCGCCGTAGATCTCGTGTTCATGCACAGGGGAAACAGAGTTTCAAAGAAATGATTAATACCGTGGAAGGGTTAGGCAAGAAATAAGAAATAAAAATAATGATAATAATAAAAAGAAAAAGAATAACTAGGGTGAAAAAGAATCAAACGCAATCGCCTCCCCGGCAACGGCGCCAAAAACTTGGTCGCGCCTCGGATACACACCCGGAGCGACGGTTGTAGTTTTACCGCAAGCGCACGGTATAGCGGCCAGCGGGTATCGAACACAGGGAGGACGAATGACCGTGCTTGCTCCTAATCCACCTGGCTATTTAAGAATAGAGAGAATTGCCTTGGGCGATCCTGTCACAATCGTCAGACAAATGTGCGAAATATCAAATCAAATAAAGAACGTCTAGGGAATGGGGAATTCCTGCTACTCACCGTATTTCATAAATGTGGTTCGTCGGTATCAAAATTGCTAGAATGAGAATTTAGATGAACTAGTTGCAACTGAATGTAGAACCAAGCTCACGCTCTCGCGCTGTTGCCGGTCTATAGCTATCCTAGGGTCGGGTCCAATCTCTTGCAAACCCTAGCCTAGGAAAGCTAGCATTAGGATCAACATCATCGTTCAATCATGCACCGAGTCCAATCTCTTGCAAACTCGGTCCACAATCTAAATTAGGATAGTTCCTACCCGTCCAATCTCTTGCAAACGGGTATCGGCATGGAATTGCAACCGGAAATCCTAGTATCGATCCATTCTCTTGCAAACCGATACTTCGAAAGTCCGACTCCAACCCAATTCGGATTTCTAGGGCTTCCTATCAAATTGGGATCCAATCTCTTGCAAATCCCAATTGATATGAATACCTAGCTATCCGTGGTAATTCGATCCCAATCTAATCTCTAATTATTGATTCTAGCACAATTTCTACCAATTTATCACAAATACGAAATTGGGCTTGTAGGGTTCATCCCCACGCCCCAAGACGTGGAGACTACTCACAAATCATAGCAATAGCACAAAAATAATCAATGAAATAGGCAATGGAATTCATCACAACAATGATATAAACAATAAAAATAGAGTTTTTGGGGAAGAGAGATGCAAACCAATGTAGTTCTTCAATTCATCCAACAAAAATCCAAGTTTTTCCTCTTCTCCAATCACAAATAATAAAGCAAAAAGTAGTCTCAAAAAGCTGCAAAAAATCTAAGAGATGGCTCTCTAAACTAGGGTAAAAACAGGGCTTAAATAGCCCTCAATGTCGTCCAAAAATCCTGACCAAAACGCCCATGCACAGCCTGTTTTCCGCAAATTTCGCTACAGGCAGTGCATCGCACTCGGCCGAGTGACAAAAGTCGCTCGGCCGAGTGAGAACCCTGTCATTTTCCAGTAATTCGGGGGCTTCAGGGGTCTTCAGTTCGGGGGCGGCTCGGCCGAGTGAGCTATCGTCACTCGGCCGAGGGCTTCACTGCACTCGGGCGGACGTGGTTTACCACTCGGCCGAGTGGGTCTTCTGAAGCTCAGATGCCGAAAAACAGTAACTTCAATATTTTGGAGGGGCTTCGTCTGGGCGCCACTCGGGCGGACGTGGTATCGTCACTCGGCCGATGTGGACTCCGTCGCTCGGCCGAGTACACATGGAAATCGTGTCTGAACGGGACGGCCGAGCAGTGTCTCGCTGGTCGGCCGAGTGGCTCCTCCACTCGGCCGAGTGGGACACAAAAAATGCCCATTCTGCTTATTTTGGCCTCCTCGTCGCTCCTGCGACGTCCATTCTTCTTCCGCTCCTCTCCAACAGCAAAATACCCCTCGGGGAGGTCGTCGGTGGCCGTCTAGAGTGAGCGCATCTCATGATCACTCCAAATCGCGCCAAATCACCTGAAATGCGACAAAAACAACAAATCGTGAAAAGCATCGCAATATCGTCGATATATCGTGAAAAACATGATTTGGGCGATCTAAATGGCATGCAAACATGCGGAAAAAAGGTGTAAAATAAGGAGTGATCAGTGATCCTACTCCAGTCCTCTACCCCGTAGAGATTTTCAATCCACTATAATCACTTGTCCCGCAAGCACGAACTTACAAAAATGGTGACACTCCCAGTGTCCCAAACTTTGTACAATCTCTAAACAGAGATTCAACCCTGTTAAATAATGAAATAGAAAAAACACATATAGCCTTGTTATAAGTTTCAGAGAATGAATTCAAGGATAGTGTTTAGAAGATGAACTTCAAGATGTAAAAGATATGTAATGAAGAGCAACACTTGAAGTTCTCTGGTTCATAAAAGAAGAGAGAGATCAATTGATTTCTTCTTACAATTATGAACACAAACAACTTTCCAAAATGATGTTGAAAATCCAAGTTCTTCCGTTCTTAAACGAAGAAAGAAATCTAATGATTTCTTCTTAGAAATAAGAAAGAACAACTAATGGCCTAAAGCTTTAGAAAATGAAAGACTTGATTTCAACAATTAAGAGAGTAAAGAAGAGGAAAGTGAGTGAAAAGAAAAGAGAGGGTCTACCCCCTCTATTTATTGTGTTTAGGGACGGTTGGGGACTGTAGTTAACGTTGGAAAATGGGCAAGAACCGTCCCTAAAAATTTGGGATCAAAACGGCTAGTTTTGAAATTGGTCGACCAAAATGACCATATTGGTCGACCAAAATTTAGAGAGAGAATTTCGACCGTTGGAAGACAGTTCTAGAATCTACACGGTTAGGGAAGTTTGCACATGCAATCCCATAACCAAATTCGAAGGTTTAAAATTGGTCGACCAAAATGGGGTTATTGGCTGCCAATTTTCAAAGTTACGAATTTTCGAAATTGGGAAGTGTAGATCTCTGAGTAATGGAACCTAGTCGACTAAGATATATTATCACAAGGCTTTGTGACTCTAATAAAGTAAATTTGACAATGATTACATAAAGCCGTAGATAGGATTGCATCTGCAACTGAATCTGAGAAGCTTCTTTGCAGGGGATCCTTACCAAGTGATTATATATCCAAGTCATGGATGTAGGTGCCTTTGCCTTTCCAGCTTCATGAATGATATATCCAATTGAATATGCATGAAGATATCTGATTGTGTGGAACTGAGCATTGACTTGTGTCTGCACACATAGAGTTAGTAGCACTGAATGTGTTTGTCATATCAAAACCATATGGGAATATAAATATGGAATTATGAAATTCCAACATTCTCCCCCTTTTTGATGATGACAAACATAAAAATATATATCGTTAAAATTTTAACAGATTAGATATACTCCCCCTGAATATGTGGAGTTAGTGAATACTCCCCCTGAGTAGATGAAATATATTCTCCCCCTTTGGAATCCTCAAAAAGAGGCAAAGTAGAGTTAGTCTAAAAAATAAGCGAGAAAATTTGAGGGAAATATAAATGGTAATAAAAGAAAATGAGTATATTGCCTTAAAAGAATGAACAAAAATCTGGGTAGTAGTGGAAATTGAGTAGTATACCAGAAAATAGATATATATGCCGAAATATGGAAGGCAGGCCAGTAAAAAAATTGAATGGACATGCCATGAAAAGGCATGCGAATGTAGTTCTAAAAATAGATGAGACTACATGTTAAAGTAACAAAGGAATGAAATATAACGTGTAGTGAAAAAGGTTTAAAAGATGAGAACCAAAACCGCAGAGCAGGAAAAAAATGCAAAACTGCTAAGGGATTAGAACTTAGGTTCTCTGTGCATTGTTGGATGTCTTTCTCCTATGTGTGGTTTCCCTTATATACAACCAAATTAACTTGACAGGAAAAAAAATGCCAAAATTAGTCCAAGTATATGAGAATATGGAGAGAGCAATATACAACAAAATAAGACCAAGTCTGTCAAAAATCCAAAGAGCATGATGCCGAAAAGAAAAGTTAGAAGTTAGAATGATCTGCAGAATATGGAGGAAATAAAAACGTTGTCATAGAAATGGCTATAGCACAAAATATGAAAAAGTAAGACACAAATAATAACAAAAGATGCAAATGAGCATTTAAACTAGGCAAAAGAAAGAACAGACTAAGGACAGAACCAACAAAACAACTATGTACATAATATCCAACGAAGTGAAGAAACAACATCATACAAAAGCTGAGGCGAAAATACAGACATCCCATATATCAAAGGTACCAAAACAGCCCATTGGCTAAACAACATACATCCCAGAGACAGCAAATGAACTACAACAGAACAACAAAAACAACATAACTAACAGAACCACAGACCCCCAAAGTTCCTATAGAACAACATCAACAAAGCAAGAAACCATAACCAGAAAGAGCACCAAACACCTATGTATGGAGTATCCAAAAGTACCCAAACCAACCATAACAGAACCATCATGCTACCCACGAAAAAACAGCGAAAAACATGGCCTGGGAAGACTACGGCCGAGAGGAGGATCCAGGCCCGGAAGGAGACGCATCTGTGGAACGACGAGTGGCTCGAAAGTGAAGGGACTCAAAGTGATTCGCCAACGAGGCAACAACAATCGTAAGATCGTCCATCTGTTTTTTATGATCCTGCAATGTAGCATCACTGGAACTCAAATGAGTCTGAAGGCCACGGAAACCATCGTGCATCTCACTTTGAATATCCTGAACACCGCGAGTCACGGAATGACGCAGAGCACGAATCTCACCAAGAATAGCATCATGACCAGTCGACGGGGTAATGGGAATGGAAGGAGAAGCCGCAGAATGGGAATATCGTTTCCAAACGGGAACACGACCACGGGGGCGAGAAGAGGAGTCAGGGGTATGGGTAGCGGGAGTGGGTTGGGCGGGAGGAGTGGGACGGGTTCGGGGAGAGCGAGTACGAGTGCGAGGAAAGCGAGACATGGATCTAGTAATAGGACGAGATGGAATGGGAGATGTGCCATGATCAGAGACAGCGGCAACGGAATCATCATCAGGCTCGGAAGTGTCAGACACGACTAACTACATATGGGTTAATGTCTCAGAATTGAAATCAACGGGGTTGAAGATCGGGGCAGAGTTTGCAAATGGAACCTGAAAAGCCTCTAAGATGCGAGTGATCAGGGAAGGCAAGAAAATGTGAGTCTTAACAAGTTTGGCCAAAGTTTCTAGCAAAATAGAACCCCAACATATGGGAAGTTCTCCCATCAAAGCATAGAGGCAGCGGGCGGTTTTGTTACTAGCGTAATTAAGAGAACCAATTTTCGGGGCTAGATTGGTCAGTATGATCTTGACCATCATGCGAGATGGAGGATGAAGGGTCGCAGCGGATCTCTTGGGACGAAAATCAGGAGACAAAAGCTGCTTAATTGATGGGTCGTTGAGAGTGTCAGTGAGAGGATGAACATTGTGCGAGGGTAAATGCAGAAGTGAAGAGAGCATAGGACCAGTCAGCCGGAAAAAGACACCATTGACGATAGTGGAGATTGAGAGCATACCGGCCTGTTTAGAGGAATCCAGGTTTGCGTAAAACTCACGAACTAGGGTCAGAAAGTATGGTGTGCGGTTCGTAGTGGACCAGAGACCAACCAAGCCAGCGGAATGGAGAGGGGCCAAGATTCTGGAGAATCCGTGGTCGCTGAAGTCAACATGACGTTCAGGATGGAACGGGAGATTCTCCAGGAGGCGGAAGTGCTGGGTAGCCGCCGGAGAACGGAAGTAGGCTGGGGAAGCCGTTGCAATGAATTCCTGGAGCGGGGATCCATCTGTGGTGACGGTGGAAGACAGTTGAATGAGGGAAATCGGAGCCGTGCGAGGGACAAGTGGCAACGGGGGGTCGATTGAAGGTGGTCACCGGCGAAGCTGGGACGGATCCGGCGAAATCGACGATCGGGTCTCGCGAAATCGGTGGAGGAAGACGACGGATGGTCGAGCGAGGAGATGAGAAGGAAGATCGGTCGACGGGGTGGACTTTTGAGGAAGGCGCTGACGAGAAAGAGGGAGATCGCCGGTGATTTAGGGCGGTGGAGATTTGGGAAGAGGAGAGGCCGGCGGGATTTTTTGGGGGAAAAATGGGTGCTTCGGGAAAGAGAAAGACCAAATGGGCTGAAGATATTTTTGAGACTTAACATTTCCCTAGGCAAGAATTAAATAGTAAAGAGAATCAGTTAAGGGAAGTTGTTGGAACGGACAGAATTCCAATCGGGTTCAGTTGAAGAAACGAATCCCACCAAAATTTGAAAACGAAAGGATGGTTCAGTTTCTGAAACCAAAAATAGAGGGAACAGATAACGAGAATAAGCGGGAAGACGAAGAGTTACCTAAAAATAAAAAAATAAAAAAAATCGACAATTGGAGACCAATATTGGTGAATTGGTCGACCAATTTTAAATATAGCCAGAAAAATTTGAATAAAATTCTAAAAATAAAAATAAGAATGTGTCATAAGTCCGATTCACTAATAATCCCTAAATTCCAACGAAGCTTAATAAAAGTATCTTCTTTTAATGGTTTGGTCAAAATATCAGCTGTCTGATGTTCAGTAGCTATAAATTTAAGAACTATATCTCCTTTCTGAACATGATCATCTAGAAAATGATGGCGTACATCAATATGTTTTGTACGAGAATGATGCAAAGGAGTTTTAGAAAGATTAATAGCACTAGTATTATCACACATAATAGGACAAGTAGAGCAATCAATACCATAATCTAAAATAGTTTGTTTCATCCATAAGATTTGAGCACATGCTAAACCGGCGGAAATATATTCTACCTCGGTTGTAGATAATGAAACAGAGTTTTGCTTTTTGCTAAACCAAGATACTAAAGCATGACCTAGAAAGTGGCAAGTACCACTGGTACTTTTACGATCTGATTTGCAACCAGCAAAGTCGGCATCACTATAGGATAATAAATCAAATGTGCTTGACTTGGGATAAAATAAACCAAAATCAGAAGTGTGCTTAACATATCTAATAATCCTTTTTACGGCAGTTAAATGTGAAACTTTAGGATCTGCCTGAAAGCGTGCACATAAACATACTGAAAACATAATATCTGGTCTACTAGCAGTTAAATAAAGTACAGAGCCAATCATACCTCTGTATAGACGTTGATCAACACTCTTACCATTTAAATCTTTGTCGAGAGAAGTAGATGTACTCATTGGAGTACGTTTTTTCTGCAGAACTTTCTAAACCAAAACGCTTGATGAGTTCTTTAGAGTACTTGCTTTGGTGAATGAAGATTCCTTCCTTCAATTGTTTGATTTGAAGACCGAGGAAGTAATTGAGTTCACCCATGTGACTCATCTCAAATTCTTTCTGCATAATCCTAGAAAAATCTTGACAAAGAGATTCATTAGTAGAACCAAAAATGATATCATCAACGTATATTTGAATAATGATTATGTCAGATTTTATGTTCTTAATAAAAAGAGTGGAATCTATTTTACCAATAGAATAACCAGAATTTAAAAGATAGCTTTTAAGTCTTTCATACCAAGCACGAGGTGCTTGTTTGAGACCATATAAAGCTTTCTTTAATTTGAAAACATGATTTTCTAAATTCTCATGAATAAAACCAGGAGGTTGTTCAACATAAACTTCCTCCTTGAGAAAACCATTTTAAAAAGCACTTTTGACATCCATTTGAAATAATTTAAAATCTTTAAAACACGCAAATGATAACAACATGCGAATAGACTCAAGACGTGCAACCGGTGCATAGGTTTCATCATAATGAATACCTTCTTCTTGATTATAACCTTGTGCAACCAATCGTGCCTTGTTTCTAATTACCTGACCAGATTCATTCAATTTATTTTTGAATACCCACTTGGTACCAATAATTGAATGATCTGTTGGTCTGGGAACTAATTCCCAAACATCATTTCGTTGAAATTGATTGAGTTCTTCATGCATAGCGATAATCCATGAACTGTCTTCACATGCATCTTTGATGTTCTTTGGTTCAATGGATGAAATGAAAGCACAATGCGTCATTTGTTCAATTTGACGACGAGTTCTAACTCCATCTGTAATATCTCCAATGATTAACTCTGATGGATGATTTGGAACTTGTGCAAATGCCTTGGGAAGATCTGTATTATCTGAAATAGACTCAACAGAATGTTTAGTAGCATCAATTTCATCAAGTTTAATATTATCTAAAGAATTAGATAAAGGTAATATATTCTCTTCATCATCAATGATGGGAGAATTAGATGAGAAGTTCTCATCAAATGTGACATGTAGTGATTCTTCAACTGTTGAAGTTCTTTTGTTATATACTATGTAGGCTTTGCTACGTGTTGAGTATCCAACAAAAATACCTTCATCAGATTTCGAATCAAATTTATCAAGTGCATCTTTAGTATTAAGAATAAAACATTTACATCCAAACACTTTAAAATATGATACACGTGGAATACGATTAAAGAATAATTCAAAACAAGTTTTATTAAGAAATGGCCTTATAAGAATTTTATTCATAATGTAACAAGCAGTTGCGACAGCTTCAGCCCAAAAATATTTCGGTAATTTACTATCACAAAGCATTGTTCTTGCGCATTCTTGTAAAGTTCTATTTTTCCTTTCTACTACTCCATTCTGAGGAGGAGCACGAGGAAAAGAAAATTTGTGAGTAATGCCATTTTCATTACAATAATTGGTAAAAGATTCATTTTCAAATTCTCCTCCATGATCACTACGAATAGTGACAATGTTAGATGATTTGATTTTTTGTATCTTTTTACAAAATATTGAAAATTCTTCAAATGCATCATTCTTGTTTTGTAAGAATATAACCCAAGTATATCTTGAATAATCATCAACAATGACAAATGCATATCTACTTCTATTCAAAGAAGCTACTCTTGAAGGACCAAACAAATCTAAGTGTAAAAGTTCTAATGGTCTCTTTGTTGAGATAACGTCCTTTGATTTAAAAGAAGATTTGTGCATTTTTCCTTGTTAACAAGCATCACAAAAATGTTTGTTTTTGAAAGAAATATTTGGCATTCCATTTACTAACTTGTGTTTTGAAATATGTTATAGATTTTTGAAATTAGTGTGTCCAAAACGTTTATGTCATAAAAGTGTATCATCAGATGTAATCATTAAACAATGATTATTAGTGGTAACAGACATGCATAAAATATAAATGTTATTCTTACGCTTACCACGGAACAAAACAGATGACATATCAGAATCATAAATAATGCAATCATTTTGTTCAAGAATTATTTTGTAATTTTTATCGCATAACTGACTAATGGAAAGTAAATTATGTTTCAAACCGTCAACCAAGTGAACATTCTCAATGATAGGCTGATTTGTAGTGCAAACTGTTCCAGTGCCTATGATTTTGCCTTTCTTGTTGTCACCAAAGGTAACTGTGCCTCCATCTTTATATATATCGGTTGAAAGTAAGTTGACATTTCCTGTCATATGTTTTGAACATCCACTGTCCAATATCCATTTTTCCTTTTTAGGTACCTGAAAGATAAAACATTAAGCATTGGTACCCTTTGCTTGAGGGTCTTTGGGATTAGATTTTTGGAAGCCAAACCCAAGTGGAATTTGGCTTTTTAATGTAATCACTCGAATGAACAATAGAATGTAAATAATGAGAAATATAACAATTTCTATCTTCTAAATATGTATTCTTAGGAACCCATATACTAATTGTAGTAGGTTTCCTAAGAGATGATTTTGAAATGTTAATAACATTTCTTTGCAAAGAATAAGCAGGAATGTTTACTTTCTTTGGGTAAATAAATGCGTGATTCTTCTTTTGAGGTTTAACAAAAGTAGTTTTTCCATAAGAAGAAGAAGTTTTACAAGACTTGGGTGTATTCTTATGAGAATATCCCAGACCTTGTCTATGATTTGCTGGATATTGTATTTTTAGCAAATTATCGAGATTAGTCTTTCCTTTATTAAATTTATTAATATTGGAAGACATCTCGTCGTATTTCATCTTTAGTGATGAAATATTTTTATCCATTTCGGATATTTGTGTATGAAGTTCTAGATTCTTAGTTTTGAGAATATCGTTCTCTTTACTAAGATCCAAATTTTGAGAAGATGTATTCCCAATATGTATGGAATTTGATGTAGTGTTCTTAGAAGAAGATAATTCTTGATATTTAATAAGAAGATCGTCATTATTCTGTTTCAAGGATTTATGTTGACTATTTAAATTTTTGAAACGAAAATAGAGATCTTTCAATGCATCTAATAATTCTTCATTACTAAAATTACTTACCTCATCTTCATTATCTTGTGCCATAAAGCACATATTAGCATTTTCATCATGGTCATCTTCATCATCTGAAGATTCATCCCAAGTTGCTGCAAATGCTTTCTTCATTTTGTCAAACTTCCTCTCTCTTCTGGATTGATTGTTGTTGTTAGAAGTTTTGAATTTGGCCTTAAGAAGTGGACAATCTTTCTTCATATGTCCTGGCCTATTACAATTGAAACAAAGAGAAAAATCAGTATTTTTATATTTAATATTATTATACTTACCTTTTTGGAAGATATTTTCTGAAGTTCTTGGCAAAGAATGCCATATCATCATCTGAATCTTCATTATCTGATGTTACGTTGAAGGTGAGTACTTTCTTCTTTTGATCTGATTCCTATTTTGCATCTTGAAATGTGACTTCATGTGCCATTAAGTTACCAATAAGATTTTCCATGGATAATGTGAAAAGATCATTGGCTTCCTCAATAGCAGTGATCTTTGGACGCCATTCTGGGGAGAGTACCTTAAGAATCTTGTGTACCTGATCAAGAGAAGAATAAACTTTTCCAAGAGCATTAAGAGAATTAATAATGTTAGTGAACCTGGTGTTCATTTCTCCAATCGTCTCTTTGTCTTGCATCTTGAACAACTCATATTTATGAACCAAAGAGGCAATCTTGGTTTCCTTTACTTTATTGGTTCCTTCATGAGTTACCTCGAGTATATGCCAAATCTCCTTAGCACTTTTGGCCTGAGATACTCGATTAAACTCATGTTTATCCATAGCACAGAATAAAGCATTCATGGCCTTTGAGTTGTTTGTCTTTGCAGCTTTGTCGTTGGCGGTCCATTCAGCAACAGGTGTTTCTGGATTAGTGTATCCTGTCTCTACGATGTCCCAAATCTCATAATGCATACTTTGGAGATGAATCTCCATTCGTATTTTCCAATATGAGTAATTAGAACCATCAAATAGAGGAGGACGAACTTGAGAGTGCCCTTCAGGATGTTGATTGTAGTTGTGTGGAACTGCATTCATGTTTGAGGAATTTGCTGCCATCTTAACCTTGCTTTGATACCAAATGTAATATTAGCCTGTAAGGATCAATACTCTAGAGGGGGGTGAATAGTGTATATTAAAAAATGTCGCAAATAAAATGTCAGTAATATTTGCAAAGATGGCACAGACATAAAATGACAAGTACCGAAACTAAATCAATCGCAAACACAGAGATTTATCCTGGTTCGGATCCTTGTGATCCTACTCCAGTCCTCTACCCCATAGATATTTTCAATCCACTATAATCACTTGTCCCGCAAGCACGAACTTACAAAAATGGTGACACTCCCAGTGTCCCAAACTTTGTACAATCTCTAAACAGAGATTCAACCCTGTTAAATAATGAAATAGAAAAAACACTTATAGCCTTGTTATAAGTTTCAGAGAATGAATTCAAGGATGGTGTTTAGAAGATGATCTTCAAGGTGTAAAAGATATGTAATGAAGAGCAACACTTGAAGTTCTCTGGTTCATAAAAGAAGAGAGAGATCAATTGATTTCTTCTTACAATTATGAACACAAACAACTTTCCAAAATGATGTTGAAAATCCAAGTTCGTCTGTTCTTAAACGAAGAAAGAACTTTAATGATTTCTTCTTACAAATAAGAAAAGAACAACTAATGGCCTAAAGCTTTAGAAAATGAAAGACTTGATTTCAACAATTAAGAGAGTAAAGAAGAGGAAATTGAGTGAAAAGAAAAGAGAGGGTCTACCCCTCTATTTATAGTTTTTTGGGACGGTTTGGGACTGTAGTTAACGTTGGAAAATGGGCAAGAACCGACCCTGAAAATTTGGGATCAAAACGGCTAGTTTTGAAATTGGTCGACCAAAATGACCACATTGGTCGACCAAAATTTAGAGAGAGAATTTCGACCATTGGAAGACAGTTCTAGAATCTACACGGTTAGGGGAGTTTACATATGCAATCCCATAACCAAATTCGAAGGTTTAAAATTGGTCGCCCAAAATGGGGTTATTGGCTGCCAATTTTCAAAGTTGCGAATTTTCGAAATTGGGAAGTGTAGATCTCTGAGTAATGAAACCTAGATGACTAAGATATATTATCACAAGGCTTTGTGACTCTAATAAAGTAAATTTGACAATGATTACATAAAGCCGTAGATAGGACTGCTTCTGCAACTGAATCTGAGAAGCTTCTTTGCATGGGATCCTTATCTAGTGATTATATATCCAAGTCGTGGATGTAGGTGCCTTTGCCTTTCCAGCTTCATGAATGATATATCCAATTGAATATGCATGAAGATTTCTGATTGTGTGAAACTTAGCATTGACTTGTGTCTGCACACATAGAGTTAGTATCACTGAATGTGTTTGTCATATCAAAACCATATGGGAATAGAAATATGGAATTATGAAATTTCAACAATTAGAATTACCAATAGAATCATATAAAACTTCCATGGAGTCATCATCATTTATAATTCTAGGTGGGACAAAATTTTCATTGAATGAAACATGAGAGATTCCTCGATCGTTGAGGTTCTTTTGTTGTATATCCGGTAGGCTTTACTACGGGAGGAACATCCAACAAATATTCCCTCATCGGATCTTGGATCAAATTTGTCCAAACTCACATACGTGTTTTTAATAAAACATTTGCACCAAAAACTTGAAAATGTTTAACTTGAGGCAACCTACCAAACAACAATTCATAACAAGTTTGTTTGGTGCCTGGCCTCAAGAGTATCCTATTAAACACGTAGCAAACGGTATGTACCGCTTCCGCCCAAAATTAATGGCCAAGTTGGCTATCATCAAGCATTGTGCGAGCACATTCCACTAGCATCCTATTCTTTCTCTCAACAACACCATGTTGAGGAGGTGCGCGAGGGAAGGAAAAGGTGTAAGTAATACCAAATTCATCACAAAAATTTGAGAAAGACTCATTCTCAAATTCCCCTTCATGATCACTACGAATAGTGACAATGGTGGTTCCAATGAGATTTTATACTTTCTTAACAAATATTGTGAAGTTTTCAAAAGCATCATTTTTATTAGTTAAAGAAAATACCCAAGTAAATCTAGAAAAGTCATCAACGATGACAAGTCCATATCGAGCATTCCCTAATGAAGCAACTCTAGTTGGCCCAAAAAGAACTAGATGTAAAAGCTCTAGAGGCCGTTTAGAGGAAATGCTTTTCTTAGGTTTGAATGACGATTTTGGAAGTTTGCCTCGTTGACACGAGTCACAAAAACTTTTCTTTTGGAAAGTAAGCTTAGGAAATCATTTAATAGAGTTTAACTTAGAAAGTTTGAAAAGTGTTCCAAAGTTCACATGACCAAAACGTCGATGCCATAAGTGTTGTTCACTTGTGTTGGCAATGAGACATTGTTCATGTGATTTTGGAAGATCTAGGATATATATATCCTTATGGCGTGTGCCAGAGAATAACACATTATTATTATCTTTACTCAAAATATGACACATTCCTTTCGCAAAGCTAACTTCGTAACCTTTGTCACAAAGTTGGCTTATTGAAATAAGATTGTGATTTAAACCTTTAACAAGGTAAACATCACTTATAAGAGGTTTAGATGGGTTACCAACTTTACCAACACCAATGATGGTTCCGCTCTCGTTGCCTCCAAAGACCACTCGGTTCCCATTCTCAATGGGCACCACTCTGGAGAGTAATTGAGCTTCACCCGTCATGTGTTTCGAACACCCGCTATCGAGTATCCACCCATCCTTGGAGCTAAATTTGGATTTGTTGCTTCGTATCTTTTTTTGAGTACCTAAAGATAAAAATATCATTCCATGGTACCCAAGATCATTGGGTCCTAATAGATTAGACCTTTGGAAGCCAAGTCCAATTGGACTTAGACTTCCCAATATAATCATCATTGTGCACTACATTCATGAAATAAGAATTTATGTAAGCTTGTTTTTCATGCATGCTAGTGTCCTTCGGGCCCCAAATAGTGAATGTCTTGGGAGCCATATTCCTATTGGGAGCATGCGTACGTTGTTGATGTCTACGTGATGCATGTCATGGATAAGCATATGGCACATGATGAAATGGTGGTGGCATCATATGATAGGGTGTATGATGGTAATTGTTCATATGATAGTAATGTGGATGAACATATGCATGTGGGCGAGCACGTGCGTGAGTGTGTCTCACTTGGTGTGCACGTGCTCGTGGATGTGGAGCATAGAAATAATCATACGTGTGAACATGTGGAGTAGGAGGTGTGTTCCTACGTGGCATAGTATTGGTGTACATAAATGCATGACCCTTCTTTGGAGGTGCACCCAAAGTGGGTTTCTTTCCAAACGGGGGTGTGTACCTAGTGGAAGCACCATTGGTAGATGAACTACCCATGGGGTATTTACTCCCACTAGTTGAGGCATCGAAAGTTGGCCTTACAAAGGTGGTGGAAGATTTGGATGAATTTTCCATTTTATACCCCAAGCCAATACGATGATTGGCCAGAAGTAAGTCATTTAGAATATTATCCAAATGGTCCTTACCTTTATTGAATTATTAATTCGGCCTAATGTGGACTCATACTTCTCGGTGAGAGAAAGTATTGAAGTATCCAAAGTGGACACTTGAGTTGTGAGTACACAAACACGAGACTTGATATTCTCATTCTCAATACTCAAAGTTGAGTTTCGAGAAATCAAATCCGCTATCTCGCGTTCATCCGAATCCTCAATATGAACATTCTCAAGTTGAGATTTGAGATTTACAATCTCATTTCTCAAACCTTCAACAACGATGTCGTTGTTGATGATGATAGGCTTAGGTGAGGTTTGGAGACTAGTTAGCTCATCTTTAATCTTAGTATATCTATTTACTAGTTTAGAATACTTAGACCAAATTTACTCGTTAGCTAATCTAAGGTCATCCATCGTTACCTCATCGCCTTCATCCTCGCTTTCATCGGAGGAGGACTCTTGATCATGTTCCTCTCTAGCCATGAGGCACATATGTGCTTGCTCCACTTGTTCATCATCCGACTCTCCACTTGAGGAGTCCTCGTCGGAGTCGGTGAATGTGCCGATAAGTCCTTTCTTGTACCCTTAATTGTACTTTCGAGACTTGTCGAAATTTGGCGCCTTCCATTTCTCCTTTTGTTTGTTTTGAGGACAATCCACTTTGATGTGTCCTAGCTTGTTGCATTTAAAACACAAAGGATCGGAGGCGTTAGTAGAACTAAATTTAGATTTGTTCTTGAAATTACCTTTCTGGAAGAATCGGTTGAACTTCTTTGCCATGAGGGCAAGGGATTCTATGTCCAACTCGTCTTCCGATTCTTCATCATCAGTAGATGTAGATGGAGCAGCCTTGAACGCAATCGCCTTTTTCTTCGGCTAGTCTTGCTTCAAGTACGACTTCATCTTGTCCTGCATCTTTTATTTTACCGTCCTTGCATACCTTATAGGACATCAAGGTACCCATTAGTTGTATGATAGTATACTTATTCATATCGTTATCTTCCTCGATGGCGAAGGTACGCTTTTCCCAACAAGAAGGAAGTCCGTCAATAATCTTTGAGACTTTCTCCTTTTGGGTGTAAGTCTTTCCACGAGCCTCCAACTAATTGGTAATGTCAACGAACCGAGCATAGTACTCCTTCATCTTCTCACCCTGTTGCATGTGAAATAATTCGAATTCTTTATTTACAACAGTGAGTTTGGAGTCTCTTACCCTACTCGTTCCTTCATGCAAGATGAGTGAGTTCCAGATTTGATATGCACTCTTACATGTGCATATCTTGTTGAAGTCTTCGGGCTCTAATGCACATTGCAAGGCATTCATTGCCTTGGCATTGTCTACCTCCGCGACGACCTCCGCGGTAGTCCACTTCGCGAAGTCTTCTTCATCGGGCTCGACATACTCCGTCAACGTGGCTCTCCATAGTGAAGTGCTCCGGAGGAAGGTTTCCATCCGGCATTTCCAGTACCCGTAATTGGTACCATTGAAGTGAGGAGGCCTAGTTGAGGAGTGTCCTTCCATCATCGAAGAAGCTCCTTCACGGTTCTTGAAGGTGCTATAGTCTGAAGGTGGACGAACGTTCTTGTTGTCGTTGGTAGACATAGCTATGAACTTGGCTCTGATACCAAATGTAATGCCCTGATAGCTACTGCACAAGTACTAGAGGGGGGTGAATAGTACTTTAAAATAATCAAGAGTATAATTCCTAATTATCATGCAAACTTAACCAACAATGCGGAATGAAAAATATGACAACAAAGAAAGACAATGCAAACAAGCGATGTAACGGGTTCGGATCCACCCAAGTCTCCCCGACTTGTTCCCGGTGATCCTACGTCCCAAACACCCGGATCCCCTCCGGCTACTTGAGTTAGAATCCTCTAACCCAAGTTTGCACTATGAAATTCTTGTAGAAAACCTCTACAAGATCAAATCATACACAAATGAAAATGTGACTCCCACAAACGATGATCACAAACTTCTCTCACAACTGAGAGATAAACTGAAATATCAATGTAAATATGAAATATAAACACTTACCACAAAACCATATGCCTTGAGTAAAACTTACTGATTTTAGGGCAAGAAGGATTTTGAGGAACAGAATGTCACCAAACCCTAGCTCCACCAAGATGAACAACGATCGAAGGCTAGGATGGAGTTAGTGACTTTGAATCAAGCTCTTGGCTTGAGTGGCTCACAATGAAGAGAATCTCTCTTGAGGAAATTAGGGCTCAAGGAGTTTGGAGAGATTCTTTGTGAGATGAGGGAGCTTGAAAATGAGAATTGAATGATTTCTCTTTGATCTCTAAATCACAATAAATGTCAGCCTTAAATGCTAGGTTAGAAGCACTCAAGATTATATAGGAGTGAGAGAAGAGAGAGGCAAAATTCGTAGCATTAAATGCCCCAACGGCTCTATTCTGAAGCAGTCTAATCGGTCTAAGAAGGATCACTGACCGATTAGTTTTGCAACTAGTCGGTCGGCGATTCTTCTTGGACCGACTAAAAGGTTCACAGCCAATATAGAGAATTTCAGGAGATAGAAATAGTCGGTCTAAGAAGACTTGCCAACCGACTAGTTTGACAACTAGTCGGTCGGTGAGTGTTCTTTGACCGACTAAGAGTTGAAAATCAATTGGCTAAACACAAGGAGAACTAGTCGGTCTAAGAACAAATTCCAACCGACTAGTTTCACAACTAGTCGGTCGATGAATGTTCTTGGACCGACTAACTAGTCAACAGTAGCTAGGCTGAGAAATGAAGGCATTACTAGTCGGTCTAAGAAGGATTCTCAACCGACTAGTTTGACAACTAGTCGGTCGGTGAACGTTCTTGTACCGACTAATTGGTCAACAGTGCCTAGGCTGAATTGAGCAAGGAGATCTAGTCGGTTCAAGAAGGATTCTTAACCGACTAGATGACAATCTAGTCGGTTGGTTCTTCTTCTTGAACCAACTAAGATACACTAGAAGCCGCAAAATGAAGCGTAAAGCTTCGGGAAAGTTTCTATGGGCTTCTAAGATAATCCTAGCTCTAAGATATGAGCGTTATGAAGATTATAATGTAAGTCCTACTCAAGGCTTAACATTCTACGAAAAGAAGCTAGAAGACTATAAAATAAGCTAGACAAACCGTCTTCAAAGCTTCAATCCGAATCACTTGACTTCAATAATGCTCCTAGAGCTTCAACGAAGCTTCAGGCACACGATCACGTGCTTTGAGAAGTCTTGAGACGGCGCTTGAGATGTACGAAGTAATTTGGCGACGATCTCCATAAATGCGCTCACAAAGAGTTAGTTCACAATATTTATGTTTGTTCATCATCAAAACCAAATCCAGGGAATCAATACTCAACATGATTCACAGGCGCCTGTCCAAGTGATAGTCGACTGTGTTTTTAAATCAGTCGCCTGTCTATCCTTGCCCAAACTTTGTTTGATTTGACTTTTACGGCCAGTCGGCTAATGCTGTATATACAGTCGACTGTCTATTAGATCAATCAACTGTCTATGCTGCAACAGTCGCCTGTCTGTAAGTCATTTCTTTGACTCAGTTCTCTGGAAAATTCTCATGCTTTTGATAGTCGTCTGTATAAGGATTTACAGTCCCCTGTTCTGATTAACAGTCGCATGTGTTCCTTGTATCAGTCAGCTGTCCTGTTTCTTGTGAGATTTCCAGTATTTATCTAACTTACACATCTCTCGGCCAGTCGCATATCGAAGGAATTACAGTGGCCTGTTGGTTTAACAGTCGACTGTCTTTGCTTCATCAGTCGACTATCCACGTGGTAAGGTACCGTTATGAATTCTCACCTACCCTTGCTAACCGTGCAGTAGTCGACTGTGCATTGTTCAACAGTCGACTATCGTGAGTTCAGATTCTAACCGTTGAGATTTTTCTCATGGATTCCAATTGGTTTTTTGCCTAAATTGTTTTGTGGATTTGAGAAAGCTATAAATAGAGCTTCTACTGTTCCATTGGAAGGTTACTCATTCATTGCAAAATCTCTCAAGCTTTCATTTCCAAAGATCAAAGCTTTCAAATCAAAAGCCCTAATTATTTCCAAATCTTGTTCTCTTGCTCTCCAACCTAGAACCAAAGTATGATCATCTAGGCATTTGGTGCAGTCAAGAGAAAGGGCTTCTCCTCTCTTCCAAGAGCGTTCTTCAACACACATCACACTCCTCCTTCAAGTTCTACTTCAAGGCATAGATAATTGTAAGTGTTGTTTTCATTATTTCATAACATTCGTTATTTGAGTTGTGCTCTCGGTTATGAGAGTGGTTTGCTTTCTTCCAAGTTATTGGAGTCAAGGACGTCGATTGTATTCGATTGCACTTGTAGGGTTGCTACAAGTGGGCTTTAAGGAAACCTCAAGTTAGGGTTCTAACTTGAGTATCTGGTGGTATCCGGGTGGTAGGGACGTAGGATTACGAGAACAAGTCGGGAGTTGACTTGGGTAATCCGAACCCTTGAAACATCTCTGCGTTTGCGTGTGTTTCTTTTTGGGTTGTTTTTCTATTCCGCACTATTTGTTGGATTGCATTTTATTTGGCGTAAATTCCTTTTAAATTTGCATAAACACTATTCAACCCCCCTTCTACTGTTTTCCCCATAGACAAGGTCCTTACAAGGCTACCCTTACAATGAAGAAGGGCTTGCAAACGTGCAGATTGTTCTTCAGACGAAGGATTAATGCCAAGGAAAGAAGGGGAAAAGGGCCGTGTAGGTAGTGTCTGCATGATGACGATGCTGGCTCTTTTTCCTTCCCAGACATGGTAATGACATAGGGGAAGAACAATTATGTGGGGGATGGTGTCTACGATTATGATAAAGCAGATGTAGGAAGCAAACACAAAATCAAAACATTGCACACAAGTAGGGAAACATAAAGCTTGGAAAGAGGTTACCCAGCAATGATGTAACTCCAAGCTAGATACTCCCCTCTAGATCCGCTGGCAAAATGCGGAGAGCTGTTACTTCATTCCTCAGATGTAATGGTTGGTTTTTGTTTTATTTTTCTGGGGTTTGGGAAAACATGGGTTGGTAGGGTTAGGGTTTTGAGGGGATCTAGATGTATGGCTTAATAGGAGGAGATGGGGGGAAATGGTATAGATGGTGTTAGTTAATGGATCTGGGTTGACTTGATGCGAAGAAATTTCTGGTGGGAGGCGAATTCGGTGCTTGGGGGTCGTGTCCCCTCTTTTTTTGCGAAATGGGTCATGTGGGGAAGATGGGGGTTTTATTTGGATGCAATGAACCGGTCGGGTGGAGTCCAACCGATCGGGTCGCTGTATCGGGTGAGTTACAAATGAAGCAACAGGTCTCCCAATCGGTTGGAGTGTCACCCGATCGGGTGACCGACTCTCAGACACATCTCAGGTTACAGGAAAAAATTTTGATCATCCACCCGCTCGGTTGGTCGTGTCACCCGGTCGGGTGATCCATATGCCTGTAAATCAGAACTGGAGTAGTATCAACCGGACGTCCACCCGATCGGTTCAGTTTCTGTAACGACCCGCTCTCGGGGGCCAGCTACTTATTTGATATTTGCGCAGGTCCTGCAGTTAACCAGTGAAACTAAAATAGCCACGATGCAGAGATGTACAAAAATACCTAAATAGTGTCCAATTATTACAATCTACAAATGTTCCAACAATGATACATGAAAGAAAGAAAGTACATAGCGAAAATAAAACTGAAAGCTGCGGTCTCATGGTCGAACTCTGGCTATCAACTCAAGAGCATCTACCTCCATATGTACGTTGTCTGCGGTGCCACGGAGATGGAACGGTAGGTAAGTCACAACAATTCTAAATAAAGAAAAGAAGCAGTGTACAAGTATGGCAAAAAGTAACTACGTACAAACAACCAGAGTGAAAGGTAAAGTACTGAGCAACAACTATACATAACTGGTAGTAAAGGTAAACATAACTGTAAAGAAAGAATAAACGGTACTGTAGTAGTGCAGGTGTAAAGCAGGCAAAGAAAGTGAAGTAAAGTACTGGTAACTGCACAAGTATGGCAAGTAAAGTACATGTAATGCATATAGAAAAAGGTGGACGTGCAAGTACGAAGTAACGTGCAAGAGCAAACATGGTGATAGCAATGGTGGGACTAGCAGGCATGAACTGTAAGCAATTAACATGTAGAGTATTGAACAAGACATCCAATCAATGGTTATTTGATGTTGGCATTAACTACACTATGTAATGTGACTCATGTAGGAAAGTATGATATGAAACCATGGGTCATCTCCATTGCCCCGGGGAGCAAATCCCGGGCGTCAACTACAACATACTTTGTAAACGAGACGAGACGAGACGAGAGAGAGAGTGACTCCGGTCATAGCTCCCACACTTTCTCTACAATGAGTTACCCCAAACCCCAATGTCATATGTATCAATTACATGCATTCTTACGAGATATTCCTTTAGCAATTTAACGAGATATTTCACGAGATATTCCACAAAACATTTCACGAGATATTCCATCAAACATTCTACAAGACGTGCCAGATGATGTCATTAGTTCCTTGTTTATGATGATAGTAAGCTAGGTTCAATGGTCAACTTTCTTAAAGTAAAGCAAGGACGCTAGCAAATTTGAGGATAAAAACAAGTCCAACAAACATGGAACACAAAAACTGTTGTTTTAAAAGTTCATACGAGGACACTTGCTAACTTTCTAAATCTAGAATTTACTATGATTTACTAATTTCGAGCTCGTCGTGGCAAGACGAGGTTGGAGCTAGATAAGCCGGTGCACGAGGATTGGTACCTGCAAACACAAGAAACAATTGGTTAAAGCACACACTATTTTCTATTTATCAAACTCGATCGTTTTGATTTTTAAAACTGATTGAAACGATGCTGAAAAACATTCTAAATTTTTCTATAGGCTAGATACGATAAAAATAATTTTACTGCAAGAGGAAATATTTTTCTGAAGCTTATAGTAATTTTTATAATTTTCAGAAGCTTGAAAATCATTTAAAAACTCGATTTACTTAAGTATCGTAATACTTCTGTAATTTCTTTTGGGAGCAATACTAGTCAAAAATACTCGAGTGAGTAGTCAAAACGACCGTCTCGAAGAGTACTAAGACATATATTTTTATCACGTATTAGTTTACGTGAAAATAACAAGTTATGTATTTTTAAATGAAAATAACGTATTTAAGTTTTAGGCTTAAAAATCATTGCAGAAAAACTAAGCGTCTGATTGAGATGAAACTAGTGCTATTTGGTCCAGAATATTATTTCTGATTTTCTAGAGCTAGCCTCGTATTTTTCTGGTGATTATATAATTAGTTATCAAATTACTTATCAAAAATCCATATAATCTAATTTATCAAAATACGGTTTATACACTTATTTATACTTAATACGTTATATACGTATTTTGATTAAAAATACGTATATATCGCATCACCTCATACGCTGCATGGGCGAGGGTGGCTTGTCGTCGGCGACGGGGGTGTGAGCGTCGGCGAGGGGGCGGCGTACTCGTCAGAGCACCGGCGATGAGGCGGAGGGTCGAGGCGGTGGAGCATGAAGGAGGGCTGTGCTGAAAGGGATGCGGAGCTCGATGAGTTCGGGGAGCGTGAAGCGACGACGGAGGATCTCGCCTGAGGTGGTGGAGGAGCGGAGAGGGTCTGGGAGACGTTGTGGCTCGGGGAACACCGTGGCGGAGCGGACGGTGGCGGCAGCTCGAGTGCGGTGGTGGTGTTGTCAAGGCGGAGCGATGGCATGCCTCATGGCAACAAGGAGAGCTGCAGCTGGGGCGGAGGGTGTCGGATCTGGTGGGGGTTCGCCGTCGATGTTGTCGGGGAGTAGGCGAGGGAAGGTGGGCTCTTGGAAGCAGCTAGGCAGCAACCGGCGGTGGTCGTATGTGGGTAGGCTGTTAGGGGGTTCTCTGGTGAGAGGGAAAGGCGGGAGCGTCGGAGAATGGCGAGGGAAACCCAGGGGGAGAGAGAGAGAGAGAGAGGGAGGGAGGGAGGGAGGGAGGGAGAGATAGACAGTGAGAGCAAGAGAGAACTGAGAGTGAGAGGGTGATACGAGGGAAATGGATGAGTGTGAGTATGTTGGCTTGGGAACGAAAAGAAATGGAGGGGAGGGATATATATATATATATATATATATATATATATATATATATATATATATATATATATATATATGGTAGAAAAATTAAAACATAGGTAAAGAATAATGTATAAATAATTGATATGGAAATGAATTCCGGGGGCGGATGTTGGACCTGAGCTACCAAGATAGGTAGGTTGATGGGGTAGGTGGTTAGGGAAAATAATTAGGGGGGTAGATCTAGGTATTAATTAGAGGTAAAAGTAATAAGATAGCAGTAATTAGTAAAGGTAAAAAGTCAATAGTGAAAGTGATAAGCAAAATACAATAGATTTGAAATTACGGTTTTGCCCCTGATATTAAACGTGTCCGAAAAATGACAAAAATATACCCACAGGATCGTATCGCCGTGAGGATCGTGAATACGAAGTCCATTTTGGGATTTGAGCTACGGAGATACTAGTTTTAGGCGAAAACGTTTAAAAAGTGGGTTTGCGAGTTCTAAGTTGAAATGATATCAGAAAATTACGAAATTCATGTGGGAAGCCCTAAATGATCATAGGATGATACTGTAGAAGTTTGAAAACGTTTTGAAAATGTTTGTATAGAAAATTAATTCGTTAAGCCAAAACGGTAACAATTGAAAATGAATTTTTATCAGAATTGTTTTGAGTATTTGAGGAAATCTGAACTTACTGAAATATATTATAATTTGTCTAGTTCTTGAAAAATATTTTTATAAGAATTTTTGAAATCAATTTTGTTATAAAACTCTTGACTACATTTATAAAGAAAATTTTTAAATGTTAAAATACGTTAAGTACGTAAATTGAAGTGTTGAAAAAATACATGTCGTTACATTCTACCCTCCTTAAAAATAATTCCGTCCTCGGAATTTAACAATCTTTTTGAAACAAATAATTGATGTTTACGAAGAAGCTCAAGCAAATAAATGATAGAAAAGATAGTAATCTAGTAAGTCATGTTGTAAATAACATGAAATGTGATGTTATAGCATCAAGAAAACAAGAGATATTATATATGAAACATACTATTGACATCACCATAGCTTATATGGCTAGTCTCTAGTCAAAATAGGTTCAGATAGAGGAAGGAAGACGAGTTCAAGGAAGATGGAGAAGTAGCAGCATCAGCTTAAACGTCTCGGTTTGGTTTGTCCCAAATTTGTTAGCACCATCCTCTAATACTTCCGAGCGTCCTTCGATTCGCATCTGTTGTCGAATTCGAACTTCTGGTGATCAAAAATCGAATGCTACACTCCTTAAAATAAATGTTGCTAGAGTTCAGGCGAACTAAAGGTAGAAAGATTCTAAGAAGGTCAATCGAAAGGTCATCAAGCTAAAGAAAGGGTGATAGTGATGAAGATCGATGACATTATTTAATCATGATTCACGTCCTTGCGGTCCTGCGGATACGGCCAGGGAAGTGACTAAGCCAGGATCACTTACCCCCAGTCTAGCTAGGGTGATCCAACAAACTTAACCATGCACATTGACCGGATCATGGTCCATTGAAGGAAGCTTATCATTTATATACGTGCCATCATCAACTGAAGGAAAGGTTATGATGATGAAGTGTGTAAATAGTTCAACCTATGAAAAATCACTATAACTGTTAGCAAAAGAGGTTACTAGGAAGGGGATAACCAAGAATGGAACACGAGTTCCTAAGAAAGGGCTAAGAGTTCAAAGGAAGTAAGGAAGACCTAATGAAGATGGTAATAAGGACGCTTTACCCGTATATCCAATACAGGTGAACACTCGAGACATCCCGTACTCGAGGTTAATTTAAGTATTTTATATTGTACATCCTGATCTTGCTATATTGTTCACGAGGTAGTTAGCACGGACCTGCATGGGCCACCAAACTTGTAACGACCCACTCTCGGGGGCCAGTTACTTATTTGATATTTGCACAGGTCCTGCAGTTAACCAGTGAAACCAAAATAGCCACGATGCAGAGATGTACAAAAATACCCAAATAGTGTCCAATTATTACAATCCAGACTGTACAAATGTTCCAACAATGATACATGAAAGAAATAAAGTACATAGCGAAAATAAAACTAAAAGCTGCGGTCTCAGGGTCGAACTCTGGTGATGTCAACTCAAGAGCATCTACCTCCATATGTACGTTGTCTGCGGTGCCACGGAGATGGAACCGTAGGTAAGTCACAACAATTATAAATAAAGAAAAGAAGCAGTGTACAAGTATGGCAAAAAGTAACTACGTATAAGAAACCAGAGTGAAAGGTAAAGTACTGAGCAACAATTGTACATAACTGGTAGTAAAGGTAAACATAACTGTAAAGAAAGAATAAATAATACTGTAATAGTGCAGGTGTAAAGCAGGCAAAGCAAGTGAAGTAAAGTACTGGTAACTGTACAAGTATGGCAAGTAAAGTACATGTAATGCATATAGAAAAAGGTGGACGTGCAAGTACGAAGTAACGTGCAAGAGCAAACATGATGATAGCAATGGTGGGACTAGCAGGCATGAACTGTAAGCAATTGACATGTAGAGTATTGACCAAGACATCCAATCAATGGTTATTTGCTGTTGGCATTAACTACACTATGTGATGTGACTCATGTAGGAAAGTATGATATGCAACCATGGGTCATCTCCATTTCCACGGGGAGCAAATCTCGGGCGTCAACTACAACATACTTTGAAAACGAGACGAGATGAGACGAGAGAGTGTGACTCCGGTCATAGCTCCCACACTTTCTCTACAATGAGTTACCCCAAACCTCAGTATCATGTGTATCAATTACATGCTTTCTTACGAGATATTCCTTTAGCAATTTAACGAGATATTCCACGAGATATTCATATTCCACAAAACATTCCACGAGATATTCCATCAAACATTCTACAAGACGTGCAAGATGATGTCATTAGTTCCTTGTTTACGATGATAGTTAAGCTAGATTCACTGGTTGACTTTCTTAAAGTAAAGCAAGGACGCTAGCAAATTTGAGGATAAAAACAAGTCCAACAAACATGGAACACAAAAACTGTTTTTTTTTAGTTCATACGAGGACACTAGCTAATTTTCTAAATCTAGAATTTACTGTGACTTTCTAATTTCGAGCTCGTCGTGGCAAGACGAGGTTGGAGCTAGAGAAGCTGGTGCACGAGAATTGGTACCTGCAAACACAAGAAACAATTGGTTAAAGCACACACTATTTTCTATTTATCAAACTCGATCGTTTTGATTTTTAAAACTGATTGAAACGATGCCGAAAAATGTTCCAAATTTTTCTATAGGCTAGATACGATAAAAATAATTTTACTGCAAGAGGAAATATTTTTCTGAAGCTTATAGTAATTTTTATAATTTTCAGAAGCTTGAAAATCATTTAAAAACTCGATTTACTTAAGTAGCGTAATACTTCCGTAATTTCTTCTGGGAGCAATACTAGTCAGAAATACTCGAGTGAGTAGTCAAAACGACCATCTCGAAGAGTACTAAGACATATATTTTTATCACGTGTTAGTTTACGTGAAAATAACAAGTTATGTATTTTTAAATGAAAATAACGTATTTAAGTTTTAGGCTTAAAGATCATTGCGAAAAAACTAAGTGTCTGATTGAGATGAAACTAGTGCTATTGGGTCCAGAATATTATTTCTGATTTTCTAGAGCTAGCCTCGTATTTTTCTGGTGCTTATATAATTAGTTATCAAATTACTTATCAAAAATCCATATAATCTAATTTATCAAAATACGGTTTATACACTTATTTATACTTAATACGTTATATATGTATTTTATAAAAATATGTATATATCGCATCACCTCATATGCTGCATGGGCGAGGGTGGCTTGTCGTCGTCGGCGGGGGCGTAGGCGCCGGCGAGGGGGCGGCGTACTCGTCAGAGCACCGGCGATGAGGCGGAGGGTCAAGGCGGTGGAGCATGAAGGAGGGATGTGCTGAGCGGGATGCTGAGCTCGACGAGTTCGGGGAGCGTGAAGCGACGACGGGGGATCTCGCCTGAGGTGGTGGAGGAGCGGAGAGGTTCTGGGAGACGTTGGGGCTCGGGGAACACCGTGGCGGAGCGGACGGTGGCGGCAGCTCAAGTGCGGTGGTGGTGTTGTCAAGGCGAAGCGATGGCACGCCTCACGACAGCAGGGAGCGCTGCAGCTGGGGAGGAGGGTGTCGGATTGGGTGGGGGTTCGCCGTCGATGTTGTCGGGGAGTAGGCGAGGGAAGGTGGGCTCTTGGAAGCATCTAGGCGGCGACCGGTGATGGTCGTATGTGGGTAGGCTGTTGGGGGTTCTCCGGTGAGAGGGGAAGGCGGAAGCGTCGGAGAATGGCGAGGGAAACCCGGGGGGGAGAGAGAGAGAGAGAGAGAGAGAGAGAGAGAGAGAGTGTGTGTGTGTGTGTGTGTGTGTCTGTGTGTGTGTGTGTGTGTGTGTGTGTGAGCGAGAGAGAACTGAGAGTGAGAGGGTGATACGAGGGAGAGGGATGAGTGTGAGTGCGTTGGCCTGGGAACGAAAAGAAACGGAGGGGAGGGATATATATAGGGTATAAAAATTAAAACATAGGTAAAGAATAATGTATAAATAATTAATAGGAAAATGCATTCCGGGGGAGGATGTTAGACCTGAGCTACCAAGAGAGGTGGGTTGATGGGGTAGGTGGTTAGGGAAAATAATTAGGGGGTAGATCTAGGTATTAATTAGAGGTAAAGTTAATAAGATAACAGTAATTAGTAAAGGTAAAAAGTCAATAGTGAAAGTGATAAGTAAAATACAATAGATTTGAAATTACGGTTTTGCCCCTGATATTAAACGTGTCCGAAAAATTACGAAAACATACCCATAAGATCATATCGTTGCGAGGATCACGAATACGAAGTCCGTTTTGGGATTTGAGCTACGGAGATACTAGTTTTAGGCGAAAACGTTTAGAAATCGGGTTTGCGGGTTCTAAGTTGAAATGATATCAGAAAATTACGAAATTAATGTGGGAAGCCCTAAATGATCATAGGATGATACTGTAGAAGTTTGGAAACATTTTGAAAATGTTTGTATAGAATATTAATTCGTTAAACCAAAACAGTAACAATTGAAAATGAATTTTTATCAAAATTGTTTTGAGTATTTGAGGAAATCTGAACTTACTGAAATATATTATAATTTGTCTAGTGCTTGAAAATATTTTTATAAGAATTTTTGAAATCAGTTTTGTTATAAAACTCTTGACTAACATTTATAAAGAAAATTTTTAAATGTTAAAATACGTTTGTAAGGATCCTGTCTATGGGGAAAACACTAGAAGCGGGGTTGAATTGTGTTTATGCAATTTAAAAATATAGTAACACCAATTTAAATGCAATCCAACAAAATAATGCGGAATAGAAATTAAACCCAAAATAAAACATACGCAAACACAGAGATGTTTCAAGGGTTCGGATTACCCAAGTCACTTCCAGACTTGTTCCCGGTAATCCTATATCCCTTCCACCCGGATACCTCCGGATACTCTAGTTAGAACCCTAACTTGAGGTTTCCTTTAAAAAAACCCACTTGTAGCAACTCTACAAGTGAAATCGAAGAACAATCGATTGACATTGACTCCCACAACTTGGGAGCAAGCAAACCGCTCTCACAACCCGAAAGCAAATTCAAATAACGAAAGTTAAGAAATTATGAAAGCAACACTTACAATCACCTATGCCTTGAAGTAGAACTTGAAGGAGTGGTGTGTTGTGTGTTGAAGACTCTCTTGGAAGAGAGGAGAAAGACATTTCTCTTGACTGCACCAAATGCCTAGATGATAACTCTTTGGTTCTAGGTTTGAGAGCAAGAGATCAAAGATTGGAATTTTTAAGGCTGTGGATCTGAGAGCTTTAAAACTTTAAAATGAAATCTTGAGAGATTTTGCAATAGCCTAGGTTACCTTTCAATGGAACAGTAGAAGGCCTTTATATAGGTTTCTCAAATCCACAAAACAGTTTAGGCAAAAACCCTTTAGAAATCCGTGAGAAAAAACTCAACGGATAGAATCTGCGCTCGCGACAGTCGACTGTTGAAGGAACCACAGTCGACTGTTGCACAGTCAGCAAGGGTAGGTGAGAATTCATAACGGTAACTTACCACATGGACAGTCGACTGACGAAGCAAAGACAGTCGACTGTTAAACCAACAGACGACTGTAAATCCTTCTACAGGCGACTGGCCGAAAGATGGGTAAGTTGAATGAAATCTGGAAATCTTGTAAGATAACAGGCCAAACGACTGATGAGAATAAAACAGTCGACTGTTAATCAGAATAGGCGACTGTAAATCCTTATACAGACGACTGTCATATACCTTGAGAATTTCCAGAGAGCAGAGTCAATGAATTGCCTCACAAACAGACGACTGTTGCAGCATAGACAATCGACTAATCCAAGGGACAGTCGACTGTATATACAACATTAGTCGACTGGCCGTAAAAGGCAGATCAACAATGTTTGGGCAGAAGATAGACAGGCGACTGATTCACAAAACACAGTTGACTGTCAACTGGACAGGCGCCTATGTATCGCCTATGTATCGTTCATCAGTTGCATGTGCGAAATAAACAGATAGGCCCAAAACTAGATTGTAAAAGTTTGTGCATAACAGGCGACTGCAGAACAAAACACAGTCGACTGTTTTTGAGACAGGCGACTGTAAAACATTCAGCAGTCGACTGTTAAAGACAATCCAAGTACAATCACTAAAGAAATGAATTGGAGTCTAAGGACGAATGATCTAATGATGTCCTATGACTGAAATGATGATGTGTGTGAGTGCTTCATCAAAGTTCTACTTCTAAGCTACATACTAGAAGAGATAAAAGAAAATTACATTGACAAATTCTCTCTTCTATCCATCGTATGAGCTTGAAGTCTTCATGGAGATTCAATCATCATCTACGATCATCAAATCCATGTCATTTGCCTTCAATCAACTTTGATGATGACAAATAAACATAAACAAAAAGATAAATAATTGTGCTTAAGAAAACTTACTCCCCCGACATAGATGCCAATCAAGTTAGTCAACAAATATTAGGGCATCTACATATCAATTGAAGCAAATGGGTAAGTTACGCATGAATTTAATTCAAGAAATCTAGGAATTAAAATCCCTATTCATTGTAATCTTACTCCTCTTGAATCTAAGGCAACTTCAATCTTAGATTCAAAGTGTTAGAACATACTTAGCACATTCATTATGAATCTTGTATGTTTATTTCTCTTCCCCTACATTATGAATCTTGTATGTTTATTTCTCTTCCCCTACGACATTATCCAAAAAGGTGGGAGCAAATAACAATAACAATAATCGTGCTAAACAAAAACTAACAACAATCAAGGAGTATAAAGATATATATAGAATCAAAGACTCATAAAAGCACATCATATACTTATGTGAATATAGGAATTAAAGTCCAATATCAACATTTTAGATATACGAAACAAAAATAGTTTCAAAAACTGTATCACATCAGAGATAGCATGAATAATCCAATATCAAATCCTATATTGTCTCAAAAACACATCAGAAGAGAATATATCATTCATGGAGACAATATCGCAATCAGCACACAGATATGATTATTAATTATACAAGATGTGACACATAAGATTAAGCAGCAAAGTCATATATATATACTAGTCATTACTCGTGCCCATAGGGCACGGTTTATTTAATGGCTGAGTTTTTCTCCCCCCACAAATTTCAAGTTCCCCCAAATTTCAAGTTTTCCCACAAAATTTCAAGTTTCCCCCCAAATTTGACTTTTCCCCCAAAATTTAAGTCCCCCCAAAATTGTCATTACCACCTAGGACAAACTTGCCACGCAGGACAAAGCTTTGTCCTAGTAGGATAAGATTTAAAATCTTTAAAGAACTGGAAAAAAATGGTCGGAAGGGGTGAGAATAAAAAGTGTGGGTGGGTGTGTGGGGAGGGTCCATGGGCAAAAATACAAAAACAGGGGTTGTAAGTGCAAAATTCCCCACCTCCTCTTTTATCCCTCAAAATCTCATCTCTTATATTTTCTCTTATCTAATTTCCCTGTTTTATATAATAGATATCCAATTTCTCTTATCCAATTTCTCATGTCCAAATTCTCTTATCAATTTCTCTTGATAACATCCGTCTTTTATATAATAGATATATCGTATCCAATTTCTCTTGTCCAATATCTCTTATGCAATTTCTCTTGATAACATCTCTCGTTTGTAATATAGATATCTCTTATCCAATTTCTCTTGATAACATCACTCTTATCCAATATCTATTTTCCAATATCTCTTATTCAATTTCTCTTGATAACATCCCTCTTTTATAATATAGATATCTCTTATCCAATTTATCTTGTCAAATATCTCTTATCCAATTTCTCTTAATAAAATCCCTCTTTTATAATATAGATATCTCTTATCCAATTTTTCATGTCCAATATCTCTTATCCAATTTCTCTTGATAACATCCCTCTTTTATAATATAGATATCTCTTATCCAATTTCTCTTGTCCAATATCTCTTATCCAATTTCTCTTGATAACATCACTCTTTTATAATATAGATATCTATTATCCAATTTCTCTTGTCCAATATCTCTTATCCAATTTCTCTTGATAACATCTCTCGTTTGTAATATAGATATCTCTTATCCAATTTCTCTTGATAACATCACTCTTATCCAATTTCTATTTTCCAATATCGCTTAGGGAACGGTTTATTTAATGGCTGAGTTTTTACACCCCACAAATTTCAAGTTCCCCCAAATTTCAAGTTTCCCACAAAATTTCAAGTTTCCCCCCAAATTTAACTTTTCCCCCAAAATTTAAGTCCCCCCAAAATTGTCATTACCATCTAGGACAAACTTGCCACGTAGGACAAAGCTTTGTCCTAGTAGGATAAGATTCAAAATCTTTAAAGAACTGGAAAAAAATGGTCGGAAGGGGTGAGAATAAAAAGTGTGGGTAGGTGTGTGGGGAGGGTCCATGGGCAAAAATACAAAAACCGGGGTTGTAAGTGCAAAATTCCCCACCTCCTCTTTATCTCTCAAAATCTCATCTATTATATTTTCTCTTATCCAATTTCCCTGTATTATATAATAGATATCCAAATTCTCTTATCCAATTTCTCATGTCCAAATTCTCTAATCAATTTCTCTTGATAACATCCGTCTTTTATATAATAGATATCTCTTATCCAATTTCTCTTGTCCAATATCTCTTATCCAATTTCTCTTGATAACATCTCTCATTTGTAATATAGATATCTCTTATCCAATTTCTCTTGATAACATCACTCTTATCCAATATCTATTTTCCAATATCTCTTATTCAATTTCTCTTGATAACATCCCTCTTTTATAATATAGATATCTCTTATCCAATTTATCTTGTCAAATATCTCTTATCCAATTTCTCTTGATAACATCCCTCTTTTATAATATAGATATCTCTTATCCAATTTCTCATGTCCAATATCTCTTATCCAATTTCTCTTGATAACATCCCTCTTTTATAATATAGATATCTCTTATCCAATTTCTCTTGTCTAATATCTCTTATCCAATTTCTCTTGATAACATCCCTCTTTTATAATATAGATATCTCTTATCCAATTTCTCTTTTCCAATATCTCTTATCCAATTTCTCTTGATAACAACCCTCTTTTATAATATAGATATCTCTTATCCAATTTCTCTTGTCCAATATCTCTTATCCAATTTCTCTTGATAACATCCCTCTTTTATAATATAGATATCTCTTATCCAATTTCTCTTGTCCAATATCTCTTACCCAATTTCTCTTGATAACATCCCTCTTTTATAATATAGATATCTCTTATCCAATTTCTCATGTCCAATTTCTCTTATCCAATTTCTCTTGATAACATCCCTCTCTTATAATATAGATATCTCTTATCCAATTTCTCTTTTCCAATATCTCTTATCCAATATCTCTTGATAACATCCCTCTTTTATAATATAGATATCTCTTATCCAATTTCTCTTTTCCAATATCTCTTATCCAATTTCTCTTGATAACATCCCTCTTTTGTAATATAGATATCTCTTATCCAATTTCTCTTGTCCAATATCTCTTATCCAATTTCTCTTGATAACATCCCTCTTTTATATTATAGATATCTCTTATCCAATTTCTCTTTTCCAATATCTCTTATCCAATTTCTCTTGATAACATCCCTCTTTTATAATATAGATATCTCTTATCCAGTTTCTCTTTTCCAATATCTCTTATCCAATTTCTCTTGATAACATCCCTCTTTTATATTATAGATATCTCTTATCCAATTTCTCTTGTCCAATATCTCTTATCCAATTTCTCTTGATAACATCCCTCTTTTATATTACAGATATCTCTTATCCAATTTCTCTTTTCCAATATCTCTTATCCAATTTCTCTTGATAACATCCCTCTCTTATAATAAAGATATCTCTTATCCAATTTCTCTTTTCCAATATCTCTTATCCAATTTCTCTTGATAACATCCCTCTTTTATATTATAGATATCTCTTATCCAATTTCTCTTGATAACATCCCTCTCTTATAATATAGATATCTCTTATCCAATTTCTCTTGTCCAATATCTCTTAACCAATTTCTCTTGATAACATCCCTCTTTTATAATATAGATATCTCTTATCAAATTTCTCTTTTCCAATATCTCTTATCCAATTTCTCTTGATAACATCCCTCTTTTATAATATAGATATCTCTTATCCAATTTCTCTTTTCCAATTTCTCTTATCCAATTTCTCTTGATAACATCCCTCTTTTATAATATAGATATCTCTTATCCAATTTCTCATGTCCAATATCTCTTATCCAATTTCTCTTGATAACATCCCTCTTTTATATTATAGATATCTCTTATCCAATTTCTCTTTTCCAATATCTCTTATCCAATATCTCTTGATAACATCCCTCTTTTATAATATAGATATCTCTTATCCAATTTCTCTTGTCCAATATCTCTTATCCAATTTCTCTTAATAACATCCCTCTTTTATAATATAGATATATATATATATTTATATATATATATATATATATATATATATATATATATATATAATGGCTTCCGTGAATCTCGGTCAGGCGATCGACCCTGGCGGCGACCACTTCGCCGGCGGCGGATCTCAAGGCGAGTCTGAGCGGGCTGATCGCGTCAAGGGACAGCGGGATAGATCAGTGGGCGGCTCCATCGGGGATGGCAAACCGGATCGGGGTGCTCGCAACATAGGTGAGGGCGGCTACATAGGGCATCCGGGTCGTCTTGATGGGGTTGCATCGCGATTCATCGGGCGGACGGTGTGGCGAAATCAGCAAGGGGAGCAACCTTCTTACGAGAAAGTGGTGACTGATCTGAGTAGATCTCGCTCAGATGCTGATGTTGGTTGGGAGATTGTAGATCGAAGGAGAAGGCGTGGTTTGGCAGGCGGAAGATTGGGCGGTGTCGGGAGTTCGCGTAGCTCTGGAAGGGTGACGGTGAGAGGTAAACCCCTAAACAATCGCAGTCCCCCTATGGTGTTTGATAAAATGCCTTTGAGGCATGCTGGGGAGATAAAAATCGATCCTACCAAGACAAAACAATCCTGGGCAGATGTTTGCTCCTCCATCAGAAAATATGACGTTGATGTGGGTATGTCGTTTGTCGCCCCCATAGCTAAGGAAGATGGCACGCTTATGGCTATGGTGCCGAAGTCTGCGTTGGCTAGAGGAGCAGAACAGTGGAAGTCTACCTTAGTTGGGTACGTCTTGGGTGATATCCCCTTCTACGGGCAGATTTGTGCTTGGGTGGACAGGCTTTGGAACCTCAAGAGGGGGGTGAATATCTATAGTCGGGAAAATGGTTTTTTCTGCTTCAAATTTGAGGATGATGGTGAATGTGAGAGGATTTTACAGGGAGGGCCATGGATGTTTGACGGGAGGCTGGTAGTCCTACAGCGATGGAGTGCTGGGGTCAAGTTGGAGCGGGATATACTTTCTTCTGTTCCAGTTTGGATCCAGCTTCATGGAGTCCCCCTGGAAATGTGGACGCTTGAGATCTTGAATTGCATTGCGTCCTTGGTGGGTAATCCTATTTGTTTGGATAAGCTTACTGCCAAAAAGGAGCGATTATCCTACGCAAGATGCCTCGTTGAAATCCATGCTAAAAAGGCACCAGTGCAGCATGTCTCTGTGGGTACTGAAGATGGGCCGACTCTTTCCATCGGAGTGAAGATAGAGGGAGAGCCTCCGCGATGCTCCAAATGTGTTTGCTTTGGTCACTCGGACCCCCAATGCCCTGAATCATTTGAGCCCCCTTCACTCCAAACTAAGCAATCTTTGGGTGTCCTATTGGAGGAAGAAGTGATGGACGGGAGTGTTATGACTTCTGGCCTAGCTCCTGGCGATGCTATTGCCCCTACCCTTGTTCAGCGGGCCATGCCTTCTGATAGTGTGATCCCATCCACACTTGATACATCGGGGCATGTTGTTAGCAACGAGGTCTGCGATCCCAAAGAGGGGCTCTCCCAGGAAGTAATCACCTCTCAAGAGGATCCTCAAACACCTCCGGCACTGGCAGTTTCAGAATCGAGCCAGGATGGGCAATGCCAAGTCACTTGCAGGGGGGATCTGCCTAACACAGCACCACTTGATGCTGAGCTCGGGAGGCTGCGTACTGGGCACTGTCAGCTCGATATTGGGGACTGTTTGGCTGGCGAAGGGACTAGCGTGGGAGGCCACAATTCATTACCATCACTAATTTCTGAAGTTCCTGAGACTGACTATGAGGTGGTTAAAGACCAAGTCCATGAGACCGTTGCGGTAGATAACCCTGAATGGGAGGCTGAAATGGAATCGATGAAACATCAAGCCGAGATTCGAAATGCAAAAAAGAAGCAAGAGCCCCAGGCATCCTCCAGGAAAAGTTCGCGAATCCAGGAGCATAGCCAAAGCCGCAAGCCATCAGTTGATAAATGACTGTTTTCATTTGGAATGCCAGAGGGCTAAATAATTTGGTGCGGAAGAGGGACCTTCGAGACTTCTTGATGAAGATTAAGCCCTCTGTAATTATTCTGATCGAGACTAAGCTAAAGTCTCTTTCTACGGTAGGGAGGTCTATTCTCCCTAAGGATTGGCTAACCTACAATAATTTTGACGTGTCGTCGGGAGGGCGGTTAGTTCTGGGATTTGATCCTATGGTTTGTAGAGTGTCTTTGATGACGTACTCTGCCCAGCACATCTCCGTATCCTGCGAGAATTTGGGAGGGATGAGGTGCGTCATTACTGGGGTCTATGGTCGCAATACAATGGAAGAGAGGAGGGACCTATGGAAAATTTTGGAGCATGATTGCCTGCGGGCAAAAAATGGGGCTTGGCTTGTGGGGGGAGATTTTAACAGTGTGTTGTACTCTTGTGACAAGATTGGAGGCAGGAAATTGGAGACGAGCATGGTTCGGGAATATGAAGAATGCATTAGCAACTGTGGACTCCAGGGCCTGAAGAACATGGGGAATAGACTTAGCTGGTGTAACAACCGGTTTGGGCAAGAGCGTATTGCGGCACAACTGGATCGGGTTTTCGCAAATGCAAATTGGATAAACTTATTGCCAGAATCTTATTTTGACTATCTGGAGGAGGGCACTAGCGACCACTATCCCATGGTTGTCCATCTTCATAGTCAGGTACTACCTAAGCCCAAGCCTTTTAAATCCTTCAACTTTTGGTCATCTTGCCCAGGATATAAGGAGGTCATTTGCTCTCATTGGAATCTCGTGGAAGTGGGAACCCCTATGTTCCGGCTTGTGCGGAAACTGCAAAATTTGAAACCGAAACTTCGGGTTTGGGCAAGAGATTTCAAGGCTGATAATTTGGTGGCGAGGAACAGGAACTCCCTTGAGATGATCAGGCATGACCCTCTAATACATGTTGACTTAGACTTGCAAAGGAAGGAATCCCTCCTTCTAAGAGAATTGTCAAAGGCGCTAAAAATGGAGGAGGACATGTTCAGGCAAAAAAGCCGCCAGAATTGGCTCACTCTCGGAGATCAAAATACTAAGTTTTTTTACACTCATATGAAGGCAAGGATATGTCGAAACAATCTGCTACACCTGGTTGATGAGAAGGGTGCAAAGAACATGGTTTATGCAAATTTGATGGTGGACGCTCCTGATTTTTATGGAAAAATTTTCAACCAGAACAGTTACCAAACTTCCTTTCAAAAACTGATCCCCAAACGCATATTAACTAAGGATGCGGCGGCTTGGCTATGTAGAAGGGTCTCTAATGAGGAAATTAAGGAGGCTATTTTTCAAATTGGTCCTGACAAGGCCCCAGGTCCTGACGGTTACAACGGATGCTTCTTCCAACATAACTGGGAGCTTATGGGAAATGATGTCACTGCTGCTATAAAATCATTTTTCGCATCTGGATCTCTCCTCAGACAGGTGAACCACACTTTCCTTACACTAGTGCCAAAAAATTCCAACGCTAGTTGTTTGGGAGACTACCGGCCCATTGCCTGTTGCAATGTTCTCTATAAATGCATCAGCAAAATTATTTGCAACAGGCTTAAAGAGGTGATTCATGATCTGATTTCCCCTAACCAAGCTACGTTCCTCAAAGGCAGGCTTCTTTCAGACTGTTCTCTCATTGCTCATGAGCAAATAAGAGATTTTAGTAACCCTATGGGGGCGAGAGCATGCCTAAAATTGGATCTTCGGAAAGCGTTTGACAGTGTTAACAGAGACTTCGTCCTCTACCTCTTGCATTTGATGGGGTTTCCAGATAAATTTATCTCATGGATTCGGGAATGCATCTTCTCTCCCACGTTCTCAGTTATGGTTAATGGGGTTCCTTATGGCTATTTTGGTAGCAACAGAGGTCTTCGTCAAGGTGACCCTCTATCTCCGTTTCTTTTTGTTATAATCATGGAGACTTTTTCTATTCTGGTGGACAGGGCAATCATCTCACATAAGATCCAGCCTATGAGGCGAAGTGGATCCATCTCGCATCTCCTATTTGCAGACGACTTATTGGTATTTTGCAGGGCAAATAGAGAGTCATTCCTGGGCATTAAAAATTTACTTCAGGAATTTGCAGGCTATACGGGCCTTGAGGTTAACTGGGACAAGAGCTCAGGATTATTTAGCAAGGGTGTTAAAAACAAATCGGTGCTGGCAGATTATCTGGGAATATCTATTGCTACAACTATCACAACTTATCTTGGGCTACCTCTCTCTATTAAATATCCTACGACCCCTAATTACAAGCGGCTAATTGACAAGTGTAAAAAAAAGAATGGGGGGCTGGTCTTCTTCGCTCCTCTCCATAGCTGGGAGAATTGAGCTTGTCAGATCGGTGATTTACGGTATGGTGGCCTTTTGGATGCATGCGTTCCAGATCCCAGTGAACGTCCTGAGAACAATTTCTGCAGCTTGCCGCCATTTCATTCTTGGTAATACCAGATCCTGGGCTTGGGAGGATTTATGTAAGCCAAAGACTGAGGGGGGAGTTGGTATTCGGATGTTAGAGGAGCTTAACATTACTGCGGGTGTGAAGCTCACCTGGAGGTACTTAACTTCTAAGAGTATATGGGCAAATTTCATGCGGGCAAAATATGAACCACCTGGCGGAATCTTTGCGGCATCGGCCTCAGTTCTGGAATCCGGAAGCTGGAAAAGATTGCTTCGCTGCAGGACGGCATCTCAGACGCTTATGAGGAGGGTGGTGCGGGATGGCCGGACAACATCATTTTGGCATGATTGGTGGCTCGACTTCGGACCCCTTTCTCAGCATTTTGATATCCCCCTGGGAGCTTCGAATCATGTAGTTGCAGACTACTGGATTGTGAATGACTGGAGTAGGGATGCGGCCCTTAACCAGGTTCGGCACCTTCTTGGCAATGTCCGGCTCTCTTCAGGACCCGATTCCTGGAAATGGACTCGGGGGGACCATTTCACATTTAAAGAAGCGTGGGAGGGGATTCGTAGTAGGGGACAGGCTTTTCCTCTGCACAAATTAATTTGGTATCCTAACAACATCCCGAAGATGTCTCTCACTCTCTTAAGAGCTATTCGAGGTAAACTTCTCACTAGAGACAAGATTCGCAGGTGGTTGCCAAATACTCCTCCATATTGTGTCCTATGTGATGATACCACTGACGAGGATATCAGACATCTGTTCTTTGGCTACAACTACTCGGGTTATATTTTTCGCAGAGCCATGCTTAAGCTTAGGGTCCCTTCTCATTTCTCTTCCTTATCCGATGTGGCGGAATTCTTCCAAGCGCACTATAGTGGTAAGGACTGTTTAAGCTTGCTTTCTAAAATCACTTTAGCCTGTGTGGTTTGGCACATTTGGCAAGAAAGGAATAGAAGGATTTTTGAAGATGTGAAGAAATGCAAGACAACCTTATTTGAAGATATTGCTGCGGATATCAGATTTTCTCTACAGGATCAGGAACCCGCATCTGTTGAAGAATTGGAAATTTACTCAAACTGGGAGTTTAGAGATAAAGGATGATTTCTGTAAGATTATGGTAGGGAGAGAATTTGCTAGTAGGGAGTGACGACGCCTGTGTCCTCTCCCCCCTCTATCGAATCCTCTCCCGATATGTTTTACGGCTGTATGTTTCCCTATGCATATTCAATAAAATAACACGCTTACCTTTCAAATATATATATATATATATATATATATATATATATATATATATATATATATATATCAAAAGACGATATGAGTACACATAAGATGGACATCAACATGACCAACCAAAAAACATACATCGTGATCCCAAAAAATACATCATGATATCAGCGTACATCAGCATCAAAAATCCATCACACATCAAAATACAACCATCAATCAAACTAACACAACTCAAACACACATCTATGAGTGAGAGTCTCCAGGGGCTGCAGAAGGAGAAGCAGGCTCTGTGACAGCAGGTGTATCCTTTAGAGGAGGGTCAGAAGTAGCAACAGCAGCAGCATCAGCAGCATCAGCAGTGATAATGGGCTGAGGAGGCACATGAGGCTGAGGAACAAACTGTCTCAGATCCTCAGGGAAGGGTATTCCCTGATGCAAGAAAGAAAGTGAAGCAATCTGTAAATTCAAGAGACCATCTTAAAAAGAATATCACGAGATGGTGGAGCTGAGGTGGAAGGCTGGTCAGCTGGAGGAACAATGGAGGAGGATGGAGCAGATGAGGATTTCCTCTTCTTCGAGGCAGACTGCAGAGCCAAAGAAGACTTTGACTGTGCAGATGCATCGAGGAGATGACCAAAAGGCATGGGCTCGTAACGAGACAAATCGACACCAAAATTTCGAAAGACAAGAGTCAAAAGAACACATATAGAATATGAGCGGAGGAAGAAGTAAACTTGACCTTGTCCATCCTGCCAAGAAGGACACTGGCCCAGTTCACGGACATCCCAGAGAAAATCGCATACATACACCTCAGAATATCCTGGGAAGGCTGGTCAGATGATCCATACTTCGGCAGGATGTTGGACTTCACCACTAGGTGAACTGCCCAACCTCTAGCTGAAAACATAGAGAACCTAATACCTGAATCCAGGGATACGGGTATCATACGAAACATATCCCGAAGGACAGACTGGTCAAGTCGTCAATATCAGAAATGGAAATGTCAGAGGGAAGAGATCCGGTAGAAGGAACCTAAGAATGGTCCCTAATAGAGTGGGATCAATGCGAATGGAAGTCCCCTGAACAACAGTATCGAATATCCAGTGGTAGAGTACTCACCGCGAATGCGGTTAGCATAGAACAGCTTAACCAGAAATGGATAAGCTCTAGGAGATTCGCTATGAGAGAAGCGAAAAAGATCGGCCAAGTGGGTAGCAGATAGAATAACTGAAAGTCTCTCAGCAGTAAAGGCGGGAAAAATGATGTACCGCTCCTTAAGAAGTTTGATCCCTAAGAGAGAGTGGAATTTTGCCAAGCAAAGGTCATCTCGGCAAAGTGGAATAAGGGGATCAGTAGCGGGCACTACAGGAGACTCGTCTCCAGAACTCGAAACAAAAGCTGACAGATGGGGAGCGTCAGTAGTAGGCTCATTGATGGTAACACCAATGGGCTTTTGCTGATGCTTGATCAGGGGCTCAGCGTCAGAAGAAGAAGACGACGAGGGAGAGTATCCCCGCGAAGTAGAATGCGAGGGAGAATCGGCTTGTTTGGTACGGGCTTTATAGGGCTGCTTGGTTGATGTGTCCATATTTTACATCATTTTCATATCATCTCCGTGTCCAAATCCCACTTTTTGCTACGATTTTGGTATTTCTGACGATATTTCGAGTTTCATAGTATATTTTGAGTTTTCAGGGATTTTGGAGCGATATGGACACTCGCCTGGGTATGGACACATCCGACTTGCTCATGAGCCTATTGGCAGGGCTCTGGAGGAGTTTGGTGTGTTCTCGGAGCCGTTGGAGGAGAGAAGGGAGAGAAGAAGGAGAAAGAGAGCAGACAGAGAGAGAGAGAGAGAGAGACATGCTGCAGCATTTCAGTTTTCCAGAAAATGCTCGGCCCAAGCAGCTTGCTGCTCGGGCCAAGCCGTGTCATTTTTGAGAAACAGCAGATACGGGCTCACTCGGGCTGAGCAGCTCGTCTGATCGGCCGAGCAGCCGCAGATGGCACGCCTCGAGTAGGCCCCCGAGCACAGCCCGAGTGACCGACCGAATCAATCCTACTTGGGCCGAGCATATCTACTTGGCCCGGGTAGGTCCATTTCAGAGCCGAGCAACTCACCAACTCGGGCCGAACCATTGACCGAGCAGCTCCGACTCGGGCTGAGTCACCTACTCGACCGACACTTCCTGGGGCATTTTTGGAAGATTTTTTTGAACGCGCGATGCGCGCGATTTGGGGGCAGCTGAAGCTTGCGACTACGGGCTCAGCGTAGGGAATTGATTGAGTATTGATTTTTAGGATTTTTTTGGGAGAGCTCCGGCGATCGTGTTTTTGTACGGATTTTGGGATTAATTTATGTAGTAAACTTCTGGATCGATTATTGAATATTAGTGTCTTTTATTCTTCTCTGGATTTGTTCTTCGTTGGTTCTCGCTGTAAGTAATTTTTAGCCCTAATTTCTTTTATTGCAAAAAATGTTTTCCTACACGAAATTGAGATCTTTGTGTGTTCCTATTACCATGAGTAAGTAGATCCACTCTAGGGCTAATGGGTGAACCCTAGGATTTTAGGGGAAAATGTAGATCTGGATCCCTACATCGAATTGGGGATTTAGGGTTGTATTTCGGTAGATCCTACTGAATCCGTAGATAACCCGTACTGAGATCATTCCCACGGTCTGTGGAATTGATGTTCTTAAGGGGTATCTAAGGACTCGAATAGGGAAATCGATGGATCCAATCAAGGCACGTGACCATGCCCGGCTCCGCATTGAGGGGATCCATCGACAAACTATATTGCTATGTCGATGGCTACCGCCATTGCATCGACGAGAGCCACCGAAATACCCCGCAATTCTAACCCACGAGAGTGGTACGAATTGAGGGATTAATTCCCTATCCCTAATGCGATGTGAGGAACCTATCCAACATCGACCCCAACGATCCTAGCGGCGACCCTAAAGCCCTAGTTCCTTTTATCATATTACGCAACAACAACTATCAACCCAAACCTTTCCCCTCGATCGCTACATTACTTCTAAACTTAGAAATGGACTGAGATTACCACAGACACTATCACCGTCCATGTGGGATTCGACTATCTTTTATACTATAACTCGACACCGTCCGCTTGCCGATTGAGCCCGAAGTCGTAGCCTAGGAGCCATATCATGCCTGGCGATCGTGACACCGCCAGGTGGATCCTAGGTGTAGATTGCGGGCCTGTCAAGTTTTTGGCGACGTTGCCGGGGACGGCAATAGTGTGTTTATCTCAGTTTGTTTTTATATTGTGAAGTTTGCTAGCACTCTTACCATCTCTTACCTATCCATCATTTTTATTCTCTTTAATTATTTTGGTGCTACTGACGGTATTTTTCTGAGCTTGGTTGGTGCATGAACACCCGTTTCAAAGGGTCTACCAGAGAATTATTGTTCGATCATGAGATCGAAAAGACAGCCAGAGCCTTGAGAGCTTCTAGCAGAATTTCATCTCCATCAGCTCAGATGGGAGAGAATCCTCCTCCTCCTACATGCACCGGGTCCATCAGGGACCATATGAAACCGACCTTTGGGAATAATTCCTCGGTTCTTAGACCGCAGCTGACGGCGGTAACCTTCGAGCTTAAGACGGGGTTGATCAATCTTATGCAGCAGGATCCCTTCCTTGGGCATCCTCATGAGAACCCTAACCATCACATTGACTCCTTCTTGGCCAAGTGTGATACATTCAAGGCGAAGGACGTCAGTGATGATGCAGTGAAGCTGTGGCTGTTCCCGTTCACCTTGAGGGACAAGGCCTGCTACTGGTTCCGAGCTCACCCTCCTAATCACTTCACTACCTGGGAGAAGCTTGCCTTCGCATTCGTGGATAAGCTTTATCCACCATCGAAGACGGTCCGGATCCGTGGGGCAATATCCAATTTCAAGCAGCTCCCCCAGGAGTCGCTTTAGAGGCTTGGGAGAGGTTTAAAGACCTCCAACATCAGTGCCCCCACCACGGGATCCAGCCTTGGGATTTAGTGCAGAGCTTCTACAACAGGCTCCAACCTAGCACTAAAATGATTTTTGATGATGCGGCGCAGGGCGCCTTATTGGATAAGTCTCCTGAGGAGGCTATTGATCTTTTGGAGCACATGGCTGCCAACACTCAGCAGTGGGGTGATGAGAGGACCGTGATCACCCGGACCCCCGAGGTCAAGGCTGCTAGTCACCTGGACTCCCACATAGAGAACCTGTGCAAGCAGGTGGCCCGTATTGAGTAGCGCCTGGACTCCCTCCCAGCGGCACCCAGCACCTCCTACCATCCTGCTGAGGAGTACGTAGATCCGGGGTATATCCCTACTGAGGGTCATTATGAGGGTGCTGAGACATCCGCGACTGTTCAGTACGTCCAGGGAGAAGGACGGAACCAGTGGCAGCATCCGGCTGCCAGGAATCACCCAGGTTTCTCATATGGAAATCCAAGCGGAGGGCTGCAACCTCCGCAGTTTCAAAGGCCACCTCCTCCCCAACAGCAGCAGCAGCAGCAGAGCCAGCAGCAAGGCGGATTTAGGCCAGCTGGGCCCTATAGGCCGCCGGGATATCAGTACAACCGGCCGCCTCAGCAAAATTTTACGCTAGCTCCTCTAAAGTCAAATCTTGAATCTATGTTGGAGACCTTTATAAGCGGCCAGATTCGGTTCAATCAAGATACGTCGAACCAATTTAAGAGTATCAACTCTTCGCTCGATGAACTGAGAGGGCAGATGTCTCAGTTGCTGAAGAATCAAGGGAGATTACCCTCCCAGCCAGAGACTAACCCCAGAGCTCAAGCAAACGCCGTGGTTTCAGTGTCCAAGTGAGGAGGACGGGTGACCGACCCAGTTATGGTCCCGATACTTAGCAAAGAGAGGACCACCATTGAAGAAGTTGCTGATGACAGTGCCAGAGTTGAGGCCACTGAAGGGCCTATCTCTATTGAAGAGAAGATGGATACACCTCCCGTCATGCATGCTGCTACCCCTCCACCCGCTGATGCATCTAAGGGCAAAGCCTCCAGGCCTCCTCCTCCATATCCTCAGAGGCTTGCCCAAGACAAATTGGAGAAGAAGTACTCCAAGCTTATGGAGTTACTGAAGGGGATTCAGCTGAATATCCCATTCATTGACGCCATCATCGAGATCCCGGTTTATGCTAAATTTCTAAAGGATCTCATCACGGGGAAACGAAGGCCGGAAGAAATGAAGCTGTTGGAGGATTCAACCTCCATTATCAAGAACCACCTCCCTCGAAAGCTGCCAAATCTGGGGAGCTTCACCATGCCATGCTCCATCAGAGGAATGCCAATCAGCAGAGTGCTAATTGATTTAGGGGCTAGCGTCAGCCTGATGCCCCTTTCTATCTTCAGAAGACTCCAGACAGGAAGCGAGCTGGAACCTACTAGCATGTTAATCTAGCTCGCCGATCACTCTATCACCTACCCAGTAGGGATAGCGAGGGACGTCATCCTCCAGATACCTCCAGGACTATGCGTCCCAGTTGATTTTTTCATCATGGACATGCCGGAGGGAGGAAGCTCTCAACTAATACTCGGTCGCCCCTTCATGGCGATGGCCGGAGTTCTTATAGACGTCCGAGAAGGGACACTTTCCCTCAATGTGGGAAATATTGAAGTTGAGTTCCAGCTGTAAAAGCCGATGAAGGAGCGTGCCCACATGGAAGGGGCTAGTTATCTGGAGTTTCTGGAGGAGGAAGTGATTGAAGACTTTTCTGCTGAAGGGGTCATGAAGGACCCGGTCAAGGCAAGCATCGACGACGACGGCGACCCAACCTACAACAAAGCGGTCGCCGCGTACATCCAAGTATTGGATGAGGAGTTTCAACGTCGTCAAACAAATCATCTAGCATCGGAGGTCACATCTTTCATGAAGGAGAGTGTTTGAGTAAGCGGAAGTCAAACGCCGCTGAATTGCACCAACCCAAAGGATGACGCGCGACCACCACGCGCGCCAAGCGAGAATTGATACATCATAGGGAGTCGAGCTCATGACTGAAAACGAGCACTTATTGGGAGACAACCCAATTCCGTAGATTTTGAAATTTCTTTCCCATTTTCTTATTTATTCTATTTTTATTTCTTGTTTTTAGGTAAAATCACAAAAAATTATAAAAATTTGACGAGTTTGTGTTTCGCGTAGGACGGACAATCGGGGGCATGTGCATGGACATTATAAACGGAAGAAAGCTGGAGGAAGATAACAAAGTTGAAGAATTGAGAAGGAAATGAAAGGGAAAGAAGGCAAAAGGAGGTACAGGAAACTCGGACCGAGCAGCTCTTCTGCTCGGTCGAGTCGAGCAGACACGGATATGGCCGCTTGGCCCGAGCATCTCTATACTCGGTCGGGTTTTACAAGCTGGAGAATTTGGTGAAAACGTCACTTTGCCAACCCGGGCAGAGCATTATTGACTCGGCCCGAGTAGGATATGACTCGCCCCGACCACAACCCTGCTCGGTCGAGTACTACAGGGAGCCCAAGTTGGAGCGAAAACGTCACTCTGTTGACCCGGACGGAGAATTATTGGCTCGGCCCGAGCATCAAACGTCTCAGAGGGAGTATTTCGTTTAAAACTTTTTCGCCGACCCGAGCCGAGCAGTACATCTGCTCGGCCCAAGTCGGGTCGGATCCTATACCCAACACCCGACTTCTTATTAACCCGGTTAAATTTTTTTTACCCTAAAAAATTTTCTCACCCCCCGTAATATCCCATCCCCCCCGTCGCCTTTCCCCTCCGTCTCTGCCGCCGGCTCCACCATCTTCGCCGCCTCTCGTCGGTGAACCCCTTCCCCCTCTCTCTCCTCTCCTTCCCCCTTCTCTATTCCCCCCGCCTCCCCTTCTTCCCCCCCCCCCCCCCCCCCCCGCACCGCCCTATGCAACGGCGACTACCGTCGACGGCGCCACCGCCGTCTACAACCCCCCCATCGAATCCCCCCTCTCCCTCGCTCCATCTCCCTTCACCACCCTCCCCCGGATCCCCCCATCTCGATTTCTACCCCCACCGACTCTGGCCTCGTCGACGGTGCCACCGCCGTCGATGGCGCGGCCGTCTGCACCCTCCCCCATCTCCGCCCCGAAACCCCCTCTTCTTCGCGACTTCGGCCATCCAAACCCAACCGCCGGCCCAAAACCCCCCAAACCCGGCGACGCTTCGCCTCCGCCTGACCCCCCCCCCCCCCAAGCACCTAGGTGCTCGGTCTCAACCTAGCCCCGAGTTGTGCCCTAGGGCACGGCTCGTTCAGCGATCCGCCCGGAGTCCTCACCTCTCCTGAGTGCACAACTCTGGCCAAGCAGTAGTCTGCTCGGCCCGAGTCACAGTGAATTCTAAATTTTCCCATTTCTATTCGATTTTCTGACATTTTGATGGTTTCATTTGGCAGGTTCTCTGTTCTTACGGTAGTTGCGGACTAGATTGGGGGATCTTCATCACTACCCCCTCACTCGCATCTACGGTACACTCGTTCCCTCCTCTATTTTCATACCGTAGATTCTGCTTACACGCGCCATCATGGTTCGCACACGCGGATCGATCACACCCCCCGATCGCGGGAAGAGACCGTCTTCTGGCGCATCCTCTTCCAGTCCGCAGTGACGTGCACGCACCTCTTCCACTACCACACCCCCTGTCACATCCACCATCCCTGCAACTGTCACCACCATTACCGCCGTTACCGTCCACTCCACCAGTGCTCCCATTCCATCAGCTACTATCCCCTCCACCACCTCTGTCGCATCGCTACCACCCTCCTCACCCCCTAGCGATGACCCCAGCGCACACATCCCTACCCACGGCATCACTTTTCGCGATAGCGCACACAGATCGTGCTATGCTAGGCTACACCAGCGCCGTCGTATCCCCACAGTTTTCGTAGATGTGCCAGCCCTTACGTCCCTGGGCATTCTTCAGGGCGTCCACCACCTTTACCAGGCGATCGGTTTCGACTGATTTCTCGGAGTGCACGCTCCCACATACACCCGCCTAGCCCTTGAGGGTCTTAGCTCCCTCACTTTCACTAACGCAGGTGACGGCGTTACTTTTCGGCTCCTAGATCACGACTACACAGTCACTTTCGCTATGATCCGGGACTATTTGCACTTCCCTGCCATCCCTGACCCTAGGGCAGATTTTTCCCCTACCCACGACCTAGATGACTTTCACGCTTGCACCTTTTGGCAGCATATTTCTGGACTGCCCAAGTACCGCCCTAGCCGGGCGTAGGCATCATGCATTGTGCACCCGTGCCTTCACTACACCCAGAGGCACCTAGCTTGCACACTATTTTGCAGACCGGAGGTCGGGACTATGTCCCTCCCTGAGCTTACCCATCTTTGGGGTATGACCCGACCTCGTAGATTCCACCCGGATGGCTCCGTGAGACCATTCATGCTGTCTGACGATGCTTCCTGGCTGTGTCAGAGACTCTACCAGACATCCACCTCATACCATGCCATGGATATTTGATGCGGTGGTTTCTTTACCATCTTCGCTAGGATGCTAGGTATCCCCCTCCCCGATGACTTGCACCGCCCTCCTGGCCCGACACGCCTTACCACTGGCGTGCTCGAGCACATGCAGATTCTCTGCCCTCATGGTGCTCGTCACTGGCGTTACCTTGTAGGCACCGGCCACGACACCCATATGATCCTTCCAGCCCCTCACCTGACGCATATTCATGCGATCCAGCTTGACTGGCTTCTTCTTCAGGTTTTCCCACTCCCTCACATTCACGACCTTGAGCCCCCTGGAGCACCGGTCGAGGCTGCCGCCGATGACCCCGGCCCCCGCTCCTCTGAGTTCGAGCTCCTCGATATAGCCGCCCTAGTTTCTGGTCTCCCTATTCCTTCCGCTCATAAATCTTCAGGAGCCGCCTCCACCACCCCCGTTTCCTCAGTTTCTACGGTCGTTGATTCGTCGGGGACTGTCCTCACTTCCTGCCCCGACATTCATATCACGTATGCGCTGTATCTGTGCCTGAGGGCACAGATCTACCTTTCTCTGATGACGTGGTAGATTTAGATGCTCCCTCACTCGACCATGTCCCCACCCTCCCCCTCTCTCGGATCTTATAGCTTCAGCTCCTCTTACTGCCACCTCCTCCTCCCCCCTTTGGCTGTTTTCACTGAGTCTATCTCGACGTCTGTCCACACTTCTGTGTCGACAACAGCTCCTTCTTCCGCCACCATCGATATTCTGACGAGTTCACCATCTCCCACATTCCACGCTCGGCCCGGTGCCTCAGTTGCATCGGGCCGCTTATCATGAGTAGTGACCTACCGACATGCCACCCGTGCCTACCCCGAGCCTCGATCCTCAGATTCTCGCTTGACCGATCTCAAGAAGTTGACATCCCGCCTAAAGCGGGATTTCGACGACTTTCGCCGCGAGTCTAAGACACACAGATCTAGGGTAGAGTCGGACCTCTCCTCCATTATCGACTTGTTGAGACATCGTGGCACACCTACAGTGATACTTGCTCACCCTCCCCCGCCTAGGCTGTCTACTGTGGCTGACCCTGCACAGCTCAGTTCTTCACTCCCACAGGCTTCTGCCAAGCTTGCGTCTTCCACCCTAGAGCCATCAGCCACAGTCGATCCTCTCACATCCATGGTCCTATACACTGCAGATCCTTCCTCCTCCACCATAGACCTCACCTGCAGCCCTCCCCACATGTCCCAGCCACCAGACTCACCACCCACCAGCCCGGGTCCACAGCAGAGGGACCCATTACCACCCCCAGAGGGGGGTGCCTCTGCCTGATATAGCATATCCCACCATTTACCTCCCCCATATTTTTAGTGCCCATCTGTCTTTGTGGGGCCCTGCTTTACCACAGCTTGGGGGAGGATACACACCCATGCATTTGCATTGCATCATATCACATTTTCATTTTTATTTCATCTTCCTTTTATTTACATATTTTTCATTTTTATTAGACCACCCACCCCACCCCTCGGCATCATCTCCCTCTCATGAGCAATTTCTTAGCAGTGAGGACACTGCTAGGTTTAGCTTGGGGGATGAGCGCTACCGCTTTATTTTTATTTTTATTTTTTTCTATTTTTCCATTTTCCTCCCTTATTTTCAGCTTTTATTTCACTTTTTCATCATTTGCCCACCTCGTTTTATTTTTTTCTCATTTTGCATCATATCTTCTGTTTTTCCCCAAGCATGCATCTTCTTTTTATCTATTTCCCTTTTTTTCTCTGTTTCTTTTGATTTCTGCTGAGGACGGTCTAAATGATGATATCTCTCTAGGCTTTATTAGTTTTTAGCGATGCTTATCTCTTTGGCATGCTATTAGGATTAATTTCAGCTTTATTGTCCATATGCATGTATTTCTTTTTGATGATCTGTCTGATTTAATACCTGATATGAATTGAAATCAATTGCATAAATTAGTATCTAGTATGATTTATGTTGGGAAACGCACCCAGGTTCACGCATCACTAGAACACTTGAAGCACCTGTTTTTATTATCTTATTCACTTCTGTTTGCATGCCTGTTGACCTTGTGATTATTACCGCATGCCATTTTCAGTATTCATTTAGAGAAGTGAAATACACATGCTATATATGAGTTTAGTTAGAGTTTTATTTTATCGAACTGATGTACACCCTCTTATAAGTGAACCGAGTATCCCATTATCTTCCTTCTCCACATATCTATTTTTTCTCTACATATCAGTTGGTTACACCTCTATAGCTACTTTACCGCATCTCACTTCCCATGTATAAAAATAAAAAGTATAGCTTCTTATTCAAAAAAAGAAGAAGAAAAAAAATAGAAAAAAATAGAAGAAAAAAATAGAAGAAAACGAAAAAAATGAATAAATATCGTTTTGTGCTATTTCATTAAGAAGCTATATCTCATTCTGAGAAGAAAAATTAAATTCCATATCATTTTCATTGATGTGATGCCTCAAGCTAAGCTTGGGGGGCTAGACCAACTGATCATATGAGTGAGCCTGACATTAGAGTGGAGACGGTGTACATCGGGGAGATTTAATAAAACCCAAACTTTACGAATTACTTTAGTTTTGGGGATTTTTTCACGTATCAATTTGAATATCTGAATGGCATGGTCTTTCTATTCTCTATTGCATATTGCGTGAATCTTTTGTGCTCCTTGTGTATCTATGATTGAAAGGGCATTGTCAACTACTTTATACTAGACTCTAGGTATTGCATGAGATTGATAGGATTTGACGGTGTTATTTCAGTAGATCCGTATTCTTTGCCTGCATTGCATGACATATGATATATAAAGCTTGAAATTTCCAATAGCATGCATGTTTAGCACTCAGGGCATCGTGATAGACTTTTTAGGCCTGAGATCTGACTGACCATCCTTAGCACTTTTCTCGTATTTCTCTCTTTCTTTATTTTTCACTTCTTTTTGTTTTCATTTTCCTATTTTCATTTTGTTTTCCTCCCGGCGTACCGATTATTCATCTTCCTCGAGGACAAGTAAGAGGTAAGCTTGGGGGATTTTGATGTGTCCATATTTTACATCATTTTCATATCATATTTCCATCGCATTGCATATCATCTCCGCGTCCAAATCCCACTTTTTGCTGCGATTTTGGTATTTCTGACGATATTTCGAGTTTCGTAGTATATTTTGAGTTTTCAGTGATTTTGGAGCGATTTGGACCCCCGCCTGGGTATGGACACATCCGACTTGCTCATGAACTTATTGGCAAGGCTCTAGAGGAGTTCGCCATGTTCTCGGAGCTGTTGGAGGAGAGAAGGAAGAGAAGAAGGAGAAAGAGAGCAGAGAGAGAGAGAGAGAGAGAGATGCTGCAGCATTTCAGTTTTCCCAGAAAATGCTCGGCCCGAGCAGCTTGCTGCTCGGGCCGAGCCGTGTCATTTTTGAGAAGCAGCAGATACTGGCTCACTCAGGCCGAGCAGCTCATCTGCTCAGCCGAGCAGCCGTAGATGGCACACCCCGAGTAGGCCCCCGAGCACAGCCCGAGTGACCGACCGAGTCAATCCTACTTGGGCCGAGCAGATCTACTCGGCCAGGGTAGGTCCATTTCAGAGCTGAGCAACTCACCAACTCAGGCCGAACCATTGACCGAGCAGCTCCGACTCGGGCCGAGTGACCTACTCGGCCGACACTTCCTGGAGCATTTTTGAACGCGCGATGCACGCGATTTGGGGGCAGCTGAAGCTCGTGACTGCGGGCTCAATATAGGGAATTGATTGAGTATTGATTTTTAGGATTATTTTTTTGGGAGAGCTCCGGCGATCACGTTATTGTACGGATTTTTGGATTAATTTCTGTAGTAAACTTCTGGATCGATTATTGAAAATTAGTGTCTTTTATTCTTCTCTGGATTTGTTCTTCGTTGGTTCTCGCTGTAAGTAATTTTTAGCCCTAATTTCTTTTTATTGCAAAAAATGTTTTCCTACACGAAATTGAGATCTTTGTGTGTTCCTATTACCATGAGTGAGTAGATCCACTCTAGGGCTGATGGGTGAACCCTAGGATTTTAGGGGGAAATGTAGATTTGGATCCATACATCGAATTGGGGATTTAGGGTTGTATTTCGGTAGATCCTACCGAATCCGTAGATAACCCGTACTGAGATCATGCCCACGGTCTGTGGAATTGATGTTCTTAAGGGGTATCTAGGGACTCGAATAGGGAAATTGGTGGATCCAATCAAGGCACGTGACCATGCCCGGCTCGCGCATTGAGGGGATCCATCGACGAACTATATCGCTACGTCAATGGCTACCGCCATTGCATCGATGAGAGCCACCGAAATACCCCACAATTCTAACCCACGAGAGTGGTACGAATTGGGGAATTAATTCCCTATCCCTAATGCGATGTGAGGAACCTATCCAACATCGACCCCAACAATCCTAGCGGCGACCCCTAAAGCCCTAGTTCCTTTTATCATATTACACAACAACAACTATCAACCCAAACCTTTCCCCCGATCGCTGCATTACTTCTAAATTTAGAAATAGACTGAGATTACTACAAACACTATCACCGTCCCTGTGGGATTCGACTATCTTTTATACTATAACTCGACATCGTCCGCTTGCGGATTGAGCTCGAAGTCATAGCCTAGGAGCCATATCACGCCTGGCAATCGTGACACCGACAGGTGGATCCTAGGTTTAGATTGTGGGCCTGTTATTGGTCTTGGCTACGGTAGGTTTCCTAGGTGCCCTAGGTTTCTTAGAACCCATGACCTTCCCTTTTCCCTTGGTCTTGGGAGCCATGGAATCAATCAAACGAACGAGTAGAAAATTGACAGGCGATGAAATCAAAATTATCGAACAAGAGAGAGGATCAGACCTAGTCGAAAGTCACGAACGCACAACGACGAAGCAATCGACGAGCGGGGAGGAGGAGAACGACGGCAACGGCTGAGTAGAAGAGCGGGAAGACAAGTTGTTTCAATCAGAGGAGAGAGACGACGCGAGTTGAAAATGAAACGTCTCGAAGTATATAAGAAAAAGCGAAATAATCTGGACCGTTGGATCAAAGAATCGATGGCTCAGATCGAAGCAGTGAACCGTCACAATAGTAGACAGTCGACTGATAAACAAAAGTCAATCGACTGGATGAAGTGAAAAGAAATAAGCTTAGGATGACAGACAGTCGACTGTTAAGTAACATACAGTCGTCTGTCGGAAGGACAGTCGACTGTACTATACACATCAGTCGACTGACTGAGAATCAATAAACTTCATCAAAAATGACAGAGAGCACTGTAAAATTTCGACAAAGATGACAGTCGCCTGATGACCAAAATGCAGTCACCTGTTGCAATAACAGTCGACTGGAAAATTGTCATCAGTCGTCTGTGCGAAAGATACAAATTTCTGACTGAGAAAAGTAGAGTATGGCAGTCAACTGTCGAAGGAAAGACAGTCGTCTGTCCTGGTCCAAAAATGCACAGTGAGATAGAAATCCAGAGAACAAGAACACTCACCCTAGGACCTATACTCTAATCACAAACTCATCATAAAAATAATGTAATACGATAAATCAATTGAAACACAAATCTCTAAGATCAATCTCAAAGAAATCATGAAATCACATAAATCTCAATTGCCTTTCTTAAACACATATATATGATAAATCAAATCAAGATAGGCAACATGATGATATGAGCTCAAAGAGTGTTAAGACATATAAGATGAGCTCCTAAATTTCAAATTCACCCATAATTCCTAATTCTCCACGCAACCTCACAAATGAATCTTCTTTAAGAGGTTTTGTGAAGATGTTGGCAATTTGTTTTTGGGTTTCAATGTACTCTAAGATGATGTGATTCTTAGCTACATGATCATTTATAAAATGGTGTCTCACATCTATGTGTTTGGTACGGGAGTGATATACCAGATTCTTGAAAAGACATATAGCACTTTGTTTATCAACCATGATAGGGCAAGTATCACAATTGACACCATAGTCACTAAGAGTGTGTCTCATCCAAAGGACTTGTGCACATGCAAGACCCGTGGCAATATATTCCCCTTCAGTCGTGGACAATGATACCGAATTCTATTTCTTAGAAAACGAAGAAACTAAGGAATTTCCTAGAAAGTGGCAAGTGCCACTAGTACTTTTTCTGTCGGACTTGCATCCGGTAAAGTCGGCATCACTATATGAGATTAACTCATATGTGCTAGATTTAGGGTAAAGTAACCCATAATCTAGAGATTGATTGAGATAACGAAATATTTGTTTAACCGCAATCAAGTGTGACTCCTTAGGTCTAGCTTGATATCTAGCACACAAGCATACGGAAAACATGATATCAGGCCTACTAGCGGTTAAGTAAAGTAAGCGACAGATCATACCTCGATATAGACGAACATCTACATCTTTTCCGCTCTCATTATTGTGTAGATGGGTAGTAGTGCTCAAGGGAGTCCTTTTGCTCGACGATGATTCCATCCCGAATCGCTTAATAAGCTACCATGTGTACTTTGTCTGATGTATGAAGGTTCCATTCTCCATTTGTCGAATTTGCAGTCCAATGAAATAAGTGAGCTCTCCTATGTGGCTCATCTCGAATTCATCCTTCATAGACTTAGAAAATTCTTGACAAAGATTAAAGTTAGTAGAACCAAAAATTATATTGTCTGCATAAACTTGAATCAAGAGAATGTTATTTTCATAATCTTTAATGAAGAGTGTAGAATCAACTTCTCCCATTTTAAAACCTAAATTCAAAAGAAAGGTCTTGAGTTGATCCTACCAAGCTCTAGGAGCTTGTCTCAACCCATACAACACTTTCTAAAGTTTGAAAACATGATTTGGAAATTTTTCATGAATAAACCCGGGAGGTTGAGAGACATATACTTTTTCATTGACAATCCCATTTAAAATGCACTTTTAACATCTATTTGAAATAGTTTAAAATTCTTATGGGATGCAAAAGATAAAAGTAATCTAATAGCTTCTAATCTAGCTATGAGGGCAAAAGATTCTTCGAAATCAATACTTCCTCTTGCCGGTAGCCTTGAGCTACTAACCTTGCTTTGTTCCTTGTGATTACCTCATTCTCATCCGCCTTGTTCTTGAAAATCCATTTGGTCCCAATGACTTGGGGACTATTTGGAAGAGGAACGAGTTCCCAAACTTCATTTCTCTCGAATTGCATTAGTTCTTCTTCCATTGCCACTATCCAAGAGCTATCCTCACAAGCTTCTTGGATGTTCTTTGGCTCAATGCTAGAGACAAATTCTCAATGAGAGAATTCTTCAATCCTCGATCTCGTTCGAACACCCACACCAATATCTCCTATAATTTGGTTATGGGGATGGTTGCGAACGGTCGGATAAGCTTTGGGTATTCCTGCATCACTAGGAACATCTTCAACAATTTCGTTAGTAGTGTTAGTCTCAATAATCGAATCATTAATCTTAACATTACTAAGAGAATCACAAATAACATCTACACTATCATCATCAACATGAGGAAAATCAAAATCTTCATTAAATGAAACGTGTAGTGATTCCTCACTCGCTGAAGAAGTTTTGTTGTATATTCGGTAGGCTTTGCAACGTGTGGAATATCCAACAAAAATTCCTTCATCGGATCTTGGCTCAAATTTATCTAGTTTACCGAAAGTGTTCTTGATAAAACATTTTGAACCAAAAACACAAAAATATTTTACTTGAGGCTTTTTGTCATAAAACAACTCAAAACAAGTTTTGTTCGTTCGGGGTCTCACTAGGATCCTATTAAACACATAACATGCCGTGTGCACCGCATCTGCCCAAAATTGTAGTCCAAGATGACTATCATGGAGCATAGTGCGTGCACACTCAATAAGAGTCCTATTCTTTCTCTCTACAACACCATTTTGAGGTGGTGCCCGAGGGAAGGAAAAGTTATGAGTTTTCCTGGTGTCATGACAAAACTTAGTAAAATATTCATTCTCAAATTCTCCTCCATGATCACTATGGATAGTGATAATGGTGGATCCTAAGAGATTCTGAATCTTCTTTGCAAATTTGGTAAACTCTTCATAAGCTTCATTCTTATTAGTTAAGAATGAAACCCAAGTAAATCTAGAAAAGTCGTCAACGACAACTAATCCATAATGAGCATTACCTAAAGAAGCGGTTCTAGTTGGCCCAAATAAATCTAGATGAAGAAGTTCTAGGGGCCGCTTAGAAGTAATCCCTTTTTTAATCTTAAAGGATGATTTACTAAGTTTACCTCTTTGACATGAATCGCAAAAGTTTTTCTTATTAAAAGCGATTTTAGGAAAACCTTTGACTAGATCATGCTTAGCTAACTTATATAAATACTTGAAGTGAACATGACCAAAACGATGATGCCATAATAGTTGTTCACTTGTGTTAGCAACTAAGCAATGTTCTACGGTTTTAGGCAAGCTCAAATAATAAATATTTTTACGCCTAATACCGGAAAATAAAACATTTGAATCACCATCAACAATAGTACACAATCCTTCTCCAAAGTTAACCTTGTAACCTTTGTCACAAAATTGACTAATGGAAATGAGATTGTGACACAAACCACTAACAATAAATACATTAGTAATTAAGGGTTTTGAAGGGTTACCGACAATACCTACTCCAATGATGGTTCCTTTTTAATTACCTCCAAAAGTGACCGTTGCATCATCCTTGATGCTAATCACTTCGGAGAGCAATGAGGGATCTCCCGTCATGTGTTTGGAGCAACCACTATCGAGAATCCATCCTTTTTCTTTAGAGCTAGTTTGACCTTTATTGCTCTTCTTCTTTCTCTTGGGTACCTATATAATATATCATAAGCTCATGGTACCCAATGTTTGTTGAGTCCAAGGGGATACCCTTTGGAAGCCAAGTCCAAGTGGACTTATGCTTCCCAACATAATTACCATTATTAATAACATCATGAAAATAGGAATCAACATAAGCATTCCTATCATTTAGGCTAGTGTTCTTAGGACCTCAAATGGTGTATGTTTTGGGAGTCTTTTCCTAGTTGCATGCATACCTGTTGAATTTCTATGTGGTGCATGCTTCTTAGGAACATGGTTTCCAGCATAAAAATGTGGTGGCAGATATGCATATGACATACGAGAATGATATGTATCCTTGGGAACATGCATGTTGTATGAAGCATATGGATCATGCATGACATGTGGAGGATGAGCATAAATGTAAGAATGATGCGTATGTTTATACGGGTGTATAGGAGCACGTACATGAGTATTTCTCATGTGTGGTTTTGTACGTGTCCGTGGGTGTGGAGCATAAAATGTGTCATGATTATCCACTTGTGAAGTAGGAGGTTTCCTACGTGGATGAATGTTAGTGTACATGTAAGCATGACTTCTCTTTTGGTTTCCACCCATAGTGGGTTTCTTGCCAAAAGGAAGAGAATGTGAAGTGGTGACTTCATTGGTAGATTTGCTACCTATAGTGTCGTTGACACCACTTGTGGATGCACCGGAGGACGGCCTCACAAAGTCTATAGTGACACCACTATAGGAGGTGCGATCATTGGATGCATTTGCTTTTACAAAACCAAGACTAACACGATGTATGGCTGGAAATTGGTTTGCAAGCAAATCATCCAATTTTCCTTTTCCCTTATTGAATCTCACAATACGGGAGGACATGAGCTCATATTTCTCCTTTAGAGAAGAAATGTTGGTATCCAAGGTGGACACACGTGCTTTGAGCTCGTACACTTGGGTTTTAAGAGAATGATTCTCTAAACCCAATTGTGTGTGTCATGTAACTAGATCACTATTATCCTTAGGATGTGTTTGATCTAGTTGAGATTTGAGGTTATTCACCTCATCTCTCAAAGTGGCATTTTGAGAAGCTAAGTTTGCTTTCTCAAGAGTTAAAGTACCAACAATGGTGTCATTGTTGATAATGCATGGAATGGATGACTTGCTAACATTTGATTTCGTTAAGCTAGTATATCTAAGCATTAAAGGTTGATATTTAGCAAATAATTCTTCATTAACAATACGAAGTTCATCCATTGTTACCTCGGTATCATCCGTGTCGGAATCACTCTCATCTGAGAGCGGGTCCTCTCGGGCCATGAAGCACATGTGAGCGCTCTCACCCTTCTCATCATCGGAATCACTTGATGATTCTTCACTTGAGTCATCGAATGTACCTATGAGTCCTTTCTTCTTGTCTCTCTTGTTCTTGTCGGACTTGTGGTACTTCGAAGCTTTCCACTTATCTTTGTTCTTTAGCATTGGGCAATCCCTCTTGATGTGCCCTGGCTTATTACACTTAAAGCAAAGAGAGGAAGTAGCATTAGTAGACTCAAATCGTTTGTTAGAGGGAAATTTACCTTTGCGGAAGAAGCGTTGGAACTTCTTCGCCATTTGGGCCATTTCACCCAAATCCATCTCATTCTCTTATTCTTAACGATCGGAGGATGGTGAATTGGCGTTGAATGCCAAAGCCTTCTTCTTGGCCTCCGAAGGATTCATCATAGCTCGAATCTTTAATCGGTTCTCTCGTCTTACCTCATAAGACATGAGAGTCCCGATAAGATTCACAACTATGTAATTCTTTAAATCATTGACCTCCTCGATGGCGATCGCTCTTCTTTCCCACTTGGAGGTCATTCCCATGATGATCTTCCTTACCTTTTCAGTTTCGTGTATGTTTGGCCAAGGGCTTCCAATTCATTGGTGATGTCAGTAAAACGTCCGTATATAGATGCAATGCTCTCATTTTCCTGCATATGAAACAAATCGAAGTTTTGCACGGCAACATATAACTTTGAAAGTTTTACCTTATTCGTTCCATCATGGATAATGATGAGATGATTCCAAATTTGATATGCACTCTTACATGTGCATATCTTGTTGAACTCATTCGGTTCCAACGCACAATGAAGAGTGTTCATTGCTTTAGCGTTGTTGACTTTGGTGGATTTCTCGGAAGATGTCCATTTTTCGAAATCCTCTTCGGTGGGGTCGACGTACTCCTTGTGGAGGTTCTCCAAAGTGAAGCACTCCTAAGGAATGTCTCCATCCTACACTTCCAATAGCCAAAGTTAGTGCCATTGAAACGTGGAGGACGCACCGTAGATTGACTTTCGAAAAGTGTGGACGCTCCATCACGATCGTGATTGTTGTACGAAGTCGGCGAAGGAACGTTGTTATTGTTGGATGCCATATCTATAACCTTGTGCTTTGATACCAATTGTAAGGATCATGTCTATGGGGAAAACACTAGAAGGGGGGTTGAATAGTGTTTATGCAATTTAAAAAGATAGTTACACCAATTTAAATGCAATCCAACAAAATAATGCGGAATAGAAATTAAACCCAAAATGAAACAGACGCAAACGTAGAGATGTTTCAAGGGTTCGGATTACCCAAGTCACTTCCCAACTTGTTCCCGGTAATCCTACGTCCATTCCACCCGGATACCTCTGGATACTCAAGTTAGAACCCTAACTTGAGGTTTCCTTAAAACCCCACTTGTAGCAACCCTACAAGTAAAATCGAAGAACAATCGATTGACCTTGACTCCCACAACTTGGGAGCAAGCAACCCGCTCTCACAACCCGAGAGCAAATTCAAATAACGAAAGTTATGAAATTATGAAAGCAACACTTACAATCACATATGCCTTGAAGTAGAACTTGAAGGAGTGGTGTGTTGTGTGTTGAAGACTCTCTTGGAAGAGAGGAGAAAGCCATTTCTCTTGAATGCACCAAATGCCTAGAATAACTCTTTGGTGCTAGGTTGGAGAACAAGAGATTAAAGATTTGAATTCTTAGGGCTTTGGACTTGAGAGCTTTAAAACTTTAAAATGAAAGCTTGAGAGATTTTGCAATAACCTAGGTTACCTTTCAATGGAACAGTAGAAGGCCCTTATATAGGTTTCTCAAATCCACAAAACAGTTTAGGCAAAAACCCTTTAGGAATCCGAGAGAAAAATCTCAACGGATAGAATCTGCGCTCGCGACAGTCGACTGTTGAAGAAACCACAGTCGACTGTTGCACAGTCAGCATGGGTAGGTGAGAATTCATAACGGTAACTTGCCACGTTGACAGTCGACTGATGAAGCAAAGACAGTCGACTGTTAAACCAACAGACGACTGTAAATCCTTCTACATGCGACTGGCCAAAAGATGGGTAAGTTGAATGAAATCTGGAAATCTTGTAAGATAACAGGACAGACGACTATTGAGAATAAAACAGTCGCCTGTTAATCAGAACAGGCGACTGGAAATCCTTATACAGACGACTGTCATATATCCTGAGAATTTCTAGAGAGTAGAGTCAATGAATTGCCTCATAAACAGACGACTGCTGCAGCATAGACAGTCGACTGTATATACAACATTAGTCGACTGGCCGTAAAAGGCGGATCAACAAAGTTTGGGCAGAAGATAGATAGGCGACTGATTCACAAAACATAGTCAACTATCAACTGGGCAGGCGCCTATGTATCGTTCATCAGTTGCATGTGCGAAATAAACAGAGAGGTCCAAAACTAGATTGTAAAAGTTTGTGTATAACATGCGACTGTAAAACAAAACACATTCGACTGTTTTTGAGACAGGCGACTGTAAAACATTCAGCAGTCGACTGTTAAAGACAATCCAAGTACAATCACTAAAGAAATGAATTGGAGTCTAAGGACAAATGATCTAATGATGTCCTAAGACTGAAATGATGATGTGTGTGAGTGCTCCATCAAAGTTCTACTTCTAAGCTACATACTAGAAGAGATAAAAGAAAATTACATTGATGAATTCTCTCTTCTATCCATCGTATGAGCTTGAAGTCTTCATGGAGCTTCAATCATCATCTACAATCATCCAATCCATGTCGTTTGCCTTTAATCAACTTTGAGCGTCATCCATTGCAAGTAGATCTTCATAATAAGCTTAGGCAATGGATTAACTACAAAATATGGAATTAGTCACAAGTATTTATGTTTTCTCATCATTAACACCAAGTAGGGAGAAGTCCAATACTCAACAACGTTAAGTACGTAAATTGAAGTGTTGAAAAATTACAGGTCGTTACAGTTTCACCCGAATTGATGATTCTTCCAAAGAATCAAAGTTGTCCCTGCACAATCCTGCACAAAATTTCAAAATTTGCTAAGTTCCGAGATAGGAAATACCCTCCTAATATCTATCTATCAATTTTATACAAAGAGAGTAAAAGGGTTAGAACATGGGTTGCCTCCCATAAAGCGCTTGTTATAATCGGCAGCTCAACTTCTCGGTTCGTGATCAATTGGAATCTGGAGGATTTGCAGCAGAGTTGTTGGTCGTTGAGCTTCCCGCTGGAGCGATTGCGGGCTCACTGATTGCATAGTGTTTTTGTCACGACCCGCTTCCCAAAAATGTGGAGGCGAGACGTGAGAAGGTCCGCACAAACTTGAAGCTGTGAAGCTCCAAGTCTGATAAGCGTATAAAAACACTTATTATGAGAAGTCCTTGCAAATGCGATACGAAACAAAGATAACAATAAGAAAATGAGACAATAAGCAATTTATTGAATCTCTGAATATCCATAAATAAATTACAATATCACAGAAAAGCCACCAGGCTAAAAGAAAGAGTCTAAGGCCCAAACATGGCCAACAAAGTATAACATACATACAAGGGTGCCACGCACCAACAACAAACAGCAAACCTAAACAAAGAAGTGAACACGAGCGGTCTCCAAGACAGGCTCCTGGTGTCCACTCACCACCATAGCAAACATCAGCATCAGCAACACCATATCCCCTGCAACAAAGCTCTGGCTCTGGGTCTAACATGTGACACCCAAAAGAGAGAGGGGCACATGTCAGCAAGTCTGGAAAGACTTGTGCAAGGAAACTGAAAGGAAGGTAAACTAGCAACCTAGCACTTATAATATTAAACAATGACATGACAGTTAAGTTTAATGCAGCAGTTTAAAAGAGAGGCAAGCACGCACGATGTAGCAAAAGCTACCAAATCACTAATCACTTATCATTTATCACTTATCACTTATCACTTATCACTTATCACTTAGTGCATAGAGAGTCCACCTGCTGGCCAGCTCGTGGCTCAATCCGCTTATCTCTATCACTATTAATCACTTGAACACTAGAGATTTCGCCTGCTGGCTGGAGTGGCGGATCAAGCCAACTCGTGCTCAGGTGGCCGCTTATCTCTTACCCCACCCACATGTGTCGAGCGTTGGGGTTTCCAACTACAGGGCTCGCTTCTGGAACAGGAGCCAGGAAAATAAGTGTATAGTAGCGTGTGCTACGCAATCACGATGACAAATCAATATGCAATGCCAGGAACAGATAATTGCGTACCATTAATTGAATTTAAACGTGACAGGCAAAATGCAATGACATGAACATATTCGCGTACCGTTAATTTAAAGTAAATGTAACATATGGGCATGATGAGGGTGACGGACCAAGCTTCGTTGTCAAGCTAGGTCAAGGGCGTCTAGACGGCTATCCTTTCACCGTCTAGTCTCTTTTACGCTAAAACAAGGGAAATGGCCTAAGACATGGCCCAAATCAAGAGATGCAAGTTTCACTTGCCTAGCACCGAGGAAGACGATCGCGAAGGTCCGTCCCACAAGCGCTACTCTACGGGGAAGGGGATCGCTGTCATGGAGAAACAATCATCAAACAACATCCATTATTACTAGGGTTTCACAAATATCAAGTGTGGGTTATGAGATTATTAAAGGAAGAATACTACCCGTGAAGAAGCGGAGGAACGACGCCGAGAACTATGGCGACGGAAGAACGATCCGGCTCAGATCTGGAAATGAGGGAAAACCTGGAGAAATGGGTTTTGATGTGGATTTTGGGGGTTTGATGAAAGATTGAGGAAGATGAGAGGTAGGATATGTGAAATGAGGGTTTGGATGATGATGGATGAGCTTGGGATGAAGGAGGAAGGGTTTGGGGATGAAGGGGGATGATTTGGGGAAGGAGGAGGTTCAGTAGAAGAGAGGGAAGAGAAGAAAACGATTGGGGGTTTATATAGAAAATCGTGTGGCGGCTAGGGCAAACTAGGGTTTCCTGGGCTGATTAGTCGGTCAAAGAAGGATTGGTGACCGACTAGTTTGGGAACTAGTCGGTCGGTTGATCAACGCAGACCGACTAAGAGTAAACAGTAGCTCGCTCAGGAAAATTGGACTATGAGTTAGTCGGTCTGTGAAGGCTTGTCAACCGACTAGTTTAAGAACTAGTCGGTCGGTGAGCGTTCATTGACCGACTAAAGGCTGAATTCTGAAAGAGAGATCATGGAAATGAGAGTTAGTCGGTCTGAGAAGGATTCCTGACCGACTAGTTTAGCATCTAGTCGGTCGAAAGATGTTCTTAGACCGACTAAAGATAAACAGTAACTCCTGAATTATAATCAAAGCCCACTAGTCGGTCCATTAAGGATTTCCGACCGACTAGATTGAGATCTAGTCGTTTGGTTCTCCTTCTTGAACCAACTAACGTGCACGAAAAGTGCCGATTCGAAGCGCGAAGCTTCGAGAAGATTTCCATGGCTTCTAGGATCGATTTACACTCTAAGATATGATCGATATGAAGCTCGTCACGAGTGACTTACTCCGAGTTCAATGATTCTAAGGAAGAACCTAGAAGATCACATCAAAAGGAATGAAAACGAAAGCTAGGAAATCTCAACGAGATGAATGAAAGCGAGAACTATGGAAATGGAAACCACACAAGGAGAGAACCCACCATCACAAGCAAAACACACTGATAATCCAATCATACAAAAAACCAGTCGTTACATCCTACCCACCTTAGACTAAAGTCCGTCCTCGGACTTCCTAACATATATATAGTCGCTCTGGTAACTACCCTCAACCAATATCACATCATAAATTCAAACAAGTACTTTCATTTCGAGTGCTTATATATATGCACTAGAAATCAAATATTACTACCACTACACACATATTTTCACGCACATAGTGCACTCATACTTATTATAGTCAATCAATTTCATACACGTATTTCAATCACATATATATAGTCAATATATTTATACAACAATAAACACTTATTACTTACTATAAGAAAATAACCAAGCCTCTCTTATTTGAAAATAATTTCACATTTATTTAGTCATTCAAATACACGCAAATATTTCACCCTATTTTCACCTCACATATAGTCCTATAACTATATATTGGTATAGCCACCCACAATCGTGTGCGTAACACAACCAAGCACAAACAACCCAAACACCATACATACATCATCCATCACTATTCATCACCACATACAATTATACCAAGGTACATAGAGTATACCCACTCAAGCTTGAGTGAGACTCAAATCATAGCAGGGCATTTATATGCGTAACACAGTATCCATACACATACCAATACAACTCCAAGGCATACACATCCACGTATCACATATTTTCACACCATATCCATCCATTTATAATTACCATAACAACACATCAACTACATACAAGTTTAAGAGATGCAATAGTCAGGTATACCTCCTGATATACACGCATACGACATCTCATAAAACAAGTAGTACCAATCAAAATTATCATTCTGTTATCATACGTATATCACATCATACTCAAACAGAAAATTACCTACACACAACATACAAATGCCAACACCCATACCACTATATACACACCACGAAATCAACACTACGACGACATAACCACTTAACTAATGGGCCCACCAAACCATAACAAGGTTGACACAGGCAACGACAAGCTCTATGGGCTAGACAATAGGAAAGAAATTGAAATCAAAAGCGTAACGAATAGAAGGATCGAAAAGCATGAAAACGGTCGTGTAATGATGTAATGATGTTCCATTAGGACACATAGAAAATAGTGTAATTAACATATTCTAAAATACGAAAAGTTTGAAAACCGTTATACTTCAAAAGTTGGAGTCCCTTTTCGTATAAAAATATTTAGAGGTCGATAAAACAAATTGGTTGAAATAAGTTTGAGTCGAATATACATAATAGGAGGAAACGGTTTATTGGCTTACATAAAGTCATTAAAAAGGAAGTAAATCATTTACACGAGTCTTGAGGTCGTAGTTTAGAAAATATTACACAGTAGTAACTTAATAACGTTTGCAAGGTTTGAAATGAAATTAAATTAATTGAAAAATTTAAACTCAGGTTGAATGCTTTCAAATTCCTTAAGCCAGGGAAAATTTAAAGTAATCAATATTGAAACTACTTTTAGAGGAATCAGGATTTGCCAAAAAGAGACTGTTTTACACAAAGCTCTTAACATACGAGCTAATGAGCCTAGCACGGATATAAAAATATTCGAAATTCGATTTAGTTTAGAAATTTTCTAAAAGCATGTATGGTGAACGGAAAACTTAGTAGTGTGTTTATCAAAATTCGTAATAAGCTTTTAAAACCAAATTACGGAAGGTCCAGATATGAAAATGGTTACGAAAACATAATTTTCCAAAAATTGAAATAGAGAAAATGTTGAACATATCCTTGGTTTGTTGAAAGCTGAAATCATGTGTGACTTGGAAGGTATATTAAGGGAGCGTGATGAATCATTTGAACAACATAAATAAGAAAGGAAAAACTTTATAAATCGAATTTGGGAAAAATTAGTAAGCTCAGAATTTAAATTGATATATGAAAAGGGACGAGATATTTAAATAGGTATGAAAGTAAAGGCTGGAAAAACATTATAAAACAGTAATCAAATCTCGTTAAAACTTTCGAAATTCAAAAATAAATTTAAGTCAACGAAAGGGTATGAGGTAAAAGTATATATATTGAAGTTCGAACAAATTTAAACTTAGGAATCAGAAAGTCGAAAAGATACTTTCAGAAGGTTCAAGATTTGCAACGGAGAAGTTCGAAAATATTGTACGGCAGTAGCTTAATACAATATTTCGACAAAATTTCGAAATTCAAAGAATGAAATCCGATCAACTATAGTGTGAAAATTTAGGCCCGTGCTAAAAGCTTACAAGTTTTAAAACTGAAGAGAAATTCCAAATAAATAACATTTAAAATACTTTTTAGAGGGACCCGGATTTGCCAAACAACAAATTTATACAAGATCTTAAAGTACGAGCAAAACGAACGTGGTACCGATATATAAAAATAATTGAAGTCATATTTTAGAAATTATCTTAAAAGTGTGTATGGTGAATGGAAAGATAATATCTTAGTAGTATGAAAAGAGAAAAGGATATTTAAACTCATCGAGTTAGTATTAAAACTTTTAAACCGTTTTATGAAGGGTCTAAGTTAGGAATGATTTCGAAATAGTAAATTTTTTTTTATTACAAAAGTCTGAAATATGGAAAATGTTGAGCATAAAATCGACTTGCTAAAAGCCGAAGTCCAAAGGGACTTGAAAAGTTCATTAAGAGTAAGCACGAGGTGTTTTCGAATAGAATTTTTATGGCACAAGTAAGAAAAGAAATTATGAATCGAGTTAGGAAAATAGAAATACGATTCAGAATGAAATTGGTATATGAAAAGGGACAAGACATTCATATCGATACGAAAGCATATGCTGAAAATATTATAAACTTCTAATCTAAAAATCTCAACACAAGTTTCGATATTTAAAAACATAAATAATTTAAGTCGGCGAATGAGCATGAAACCTTACATATATCAAAAGTGTTTCGAACAAATTTAAACTTAACGAAAGAAAAAGATCGAAGATACTTTTAGGAAAATGTTGAGCATAAAATCGACTTGCTAAAAGCCGAAGTCCAAAGGGACTTGAAAAGTTCATTAAGAGTAAGCACGAGGTGTTTTCGAATAGAATTTTTATGGCACAAGTAAGAAAAGAAATTATGAATCGAGTTAGGAAAATAGAAATACGGTTCAGAATGAAATTGGTATATGAAAAGGGACAAGACATTCATATCGATACGAAAGCATATGCTGAAAATATTATAAACTTCTAATCTAAAAATCTCAACACAAGTTTCGATATTTAAAAACATAAATAATTTAAGTCGGCGAATGAGCATGAAACCTTACATATATCAAAAGTGTTTCGAACAAATTTAAACTTAACGAAAGAAAAAGATCGAAGATACTTTTAGGGAAATAAGGATTCGCCAAAAGAACGTGTTGGTATAAAAACTTTTGAAGTACGAGTACGACGAACCTATAATTGATATATACAAAAATTAGTTGAAGTCCATTTAGTTTGGAAAAATTTCCCTAAAGGTATGTAAGATAAGTGGTTAAAATAAATTTTTGTAGTTAGAAAAAAGGACGGTATATCGAACCATCAGGATAGTAATAAAGTTTAAAAATCGAAATGCGAAAGATACATTGTTAGAAGAAATAGTACAAGATAGTAATTTTAAAATTTACGACCAAAGGTCTTCAAAATTCAAGAACGACTTTTAACTCCATCGAAATTTTAGGGAGACATATTTAAAGAAGTTTAGAACAAAATTTAAATTGAGTGAAACTTCAAATAAGGAAAGCATTCGAAAATAACTTTGGAAGAATCAAGATTTGCAACGGAAAACATTTGAAAGATCAAGGATACTTGTAATGAGGTGGTCATGTGAATTGAGGACAAGGGAAGTGGTTTATGTGAATTGAATGCGCCTAAATCACGATGCAAGAAAACCATGATGAAGATCTACGGTCAGTAACACCAAAGTGTAGTGACCAGGAAAGATTGAATCGGGGGGATTCTAATCATCGGGTTAACTAAAGGCCAAGGGAACCTTAACACTAAAGCTTCTAATGGGTTAGAATATATAGATCTCAGGAAGGTTCTAAGGGAATCAAGATCATGTTCTGTTGGGCCTGAAATCGATGAACCCAAGCGAACGGTTAAAGAAATCCTAGGAGTCTATCATGGTCGGAGCTAGACAGGAACCACTAAGGTAACTCTTAAGACTATCATATCAATCACTAGCATGGAGTCTAAAAAACAATCAGAGGCCTCTAACTAGCAAGCACAAACTTCTAACTAAGTCTCACTATAGTCCTGACCTAATGGATTTCCTATCAAGCTGGGACAGGTGCTCTAACACGTCTATTAGCCACCTAAGACATAGGGACGCTAAAAACCTAGACTCCGGGCTTATAATTTGGATGTTCTAATTCGTTTAATGGACATTCTTTAATTATTATCGTTGTTCCGATAGTTCGCATTTACAAATGGACATGCATGGGCCACCACTAAAACCTGTCACGCCTCGCTTCCCAAAAATGTGGAGGCGAGACGTGAGAAGGTCCGCACAAACTTGAAGCTGTGAAGCTCCAAGTCTGATAAGCGTATAAAAACACTTATTATGGCAAGTCCTTGCAAATGCGATACGAAACAAAGATAACAATAAGAAAATGAGACAATAAGCAATTTATTGAATCTCTGAATATCCATAAATAAATTACAATATCACAGAAAAGCCACCAGCCTAAAAGAAAGAGTCTAAGGCCCAAACATGGCCAACAAAGTATAACATACATACAAGGGTGCCACGCACCAACAACTAACAGCAAACCTAAACAAAGAAGTGAACACGAGCGGTCTCCAAGACAGGCCCCTGGTGTCCACTCACCACCATAGCAAACATCAGCATCAACAACACCATATCCCCTGCAACAAAGCTCTGGCTCTGGGTCTAACATGTGACACCCAAAAGAGAGAGGGGCACATGTCAGCAAGTCTGGAAAGACTTGTGCAAGGAAACTGAAAGGAAGGTAAACTAGCAACCTAGCACTTATAATATTAAGCAATGACATGACAGTTTAGTTTGATGCAGCAGTTTAAAAGAGAGGCAAGCACGCACGATGTAGCAAAAGCTACCAAATCACTAAGCACTTATCATTTATCACTTATCACTTATCACTTATAACTTATCACTTAGTGCATAGAGAGTCCACCTGCTGGCCAGCTCGTGGCTCAATCCGCTTATCTCTATCACTATTAATCACTTGAACACTAGAGATTTCGCCTGCTAGCCGGAGTGGCGGATCAAGCCAACTCGTGCTCAGGTGGCCGCTTATCTCTTACCCCACCCACATGTGTCGAGCGTTGGGGTTTCCAACTACAGGGCTCGCTTCTGGAACACGAGCCAGGAAAATAAGTGTATAGTAGCGTGTGCTACGCAATCACGATGACAAATCAATATGCAATGCCAGGAACAGATAATTGCGTACCATTAATTGAATTTAAACGTGACAGGCAAAATGCAATGACATGAACATATTTGCGTACCGTTAATTTAAAGTAAATGTAACATATGGGCATGATGAGGGTGACGGACCAAGCTTCGTTGTCAAGCTAGGTCAAGGGCGTCTAGACGGCTATCTTTTCACCGTCTAGTCTCTTTTACGCTAAAAACAAGGGAAATGGCCTAAGACATGGCCCAAATCAAGAGATGCAAGTTTCACTTGCCTAGCACCGAGGAAGACGATCGCGAAGGTCCGTCCCACAAGCGCTAATCTACGGGGAAGGGGATCGTTGTCATGGAGAAACAATCATCAAACAACATCCATTATTACTAGGGTTTCACAAATATCAAGTGTGGGTTATGATATTATTAAAGGAAGAATACTACCCGTGAAGAAGCGGAGGAACGACGCTGAGAACTATGGCGACGGAAGAACGATCCGGCTCAGATCTGGAAATGAGGGAAAACCTGGAGAAATGGGTTTTGATGTGGATTTTGGGGGTTTGATGAAAGATTGAGGAAGATGAGAGGTAGGATATGTGAAATGAGGGTTTGGATGATGATGGATGAGCTTGGGATGAAGGAGGAAGGGTTTGGGGATGAAGGGGGATGATTTGGGGAAGGAGGAGGTTCAGTAGAAGAGAGGGAAGAGAAGAAAACGATTGGGGGTTTATATAGAAAATCGTGTGGCGGCTAGGGCAAACTAGGGTTTCCTGGGCTGATTAGTCGGTCAAAGAAGGATTGGTGACCGACTAGTTTGGGAACTAGTCGGTCGGTTGATCAACGCAGACCGACTAAGAGTCAACAGTAGCTCGCTCAGGAAAACTGGACTATGAGTTAGTCGGTCTGTGAAGGCTTGTCAACCGACTAGTTTGAGAACTAGTCGGTCGGTGAGCGTTCATTGACCGACTAAAGGCTGAATTCTGAGAGAGATCATGGAAATGAGAGTTAGTCGGTCTGAGAAGGATTCCTGACCGACTAGTTTAGCATCTAGTCGGTCGAAAGATGTTCTTAGACCGATTAAAGATAAACAGTAACTCCTGAATTATAATCAAAGCCCACTAGTCGGTCCATTAAGGATTGCCGACCGACTAGATTGAGATCTAGTCGGTTGGTTCTCCTTCTTGAACCAACTAACGTGCACGAAAAGTGCCGATTCGAAGCGCGAAGCTTCGGGAAGATTTCTATGGCTTCTAGGATCGATTTACACTCTAAGATATGATCGATATGAAGCTCGTCACGAGTGACTTACTCCGAGTTCAATGATTCTAAGGAAGAACCTAGAAGATCACATCAAAAGTAATGAAAACGAAAGCTAGGAAATCTCAACGAGATGAATGAAAGCGAGAACTATGGAAATGGAAACCACACAAGGAGAGAACCCACCATCACAAGCAAAACACACTGATAATCCAATCATACAAAAAACCAGTCGTTACAGTTTTAAACACTACCCATTGACCTTAAAGGACTCTTCTTTTCCCATGATTTCAATGGCTCCATAGGGGAAGACCTTGGTGACTCGGAAGGGACTCGACCACCAAGATTTGAGCTTTCCCGAAAAAAGCCTCAATCTTGAATAGAATAGGAGAACTAGGTCTCCTTCCTTAAATTCTTTCTTTAAGATACGCCTGTCTTACCATCGCTTCAACTTCTCCTTGTAGATCCTGGGGTTTTCGTATGCGTCGAGCCGGATCTCTTCAAGTTCTCCTAGCTAGAGTTTTCGATGGCTCCCTACCTCTTTGGTGTCGAAGTTCAGATTCTTGACAGCCCAAAATACCTTATGCTCCAATTCCACATGTAGATGACATGCCTTCCTGTAAACAAGTCGGTAAGGGGTCGTGCCGATCGGAGTCTTAAATGCAGTCCAATAGGCCCAGAGTGCATCTGAAAGTTTCGATGACCAATCCTTCCTAGAGCTAGCCACAGTCTTCTCCGGATGCTCTTTATCTTCCTGTTTGAAACTTCCACTTGGCCACTAGTTTGCGTGTGATAAGCACGCCCGATTCAGTGCTGCACTTTGTACTTCTTCAAAAGGGATTCAAATTTATTTTCTATGAAGTGGTTCCCTCCATCACTAATTAGGACTCGAGGCACGCCGAATCTCGGGAAGATGTTGTATTTCAAAAATTTGGCCACCACCCGGGAATCATTCGTGGGGCTAGCTATCGCCTCCACCCATTTGGATACATAGTCCACGGTAACCAAAATTTATGGGTTGCCAGAGGAAGAAGGAAACGGCCCCATGAAGTCGATTCCCCAAACATCGAAGATCTCGACTTCCAGGATGTAATGATGTGGCATTTCGTTTCTCTTGGATATGTTTCCCGTCCTCTGGCACTTGTCGCAGGCCTGGACATAAGTATAAGTGTCCATGAAGAGAGTCGACCAATAGAATCCACTCTGGAGAATCTTCACCGTGGTCTATATGTACTCACATGGCCTCCACATTGTTGATCATGGCAATGAGAAATTATGGAGGTCTCCTCTGTTTCGGGAATACACCTCTGTATCACCCCATCATTGCAAGTCTTGTAAAGATAAGGGTTGTCCCAATAAAATTTCCGGACTTCATGGAAGAACTTCTTCTTTTGCTGATAACTCACATTGTGGGGTACGATGGCGCATGTTAGGTAGTTGGTGATGTCAGCATACCATGGAGTCCAAACAGAAGAGATAGAGAACAGATGCTCATCAGGGAGTGAGTCGTCAATAGGGGTGGCATCCGGTTCGAAAGCAGACAACCTAGATAGATGGTCGGCGACGAAATTCTCCGCCCCTTTCTTGTCCTTGATCTCCAAGTCGAATTCCCAGAGGAGGAGAATCCACCTTATGAGGCGCGGCTTGGCCTCCTTCTTGCTCAAAAGGTATTTGAGGGCGACGTGATCGGTGTGCACGATAACCTTGGCACCCACAAGATACGACCGAAACTTGTCCATGGCATGGATGACGGCTAGGAGTTCCTTTTTCGTTGTCATATAGTTCCTTTGAGCTTCGTCGAGGATCTTTCTTGTATAGTAAATGACGTGCAGATTTTTGTCCTTCATTTGCCCCAAGACGGCCCCAACTGCATAGTCGCTAGTATTGCACATCAATTCGAAAGGTAGACTCAAGTCGGGCGGTTGAATAACAAGTGCGGAAATAAGGGCCCGCTTCAAGAGGCGGAAAGCTTTCATACATTTGTCATCGAAGACGAAAGGTGTATCCTTCACGAGGAGTTGAGTCAAGGACCTAGAAATTTTAGAGAAATCCTTTATAAGCCGGCGGTAAAATCCCGCATGCCCTAAGAAACCACGAATTACCCGAAGGTTAAACGGAGGCGGAAGCTTTTCGATCACATCTAACTTTGCTTTGTCCACCTCAATCCCTCTTGAAGAGATAATGGGCCCTAATACGACTCCCTCTTGTACCATAAAGTTGCATTTCTCCCAATTTAGAACCAGCCCTTTATCTTGACATCTTTTCAGGACTTTAGCCAGGTTGTGGAGACACGTGTCGAACTCCATTCCATAGACAGAAAAATCATCCATGAAGACCTCCATTATGTCCCGGGAGAAATCGGAGAAAATTGCAGACATCAATCTTTGAAATGTAGCCGGGACGTTGCAAAGCCCAAATGGCATCCTCCTATAAGCATACGTCCCAAACAGACATGTAAAAGTGGTCTTTTCTTGGTCATCATTGTGGATGGGAATTTGTAGGAAGCCAGAGTATCCATCCATGAAGCAGAAATAGTTGTGCTTGGCCAATCTTTCGAGCATTTGATCAATAAAAGGGAGAGGATAATGATCTTTCCTTGTGGCCTTGTTTAATTTCCGGTAATCAATGCACATCTGATATCCGGTGACTGTCCTTGTAGGTATAAGCTCGTTCTTCTTGTTATGAATTACTGTCATTCCTCCCTTCTTTTAGCACAACATGTACCAGGCTAACCCAACGACTATCGGAGATAGGTTAGATAATCCCGGCTCGGAGAAGTCTAACAATCTCCTTCTTAACTACTTCCATCATAATGGGGTTCAATCTTCGTTATGGCTCAATGGAAGTGGCTTGCTCATCTTCAAGCAATATCTTATGCAAGCAAAGCCCCAAGCTTACTCCCTTCAAGTCTTCAATTGCATACCCGAAAACATTCTTAAATCTTTTTAGAAAATCAAGTAGTTTGGTCATTTGGTCTTCGGGTAGCAAGGAGTTCACAGTTCACGATGACCGGCTGCGTCGAATCCTCCCCCAAATATTCATACTTCAACCCCGGAGGTAACTCCTTCATCTCTACTTCGTATGGCCTCGATACGTATTTCTCAAGTTGTGCATCTTCCAATGAAAGTCCCTCTTCCCGGATCTCCGGATGTCAACATCCGGAACTTCACTTTCAACCACGGGTTTGTGGGGCAAAGCCTTGCAAGGTGGTGAGAAGACCATGGAGGAAGACTCTGGTTCCATCTCAAGTGTATGATAACTATCCGGCAAAAAAGCTTCAACATGAAAGCAAGTCTCAATAGTAGTTAGCTCTTTACCACCACCTCTACTTCCATCATGGTCCCAAATTCCAGGGTGCTCCGTAGAGGGCTGCAATGAAAGGGTAGATTCCTTATCACCGCACTCGACAAGTCCTGCCAGATGATCCTTCGGAAAAATCTCCAGATTAATGTGTAGATCATCCTCACTGAAGTCGGTATTGGGTGTGTCAATAAGCACTGCTTCATCAGAAGGGAAAAAGAATTTCGTGTCGAGAAGTTGCTGAATATCGTGATTCCTCTTTTGATTTTCTACTGCAGCTGACAGAAAGGATAGGATGCATGAGGTGCTTAGAGATTTTGCCAGGCTCTGGGCCAAATAGCTGGCGTGGGGTGCATGTGCCAAGATATCACCTGAAACGACACACGACATTCTTGCTGTAGAGTAGAAAACCTGTAAGAAAAGGAGAGAAAGAGGACTGCAAGGATAGAGAACACGTTAATAGCACAAGTTCTATGAATGGAGAGGTAAGAAATGATGATGGCGGTATGGAGACATAGTCTACCAACCCTCTACAATGAATATGTACAACATGTCCAAGTAAAATTAAAAAGGGTGAAGAATATGAAAATGATCACGGGGTAAGGATGTGAGCTAGTCTCATGGGTTAACAATGTCCTAAATGAAACAAGCATGACGTCCCGTTGGTTTCACAATATGGAATCAGAATGGGGATACAGGATTAAAATTTGTAACTGCAAGCGCACGGTGTCGAAGTGTGGCTTGGGGGTCGAACACGGGGAGGCGTGTGATGTGTTGGATATGGAAGACGTTTGTACACCCTTGTGGGGGATGTACGAGGGAATACGGACCTCGAACGTCGCGTACACGAAGTCGTGTACAAAGGGAATTTTTTCCCGTGCGGAGAGGATCTCTGGATGAGTGGGAAAGTCGCATTATATATGCATAAGTGCATGCGACATATGGCTAATAAAGGGGGAATATCTTAAGCTTATGTTGTACCATGCATATGGTACAACTTAAGCTTATAATGTGCCATGTATCATGGTACACCTTAATTAAGTTGTTCCAAAGGAACAACTTACCCTAAAATAACTACCTTGGGGGCTATAAATAAGACCCAAGGGTAAGCCATTTCTTACACCTTTTGCATGAAATTCATGCATGCAACTTCATCATAGCGAAGCTCTGCAGAAATCCTTTCTCTTCCTCTATCCAAGTTCTTAATCTAAAGTAGAGATTTAGATTGTGGATTAGTAGCCTTACTCCGTTCGTGAGAAGACTCGATCTGTCGTGGCGAATCCGAAGGCGAAGTTCGTAGACTACCGTGCCGCATACGCAAGCGTAAGTCTAAACTTCATGTTATCGATCCTAACTCTGTTTTGGACAGGATCCTACATTGGTATCAGAGCCATAAGGGTTCGCCCCGGTCAAACCGCCGCCCCGTCGAAACTATGAACGAGTCGTTGTCTTTTTCACGAATGGGTCTCCTACTATTACGGATATAGTAGGAACGCTTCGTGACGGAGAAAACGCAGCTGTTGTTCTTTTCACGTTAGGGTCTCCTATCATTACGGATATGGTAGGAACTCTCCGTGACGGGAAGAACCGACCGTTCACATAGTATGTTATTTTTCATTTTTGGCACACGGCCATTAGGAAATAACTAATTTCTCGACGAACGGGTGCTTCATCGACGAACGGGTGCTTCATCGAGGAAGATGATGGTAGTTATTTCCATCGGGTAAGAGGAAATTTGGTGCATGTGCACCATGGCCAAATGGGCTATGAAGGCTATGCATCCCCCCTCCACTTGCGGAGGGGGTTGGCTACGGCCAATAACCACCGGCGACCACCCCATCAAGGGGGAGGAGTGTGTGCGGCAACCCCATTCAAAGGGGGTGGCCGGCCATGGCCAAAGGGACCATGGCCGGCCAATGCCAAATGGCCTTGGCCTTGACCGGCCATGGCCAAGCCATGGCCGGCCATGGCCAGGCCGGCAGTGGCCGGCCATGGCCAGGCCGGCAGTGGCCGGCCTTGGCCAAGGCCTGCCGGCCTGGCCGGCCCTGACAGTGGCCAGGGCCAGGCGCCCTGGCCACTGCCAGGGCCAGGCGGCCCTGGTAGTGGCCAGGGGCCGGCCTGCCGGCCCTGGCAGAGGCCAGGGCCGGCTGGCCTGCCCTGGCAGAGGCCAGGGCCAATGCCCTGGCCTCGGCCAGGGCCTGGTCGGCCTTGGCCGGCCTCGGCCAGGGCAGAGGGGGCCAAGGCCCCTGGCCGGCCAGGGCAGAGGCCCTGGCCGAGGGGGCCAAGGCCCCTGGCCGGCCAGGGCAGAGGCCCTGGCCGCCCCTTGGCCAAGCCCCGGCCAGGGCAGAGGCCCTGGCCGGGAAGAAGTTGCAATTCAAAAAATTGGTCGACCAATTTAGTGTTTTTGGTCGACCAATCCGACAGAAGCTCTGGGTCGATTGCAAACTTGCCAAATGACCCATACGGGGTAACAAAAGGCCTTGGTCAAACTCGAATATGTCGATTAGTCCATACGGGGCTAACCACAGTGCCGACTAGTTCATACGGGACTAACGTTTTAATGAAGTTTATTTTTGGCTCTACTCCTTGAAGACTAGCCATAGTGCTCTACTTCATGCGAGATTAGCCAAGTCATTGTGCTCTACTCTATGGAGATTAGCCAATGTACTTATGACGTTGTGCTCTACTCTACGGAGATTAGCCAATGTATTTTGAATTTTTGAAAAATACGTTTTTCAAAAACGCTTTTCCGCTGCAAAGTACTATAAGAGTACTAACATTTGATAAAGTGAGGGAGAAATATTGAAAGTTACTCTAGTTGGTGATTGGAAACATAATGACCTTTCCGACTCTAGGGTAACATCTTCAATATTTTTCGAAAGTAACTTATCAAATTATGAATATCATTCCAAGTGGGAGTTGATTTTAGAACTATCCATATGGGATATTCTATTATCATTTCAAGTGGGAATTATATCTGAAAAATACGTTTTCAAACTTGTTTTCCGCTGCTAGTACTATAAGAGTACTATTGTTTGATAAGTGATGTGGGAATATTGAAGGTTGTTCTAGATGGTGATTGGAATCAAAGAGACCTTTTCGATTCTAGAACAACATCTTCAATATTTTTCGAAAGTAACTTATCAAATATAATATAATTTCAAGTGGGAGTTATATTTTTAAGAATTTTTATGCAATGTGTTTTTGATCGAACCTTCGGTTTTTATGTCTTTTTGCAGCATTTTAAAAGTAAAATGTCTTCCGCTTCAAAGAATATCGTCGCTGAGTTAAACAAAGGTGAAAAACTCAACGGCGATAATTACAAACTTTGGTCCATTAAGATACAATACGTTCTAGAGGAGCAAGAAGTGCTCGAAACTCTAAAGAACGTTATGATTGAACCGGAGTTGGGCACTACGGCCCAACACCGAAGAGACAAGGAAGCTTTTGATGCTTGGTCTCGGAAGAATAAGATAGCGCGCATTACGTTATTAAGCAGTATGGCTGATGACATAATGCGCATCTTCCGAGAACATGACCTAGCCATGGACATATGGTCCAAGCTAGAGGAGAAGTTTGGTGGCACATCGGTGTCCAAACTTCGCGCCTTAACTATAAAGTTCGATACATATAAGAAACGTCCAGATCATTCCATGGGGAAACATCTGCGACATATGGCGAACCTTATATCAGAGTTAAAGGACGCAGGTCATGTGCTCACGGATGATCAACAAATCCAAGCAGTCATACGTTCCCTACCAAATGGGTGGGATCAAATGAAGATGCATCTCACTCACAATGAGAGCATCAAGACTTTCAGCGATGTTTCCAAGCACCTCGAATTAGAGGAAGAGTGGCTTGCGGCTGCCAAGCCAAGTGCAGAAGTGCACATGGTTGCTAGTTCCTCACACGGGGGAAAGAAACGGAAGAATCGTTCGAAGTTCACTAATGAACGTAATAAGCAACCTGAGTCTACCAAGAAACCCAAACATAAGGGTGGGCACAAGAAATGGCACAAGAAGAAAGACTTGAAGATGATCAAGTGCTTCAAGTGCAACAAGCTCGGTCACTATGCTCGTTCGTGTACGAGTGAAGGCGACGAGGTAACTTGTAAATATACTAGTTACATATGTGTTTCTAGTTCAATATTTCTTGTGGAATCTAATCCATTTTGGATAATTGATTCAGGTGCCACCGACCACATAGCAAGGGACAGACGGTCCTCCGTGGAGTATCACCGGATACCCCAAGGAACGAAGTGGATCTATGTAGGAAACAACACACGTGTTGAAGTGAAAGGCGCTGGGACTTGCAAGCTAGTCTTGGACAACGGCCGCACTCTCCTACTTCATGATGTCCTCTTCGCTCCAGATATTCGAAGGAATATAATTTCTGTGGTTGTATTAATGGGTCTTGGTTATAGCTGGTTTTTTCATGATTGTAATGTGGACTTAAGTTGTAATAATACTCTTATTGGTAATGGGTTTGTATTTAAAGGATTTATTGTAATGAGTACAATGTATGATTCCTCATGTAATGAAAATTTCCTTATTGCAAATTCTAAGACTTATGAGTCTGATGTGAATTGTTGGCACGCAAGGCTTGGTCATATTGGACCAACGCGTATGGATAGACTTGCCAAACGTGGCCTTCTATCCAATGTTTCAAAGGTTGAAATGTCGACCTGCGAACATTACCTTGTGGGGAAATCTTGTTGCAAGCCGTTTGGAACCGGCACAAGGGCCGAGGTTCCATTACAGCTTATCCATTCGGATATATGTGGTCCGATGAATGTCAAGACAAGACGCGGAAAGTCCTATTTCATCACTTTTATTGATGATTTCACCCGATTCGGACATATCTATTTGATATCCCACAAAAGTGAAGCTTTGGCTTGCTTTAAAAACTATATGAGTTTAGTGGAGAATCAATTAGATCGCAAGATTAAGGTCTTGCGAACCGATAGGGGCGGTGAATATCAATCAATAAGTTTTAAAGAAGTTTGTGATGAAAAAGGCATAGTACATCAGGTAACTATGCCTTATACTCCTCAACAAAACGGTGTTGCAGAAAGGAGAAATAGGACTTTAATGGAAATGGTCCGTTCAATGATGGCACAAGCTAACTTGCCAATCACCTTTTGGGGTGATGCATTATTGACGGCCACTTTCATTTTAAACCGCGTACCCTCGAAATCAGTTAGCTCCACTCCTTATGAGTTGTGGAACCAAAGGTCTCCTGACTTAAACATTTTAAAACCTTGGGATTGTGCATCCTACGCACATATTTCCTCCCATAAGTATGGCAAACTTGGGCCAAGGGGAAGGAAATGTATCTTCATACGATACGCAGAAAACTCCAAAGGTTATGTTTTTGTTAGTCAGGAAGAAAATGGTGGGCTAATTGAGTTTGAGTCGAGGGATGTCACTTTCTTGGAAAACGAGTTTCCAAGACAGGGCGAGATAAGTCAGGACTTATCTCTATTTGAGATTTATGATCAAGAAGGATCACCTCATTCGAGTGGGAGAATTCTTGGTGAAAATGAAAATACGTTTCAACCTTCACCAATGGATTATACGAATGACGATTATCCTATTCCATACGGGAATAATGATCCAAGTGGGAGCAATTCTAACGACATTCCAAATGGGAGTGATATTAGAATTGATCTAAATTCAAGTCAACAAGGACTTGAAGAATCTCAAATACGACGTAGTAGTCGTACAAGGTTGGCTCCTCTAAGATTTGAGGATGAATTTCCGCAAACCTTTATGAATTTACTACAAGAAGATGACGAGCCTGCTACTTTCAAACAGGCTGTATCTTGCCCTGCTAAAGACAAATGGATGGAAGCGATGCAAGAGGAATTAGAATCCATGAAAGTTAACCAAGTCTGGGACTTAGTTGACTTACCCAGAGGACGTAGAGCTATTGGGAACAAATGGGTTCTCAAGATCAAGCATAAGGCTGATGGCTCTATTGACAGATATAAAGCTCGCCTTGTCGCGAAAGGTTTTACGCAACAGGAAGGGATAGACTACGAAGAGACCTTCTCACCTGTTGTTCGTTTTACCTCAATTCGCCTGATTCTGGCAATGGTAGCTTGCTTAGACCTCGAATTACATCAAATGGATGTAAAGACTGCCTTTCTCAATGGAGAATTGGACGAGGAGATCTATATGGAACAACCAACAGGGTTTGTAAAAGAAGGAAACGAACATAAGGTTTGTAAACTTCTTAAATCCATATATGGTCTTAAACAATCCTCGAGGCAGTGGTATATACGATTTCAAGAGGTTGTCTTATCAAATGGATTTTCCATGCTTGATGAAGATAACTGTGTATATATCAAGAGGAATAAGAACAAGTATGTTATTATGTCTCTATATGTAGATGACATCTTAATAGCCGGAAATGACAATGGCTTTGTGATGGATATCAAGGCTTGGCTTTCATCAGTTTTTAAGATGAAAGACATGGGAGAAGCCGCATATATCCTTGGAGTTAAGATTTCAAGGAATCGTTCGAAGAAACTTCTTTCTCTTTCACAGGAGACTTATATAAAGAAGGTTCTAGAACGTTTTAATATGCAGGACTGCAAGTCCATTGATACTCCAATAAGCAAGTGCGACAATTTATGTCTGAAATCATGTCCGAAGAACCAAAAAGAGAAGGAGATTATGGAAAAAGTTCCATATTCCAGTGCAGTTGGTAGTCTAATGTACGCTATGATGTGTACAAGACCGGACATCTGTTTTGCCGTTGGAATGGTAAGTCGTTACCAATCCAACCCAGGGCAAGTACACTGGAAAGCGGTTAAGAGGATAATGCGGTATCTCAAAGGAACTGCAGACTTTGCTTTATGCTATCAAGGAGATGCCTTGAGGCTCGAAGGCTACACTGATGCTGATTGGGCGGGTGATCTCGATGAGCGACGATCGACCTCAGGATATGTTTTTCTACTCGGATCTGGTGCAATATCCTGGAGTAGCAAGAAACAATCCTGCATCGCACTTTCAACCATGGAAGCCGAGTTTGTAGCATTTAGCATGGCAGTTCAAGAGGCTGTTTGGCTTAGGAAGTTCTTAGACAGGCTAATTAATGCAAGTGACTCAGGTGCTGTACCTATACACAGTGACAGTCAAGCATCTATAGCCTATGTCAAAGATCCGAAATTCCATTGTAAGACCAAACACATAGATATCCGCTACAAATTTGCAAAAGACTATGATAAGACCAAGAAGGTAGACATAAGGTACATATCTACGCATGAGATGATAGCGGATCCGCTTACGAAGGCAATCCCCAGAGATGTGTTTTACAAACACTTATCATCTCAAGGATTGCGTAAGAGCTGAGTTGTACCAATGTAAATTCACATGTCTGTAAATGATCAAAATTAATAAAAGAATAAGTTCTTTTTCAAACATTGCATATGAATTTCTTAAGAAATGTATGTGTACATTTTTGAAATTTCAGCTGAATTGTGTGTATGTCGGACAGATAAAGGTTGGCTCTCTCACATGAGCAACCGCCTTATCTTATCAGATGGATAAGATAGAGATGAGACTAGTTTAAAGTCAAAATCATTAGACGAATGATTTAGAGTCATGACTTAAACAAGATAGTCGAATGAAAGATCTGCATCATATGGATGCTTACAAAAGATCTGAGATCTGTATCACAAAGATATTTGAAAGAGATCTCGTAGGATTTTTTAATCCTATCTGTCTTATGCAGGATGAGAGTCCGTGAATATTTCACGAGTAGTAAAGGGACTCAAAAGGATAGGCACTGTGGTGTCTGATCTTTTCATCCGTACAACATCATTAAGACATACTCTCCCTGGGAAAGGAGTGATGTTGTAATACGTGTTCATACCACGTATGCATTTCGACCACTGAGTTAGTAGCAATAGCGTTTGCTATTATGTGAGACTCAAAGGCCATACGGGTCTTAACTCTTACCCTTAAGGACTCCAATTGGTTCCTTTAGATTTGACGAGATGATCGCTATCTTAGCGTGTTACTTATGGGCTATGATAATTCGGCTCGGCAGGGCACGTTAGAAAAGCGAATCAAGTCAAGATCAGAAGGTTCGCAAGAAGAGGAAGATTGATTTCATATTCACATTTGGACTTTAATGATTCAAAGCTGGCCAGCCAATTGTGATCCAGATGGGATTCAATTGTTGAATATAAAGTATAAGAAATGTGAAGAAATAATCTAGGGTAAAGCATGCGTTGAACTACTCAACTTTGCACCTTCGAGGTCGTTGTGTATCTCTAACAAGTGCACAACAACAGACTCTACGCGCATGACGGTCGCACGGTCTATTTCTCGGTATGATAGATGAAAGAACTAAGGGAAAGACGTTCTCTTACAATCCCCTCAAGTGTGAGTGGGAGATGTTGGATATGGAAGACGTTTGTACACCCTTGTGGGGGATGTACGAGGGAATACGGACCTCGAACGTCGCGTACACGAAGTCGTGTACAAAGGGAATCTGTTCCCGTGCGGAGAGGATCTCTGGATGAGTGGGAAAGTCGCATTATATATGCATAAGTGCATGCGACATATGGCTAATAAAGGGGGAATATCTTAAGCTTATGTTGTACCATGCATATGGTACAACTTAAGCTTATAATGTGCCATGTATCATGGTACACCTTAATTAAGTTGTTCCAAAGGAACAAATTACCCTAATATAACTACCTTGGGGGCTATAAATAAGACCCAAGGGTAAGCCATTTCTTACACCTTTTGCATGAAATTCATGCATGCAACTTCATCATAGCGAAGCTCTGCAGAAATCCTTTCTCTTCCTCTATCCAAGTTCTTAATCTAAAGTAGAGATTTAGATTGTGGATTAGTAGCCTTACTCCGTTCGTGAGAAGACTCGATCCGTCGTGGCGAATCTGAAGGCGAAGTTCGTAGACTACCGTGCCGCATACGCAAGCGTAAGTCTAAACTTCATGTTATCGATCCTAACTCTGTTTTGGACAGGATCCTACATGATGTGCTTGTGATCAAACAGGAACCAGATCACCCGGTGGGTGAGCTAGCCCTATCGCTTGGTGGGTTGTCACGATATAAAACTACAGGAAGGTGTAAGATATAAAAAGTAACCTATGACTTTGGTTTCCACCCTATCATGAGTTCTCACTATTACGATCGACGGATAGGAATACGATCAGATTCTAGGGTTTAGTGGTGGGACGTTAGCTCTGATAGCGGTATCTAGCATCCCATGGGCCCGATATTTCGGTCGATGCCCAGGATGATACGCTGGGTCTACCTGGGTTCGGACGGTGGGCATTCCCATGTCCAACACCGACTGACTCCGGGAGCACTAAGCTCGCAATGATTGTTCCCGACATTTCATCCAAGCCATTTCCACGCGCAAGGAATCAATGTCTACGCTAGGGGTGTGAGCTGTGGCTAGAGGATCAAACTCCCGCTTTATTTCCTCTTGGCCCAACGGTCAGAGGCGGTCTTTCTCCTGCCAATGACAATAAAATGCCCCGCGTAACCATCTAAATCCCTATATCCTATCGAAACCCTAATCATATGGTCGTTCTAGGGAGAACCCACGAAGGGGCTTCCCCCAATATCCCAGATTATGAAACTACTCACTAATCATTGCAAGAGATTCAATGCAACAAAATATAGCCATCAAAATGATAATCAAGCAATAGACTAATGAAGAAAACGATAGTATAAATGCAATGTTAAAGTATCAAGGCGATCAAGAAACTTACAAACCAAAATAAATTCTCAGCAGTCAAAAACCCCTAAAAAGCTTAAGAAAATGGGGATTATGTTTTCTGCAAAACCTAGGGCTATTTATACATTTTGGCAAGATGCCAGGGAATATTCCCACAAGAAGACAAAAATAAACATCCACCTGATCGTTTGAAACATCAACCGATCGAGTGAGACGATCGTTGAACTGAGTCTTCAGCCTCTGAAATACTTCACCCGATCACTAAACCGATCGAGTGAAGTCGTGTGGTTCTTGAGCTTGGGAAGAACTGCTACAGGTGACACGATCGGTTGACAAGTTAATCGATCAGGTGGAGTTCGACTCACAAAACAGAGGGCACTGTCGTACCCAACCAATCACTGAACCGATCGGTTGGGATTTGCCTCATCCTTGCTTCTTCTTGGGTCTGATACATGTGCACGAACCGATCGGGTGGGTCTGTCCACCCGATCGGTTGAGAGCTGATACGCGATATACTTTGGTGATTGGCTCTCAGGATCTCGTGTGGCACCTTCCGTTACTCCGAAGACTCGTGATGTGGGCTATGTATGTCCACTGCACTGGCAATCTCCTGCAATAGCACACAAACACAAAGAAAGTGAAAAGGAACTAAAAATCACAAAAGAATAGATCCGAAACAATGGAAAACGACGGGAAATCCCAGGGAAGATGTGCGTGAATATATAAAATATAAACGTACGTCAAATGCTCATCTAATGAGCAGAAAAACACGTTGTATCCAACAGTGTTGGCTATAGTGTTGATCTCCAATAGATGTTGAAAATGAAGGATTTTGAGATCAAGAAAGCTTTAGCCAAAGGATTTAAGAAATATTTAAAATATAGACCAAAGAAAGAGGGGATTTTTTGCTTAGAAGCTTTCTCTTTAAAAACTCTTTTTCACTTAAGAAATATGATCAATAATAACAGCCATAACTCCATCAACAAACCGCCATTTATAGAGAAACATTCGGGTCCAAAAAGTTGACCAAAATGCCCCTCCAATGAGCAGAAAAACGGGCAGAAATGCAAATGTTATGGGTTACCAGATCATCAGTAGTCGACTACAGTACAAATGATAGTCGTCTCTCCAAACAACTATAATCGACTCCTAATCCTACTGTAGTCGATTATTTTAAGGGACAAAGTAAACCTAATTTCTCCCAGTTCAAAGTAGTCAACTCCTATTCAAAGTAGTCAACTCTTCTTCAAAGAGTAGTCGACTCCTTTACAGATACATGTATATTTGCTATAAAAACTTATGAAAATATTTTCAAAATATTTTAAAATATTTTTAAATCATTTTATGTGTGTTCCTAAGTGTGCGTATGTGAGCTTCTAGCAAGGCCTTAACAAGCTTTGAAAAAAGATAGAAAAATACATCAAATACATTATTAAAATGAAGTCTGTTTGATGCATTCTTAACTCCTCAAATGTTTGTCTTGCTCCAATTGATTCATGGCCTTGTTGAGCTCATCAGCAATCCTTTGAGTGCTACATTTGATTTATCTTAAACTCCTACATTCATATATGTTATATGCAATATCTGTTCATTATCAAAACCACACGAACAAAACCAAGAGGTAAATACAATATATTTGTGGTGGTTTGATTTGTTATGTTCCCTATTCAACAGGTACTTAAAAAGAGATTGATGGGAAACATGTGGCACCTGACAAAAAATGATCAGATGTGTAACATGTGTTCATAGGGAGCGTTCTCGTTAATCGATCGAAAAGCAAAATCAAGCACAACTTATGTGTTAGCTTTATCCTTGGTCAATATGAAAGCGTTATGTCTGTGCATTTAATTTTTCATCAGGTGTCAACTGTTTTACCTTAATATCTACTTCAAAGAGAAATTCATGTATATTTACACCGTCTATGAAATTAGCAAGAAATAACCTACTTTTTCGCGAACTATATTTAGATTAATGAGTACCCGTCGTACCACGTGGTTGGTGCACTAGGCTGATCGAGACTCGGCCGGAGGGATAGATCACTCGTCGTTGCCGATGGTGACTCAGAATTCACAGAAAAAGATGAGACAGGCCTCGGAACCCATTTGTTAACTTTAAATTAGATAAACTGTTCTTGATAAATAAACCTATCTATATTTAGATTAATCATATGTTAACTTTAAATTAGATAAACTGTTCTAGATAAACAAATTTACCCTTATTTATTGTCATGCACATTACCCATCAGATGGAATATTTTGACTAAAAATAAACTTAGGATATTTAGTTTAAAATTTCTTGCACTCTGTTAGCACATCTGGTTCAAACCAGTGTGCTGTCGTTTTCTAATAATGCCCTATGTTTGGGCAGTTCAGTTAGAATTCCATTAGTTTAGGTCCCATCATTAAATTGAGCATTCATGCTAAACTATATTAAACACTTATGTACTTTCTCGAATCTAGTTTAACGCTCATGTGGTAATAGAATTTTTAATCAACGATGTTATGTTAGAAAGCTATAGTAAACTTAATTAGATAAATTGATAGTACAAGAATTTCCTAATAGGCTAAAATAATTTCTTGGAGGACTACCACTGCATTAAGACCAATTCTGAATACCAGCGTGAATAAAACTTCTAAAAAAGAGTTTTTTTGCCCTAGAGACTTGGAGCATCTCCAATCCAACCATCCATTTATGGAGGGTTGGGTTGGAATATTCCAAGTATATTCACATTATGGATGGTTGGAAATGGAGGGAGCTCCAACCTAATAGTCCATAAATAGGGCAATCGATGGCCCTGGTGAGCTCAACAGCTGGATCCACGACCCCATCCGCATGCCATTTCCTTTCTCTCATGCCAATTTTGACGAGTCACTGTAGCAAATCACCATTTCTCCTGATTTTTTGGCGCGTGTTTGGAGAGAAAAAACGCCATTTTTGATGATTTGGCGTGCGATTGGAGATGCTCTTAGAGCATCTCCAACAGCCCGCGATAACGCCAACTATGGCGGAATTTAAGCTCCAACCGACCTCCAAAAGATCGACAATTTTGGCGATCTGTTATAGGCACTCACCAAATTTGGCATGGGCGGGGAGAAATGACAGGCGGTTTTAGATGCCTGGATGTCTGCCTTCAGACGTCTAGAAGGCAGTTCTCAGCATGTACATATAACACATAGACATCAGGCGCCTTGCTTTATATGTTCATGCAGCTGACTGTGTAACAGACGGCTGACTCGATGCCTTTAGATGACCATTCAGGCGCCTGATTGCACAATCTGATCCATATGAAAATATTCAAAACATCATATACAGGTAATTTGAATCTGACTCCATGAAATACATATCCACATAGTATTACTTTTTTAAGTAAAACAGATAATTTATTTACGATATCGAATTCGAATACAATATATACATTACATTACTGAAAATAAATTTATTCACTGCATACCTCTGCCATAAATGCTCAATCAGCCTGTTTCGAAGCTCAAAATGAGCCTCTCTGTCCTGAATCTTCTTATGTCGAGCCATGAAAAAATGGAACCATTCGTCCACATTGATGTCCATATCTTCGACTCTAGACGGTTCATCGTTGTTGAATATTAGATTCTCCAATGTGATTTTGATGATAAACAAACATAATCAATTATGACTAATCCCCATGTTTTGTAGTAAAGAAGAGCATCGTCAATATGGACAAAGTCATATCAAATGAAGACAATGACTCAAAGCATTGATGCATGGACGTCAATCCACAAAGCATGAAAGTGAAGAGATGATCGAAAGAAATTAAAGTGTTGGACTTCACAAGTTCAATGGAAGTCTTCAAGGCATTCAATATGGAGTGACGGGGATTAATATGTAAATCTTTCTTACTTTACTTCTTAGTTGAATTAGCATGTTAAGCCTTGAATAGACTCATTAGAATATCATTCATAACACTCACAAAACACTTTAGATCATATATCATTGAGTGGCATAAGGGTAGAACTTGCATAAACTAAAAAAAGAGTTTTTCAGCCTTCAACAGGCGCCTGGTGCTTAGCCTCCAGACGCCTGTGCTTGGCCTCCAGACGCCTGGTGCATATGTGCATGTAGTTCTCCAAAACCCTATCATGAACAGACGCCTAAAGTTCTAATTTCAGACGTCTGAACAATTCATCAGATGCTTGGATGCTGAACTCCAGACGTCTGAATAATTCAAGCCGAAAGACCAGTAACTCGGCCTCTTATAACTGACAAAAAATAGATGTCTGGATGATATACATCAGAAGTCTGGGAAATTAGTTCAAATATTTCAAGTAGCTCATTTTTGTGGTCAGTCGTGACTAGGTGTCTGAAGTTGTATTACCGGAAGTCTAAACAGTTGACCAGACATCTAGATGATGAACAGCAGACGCCTGGACATTCATACCAACTTTTCCAGTAACCAACTTGTTCGTTGTCTGTAGGATCAGAAACTTGATGCCTTTGGGCCAGTCGTCTGTATAGTGGACAGACGTTTGGAAAGTCTTCTTCAGACGTCTGATAAAGTGTTCGTTAGACTAAATTTATTTCCCAGACAAACAGTACATCAGCCGACTGGTCGTTCTTCATCAGGCGACATGTGACTATGATTTCTTCCCGTTAATAGCCATTTACAGCATTAAATGCTTGGGCTTTTCACACGTTTCGAGCAGATTTCCATGGCTTATAAATAGGGCTTTAATGTCTTGACTTAAGAGGTTAGCTACGTATTTAAGACTTCATTCAATACACTCTCAAGTGATCCCAAGTCATTAACTTCTCAACTAGAGCATTCAAGAGCATTCAAAGCAATTCTAGCTCAAGCTCTAAAGATCCACTTGTCTCCAAAGCTTTCAAGATCAGCTTCTAGCATTCATTGCTACACTTCTTAAGACACGTTAGTAAGTGCTCTCACTCTCATCATTTAGAGCACATCGCACATACCTTTATTGCCACATTCCCATAAGTATTATTCAAGGTATATGTTGTGAAATTGTTTCATATTTTGATTCAATATTTTCTCTTGATATTCGAGAAGTCCTCTCGGGTGTGAGAGAAGTCCATTCCCAGTTTGTGGGAAGTGGAGGAAAGGTTCATCTCGGTTGTGAGAGTAGTCCATTCCTAATTTGTGGGCAGTGGAAGAAAGTTTTATTGGTTTGCACTTGTCAAGTTTTGCAAATGGGTAGGAATTTGTCGAGCGAACCGCACTCCTTCGTATACGTCAGGAGTCCATTGATGAAAAGGGGCTGGGGAAAACATTCGTGAAAACACTAGTCACTAGCGGGTTACGAGTGGGTTGCTGGAGTAGGATTTAAGGGAGTCGGGGAGACTCGGTGAATACGAACCAGTGTATCTCTCTTGTTTGCATTTGGATTCTTGTGTTATTGCTTTCTTCCTCTATTCCACACTAAGGTTGCATAAGGGTAATTTAATTTGGCATAATTTCCTTATTAAGTTTTATAAAGCACTATTCACCCCCTAGTGTTTTTCTCTATAGTTTTAGATCCTACAATCGTGAGCGACAAAGTCAGGTTCCTCATTGTGTTCATCTTCCACAGTCATGTTATGTAGTACCACACAAGCAGTTATGATATCATGTAGCACCAGTTTATACCAAAATGTGATGGTCCCTTGATGATAGCAAATTGTGCCTGAAGTACTCCGAAAGCTCACTCCACATCTTTTCGATATCTTTCTTGCATAACAACAAAGTGCTGCTTCTTTAGACCCTATGGTTGATATATTGTTTGTACAAGGGTAGACCATTTGGGGTATATCCCATCGACCAAATAATAACCAGTTTCTTAATTTTTCCTAAGATATTATAATTAGAGGGAGGAGCTTTAACTTGTGCTAGTTGGTCAAATAAATTTAACGATTGCAATACATTAATATTATTGTTAGAACTAGATAATCCAAAATAAGCATGTCATATCCATAAGTCATATGAGACTACGGCCTCAAGAATAATCGTCGGTCCTCCCTGACGTCTCGAGTACTGTCCCGCTGACGTCCCCCGCTTGTGTGTGCTAGATGTGTGCAATAATACGATCGGGGACGTGAGATTTAAATATTTGTAACCGCAAGCGCACGGTGTTGTAGTGTGGCTTGGGGGGTCGAACTCAGGGAGGCGTTGATGTGCTTGTGTCAAAGAGGATCAAATTCACCCCATGGGCAAGCTAGCCCAGATCGAATGATGGGTTGTCACTGTAAATAGAATGCAAGGTATAGACAATATAAAGGAAAACCCCGGGACTTTGGTTTCCACCCTATCGAGCGACTCTCGCCGATACGGCCTACGGGTAGGATAACGATCGGAATTAGGGTCTAATGGTGAGACGTTGCCTCTAAGAGTGGTACCAGCGTCCCATGGGCCCGATATTCTGGTCGGTGCCCATGATGATACGCCGGACTTCCCGGGTTCGATCAGTGAGCACTCCCGTGTCCATTAACACTGATCGACTCCGGGAGCACTAAGCTCGCAACGATAACTCCCAACGTCTCATCCTGCCACTCCCGCGCGCTAGGATTCGACGTCTACGCTAAGGGCGTGAGCTAAGGCTAGGGAGTCAACCACCAAGTTTATCCCCCCTTGGCCCAACGGTCAAAGGCGGTCTTTTTCCTGCCGATGACAATAAAACACCCCGCGTAACCGTTAGATTCATAATCCTTATCGATTTCCTAGCCCTATGGACGCATCGGGAAGAGCACACGAAGGGGTTTCCGCCAAAATCCCAGATTTGGGAACTACTCACACATATTTAGTAAAAAGCGATCTAAACAGAAATCGACCGTAAAAATCATGATCAGACAATAGAACTGCAATGGTAGAAAAGCAATTAAGATAATACTAAAGTTTGACAAAGATCTGAAAACTTACAAAAACTGGGAAATTACTGCCGTCACAAAATGAAGAAAACGGTAAAAAATAACCAACTTTCGTTTCTGGAAAACCTAGGGTTCTATATATAGGAAAAGATATCACCCGATCGGTTGACAAGTCAACCGATCGGGTGACCTGCTTCAAACTTTGGCAGTGAGATGCGGAACTTCACCCGGTCAGGATGAACCGGTCGGTTGACATATGAATGTGACCGGTTGGATCTTGGTGCCGACCGGGTGAGGAGACCGGTTGGATCTTCGTGTCTTGGCTTTTGAAATTCAGCTACATGTGAACCGATCGGGTGAAGGTCACCCGATCGGTTGGCAATCAGCTTCGAATTCCAGAGAGTTTGGGCTTTTGACCCGGTCACTGAACCGACCGGGTGACTTCTTGTGAGCTCCAAGCTGCGTCCGGGTGGTGCACGCGTGCATCACCCGATCGGTTGAAGATGACCAACCGACCGGGTGAGGCGCTGAAAGATGATATCATCGTCGTTTGACCCCCTGGATCACGCGTGACTCCTCCCGTTGCTCCGGGGACTTGCGATATCGTCGTTTTATGTCCCTTATGCCAGTGAACTCCTGCAAAATACGAAAAACACGGAAAAGTGAAAGAAAACAAGAGAACACGAGAAAACGAATATAAGACGGCGGTAAAATACGGAAAACACGGAAGAAAATGTGCGCAAATATATGAAATATAAACGCACGTCAAAATCCCCCAAGCTGAACTCTTCCTCGTCCTCGAGGAAGACGAGTGAGAGTAAGAGCTCGGAGAGAGAAAATAAAGAGAAAGAGAGAAAAAGAAAACTCTATATTGTAGGGATCGTCTAACCCTTGCAATACTAACAACACACACTAGAGGGGGAGTAAATAGTGTAATGGCAATAAAATTTTCCAAATAAAATTTAACTTGCAAATGCGGAATTATAAGTGCAAGAGGAATTAAATGGCACAATCAATCCAAACGGAAACACAAAGTTTTACCCTGGTTCCCCAAACTTGGGTACATCCAGCCACACCAATATTCACTATAATCCCACAAAGGGATACACTCCCACAAAGAGAGAGACCTCACCAAGAGGATTTTGCCCTACACAAGGACCCAACCAACCCTACACAAGGGTCAAGACTCCCACCAAGAGAACCACTAACTCCCACTCAGAGAATTAGGGTTAGCCCTACACTAGGACACAAAACTCCCACAAAGAGAGTTACTCCCACAAAGAGAGTATCCTAAGTCCCACAAAGAGACAATCTCCCACAAAGAGAGAAAGTCCCACAAAGAAAGAAAGTCCTAATCCCACAAAGAGAAATAGGAAAACAATTTACACCCTGTAAAGTAAATACTCTTACCTATGCCTTGAGATGCTTACTCATGGATGAATGCAAGGCATGGAAGAGGATCTCCAAATGCAAGGCATGGAAGAGGATCTCCAAGTGTTGGAATATGCTTGAGAGCACTTTGATGATTTACCTTGAGCTGGACTTCAATGCATGAAGAAAGATGAATGCTCAATAGAGGGAAATGAGGGAGCTTGAGAGTGGCTTATTGATCTCTTGAGATTTTCTATAGAATCAAGAGTTTATCAAATGTTGTCAAGAGTTCTCAAGAATGGCAGCACACTCATATATATATAGGAATCCTATATTAAGCCCAAAACCCCAAAGAAACAGCCAGAAAATCAAATCTGCAATGGCTAGAAACTGGGTGAAAACGACAGGAACAGTCGATTGATGATCATAAGATAGTCGACTGATCAACGGCTAGAAAATATCCAACGGCTATAATCTGAGCCAGGACAGTCGACTGACGAAGTCAATACAATCGACTGACAAACAAGACAGGCGCCTATTAATCCTTCAGCAGACAACTGCTGCAGGGGATGGATCGAAACAGAGAGCTGCACTCTTTCTCCAATTCTTCGCACAGGCGACTGGTGTTAATACTACAGTCGACTGTCGAATAGTCAGGCGACTGTATATTCTTCATCAGTCGACTACTGTAAAGTATGGAGAGAAGACAGAGAGATGCAGAGATTGCACTTATGCTAGACAGGTGACTGTTGGCCAAATCTCAGGCGACTGTAAATATACAGGCGACTGGGAACTAATTGACAGACGACTGTGCGTAAAGCTCAAGTGAGTCAATAGATATGTTGACTTGAGCAGTGCATATCAGGCGACTGTAGAAGGATCTACAGGCGACTGGAAATCACTCAGTCGACTGTGTTTCCCTCAATAGGCGACTGACAGAAAGAATGAACCTATTGGGTTGGATTCTATGATAATCCTAAGGTTCACTAAGATGGTTAAATGCATGTGCATGAAAGAGTAAACCATCTAACAAGCCATTACATCAACCCTAGACTCAAAAGAGAGAGAAAGCAATAAAGTAAATTACATGAATTACATTGCTTTCAAAAGAGTCTAAGTCTACAATCTTCATGCCTTGATTGCTCTCCATCATCTCCAAGCTTTGGCACTCCTTGAGTCCAAACATTGGCCCTTCTTCACATGATGTCCATCCTTACACCAAGTGATTAGTCTCCAAGAAAGATATCCTTGAAATAAACTGAGAGACTAAAACATAAGATTCATTAACAACAACATAATGTTGTGATCATCATCAAAATAAGATTGGTATGAAACACCAATACTCAACATATATCCTAGATCACCCGTCAGGGCCAACAAAATCAAAAACGACACACCAAGCAAGCAAACGCCAAATCACATCACTAAACCAAGGAATACGAGTCCAGACAAGTGATGTGGGCCCACGCGATGAAGCGTGAGTGAGTGTGGTCGTGCGCTAGCAGTCTGTGTCACTATCTACGATGTGCGATAAAGCTCGATATACACAAATCCAGGAAATGACCCAAATATCGATTCGAATTGAATAAAGCGGTGAATATATAGTTCAAGCATGCATGAGAATAGAGAGAGAATCGAAACATATCATGCGTCGGGGACTCCACAACTAGGGTTAAGGAAATCACTCCACTATAGCCTAGATAATAGCTAAAAAGTTCCTAAGCCAAGTGTTTTCGAAACCGATGGGGGTTGAGATGATGTGGAGTAGAACACTCGGTGCAAATTCTCGCCTTCCCTTTATTCTCGGCAAGTAGGAAAATATTCACACTGGAATTTTTCTGGGTTTTGGGCATTTGTATTTTTTTTTTGGCTTTTTGGCTATACAAAATTTTTCTTTTCTTTTCTTTTTGGGTTTTTCTTTTCTTTTCTCTTTTTTTGGATTTTTGGGGTTTTGGCTATACACATGTGCACTCTCCCAAGTGGGAGAACGGTGCACGACGAGGGGATTTGCATCAAGTAAAACAAAAAAGAAATCGGAATCTAAACACTTGGGCAAAGGAAACTATTCTCGCTAATTAGAGCATGGGCTAAATGGGTTATCCTAGTCCTTAATTGTGGAATCCTGACACATGCGAAATGAAGCATACGATACATATAATCATGCATACAGAATACAGACAAGAGAAACAAATACCGCATTATTCATATCGAAGCGTGATAATCTAGGGGTCATTCCTGGACAGGTATATAAAGTAAAATCACAAAGTAGAAGCACACCAAACAGCTAGGCACGACACACGACTCACAAAAAGCTAAGTGGACCCACGATGCGTGAAATGCAGGGGGACTCGATATCCTAGGGCTAGTGAGTGTAATTATCGATGCCATGCTAGGTGTGTGTGATTTTGTGGCAATTCATCATAGGGTTCATCTCTAGGAGAAAGAGATAATAAAGAAGAAAAGAAAAAAGAAAAAGAAAAAGATGGAGGAAAACGACTCAAATACGAAAAAGAAAGACTCAAATAACGCACAAAGTGCAACTCCCCCAAGCTGAAGCTTGCATTGCCCTCAATTCAATAAGAGTGAGTACGAGAGGGCAATGAAAATGGGGGGGAATACGCACTGACACAAAAAGAAATGAAAAACATGGAAAACACAGATACAAAACTGAAAATAAAGAAATATCAAAATCAAACCACACGACATAGAAATAGAAAAATAAAGAAAGAAAGAAAGATGACACGACACAAAAAATAAAACAAGAACACACACAAGGAAAACAAAACATGACAACACAGCAAAATAGACTTCCCCCAAGCTAGACATGACAATGCTAGCAATGAGATATGATCATGAAAGTGCAGAGATATGCAAGGGGCATGTCAAAAAAACAAAGTGAAATCAAAAATCAGGAGAAGGCGAGTCCTCGCCCTCCTCGGAAGAGAGTGTGGCTGGGTAGTCGGGGGATGCGGGGGGGGTGTGCGGAGAAGTGGGGACAGAGGTGGGGGAATAGGTGCAGTGGTGGTGTGAACGATGGGTAGAGTGTCGGTGGAGGTGGGTGGTGGTGGAAGTACGGCGATCAAGGCGGTGGTAGAAGGGGTAGAAATGGGGAGAGAAGACGTGATGGTGACGGTAGTGGGTGGCGGTGGGAGAGATTTGGAGCGCACCGGCAATTTCTTGTGGCTCACATATGAAGTGACGGTGGAGGAGGTAGACGGTGGTGTGGGTATGATAGAAGTGGTCATGAGAGTGGAGGTGGATACGGGGATGGGAATAGATATGGGAGGGGGAGATGATCGCTTAGGTGGGGGTGGAGGAGGTGGGGATGGGTGGGATGGTGGAGGAGAAGAATGTGACGGGGGAGGTGATGGAGGTGGGGATGTGTATGAGGTTGGAGGAGAAGATCGTCGAGGTGGTGAAGGTGGTGGTGTGGGTGGTGGTGGTCCGTGGAGGTGAGTGAGAAGGCGAAGGATGGTGACCACGTTCCTCTCAAGTGCGAGGAAGCGTGGGTGAGTGAGAAAGGAGGATGGTGATGGGTCCGAGGGGACAGAGGACATGGCAAGATCACAGAGGGATGCGACCTCCCTCTCGAGAGCAAGACGGGTAGAGACCTGGCAGCGACCAAAGGAAGTGGACTGCTGTGAGGCGAAAGTGGTGCCGGCAAGTGATGTGGAAGTAGTGCCGGCGGCAGTGGTCATGCCGGCACTGGACACAAGGCCAGAGATGGCCGCAAAAAGATGCTCAGAAGTGATGGGGCCAGGAGCAGAAACAGGGTGACTCGGGCTAGCCCTAATATCTCCCCGGGACGCAGGAATATCCTGCTCGCCTAAGTGAGCGGCAGGGGAAGGTGGTCTGCGTGCGTCCGGGGGAAAGAAAGGAATGCGCAACCCCGCTAGAAACTCGGGATCGGGCGGAAAAGTCCAATCCGCCACGATAGCAACAGTCATGCGAGCGGGGCTGGGGAGAATGGTGTAGGGGCGAGGGGGTGGCCGTAATTGAATTCGAAGCGACCATCGGGGCGGGGCTTAATCATCTGAATGTGCTGCAGGACGTCAAGATCTAGACGTGAGGGTCCTGCGGCGACGGGAAGATCACGGGGGATAAGGATATTAAACTGGGGGCTAGAAGAAATAATAGTGATAATGTCCCCACAACAGATCTTGCCCTTCCCGGCCCTGCTAATCTCGAGAAGCTTGTAAACAAGCCAATCGCCGGCATGGACAGGGACAGTCGGGGCCCTAAAGCTAACTCCATCATCACCACGAACAAAGGGGAAAGTCATGGCCCAGAGAATAAAAAGATCAGGGATAGTCACGGTGCCTGACTCGTCCCTGGGGAAAAATGCAGATGATATGATCCTATGAGCCAGACGAAATATGGGATGGATGATGGAGGAGGCCTTGGCCTTACCCAGGGGATAGCGAGGGAGTATGGTGAGGAGGAAACAAAAGTTATCGGCGTCAAATTCCGGGGGGTATCCATAGTGTCAGATAGCGTCGTCCCCAAGGATAGGGAAACCAAATATATCATTGATGGTATTCAGGTTGGTGCGGATAGTTTTGTTACGCACCCAGAAGATGACGGTCGACCCCGACTCACAAACAAGTGTAGAAAGAAACTCTAGAGTGAGTGACGGGTAGGATACCGCGGAGGCATTCAGGAAGGCCAACCAACCTAAGTTAGCAAAAAGAGTCTCGACCTCGGTGAAGACACCGAGATCGACGAGTGATTGGGTGTGTGCAAACTTGGTCGAAAGATGCCCCCGAGCATCAAGTCTATGGTAGAAGTCCTTGTGCTCATGGTTCCTAAATAGGTACCCATGCGGGCCCAACATGGGGTCACAGGGGGGATAACAGGTGGGGGAGGGGCTAGTGTCACTTCACGTGCGCGGGGAGGAGGACGTGTTTGTTTACGTCTCTTTCGAGACGGTTCCTCCTCCCGCAAGATACCCTTCCCCTTATCTCTATCACGTGCCATGTGTGCGTGTGAGTGATGCAAATGAGTGTAAAATACTATCAAAGTGCACTCACACGAACAATCAAGCAAGTTAAATATCTAGGGTAAAAATTGAAATTCGAGAAGTGGAGCGAAGTTACCCAGCAGAGATTCGAGTTCTTCGCTTGTAGTTGACCCAATGCCCTGCAATGGGAGAAGTGTGGAGCCGCGTCACTCTTCTTCAGCAAAAAATTCGAAAGTGGGGGTGGATATTGTGGATTAGGGCTAGAAAAATGCGAAATAGGAGAGGGAGAGAGAGAAATAGATGGAGAGATGCAATGGGGAGGTGGAGAGAGAGGCTAATGGAGGAGTGGAGGAAGTGGGAGGGGAGTTTTCGGCTGTTGGGAGAGGTTGGAAGGCGAAACGACGGCGAAGAAAGCGATCGGGCGAGGGGCTGTGAACGGGTGGGTCGGGGGATATTTATAGGGTTTAAGTCGAACCGATCGGGTGAGAAGTCATCCGATCGGTTGACTTTAGGTCGAAATTTTAAGCTGAAAAAACGCTACAGGCGAACCGGTCGGGTGATAACTCACCCGATCGGTTGGCCGCTCCACATATTTTCCCGAAAGTTTAGGGTTTCTCACCCGGTCCCTCAACCGGTCTTGCTTCTTGTCACCCGATCGGTTGATGAATTCTGAAATTTTCCCGAGAGTTTACCCCAGGTCACCCGGTCTGCCAACCGATCTCTTCTTTTCTCACCCGGTCGGTTCATTTAGTGGCAGACACGGCCATTAGTTGATACATCCCAACCGATCGGTTGAGTTATCAACCAATCGGTTGGGGCCTTGTTTTCTGCAAAAACCCACAAATCGCCTAAGTTCCATAACGGAAGTTCTTGCGGCTGGATTTATTTATAAAAAAAGATAAAATAAAGTTAAAAATAATCCTAAAAATTGAAACAAAAGTTTAGAGCATGTGTTGCCTCCCATGAAGAGCTTTTGTTTAACGTCGTTTAGCTCGACGCCCGTTGATGATGTTCATGGTGGGCGATACGGGTGATAACCAAAATCCGGCATCTCTTCAACTCCAGAGCTTGTGGCTTTTGGTGTAGTCGGCGGCTGTAAGAAGATTCGCTCAACTACCCTCCCTTTGTCGACAGGATCCGGGGGCTTCTCCCTCAAATTGGCGTCTACAGCCATCTTTTTCAGGATCCGGACCTCATCACCGGTGAGGTCCATGGGTTCTTTCCCTTTTCTCCTCGTAGGAGGAGCCTTAGGGAATCTGGGAGGGGTCACACGTTGCACGACCACCTCATTAGCAACTTCATTCTTTGGGGAGCCAACTTGCTCTCCAAGGTCCCCAAGCTATCGGGGGGATTCCTCGAGAGTACTTCCCAGGCACTTGTTTCAACAGCTCTATCTTCTTCGTTCTCCAGCATACTGATACTAGGATCGTCCGGGGGATTTGGGTGCTTCATCGATAACCCCAAGTCAAATTCGACTCTTTCTTGGCCCACATTGAGGGAAAGCTTCCCATTCTTCACGTCTATCAAAACTTCGGCGGTTGCCATAAAGGGCCGTCCAAGGATAATAGGGGTATGCTTGTCTTCCGGCATGTCCATCACCACAAAATCAACCGGTACGTGTAATCCTCTCACATCGACGGGGAGGTCGTCCAATACTCCCACCGGGTACTTGACCGAACGGTCAGCAAGTTGTAATGTCATGCCGGTGGGCTCTAAGTCTCACATCCATATTCTCTTGTACAACGATAGGGGCATTAAGCTGACAATCGCTCCTAGATCGACGAGCGCCCTCTGGATTTGCACTTCCCCAATAGAGTAAGGGATGGAGAAACTTCCTGGGTCTTTGAGCTTGGGTGGATTTGCGCGCTGAATGAGTGCGCTGCACTCCGCCATTAACACGACCTTCTCTTTTCTAGATCCCCGTGTCACCAAGTCTTTCAGAAATTTGGCATATGAGGGAATCGTCTCGATGGCCTCGAGGAAGGGGATTTGTAAGCTCAGATCTTTTACTATGGCAAAGAATTTGCCATACTTCTCATCAATTTTGGCTTGGGCAAGCCGTTGTGGGAAAGGCACAATGGGCTTGAATACTCTTAGGTTCCCTTCCTCATCCTTCTTCTTCTCCTCTCTATGAACTCCCTCCGGAGTAGTTGGCTTGGGCGACGAAGCACCGTCGTCATTTAATTTCTCAATTGGTCGTTCCACGACCAACGGTGCTTCCGGTCCTTTGGGGGGCATTCTCATGGGTATTTGAGTTCCGCTCCTCAAGACGATGGCGGACACGTTCTCATGCTCATGCGTGAGCGCCAAGGTCCGATTTACCCCCTCGGGTTCACCTCAGGCTGTGGCGGTAAAAGACTCTGCGGTCTCTGAAGGTTCGCCACTTGCAACCCCAGCTGGGTCACCTGATCAGTGAGGACTCTTTGTCCCATCTCCAGCTTCAGATTTATCTTCTCCTGGTTGGCGATGTATTGAGTCAAGAGGGACTCAACCGGAGAAATGGCCCTCTGCTGGCCGTATTGCTGCTGGGTGGGCTGCTGATTCCTAGGAGCATACTGTTGATACTGTTGTGGAGGTTGTTGCTGTTGAAACTGCTGCTGCTGAAACTGCTGCTGAGACCTAGCCGGTTGATATATCTGCTGTTGTTGCTGAGCCGGCTGTTGATAAGGCGATCGGTAGCTAAGGTTGGGATGATTCCGGTTGTTGGGAGAGTAGGCCGGGTTGGAGTTGGTTCATGGTGGAAAAGGCGCATTCCCCGTAGGATTATAAAATAATGCGCTCGCCTGATCCAACGGTGGTGAGATGTCACCACCGTCGAATTCTCCAAAAACTTCGGACTCCACCGCATCAATCTGTTGTGCACCGGTGCCATTGGCGCCTACCATCGATGCGGAGATCTGGGTCGACAGCAAGTCAAACTTACTTGACAATTTATCGACGTCCTCGACCCTATGGATGCCCCCAGATCTAGGTGTGGCTCTCTTATCACACCACCGCTCATTGTTAGATGCCATACTTTCCAGAATATGTCCGGCATCTTCTTCGCTTCTCGACATAAAGGACCCTCCAGCCGCGACGTCCATGGAAGATTTCAAATCGTCCCTCAACCCATTATAGAACAGATTTATGATCTGCCACTTGGGGAGCTCATGGTGGGGACATCTTCTCTGCATCTCCTTGTATCTCGTCCAAGCTTCATGCAAAGACTCGTGGCTGGCCTGGGAGAAGGAGGAGATCTCACTCCTCAGCTTCATGGTCTTCCTCGGGGGAAAGAACTTCGTCAGGAAAGCATTTGAGAGCTTCTCCCAGGTGTTGAATGTATTCGGGTCCTTCCCCCTAAACCACAGCTTGGCCTTATCTCGCAGAGAGAAGGAGAATAGCTTCAGTCGGATCGCCTCAGTTGTGACACCGTTTATCCGGAAGGTGTCACATTTCTCCAAGAAAGAGTCTAAATAATCAATCAGGCTCTCCATGGGTGCACCCGAGAATTGATCCTGCTGGATCCACGTCACCAAAGATGGCTTAAGCTCGAAGCTTTGGGCCGTAATAGCTGGAGGGCGGATGGCGTAGGTGGACTCGATGGAAGGCATCGAGTACTCCAACAGGGACTTGTGAGGCGGGGTGTTCTCCCCCATGGCTTCAGGATCCTCTCGTCTTCGCTTCTCGGCGGCCAAACGCCTTAAGGTGGCGTTTATCTCTGGATCAACGGGGATCAAGTCGTCGAGACTTCTTGAACTCCTGCGCATGAAAAACAACAAACACCCGTGAAGCGAAAAGTGGGAAAGAAACAGATAAGATAAGAAATAAAAATAAAAATAAAAATAAGAAAATAAAAGGGAAAAAGAAGAATGCGAAAATTATCGCGAGGTAGCGATGAGAGCTAGACACTAGGGTTCATGAAATCCTAAAATAACAAGCACGTTGCCTCCCCGACAACGGTGCCATAAAGCTTGACGCCCCCCACTTGTGCGTGCTAGATGTGTGCAAATAATACGATCGGGGGCGTGAGATTTAAATATTTGTAACCGCAAGCACACGGTGTTGTAGTGTGGCTTGGGGGTCGAACTCAGGGAGGCGTGGATGTGCTTGTGTCAAAGAGGATCAAATTCATCCCATGGGCGAGCTAGCCCGGATCGAATGATGGGTTGTCACTGTATATAGAATGCAAGGTATAGACAATATAAAGGAAAAACCTGGGACTTTGGTTTCCACCCTATCGAGCGACTCTCGCCGATACGGCCTACGGGTAGGATAACGATCGGAATTAGGGTCTAATGGTGAGACGTTGCCTCTAAGAGTGGTACAAGTGTCCCATGGGCCCGATATTCCGGTCGGTGCCCAGGATGATACGCCGGACTTCCCGGGTTCGATCAGTGGGCACTCCCGTGTCCATTAACACTGATCGACTCCGGGAGCACTAAGCTCACAACGATAATGATCGCTCCGGAATGTAACCCAAAGAACGGTTGTAGTTTTACCGCAAGCGCACGGTATAGCGGCGAGCGGGATATCGAACACAGGGAGGACGAATGACCGTGCTTGTTCCAATCAACCTGGCTATTTAAGAAGAGAGAAATTTGCCTTGGACGATCCTGTCACAATCGTCAGACAAAGTACGGAAATATCAAATCAAATAAAGAACGTCTAGGGAATGGGGAATTCCCGCTACTCACCGTATTTCGTAAATGTGGTTCATCTGTATCAAAATTGCTAGAAGAAGATTTTGGATGAACTAGTTGCAACTGAATGTAGAACCAAGCTCATGCTCTCGCGATGTTGTCGGTCTATAGCTATCCTAGGTTTGGGTCCAATCTCTTGCAAACCCTAGCCTAGGAAAGCTAGCATTAGGATCAACATCATCGTTCAATCGCGCACCGAGCCCACTCTCGTGCAAACTCGGGCCACGACCTAGGTTGGGATAGTTCCTACCCGTCCAATCTCTTGCAAACGGGTATCGGCACGGAATTGCAACCGGGAACCCTAGTATCGGTCCAATCTCTTGCAAACCGATACTACAGAAATTCGATTCCAACCCAATTCGGATTTCTAGGGTTTCCTATCGAATTGGGATCCAATCTCTTGCAAATCCCAATCTGTATGAACTCCTAGCTATCCGTAGTAAATCGATCCCAATCTAATCCCTAAATAACAATTCTAGCAAAATTTCTACTAATTCATCACAAATATGAAATTGGGCTTGTAGGGTTCATCCCCACGTCCCAAGACGTGGAGACTACTCACAATTCATAGCACAAACACAAAAATAATCAATGAAATAAGCAAGAGAATTCATCACAATATTGAGATATGCAATAAAAATAGAATTTTTAGAGAATAGAGACACAAACCAATGGAGTTCTTCAAATAATCCAACAAAAATCAACCTTTGTCTCCTCTCCAATCACAAGAATAAAGCTAAAAATTTAATCTAAAAAAAGCTGCAAAAATCTAAGAGAAAGCTCCCTAAAACTAGGGTAAAAACAGGGGTTAAATACCCCCCAAAATCATCCAAAAACTGTGACCAAAATACCCCTGCGCAGCCTGAAATCCACAATTTTCGCTACAGGCAGCGCGTCGCACTCGGCCGAGTGACAAAAGTCGCTCGGCCGAGTGAGAAACCCTGTAAATTTCCAGTAAGTCGGGGCCTTCAGGGGTCTTCACTTCGGGAGTCGCTCGGCCGAGTGAGTTGTCGTCACTCGGCCGATGGCTTCTTGGTACTCGGGCGGTCGGGATTATCCACTCGGCCGAGTGGGTCTTCTGACGCTCAGGCAGCCGGAAAACAGTAAGTTAGCGATTTTTGAATAGCTTCGTTTGGGCGCCACTCGGGCGGACGGGATCTCGTCACTCGGTCGATGTGGTCTCCGTCGCTCGGCCGAGTGCACGTATGAAACGTATCCGATCAGGTCGGCCGAGCGGTGTCTCGCTGGTCGGCCGAGTGACTCCTTCACTCGGCCGGGTGGGACACCAAAAATGCCCAAACAGCTTGTTTTGGCCTCCTCGTCGCTCCTACGACGTCCTTTCTTCTTCCGCTCCTCTCCAACAGCAAAATACCCCTTGGGGAGGTCGTCGGTGACCCTCTGGAGTAAGCGCATCTCGAGATCACTCCAAATCGCTCCAAATCACCTGAAATGCGACAAAAACAACAAATCGTGAAAAGCATCGCAATATCGTCGATATATCGTGAAAAACATGATTTGGGCGATCTAAATGGCATGCAAACATGCGGGAAAAAAGTGTAAAATAAGGAGTGATCAAAATCCCCCAAGCTTACCTCTTACTCGTCCTCGAGGAAGATAAGTAAAAGGCGAACCCGGTGGATTCGGAAAACGAAAACGGCGAAAAATGAAAAATGAAAAACGGAGAAGAATGAGAAGCGAAATAAAAACAAAGAAGAAAGAAAGAAGCGAAGAGGGAAGCTGCTAGATCATTTTCTCAGGACGTGGGTTCCGCTTATTCATATAGCATGCACTGAATGAAAAACACATGTCAAAGAATTTTATTTCGATATCATAGTATAATAGTGCAAATAGAAATAGAAAACCCACGAACAACGATATAATCATGAAAAACGGAATAATTCTAGAATTAACATCGTCTGAATCATTTAAAGCGGTATACAAATCGCAGATCACACACTTTTCAATTGAATGCTTTCTATGAGGAGTATAAGAGTATCACACAATAGAATAGAGAGAATAGAAAAGTGTGGATTTCATGATATGAGTGCTAGGCTTAGATTTCTGGACTTAGTAAAGCTAAAAATAATCTCACCTAGTATAGAATATTACTTAGCCTAGGTTGTCGTGCAACGTCAAGTAGTCACTCTCTCACACATCAATGGATTCCCTCCCCCAAGCTTATCTATAAGCATGGTGGCATAAAAAATATTCACATCCCCATTTTTATAAAGCTCCAAAAGAAATAAAAATGAACACGAAAAGAGAGAAGAAAGAAAGAAAGTGAGATGAGATCTTTTATTGAGGATTTTTTTCCTCTTTTCTTTTTTTTTTCTTTTTTTTCTTTTTCTCTTTTTTTTTGACATATATACACAACGATCCCAACTCAAAGAGAGATAATGATATACAAGAATTTTTTTCTCCCTTTTTTTTTGAATTCGGGAAGTTTGGAGCTAGGAGTTAATAGCGGGGGAAATGCCATATAATAGAATCGCCAAGGGGAGATTCACCAATGATTTTAAAAGTAGAGAAATGATGTTCAAGATTTGTGGAGAAAGAAATAAATATATCTCTCGGTTCACTCTATAAGACATGCACGACAACTTCAGCAGGGTAATCTAATCTACTCAGTTTCGATCACAAAAAAGCTAACTAATCCAGATTTATCATAGCTAACATCATTCAATCATCCTGAAGTGAAATGTACAATTCATGCATATAGAAGTGATGTAGGAAAAGAAATCGGTACTCCAGATATAAGCATTCAATGCGTGAATCTTGATGTGTTTTCTGATATAGCATACATATAAATATTTAGGCTCAGCTAATAATAAAATTTCATCCATTTTCATGTGGAAAAAGTGTGGGTTACTATCTCTAGATGCAAGGCAAGTCATAGCACATGATATCAGAAATAAAGTCTAGGACATGACAAATACAGCATGCAAATAGAAGAAGCTAACTCCACGTTATCATCATCATAGAAAAGTCATCTCTTGCATGAGATGAAAAAGAAAATAAAGGTAAAGGGAAAATAGAACTATTTACAATGCGGCACACATGAAAATAAGAAAAACGTGATGCATGGTAAAATAAAAGAAAATTTGATGAAAATAAGTGCAAAAGTGGAAAATGGTGTGAAAAACTAAAAATAAAGGTGGCAAATCGAAAAAGAACGTGAGAACTCACTCCCCCAAGCTAAATGGCACAGTGTCCTCAATGTGCAAAGTGTGGCACACCGAGAGACAAGTAATGTGAGGGGTAAGTGAGGATGCATGCATGAGGGAAAAAAGAAAATAAAAAATAAAGAAATGAAAAATATGATGCGGACATGATGCATGCAAAGATAGGAGTGATACAGATGTATATGTGTGGCACCAAAAACTCTCCCTCTCTCCCAAAAAAAAGATATATAAAGATACGATCAGAATGAGAATCCCAAAATAAGTGAGGGGAGGGGGGTGGACAAAAATGCATCAGGACCCAGCAGAAACGGGCAGCACAACAGCAAAACTAATCGATGGCATCAAGGGTGCCTAAGAAGGTGGTGATGTGCCGTCTCCGTCCTGAGGCGGAGGTCGTGGTGGTGGTGCAGGCTGCTGAGCAGGTGTGGGTGTGGAAGTGGTAGCAGGCTGAGTGTGTGTGGAAGTGGAGGTGGGAACCTGCTGGGTGGGCGGGGGTACGCGTGGGAGTCGCTCCAGGACCTGGGTAAGACAGTAGTGAATGTGTGGAAGCAGGTCGAAGCGGTGAGCCATATCGGTGACGGTGGCGGACAGGGTCCTAAGGTCGCCTCTGAGGCCACTCACCGCCCCCTCTAGAGCACGAATGCTCTGAAGCACAGTGTCAGGGGGAGGTGGTGCAGAGGGACGCACCGGTCGGGGCTGTGCAGGTCGGGGCTGGCGTACTCTGGTGGCGTAGGTGACGGGCTCAGCAGGAAAGGGAACAAAAGGTGCTGCACTCGCAGGTGGGGGCCTGGCCTCAGTGCGAGGCTGGGCAGGACGGTGAGAAGTGGAGGCAGCAGCAACGAAAGAAGAATACAAAAGTGGCGGCGAGGCGGCCAGAGAGGTCGGTGGCACAGAAGTGTGGACAGACGCCACGACACTCTCGGAAAATACAGCAGCAGTGGAGACAGAGGCGGAGACAGAGGTCTCAACGGTGGTGGCAAAAGAGGGCTCCCCGCACTCAACTATGGTCGGCGGGCGCTCGGGTGGGGCAGAGGAAACGAGCTCAGCAGACAGAGGGCCAGTGGTGGTGGTGACAGCCTCGGAAGCAGTGGAAGTGGGCTCAGCTAAGGTACTCCTGACACCGACAGAGGTGTGGACAGAGGTGTCAGGAGCAGCGGAAACATCGGGGATAGGCTGAGGGGCCACTGGGTCAACAGGGGCAGCAGGCTCGGCAGGTGCAACAGGGTCTGCGGGGGCAGCGTGGGCAGCGTGGGCCTGCTCGGCCTCCTCGGCCTCGAGCACGTATGCGGCAGGGATGAGAACATCCATCGTAGGGAGCCAGTCCACATGGGCCGGTGCAATCTGAGTCCGAGCTGGGCTCGGAAGAATCATGTAATCGGCACCGTAAGGGCCGTGCAGCCAGACCCAGTGTCGCTCACCGTGCGGACGAAGCATCTTCATCCGGGCCATAACATCAATTGACAGAGAAGTGGGGCCCGGTGCTAGTCGCAGGTCGTCAGGGAAGTCCTCGCCGGTCATAAGGGCAAGCAAGGTGATCAGGCCGCCGCAGCATATCGGTGCGCGAGCGCCCACCGATACAATGATGCGGTCCAAAAACCAAGCCGCGACATCAATCACGACGGCGGGGACCAACTCATCGCCATCCCTAGATAGAGCTCTGGGCCGTGTCATCGCGTAGAGCATATAGAGCTCCGGCGTGGACATCGTGCCCGGCTCATATCTGGCCAAAAAGGTCGTCGCCATAAGGCGCTGAGCTATACGGAGGCAGGGATGGACAATGGCCGAGGCCTTGGCCCTACTAGGGTCAAAGGCAGCGTGAAGACCCCTAATCCGGGCCCAGAAGGCACCGGCGTCGAAGGAAGGTGGGGGGATATGGGTGGGGGCATAACCTCGGTCGGCCCCGGGGACATCGGGCCACGAGAAGAAAGCTCTCATCATACCGAGAGTGACCTGGCACTCCCGGTCCATGAACCGAAACGAGCATCCCTCGTCGGTCCGGGCGATCGAACTAAGTACCTCAAGTGTCGGACGGATAAACGTGTCCGCCGACACCAGAAAGAAATCTCGCCAGCCCACGTTGTCGTACAACGTGAGCATCCCCTCTAGTACCCCCAGGCGTCCTAGGTCGGCAAGGTGTGCAAACCTGGAGGGTACGATCGAGCGCTGGGAGATACGCTCGAAAGCGACGCGGTGTGCGTTGTTTCAGAACGTGATCCCCAGCGGCCCGATAAGTGGAGCCGGAGGTGGTGGCTGTGGAGCGGCTGGGAGCGGCTGTGCGGGGTGTAAGGGCTGTGCGGGCTCTGCAGGTGGAGGAGAGTCCTCCAACTCGTGGGAGGGGCCGGCGTCATCCGACCGCTTCCGCTTGGCGGAAGCTCTCCTCGACCTTGGCCGTGTCCGGGGCGGCATATGGGCCCCGAGCGCGCGCCAAAAAGAGTGAAAAGTGCAGCGTGTGCAAAATAAAGGAAAGAGTGTATCATGACACGCCGCGAGTGCAAAGCAATGGAAGCGTGCGAAGACAACGCCTCCGCGAAGCCCGAATCAGTCCCTAGAAGCTCCCCTGGGCTCCCCTAAGCTCCCAGAAACAACCTGCGCATGAAATGGAGATATCAGTGAGTAATATTCAAAACGTATGGAGCATTAGGGGTATAATAGATAGATATAGAAATCGATTTGGGTTTGGGGTTCGTTTAACGCATGGATCCTCGAAAAACACACAAAAGAGGAGAAAAAGGGCTAAATAAGCGATACCGGAGGTGGCCGGAGTGGTGGCCGCCGGCGGCGACTCGGGCGAGGCGCGGCGGGGGCTCGACAGGCGGTGGCTGGCCGAGCGGCGGCGCGGCGACGTCGGTCAGGCGAGTAGGGGGCGAGTTCGGGCGAGGGAGCTGAAGGGTCGGGGCGATTTCCGTTTGCGTCGTTTCGAAAAACGAGCACGACCCCGCCCCTTTTATAGGAAAAGTTACGACTCGGCCGAGTGGCAGGGTCACTCGGCCGAGCGAGATCAATGAAAAATCCCTACCCGCTATCGCTGCGGCCGAGTGGCCTTGCCAGCCTCGGCCAAGTGGAGTAAGTCCATTCGGCCGAGTGGCTCAAGCTACTCGGCAAGACTCGCCCTAGGAGCGTATCAGTTTTACTCGGCCGAGTGAATATATATACTCGGCCGAGTAGCAGTTAAATTGAAATCAGGAAAATAAACAGAGAGTTGGGTATAGCAGACTTCCGTCGTTCGTGAGCGGCTCGGCCGGACGAACTTGTGTACTCGGCCGAGTGACTAGTATACTCGGCCGAGTGAGCCTTGTGTTCTGCTGTTTGTCTTCGTTTGGGCTCTAAACTCCGTCTTTCTTCCTCCAGTCGATTTCATCTTCCTCCTAATCATCGAGCGCCTTCCTGGGGCGCTCCTCGTCGCCTCGTGCATCCTTCTAATGATGGGTACCTCATTCTCCTCTCCTGTCAGGAAAAATATGACCCGTTATCACAAGATTTTTGGGCGAACGACTCAAAACACTAAAAATTTCTAGAACAAAAATAAAAGAAAAGTGAAAATAAAGCAATAACAGTCGGGTTGCCTCCTGACAAGCGCTCGTTTAAGGTCGTGAGCTCGACCCCCTATGATTTTCAATTAATGCGGGATGTTTGGTGCATATGAGATGCACCCATCAAACTTTTCGGGGAGAACGCTTGGGTTCGGAAATTACGGCGGCGTGTTCTCCCTCGGTGGTCTCCTATCTCGAATAGTGGTGAGGGAAGGGTCCCCCAAGCTAGCTTTTGCTCCGGTCAACGGCTTCACCGGTGACGCCGATTTCCATATCGGCGGAGCTTTCTTCTGAGACTTCAATTTCGAGAGCTTACAGAGCTCTCGAATCCTTGCGACATCAGCGTCGCCTTCATCACTTTCAGCGGAGAGGTCGGGGGAATCATCTATCTTCTCATCTCGGCCTAAATCCGGGCCTTCCTCGAAATCCTCATCGAAAAGAGCGCCAATCGAGTGGGGGATCGCCTCCTCAATTACCTCATCAAGGAGGTCCATGTAGTCAAGTTCCTCGTGGTAAGGCATGTGTTTCATAGCCTTAGGAATGTGAAGCTCCACCTCGATGTTGCCGACGTTTAAAGTTAGGGTGCCTTCTCGCACGTCGACAATGACTCCGGCGGTGGCGAGGAACGGGCGTCCAAGTATCAATGACGTATCTCCCTCCTCCTTAACGTCCATGATCACGAAGTCACATGGCAAGCATATTCCCCCCGGGACTTGTAGCGGGATGTCTTCGGCGATCCCTACTGGCCTTGTTATCCGTCCATCGGCTAATTGTATCCGCATGTCGGTAGGTTTCAACTTCGTCCCGGTGTTTAGCCTTAGGAACATGGAGAGAGGCATGAGGCTTACACTAGCCCCTAAATCCACCAACGCCTTTTGCAAAAGGACGCCGCCCAAGGTGCAAGGAATCCGAAAACTCCCCGGATCTTTGAATTTGGCCGGCTCCTTTTCTCTCTTGGTGAACCAAGAGCCCTCCTCGGCTAGCATGATCTTTTCCTTCCTTTTCCCCCCGAAATCAAATCCTTTAGAAATTTAGCATATGTGGGGATTTCCACGATGGCTTCGAGGAAGGGAATGTTGAGGCTAACCCCTCTTAGATACTCGAGAAACTTTGCTAGCCTTTTCTCCATTTTCACTCTAGCAAGCCTTTGGGGGAATGGGACCGGTGGCATGAAGCGCCTCTCCTCAATCAATTTCTCCGCTCTAGATTTCTCCTTTTCTTGCGGCTCTTTCTCCTTCTCAACTTCAACTACCGGCTCAATTGGCTCCAAACTTTCCTCCACGGGGCTCCTCGGTAGGAATCATGGCGGGGGTGGTATCCTTCCCGCCTCTAGTAGTAACGGCAACTACGGCATTGATGTGGCCGGTGTTGCCCCGTGGGTTTTGCTCGGGTTGCGCCGGCAATTGTTGAGTGTTCCGATTGAGCAACGCCAATTGCTCCGAGATTTGAGCTACAACGGTTGTAAGGGAGTCTTGTCCCGCCTTCAAGGTAGCATTGACCTTCTTTTGCTCGACCATAAACGCCTCCACTCTAGCTTCGAAGTCGGATTGTTGTTGAGCTTGTGGAGGGTTTTGATTTTGATTTCTCCACCCTTGATTGTATCCGGGCGGCCTATAAGGTGGAACTTGTTGCTTCGGTTGGAAACTTTGTTGTGGAGGCCCCCTCGGCGGATAGTGTTGTTGTTGGGGTGGTGGTGGTGGTCGAGCTTGTTGAGGTGGTGGTTGTGGCGGGTTCAAAGCTCCTTCATTGTTGGCGTAAGAGAATCCGGGATGATTTCTTGTGGCCGGATTGCCCCAATACCCTTGGTTCCCCGTGACATATTGTACTTGCTCCAAGGATCCTTCTCCTTGCTCTCCTCCCACATACATGGCTTGAGATTGGTCTTGCCAATCACACATTTGGTTTGTTGGTGCGGAGGTGGAGGGGGTTCCTTAGGGCTCCGTGATGAACTTCTCCAGTCTCTCCACTACCTTGTGGAGAGAATCAAACTTGCTTGTAAGCTCCGCTACGGCCTTCGCTTCATAGATACTAGTTGGCTTCAAGGAGGACGTAGAGTGTCCTCGCTCATCGCCCCATTGTTGATTGTTTGAGGCCATCTCCTCAATTAGGGCCGTAGCTTCTTCGGGAGTCTTTGATAAGATGGCACCATTCGCCGCGACATCAATAATTTGTTTGGTCCCCGGTTGGAGACCATTGTAGAAGCTATGAACTAGCTCCCAATCTTCAATGCTATGGTGCGGGCATTGATGCTGCAGATCTTTAAAACGCTCCCAAGCCTCATAGAGCGTCTCTTGGGGTCCTTGCTTGAAGGACATGAGAGCGCTCCGAATATTCACCGTCTTGGAGGGCGGATAGAACTTATCAATGAATGCACTCGCCAACTCGTCCCAAGTGGTAAAAACTCCCTCAGCCTGCGTCCTCAACCAATAGAGTGCCTTGTCTTTTAGTGTGAAGGGGAAGAGACACAGTCTGATGGCATCGATGGAGACCCCCGGCATCTGAAATGTGGCGCACTTCGACAAGAATAATTGGATGTGGTAGTGGGGGTTTTCATGGGCATTCCCATGAAATGGATTCTGCTGCATCAGAACCACTAATCCAGTCTTCAGCTCAATGTTCTTGTCAGCCGCCAACTCCGGCATGGCAATGGATGAGGTCGTAGAAGAGGTCTTAGGCCGAAGCCTATCTCGAATAGAAATTATCCTCGCCATTCTTGCCGCTAATTGGTCCGCAGTTTCTGGGTTGGTCATAAACCTCCCTTCTCGATCTTGTCTCCTCTCCGCTCTAATTCTCCGCGCGGTACGTTCGATCTCGGGATCAAATAATATAGCTTCAGGGTCCGCCGTAGATCTCGTGTTCATGCACAGGAGAACAAAGTTTCAAAGAAGTGATTAGCACAATGGAAGGGTTAGGTAAAAAATAAAGAAATAAAATAATAATAAAAAATAGCTAGGGTGGCAAGATCAAACGCAATCGCCTCCCCGGCAACGGTGCCAAAAACTTGATCGCTCCGGAATGTAACCCAAAGAACGGTTGTAGTTTTACCGCAAGCGCACGGTATAGCGGCGAGCGGGATATCGAACACAGGGAGGACGAATGACCGTGCTTGTTCCAATCAACCTGGCTATTTAAGAAGAGAGAAATTTGCCTTGGGCGATCCTGTCACAATCGTCAGACAAAGTACGGAAATATCAAATCAAATAAAAAACGTCTAGGGAATGGGGAATTCCCGCTACTCACCGTATTTCGTAAATGTGGTTCATCGGTATCAAAATTGCTAGAAGAAGATTTTGGATGAACTAGTTGCAACTGAATGTAGAACCAAGCTCACGCTCTCGCGCTGTTGCCTGTCTATAGCTATCCTAGGTTTGGGTCCAATCTCTTGCAAACCCTAGCCTAGGGAAGCTAGCATTAGGATCAACATCATCGTTCAATCGCGCACCGAGCCCACTCTCGTGCAAACTCGGGCCACGACCTAGGTTGGGATAGTTCCTACCCGTCCAATCTCTTGCAAACGGGTATCGGCACGGAATTGCAACCGGGAACCCTAGTATCGATCCAATCTCTTGCAAACCGATACTACGGAAATTCGATTCCAACCCAATTCGGATTTCTAGGGTTTCCTATCGAATTGGGATCCAATCTCTTGCAAATCCCAATCGGTATGAACTCCTAGCTATCCGTAGTAAATCGATCCCAATCTAATCCCTAAATAACAATTCTAGCAAAATTTCTACTAATTCATCACAAATATGAAATTGGGCTTGTAGGGTTCATCCCCACGCCCCAAGACGTGGAGACTACTCACAATTCATAGCACAAACACAAAAATAATCAATGAAATAAGCAAGAGAATTCATCACAATATTGAGATATGCAATAAAAATAGAATTTTTAGAGAATAGAGACACAAACCAATGGAGTTCTTCAAATAATCCAACAAAAATCAACCTTTGTCTCCTCTCCAATCACAAGAATAAAGCTAAAAAGTTAATCTAAAAAAGTTGCAAAAATCTAAGAGAAAGCTCCCTAAAACTAGGGTAAAAACAGGGGTTAAATACCCCCCAAAATCGTCCAAAAACTGTGACCAAAATACCCCTGCGCAGCCTGAAATCCGCAATTTTCGCTACAGGCAGCGCGTCGCACTCGGCCGAGTGACAAAAGTCGCTCGGCCGAGTGAGAAACCCTGTAAATTTCCAGTAAGTCGGGGCCTTCAGGGGTCTTCACTTCGGGAGTCGCTCGGCCGAGTGAGTTGTCGTCACTCGACCGATGGCTTCTTGGTACTCGGGCGGTCGGGATTATCCACTCGGCCGAGTGGGTCTTCTGAAGCTCAGGCAGCCGAAAAACAGTAAGTTGGCGATTTTTGAATAGCTTCGTCTGGGCGCCACTCGGGCGGACGGGATCTCGTCACTCGGTCGATGTGGTCTCCGTCGCTCGGCCGAGTGCACGTATGAAACGTATCCGATCAGGTCGGCCGAGCGGTGTCTCGCTGGTCGGCCGAGTGACTCCTTCACTCGGCCGAGTGGGACACCAAAAATGCCCAAACAGCTTGTTTTGGCCTCCTCGTCGCTCCTGCGACGTCCTTTCTTCTTCCGCTCCTCTCCAACAGCAAAATACCCCTTGGGGAGGTCGTCGGTGACCCTCTGGAGTAAGCGCATCTCGAGATCACTCCAAATCGCTCCAAATCACCTGAAATGCGACAAAAACAACAAATCGTGAAAAGCATCGCAATATCGTCGATATATCGTGAAAAACATGATTTGGGCGATCTAAATGGCATGCAAACATGCGGGAAAAAAGTGTAAAATAAGGAGTGATCAGATAACTCCCAACGTCTCATACTGACACTCCCGCGTGCTAGGATTCGACATCTACGCTAAGGGCGTGAGCTATGGCTAGGGAGTCAACCGCCAAGTTTATTCCCTCTTGGCCCAACGTTCAAAGGCGGTCTTTTTCCCGCCGATGACAATAAAACACCCAGCATAACCGTTAGATTCCTAATCCCTATCGATTTCCTAGCCATATGGACGCATCGGGAAGAGCCCACGAAGGGGTTTCCGCCAAAATCCTAGATTTGGAAACTACTCACACATATTTAGTAAAAAGCGATCTAAACAGAAATCGACCGTAAAAATCATGATCAGACAATAGAAATGCAATGGTAGAATAGCAATTAAGATAATACTAAAGTTTGACGAAGATCTGAAAACTTACAAAAACTGGGAAATTACAGCCGTCACAAAATGAAGAAAACAGTAAAAAATAACCAACTTTCGTTTCTGGAAAACCTAGGGTTCTATATATAGGAAAAGATATCACCCGATCGGTTGACAAGTCAACCGATCTGGTGATCTGCTTCAAACTTTGGCAGTGAGATGCGGAACTTCACCCGGTCAGGATGAACCGGTCGGTTGACATATGAATGTGACCGGTTCGATCTTGGTGTCGACCGGGTGAGGAGACCGGTTGGATCTTCGTGTCTTGGCTTTTGAAATTCAGCTACAGGTGAACCGATCGGGTGAAGGTCACCCGATCGGTTGGCAATCAGCTTCGAATTCCAGAGAGTTTGGGCTTTTGACCCGGTCACTGAACCGACCGGGTCACTTCTTGTGAGCTCCAAGCTGCGTCCGGGTGGTGCACGCGTGCATCACCCGATCGGTTGAAGATGACCAACCGACCGGGTGAGGGGCTGAAAGATGATATCATCGTCGTTTGACCCCTGGATCACGCGTGACTCCTCCCGTTGCTCCGGAGACTTGCGATATCGTCGTTTTATGTCCCCTATGCCAGTAAACTCCTGCAAAATATGGAAAACACGGAAAAGTGAAAGAAAACAAGAAAACACGAGAAAACGAATATAAGACGGCTGTAAAATACGGAAAAACACGGAAGAAAACATGCGCAAATATATGAAATATAAACGCACGTCACCCGCCCAAGCAGTTGGACAACTTTTCCATGCCCATTGCATGCAGTCAAGACTACCTAACATTCCTGGAAACCATCATTCTTTGCTTTTTCTTAACAGTCTCGCAATATCGTTTGGACTAGGATGCGTCAAATATTCTTCTCCGAACACTTCTATGATTACTCGACAAAACCTTTTTAAGCATTGGATTGTGATTGACTCGCCAATCCTAATATATTCATCACTAATACTTGCCAAAGTTCCATAGACTAATATGTGATGCGCTGCTGTTACATTATATAAAGTTGATAATTCTAATTTACCTAAACCATCTTTTTTCTGCACAAAGAAATTGTCATGCTCTTTGACTCCATTGACAATGCGAAGGAACAAATTCCTTCGACATCGAAACCTTCTACGGAAACTTTTTCCCCATATGTAGGGTTCTCAGAAAAATAATCTTGCCAAAGTCGAGAGTTACATTCTTCTCTTCCACGGTTGATTACCACATGTCCAGAAATCGAGCGTCTACGTTTTATTGTCCGTTCAAGTAGTTGCTTTAAGACTTCCTCCTCCTCCTCCTTTATCTCAGCCAATTCTTGCTCCCATTCTTGGAAGCAATGATCGAGAGTCTCGCCATCGGAAGATGATGAAAAGCTGGCCCAAGATAGTTCATTTGGAAAACCCATAGTTTAATGAAATATGTTAGGTGATGGACATAGAACACAACGATATCATGCTCTTATAACTTGGGTATCATTTGATTCTCAACATTGGATGCCATGTCAAATGGTATCATTGGATGCCATATCAAATAGTAGCTTTGGATGCCGAAACAACATTGGATGTCATATCAAACAGTAGCTTTGGATGCCGAATCAACGTTGGATGTCATATCAAACAGTAGCTTTGGATGCCGTAGCAACATTGGATTCCATATCAATAGTAGCATTGGATGATGTATCAACATTGGATGTCATATCAATAGTAGCATTGGATGATGTATCAACATTGGATGCCATATCAAATAGTAGCATTGTGTGGTATATCAACATTATATGCCTTATCAACATTGGATGCAATTGAACATTTGGACTCTCCACATTGGATTTTCTTTATACCATTCTTATATAAATAGTAGCATTATTACATAGTTGTGGTAACAACTCTTCTCACCTTACTAAGTTCATTTTTCATCTCCAATGGCTGCTATTCGAGCAAATGCCTTCAGCTAGCAATAGCATCAAGTCTTATGCGAAACATGACTTTATATCTTCTAAGATCCAATATTGGGTACAGATCAAAAGAAAGATAAGCTGTGGCAAAGAATAACAACATTTTTCAATGAAAATGTAGGTGCTGGAGCAAGATTATACAGATATCTGGAAAGTCGTATGGAATATATTAAGAAGGCCATAAACAAATTCGGAGGTTGCATTCAACAAATCAAGCGACTGAATCCAAGCGGTTCTTCCGAATTGGATATAGTATGTATCTAATTTCAAATTTGCATTTCATTTTTCATTTTCATTTTAACACTCTCTAACACTTTCTAACACTTTGATCCTTATTTCGTTTAAAGTATTTTGGTTAGTTTACGAAAGCTATAACTATGTATGGAGAAGTTGGTGGGGAAAAGAAAGGATTTCAGATTAATCATGTTTGGCCGATACTCAAAGATGCCAAGAAGGGGGCGGAACCAAAAGCTGCATGTTCAAGGGAAGAGTTCTCTTCATCGAATGCGAACTCATAGAATACAATTAAAGTCAACACATTGAATGAAGATTTTCCAACCATGGACAATGACCAGTCTCATATTAACATTTCAGGAAGTTGGCCTGTTGGAAGAAAGCATGAAAAGATGAAAAGAAGGTAGTCAATTGAGATTAACTCTGATGAGGAAATTATATCTAATATAAAGGAAATAAATGAGAAACATGAAGTTAGTATGGAAAAAATACAACAGATGATGCTGATAAAACTTGAAAATTAAAAGAAAAAATCAAAACTGCGAGCTAAACAATTAGAACGTGATCGGCAAATAGCTCTTGAGCGCGATGTTGATGATATGAAAAATATGAAGATAGATTTATGTAAGATTATTGATCCAGGGGAATGTGCATACTATCAAATGAAAAAAATAAGAAATTATTACCAAAAACGAATACAGAAATCATTCGAATGATATGCAAGGATTTTCTTAGCTCTTGGAGGAGCATGATGATTTTCTCAATTTTGCAGGAGAATCTGGATGTGTAGGAGGAAACCCATTTGGAGATCCGATGGGAGATCATGAAGGAATCGTCAGTTACAACAATGTTAACCTATCAGACTTTTAATTGATGTCTATTTTGTTTTCCGGCACGTTGTTTATGTTTGTCTTTATTTTTAAAATGTTATTTTTGAATGTACTTTCCTTTGGAGCAGATTAAATAGATCCACTTATGTTCCATTATTCCAATTTGTAATTTAAATTATAATTTAATAAATAATAATTTTAATATTAACATAAAAATAATAAATATTAGTCTCATTTTAAAGCTTTTAACAACGCCTTTCTAATAGTAAATTTCTTAAATTAAAATAAATTAAGATAATACTAATTAGTATGCTAGTTTAATTTCTTAAATTATTAAACATAGATTGGGGTAGGAATATGGAGAGTTGGATTGGAGCTCCCAACATTTCCAACCCTCCATATTAGGAATATTCTAGGAATATTTGGAGATGCTATTAACAGGAAACGTAGGGTTAATTAGTTTAAAAACCCTTAAAATTGCAATTGGCCTAACGTTGCAATAAGTCTAAAATCGAGTACCAATACGAATAGAACTCTTTAAAAAAGAGTTCTTTTTAGCCCTGGAGACCCAACATGAAAAGTATTCGGCGGAGCGGTGCCTTCCTTTTTAACGCAAGGGAGCAATCAGCAGAATAAAAACCCGAGCTTTTTATTTGTTGATAATTTTAACCACTACTAGTTCTCAAAATTTCTTCCAATTTTTGGGCAGTTAGCCTCAAGTTCAGGCCTATCGAGGATCGGAGCTAGTCGACTGAAACTAGGCCTTTTTGTCCTCCTCCGAGCAGCGAAGAATTAGAAGCAGCAGGATGGTATCTTTCGCTGGCCTTTTACCTGATTTTGATCTTTGATTTATCGCCGAATCTGTAGTTTTAGTGCTGGTTTATGAGAATTTTGGGATTGCTTAATTCGGAGTGATGTTTGATTACGTGTAGTTCTGATTTGCGCTTTGATTTGCGTCAAAACCTAAACCCTTTGTTTTGGATGAAGGAAAAAGGATTTTGATTGCTAGGGATTTTGGGATAATACATGCGTCTGGACAATTATGTGTGGTGTGAGTTCTTGTCAACCGTCTCATCGCCAGGAAGCTAAAAGACCCAACTTTATTTTCATTGATGGACCAAAGGGTTGCTTATTTGGTCACATGACATTGTTTAATTTTAAAGGCTGAGTGTTGTTTGTAAACCGTTGCTTAAAAAAGGTTTAATCTGCATCTTGGATTCCTATCGTTACTTGCATTGGTGGAAATATTCTCTTAATAGAGCAGTGTCTTCGTCCTAGGGGCACATGTTAGTTTATCCATATTGTTTCTGGTTGTTAATTATTGCCTTCCTTTTTGCAGTTTTTTGAAGGCTTTGGTTACCATGGGACTTCATTCGAGCAGACCTACCGGTGTTACCCTGCATCTTTTATCGAGAAGGTTCCTAATTCTTTTCTCACTGCTTTAGTTACTTAAGAAACCATGCCACATGAAATCGTGCTGAAAGTTTAATGTTTGTGAATAGTGGTGGTATATGCATGCCTAATAAATATGACATTATATATTTTTTGTCATAGCATCTGTTCCTAAAGAAAATTATTGATGATTGTTATGGTCTTAGGCCACGTATACATTTACTACTTTTGCTCTTTTGACTGAATAATTTGCACATGTTGCGGCCTGAATCATGATACATTACCATGAACAAAGAGGTGACCAATATAATGGTGCCAATTGAATAATTGTGCAACTCCTTTCATTATCATAAAATATTCTTTACATAATAACCATTTAATTTAGAAATGACTGTCCTCCAAGATGGTTTTGGTCCAATGGAACTTGCTTCTGAGATCATTGACATGAGACTGAAGTCCCACGACATTTTCTAGAGAAAACATTAAGCCATCATTTAGTATAGAAAGATATTTATTCCATTCACTTTTTTTCACCTGTATGGTTTTGAGTGGGGTGATTTTATTCTTTTTTCGGGTGTGTGACTGTGTTTTTGGGGGTGGGGCCGATTTGGAGCTAAACTCTTTATTTATTTATTAATTTTTCCATGGAATTTTCAGGCGCATGGTATTATTCATCTTTTTTCACGAAGCCTTGAAACTTGGACATGATTATAGTCTGACAGAATGATAATGAGTTCCAATTTATTACCCAATGTGTCTTCTGAGTTGACATTGGGACCCCAAGCTAGTTCCAGTTATGTTGAGTAGGATCAGGTCAAAATTGGATTAAGACTTTATATTAATGCAACACTAGCTCTACCTAGGATTTGACCTTTAGTACAGCTGAATAAGAATAAAGTTCATGGAACCAACCCCAAAATTTTGTGATGAATGTATGTTTTGGTTTTAATAACTTTGACAAAGTGTAGTCTTAAGTGGCTTCAGTATCTCATTTTTCTATTTGCTATTAGTTGCTTTTTGCATGGTGCGTTATTCATAGGCATCTGCATGATAACTTCTGTTACAATCCTGGGAAGTTTGAAGCTGAATGCTAGAGAGAAGAATGAGATGAATATTGTACGAGGTGGCGGTGCATAGTAGTGATAGATTGAATATGTGTAATTTATCCTGCCAATGTGCTACTGGACAGAAAACTGACATAAATTCCTTCGTAGATACGTAATCTATCACGTTGTTTTTATCATTAATGTAGATAAAATGGCAACGTACAACAAAACAATGACTTTTTTATTATAAATTTTTATCTGGATCTAGTGAGACCTAGTAGTTTTCTTGATTTGATTAGCATTATGGTTGAAATTCAGAAGTTCTAATAATCAAGTGGAATGAACTTTCTTGTGAAGAGATACACGATCGTAAAACATATTCAGAGAATTGTATTTATTGTATTGTTTTAGACCCTTCAATAACATAATCTGTTTATGTTCCTGCAGCCTCAACTGGAAGTTGGCGACAAAAGTATGATATCTCCAAATCTTATACACTTGTTACTTGTGTGATTTACCCCCTGCTGCATGCCTTTTCAACCTATTTTGACCTTTTGTACTTTGCATTTCAGTTATAATGCCCCCTTCAGCTCTTGACCGTCTTGGTTAGTGAATATTTTCCTTCCATATACATGCGCTAATCTGATAGCAGAATCTCATTGAATTTCATGTGACACATCTTCCATTTGTATTTTGATGTCTGCAGCATCCCTGCACATTGACTATCCGATGTTGTTTGAGCTACGCAATGCTGCCACTGAGAGAGTTTCACATTGTGGTGTCCTTGAGTTTATTGCGGAAGAAGGCATGATTTACATGCCATACTGGGTGGGTATTACCACTAAGCTGGGCTTTTCTGTTGGGTTTCAATTGATTTGTATGCACTTATGTTTCGTTCAATTTCTTTGATTAGATGATGCAAAATATGCTTTTACAAGAGGGAGATACTGTGCGTGTCAAGAATGTAACCCTCCCAAAGGGGAAATACGTGAAGCTACAGCCTCACACGAAGGACTTCCTCGATATATCAAACCCCAAGGCCATGTTAGTAATCTGACTTAGGCAATTTACTGTTTTTTAAAATAAAGATAACTTAATGCTGCTTATATCTACCTCGGGTAGGTGCTAATCGTTTGGTTCTGTAATATGCGCAGCTTGGAAACAACGTTAAGGAATTTCTCCTGTTTAACAACCGGTGACAGTATCATGGTAGCTTATAATAATAAGAAGTACTATATAGACATTGTGGAAACAAAGCCTGCTCCTGCAATAAGTATAATTGAGACAGACTGTGAGGTGGACTTTGCACCTCCGCTTGATTATAAAGAGCCTGAACGACCTCAGCAACCTATCGCGTCAAACAAGGCACCTGCACAAGGTTTGCACTCCATTTACATTCTTTCCATTTATTATGTTTTTAGCTCATTCTCCTTTGCTATTTTTTGAGATTTTTATTTCTCACATGCGTAGCAATGTCTATCAATTGTTTTTTTCTTATTATTTTAATAAATCTTCCATGACTTTTGACTTACTGATTATACCCAAAAGCCTTTAAATTATTGGGGTTGGATACTTGATTATTTGACGGATCCTAAGGCCTAAGTTCAGAGTAAACATTCAGAGTTTTCTGAACAGGATGCCACCACAATATCAAACAAAGTCTACGTTAGTGGTGTATTATGTTGCACATCATTTGTTTGGGGACATGTTTTTCATTGTTATATTTTGTCATCCGGGCATTTGTCAATCCTGAAAGTCATCTATATTTTGCTAGCAACTTCAACGGAACTTCAACGGAATGCTTTGTGTAGAATGAGTCATGCACAAGAAATGTTGATAATAAGTCTTACAAAGTGAAAACTTATGCTTTTTTAAGTGTTACCATATGTTACTATGATCCAGAATGCATCAGTAGAAATAATGTAGACATTTTCAATATAGGTGAGCGTCCTGCCGACGTGTGGGACACTCTGATACTTCTTGTTTAAGGATTTGGACTCTACCGTTCTGGCTGAAATGTAACAGTATCCTACAAAATCATTGAGGTTGAGAAGAAAGTTAAAACTCATGGCGATGTATGATTTTGAAACCTGATTATTAAATTATTTTATCATTGCTAGTTGAGGGGGGTATGATTTTATTTTAGGTGATCAGTGTGAGAGCAATATAAATAATGTGGTTGATTACAAAGATGATAACGTGCTTGTAATAATAGTAGGATACAAAGGTGATAAGTTGATAACATGACTAAGATCGATATCACAATGACTAATTAACATCTGCCAACTCTCAGATATTAGAGCTGTACCTATGGTATCCAGTATGTGATAGTGATGTGGTAGTGATAAGACCTCATTCTATGAAAAAGTGCATATCTGCAATTTTTGGAGTCTTTGGGGCGTTTTCAGTTTTAAGGGATGTTTTTTAATTTTCAGCTTTATGGTTATTTCAGTTTATTATTTATATGGGCCTATGTGGATTAGTGATTCTCATGCTTGAGTTTGTGAAGGAACTTCAAGGGTGAGAATTCTATCTTTTTGGAGAGTACAGTTATCCTCTCGAATTGGTGGCTTGGGAGAGAGTTTCTTTCGAAAAAACTCAACTTTATCCTTTGTTCTCTTTTCAATTTCAATAAATATCATATTTTTATACTTTAAGATCAGCGGGTTCTTATCAGTTTGGTATCAGAGCGAGTTCGATACATGGCAGAGACGGAGGCGGAGGCAAATAAAAAGACGTAACTTTTAGAGGAAAGACTCAATGCCAAAGTAGCAGATCAGAAGAATTCTATGGAGAAACTCAGATATGAGGTTACGACATCGATCGAAGAAAAAACCCAAGGCGTCGGAGGCAAGGATGGAGAAAAAGTTTGAAGCTTTTCTGCAAACTCTAACGCAACATGGTGCTCTCCTACAAACCCTAACACAACGATTTTCGGATCCAAAGGCGGCGAAGAACTCGGATAGGGTCGAAAATCCATATTTAGGGCAAAAGGCAGCAACTTTGGAGAAGGGCAAGAAAACATTGAGAGGTTGAAGGATTGCTTTCTAATGCCGACGATTACTTCTAGGAAGCAGACGACGATCCCATGAAGGGGTAAACCCTACCTGTCTTTACTGGGAGCCCTACAGTCCCCTGCAGGGATGCTCACCACCTGCAGTTAACCCACAGGGCTGCACGGCCCCATGCAGACAATCTGCAGGGCTGGCTGGCCCCTGCAGGCTAACTACAGGGGCGCCTGGCCCCTTTAGTGTTCCTACAGTGGCACCCAGCCCCTGCAGTGTTTCTGCAGGGCCGCCAAGGCCCTGCAGGCCCACGATATGGCTATGAAGTCCTGTCGCGGGGCCGTCAGGGCCATGTGCATCACTGTAGGGTCGTCGGGCCCTGTCGATGTCCAGCAGGACCGACAGGGCCCTCCCGGACCCCTGGAGGACTGCCAAAGATTCGTCAAGCTTGCAGAGGATTTCCCAGGGCCCTACGACTTTTGGGCGGCCCGTTGGGACTTCGACAATGATGGTGGTTTGCTTCATGGACATGAGGATGATGTGGAAGATCTCCAAGGGTTTCGTGGGCCTCGATACACGGCAGAGAGGCGACGATGCCGAGTACTTCCAGCCGACGAGGAGTTTCATTAAAAGTTAATATGCTTAAAAGACTGTTTCATTATGCATGCGGTCTAGAAGCACATAACTCATATGCGGATTATGCGGTCGATTATACGGATTGCGTGAAAATGAATATTCAAAAAAATAAATACACAGTAAGTATATACACACATATATGTTTGTATATATTAAATTAAAAAATCCTAAAAGATGGTAACAAGAAAAAAATCGTATTAACTTTTAAAATATGAAGTAATTTATAATGAAATATCAGCACCATCAAGGAGATCAATACATAAAATAACTAAAGGCTAAAGCAATCAACACAAAATATAAATATTTAGTTTTACATCCAAATCACAAGCATGCCAAACATCAGTATTTTGAACTAACAGAAGATCCATTTTATATTTACTCATCATCTTTCTCATTTGCTTCATAACGAACATCACCATCTAACCCTCCATCAAGAAAAAGAAACAAAAGAAGAAAGGAAAAAAGCGACGAAGCTGCTGCTTCTCGTTGGGAAAAAAGAAAAAGGAAAAAACATGCGAGCATACATGCTTCCTGCCACTGCTTCCCTCCGCGACCCACTGTCGCTTTGCCTTGGATAGGATGGAGAGAGTGGCCACCGCTGTTTGTTTTGGGAAAATCCTTAAAAATAAAAAAAACTGATTTTTATGCTTAAAAGGTTGGGTTTCTTAACGGTTTGGGATTTTTTATTTGCCGATTATGCGCCGGTATATTCGCATATGCGGGTGTATAACAGTTATACGCGGCCAACCACATAATTTGGCTGCATAACTGATTTTTCATGCGGCCAGAGGCCGCCTCCTTGTGTGCGGCCGCATATAACTTGTTTTAAAACACTAATTATGACGATGATCTAGGCGTTGAGAAGAATGTTGATAACTAAGCTTGGAAGGAGTATGACTAGGATAACAATGGTGAGATGAGGCGGCCCTTTGAGAGGCTATGGGCGATGCAGAGAGGTACGGCACGATAATTATTACCACCCCCTTACTATATACATGCAGGAGGGCGAGTTAACTAGGAGTGGCTTGAGGTTGATGGCAAAGTGAGAAAACTGAAGATGCCGTTGTTCAAGAGGAATGCTACTTATGACTGGATCTATCAAGCTGAGAGTTCTTTGCGGTGACATGCCTGACGGAGGGACAGAAATTGGAGGTGGCTAGCGTCTGTTTCGAAGGGGATGCACTCTCTTGGTTTCTGTGGATGGAGCAGATGCAACCTATACGCTCATGAGAGGGCTCAAGGACTGTTTGGTGGACAGGTTTTGAGATACACATGGATGAAACCTACATGAGCAGTTGCTGACACTAACGCAGGATGGATCCGTCAGGGAGTATATAAAGAAGTTTGAGGCACTCTCTGGGCTAGCCATGAACATACCTGAGAAGACTTTGGAGGGGAGCTTCATGAAGGGGCTCAAGCCGAAATTCGCACAGAACTCTGCATTCATCATCAGCCTAGGGGACTAATGAAGACGATGTACCTATCATAGTTGGTAGAGAATTGTCTCACAGAGGAGCGTGGTCCAAGGGGCTTGGAATGGTTCCAATCTTTGCAACCAGAAAACTGTATGGGGCAAAAGGCATCGGCAGGGAGAGACCAGCCCAATGAGGAGAAGAATGGTGAGTCACGACAGGGAAGCCATTATAGGTTCATGACATATGCTGGGATAAGAGACAAGCGGGTGAATGGGTTGTATTTCAACTGCGATGAAAAGTTCACCACATGGCATCTTTGTTGCAACCACGCTCTCCAGCTGTTGATAGCAGGCGAAGACGATGCAGTGGAGGGAGAAGTGCCAGGAGGAGCCGATCATCTTCACTTAGAGTATAGCATGTCCTTAGTTTACATGCACCCCATTGAGGGCAAAGTGGTTCTTCGGGGATGGATAATGATGAGACTGCATTCTATGAAAAATGGTAAATCTGAAATTTTTGGAGTCTTAGGGGCGTTTTCGTAATTTTCAGTTTTATGGGTGGTCTTTTGCTAATTTTCAGCTTTAGAGTTATTTCTATACTTTTGTATTTTTAGGCTTATTTGTATGGGGCTAGGGAATTAGGGATTCTTATTCTTTGATTTTGTGAAGAAACTTCTTAGAGGTTGAGAATTCCCTCTTTTGTGGAGAGTGCGGACATTCTCTCGAATTGGTGGCTTGGGAGAGAGTTCCTCTCAAAAGAACTCAATTTTATCCTTTGTTCTCTTTTCAATTTCAATAAAAATCATCTTTTTATCATTTAAAATTAGCGGGTTCCTGTCAGGTAGTCAGGTGTATCATGTCTGTATCATGTCTGATGGAGGGTCTTTGGTGAATTAATATCTCCACAAGTTGATTGCCAAGTTGATTGCATCATAAGACATGATGTTAGATGCTTCAGAATCACTTGTCACCCTTATAAACGCCTATCACGGTCGCCTAGGCTATTGAGGATGCTACTAGAGATTTCAAGACGATCTTCCAATTCCATGAATTAGAGAATTTTATTTTAGTGTGGATTATAGGAAAATGCATTTTCTTACAAATCATTCATACACATCCAACATTTGTTTGGGAAAGATGGGTGGATGTCTTTTTCCCGATATTTCACCAGGGAGAGGGGCTACTAAAACATGTGGCTTTTTCACTATTCATTAATTTGTGGTCTGGTCTATGATTAGTCGACACAGGTACGGGGTCTGGCATGACAATCATCTAAGTATAAAAACGATGTGAATAAATGATTTTCCTTTTTAGGAGCATTGTGTCCAAAGCATTTCTTGATTTGTGATATGAGTGAAAATGGAGATTGCTTGGATAAATTTTCTTCTATTTCTAAGTTCTGCTTCCTATAGTGGTACTCTTATGTGGTCAAGTTCTGTATGTTCGAAAAGATCTGCATTAGGTTTGCAAATCTTAGCATAAAAGAATAGAATTTTGAATTCATTTATTATCTGCAATTTTTCTACGAACCCTGAGGAGATTTAAGTATTATCACATGCAAAACCATTTCTTTTAATGGATACAAGTTTTCTTTTAATGGATACAAGTCTTGATATGGATATTCCAACCTAGGAACCATTTTAATTGGATACGAATATGGGTTTGGTTCGGTTCGGATTTAGATATTAACAGATATGGCCAGAAGCATTGATAAAAAGATAACTATACTTGTAGTTCTAAAATTGTTTTATGTGAAAATGTTAAAACTATATAAGATCGCAATAGCACATACATACAATGCATGCATGCATGCAAGAATAATGGGTATCATATGACATAAGAGAGATCTCTTTCATATACGATGATATGATACATTCTCTTTCACATAGTGCAAGAGGTCACACGTGATGTACTTTCTTATCCCTCATGTCTTTTTTGGAATTCGTCACATCATCGTATACGAGAGATTTCTCATATGTCATATCATACACCTTATATATAGAGAATAATAGATGGTATATGATAAATATCTCTCATATATGTTGATATGGCATTTTCTCCTTCACGAAGGATAAAAGTACACATCAATGATTAGAGAGAGAATAATGTATCTCATGACATATGATGGATATCTTTTAAATATGCCGACATGGTGTGTTTGCCCCCATTGAGGTCAAAAGGACACCTCACGTGATCACTTGTACCATGTGAAAAAGAATGTATCATGTCGGTGTATATGCAGGATATCTCTCATATGTGATATAAACTACATTATTTTATACACGTGTGCATGCACACACATAATAAACATAACATTGTATCTGATGTACTTCAAGTATATATGCATTGGTTTAGTGAATGACCTTAGTTAGATTGCTGCATGAGTGAATATATCCATACTTACTGGATCTGTTTGCAGGGTCTATGAGCTTTTTTGAAAGCGAAAAAGTCTGACCAGTTTCATATGGTTGACACTCTTATTTTATGAACATGTACATCTTGTTATCAAGTGCCATTACATTTTAATCTATGTTCTCTCAAATTATATCCTTTTGGAGCTGACTTACTACATTAGCTGGTGGAGTAAGCTATGGATGTCATACAGATAGACAGTTTCTGGTAGTTTTTGATCATATATTTGATGCTCTGGGTTAGAAATATCCACTGTAGTTTTGTAAGCATCACAGCTTAAATAGACAAGTTGATAGATAGGTTATGTTTTATGAAAAAGAGTTATTTGGTATTTTACACTATACTTGCTTGATTCTAATTCTCCGGAATTCAGTTCAAGAACAAGAACCTGAAGAACCAAAATTCAGCCCCTTTAGTGGTTCTGGAAGGCGGTTGGATGGCAAACCTTCAAAGCACCAAGCACCAGCAAGCTCTACGTCCTCAAAGCAAACTCAGCCTGAAACAGCTAGCAGTTCGAGGCAGCCGGCAGCATCTACTACACAAGGTAGTTCTTCACGGCAATCTACAGGGAAGCTTGTATTTGGTTCGGGGTCGGACTCAACTCCAAAAGAGCATCAGAAGGTAAGAACTGTTCTAATTTAGAGCATCAGAAGGTAAGAACTGTTCTAATTTAGCTTCATCGGGTCTGATCGTAATTGTTTTGTGGGGGCAAGATGTCCCTTTTTAGAATATCGATTTTTGCCTTGCATGCTTGATACGAGTCCCTGTTTACTCGAGGCCTAGGCATCTAGTTAAGAAAGTTCTGAGCTGACTCTATCCAAAGTTTCTAGAGACAAGCTGTTCTATATTCTAATGATAGTTAGAAAATAACCATATATCAATCCATAGTTGGAATTTTCTCATTCTCATTGGGATGATGTTGGCTATGGAACATTTTGACAGTTTTTTACTGATGGTGAGGCTAATCTCCAAGCGTAAATGTGTGCCAATTCACTAAGGCTACATTTGGAATCTTAAATGAAGTTAAATGCATTATGGGTATAACACTTTATGCCACCTAGGTATAATTTTAAGTGGCTATAAAATATGACCGTGGCATTTTATTTTGTATTTAGTAACGTTTTGTTATGTTCCTTTGGGTATTAGAGGATCATATGAATATGAACGGAAAAAATTAAGTATAAACCTATTCCTAGGTACTTTGGAAATTGTTTGCGTTTTATATTTTGTGTAATTGGGAGGTTTGGGTGCAAGAGTCGTAAATTTATACCAAGGGAATTTTAGTGTTTGGTATAAGAGACATAAATTTATCCATAATGGGATCTCAATGTGTTTTGTATAAAAAGAATGGAAGTGCTTATGCCACCCCTCATTCTTTTTCAATCCAGAAATATTACTAGAGTTGAGGTTTTATGTGATGGCAAATGTAGAATCTATCTTCATCAAGGACACACGTACATATGAGATTAATGAGTAGTATCATATGTCAACTAAAGGGTTTTCATTAGTTGTTACCAACGTTATGGCTTATCATTGGGTGAAGCTAAAGGAAACGTGTTATACTTTACTTTTTTGCTCTACACAGTGAGAAGCTAGCACGATAGTTGGAACTAAGGAAAATACTTTGTTGCCACTTAATACCCATTACACACACACTAGTCATAACCTGTGACCATAGGTCACAGGGCATTCAAAATATTCCACTGAAATTTTTTAACGCATTTAAATCTTCACCAGTAAAAAAATTTGCACTCTTTAAATTCCTTCAAAAAAAATTTTTACAGCTACCTTCAAAATATTCACCACTAACAAAATTTTTTAATCCCATTCAAACGAAAATTTAGTTCACCTAAAGAATTTAGTTCCATGTAAAAATTTTAGTTTCCCTCAAAGTTTAGTTCCAATCAGATTTAGTTCCCATTAAAATTTAAAATTTTAGTTCTTTATAGATTTAGTTCTCTCACAATTTTAATTTTAAATTTAGTTCTCCCAAAAATGATAGTTCTCCTAAAAATCTAGTTCCCTTTAGAATTAGTTCCTCCAAAATTTAATTCAATCCAGATTTAGTTTCCTTAAAATTTTCAGGTTTTTTGTCCCAAAATCACCATCCTAATTTTATAGTATTCCTCCCAAAATTTTCATAAACTCTCATCCTACTCATTGATTCCTTAAGATTCAATCCTAATCGTATTTCTACCTAACATTTTGTCTTAGTCCACAATCCTATTCAAAAACATCCCTTAAATTTAATATATATATATATATATATATACATGAGCTAAATGTGTATCAGCGGCTCAAGGAGGAAATTTTCCTCATTCGTCACGTGATACACATACACACCCTATTTTTAATTTTTTTGAGATTTTTCTAAGTTTTGTAGATAAAGAGAGGATTTTTTGTAGAAAGTTGTGATTTTTAGGGTAAATGTTGGATTTTAAGGGCTAGAAAGAGAAGATTTGAGGGAAAGGGGCTGGTTTTATTGATAATACTGAAAATAAGAAGAGAATACAAAAGATAATTGACCCCTTTCGAGAGGAAGCCGCTCTCCTAGCTTTGTATTCGAGATCAATGACTAAATCTCTAAGAACTAGCTTTTACTTCGAAGGAAAAGCCTAAATCTACAAGATATATGGTTTCTTTCTCAATATTCAACATGAACGAGTTTTTGTAATCCCATATAAATACTAATATGAAAATAACAAAATTACAGAAAAACATCTAAAAACTGAAAATTACGAAAACGCCACCAAGACTACAAAAATTCTAGATCTGACCTTTTTCGTAGAATGCGGTCTCATCATTACTTAGTCCCCCTGAAGGATCACTTTGTTCTCAAGATGGTGTATGAAGTGTGTGTGTCACTCCTTTCCGACTGAGGGCACTCGTCTCCTCTTGGATCAAAAGGCCACCCAAGGTCTCCACCGCCCTTAACAACGTCCGGATAGATGTCACGGTGATCTCGCAACCCGACTGAAGGTTCTCTATGCCCGAAACACAAACACATGTGCTCGGTAAGTCGTCATCTGCAAATCGCGGGCCATGTGGCCTTGCCGAAGGGTCGAAAACACATTTTATCCCATAAAAATCCTATATTTTCCATAAAAATCACATTTTTATTCCTAAAACCAGATCCGGATCGTATCAGATATGTTCTACACCTCATGGATGATCACTACACGAAAAATCAAGTGAATACAATACAACGCTACTTGACCCTCGATTTAAACGTTGCAAATTCAACTGTTTCAGAACAATAGAACTTTTTGTAACGGGTGGGTTGAGGGTCACTTCCCCGATAGGGTTCACCTATATTTGGGGTCTTCGGATTTTAGAATGTGTAATCAACTTTGAAAAAAATTCAAAAAAGCAAGGTACGGCCGTTCGTTGACCAAAGAGGAAATTTCTCCTTAGCCAGTTGATCCAATTAACACACATTCACAGATTAGAAATAGGTATCATATGACATATGAGCGCTAACCTCCAGTGACACTAAAAAATCTATTCTCCATTTTTTTGAGAGCTTGGTTAACTTTGATGTTTACATTATAAAATCTTAAAACATGAAATATAGAGTAAACCTACAACTTTTTGCTTCCAATTTAAGGGTAATAAAAGTTCTATTGCTATGAAATTGTTAATGGATCGACGAGCAACACGTGTTGGGTTTACTCGATATTTGATGTTTTAAGGTTTTATAATATATGAAGATCAAAATAAACGATGTCAATCCTTCAAAAAGATTGAAGTGAAATTTTCGAGGGCATCTTGTGAGACATGTGCTCATGTCATATATGCCCATTTCTCTACCTCTATGTGTTTGCATTCATGGAAAATGGGGCCTACATTGATACTATAAGCGGTACTACAGTTAAGCTTTTTTTGAACATTGAATTTGATCTGAGATTACTGCATTGATTTTTTTGTACTAATCAACATCATCCTAGCCTTCATTCTAAAATTGGGTCAACTTCATTGACTTGCTAGAAAGAATGTCAGATGATGATCATGTCGGATCTTGATGTCAGATACTCGATTTTCTTGCATTACGATCTAAAAATTTCTCTTCTGTCAAATCAAGATTTTTATCATATCATTTCATATCACTTCTATTCATGTCTTTTTCGGCCTACCTCCCTTTCTCTTGATCTCACTATTCACATGTTATGTTTTTCTAAAAGACACATTAATGTATTGGACGTATATAGTCCATTTCACTCCGTTCTCGTATCTTATTATCCATAGGGGCTATGCCTACCATCGTTGAGATATCTGTATTTCTTACCTTATTTTTTAATATTTCCACACATCCATCGCAACATTCGCAGAGCAAATTTAATGGCTTAAAAGACTTCACTGTAGGTACCGTCTATCGTGTCACTGTAGACCCTATTTTCCCACCCATCTCACCTGCCACCACACATATAGATGGCAACCGAGGAAAAGTTTCTCAAGCGACGACAGAAGCCCACATTTCACTTTTTATTTGGACGAGCATAATCATTCATATTGTTCTTCATGTTTTAAAATGTAGTATTTCAAAGATCTCATGTGTTGCATGCATTTGGTCTGCTGGATAAGTACATCAGGATAACTCCGCCTTACATAATCTTCTTTTGTTGTCAGAAAATAACTGTTCGTATGTTATTATAATTTTTTTCTCTACTAGATCAAGTAAAACGTTTTGGGTTTACTTTATCTTTGTTGATGTTTATGAGTTTTAGAATATTAACATCAAAATGATCAATGTGATCATTAAATTTTTTTTAGAGAGTGGACTATTCGGTTGTCATATGCCATTACGTTCTTATATATTATTTGATATTCATCACACACACTATATATATTATTTGATATTCATCAGACACACTATATATATTATTTGATATTCATCACACACACTATATATGTATAGAATAATATGTATCATATGGCATATGAGGCTAAGCCTCATATCTAACCTCTTAAACTCCACCCTCCGTTATTTTTTCAGAAGGTCGGAATTGTTTATTTTGATCTATATATTCTAAAACCTTAAAACACTGAACATCGGGTGAAACCAAGGGGTGTTTTCTGTTTATCCATCCGTCGCAAAACGGGTGGATGACTGTGCAAAACCCCTTGGGTTCACCCGATATTTAGTGCTTGGGGGTTATATAATATGAACAACAAAATGAATGGTTTCTATCCCTCCAAAAATACATCGGAGGATGAAGTTTTGGAGGTTGCATATGAGGCTGAGCCTCATGTCATATGATCCATCGTGACAAATTAATCCCCATGTGACATGACGGATCATATGACATATGAGGCTCAGCCTCAAATGCGACCTCTAAAACTCCATCGTATGATGTATGTGATGCCATCATCGCACCTGTCCAAAACTCTATAATAGACCGCCACGTCAACGTATCTGATTGAATTGATCATTGACCTCATGTATATGTATATGTATAGACAAATTTTCAAATGAGAAAATTTCGCACGGAATTTTTCGTGCGAAAATATTTTTATTTTTTTGAATTTTTTTAAATTTTTTTCCTTTATTTCATGTTGTTATATACTTCTCAAAAAATAATGGTTAAAAAATAATGTGATTTGGCCTTCGATCAATGTATTGCAAAAAGTTCTATTGTTCTCAGACCGTTAAATTTTGTAACATGTTGATCAGTGCTCAAATCCCTCTAGGGTTCACCCATTATTTTCCTTGGGGTATATTATTGTATGGATTGCACATCAAAAGAAAATTTTGCAAATTTTTTCGAAAAAAGTTAAATGTTTTCGCACGGGCTTTCACACCTTGTTTTTTGCACCAGAATATTACTATATATATATGAGAATAATGGGTATCATATGCCATGTGAGACATCTCATATACCAAGACATAAAAAGTGGGATGATACAACAAGTACAAGCCCATGTGGGTTTGTACCACCCCACTTTTTGTCTTGTATATGAGGAGATGCCTCCCATGTCATGTGATAACCATTATTCTATATATATATATAATTTAATGGGAATCAGGTGGCCAAGGATGAATTTCCGCCTTGGTCCACTACCGGCCAAGCCCCCCTGTATATTTATTTGAATTTTTTTCCAATATGCTCTACACCTCATGTATGATCGCAACACCCCAAATGATTCCAATCAAGGTTTGAGGTCTCGGTTTCGATCTCGGTATCGCTCTCCCGAAAATTTAGGTTTCGGTATCGGTATCGCTCGTTTCGGCGGTTTCGAAAGTCGGTTCGTCCGTATCGGTAGTTTAAAAAATTGTAAGTTACATGAACTAACAATATAAGTTAAAATTTGTTACTAATAAGATAATGACAAACTAATAAAGATAATTTGTAACTTATAACATAATTATGAACAGTATTAGTTAAAAATATGCTATTCACGTTAACAATTTAGCTAAAAATACTATCTTGTTAGTTACAATATGGTAACTTGTAAATAATACGTAAGATGTTTAGACAAATGTAGGGTGTGAATAGCGTGTCTATATCTTATTTTTGGGGGTTTTGAGAATTTTTATTTAATTACACATTCTTATTTTTCCGTCTTCGACTGATATAGAACGGTATCGGTCGGTATCGGTCGAAACTGACCGATACCGTTCAGTATCGGCCAATACCGAAACTGACCCCTAGTTTCGGTTTCGTTACCCACCGATACCGAAACGATACAGCCGATACCCAAGGGTATCGGCCGAAATCTCAAACCTGGATCCCAACAATTTTTGCCCATCGATCCACCCGTTGCAAAGAGTTCTATGTTATTCAAACACCAAAAATCAAATGAATCCAACAATTTTTGCCCATCGATCCACACGTTGCAAAAAGTTCTCTGTTAGTCGACCGTTGATTTTACAACGGGTGGATCGATGGACAAAAGTGTTGGATTCACTTGATTTTTGGTGTGGTGATCATCCATGAGGTATAGAGCATATTGGGAAATTTTTTTCAAAAAACTATACGAGGGGGGGCTTTGCCGGTGTTGGACCAAGGAGGTAATTCATCCTTGGCCACCTGATTCCCATTAAACTGATACACACACACACACATATATATATTTATGGGAAAAATGTAACTATGCTCGTGTATAGCTACGTTAGCTATGCACATATATAGTTAACCCATTTTCTCATATTTGTTTGAAACTTTTTAATAGGAATGTTGTACACCTCATGGATGATCAACACACCAAAAATCAAATGAATCCAATGATATTTGATCCTCAATTTAATCATCGCAAATTCAACGGTATATATTTTTTTGCAACAGGTGGATTGAGGGACAAATGTCCCTAAGGTTCACCCATATTTGCGTGTGCACCGCATCATCATCCATTTTTTGAAACTTTTTATAGGAATATACACATTCTAAAACCCCAAAACCACAGTGCACAGCGAAAAAAACCCACCATAAACAAGATGCGATGCACGCGCAACCGAAAATGAGTGAGAAGTGCGGGTTTGTGTGTCGATATTGTCGGAGGGTAAAATGGATATAAATCCTAATGGCAAACATGTAAATAAGAGGGGTTCAACGGGGGGAAATTGCCGACGTCAACCATGTAAATAGAGGGGAACCAATGAGTAAAATTGGGCCAATGGCCACCCTATAAATAGAGGGGGACCAAGGGGTTTTTGGTTGTATTTAAAAGCAATGTCAACCTTGTAATTCATGGGAAGAGGGTGGCTTATATTTGGGTGCACAACAAAAATCCCAAACTACACCCAAGCCCCCACTCGTGGGCCCCACCTTGATGATGTGGTCAAACCATGGCCACATCTCTACCCACCATTTTGTCCTAGTAGGACAATGGCAAACATGTAAATCCCTAGTTTATTATATATATGTGTGTGTGTCTCTCTCTCAATCTCTCTCTTTCTCTCTCTACACGCTTCTGTTTTAGGGTACCTGATAGAGAATATATTTTTGTGCATTCGAGGAACAAACCCCTGACATTCGGATTTCGAGTGTCATGTGTCCATTTAAGGTACATAGTAGAGAATGTTGAAATGTTCTGTCACAGTGGTCTGATGGAGTTGCTGGTTACTCTGTAGGCACCGTCGAAAGAAGCCAAGGCAGAGCCTCCGAAGAAGGAAGAGCCCAAGTTCCAGGCATTCACCGGGAAGAAGTATTCGTTGAAGGGTTGATCAGCACCTGATCTCTTCTCAGATGCCAAGAAATCACATACATCCGGAAGATATTCCCCATTCCTTTCCGCTGCCGAGTCTGTGATCATAGACGATGCTATGGTGGTGCTTATTTAAAAACTTAGGCATGTTTATTAGAAGCAAGCAAAAGGGGTTCAAATGCAACAACATCCTATGAGATGCTGTGGATACAAAGTTAAACGTCTCTTTAAGACTGTGTTTTGTGTACTGGCATTTTCTGTGTGGCATGGCGAGCTCCATAAAGGTTTCTGCATTTGCACATCGTCATGCAATGTTTATTTAAAACTTGGCATGTTTACGGAGAAAGCCATGAAGTATTTTCACATGACATTATGATGGTACATGTGAATATTGGTTTCATCACCAGAGCTGTGTACATGTTATTTGTGAATTGACTAGGTATTAAACTATATATTTAATTCATAAGGCTTATAACCTTTTAGAAAAGGATGATTTTTAGCAAGGGAACCAACCCAATTGATACTTGTAGATACTTGTAGGTTTGGTGATGAAGATGTACATCCTAATTGATTATGCTTTTTTGTTGTTTGGCACATAGCTTAGATTATACTTTTATTTGTGAATGCAGTTTGAGCTAAAAGCTCATGGTTGTTTTTTTGGTTCATCGGAAAGCAAGAAAACCGTGTCCGAAGGTCGGCTGGCAGCTCGGCGCAAGAGCCCGGGGAGCCACTGCACTAGATACATTCTTTTTTCTTTTTTTTTTTTTTTTTTGGGGGGGGGGGGGGGGGGGGGGGCCTCAAAGGATGAAGGCTCTTACGCAAGCTCGGCACTAAGGTCGATCGATACAGAAGGAAGGTCGATCGGTCGAAGGGAGCCCACTGGGATACTGTCCACTAGGTTGCGGCCGCATTAGTTGCGTAGAGCGGTGATTGAATCGGATGCCGTAATTATCGGACTCCGTATCCTTAGGAATTCCTAGCCAATGATGACACATACTGTAACCTAGGATTATAAATATGGAATTTTAGGTTAGGGTTTCGGTGTGGAACACATTCTGTATCCTTTGAGAGAGCTGCCATCTGAGAGAGCCAACTTTGAGAGATTGTGTTGTGAGCTTTTGGAGAGATCTTATGTGCTTCTTGTTCGTTAGACGAAGAGAAGATTTGTATTGATTCTCTCCTTTCGTAATAAAGCTCATCGGTGTTCCCCCCTTGGGCAATCTTGTTTGTGCTCTATTTGTTCGTTGCCGATCTTTCGTCCTCGATCCCCAAGATCTTGAGTTTTTCTGCTGCGCTTGTGTCGACAATTGCCGGGCTCCACCACACAACAAATTGGTATCAGAGCTGTAAGATGCTGGAGATCAACGTAGAAGACGAAGATGAGTAGCAGTTGTTGAGTATTAGTGTTTCATACCAATCTTATTTTGATGATGATCACAACATTATGTTGTTGCTAATGAATCTCATGTTTTAGTCTCTCAGTTTATTTCAAGGATATCTTTCTTGGAGACTAATCACTTGGTGTAAGGATGGACATCTAGTGAAGAAGGGCCAAAGTTTGGACTCAAGGAGTGCCAAAGCTTGGAGATGGTGGAGAGCAATCAAGGCATCAAGATTGATGACTTAGACTCTTAAGAAAGTATTGTAATCCATGTAATTTACTTTATTGCTTTCTCTCTCTTTTAAGTCTAGGTTATTGTAATGCCTTGTTAGATGGTTTACTTTTCATGCATATGCATTTAACCATCTTAGTGAACCTTAGGATTATCATAGAATCCAACCCAATAGGTTCACTCTGTCCAAAGACTCATTTGGAGTCTCTGGCTTTCCGCCAGTCACCTGATGAGGGAAACACAGCCGACTGGGTGATTTCCAGTTGCATGTAGATCCTTTTACAGTCGCCTGATATGCACAGCTCAAGTCAACATTTCAATTGACTCAAACTTGAGCTCTACGCACAGTCGCCTGAAGATCAGTTTACAGTCGCCTGTATATTTACAGTCACTTGGAAATTGGCCAACAGTGGCCTGTCTAGTGTAAGTGCAATCACTGCATCTCTCTGTCTTCTCTCCATATTTTACAGTAGTCGACTGATGAAGAATATACAGTCGTCTGACTTTTTTGCAGTCGACTTTAGTATTAACATCAGTCGCCTGTGCGAAGAATTGGAGAAAGAGTGCAACTCTCTGTTTCGATCCATCCCCTGCAGCAGTCGTCTGCTAAAGGTTTAACAGGCGTCTGTCCTGTTTGTCAGTCGACTGTATTGACTTCGTCAGTCGACTGTCCTGGCTCAGATTATAGCCGTTGGATATTTTCTAGCCGTTGATCAGTCGACTGTCTTATGATCATCAGTCGACTGTTCCTGTCGTTTTCACCCAGTTTCTAGCCGTTGTAAATTCGTTTATTTGGTTGTTTCTTTGGGGTTTTGGGCTTGATATAAGATTCATATATATATGAGTGTGCTGCCATCACTTGAGAACTCTTGACAACACTTGATAGCTCTTGACTCTATAGAAAATCTCAAGAGATCAATAAGCAACTCTCAAGCTCTCTCATTTCCCTCTATTGAGCATTCATCTCTCTTCATGCATTGAAGTCCAGCTCAAGGGAAATCATCCAAGTGCTCTCAAGCATATTCCAACACTTGGAGATCCTCTTTCACGCCTTGCATTCATTCATGAGTAAGCATCTCAAGGCATAAGTAAGAGTATTTACTTTACGTGGTGTAATTTGTTTTCCTATTTCTCTTTATAGGATTAGGATACTCTCTTTGTGGGAGTTTCTCTCTTTGTGAGAGGTTGTCTCTTTGTGAGACTAGGGAATTCTCTTTGTGGGAATTTAACTCTCTTTGTGGGAGTTCTAGTGTCCTAGTGTAGGGCTAACCCTAATTCTTTGAGTGTGAGTTAGTGATTCTCTGTGTGGGAGTCTTGATCCTTGTGTAGGATTGGTTGGGTCCTTGTGTAGGGCATAAATCCTCTTTGTGGGGTATCTCCTTGTGAGATTTGTATTCACTTCTCTGTGTGGAAATAGAGTGAATATTGGTGTGGCTGGATGTACCCAAGTTTGGGGAATCAGGGTAAAACTTTGTGTTTGCGTTTGGATTGATTGTGCCTTTTAATTCCTCTTGCACTTATAATTCCGCATTTGCAAGTTAAATTTTAATTGGACAATTTTATTGCCATTACAGTATTCACCCCCCTCTAGTGTGTGTTGTTAGTATTGCAAGGGTTAGACGATCCCTACAATTGGTATCCGAGCAAGTTTAAAGCATACTGCAACGATGTCATTCAACGCCTCATCCGCGTCTCATGAAGAAGGTCACTCAACCGTTCGACCCCCGCTCTTCAACGGAACCAACTACCCAAGTTGAAAGATCAGAATGATGATCTACATGGAGGGTTAAGACCTATGTGACATCACAGAGGTGCCATTGAGAAGCCCACTACTCCTGCGGCTTCAAGGACAAAGGCAGAGAAGGACGCAATCAAGTTCAATGCGAGAGCTATGAATACATTGCATTGCGCTCTCTCAGCTAATGAGTTTAACCGCATCTCCATGTGCAAAACAGCAAATGATATTTGGCACACCTTAGAGATTTGTCATGAAGGGACAACGAAGGTAAAGAAATCTAAACAAACTGTGTTTAGATCTAAATATGAAATGTTTAAGATGCGGGAAGGCGAAAGCATTTCAGAGATGTTCACAAGGTTCACCGATATCGGGAACACGTTGGAGGGACTCGGGAAGACGATTTCCCAAGAGGATCGTGTAGAGAAGATCCTAGACTCTCTTACACCTCGTTGGGAGTCAAAGGCTAACGGAATTTTGGAGTCATATGACACGTCCAAATATACCGTTGAGGAGTGCATTGGAAATCTCATGGCGTATGAAGTGAAGCTTCAACACAAGAAGGAGATTCAACCAACAAAGCCCGAGAAGCTAGAGAAGCAAAAGGGGGTTGCATTCCCTGCCAAGGAGGAACCAATCGAGTGGAGGAGGAAATTCCATCGAGAAGCTCCTAGCGAAGAAGATGAGCAAGAAGATGCAAGTGGAGAAGAAATTGAGGATCTTGCTGAGCAATTCAAAGCTTTCATCAAATGAAAGCAAGGTAAGTCTTTGTCAAAGTTTGCCTCAAATTCTAACAAGGTTCCTACTTGTTACACTTGTAATGGAAAAGGTCACTTGTCCACCGAATGCCCTTCCAAACCCAACAAAGAAACTTACAAGGGTAAAGGGAAGAAGTATAGGAAAGGAAGGTCCAAGTCCAAAAATCACAAGAAGGGACTTGTCGGGACCTTTGATGATTCGAGTGAGGACACTTCGAATAATGAAGAAGAGGATACAAAGGAGGATGCTCACACATGCTTTGTAGCCATGGATGGTCCTACTCCAATTCCCTCCGGATTGAACGAAGAAGAGTTGGATGCTTGGCTTGACACATACAATTCCTATGAGGATTCGTGCCTCATGGCTAAGGAGGAGAATGTAGGGAATTGGCGGTCCCTTAGGGCACAAAAATTCTAGTCCCGTCCTAAGTCGGACGGAACATAGACACAAAAACATTTGCAGCGGAAGAAAAACTAGTTAATCTAAATTAACAAGCAGTTAAAACATTTTTAACTTAGCCCTAAGGTCCAAGACCCTATGCCAAGATCTATGCCGACTTGGGATGGATCTGCCCATCCCAAGAAGGATCTAGCCTACTGCGATTAAACTAAACTAATGCTAATAAACTACTTTAACCATATACCCGGAATCTCAGCCCTGGAGCAGGCGAGATGTTCCGCGCCGTCTTCCGAGCTGCTCCCGTCCCACGCCGAGCCGCTCCTTTGAACCGCTCCCCGAACCGCTCCGCATCCCGAGGCGATCAATCCCCGTGCCGCCGAGCCAACCAACCGCCGAAGAAAGTTTCACGCGAGTGAAACCTCCGCCAAGATTTCGGATCCAGAATCCGAACTCCTTTGAGGCTTTGCTAGAGCTCGCAGGAGTAAGGCAGAAATTTTAGGGAGATAGAGAAATATTTAATTTAAGCTAAGATCCGAGCGTGCTCCAACATTTACGAGAGCCGCTCAGATCTAGAGCTTGGGACGAGTTTTGAGAAAGGGGGGAGACCCCTATTTATATAGGCGGCGGACTCTCCCCTTTTCTCAAAATCCGATGTGGGACTAATTATTGGGTTAATTAAAATCATGTTAGTTTGCACTTCACAAAGTGCAAACTTCCGTGAATTTTAACTCACTCACCGTTGAGCTTCAGGATTGATACAACCTATCAATACGACAAGCGTTCAACGGTGAACGCATAGGAAAAAACCGTTCGTCAATCGGAGGTCGTTTGACCCTCCAATTGAGTGTCCAAAGATCAGCCCTAGGCTAGTTTTTCACAAAAACTGAGCCGTCAAAAATGATTCTGCCTAGGGTTCACAACCCTAGGCGTGTGGGGCCCACCAGGGGCCCCACAGCCTCATTCTGCGCGCGCAGCATGGCCTGGGCAGAGCCCAGGCCGCGCCTGGGCTCGCCCAGGCGCCTGGGCGCGCCCAGGCCCGCGCCTGGGCAGAGCCCAGGCGGCCTGGGCTTGCCCAGGCCGAGCCTGGGCTTGCCCAGGCCGAGCCTGGGCTAAGCCCATGCTTGTGCCTGGCTAGCCCAGGCAGCGCCTGGGCTAGCCCAGGCAGCCTGTTCTGCCTGGGCCTGACTTGGTCTGATGCTTTGGGCTGTTTTGGCTCTAACTTGAGCATTTGGCGTCCGATTTGGACGCCGTTCGAACCTGGGTTTAGACCGGGACATTCCCGTCTTACCCGTGAACTTTTCCTTGCGTTTATTTTATTAAATATTGTATTAAACAATTTAATACGTATTTAATCGCTTTTGCATCAAATGCAAAATAGTCCCTATCTAAGCTTAAATTATCATATTGCATCAAATGCAATTATCTCTTCTTTTGCATCAAATGCAAATATTCTCCCTAACTAATTTCTACCTATTACTAGACAAAGCGTTGCACTCTGTGTGAGACCCTACAGCCTGACCCTTACAACAGGTTGGGCTCGAAGCCCTATACGGCAGTGACCATGAGCAGTGGTTGCCGTCCCTGCTTCAGGAATCATCATTATGTGGTTAACTCATTGACATGAGTATTGTCGGGACCACCTGACTGTTTCCGTGATGAATTCCGCAGTTATAGTCTCTTCGTCTTAAATATGTCGTTCGGATCAAGTCTGGGGTACGGTCAAACTGTCAACCCCAATAACTTGACTCCGGTTAGTTTCTATCAATCTTTAGTCAATAAATATTGGACTTCTTCCAACATACTCTGCGCAGAGTTTTTACTAAAGACCGAACTAACTCTACGACACTAACTCCCATTGACCGGGAGAGACGAATCCTCTCTTGGTCATTACTCGCCTCGTACGTTTCAAGTGACACCCAATCAAAAGACCTTTCGACAGGCCTTGCCTCGAAGCTAGGTCAGTTGATCTAAGTGGCACCGTTCACGCACAGGTCCGTCAAAATGACCTCAAGTCAAAAGACCAACTATCCTATCATCACTCAGAGTTATCACTGACAGATTGGTCAATATAACCATGTGATAACTCTAGTGGATCGTTCAGTGAACTCATTCTAATGAGCACCTGTATCTTGTCTTCGACTTCGCCAAGTCAAGCGATCATGAGATCATCGCCACCGCTAAACGGTGAAGACTAAGACACAATGGTCTATCCGATGTTTCGATATCCTTGTCTCGAAACATCTACAACCACGAACCATTTCAGACTTATGCTACAGACGGTCAAACGTTTCTCCATGATCGAGATACTCATCTCGATACCCGTTTGACCTTGCATAAAGTCTCAGGACTTTACCTAAGTTGATATCTAATGTTAACTACATTACAATATAACTTAGATAAATTATTACCAAACAGCTTACTGTTATTTCGAACAAGATGTTTGTGCTATTCACACAGGAATAAATGGCCTTGAGGGCATCATATTCCTACATCTCCCACTTGCACTCAGGCCCATTTATCTCGATATCTAATATCGTTTTTACACACAAGTTTTCCCGACTTCATGTGATAGAGCCTTCGTGAGTGGATCTGCTAAAGCCGTCTACTCTATAGACTTAAGGGGTTTCTATGTTAATGTCAGACCAACTATTTGAATCTCATTCAAATAATTCATTTGGTCTGTCGGAATCCATAATATTTTATTTTACTTGGATCTTATCCAGTTTATCGTATCTTACGATAATAATTTCAAATTAGTTATTGGTCATTTCAAATGGTTCATATTCATTTCTGATAAATAATCAAACTCTTTGATTACTTAATCAAAATATATGTTCCATCTCTTTGATGTCTCGCATGTAATTTACACGCTCCCACTGACCTTGAAAATTCTCTGGCCAATTCATATAAGTTGGTCCGTCTAAATCATATTTAGAAAAACGAACTTATAAGTGAATGATCCAACTTTCATGGTCAACTTAAGCGTTTTACATCGGCTTTGGTCCGAGTAGATCTGTACACATCTGTTGGCAAAACCGGTTTCATCATAATCCGTTTTAAAGAAATTAGGATGAAAACCGTTCTCGTCCAACATGATCGTACTTCACTATTTTCTTTCTGCACCAACCTTTCAACTTAAAGATTTACTTGCAGAAAGTGAGGAAACATTTTCCTTTGGTACGTAAACTAAATTCTCAAATTTACTTACGCACACGGACCTATTCTGATTGCATCAAGTTTTAAATCGGAGTTACTACTCCGAATTTCATCCTAGAAGTTGACTAAGTCATCATCAGTTATGATGTCTAACTCGACATTTCGTCTCACGAGATTCGAGTAATAATACAACTTCCTTACGATTGATTTATTGAATATATTATTGATAATGTCCTTATAGAACATTATCAAAACCTAGGCATTACTATCTGGGACTTAACCCAGAGGGAGGAGTTAACTCAGAGTCACTTATTTATGGATCGCACCAAGTCTAACTAAGTGTGATTCATATCTTTTAACACTCTGATGTGTTAACAGACTTGACCTGAGAGAAAATCACATTTTCTTTTTAATTACACAAGATTTTATTTAGCTAAGTATTTGACCATTCGATCTAATCGAATCAGTTTAAATACTTTAGTCATTTCGTTCTTTATTTTATCAGACTTGTGTTTCATCAAGAACACGTGTCTTAATAAAACATACGAATAACTTATTTTGGTTAATCTAGACTCGGGTACATCAGTATGTACTAGACTGAGTTCGACAACTCATTCTCCCACTGTCTCACAGATGGGTTTCGGCCATTGTATCTAAGAGGCTAAGACTCACAAGTGTCCGTAGACTTCATAATACGAGAGGTCAGACCCCTTTTTATGTGACTTGTGAAGCTTAATCTCTAGATACGGCCTAGTCTAATTTTACCATATAAGTTTGCTACTATCTTGTGTATTCATATATTAGCATTTAATATATATTTAGTTATTTACAAATTACTTAACGCAAAACATTACTTCAGAAGCAATGTGACGACATTCGTCAAAATGTGTTAAACGTCTTTTGTATAACAATTCATTCTGAAATCGTGACATCAAAATATGTCACATTTTCATTTCCTCCTACTTATGCCTTTACTAATGATAAATTAAACTAACTTTCTCAATTGACTTTCCAAAGTGCCTTCTTCCTTTTTCTAAATCACATTTAGATATCAACATAAATAAATAGCTATGCAAGTAACTTATGTATCCAAACGCTTGAGCTTTGCAATCTTGAGTGTAGCTCAAGAAGTTGCTTGTCTCAAGATCCGGTTGGGATACATAGTCTTGCATCGCTCATGCACTCGTATTCGACTCAAACGGTTTGATCGAATTTTCGAACTTTGCGGATCAAAATTGTTTGTCCATACAACCTTGAGGGTAGCTCGACAAGTTGTAGGGAGAAACATACTTTGAATGTCCTATATGTTCAAGCTGCCTCATATAGAGACGAGTGACATGTAGCTTTAATTTATTTGTTGGACCCAGAACTTAATGAAATCATATTTCTTAAGTCTGTTCTTTAGAAGGTCATTTAATGTCAACGAGAATATAGTTTCAATTTTATCAATTAGAATTTAACTTGATATTCAATTAATCAACTTATTGACCAGTTAACTAATTCCAATATTATCAATTGATTCTTTCGGTAAACATAGTCTTGTCCTAGTTTTAGCATATGTTCAATATTAAATATAGGTAGATTGGCTTTTATCTATCTATATCCTCCCACTATTTTTACGAACGTTTTAAAGCTTAATAACGAACGATTTAATCGAATTAAAAATTAATGGGTAAGAGTTCCAATCACCTTGGGTCTAAACAACCTTGAGTGTAGCTCAACAAGTTGATTGACTCTGCGATCGGAAGATGACTCTTCATCGATCATATCGGATATGACTCTCTTAATCGGGTTTTGCCCCTAGCCATTCGTGATCATGAGTGTGCTCATCCAAATCACAATGTCTAGTCTAGTCAGACCCTTGTTTTCATGTCTAGCCTGACTTGCCCCTCAGCTCGGTGTATGCACGACACGTCGGTTTGGGTCAGGTCTTAGACTACATCTAGGCAGACTACATCGTTGACTTAACTTACGCCGGCGCTCGGGGTACGAGACGACGGTTAGGGTTAGTCAAGATGTCATCTTATGTATTTAAGAAGTTGGTTCCTATAAGATTGCCAGGTTACAGCTTGAGTGTATCTCAACAACTATAACGCGGGTCCTATAGTTACTAACCCCTAAAACAAGGAGGGCTACGGCTAATCTTGAAAAAGATCATTAACGTATTTGACTTAGATATAGTCCAGGGTGTCATACAATCATGATTCGCGACATTGCGGTCCAGCGGAACTCAGCCAGGGAATTGACTAAGCCAGGATCACTACCCCTTGGACTAGCAAGGGTTGACCCAGAACTCTTAGCCAAGCACATTGACTGGATCATGGTCCATTGAATGAAGCTTGTCATTTTTGTATGTATGCCATAGACTAAACAGCTTTTATTAACAACTAATTAATCCTATCAACTAGTTGAATCCTTAAATTCAAAATTTTTAGGATTTGATTAATAACTTTTATTAAGTCCTTATCAACTATAAGGTTCACGTGCTACCCTAATCGTTATTAGGATTTTAATAAATTATTAACAACGCTAGAAGCGAAGTCCTTTAATGAAAATTAATTATAACAATTAGAATTTAAAGTTCATTTAAAGGACTACCCTAATCAGGAATTAGGCCTTATATTGTTGTTAATGATTTATTGAAACATAGCATGTCATTAAAATTCAAGTAATAAATTTTAATCAATTTTAATGGCTAACCTAAAAGGTTGTCTTGTGTTATCAAATAAGGGACAAGATAAACAAGCCATTAAAATAAAGCTACACTAATTTTATCAACATAAAATGAAAGTGTATTTCTATTTAACAATTAAATAAACTAAGTTTATCGCATAAACAATTTTTTGGACTGCATACATAAATTTAACGTTTAAATTTAAAATATGATTTTTAAAAATATTTTATTTTTATCTCATAAAAAAAAACTAAATTTTAAAATCACTAACTTTGCATGCTATTTAAAAAATTTATCGCATAAAAATTTTAATCTTTAAAATCAGTTTTAAAATTATCTCATAAAATTAAAACACCATTTTAAAGACTTTCATGCTTAAAAATTTATCAAATAAAAAAATTTTAGGCATCCAAAATAAATTTTAAACTTTTTAAAAAAATTAGTTTTAAAAGTTATCACATAAATTTTAAAACGTCATTTTAAAAATTTCCATGTTCAAAAAATTTCAAAGGAAAATTTTAGAACATCTAAAACATTTTTAAAATTTATCTCATAATTTTAAAAACATTTTAAATTAAAAAAAAGCATTAACACGTTTAATAAAATCGCAGTACCTAGATCGCTACGCAAACCTAGGCTCTGATACCACTGTAGGGGATTTGGCGGTCCCTTAGGGCACAAAAATTCTAGTCCCGTCCTAAGTCGGACGGAACATAGACACAAAAACATTTGCAGCGGAAGAAAAACTAGTTAATCTAAATTAACAAGCAGTTAAAACATTTTTAACTTAGCCCTAAGGTCCAAGACCCTATGCCAAGATCTATGCCGACTTGGGATGGATCTGACCATCCCAAGAAGGATCTAGCCTACTGCGATTAAACTAAACTAATGCTAATAAACTACTTTAACCACATACCCGGAATCTCAGCCCTGGAGCAGGCGAGATGTTCCGCGCCGTCTTCCGAGCTGCTCCCGTCCCACGCCGAGCCGCTCCTTTGAACCGCTCCCCGAACCGCTCCTCGAACCGCTCCGCATCCCGAGGCGATCAATCCCCGTGCCGCCGAGCCAACCAACCGCCGAAGAAAGTTTCACGCGAGTGAAACCTCCGCCAAGATTTCGGATCCAGAATCCGAACTCCTTTGAGGCTTTGCTAGAGCTCGCAGGAGTAAGGCAGAAATTTTAGGGAGATAGAGAAATATTTAATTTAAGCTAAGATCCGAGCGTGCTCCAACATTTACGAGAGCCGCTCAGATCTAGAGCTTGGGACGAGTTTTGAGAAAGGGGGGAGACCCCTATTTATATAGGCGGCGGACTCTCCCCTTTTCTCAAAATCCGATGTGGGACTAATTATTGGGTTAATTAAAATCATGTTAGTTTGCACTTCACAAAGTGCAAACTTCCGTGAATTTTAACTCACTCACCGTTGAGCTTCATGATTGATACAACCTATCAATACGACAAGCGTTCAACGGTGAACGCATAGGAAAAAACCGTTCGTCAATCGGAGGTCGTTTGACCCTCCAATTGAGTGTCCAAAGATCAGCCCTAGGCTAGTTTTTCACAAAAACTGAGCCGTCAAAAATGATTCTGCCTAGGGTTCACAACCCTAGGCGTGTGGGGCCCACCAGGGGCCCCACAGCCTCATTCTGCGTGCGCAGCATGGCCTGGGCAGAGCCCAGGCCGCGCCTGGGCTCGCCCAGGCGCCTGGGCGCGCCCAGGCCCGCGCCTGGGCTCGCCCAGGCGGCCTGGGCTCGCCCAGGCCCGCGCCTGGGCAGAGCCCAGGCGGCCTGGGCTTAGCCCAGGCCGAGCCTGGGCTTGCCCAGGCCGAGCCTGGGCTAAGCCCAGGCTTGTGCCTGGCTAGCCCAGGCAGCGCCTGGGCTAGCCCAGGCAGCCTGTTCTGCCTGGGCCTGACTTGGTCTGATGCTTTGGGCTGTTTTGGCTCTAACTTGAGCATTTGGCGTCCGATTTGGACGCCGTTCGAACCTGGGTTTAGACCGGGACATTCCCGTCTTACCCGTGAACTTTTCCTTGCGTTTATTTTATTAAATATTGTATTAAACAATTTAATACGTATTTAATCGCTTTTGCATCAAATGCAAAATAGTCCCTATCTAAGCTTAAATTATCATATTGCATCAAATGCAATTATCTCTTCTTTTGCATCAAATGCAAATATTCTCCCTAACTAATTTCTACCTATTACTAGACGAAGCGTTGCACTCTGTGTGAGACCCTACAGCCTGACCCTTACAACAGGTTGGGCTCGAAGCCCTATACGGCAGTGACCACGAGCAGTGGTTGCCGTCCCTGCTTCAGGAATCATCATTATGTGGTTAACTCATTGACATGAGTATTGTCGGGACCACCTGACTGTTTCCGTGATGAATTCCGCAGTTATAGTCTCTTCGTCTTAAATATGTCGTTCGGATCAAGTCTGGGGTACGGTCAAACTGTCAACCCCAATAACTTGACTCCGGTTAGTTTCTATCAATCTTTAGTCAATAAATATTGGACTTCTTCCAACATACTCTGCGCAGAGTTTTTACTAAAGACCGAACTAACTCTACGACACTAACACCCATTGACCGGGAGAGACGAATCCTCTCTTGGTCATTACTCGCCTCGTACGTTTCAAGTGACACCCAATCAAAAGACCTTTCGACAGGCCTTGCCTCGAAGCTAGGTCAGTTGATCTAAGTGGCACCGTTCACGCACAGGTCCGTCAAAATGACCTCAAGTCAAAAGACCAACTATCCTATCATCACTCAGAGTTATCACTGACAGATTGGTCAATATAACCATGTGATAAATCTAGTGGATCGTTCAGTGAACTCATTCTAATGAGCACCTGTATCTTGTCTTCGACTTCGCCAAGTCAAGCGATCATGAGATCATCGCCACCGCTAAACAGTGAAGACTAAGACACAATGGTCTATCCGATGTTTCGATATCCTTGTCTCGAAACATCTACAACCACGAACCATTTCAGACTTATTCTACAGACGGTCAAACGTTTCTCCATGATCGAGATACTCATCTCGATACCCGTTTGACCTTGCATAAAGTCTCAGGACTTTACCTAAGTTGATATCTAATGTTAACTACATTACAATATAACTTAGATAAATTATTACCAAACAGCTTACTGTTATTTGGAACAAGATGTTTGTGCTATTCACACAGGAATAAATGGCCTTGAGGGCATCATATTCCTACAGAGAAGTCGTCATCAAGCTCTTGCAAGAATGATGATGATGTTGTTGAGATCGAGGAAGAAAAGATCTCATACGAAGAGCTCAAGATCAATTTTGACTTGGCCTCCGAAAAGGCTAGTAAGTGCATCAACTCTTACAATAGATTAAAAGCTAAATATAAGATTGCTAAGAGTAGATTGCATGAACTAGTTATTGCAAGTGTAATTCATGATGAAAGGCATGTGTATAACACTTGTGAAAGAGACACACATCTCTCTCAAATTAAGGAATTGAGTTTTTCTAATGAAAATCTCATTGCTCAAAACCTTAGCTTAGATGCTCACATTCAACAACTTACGTTGAAATATGAAGAGGAATCCTGGAAGCTCATAAGCTTTGTGTATTCTAGGGATTCACTCCACGATTTGTTGGAAAAACAACATCCGGCAAATCATAGAGGAGGTTTGGATTATATTCAAAATGTGGTTTCCAAACCCACCTCTAATTCCTCTTATGGTGCAAATATAAGAAATATTGCTAACGCACCTAAGAAGAATCCCATGCTTTCTTGTACAACAATAACACCAATAAGAAGCATGTAGATCACAAGGTGATGAGGAAGAATGAAGAATCTTCATTTTTTGCTAAGAAACAAAATCCTCATTCTTTGCATGCTAAGAAATTTGTTTCTACACCTAAGCATGCCACATCCTTCCCTCTTGCAAAGGCAAAACCATTGCCTAGGAAATCCTTGAGATTATGGATTCCCACTAAGGTTAGTGTGCAAGAGAGAGATAGTTACATCAACTCTCTAGTTAAGGATGTGATCACCTCGTGTGATTACGTTAGGAAATCAAACTCCTCTTGGGTTTGGTTACCTAATGTTTAGGTTCTCCTCACACATTTACATATTGCATGTGTATTGTGCTTCTATGTTTATTTTAAGCATACCCATTGATTGTGTGTGTTTCATGATTTTGAAAATATTTTCAAATTTATTTCTTTTCATGAAAATGGGGACCTTGGGGTTTATTGACATGCATGCATTTTTTGATCCATGTGTATGTCAATGGGGAGTTAACATATTATGTGTTTAAATTATTTTAAGACATATTTTAACTCTCATTTTCGGAGGTTTTTTTTGAGATCATTATTTATATTTGGTTATTTTAGGTCTCAAACCAAACCTCTGGTTTATTGCCAACATGTTTAATATGTCATTGTTTTTGGCAATATCATTGTGTATCTTTGAAGCTTGATTTTTCCATATTTATTGCTTTGATACATTTTTAGGCCCATGGCTCCATTAATTAATTGTTATTAGATCCTAGAAGTCAAAAGTTGACCATTTCTATGATCTAGGGGGAGCATGGGATAGTGAATTGATACCCACTAGATTTTTAAAATTTGGTATCATACATATCTTTCTTTTCTTGCATATTGTCACATCTTGGTTAATATGACAAAGGGGGATATATTTGATGTCCACCTTTTTGACGATGTCAAGGGGGAGAGATATATGCATTATGTGATCATATCTATAGGGGGAGAGATATATACATATGCATATGGTGAGAGATATCTCTATAGGGAGAGATATATGGGATTAGATAAACCATTCATGTTTGCATGCTTTTATACTTTGCAATTGGTTTATGTAATCCATGCCTATTATATGTCACCATGTTTTTATTGGTATTATGAGTATTTACCTGTGTGTAGCTCATTATATAATTGGTGCATATAAGTAGGGGGAGATCATTAGCATTGTGCTTTAATTCTTTATGATTTACATAATGTGTGTCATCATCAAAAAGGGGGAGATTGTTGAGTATTGGTGTTTCATACCAATCTTATTTTGATGATGAACACAACATTATGTTGTTGCTAATGAATCTCATGTTTTAGTCTCTCATTTTATTTCAAGGATATCTTTCTTGTAGACTAATCACTTGGTGTAAGGATGGACATCTAGTGAAGAAGGGCCAAAGTTTGGACTCAAGGAGTGCCAAAGCTTGGAGATGGTGGAGAGCAATCAAGGCATCAAGATTGAAGACTTAGACTCTTAAGAAAGTATTGTAATCCATGTAATTTACTTTATTGCTTTCTCTCTCTTTTAAGTCTAGGTTATTGTAATGCCTTGTTAGATGGTTTACTTTTCATGCATATGCATTTAACCATCTTAGTGAACCTTAGGATTATCATAGAATCCAACCCAATAGGTTCACTCTGTCCAAAGACTCATTTGGAGTCTCTGGCTTTCCGTCAGTCACCTGATGAGGGAAACACAGCCGACTGGATGATTTCCAGTTGCCTGTAGATCCTTTTACAGTCACCTGATATGCACAGCTCAAGTCAACATTTCAATTGACTCAAACTTGAGCTCTACGCACAGTCGCCTGAAGATCAGTTTACAGTCGCCTGTATATTTACAGTCACTTGGAAATTGGTCAACAGTGGCCTGTCTAGCGTAAGTGCAATCACTGCATCTCTCTGTCTTCTCTCCATATTTTACAGTAGTCGACTGATGAAGAATATACAGTCGCCTGACTTTTTTGCAGTCGACTTTAGTATTAACATCAGTTGCCTGTGCGAAGAATTGGAGAAAGAGTGCAACTCTCTGTTTCGATCCATCCCCTGCAGCAGTCGTCTGCTGAAGGTTTAACAGGCGTCTGTCCTGTTTGTCAGTCGACTGTATTGACTTCGTCAGTCGACTGTCCTGGCTCAGATTATAGCCGTTGGATATTTTCTATCCGTTGATCAGTCGACTGTCTTATGATCATCAGTCGACTGTTCCTGTCGTTTTCACCCAGTTTCTAGCCGTTGCAAATTTGTTTATTTGGCTGTTTCTTTGGGGTTTTGGGCTTGATATAGGATTCATATATATATGAGTGTGCTGCCATCACTTGAGAACTCTTGACAACACTTGATAGCTCTTGACTCTATAGAAAATCTCAAGAGATCAATAAGCAACTCTCAAGCTCCCTCATTTCCCTCTATTGAGCATTCATCTCTCTTCATGCATTGAAGTCCAGCTCAAGGGAAATCATCCAAGTGCTCTCAAGCATATTCCAACACTTGGAGATCCTCTTCCATGCCTTGCATTCATTCGTGAGTAAGCATCTCACGGCGTAGGTAAGAGTATTTACTTTACATGGTGTAATTTGTTTTCCTATTTCTCTTTGTGGGATTAGGATACTCTCTTTGTGGGAGTTTCTCTCTTTGTGAGAGGTTGTCTCTTTGTGGGACTAGGGAATTCTCTTTGTGGGAATTTAACTCTCTTTGTGGGAGTTCTAGTGTCCTAGTGTAGGGCTAACCTTAATTCTCTGAGTGGGAGTTAGTGATTCTCTGTGTGGGAGTCTAGATCCTTGTGTAGGATTGGTTGGGTCCTTGTGTAGGGCATAAATCCTCTTTGTGGGGTATCTCCTTATGAGATTTGTATTCACTTCTCTGTGTGGGAATAGAGTGAATATTGGTGTGGTTGGATGTATCCACGTTTGGGGAACCAGGGTAAAACTTTGTGTTTGCGTTTGGATTGATTGTACCTTTTAATTCCTCTTGCATTTATAATTCCGCATTTGCAAGTTAAATTTTAATTGGACAATTTTATTGCCATTACAGTATTCACCCCCCCTCTAATGTGTGTTGTTAGTATTGCAAGGGTTAGACGATCCCTACAACGGTGACAATGACGGTTCTCCAAAGGCGTCGACTTCTGGGTATTCTTCAACCTCTCGGACTATTGTGTCTAACACAAAGTTCGTAATCGAGAAGTTTGATGCTAAGCTTAACTTCAGTATGTGGAGATGCGAAGTCTTGGATATCTTGAACCAACTTGGTCAAGATATAGCATTGGACGAGAAGTCGACATGCATGTCCGATCAGGAGTAAAGAGCTCTGAGTCGGAGTTCATGTGGTACCATCCGCTTGTATTTGTCAAAGGAGAAGAAATACCCATATATGGAGGAGATGACGTGCGTTTATATTTCATATATTTGCGCACGTTTTCTTTTGTGTTTCTCCGTGTTTTTCGCCGTCTTTTATTCGTTTTCTCGTATTTTCTCGTTTTCTTTCACTTTTCTTTGTTTCTCCATGTTTACAGGAGATTGCCCGTGTAGGGGACGTTTAACGACGATATCTCAAGTCTCCGGAGCAACGGGAGGAGTCACGCGTGATCCAGGGGGTCAAACGAAGAAGAATACATCTTTCAGCCCCTCACCCGGTCGGTTGGTCATCTCCAACCGATCGGGTGATGCACGCGTGCACCACCCGGTCTCAACCGGAGCTCAAGTGGAAGTCACCCGACCGGTTCACAGGCCGGTTCAACTGGGGCCAACTCTCTGTCTTCTCGAGCCAAATTCCAACCGATCGGGTGACTCTTACCCGATCGGTTCGTCTGTAGCTGATGCTGAGGAGCCGAGACACGGGCACCCAACCGATCACTTCACCCGATGGCGCCAAGATCCAACCGGTCACTCCAAGAACTCAACCGACCGGTTCATATGACCGGGTGAAACTCCGCCGTTTTCTGTTTATTATTTGTAACAGATCACCCGATCGGTTGACTTGTCAACCGATCGGGTGGCGTTTTTCCTGCGGGTTCGGACCCGAACCATTAGGGTTTCGAAGTGGGGCTATAAATACACGAGGCTGGCCGACTTGAGGGGGATCTCCTGGAGTTTTAGGGCTTTTTGCCCCCCCTTCTCTTGTGAGTTCTAGGTTAGTTTAGATGAGGGCTTTTGGTTAATAAATCTTGTATTGGATCGTTGGATTCAAACGGAGATAAGTATTTTCTTCTCTCTTTCTCCATTGTTTCGTATTGTGTTAAGTTTTCTTGATGATGAATGTTTGTATGCCTTTTGTGTTGTTGGTTTATATGTTTTTTCATCATTGAGTAGTATTGATGAACCCTAATACGGGGTAGGGTAGGATTGATGCTTGGTTGTTTCATTTGACTTGGTTGCATGGCATGTGTTCGATGAAATGTGTCAATGGGGATTTCTAGCAATCTGGGTCCAATTCGTATGGCAACACACTAGATGTGTTGGGGATTGGAGTCCGGTGCTTGTCCTGTCAAGATCCGCTTCGATGTATTGCTAGAAATCACATTTGACCTATTTGGCCATTAGGGTTACGCGGGGGTGTTTCATTGTCATTGGCGGGAGAAAGACCGCCTCTGACCGTCGGGCCAAGGGGGAATAAACTTGGCGGTTGACTCCCTTGCCATAGCTCACGCCCCTAGTGTTGACATGGAGTCCTCGCGCGTGGGAACGGCTTGGACGAAATGTTGGGTGTTATCATTGTGGCCTTAATGCTCCCGGTTGCGGAAGGTGTTAATGGACACGTGAGTGCCCACCTTCCGGAACCGGGTAGGCCTAGTGTGCTTGGCACCGACCGGAATATCGGGCCATGGACGCTAGGTACCACCTTTAGGGACAATGTCTCACCCTGGGTCAAGTCAAATGCCAAGTGTCACGAATGCTCTAGCCCGTGTTAGCGGGGATTCATTTCGTGTCCTTTTCATTTCTTTCCTTTATTTCTACACCTTCACCCACATCATCCGCGTAGCTAGCACACGACCTAGGCGAGGCTAGTAGCCACTCAAGCCATCCACCTCCCTGAGTTCGATAAACCCGCACCCTACACTAACCGTGCACTTGCGGTAAAACGACACCGCGCCCAAACCGTAAACGGGGCGCCGGTCAAGTTTTTGGCGCCGTTGTCGGGGAGGCGTTCGGTTTGATATTAGCTTAGCTTGGCTTCGTTAGACTACGCATAAAAACACAAAAAAATTATTTTTCTTTTTTTTTAAAAAAAATATATTCAATAACCAAGAAATTTTTCCCACACTATTATATTATCTTTTTGTTATTTTCTTGTACTATTGACGCTCCTCTCTAGTTTTCTTATTTTTGTTGTCCAGGTATCTTTGGTGTAACCATGTGGAGATCAAATTTCGATGCTCAGATGGGAGGATACAATCCTTATTCGGTTGTGGTTTGTGAGACTTGTGGGATGGAGGGGCATGTGTATTATGATTGCCCATTTACGCTTGAGAGCCTCCCCCACCCCAAGGCAAAACATTTTCCCACAACCTTAGCCCAAACACCTCCCATCCATTTCCTCAACCTTATACCCCTCCACAAATACAAGAAGAATCAAGCCTCGTGTCTGTCCTTGAAAGTGCCATGTTTAACCAAGGCCAAATATTACAAAACTTAATGGTACCAATCACCGAGCCGACACCGAGGAGAGAGGATGAAGGAGAGGATATACCCACTTTCATGGTTGAGACCACCATGCCATCGGCCACCATAGACACATCTCAAGCCGATACCCCATTTTTCCATCACTACCACTTAGATGACGAAGCATTTTTTGATGATGATAGTGAGGATGGGGAGATTTATCTAGGATCTGTGGGAGAGATTTCTTGTCTTGATTTGGATACCCCACTTGAGTCCTATGAGAGCACTGAGGAGTTTACAGAGATTATGCATATCGTCGAGGAGGATGTGCGTGAGGACGAGGACACCACGACCACATACGAGGGGTCCGCTCCACATCCACCTCCAGAGCCATCTCTGTCACAGCTTCTTCCTTGGTCCGTGGTCAACCACGAGGATGTCATTCAGGACATCGGGCAGATGATGGAGTATGAGCATATCGTCGAGGAGGATGTGCATGAGGGCTTGGATACGATGGCCCACTCTATAGAGCCCGAGTCACATCTACCTTTACCGTCGCTCTCCACTTCTTCTGCGGCTGAGCATCTACTTGAGCATATTGCCCCTATTCAGGGAGATTTTCATACTCACTCTCACTCCACATTTGAGTCTCGCTTTTCACATCCTATTTCTTTAGACTCATATATATTTGACACACCATATCTCTCACAGGACACAGGATCGACTTCCCTTGAGGTATGCTGCGGTGTGTCACCACCTGGAGAGCAACTTCACATGGAGAGCGGAGATTTGATCGTCGCTAGCACAGAGGATAGCTTACCATTTCCAGGGAGTGTTCGCCACATTTCATATATTTTACCATCATTTATCGGCGACTATCTCTGGGATACATTTATTTTGGGAAATAATTTCTTGCCATGGACTACTGCACCTCGTCCTTTGCAGGTCACATGTGGACACCTACGAGGGATGCTTGGAGGTGCATTGCTTGGGTCCATTGGCACACGTGGCACAGCGCTTCTGGCGGAGCCACAGAAGGAGCATTTAGAGCAGCTACATGCCCCGCTCCAGATCTTGGATCCACCTATGCTCAGGTGTATCCTAATCCAGTAGTGTAAAAATTTACCGCTTTCTAGTTTTGGTTTGAATAATCTCGTCTCCTCTCATTAGCGAGGGGAGCGTATCTAGGGTTTGCTTTTGCATCTTAATAACCCTTCATGTCGTGCCCTTCTATCATTTCACCCTCATCCTCTTCCGAGGAGAACGAGCAGACTGTCTATCCTGCATTCTGATTTCTTTCTTTTCCGATTTTCCCCTAGCATATTTCTGCATCACATTGATCATATCATTTTGCTAGCATTGTCATGTTCAGCTTGGGGGAAATCGACTTTTGTGTGCATGTTTTCGTGTGTCGTTGTCGTGTGTTTGTGTCTTTGAGTCCTTCGTTGCGTTTTATATCTTTTATTTTGTATGTTTCTTTCTCTTTATTTTCCAGTTTCGTTCGTGTGTTTTTCGTGTTTTTCATTTTTTGTGTCCGTGCACCCCCCCATTTTCATTGCCCTCCCGTATTCACAACTATTGCATTGAGGACAATGCAAGTTTCAGCTTGGGGGAGTCACATTTCGTGCGTCATTTGTCTCTTTTTCTTCGTTATTTGAGTCGTTTTTCTCCGTGTTTTTCTTTTTCTTTTTCTTTTCTTCTTTTTATCTCTTTCTCCTAGAGATGAACCCTATGATGATTTACCACGAAAATCACACACGCACCTTGCATAGCTTCGATAATCACATTCACTAACCTTAGGTTATCGAGTCCTCTTGCATTTCATGCATCGCGGGTCCACTTAGCTTTTTGTGAGTCGTGCGTCGTGCCTAGCTGTTTGGTGTGCTTCTACCTTGTGATTATGTTTTATATACCTATCCTTGGTTGACCCTTAGATTATCATGCTTCGATTTGAATATGCGGTATTTGCTTCTACTATCTGCTTCTATATGCATGCTATATGTATATCGTATATTTCAATTCGCATGTGTCGGGATTCCACAAACAAGGACTAGGATAACCCATTTAGCATATGCTCTGATTAGCGAGAAATATCTCCTTTATCCAAGTGTTTAGAATTCGATTTCATTTTTATTTTACTTGGTGCAAATCCCCTCATCGTGTACCGTTCTCCCACTTGGGAGAGTACACATGTAAATATCCCAATTCCCAAAAATCCAAAAAAAGGAGAAAAGAAAAGAAAAACCCAAAAAGATGAGAAACGAAAAGAAAAAAAAATAATACAAATACCCAAAACCCAAAAAAAAAATTCCAGTGTGAATATTTTCCTACTTGCCGTGAATAAGGGGAAGGCGAGAATTTGCACCGAGTGCTCTACTCCACATCTTCTCAACCTCCATCGTTTTCGAAAACACTTGGCATAGGGACCTTCTAGGGATTACCTAGGCTATAGTGTGGTGATTTCCTAGTCCCTAGCTGTGGAGTCCCCGATGCATGATACGCTTCTATTCTTATACTCTTCTCATGCATGCTTGAGCTAATATTCACAGCAATTTTAAATTGAATCGATATTTGGGTCTTTCTTTGGGTATGTGTATATGGAGCTTTATTGCACATCGTAGATAGTGACACCATCTGCTAGCACACGACCACACTCACTCGCGCTTCACTGCGTGGGCCCACGACATTTGTTTGGACTCACATTCCTTGGTTTAGTGTGGTGTTTTGTCGTATGCTTGCTTCGTGTGGCGTGTTTGATTTTGTTGGCCCTTACGGGCGATCTAGGATATAGAGTTCTCTTTTTCTCTCCTTCTCTCTATTTTCTCCCTCCGAGCTCCTACTCTCACTCGTCTTCCTCGAGGACGAGGAAGAGTTCAGCTTGGGGGATTTTGACGTGCGTTTATATTTCATATATTTGCGCACGTTTTCTTTTGTGTTTCTCCGTGTTTTTCGCCGTCTTTTATTCGTTTTCTCGTATTTTCTCGTTTTCTTTCACTTTTCTTTGTTTCTCCATGTTTGCAGGAGATTGCCCGCGTAGGGGACGTTTAACGACGATATCTAAAGTCCCTGGAGCAACGGGAGGAGTCACGCGTGATCCAGGGGGTCAAACGAAGAAGAATACATCTTTCAGCCCCCACCCGGTCGGTTGGTCATCTCCAACCGATCGGGTGATGCACGCGTGCACCACCCGGTCTCAACCAGAGCTCAAGTGGAAGTCACCCGACCGGTTCACAGGCCGGTTCAACTGGGGCCAACTCTCTGTCTTCTCGAGCCAAATTCCAACCGATCGGGTGACTCTTACCCGATCGGTTCGTCTGTAGCTGATGCTGAGGAGCCGAGACACGGGCACCCAACCGATCACTTCACCCGATGGCGCCAAGATCCAACCGGTCACTCCAAGAACTCAACCGACCGGTTCATATGACCGGGTGTAACTCCGCCGTTTTCTGTTTATTATTTGTAACAGATCACCCGATCGGTTGACTTGTCAACCGATCGGGTGGCGTTTTTCCTGCGGGTTCGGACCCGAACCATTAGGGTTTCGAAGTGGGGCTATAAATACACGAGGCTGGCCGACTTGAGGGGGATCTCCTGGAGTTTTAGGGCTTTTTGCCCCCCCTTCTCTTGTGAGTTCTAGGTTAGTTTAGATGAGGGCTTTTGGTTAATAAATCTTGTATTGGATCGTTGGATTCAAACGGAGATAAGTATTTTCTTCTCTCTTTCTCCATTGTTTCGTATTGTGTTAAGTTTTCTTGATGATGAATGTTTGTATGCCTTTTGTGTTGTTGGTTTATATGTTTTTTCATCATTGAGTAGTATTGATGAACCCTAATACGGGGTAGGGTAGGATTGATGCTTGGTTGTTTCATTTGACTTGGTTGCATGGCATGTGTTCGATGAAATGTGTCAATGGGGATTTCTAGCAATCTGGGTCCAATTCGTATGGCAACACACTAGATGTGTTGGGGATTGGAGTCCGGTGCTTGTCCTGTCAAGATCCGCTTCGATGTATTGCTAGAAATCACATTTGACCTATTTGGCCATTAGGGTTACACGGGGGTGTTTCATTGTCATTGGCGGGAGAAAGACCGCCTCTGACCGTCGGGCCAAGGGGGAATAAACTTGGCGGTTGACTCCCTTGCCATAGCTCACGCCCCTAGTGTTGACATGGAGTCCTCGCGCGTGGGAACGGCTTGGACGAAATGTTGGGTGTTATCATTGTGGCCTTAATGCTCCCGGTTGCGGAAGGTGTTAATTGACACGGGAGTGCCCACCTTCCGGAACCGGGTAGGCCTAGCGTGCTTGGCACCGACCGGAATATCGGGCCATGGACGCTAGGTACCACCTTTAGGGACAATGTCTCACCCTGGGTCAAGTCAAATGCCAAGTGTCACGAATGCTCTAGCCTGTGTTAGCGGGGATTCATTTCGTGTCTTTTTCATTTCTTTCCTTTATTTCTACACCTTCACCCACATCATCCGCGTAGCTAGCACACGACCTAGGCGAGGCTAGTAGCTACTCAAGCCATCCACCTCCCTGAGTTCGATAAACCCGCACCCTACACTAACCGTGCACTTGCGGTAAAACGACATCGCGCACAAACCGTAAACGGGGCGCCGGTCAGGAGACAAGTGCAAGCAAGTTCTGGAAGGAGCTCGATGACAAGTACATGAAGAAGAACATCCAGAACCGGCTACACTTGAAGAAGAAGCTGTGTGGTTTGAAGTTAGCCGAGGTGTTCCTCCATAGGTAAGGAATCGATCATATTTGTAGAGGTGTCCAACACTCTGACGAGCAACAAGTTCAGGAAGAACGATGGAGACACCTGCAGCCGAGCTTCGAATGATGCTCTTACAGTCGTAAGGGGTCGTAGTGGTGAGAAAGGTGGAGATCAAAGGGGGTATTTCAGATCCAAGTCCAGAGACAAGCCAAGAGGCCCCCAACGCAAAGTGGCAAGGACCAATGTGCTTTCTGCAAAGAAAGATGACATCGGATCAAAGACTGCCCAAAGGCAAAGGAGCATGACGCAACTGCCAATGTCATGAAGGGCATTGAGGTCGAGGAGTATGTATTGGTCTGCACTTCGAAGGGCATGTCAGGTGGTTGGATGCTCGACTCTGGGTGCTCGTTCCATATGATGCCACATCGAGAGTACTTTACGACCTTCAGGGAAGGTGGTAAGTGTACAGTCTTGCTAGACGATGACTGAGCCTGTAACATAGCGGGCGTCAGGACAGTGCGGAAGAGGATGAGCGACAGTGTTACATGAGACATCGAGGAGGTGCACTTTGTTCTGTCATAGCTGGCACATCGACTCTGACTCATGAGGCTGAGGACGACGACTCAATGTTATGGCATATGCGACTAGGTCATGTGGGCAAGAAAGCATTGCAGAAGCTTATCGCTGGGGGTCGTCTAAAGGGAGCCAAGATCGGGAAGATCGATTTCTGCGAATGGTGGGACCGAAAATGTGCTCTCTCTCAAGTGCAAGAGTCCGTACAAGTAGTAAAATCTGGGAGTCCAGATGTCGAATCCACGGGAAGAAATCTGTTGCAACCACAATTCAAATCAAATAGAAATCTATCGGAAAGAGACTAACCACTTCACAAATGGTGACGGTGATGGTGATGTGAACACGTGAACAAAATAGACATAGAAAATCGTGTAAGAAAATATCTATAAAGAGTATGCACATGGTATGGGTTCGCTAGGATCAACGATTCGTATTAATTTGATTGATATGTATAACGCAATGAATTCTCCTTTTGGGAGCAATTCACCGGAAAATACCCAATATAACTCAATGAATTCTCCTTTTGGGAGCAATTCATCGGAAGATGCCCTTTTGGGGGTTCAAACACAATATTCAAAAAGATCGTCGCTAAAGTTATAATACGATATGAAACTCTCTTTTGGAGAGATCAAAACTACGGTATGAAACTCCCTTTTGGGGAGTTCAAAACTCACCCTTTTGGGGCGATCATCAACTAAATTAATTCTTTTGGAATCTAAAAAAGTCGATTTACGAACAACGATTACAATTTTAGCGACGTTAAACGATTTAGCACAAGGAATTTCAACCAAATAAACACGAATAATATCCCCTAACTACTCCATACCATGCACAAATAAGTTCTAGCTACTCATCGTGCAATAATAAACAAGTTTCATAACAAAATACTTCAAGTTCATAGCAAAATACAATAGAAAACACCAAAATACGGGATAGAAGTTGAAGAAAATATCACCAATTCTCCTTGAAAAGACGTCAAACTCTCTGAAAATAATAAAACAAGCCTCTGGAATTTTACAGAATTTTTCAGGGGGAGAATACGGCTCCTAGAGCCTCCAATACGCCCAAAATACGCCCCCAATCTGCTTGAATACACTCAAAAAACCCTAAATACGCTTAAATATAAATCATTGCGAGTTTACTGTGCTATCGGGTTCAAAACCCGCACCAAATTCGCGCCCGAATAGATCTGGACCGCTGATCTCGAGCGGGGCATTTCGTGGCCGTTGATCCATGCGGGATTAAACGTGGAGAGGCCACGTGTCGCTTTAAAAACTGCGCGCACCCGCTCCGCTAACGAGCCCAGCTTGCGAGGATCTCGACCGCTCGATCGACGATCGTCGACCCACGTTGCGCCACGTCGCTCACCGCGGATTCGAATTCGATTCGAATTCGCATTGAATCTGCGCCGTTTGATCGTCATCCAACGCTCAGGAAGTAGCCACGTCGCCACTTTGATTTGAAAAGTCAGGATCGCTGGGGACTGTAGGATTTCAATCGGATGGATGTCGAAACGCCACGTCGCCCTTTTGCAGCTGAAAACGAATTCGAAGCGGGCTAATTCTTGGCCGTTGGATTTGTATCGGACGGCCAAGAGCGTGCCACGTCGCCCCGTATTTATCTCCGAATCAAAGTGATCTGCGAGGTTGGATTCAAGCGGGGACGCACGGATGCTTGCCACGTGGCGCTCCATGATTCGTGCCGCGTATTTTAAAAGTATTTCCTCCGTATTTCTTCAATTAATTGATATTCTGCATTCAAAAATTCATATTAATTAGCACAGATCTCAGAAAAATACAAATAAATAGTCGTTGGAATCGTGAGATCGAGACGGTGCTAGGAAAAATATAATAAGTGCAGAAATACTTCATTATTTGCTGTTTTGTGCTCAAATAGTGTGTTTTCTCTAATAAATAAATGTGTAGAAAATACGTATGAATTAGAGATAAATTTAGCTTCACATGAGCACAAAATAGGGCTAAATGGGGGGTTAAATATGTAATATTGAACCCGAATCAGCGAGCAATGTATGTTTGGAAAACAAACACGTGCTTCATTTAGAACGGCCATCTACAATATGAAGGCATCACTCGACTATGTACACACCGACGTATGGGGCCCGTCCAGGACGGCCTCATTGGGAGGAAAACACTACTTTGTATCGTTCATCGACGATTTCTCACGCATGGTGTGGGTGTTTCTACTGAAGTCGAAGGACCAAGTTCTTAGCACTTTCATCGAGTGGAAGAAGCTAGTCGAGACTTAGACTGGTCGTCGAATCAAACGTCTGCGAAGTAACAATGGTGGTGAGTGTAGGTCAGATCTCTTTGAGAAGTTCTGCAGATTGAAAGGGATTCAAAGACACTTCACCATCGCTGGTACGTCGCAGCAGAATTGGGTATCAAAGAGGATGAATCGAACCTTGCTGGAGAAAGTTTGATGCATGCTGTCAACTACTGACCTATCAAAGTAGTTTTGTAGAGGCCCTGGCCTTTGCGACTTATCTGGTCAATCGGACACCATCTGCAGCATTGGAAGGAAGGCCTCCTTTAGAGGTATGGTTGGAAAAACCAGTTTTCGACTATGAATCACTTCGAGTTTAGGGCTGTCTAAGTTATTGTGCCGTGAAGGAAGACAAACTCGATGCTCAAGCCAAGAAATCCATCTTCTTGGGCTTCAGCAGTGGTGTCAAGGGATATCGACTATGGTGTCCGACACAGAGGAAGGTGATCCTGAGAAGAGACGTAACGTTTGATGAGTCGACGTTGCTGAAGAAGGAGAATGAGCCAAAGGTGGAGGTCAAACAGACACAAGACACAATTGAAGTAGGTTTTCGATAACATGTCTGATACTCCACAACGGTCGATCCATGACTCAAATCGACCTACACCCGATGTAGTAGAAGGTGGGCTCTAGGCTGTCGATAGTGTTGTTGGTGGCTCAAGCTCAGTTGGTGGAGATAGCTCGTCTCCAAGGGTCGTTCAGTCGAAGGATTCCATCGCAGTATCGAGACCGAGGAGTGAGATAAGAAAACCTGCGAGGTACTCGGAGTTGGTCTCATTTACATTTCTCGTAGTATGTATCGCTGTTCCCAACTCGTTTGGTGAGGTGGAGCAATCCGAAGACCCGGAGCGATGGAGAAGTGCGATGGACGAAGAGATGGAATCATTGGCAAAGAACGACATATGTGATCTTGTGGAGCTTCTGAAGGGCAAGAAAACAATTGGGTGTAAGTGGGTCTACACCAAGAAGCAAGGGGTTGAATCAAAAGATGTTTGCTACAAAGCTCGCCTCGTAGCAAAGGGCTTCGCATAGAGAGAAGGTATCAATTACAATGAAGTGTTGTCTCATGTGGTGAAGCATTGCTCAATTCGGATCCTATTGGCATTTGTTACACAGTTCGATCTTCAACTGGTGTAGCTAGATGTCAATATAACATTCTTGCATGGAGAGATCGAAGAGGAGATCTATATGGCTCAGCCCGATGGCTATAGGAGTGATGACGGTCGTGCATGTCGACTTAAGAAGTCACTCTACGGGTTGAAGCAATTACCATGGCAGTGGTATACACGTTTTGAACGCTTTATGATGGATGATCAAGGGTATTTGCAGTCCCTATGATCATTGTGTGTTCTATCGGAAGTTGGTTGACGGGTCCTTATCTACCTTCTGCTTTATGTCGATGATATGCTCATTTCTTCATCGAATAAAGAGGAGATTCGGAGATTGAAGTCTAAATTGAGTTCTGCATTTAGGATGAAGGATCTGTGCGAGGCACGGAGGATTCTTGGGATGGAGATCACAAGAGATCAAAGTGGAGGGACAGTTCATCTTTCACAGAGTCGCTATTTGAAGTCGGTTATACAGAAGTTTGGCTGTGAGAAGATGAAGACTGTATTTACTCTGCTTGCACCTCACTTCAAGCTCAGTATCGAGCAGTATGCGAAGAGCGAAGAGGAGAAGAAGCTCATGACGAGTGAACCGTATGCCAATGCGTTAGGAGCCTTAATGTACGCTATGGTATGTACTCGACCCGATCTATCACATGCAGTTAGCCTGTTGAGTAGATACATGCACAACCCGGGAAGAGATCACTGGCGAGCGGTGCAGTGGATCCTGCGATACATCAATGGCACAATCGACGTCGGACTGATATACAACCGAAGTGTTCATGATTCGCACACTGTCGGGTATGTCGACTCCGACTATGCAGGCGACTTGGATGGGCGACGATCGATGACAGACTACGTCTTCACCCACTCTGGCGCTCCAATATGTTGGCAGAGTATCATTCAGTCTATGGTAGCATTGTCTACTACGGAGGCAGAGTATATGGCATTGACTGAAGCGGGGAAGGAGACGATATGGCTGATGGGTCTGATGGATGATATGGGAGTCTACCACAAGAGGTACGATGTCCATTGTGATAGTCAGAGTGTAGTGCACTTGGCTAAGAATTAGGTCTTCCACACTCGTACGAAGCATATCGATGTGAGTTTCCACTTTGTCAGGAACTATGTGGGAGAAGAAGAAGACGACATCAACTTATTGAAGATCGGAACAAATGACAACCCGGTGGACATGCTGACAAAGGTTGTATCGGGAGTCAAGTTCAGGCATTGTTTGGACTTGCTCAATGTGGTTCCTCAAAGAAGTTGACGTCTGCCCCAAGAGGGGGCATTGAGGCCCGGTGGATCCATTTGAGACTCGAGAGAGTCAGCCAGTCTCAGGAGGAGACAACCGTAGCTCTGGCAAAGAATTTGGTTCTTCGAAAAAAATGGGGGAGACACCATTCGATGCTTAACCAAGGTCAATGAGGGTCATCTGTTGGACAGAGGCTCGAAACTCGACAAGGTGGAGATTTGTGGAGAAGTTGGATCGATTTGATGCAGGAGAAGCAGTTGTATGGCAGATGAGTTATCTTGTGCAGAGGTAACTCGACTGCGCCTGGATTCGACATATTTGACTTTGCACATGTCAGATACGAGGATGTTGGGCAAGTGGCTTCGTCAGTGCAGTTGGGTCATTCGGTCGTCAGTTCGAGTCTGTGGGTCGAACGCTCGACATTGGGTTGATGTGTCGTAACGTGGTTAGAGTCAGTGTTTGGTCGATCGGTCATTTGGAGGCTTGAAGGATGAAGGATCTTACGCAAGGCTCGACATTGAGGTCGATCGACACAGAAGGAAGGTCGATCGGTCGAAGGGGGCCCATTGGGATGCGGCCCGCTAGGAAGCGGTCAATGGCCCACTAGGTTGCGGCAACATTAATTACGTAGAGCAGCGATTAGATCAGATGTCGTAATTATCGGGATCCGTATCCTTAGGAATTCAGAGCCAATGATGACACCTACTATAATCTAGGGTTATAAATAGGGAGTTTTAGGTTAGTGTTTCGGTGTGAAACACATTTTGTATTCTTTGAGAGAGCCGCCATCTGAGAGAGCCATCTTTGAGAGATTGTGTTGTGAGCTTTTCAGGAGATCTTGTGTGCTTCTTGTTCGTTGGACGAAGAGAAGATTTGTATTGATTCTCTCCTTTCGTAATATAGCTCATCGTGTTCCCTCCTTGGCCGTCCACGGCCTAAAAGCAATCTTGTTTGTGCTCTATTTGTTTGCTGCTAATCTTTGTCCTCGATCCCCATAATCTTGAGTTTTTCTACAGCGCATGTGTCGACAATTGTTGGACTCCGTCGTACAATAACTAAGACATCAGAACTGTTTATTTGATCTTCAAAAATATTGGTTGAACATAAGGGGGTGTGATTTTTCATCCATGCATTGCAAATTTAACAGATTTGTTTAAATATAACCCTCTGTGACCTATGGAGGACAAACAAACCTCCTTAGTTCACTTAAGAATTGATGTTTTGCTATGAGTGAGGGAGGCCTTTGGCCTCCCCACCTCTCTATCCCTCCATTACTCCCCACTACTCAGTAGTGGGGACCCTGTTAGATATTGGACTCCCCGGATTTGGTTTTGGATGATGAACAAACATAAATATAATGTGAACTAACACTTTGTGAGCGCAGTTATGGAGATCGTCGCCAAATTCACATGAATATCAATTACGACGTCTCAAGACTTCTCAAAGCACGTGATCGAATGCCTAAAGCTTCGTTAAAGCTTATGGACCAATTTAGAAGTCATGAAGATTCGATTGAAGCTATTGAAGACGGTATCGTCAAGTTTAATTTATAGTCTTTAAGCTTCTTTCGTAGAATGTTAAGCCTTGAGTAGGTCTTACGTTTTAATTCTTCATAACGCTCATATCTTAGCTCTAGGATCTTAGTAGAAGTCCATACAATCCTTCCCGAAGCATCGCGCTTCGATTCGCGACTTCTTGTGCATGTTAGTTGGTTCAAGAAGAAGAACTGACCGACTAGATGGTGATCTAGTCGGTCAGCCAAGCTTCTTGGACCGACTAGTTTCAGTCAGTTAATTCATAGCTCTTTACTGTTTACAGTTAGTCGGTCTAAGTTGACTCACCGACCGACTAGTTTGTGAACTAGTCAGTCAGTGATGCTTCTGTGACCGACTAGTTGAGCTTTCCCTGTACATGCACATTTGAACCTAAGCTACTGTTTATCTTTAGTCGGTCTATGTTCATTGATCGACCGACTAGTTGATGAACTAGTCGGTCAACTTTCCTTCTTAGACCGACTAGTTTAGTTTACTGTACATGCCAAATTTTTCACCATACTTACTGTTTATTGTTAGTCGGTCTATGTTCATTTGGTGACCGACTAGTTGGTGAATTAGTCGGTCAACATTTGTTCTTGGACCGACTAAGTCTATTTTAGCTCAGACTTCAGTTTTATCTGTTAGTCGGTCTATGTTGAGTAACCGACCGACTAGTTGTGAAACTAGTCGGTCAGATACTCTTCTTAGATCGACTAGTTCCTTATGTCTGTACTTTGATCTTTTCTCAGTTCACTCATTAGTCGGTTTAAGTTATTTGACCGACCGACTAGTTGATGAACTAGTCGGTCGGTGGTTGTTCTTTGACCGACTAGTTGGGTTCAGAAAAGAGCCGTTGGAGCATTTAATGACTCGAATTTCTTTCTCTCTCTCCTCTATCCTATATATACTTGATGGGCTGCATTCATTGCTGCCAAGGCTGATATTATTGCAAGTTTAGAGATCAAGAGAATTCATTCCAAGCTCATTCAAAGCTCATTCATTCCATTCAATAATCTCTCCTCACTATTACTTCCAAAGAGAGATTTATTGAGTGTGAAGCCTTCCAAGCCAAGTGCTTGATTCTAGGTCACCAACATCCCCAAAGCTCTCCATCGCTGATCTACATCTTGGAGCTAGGGTTTGGTGCCACTTCTTCCCCAAAATCATCCTTGCCCTAATTCGTAAGCAATACTCAAGGCATAGGTATTTTGTTCGGTAAGAAGTTTTCTTATTTCATTTCATATTTGATTTGTAAGTTTCACTCTCGGTTGTGAGAGTGTGGTTGTGATCCCGGGTTGTGGGAGTCACAAATTACATTTTGTATGATTTGACTTGTGGAGGATTTTCACAAGTATTTCATAGTGGAAATCTTGAGTTAGGGTTTCTAACTCAAGTATCCGGAGGGGATCCGGGTGGTTGGGACGTAGGATCACCGGGAACAAGTCGGAGAGACTTGGGTGGATCCGAACCCAGTAACATCTTTTGTTAGCATTGTTAATTTTGTTGTTGTCATTCAATTTAAGCTTCCGCAAATTGATTTGGTAGTTGTTTGCATTATAATTAGGAATTATACTCCTTGTTATTTTTAAAGTACTATTCACCCTCCCTCTAGTACTTGTGCAGTAGCTTGTAGGGCATTACATTTGGTATCAAAGCCAGATACTTAGCTATGTCTGCCAACGACAACAAGACCGTGCGTCCACCTTCCGACTATGGCACCTTCAGGAACCGTGAAGGAGCATCTTCGGTGATGGAAGGACATTCCTCTACGAGGCCTCCATTCTTCAACGGTACCAACTACGGGTACTGGAAATGCCGGATGGAAACCTTCCTCCGGAGTGCATCTCTATGGAGGACGACAATGAAGGAATACATCGAGCCCGAAGAAGAAGACTTTGAGAAATGGACAACCGCGAAGGTCGCCGCGGAGGTAAGCAATGCCAAGGCAATGAACGCCTTGCAATGCGCATTGGAGCCCGAGGACTTCAATAAGATATGCATTTGTAAGAGTGCATATCAAATTTGGAACTCCCTCCTCATTCTACATGAAGGGACGAGTAGGGTAAGAGACTCTAAACTCGTAGTTGTAAACAAAGATTACGAAATGTTTCATATGCAACAGGGCGAGAAGATGAAGGAGTATTACGCTCGCTTCGTCGACATCATAAACGAGTTAGAGGCTCTCGGAAAATCCTACACCCAAAAGGAGAAGTGTTCGAAGCTTATCGAAGGACTTCCTTCTTCTTGGGAAAAGCGTACCTTCGCCATCGAGGAAGGTAATGACATGAATAAGTACACCGTAGTTCAACTAATGGGTACTTTGATGTCGTACGAGGTACGCAAGGATAGCAAGCTCAAATTGCAGGAAAAGATGAAGTCCTACCTAAAGCAAGACGAGCCAAAGAAGAAGGCAATTGCTTTCAAGGCCGCTCCATCCACATCCACATCAACCGATGATGAAGACTCGGAAAACGAGTTGGACTTGGAGTCCATGGCTCTCATGGCCAAGAAGTTCAACTGTTTCTTCCGAAAAGGTAACTATAAGAACAAAGCTAGATTTGGTTCTTCTAACGCCTCTTCCTCTCCTTTGTGTTTCAAGTGCAATAAGCCAGGACACATGAAAGCGGAGTGTCCTCTCAACAAGCAAAAGGAGAAGTGGAAGGCGCCTAAATTCGATAAGTCCAAGAAGTACAAGAAAGGAAACAAGAAGGGACTTGTCGGAGCAACATTCACCGACTCCGAGGATTCTTCAAGCGGAGAGTCGGACGATGATCAAGTGGAGCAAGCGCACATATGCTTCATGGCAAGAGAGGAATATGATCAAGGATCCTCCTCTTCCGATGATAGTGACGACGAAGGCAATGAGGTAACTATGGATGAACTTAGGAATGCTAACTCTCAATTATGGTCTAAATACACTAAATTAGTAAATAGATATACTAAAGTAAAAGATGACCTAGCTGGCATTCAAACCTCGCCTAAGACTATCATCACCAACAACGACACCGTTGTTGAAGAGTTAAGAAATGAGATTGTTAATCTCAAATCTAAACTTGAACATGTTAGCATTGATGATTCGGAAGAACATAGGATAGCGGATTTAACTTCTCAAAACTCAACTTTGAGTATTGAGAACGAGAATCTTAAATCTCGTGTTTATGTGCTCACATCGCAAGTATCCAACTTGGATACTTCTATGCGTTCACTCAAAGAGAAATATGAGAACACATTAGGCCGAATTAATAGATTCAATAAGGGTAAGGACCATTTGGATAAAATCCTAAGTGACTTACTTCCGGCCAATCACCACATTGGCTTGGGGTATACGATGGGATGTCCATCCAAATCGGCCACTACTTTTGTTAGGCCAACTTCCGGTGACTCTACGAGTGGTAGCAAACACTCTATTGGTAGTTCATCTACCAATGGTGCTTCCACCTTGTCCACACCCTCTTTCGGAAAGAAACCCACTTTGGGTGGACCTCCAAAGAAGGGGCATGCTTATATGTACACCAATACCATGCCACGTAGGATCACACGTCCTACTCCACCGGCTCACACATATGATGATTTTTATGCAACACATTCTCGGGCACGTGCACACCATGTGAGACACCCTCTCGCACGTGTTCCCACACATGCATATGTTCACCCACAACATCATATGAATAATTCTCGTCGTGCACCATTCCATCATGTTCCTTATGCCTATCCACAACATGCATCACGTAGAAATCAACGTCACATGCATGCACCCAATAGGATGAGGGCTCCCAAGATTTTCACAATTTGGAGCCCAAAGGACACAAGCATGGATGAAAAACAAGTGTATATGAATGCTTATTTTTCGGATGTTGTGCATAGTAGAAATTATGTGGGGAAGTCTAAGTCCAATTGGACTTGGCTTCCAAAGGTCTAATCTTTTGGACCCAATGACCTTGGGTACCATGATATGAAATTCTCTATCTTTAGGTACTCAAGGAAAAGAAAAAGAAAAGGAGCAACAAATTTAAATTTAGCTCCAAGGGAAATTGGATACTCGATAGCGGGTGTTCAAAACACATGACGGGTGATGCTCGATTGCTCTCCGGAGTGGTTCCCATCGCAAATGGAAACCGCGTCGTATTTGGAGGCAACGAGAGCGGAACCATCATAGGTGTTGGTAAAGTGGGTAACCCACCTAAACCTTTAATTAGTGATGTTTATCTAGTTAATGGCTTAAATCATAATCTTATTTCAATAAGCCAACTTTGTGACAAAGGTTGCAAAGTTAGCTTTGCGAAAGGATTGTGTCATATTTTAAGAAAAGATAATGATAAATTATTATTTTCCGGCATTCGTCATAAAGATATTTATATTTTGGATCTTCCTAAGTCTTATGAACAATGTCTCGTTGCCAACACAAGTGAACAACACTTATGGCATCGACGCTTTGGACATGTGAACTTTGGAACACTTTATAAGCTTTCAAAATTAAATTCCATTAAAGGTTTTCCAAAGCTCGTTTTTGAAAAGAAGAGTTTTTGTGATTGTTGTCAACGTGGCAAGCTTCCTAAATCTTCATTTAAACCTAAGAAAAGCATTTCTACTAAACGGCCACTAGAGCTATTACATCTAGACTTATTTGGGCCAACTAGAGTTGCTTCCTTAGGAAATGCAAGATATGGACTTGTCATCGTAGATGATTATTCGAGATTTACATGGGTATTTTCATTATGTAATAAAAATGAAGTTTTTGAAAACTTCACAATTTTTGTTAAGAAAGTACAAAATCTCTTAGGAACCACCATTGTCACTATTCGTAGTGATCATGGAGGTGAATTTGAGAATGAGTCTTTTGAGACATTTTGTGATGAAGTTGGTATTACTCACACCTTCTCTTTCCCTCGTGCACCTCCTCAAAATGGTGTAGTTGAGAGAAAGAATAGGACGCTAGTGGAGTGTGCTCGCACTATGCTTGATGATAGCCAACTTGGCCATCAATTTTGGGCGGAAGCGGTACACACCGCTTGCTATGTGTTTAATAGAATACTTTTGAGGCCCGGCACTAAACAAACTTGTTATGAATTGTTGTTTGGTAGGTTGCCTCAAGTTAAACATTTTCGTGTTTTTGGTTCGAAATGTTTTATTAAGAACACGTATGGTAGTTTGGACAAATTCAATCCAAGATCCGATGAGGGGATTTTTGTTGGATATTCTTCGCGTAGCAAAGCCTACCGGATATTCAACAAACGAACCTCAACGATCGAGGAGTCGCTTCATGTCTCATTTAATGAAGGATTTGTTCCAACTAGAATTTCAAATGATAATGATTCTATGGATGTTTTATGTGATTCGTTTGATAATTCTAAGTCTAATGATTCTATTGATTCTATTGAGACTAACCCACCTAATGAAGTTGTTGAGAATGTTCCTACTGATCAAGGTATTCCCAAACGGCTTCATACCGTTTGTGATCATCCTCATGAGCAAGTCATTGGCAATATCTATGATAGTGTCAAGACGAGATCGCAAGTGAACTACTTCGCTCATTGTGCCTTTGCCTCCTCGAAAGAGCCAAAGAATGTTAATGAAGCATGCGAAGATAGCGCTTGGATCTTAGCCATGGAGGAGGAACTCATTCAATTCGAGAGGAATGAAGTTTGGGAGCTTGTTCCATTGCCATCGAAGAACCACACCGTCATAGGGACAAAGTGGATCTTCAAGAACAAAACCGACGAAAACCAAGTCGTCGTCCGGAACAAAGCTCGGTTAGTTGCTCAAGGCTACCGTCAAGAGGAAGGTATTGATTTCGAAGAATCCTTCGCTCCGGTAGCTAGATTAGAATCAATTAGATTATTATTGTCTTTTGCATGCCATAAGGATTTTAAATTATTTCAAATGGATGTTAAAAGTGCATTTTTAAACGGAGATGTCGTTGAGGAAGTTTACGTTTCTCAACCTCCGGGCTTCATAAATGAAAAATTTCCAAATCATGTTTTTAAACTAAAGAAAGCACTTTACGGTTTGATACAAGCTCCTCGAGCTTGGTATGATCGCCTAAAGAATTTTCTTTTGGATTTGAATTTTAAAATGGGAGAAGCCGATTCTACACTTTTTGTTAAGCATGCGAATAATGATATAATTTTAGTTCAAATATATGTTGATGATATCATTTTCGGTGCTACTAACTTTGCTCTTTGCGAAGAGTTTTCTAATGTTATGAATGAACAATTTGAGATGAGCCACATGGGTGAGCTCAAGTATTTCTTAGGTCTCCAAATTCGCCAAATGGACGATGCAATCTTCATCCACCAAACGAAGTACACGGTGGAGTTGCTAAAGCGATTTGGAATGGAGAGTGCTTCCGGAAAAAAGACTCCAATGAGCACGACTACGCATCTTGATAAGGATACTGGCGGTAAGGATGTAGACATTCGTCTATATCGAGGTATGATAGGTAGTTTGCTTTATCTTACCGCAAGTAGGCTCGATATTATGTTTGCCATATGCGTATGTGCTCGTTATCAGTCTCAACCTAAGGAGTCTCACTTAGTAGCGGTAAAACGTATTTTCCGTTATCTAAGTTATACACTTGATTTTGGATTACTTTATCCAAAATCTAGCACGTATGAGTTAATCTCATATAGTGATGCCGATTATGCGGGATGCAAATCCGACAGGAAAAGTACTAGTGGCACTTGCCATTTTATAGGAAATTCCCTTGTCTCTTGGTTTTCCAAGAAGCAAAATTCCGTATCACTTTCAACCACCGAGGCGGAATATATTGCCGCCGGTGCCGCGTGTGCTCAAGTTCTTTGGATGAGACACACACTTAAAGACTTTGGTATTAATTGTGATACTTGCCCTATCATGGTTGACAACCAAAGTGCAATATGTCTTTCCAAGAACCCGGTACACCATTCCCGCTCGAAACACATAGATGTCCGACACCACTTTTTAGATGATCATGTTGCTAAAAAGGACATCATTTTAGTGTACGTTGAAACCCAAAAGCAAATCGCCGATATTTTCATGATACCCCTAAAGGAGGACTCCTTTGTGCGGTTGCGTCGAGAATTGGGGATTATGGGTGAATCCGAGATATAGGATTCATGTTTCATTCAATAATCTTGCATGCTATTATATTTCGAAATATTTCGTTCATGCTAGACTTATTGGATTTTTCGAGAATTTATGTGATATTTTGAATTTTTGCTCGAATTCATGTTTTGAATGTCGTATTTGCGATTTCGATGTTTAATGGGGTAGTTTAGATGATTATTGAGCGTATTGCGATATATCGTCCAAGCGTATTGAGGAGAGATCTTGATTATCAACTTTTGGACTTTTTTAGTCGGTTTTAGTTCAACCCCCAACCGACTAGATACTCATCTAGTCGGTTAATAGAAGAACTTAGACCGACTAACTCAAGCTTTTTGAGTTTCATCTTCATTTTAACTCTTTAGTCGGTTCATGTTCAGTGACCGACCGACTAGATTAAGATCTAGTCGGTCAGTAAATGGACACAGACCGACTAATTCTTGTCAGTTAAACTTGGATTCAGCCACTGTTTGCAACTAGTCGGTTCAAGCTCATTGACTGACCGACTAGATCGTGATCTAGTCGGTCAGTGCTTGAACTGTGACCGACTAGTTGTGCCAGGGACTGTTTGGTCTTTTGCGTTTTCGACCGACTTATACTCGATCTAACCGGTTAATTCTCATTTTAGTCGGTTGTGTTTTCTATCTCCAGCTCGAAAGCCCCCGACCTCCCTCAAGACCCTTCGAATTCCGATCGATCTCCGACCGTTTTCCGGCTATCTTCGTCGATCTCCACCGTCGGCCCCTCCTTCTAGGTGATTTCATCTCCTTTCTAGGGTTAGTTTTCCATTCCTAGTTCTAGGGTTAGTTCGGTTTCTAGGGTTTCTAGGGTTTCTAGGGTTTAATTCTTTTTCGGCTAGGGCTTCCTTTTGATCTTCCTTGTGCCGTGTCTTGCTTCGACTATGGCAAGAACACGTATCCCGATCACTCCATCTAGCCCCTCGCCGATGACCGTAGAACAAAACCCTTCGGATCCCGAGCATCCAACCCCTCTGAAACGCCGTGCCAAGACCACCCATCCTTCGTCGTCTTCGCCTCCTCTCAAGAAGAAGAGGACGACGACCGCCAAGCCTAGAGGTCAAGCCAAGACCAAGCCTAAGCCCAAGACCAAAGATCTTGCCTCTCGTTCTTCATTCCATACTCCTACCGATTCCGATACGGAGTATCACCCCGAGACAGAGACTCATAGGGAACACACTCCTCCTACCCATCCTGAGTCTAGCACACACCCTCGTATGTCTACCCGTAAGCCTAAGGGAAAGGCTCCGATGTCGGTGGGCGGTGTCGATATTTCGTTGTGTCGCGACGACCCGTTGTGTCTCGCGGCATACAACCGTATCGAACATTGCCCGCTGCTTCTGGAGCATTTCGTCCAGTTCAGTGACTTCATTGGGTTAGCTGATCTTCTTTCGTCGTCGGGTCTTCTCGATTACCTTCGATTTGACCCGAAGGTGAACCCTCACCCGTACCCTCGATTAGTGAAGCTTTTCTATGCGAATAGGATCCGGGGTCAGTACGATCAGACCCACTCTGTTGAGACGACCGTTTTGGGGACCCCTGTAGTCCTCACAGCGAAAATCTTAGGAGAGATTCTGGGTATCTCTTCGTCTGGCCTCCTCCCCTCTGATATCTCTGTTGACGATATTTCTTCTCTTGATCAGACCATCCTTTCAGAGATTTTCCATCAGATCCCTCCTGCCATGATTGGCGTGCCATCTAAATCTTTTCAGCCGAATGCTTGGGTACTAAACTTGATTCTGAAGTCGTGCTTGCTTCCCAAGTACGGCTCCTCATCTCTCCCGTCCCAGCCCTTTCTGAAGCTTATCTATGCTATCTTCATGGGGAGCTCGATTAATTGGGCTCGCATTATACTCGATAAGATTGATTCTTTCGAGTGTATTCGCAAGTCCTCTAAATCGGCTCATATCCCATTTCCTTGCTTATTGACCCTCGTGTTTCGTCACTTCCGTGTCACGTTGCCTCGTGACGATGAGCGTCCCCTTGGTCCTCCCCTGAACGCGACGGCCGTCAAGAAATCTCTTGCGACGTTTCGTCACGTTCAGAGGACGACACCTTCAGCGTCTGCCTCTGCCCCTGCCTCTGCCTCTGGTGCTCCCTCTGCCACCCTGGATGATGTCGTACGGTTACTTCATCGTCACGAGTCTCGCTTGGCTCGTACCGAGGAGGTAGTTTGCCGTATGGCTCGTCTGATGGGTGTTGAGCTTCCTCCTTCCGTGTCTGAGGATGAGGAGTTAGATGAGTTGGCTGAGGAGGACGTTGAGGAGCTTTGTCGTGCTTCGACTCGTGCCCCTGAGGGCACTTCTGCTGGTACTGCTACTGCTGGTGCTACCACTTCCGGTGATGCTGTTGCTGCTTCGTCTGATGGTGCCCCGAGAGCACACCTGTTGCCGCCACTCCTGTGGTGGATACTCCGACTGATGCTTCCGAGGCCACTACGGTTGCTGCTCCAGATGTTGCCACTTCTGCCGTTGCTCCTGCTGCTCTTCCGGACGTTCCTGCTGATCCAGTCACCACCTCTGCTCCTGCTGAGCCTGCAGTTGCTTCTGATCCTCCCGCGGCCTCTTGAGTGTCTTCGAGGCCTCTCCTGATACTCATTGGATGATATATCTAGTTGTGAGAGATGTTGGGTAGGATAGTGTGGGTGGCTATGTACTTTGGGTCATTTTGATGTCTTTTTGATATTTCTGACGATGTGTTTGGATGTCTTTTGATGATGGTGTATTTTTGTTGACACTCCGATATCTTGTCATATGATGATGTATTTTTGAGCCCCGATCAGTCGATCGATGTTTTGTATGTCAGTGATGTACTCTGCTTCATATTATATATATATATATACATCGCAGTTGACATTTCATTCTATTGTGCAATTTATAATTTTTGTGTCTCTGATGTTTGATTTCGTCGCTCGACGACAATCACTTGGTTTAATAGAAATTTCTTCTATGGAAACATCGAATTGTTTTCCATGCACTAAATTAACCAAGAATGTTGATATTGGAGAGTATATTCCATAACTCAATCCGTTAAGTTGATTTGAGTTTTGATGATTTCATTTTACGATTTTTTTTACTTCGGTTTCATTGACACGCCTTGATTTTACTCATATTTCTTTGGTGTCACATGAACCGTCGTCGTATTCTTCGACTCCCGTGCTTTTTAATTTGAGGCCATTGTTGTTGTCGTTGTTATCCTCCTGCTCTTTTTGCTTATGCCAAAGGGGGAGAGATATAATAATAACGATGTGCTAAATGAAAATTTAAAGCATTTTTCAAAGATTCTAACTTGATGTGTTAGATTCAGGGGGAGTTAAGATATATAAATGGATTTTCAAATCCGATATTTCAATAACCTATGTTTGGTATTTCAATAATTCAATAATCGATTCTCATTTAATATACTTCACTCGTCTGCTTGATGCGTATTATTTTTGTTTAAATTGGAATTAACGTGTCATCAATGCAGGGGGAGTAAGTAAATTTCATTTGAATTATTATTTTTGATTATTATTTATGTTGGTTTGTCATCACCAAAAAAGGGGAGAATGTTGGATATTGGACTCCCCGGATTTGGTTTTGGATGATGAACAAACATAAATATAATGTGAACTAACACTTTGTAAGCGCAGTTATGGAGATCGTCGCCAAATTCACATGAATATCAATTACGACGTCTCAAGACTTCTCAAAGCACGTGATCGTATGCCTAAAGCTTCGTTGAAGCTTATGGACCAATTTAGAAGTCATGAAGATTCGATTGAAGCTATTGAAGACGGTATCGTCAAGTTTAATTTATAGTCTTTAAGCTTCTTTCGTAGAATGTTAAGCCTTGAGTAGGTCTTACGTTTTAATTCTTCATAACGCTCATATCTTAGCTCTAGGATCTTAGTAGAAGTCCATACAATCCTTCCCGAAGCATCGTGCTTCGATTCACGACTTCTTATGCATGTTAGTTGGTTCAAGAAGAAGAACTGACCGACTAGATGGTGATCTAGTCGGTCAGCCAAGCTTCTTGGACCGACTAGTTTCAGTCAGTTAATTCATAGCTCTTTACTGTTTACAGTTAGTCGGTCTAAGTTGACTCACCGACCGACTAGTTTGTGAACTAGTCGGTCAGTGATGCTTCTGTGACCGACTAGTTGAGCTTTCCTTGTACATGCACATTTGAACCTAAGCTACTGTTTATATTTAGTCGGTCTATGTTCATTGATCGACCGAATAGTTGATGAACTAGTCGGTCAACTTTCCTTCTTAGACCGACTAGTTTAGTTTACTGTACATGCCAAATTTTTCACCGTACTTACTGTTTATTGTTAGTCGGTCTATGTTCATTTGGTGACCGACTAGTTGGTGAATTAGTCGGTCAACATTTGTTCTTGGACCGACTAAGTCTATTTTAGCTCAGACTTCAGTTTTATCTGTTAGTCGGTCTACGTTGAGTAACCGACCGACTAGTTGTGAAACTAGTCGGTCAGATACTCTTCTTAGACCGACTAGTTCCTTATGTATGTACTTTGATCTTTTCTCAGTTCACTCATTAATCGGTTTAAGTTATTTGACCGACCGACTAGTTGATGAACTAGTCGGTCGGTGGTTGTTCTTTGACCGACTAGTTGGGTTCAGAAAAGAGCCGTTGGAGCATTTAATAACTCGAATTTCTTTCTCTCTCTCCTCTATCCTATATATACTTGATGGGCTGCATTCATTGCTGCCAAGGCTGATATTATTGCAAGTTTAGAGATCAAGAGAATTCATTCCAAGCTCATTCAAAGCTCATTCATTCCATTCAATAATCTCTCCTCACTATTACTTCCAAAGAGAGATTCATTGAGTGTGAAGCCTTCCAAGCCAAGTGCTTGATTCTAGGTCACCAACATCCCCAAAGCTCTCCATCGCTGATCTACATCTTGGAGCTAGGGTTTGGTGCCACTTCTTCCCCAAAATCATCCTTGCCCTAATTCGTAAGCAATACTCAAGGCATAGGTATTTTGTTCGGTAAGAAGTTTTCTTATTTCATTTCATATTTGATTTGTAAGTTTCACTCTCGGTTGTGAGAGTGTGGTTGTGATCCCGGGTTGTGGGAGTCACAAATTACATTTTGTATGATTTGACTTGTGGAGGATTTTCACAAGTATTTCATAGTGGAAATCTTGAGTTAGGGTTTCTAACTCAAGTATCCGGAGGGGATCCGGGTGGTTGGGACGTAGGATCACCGGGAACAAGTCGGAGAGACTTGGGTGGATCCGAACCCAGTAACATCTTTTGTTAGCATTGTTAATTTTGTTGTTGTCATTCAATTTAAGCTTCCGCAAATTGATTTGGTAGTTGTTTGCATTATAATTAGGAATTATACTCCTTGTTATTTTTAAAGTACTATTCACCCCCCTCTAGTACTTGTGCAGTAGCTTGTAGGGCATTACAGACCCTTGGTATATCATTGATATGAATATATAGAGGACCATGGCTATGCGCCATGGTTACTCTTTCTTTGAGTTTATTCAATACGTTATCAGCACGTGAGCTCTTGTTCTTGAGCTTCCGTTTTTATCCCCTCAAATCACCCTCACCGCGCTTAGGAAATCTGGGTTGCTGCGATCCGTTGCGGCAATTTCCACAGGGCATCAGAATCGTGGATTCATTCTACGGATCTTTATTTTTTTATCGATCTTCCCTAGTTCTTTGATCTAGAGGTAAAATTTTTTGATCCCTTAGATCGATAAGATGGAGCATAGAATTTAAATTACATTTGCTTAAAAACATCATATCAAATACAATAGAATTTAACAAAAAAGAACAAAAAAATTCACCCAAATCCGCCCGAAGGGAGGAATTGTACCCCATTCGACCCGTCGCCGCACCGCCCGGCCAGTCGGAGGTGCTACTCCTGCGTGCAGTGTTTTCTGGGACCCTTAGGGCACAAAAACTCTAGTCCCGTCCTAAGTCGGACGGAACATAGACAGAAATGCAGCGGAAAAATTTTATGTTAATCTAATTAACATGCAACCCTAAGGAACCAGACCCTATTAGCCAGGATCTCTGCCAACTTGGGGTGGATCTGACCACCCCAAGAGGGATCTAACTACTACGAATAATTAAATGAAAAACTTAAACACATACCCGGAATCTCAGCCCTGGGGCAGGCGAGATGTTCCACACCGTCATCCGAGCTGCTCCCGTCCCACGCCGAGCCGCTCCTTGAACCGCTCCCCGAACTGCTCCTCGAACCGCTCCGTATCCCGAGGCGATCAATCCCATGTCGCCGAGCCAACCACGCACCGAAGAAAGTTTCACGCGAGTGAAACCTCCGCCTAGATTTCGGATCTGAATCCGAACTCCTTTGCGGCTTTGCTAGAGCCCTCAGGAGCAAGGCAAAAATTTATAGGGAGAGGAGAAATATTAATTTAGCTTAGATCCGAGCATGCTCCAACATTTACGAGAGCCGCTCAGATCTAGAGCTTGGGACGAGTTTTGAGGAGGAGAGCAGACCCCTATTTATATAGGCGGCGGACTCTCCCCTTTTCTCAAAATCTGATGTGTGACTATTAATTTGAGTTAATTAAAATCAAGTTAGTTTGCACTTCACAAAGTGCAAACGTCCGTGAATTTTAACTCCCTCACCGTTGAGCTTCAATGTTGGTACAACCTACCAAATCGAAGAGGGTTCAACGGTGAACGCGTAGGAAAAAACGGCTCGTCAATCCGAGTCCGTTTGACCCTTCAAACAATTGTCCAAAGTTAGCCAAAAGTCATGCTTCTCTTAGAAACGTAGCCGTCAAGAAAATCCCAGGTTTCAAAAAACCCTAACCAGAAAATTCGGGCTTGGTGGGCCTCCATTTTCGCTGGTTTCAGCCCAACAGTTTGAGCTGACTTGTTTTGGCTATAACTTGTGCATTTGGACTCCGTTTTTGACGCGGTTTAAACCTGTGTTTAGAGCGGGACGATCCCGTCATCTAGGTAACCTTTTCAACGCGTTTATTTAATTAAATATAGTCTGAAACAATTTAAGACACATTTAATCTCTTTTGCATCATATGCAAAATAGTCCCTATCTTGGCTTAAATTATCATTTGCATCAAATACAAATGATCCGAGGGCATATTCCTCTACATCTCCCACTTGCACTCAGGATCATTTATCCCGAATGCATGAGATGATTGCAAACATCTTTTGTAATATTTTATCCCTTGCATCCAATGCAAATTGTTCTCCCTAACTAATTTCTACCTATTACTAGACGAAGGTCGCACTCTGTGTGAGACCCTACAGCCTGACCCTTACAACAGGTTGGGCTCGAAGCCCTATATGGCAGTGACCACGAGCAGTGGTTGTCGTCCCTGCTTCAGGAATCATCATTACGTGGTTGACTCATCGACATGAGTATTGTCGGGACCACCCTGACTGTTTCCGTGATGAATTCCGCAGTTATAGTCTTTTCGTCTAAACTATGTCGTGTAAGTCAAGTCTAGGGTACGGTCAAACTGTCAACCCCAATAACTTGACTCCGGTTAGTTTCTATCGATCTTTTAGTTAAAAATGTTGGACTACTTCCAACATACTCTGGCCAGAGTTTTTACTAAAGACCGAACTAACCTTACGACACTAACTCCCATTGACCGGGAGAGACGAATCCTCTCTTGGTCATTACTCTCCTCATACGCTTCAAGTGTCACCCAATCAAAGACCTTTCGACAGGGCTTGCCTTGAAGCTAGGTCATTTGATCTAAGTGGCGCCGTTCACGCACAGGTTCGTCAAAATGACCTCAAGTCAAAAGACCAACTAGCCTATCATCACTCAGAGTCATCATTGACAGATTGGTCAATATAACCATATGATAACTCTTGTGGATCGTTCAGTGAACTCATTCTCTAATGAGCACATGTGTCTTGTCAATGACTTCGCCAAGTCAAGCGATCATGAGATCATCGCCACCGCTATACGGTGAAGACTAAGACACAATAGTCTATCCGATGTTTCGATATCCTTGTCTCGAAACATCTACGACCACAAACCCTTTTAGACTTATGCTACAGACAGTCAAACATTTCTTCATGATCGAGATACTCATCTCGATACCTGTTTGACCTTGCATAAAGTCTTAGGACTTTACCTAAGTTAATGTCTAATGTTAACAACATTATAAAATAACTTAGATAGATTATTACCAAACAGCTCACTGTTATTTCGAACAAGATGTTTATGCTATTCACACATGAAGATAGATAGCCTCGAGGGTATCATCTCTCAACATCTCCCACTTGCACTCAGGCCCATTTATCTCGGTATCTCATACCGTTTTTACACATAAGTTTTCCCGACTTCATGTGGTAGAGCCTTCATGAGTGGATCTGCTAAAACCGTCTACACTATAGACTTAAGGGTTTCTATGTTTAGACCAACCATTTGAATCTCATTCAAATAATTCATTTGGTCTTTCGGAATCCATAATATTTTAATTTACTTGGATCTTATCCAATTCATCGTACCTTACGATAATCATTTAAATTAGTTACTGGTCATTTCAAATGGTTCATATTTATTTCTAATAAAGTATCAAACTCTTTTGATCACTTTGTCAAAATATATGTTCCATCCCTTTGATGCCTCACATGAAATTTACACGCTCCCACTGACCTTGAAAACTATCTGGCTAATTCATATAAGTTGGTCCGTCTAAATCATATTTAGAAAAACGAACTTGTAAGTGAATGCTCCAATTTTCATGGTCAACTTAAGCGTTTACATCGAGTTTGGTCCGAGTAGTTATGTACACATCTGCTGGTGGAAACCGGTTTCATTATAATCCGTTTTATAGGAATTAGTATGGAAAAACCGTTCTCGACCAACATGATTGCACTTCACTATTTTCCTTTCTGCACCAATCTTTCAACTTAAAGATTTACTTGCAGAAAGTGAGGAAACATTTTCCTTGTGCACGTAAACTAAATTCCAAAATTTATTTAAGCACACGGACCTATTCTGATTGCATCAAGTTTTTAAATCGGAGTTACTTCTCCGAATTTCATCCCGGAAGTTGACTAAGTCATCATCAGTTATGATGTTTAACTCGACTCTTTGTCTCACAAAATTCGAGTAATTATACAACTTCCTAATGATTGATTTGATGAATATCTTATTGATAATGTCCTCACAGAACATTATCAAAACCTAGGCATTACTATCTGGGACTTAACCCAGAGGGAGGACTTAACTCAGAGTCACTTGTTATGGATCGCACCGAGTCTAACTAAGTGTGATTCATACCTTTTAACACATTGATGTGTTAACAGACTTGACCTGAGAGAAAATCACATTTTCTTTTAATTACGCAAGATTTTATGTAGCTAAGTATTTAACCATTTGATCTAATCAAATCAGTTTAAATACTTTTGTCCTTTCGTTCTTTATTTTTCAGACTTGTGTTTCATCAAGAACACGTGTCTTAATAAAATATACGAATAACTTAATTTGGTTAATCTAGACTCGGGTACATCAGTATGTACCAGACTGAGTTCGACAACTCATTCTCCCACTGTCTCACAGATGGGTTTCGGCCATTATATCTAAGAGGATAAGACTCACAAGTGTCCGTAGACTTCATAATACGAGAGGTCAGACCCTTCTTTATGTGACTTGTGAAGCTTAGTCTCTCGATACGGCCTAGTCTATTTTGCCATGTAAGTTTGCTACTATCTTGTGTGTGTATATATATATATATTAACATTTAATACATATATTATCATTATACAATTTACTCATTGCTTCAAAAGCAATGTGACGACATTCGTCAAAATGTGTTAAACTTCTGTATAACAATAATCATGAAATCGTGACATCAGAGTATGTCACATTTTTATTTCCTCCTACTTATGCCTTTACTAATGATAAATTAAACTATTTAACTCGATTGACTTTCCGGTGTGCCTTCTTCCTTTTCTAAATCACATTTAGATATTTAAATGGCCCAACATAAATGAATAGCTATGCAAGCGACTCATGTATCCAAACGCTTGAGAGTTGCAATCTTGAGTGTAGCTCAAGAAGTTGCTTGTCTCAAGATCCGGTTGGGATACATAGTCTTGCACCACTCATGCACTCGTATTCGACTCAAACGGTTTGATCGAATTCTCGAACATTGCGGATCAGAATTGTTTGTCCATACAACCTTGAGGGTAGCTCGACAAGTTGTAGGGAGAAACATACTTCGAATATCCTATATGTTCAAGCTGCCTCATATAGAGACGAGTGACATATTGCGTGAATTTATTTGTTGGACCCAGAACTTAATGAAATCATATTTCTTAAGTCTGTTCTTTAGAAGGTCATTTTAATGTCAACGAGAGTATAGTTTAATCTTATCAATTAGAATTTAACTAGATATTCAATTAATCAACCTATTTGACCAATTAACTAATTCCATTAAAAAATTATATTTTGATTCCTTCGGTAAACATAGTCTTGCCCTAGTTTAGCATATGTTCAATATTAAATATAGGTTGAATGGCTTTTATCTATCTATATCCTCCCACTATTTTTACGATCGTTTCAAAGCTTAATAATGAACAATTTAATCGAATTAAAATATTTAAAATTTAGTGAAAGAGGGATCCAATCATTCTGAACCTCACAACCTTGAGGAGACTCAACAAGTTGATTGGTTCCATGATTGGTAGACTAACTCTTAGTCAATCACATCACATGTGACTCCCTATCGTTTTTTACCCACAGTCACTTATGATCTTGAGGAGACTCAACAAATCATAATGACTGGTCTAGTCAGACCCTTGATTTCGTGTCCAGATTTGACTTAGATCGATGCTCGAGGAGACCCGACGTATCGATTTGGGTCAAGTCTAGACTACATCACATGCATGTTGGAGTTTGTTCCTTAAAGATAAACAAGTCATGGCTTGAGGAGACTCAACAACTATAATGGTCTTCTTTGAGTTACCAAGCTCCAAAATCAAGGAGGGATACGGATTAATCTTTAATAAGATTTATAACGCATTGACTAGATATAGTCCAGGGTGTCGTACAATCATGATTCACGACATTGCGGTCCAGCGGAACACAGCCAGGGAATTGACTAAGCCAGGATCACTACCCCTTAGACTAGTAAGGGTTGATCCAGAACTCTTAGCCAAGCACATTGACTGGATCATGGTCCATTGAATGAAGCTTGTCATTTTTGTATGTGTGCTATAGACTAAACAGCTTTTATTAACAACTAATTAATCCTATCAACTAGTTGCATCCTTAAATTCAAAATTTTAGGATTTGTTTAATAACTTTTATTAAGTCCTTATCAACTATAAGGTTCACGTGCTATCCTAATCGTTATTAGGATTTTAATAAATTATTAACCAACGCTAAAAGCGAAGTCTTTTAATGATTTAATAATAACAATTAAAAATAAAAATTCATTAAAAGGACTACCCTAATCATGAATTAGGTCTTGAAGCATTGTTAATGTTTTATTAAAACATAGCATGTCATTAAAATTCAATTAATAAATTTTAATCATTACTTAATGGCTAACCTAAAGGGTTGTCTTGTGTTATCAAATAAGGGACAAGAAGACATATCCATTAAAAAATTTACACTAATTTTATCGCATAAAAAATGTACAACTATTTAACAATTAAATAGACTAAAGTTTATCGCATAAACAATTTTAGCATGCATACTTAAATTTAACATTTAAATTTAAAAATACGATTTTTAAAACATTTTATTTTATCTCATAAAGTAAAAGCTTGTTTAAAAATCATAACATTTGCATGCCATTTTAAAATATTTATCGCATAAAAATTTTAAACTTTTAAAATTAGTTTTTAAAAATATCTTATAAATTTAAAACATCATTTTAAAAATTCCATGTTTAAAATTTATCACATAAAATTTTAAACAACATTTTAAACTTATCGCATAAAGTTTTAAAGCTTTAAAACAATTTTAAAATTTATCACATAAATTAAAAAATTCCATTTTAAAACTTTCATGTTTAAAATTTATCATATAAAATTTTTAAACAAAAAAAATTTAAATTTATCGCATAAATTTAAAGAAAACATTTTTCCTGTAAAAGCATTCAAATAATAAATTCGCAGTCCTAGATCAGCATACAGAGATGGCTCTGATACCAATGCAGGGTTTTCTGGGACCCTTAGGGCACAAAAACTCTAGTCCCGTCCTAAGTCGGACGGAACATAGACAGAAATGCAGCGGAAAAATTTTATGTTAATCTAATTAACATGCAACCCAAAGGAACCAGACCCTATTAGCCAGGATCTCTGCCAACTTGGGGTGGATCTGACCACCCCAAGAGGGATCTAACTACTGCGAATAATTAAATGAAAAACTTAAACACATACCCGGAATCTCAGCCCTGGGGCAGGCGAGATGTTCCACACCGTCTTCCGAGCTGCTCTCGTCCCACGTCGAGCCGCTCCTTGAACCGCTCCCCGAACTGCTCCTCGAACCGCTCCGCATCCCGAGGCGATCAATCCCATGTCGCCGAGCCAACCACGCGCCGAAGAAAGTTTCACGCGAGTGAAACCTCCGCCTAGATTTCGGATCTGAATCCGAACTCCTTTGCGGCTTTGCTAGAGCCCTCAGGAGCAAGGCAGAAATTTATAGGGAGAGGAGAAATATTAATTTAGCTTAGATCCGAGCGTGCTCCAACATTTACGAGAGCCGCTCAGATCTAGAGCTTGGGACGAGTTTTGAGGAGGAGAGCAGACCCCTATTTATATAGGCGGCGGACTCTCCCCTTTTCTCAAAATCTGATGTGGGACTATTAATTTGAGTTAATTAAAATCAAGTTAGTTTGCACTTCACAAAGTGCAAACGTCCGTGAATTTTAACTCCCTCACCGTTGAGCTTCAATGTTGGTACAACCTACCAAATCGAAGAGGGTTCAACGGTGAACGCGTAGGAAAAAACGGCTCGTCAATCCGAGTCCGTTTGACCCTTCAAACAATTGTCCAAAGTTAGCCAAAAGTCATGCTTCTCTTAGAAACGTAACCGTCAAGAAAATCCCAGGTTTCAAAAAACCCTAACCAGAAAATTCGGGCTTGGTGGGCCTCCATTTTCGCTGGTTTCAGCCCAACAGTTTGGGCTGACTTGTTTTGGCTATAACTTGTGCATTTGGACTCCGTTTTTGACGCGGTTTGAACCTGCGTTTAGAGCGGGACGATCCCGTCATCTAGGTAACCTTTTCAACGCGTTTATTTAATTAAATATAGTCTGAAACAATTTAAGACACATTTAATCTCTTTTGCATCATATGCAAAATAGTCACTATCTTGGCTTAAATTATCATTTGCATCAAATACAAATGATCCGAGGGCATATTCCTCTACACTGCTCACCCCACTGCTTTGTGGGGGGGGGGGGGGGGGGGGGGCTCTCGGGCGCCGACCCCCCAGGGGGATCCCCTCTATCGCAACCCCCTGCCCCCTTTTTGGGGGGGGCTCCTCAATGCTGCGACCCCACGAATAAGAAGGGGGCACTGTTCCGGCCTCCCCCTGCCTGCTTCGTCGAAGGAGAAGAAGGGGGAGGGGGAGCCGCTGTTCCGGTCTCCCCCCATGTCGAGATCTGTAAATGGGTGGAGGGGGGCTGTTCACCTTCTTAACCATAACCCTAACCTTTAAATTAGGGTTAGGGTATGTTTAAGGGGTTTTTACCCCCCCATGGGTATTTTTGGGAAATTTTTTTTAAGCCCATGGGCCTGCTGCCCAAAACTAAATATATTTTAGTATTTTGGCTGTTTGGGCCTGAAGCCCACACATAAGACCAATAGGCTTTAAAATTAATTAAAAACTGATTTTTAATCAGTCCTTCATTATTAATTCCTTAAATTTAACAGAAAAATTCAGAAAAATTCTGGAAAACTCTGTAAAAATTAGAAAAAATCAAAAGTATTAATTTTGACAAATTTTTGGTTGATTTACTTAATAATTTTAATTATATCATATTATGTTAAATTCAACAAAATACATATTAATTGGATTAGTTAGATTTTTATTTATTTAATAATTATGGAAGGTCCTGAGATCGCTCTGCCGTTAGTTATCTAACCTAATGGTGCATGATATGTCTCCACGTGGCCCAAGTAATTATTAAATATTTTATATTTCTCCAATAAATTGCGTGTGATGTTGATTAAATTAAATTTGATATGCCTGCGTGTGTTGCATAATTATTTAATATAAACAGCGTGGATGTTATAAATAATTTAGTCTTGTGGTTTGGGATCGACCATTTTGAGATACACCTTTTTATATTCCTCGCTTTCTTTTTCTGTTTTGAGAGGAATTGTAGTGAGGTTATAATGTAAAATGCCAAAAGCCCGGAGCTTAGCCAAATTGAAGACGGAGATGAAATCTGCAATATGCTGCGACCCAAAATGGGTTTCCAAGTTGTATTTTTCATTTCTTTTGTATTTCATTTTTTATGGAATGTTTTCGGACATTTTTGGACATTTTGTTTCTAAGGGTATCTGGCCGATCTTCACATGACTGTTTATTTACTTTGCGTCAATTTATTTTTCACAAATATTAATTCCTTCATATTTAATTGCATAGATAAATGACAAAATTGGCTAGCGTCGATTTTGAGGTCCTTGACACAGCAGGAAAGAACTACCTGAGCTGGCAAGTGGACCTGAAGTTTCACTTGCATTCCATGGCACTTCTTCACTCAATTCTTGCCCCCGCAACGGCCGAGACAACTGCTAGCAAGGCCCCTACATCATCCCATTCAGCTGGCAGTTTCACTACCATTGTCTCCGACATGGATAAGGAAAAAGCCATTATCTATATTAGGAGACACATAGATCGGACATTAAAGGCTGAATACTTAACGGTAGAAGACCCTCTTGAGTCGGGGATAGCGTTGGAGGCACGTTATAGGCATCAAATTGATGTCATACTCCCACGTGCCAGTTATGAGTGGGAAAATCTTCGTCTTCAGGACTATACGTCCGTTGCTGAGTACAACTCAGCACTTCATAATATCACCTCACGCCTGAAGTTGTGTGGTGAAGAAGTCTCGGAACATTGCATGTTGGAAAAGACATTTACCTCGTTCCATGAGAAAGATGCAATCCTCATGCAACAATACCGTGAACGCAAGTTCACGAAGTTCTCTGATTTGCTCTCTTGCCTTTTTAGGACAGAGCAGAATAGAGACTTACTACTTGCCACTCATAATCTACGCCCTATTGGTGCTGCCCCTCTCCCTGAAGCCCACAATGTTTCTCCCTAGAAGTGGAAAAACAAGAAGAAGGCTAGAAATAACAAAGGGAAAGCTAAAGTGAAGCCAGCAAGAGCACCACCCCAGAACAACAACAACAAGGGGAAGAAAAACTTCACATGAAAGCGTAAGAACACAGGTCTAGTGCCAATTCCAAAGAAGAACTGGGAGGACAAATGCCATAGATGTGGCATGACTGGACATTGGTCCAGAAATTGTCGCACTCCTCGCCACCTCCAGGACCTGTATCAGGCGAGCCTGAAGCCTCCCCCCTGAAACAAACTTGGCAGATATTCAAGCTCCGACCAAGTTTACTACACAAGACTTCGAGAATGATGATTTGCTCGATTGAGCCTTATCTTCTGTTTTTCTATGCATTTAAAATAAATGTAGCTTCATCTGTAGTTTGCTTTGAATGAACTTTAATTTGAATGTCAATTTTCATTACTCAAATAAATTTTCACTTTGTTTAATATAGATGAAGTGTGAGTGCCTAGTGGACAGTGCTTCGATGCACACCATCCTTTGTGATCGATGCTATTTTTATAGCTTAAACAAATATGACGGTCTTGTTATCACAATTTCAGGACTGTCCAATATAATCGAAGGATCTTGTGAAGCAATCATATTGCTCCCAAATAACACACGACTCAAAATACAAAATGCACTTTTCTCTCCAAAATCCAATAGGAATCTCATAAGTTTCAAGGATATTCGTTTTAATAGATATCACTTAGAAACTAGAGATGAAGAAAACATTGAATTTATATATGTGACTCGTCAAAAAGATGGCCAGAAAACCATCTACGAACAATTTAAGGGACTCCCGTCGGGTCTCTACCACACATATATTCATCCTATAGAAGCCAATATGACTGAGCACCAGAAGTGCCTTCCATTGCCAGAATTTCAACTCTGGCACAATAGACTTGGTCACCCTGGATCATCTATGATGCATCGCATCATTACTGAATCCCGTTGACATAATTTGAAGAACTAGATGATTCTTCAAAAGGATGAGTTTTCTTGCCCCCTTGTTTTAAGGGAAAACTAATAACGAGAGCATCCCTCCTAAAAGTGGGATTAGAGTCTCCAGGATTCCTAGAGAGAATTCATGGCGACCTTTGCAGGCCTCTTTGCCCTGCAAGTGGCCCATTTCGGTACTTCATGGTACTGATTGATGCACACACAAAATGGTCTTATGTGTGCCTATTGTCCACTCGAAACCTAGCTTTCCCAAAGCTATTGGCACAAATAATTAGGTTGCGGGCTCATTTCCCCGATAACCATATCAAGAAATTACGTCTTGATAATGCGGGCAAATCCACTTCTCAAGTCTTCGAAGACTATTGCCGGGCAACGTGTATCGATGTTGAACATCCTGTTGCACATGTTCACACCCAGAATGGATTAGCAGGGTCTCTTATAAAGAGACTCCAATGGATTGCACGTCCATTGCTCATGCAATCCCAGTTGCCCCTGGATGCTTGGGGGTATGCTATACTGCATGCCGCATCGCTTATTAGGATAAGGCCCTCTGGTGGCCATATATTATCTCTGATGCAGCCAGCATATGGTGCACCACCAGCTATCTCTCATTTGAGAGTGTTTAGTTGTGCGGTATATGTCCCAATAGCACCACCTCAGAGGAACAAAATAGGTCCTCAGCATCGTCTGGGTATCTATATTGGGTTTGATTGGCCCTATATTATTAGATACCTGGAACCTCCCACGGGGGACGCATTTAAAGCATGTCTTGATGACTGTGAATTCGATGAGAAAATTTTTCCAAAACTAGGCACATAGTCTAAGAAGCCTGACGCTTATGAGATCATGAAGATCCTTCACATTTAGAACACAGTACATTTACTGCTGGATAAATTTACGGACAACCATAAGATTGTTCATTCACACGTCCCTGCTGCTAACACGCCAGCTAGGATTGACATCTCCAAAGATGGATGCAATCCACCGGCAGCAGAATTGGCTGTACCTCAATTGAAAATAGGACGACCGCCAGGTTCAAAAGACAAAGTTCCTCGAAAGAGGAAGATTCCTGGAGATATTACGATGATCCCTCCACAGGATGCTGAGCTCAGACCAGCAACATCTCCCCTCCTTATTTCCCATACAGAGGAAACGATAGGAGAAACATCATTAAATTACGTATGTACTGGAGAGGTACTGGACAGATATAACACAGTCGTCGATGACGATTTTGCGTTCGCTATTGCCATCCATGTCGCTGAATACGACGATGACGTCGAACCACGATCTCTAGTAGAATGTAAACGCAGGGTAGATTGACCAAAGTGGGACGAGGCAATAAGAGTAGAGCTAGACTCACTCTTGAAACGTAAAGTCTTTGGACCAGTAGTCCAAACACCTGTAGGTGTTAAACCTGTGGGATATAAGTGTGTCTTCATTAGAAAAAGAAATGAAGAAAATGTGATCGTACGATACAAGGCATGCCTTGTAGCGCAGGGATTTTCCCAAAGGCCGAGGATTGATTATGAAGATTCATATTCCCCGGTCATGGATGCGATCACTTTCCGATTCTTGCTTAGCCCATCATCTCTGAAAAGCCTAGAAATGCTGCTCATGGACGTTGTGACTACATATCTATATGGTGATATAGATAAAGAAATCTATATGAGACTTCCAGATGGGTTTAATTTACCCTCAGAGGTGAAAGAGAGACCTCGGGACGTCTTCTCTGTAAGGCTTCAAAGATCATTATATGTTCTTAAGCAATCAGGAAAAATGTGGTATACCAGACTAAGTGTTTTCCTTGCACAACAAGAATTCACAAACAATGAAGTCTGCCCATGTATCTTTATCAAAATAACGGGAACTGGATTTTTCATCGTCGCAGTATATGTGGACGACTTAAATCTCATAGGATCTCTTGCAGAGATGAATGAGATATCTGAAAGCCTAAAATATGCCTTCGAAATGAAAGACCTAGGGAAAACGAGGTACTGTCTTGGCTTATAGATTGAGCACCTACGAGGTGGAATCCTATTACACTAATCAAACTATACATGGAAACTTCTTAGCAAGTTTCGAATGGAACAATGATATCCTTTAAGTACTCCTATGGTCGTGAGATCACTGGATGTTCATAAGGACCCCTTCCGATCACTGGAAGAGGGGGATGAGTTACTGGGTCTTGAAGTATCCTACCTCAGTGCCATTGGAGCACTTCTAAATCTGGCAAACTGCACACGTCCCAACATAGCATTCATAGTTAATCTTCTTGGCAGACACAGTGTTGCGCCTACAAAGCGTCACTGGAAGGGAGTAAAGCAACTTCTACGCTACCTCTAGAGTTCTATATATCTGGGACTATACTACCAAAGAGGTGCCTCCTCCCAGTTACTTGGTTATGCTGGTGCAGGTTACCTATCGGATCCCCATACAGCAAAATCATGGTTTTGTGTTTACATAAAGAGGAACTGCAATCTCATGGAGATCGATAAAGCAAACCACAACAGCAACATCATCCAATCACTCTGAACTCATTACGATCCACGAAGCAAGCAAAGAGTGTTTTTGGCTTTGCTCCATCGTCCAACATATCCTTGATACCACTGGCCTGAAGACTGGTGATCTTGAGCCCACTGTCTTGTTTGAAGACAACACTGCATGCATTGCACAACTCAGAAAGGGCTACATCAAAGGTGACAGAACGAAACACATATCTCCCAAATTCTTCTGGACGCACGATATACAAAAGAACGAGGATGTTAAAGTTCAGTAGATCCAGTCCTGCAACAACTTAGCTGATTTATTTACTAAGTCTTTACCGAGATGTATTTTTGTAAAACTTGTAAAAGGAATTGGTATGAGACAGCGGAAAGACTTACAAGCCTGAAGCTTGTACGGATCAGGAGGAGTAACCTGTGGGTTGTACTCTTTTTCCTTAAGCTGTTGGTTTTTCCCACTGGATTTTCCACTGTTAAGGTTTTAACGAGGCAAACACGATTACTCTGGATCCAGAAGTATCCACCACTTAGCTTTATATGCTAAGACCAAAGAAATGGATGGATAAGGGGGAGTGTTATGAGTGAGGGAGGCCTTTGGCCTCCCCACCTCTATATCCCTCCATTACTCCCCACTACTTAGTAGTGGGGACCATTGGTATACTATTTATATGAATATATAGAGGACCATGGCTATGAGCCATGGTTACTCTTTCTTTGAGTTTATTCAACATGTTTAAGGATTTTAGAATTTGATCAAAATAAGTAGTTCCGATCATGTGAAAAAATAAGGGATGGTGGCCTTTTTGAGATTGCGTAGTCACGTGTCACATGTTTCCAATTATTCTCGCTTTGTTAATTTGAGAATAGTTTGGTTGCAAAATGGAGACACTTTTTACATCGTCAAAAAGTGTATTAAATTTAATCAAATTGACTTCTTCTAAATTGTAGTTAAAGCCAGCTTTCAACTGTTGTTAACCGCTGTTTGTAAAAGTTTAGAGATTAGCTAGATGCATTTTAGTTTAGCTTTTGGAGTTAAATCACTGAACTACTTAATTTCAAGACCATTGTTTAAGACATGTCGAAGTTGTTACACCCTTATGACAGGGTTGAAATTCTTAACAAATGGTTGCAAACTGAAGATCACTTACGTCATTTCATCCATGAATGTATTTGGTTACTAAAGAACAATTCTCAATGTTATGGTATCATAAGTCTACATGGTTAGGATTTCTAATCGAATTAGAATGAACAGAAGCGATAAATTTCAAAAATATAATTCCTAACACATCTACTTACTAATTATAAAAGAAATCATAATTTAATGCTAAAAATAAAAATAAATAAATATAAAACTCACTTTTGTCAGAATATTCTTGCTGTAAGTCTATATGGCTCGAAATTTTAATCAAATTAGAAAAGCAAAATCGGTAAATTTCAAAATTTTAATACTAACGCAAATATCAAGAAAACTATAGAATTTATATTAAATCCGATGAATCAAAATTATATTTTTGCGCAGATATTCTTATGCGATATTTGCTCTCTAAAATTTCTGTGAAGATCTCTGATCTCCACACCAACCAGTGCTATAGATGTTTCACCTTGATGATGAAACATCTCACGATCCATGAGTTTCTCAACAAAACTTAAACTCGGTCTCAAACGTTGCAATCGTTTGAGAGATATCGAACAATTTTTTCTTCTTTAGAGAGAGTTTTTACCTTTGAGTCAAAATTTGAAGTCATTTCTTTCTCGTGATTTTGGATTATTTTAAGAGTAGGAGAGGACCTCTCTTTATAGTGCTAGGATCCCATTGGTTCTCTAATCATATTATATGTGGGACAAAAAAAGATTCTGAGAAAACCCCGTATCTTTAAGGATTCTAGTTTGAGTTGAACTATATCTTTTGGTTTAATTTACGATCCAACAATTGGATCTAAACCAAACCAAATCAGACCTAAACACGCCTAAACTTCGCCCAAAAACTAGATGGCGGCTTGCCATCACCATTTGCCAACGTACGACGGCCTTTGGCTTCCACTGACCCGTATTAGCTGGTTGCCAACAGATCGACTGGCTGACTAGCTAGCTACTGGCCAGCCAACCACTAGCTATGGACCAGTTGTTTGACCTTTGGAGATGCCAATTTATTGATGTCGATGGTTTAAGCTTGGTTTTGATTGTGATTTCTACTCTTTCTTTTAAAATCAAGTTTTTTGTAACTCTTTTTTGACACTTTTCCCTCTCTTCACAATGATTTGTGACAAGCTCCTCTCTTTTAGTCAAGACAATTACTGTTAAATTTTGTGATTCAAGTCTCATACATCACACTTCCAGATCGCTCGGCTGAGCTATGACAAACGCTCGACCGAGCTTATGCCACAAAGCACAGGCCAAGCTAAGTCAAGAATTACTCGGCCGAGCGCTTTACCGCTCGGGCTGAGCACTGCCTGCCCGAGCGAGCGGCTCGAGCACTCGGCCGAGCTAAGGCGGTAGATACATTTAGGGCTCTGTAGTGCAAGAACTCAGGTCGAGCGGAGCAACCGCTCGGTCGAGCACCCCATCAAGTCAGGCAATAGCTGCAGCAGCAAAGCTGCTACTCGGTCGAGCTCTGAACTCGCTCGATCGAGCGATGGATGGGTTTGATGATGTTTTCAGCCCGGTTTTGAGACCCTACGTAATCTAATGGTAGAGATTATTAGGGCAATACTGATTTTCGGATCTGGAGAAGTGGAGAGCTTTTGAGCCGTCGCCATTGAAGATTGTCGAGAGATTAGGGCTAGGAGTTTTGTTCTTGGAGTTGAGTGATTCTCTCATTGTCTCCTTGTTTTCTTCTTCCTTGAGTGAGTTTGTGGGGGTTTGTTCATCTTGACAAGTTATTACTGACGTGAGTGGAAGCAAGATTGTAGTCCTTTGAAGATCTACCTGATAGTGGAATCATGTCGAAAGTTGCTGGATGTAGGTTGTTCGCAACTGAATCAGGGTAAACCTTTTGTGTTTGCTGTCTGATTTATTTGTTGATGTTTCGTTTGCTGCTGTACTTTGCAAGGTCGTACGAAATTTTGTTGGAGTATTTTGAGTATCCGATTTTTGCTAGTCCCAGATTCCTGATCAGTTTTTAGGAGTGTATGTTTCCGTGGGGATCTCAAGGTGGTAATTTTCCCAACACGTGGTATCAGTGCTTGTGTTTGTTTGTGAAGAAAGTTAGTGGCGAAGATAGTGTCGTTAGAAACTTTGAACATTAAAAGTTCACTGGCCGGAATGACTTTCGGATCTAGCAGACAAAGGTGAAAAATATTTTAATGCAGACAGGTTGTTATCAAATCGTATTCGAAGAGGCGAATTTCGATAAGAATGTGAAGGAATCTACAAGAGCCGAGATGGAGAGGAAGGCATACAATGCAATACAGTTGTCGTTGGCAGATAATGTCCTGAGAGAGGTCTTGGATGAAGCAACGACATCTGATATCTGGAAGAAACTTGAGGGACTATGTATGAAGAAATTATTCATGAGTCGTCTCTATTTACTTCAGCAGCTGTATACACTCAAGATGAAGTCTGAATCCGCGATGAAGGATCACATGGATGAATTGAACCGGCTAGTACTAGAGTTGCGAGGTATAGATGTGAAGATTGAAGATGAGCAACATACAGTCATCCTGTTGTGCTCATTGCCTGCGGAGTATAATCAGCTTGTTCGGTCTATGATATATAATCGAACAACTCTTACCGTATAGGAGGTGAAGGCGGCGCTTCATACTGAGTAGATATGTGGCAAGGTTCAAGGTAGATATCACGGGAGTAACCGTGAGGAGGCCTATATGTAAGAGGTCGACAAGAAATGAGAGGAGTTCAAGGCCAGCACAGGAAGAACAATGACCACTCTAAGTCGAGACATTCGCATGATAGATTCGCGAAGATCACATGTTACAATTATCAGCAGAAGGGTCATTTTTCTAACTGGTGTCCGAACAAGAATGGGAAGAAAGGCAAGGTGCCGATAAAGAGACCAGTTTGGTGTCATTGTGAATAGATGGCATGCATAACCATGATGAAGGACACAAAGATCAAGGTAGAGATCCAGAGATGTTTGCAGTAGGGATTGCAGGTGAAGCAAACATTCCGTGGCTAATGGATAGTGGGTACTCATACCACATGACTTCGCATCGGAGTTGGTTCACGACGTACCATTCCAAAGAAGATGGAGGCTCAATCCTCATGGGGAACAATGCCGTGTCTAAGACTGTAGGTATTAGAAACATCCGGATCAAGATGCATGATGGCATAGTGCATACACTAGCCGATGTGAGGCATGTTCCAGATTTGCGGAAGAGCCTAATCTCCATAGGCCTTTTGGACAATGCCGGATGCAAATCGGTCTTTGAGAAAGACCAATTGAGAGTGTCAAAAGGATCCATGGTAGTGATGAAGGAAAAGAAAGTGGAAAACTTGTATGCCCTTCAAGGTACAACAGTGGAAGGAGATGCAAATGTTGGCTCTACTAGCACAGGTGCCAGAGATTCAGCCAAGATGTGGCATTATCGTTTGGGTCATATGTGTGACAAGACCCTCGATATACTTTGGTGGAGAAAGTTGATTGGTGCGATAGATGAGAGAGTAGAGCTCTGTGAGTCCTGTGTGTACGAGAAAAAGACAAATCTGCAGGTCAAAACGGGAAAGCACACTAGCAGGGGACTGCTTGACTATGTACACACAGATGTGTGGGGACCATGCCTGGAGCCTTCAAGGGGAGGAGCTAGATACTTTTTACTTTTCATAGATGACTACTCCTACAAAGTCTGGATGTAATTGATGAAGTCGAAGGACTAGACATTTTAGATTTTTAGGGAGTGGAAGACCATGGTTGAAAAGAAACCCGAAAGGCACGTGAAAGTGATGAGGTCCGATAATGGAGGCGAGTATACCTCGAGGGAATTTAGGAATTTCTGCAAATTCCATGGAATCCACCGTCACTTTAGCACACATAGAGATCCGCAGTCAATTGGTGTGGTGGAGCGAATGAATCGGACATTGTAAGAGCAAGTGCGATGTTTGAGGACTCAGCCAGTTTGGAAAAAGAATTTTGGGGAGAGATCTTACCACTGCAGTGCACATCGTGAACATAGTTCCGTCAATGGCTATTGATTACAAAATTCCTGAAGAAAAGTGGAGTGGAAAAGCTGGAGACTATTCATACTTACTCATAGTGGGTTGCCCTGTTGAGTATTGGTGTTTCATACCAATCTTATTTTGATGATGATCACAACATTATGTTGTTGCTAAAGAATCTTATGTTTTAGTCTCTCAGTTTATTTCAAGGATATCTTTCTTGGAGACTAATCACTTTGTGTAAGGATGGACATCATGTGAAGAAGGGCCAATGTTTGGACTCAAGGAGTGCCAAAGCTTGGAGATGATGGAGAGAAATCAAGGCATGAAGATTGAAGACTTAGACTCTTTTGAAAGCACTGTAATCCATGTAATTTACTTTATTGCTTTCTCTCTTTTTTTGAGTCTAGGGTTGATGTAATGCCTTGCTTGATGGTTTACTCATTCATGCTCATGCATTTAACCATATTAGTGAACCTTAGGATTATCATAGAATCCAACCCAATAGGTTCACTCTCTCTGTCAGTCGCCTGTTGGGGGAAACACAGTCGACTGGGTGATTTCCAGTTGCCTGTAGATCCTTCTACAGTCGCCTGATATGCACTGCTCAAGTCAATATTTCTATTGACTCACACTTGAGCTTTACGCACAGTCGCCTGTCAATCAGTTCCCAGTCGCCTGTACATTTACAGTCGCCTGAGATTTGGTCAACAGTCACCTGTCTAGCGTAAGTGAAATCTCTGCATCTCTCTGTCTTCTCTCCATACTTTACAGTAGTCGACTGATGAAGAATATACAGTCGCCTGACTATTCGACAGTCGACTGTAGTATTAACACCAGTCGCTTGTGTGAAGATTGGAGAAAGAGTGCAGCTCTCTGTTTTGATCCATCACCTGCAACAGTCGTCTGCTGAAGGATTAACAGGCGCCTGTCCTGTTTATCAGTCGACTGTATTGACTTCGTCAGTTGACTGTCCTGGCTCAGATTATAGCCGTTGGATATTTTCTAGCCGTTGATCAGTCGACTGTCTTATGATCATCAGTCGACTGTTCCTGTCGTTTTCACCCAGTTTCTAGCCGTTGCAAATTCGTTTATTTGGCTGTTTCTTTGGGGTTTTGGGCTTGATATAGGATTCATATATATATGAGTGTGCTGCCATCACTTGAGAACTCTTGACAACACTTGATAGCTCTTGACTCTATAGAAAATCTCAAGAGATCAATAAGCAACTCTCAAGCTCCCTCATTTCCCTCTATTGAGCATTCATCTCTCTTCATGCATTGAAGTCCAGGTCAAGGGAAATCATCCAAGTGCTTTCAAGCATATTCCAACACTTGGAGATCCTCTTCCATGCCTTGCATTCATTCGTGAGTAAGCATCTCACGGCGTAGGTAAGAGTATTTACTTTACATGGTGTAATTTGTTTTCCTATTTCTCTTTGTGGGATTAGGATACTCTCTTTGTGGGAGTTTCTCTCTTTGTGGGAGGTTGTCTCTTTGTGGGACTAGGGAATTCTCTTTGTGGGAATTTAACTCTCTTTGTGGGAGTTTAGTGTCCTAGTGTAGGACTAACCCTAATTCTCTGAGTGGGAGTTAGTGATTCTCTGTGTGGGAGTCTTGATCCTTGTGTAGGATTGGTTGGGTCCTTGTGTAGGGCTGAAATCCTCTTTGTGAGGTATCTCTTTGTGGGATTTGTATTCACTTCTCGGTGTGAGAATATAGTGAATATTGGTGTGGCTGGATGTACCCAAGTTTGGGGAACCAGGGTAAAACTTTGTGTTTGCGTTTGGATTGATTGTGCCATTTAATTCCTCTTGCATTTATAATTCCACATTTGCAAGTTAAATTTTATTTGGACAATTTTATTGCCATTACACTATTCACCCCCCTCTAGTGTGTGTTAGTATTGCAAGGGTTAGACGATCCCTACAATTGGTATCAGAGCGAGGTTAAAGCATATTGCAACGATGGCATTCAACGTCTCATCCGTGTCTCATGAAGAAGGTCACTCAACCGTTCGACCCCCGCTCTTCAACGGAACCAACTATCCGAGTTGGAAGATCAGAATGATGATGTATATGGAGGGTCAAGACCTATGGGACATCACGGAGGTGCCATTTGAGAAGCCCACTACTCCTGTAGCTTCAAGGATAAAGGCAGAAAAGGACTCAATCAAGTTCAATACGAGAGCTATGAATGCACTACATTGTGCTCTCTCTGTTAGTGAGTTCAACCGCATCTCCATGTGCAAAATGGCGAATGATATTTGGCACACCTTGGAGATTTGTCATGAAGGGACAACGAAGGTGAAGAAATCTAAACAAACTGTGTTTAGATCTAAATATGAAATGTTTAAGATGCAGGAAGGCAAAAGCATTTCAGAGATGTTTATAAGGTTCACCGATATCGTGAACGCTTTGGAGGGTCTCGGGAAGACAATTTCCCAAGAGGATCGTGTAGAGAAGATCCTAGACTCTCTCACACCTCGTTGGGAGTCAAAGGCCAACGGAATTTTGGAGTCTTATGACACATCCAAATATACCGTTGAGGAATGCATTGGAAATCTCATGGCGTATGAAGTAAAGCTTCAATACAAGAAGGAGATTCATCCAACAAAGCCCGAGAAGCTAGAAAAGCAAAAGGGAGTTGCATTCCCTACCAAGGAGGAGCCAATCAAGTGGAGGAGGAAATTCCATTGAGAAGCTCCTAGCGAAGAAGATGAGCAAGAAGATGCAAGCGGAGAAGAAATTGAGGAACTTACCGAGCAATTCAAAGCTTTCCTAAAATGCAAGCAAGGTAAGTCTTTGTCAAAGTTTGCCTCCAATTCTAACAAGGTTCCTACTTGTTATACTTGCAGTGGAAAAGGTCACTTGTCCACCGAATGCCCTTCCAAACCCATTAAAGAAACTTATAAGGGTAAATGGAAGAAGCATTGGAAAGGAAGGTCCAAGTCCAAAAATCACAAAAAGGGACTTGTCGGGACCTTTGATGATTCGAGTGAGGACACTTCTTGTACCGAAGAAGAGGATACAAAGGAGGATGCTCACGCATGCTTTGTAGCCATGGATGTCCCTACTCCAATTCCATCTGGATTAAACAAGGAAGAGTTGGATGCTTGGCTTGATGCATACAACTCCTATGAGGATTCACGCCTTGCAGCTAAGGAGGAGAAGTCGTCATCAAGCTCGTGCAAGGATGATGATGATGATGATGTTGAGATTGAGGAAGAAAAGATCTCATATGAGGAGCTCAAGTTCAAATTTGACTTGGCCTCCAAAAAGGCTAGTAAGTGCATCAACTCTTACAATAAATTAAAAGCAAAATATAAGAGTGCTAAGAGTAGAATGCATAAACTAGTCATTGCAAGTGTAGTTCATGATGAAAGGCATGTTTATGACACTTGTGAGAAAGACACACTTCTTTCTCAAGTTAAGGAATTGAGCATTTCTAATGAAAATCTCATTGATCAAAACCTTAGCTTAGATGCTCACATTCAACAACTTACGTTAAAATGTGAAGAGGAATCCCGGAAGCTCATAAGCTTTGTGTATTCTAGGGATTCACTCCACGATTTGTTGGAAAAACAACATCCGACAAATCATAGAGGAGGTTTGGGTTATGTTCAAAATGTGGTTCCCAAACCCACCTCTAATTCTTCCTTTGGTGCAAATTCAAGAAATATTGCTAAAGCACCTAAGAAGAATCACCATGCTCTCTTGTACAACAATAACACTCACAAGAAGCATGTAGATCACAAGGTGATGAGGAAGAATGAAGAATCTTAATTTTTTGTTAAGAAGCAAAATCCTCATTCTTTGCATGCTAAGAAACTTGTTTCTACACCTAAGCATGCCACATCCTCCCCTCTTGCTAAGGCAAAACCTTTGCCTAGGAAATCCTTGAGATTATGGATTCCCACTAAGGTTAGTGTGCAAGAGAGAGATAGTTACATCAACTCTCTAGTTAGAGATGTGATCACCTTGTGTGATTATGTTAGGAAATCAAACTCCTCTTGGGTTTGGTTACCTAATGTTTAGGTTCCTCACACATTTGTATATTGCATGTGTATTATGCTTCTATGTTTATTTTAAGCATACCCATTGATTGTGTGTGTTTCATGATTTTGAAAATATGTTTCAAATTTATTTCTTTTCATGAAAATTGGGACCTTGGGGTTTATTGACATATATGCATGATCCATGCTATGTCAATGATGGAGTTAATATAATGTATGTTTAAATTATTTTAAGACATATTTTAACTCTCATTTCGGAGGTTTTTGTTTTGAGATCATTATTTATATTTGGTTATTTTGGGTCTCAAACCAAACCTCTTGTTTATTGCCAACTTGTTTCATATCTCATTTTTTGGCAATATTCGTGTGTATCCTTGAAGCTTGATTTTTCCATATCTATTGCTTTGATACACTTACGGCCCATGGCTCCAATAATTAATTGGTATTAGATCCTAGAAGTCAAAGGTTGACCATTTCTATGATCTGGGGGGAGCATGTGATAGTGAATTGATACCACTAAATTTTATATTTGGTATCATACATATCTTTCTTTTCTTGCATATTGTCACATCTTGGTTAAGATGATAAAGTGGGATGTTTTTGATGTCCACCTTTTTGACGATGTCAAGGGGGAGAGATATATGCACTATGTGATCATATCTATAGGGGGAGAGATATATACATATGCATATGAGGAGAGATATCTCTATAGGGAAGAGATATATGGGATTAGATAAACCTTTCTTGTTTGCATGATTTTATATTTTGCAATTGGTTTATGTAATCCATGCCTATTATATGTCACCATGTTGTTATTGGTTTATGAGTATTTACCTTTGTGTAGCTCATTACTTAATTGGTGCATACAAGTAGGGGGAGATCATTAGCTTTGTGCTTTAATTCTTTATGATTTACATAATGTGTGTCATCATCAAAAAGGGGGAGATTGTTGAGTATTGGTGTTTCATACCAATCTTATTTTGATGATGATCACAACATTATGTTGTTGCTAATGAATCTTATGTTTTAGTCTCTCAGTTTATTTCAAAGATATCTTTCTTGGAGACTAATCACTTGGTGTAAGGATGGACATCATGTGAAGAAGGGCCAATGTTTGGACTCAAGGAGTGCCAAAGCTTGGAGATGATGGAGAGCAATCAAGGCATGAAGATTGAAGACTTAGACTCTTTTGAAAGCACTGTAATCCATGTAATTTACTTTATTGCTTTCTCTCTTTTTTTGAGTCTAGGGTTGATGTAATGCCGTGCTTGATGGTTTACTCATTCATGCTCATGCATTTAACCATCTTAGTGAACCTTAGTATTATCATAGAATCCACCCCAATAGGTTCACTCTCTTTGTCAGTCGCCTGTTGGGGGAAACACAGTCGACTGGGTGATTTCCAGTCGCCTGTAGATCCTTCTACATTCGCCTGATATGCACTGCTCAAGTCAACATTTCTATTGACTCACACTTGAGCTTTACGCACAGTCGCCTGTCAATCAGTTCCCAGTCGCTTGTACATTTACAGTCGCCTGAGATTTGGTCAACAGTCACCTGTCAGCATAAGTGCAATCTCTGCATCTCTCTGTCTTCTCTCCATACTTTACAGTAGTTGACTGATGAAGAATATACAGTCGCCTGACTATTCGACAGTCGACTGTAGTATTAACACCAGTCGCCTGTGCGAAGAATTGGAGAAAGAGTGCAGCTCTCTGTTTCGATCCATCACCTGCAACAGTAGTCTGCTGAAGGATTAACAGGCGCCTGCCCTGTTTGTCAGTCGACTGTATTGACTTTGTCAGTCGACTGTCCTGGCTCAGATTATAGCCGTTGGATATTTTCTAGCCGTTGATCAGTCGACTGTCTTATGATCATCAGTCGACTGTTCCTGTCGTTTTCACCCAGTTTCTAGCCGTTGCAGATTTGTTTTTCTGGCTGTTTCTTTGGGTTTTTGGGCTTGATATAGGATTCCTATATATATGAGTGTGCTGCCATTCTTGAGAACCCTTGATAACATTTGATAAACTCTTGACTCTATAGAAAATCTCAAGAGATCATTAAGCTACTCTCAAGCTCCCTCATTTTCCTCTATTGAGCATTCATCTTTCTTCATGCATTGAAGTCCAGCTCAAGGGAAATCATCCAAGTGCTCTCAAGCATATTCCAACACTTGGAGATCCTCTTCCATGCCTTGCATTCATTCATGAGTAAGCATCTCAAGGCATAGGTAAGAGTATTTACTTTACAAGGTCTAAATTGCTTTCCTATTTCTCTTTGTGGGATTAGGACTTTCTCTCTTTGTGGGAGGTTGTCTCTTTGTGGGACTTAGGAATTCTCTTTGTGGGAATTAACTCTCTTTGTGGGAGTTTAGTGTCCTAGTGTAGGACTAACCCTAATTCTCTGAGTGGGAGTTAGTGATTCTCTGTGTGGGAATCTTGATCCTTGTGTAGGATTGGTTGGGTCCTTGTGTAGGGCAGAAATCCTCTTTGTGGGGTATCTCTTTGTGGGATTTGTATTCACTTCTCGGTGTGGGAATATAGTGAATATTGGTGTGGCTGGATGTATCCAAGTTTGGGGAACCAGGGTAAAACTTTGTGTTTACGTTTGGATTGATTGTGCCATTTTATTCCTCTTGCATTTATAATTCCGCATTTGCAAGTTAAATTTTATTTGGACAATTTTATTGCCATTACACTATTCACCCCCCTCTAGTGTGTGTTGTTAGTATTGCAAGGGTTAGACGATCCCTACATGCCCGACATATGTGCACGAGAGGGGCGACAAGTTGGATCTAAGGGCGAAGAAATGCATCTTTCTTGGATATGGCCATGGCATTAGTGGATATCTCTTATGGGATCCAGAGGGACATAAAGCAATTTTGAGCAGACATGCCACCTTGATGAGGATGCAATGCTCAGGGCGGAGCATTCTCACTAAAATGGGGACACATCACAAGAGAAGATATTGACAGATATGGTCAACCTTCCAGTCCAGCCCACTCAGTGACCAGGCAAAGAGTTGATGGTCGACGTCCCAGTTGAAGGACGTGATGAGGTCCATGTTGAGGACCGCGATCAGACACCCAGTCCAACTTAGGTACGTGTTGACACTTATACATGTGATGAAGGAACGTGGAAATCAAAGATGGTGAAGAAGGCGCCCGAGAGATTTGGAGCATGAGACTATGCATGATTTTCTTTCGATGACATGGCGTCATATGCACTCAACTTGGAGCATGATGAGCTGGTGACATATGGTGGAGCCATAGACTCAGGAGATGCCACTCAGTGGCAAGGAGCTATGGAGGAGGAGATGGAGTCCCTTCACCACAATGACACTTGGGAGTTGGTGTCGTTACCTAGCGAGAAGCGTGCAATTGGATGTCGTTGGATATATAAGGTAAAAGAAAGCTCAACCCAAGATGGTAATGATGTCTGGTACAAGGCGAGATTGGTGGCCAAGGGTTTTGCACAAAGAAAAGGAGAGGACTAGAATAAGATATTCTCACCTGTTGTGCAACACACATCCATTCGAGTGTTGTTGGCACTAATGGCAATCATGGACATAGAGTCGGAGCAACTCGATGTCAAGACCACCTTTCTGCATAGAGATCTTGATGAAGAGATATACATGCATCACCCAGAGGGGTTCAGTGTTGAGGGGAAAGAAAATTTGGTCTGCAGATTGAAGAAATTCTTGTACGAGTTGAAGCAGTCACCCAGGCAATGGTACAAGCGATTCGACAGCTTCATGATGGGAGCATGCTTTGAGAGGAGTATCAAGGACCAGTGTGTGTACGTGCGCACGTTGGAGAATGGCATGAAGATTTATTTTCTGCTCTATGTGGACGATAAGCTTATTGTTTCCAATATCATTTTTGAGGTGAAGAAGTTGAAGGCAAAGCTGGGGCAAGAGTTCGATATGAAGGACTTGGGGTCCGCAAAGAAGATTGTTGGAATGGAGATTTTTCGAGATAGGAAGCGACATGAGCTAAGGTTGTCACAGCAGGTGTACATTCAGAAGGTACTAATCCATTTTGGGATGGAGATCACGAATCCCGTAACAATACCGCTTGGAGATCATTTTAAGCTGTCTGCAATACAGTCACCGAGCACTGAGGATGAGAATGTCTCAGGTGCCATATGCAAGTGTAGTAGGGAGTTTGATGTATGCGATGGTATGCACGTGCCCAGATATTGCACAGGCAGTTGGAGTAGTTAGCAGGTATATGGCAAACCCAAGCAAGTAGCATTGCCAGGTCGTCAAGTGGATTCTGAGGTATCTGCGAGGCAAAACTAGTGTCGAGATTCTCTATGGGAGAGGAGACTGAAAAGTGCTGACGGGATACTGCAACAGCGACTACGTAGAAGACGGGGACATGCATTGATCTGCCACGGGGTACGTGTTTACATTGGACACCGTCGCGATATCGTAGAAGTCGGTCCTACAGTCGGTGGTAGCGTTATTGACCGCAGAGGCTGAATTGATTGCAGTAGTGGAAGCTATGAAGGAGGCCAAATATTTGAGGAGTCTGCTGAGATATTTGGGGGTGCCACAGAGGTCGTCACGAGTGTACATTGAAAGCCAGAGTGCCATTTATCTGGCAAAGCACCAGGCACACAGTTAAAGGACGAAGCATATTGAGGTGCGAAATTCCTTCCTAGAGTTGAAGAGTAAGGAAGTGGAGCTTCAGAAGACCCCGAATGAGAAGAACCCCGGACATATGTTTACTAAGATAGTTCCTGCCATCAAGCTTCTGGTGTGCCTGGAGTTGATCTTTTATTGGTTTAGGTGGCGCCAGAGGGTGCAAATTCCGAGATGATTATGAAACTGTAGAGCGATGTGCCCTCAGATCATTTGTATTTGATGTAAATGATAATTTAAGCTTAGATAGAGACTATTTTGCATTTGATGCAAACCGGATTAAATGTGTATTAAATTATTTAAGACCATATTTAATATAATAAACGCATGGAAAAGTTCACGGGTAAGACGGGAATGTTCCGGTCTAAACCCAGGTTCAAACGACATCCAAATTGGACGCCAAATGCCCAAGTTACGCCCATAACAGCTCAATGGGTCAGGTCAGTTCAGACTAGACCAGACTGACCCAGACCAGACCATTCAGGTCTGGCCTAGGTGCCTGGCCAGCTAGAGGCTTGCTCTAGGCCTGGGCGCCAAGGGCACCAGGTGCCCAGGGCGCCTGCCTAGGCCCCCAGGGCGGGCGACCTGGGACCGGGCCCGTGTCGGGCCCAGGCGCCCGCCTGGTGCCTGGGCGTCTGTGCCCAGGCCTGGGCCAGGCGCCCTGTCAGGATGATTTTGAAGGATCCTGTCCAAAACAAAGTTAGGATCGATAATTAAAGTGGAGACTTACGCTTGCGTATGCGGAACGATAGTCTCGGAACTTTGCCTTCGGATTCGCCACGACGGATCGAGTCTTCTCACGAACGGAGTAAGGCTACTAATCCACAATCTAAATCTCTATTTTAGATTAAGATCTTGGAAGGAGGGAGAGGAATTATTTCTGCAGAGCTTCGCTATGAAGAAGATGCATGCATGAATTTCATGCAAATGTGTAAGGAAAATGGCTACCCTTGGGTCTTATTTATAGCCCCCAAGGTAGTTATTTTAGGGTAAGTTGTTCCTTTGGAACAACTTAATTAAGGTGTACCATGATACATGGCACATTATAAGCTTAAGTTGTACCATATGCATGGTACAACATAAGCTTAAGATATTCCCCCTTTATTAGCCATATGTCGCATGCACTTATGCATATATAATGCGACTTTCCCGCTCATACAGAGATCCTCTCCGCAAGGGAACAGATTCCCTTTGCACATGACTTCGTGTGCACGACGTTCGAGGTCCGTATTCCCTCGTACATCCCCCACAAGGGTGTACAAACGTCTTCCATATCCAACATCTCCCACTCACACTTGAGGGGATTGTAAGAGAACGTCTTTCCCTTAGTTCTTTCATCTATCATACCGAGAAATAGACCGTGCGATCGTCATGCGCGTAGAGTCTGTTGTTGTGCACTTGTTAGAGATACACAACGACCTCGAAGGTGCAAAGTTGAGTAGTTCAACGCATGCTTTACCCTAGATTATTTCTTCACATTTCTTATACTTTATATTCAACAATTGAATCCCATCTGGATTACAATTGGCTGGCCAGCTTTGAATCATTAAAGTCCAAATGTGAATATGAAATCAATCTTCCTCTTCTTGTGAACCTTCTGATCTTGACTTGATTCGCTTTTCTAACGTGCCCCGCCGAGCCGAATTACCATAGCCCATTAGTAACACGCTAAGATAGCGATCATCTCGTCAAATCTAAAGGAACCAATTGGAGTCCTTGAGGGTAAGATTTAAGACCCATATGGCCTTTGAGTCTCACATAATAGCAAACACTATTGCTACTAACTCAGTGGTCGAAATGCATACGTGGTATGAACACGTATTACAACATCACTCCTTTCCCAGGGAGAGTATGTCTTAATGATGTTGTACGGATGAAAAGATCAGACACCACAGTGCCTATCTTTTTGAGTCCCCTTACTACTCGTGAAATATTCACGGACTCTCATCCTGCATAAGACAGATAGGATTTAAAAAATCCAATGAGATCTTTATATCCTTGTGATACAGATCTCAGATCTTTTGTAAGCATCCGTATGATGCAGATCTTTTATTCGACTATCTTGTTTAAGTCATGACTCAAAATCATTTGTCTAATGATTTTGACTTTAAACTAGTCTCATCTCTATCTTATCCATCTGATAAGATAAGGCGGTTGCTCATGTGAGAGAGCCAACCTTAATCTGTCCGACATACACACAAAAATAGCTGAGACTTAAACACAAATGTATATAAAATCATTTGTAAGAAACTTGTATGCAAATTAAATTTTGATCTTCTATAGACATGGGAAATATTACATGATACAGCTCAGCACCTACGCATTCCCATAGATGATAAGTGTTTGAAAAACACATCTCTGGGGATCGCCTTAGTAAGGGGATCCGCTATCATCTCATGCGTGGATATGTATCCTATGTCTACTTCCTTTCGTTTATCATAATCCTTCGCAAACTTGAATCGAATGTCAATGTGTTTGGTCTTACAATGAAATTTAGGATCTTTGACATAGGCAATCGAAGCTTGACTATCACTGTATATAGGAACAGTGCTCGAGTCAGAGGCATTCGTCAGCCTGTCTAAGAATTTCCTAAGCCAAACAGCTTCTTGGACCGCCATGCTGAATGCTACGAACTCGGCTTCCATGGTTGATAGAGCGATGCAGGTTTGTTTCTTGCTGCTCCAGGATATTGCACCATTCCCGAGTAAGAAAACAAAGCCCGAGGTAGATCTTCGCTCGTCGAGATCACCCGCCCAATCAGCATCGGTATAGCCTTCGAGTCTCAAGGTATTGCCTTGATAGCATAACGCATAGTCCGCAGTCCCTTTGAGGTATCTTAATATCCTCTTCACTGCTTTCCAGTGTGCCTGCCCTGGGTTGGATTGGTAACGGCTTACCATACCAACAGCATAGCAAATGTCGGGTCTAGTACACATCATGGCGTACATCAGACTCCCGACAGCACTGGAGTATGGAACTTTTTCCATAGCTTTCTTTTCTTTTGGATCTTTGGGACACATCTCCAAACATAGACCCTCGCCTTTGCTTATTGGAGTATCAATTGGCTTGCAGTCCTGCATATTAAACCGTTCTAAAACTTTCTTTATATACGTCTCTTGAGAGAGAGAAAGAAGTTTCTTGGAACGATTCCTTGAGATCTTAACCCCAAGGATATATGCAGCTTCACCCATGTCTTTCATCTCAAAGACGGATGAAAGCCAAGCTTTGATATCCAATATAAGACGCTTTATCATTTCCGGCTATAAGTATGTCATCTACATAAAGAGACATAATTATATACTTGTTTTTAATCCTCTTAATATATACGCAATTGTCTTCGTCGAGCATGGAGAATCCATACGACAAAACAACTTCTTGAAAGCGCATATACCACTGCCTTGAGGATTGTTTAAGACCATATATGGATTTACGAAGTTTACAAACCTTATGTTTGTTTTCTTCTTGTACGAACCCGTTTGGTTGTTCCATGTAGATCTCCTCATCTAGTTCTCCGTTAAGAAAGGCAGTCTTTACATCCATCTGATGTAATTCGAGGTCCAAACAAGCCACCATTGCCAGAATTAAGCGAATCGAGGTAAAACGCACGACAGGAGAGAAAGTCTCTTCGTAGTCTATTCCTTCCTGTTGCGTGAAACCTTTCGCAACAAGGCGAGATTTATATTTCTCGATGGAGCCATCAGCCTTATGCTTGATTTTGAGAACCCACTTGTTCCCAATGGCTCTACGTCCCTTAGGTAAATCAACCAAGTCCCAGACTTGGTTTGTTTTCATGGATTGAAGTTCTTCTTCCATTGCCGCTATCCATTTATCTTTAGCAGGGCATGTGACGGCCTGTTTGAAATTTGCAGGTTCGTCATCATCTTGTAGTAATGTCATGAATGTTTGAGGAAATTCATCCTCAAATCTCAGAGGTGTTAGCCTCGTCCGATTACTACGTCTTGTTTAAGTTTGATCACTCCCACTTGGAATGACATCACTCCCACTTGGAATAACATCACTCCCACTCGGAATAGGATTGGTATCGTTCGTATCATTCATTGGTGAAGTTTGAAACGTATTTTCTTCTTCACCAAGAATTCTCCCACTCGAACGTTCTGATCCTTTTTGATCCCAAGTCTCAAACAAGGATAAGTCTTGACTTATCTCACCCTGTCTTGGAAACTCATTTTCCAAGAAGACAACATCCCTCGATTCGAATTCTATAAGACCTCCATTGTCCTCTTGACCGACGAAAACATATCCTTTGGAGTTTTCAGCGTATCGGATGAAGATACACTTCCTCCCACGTGGCCCAAGTTTGCCATATTTGTGAGAGGATAAATGTGCGTAAGATGCACAACCCCAAGGTTTTAGAATGCTTAAGTCTGGAGTTCTATTGTTCCACAACTCATAAGGAGTAGAACTTACCGACTTCGAGGGTACACGGTTTAAGATGAATGCTGCCGTTAATAATGCGTCACCCCAAAAGGTGATAGGCAAATTTGCCTGAGACATCATTGAACGGACCATTTCCATCAATGTCCTATTTCTTCTTTCCGCAACACCGTTTTGTTGCGGAGTGTAAGGCATAGTTACCTGATGTACTATGCCTTTTTCATCACAAAGTTCCTTAAAACTTATTGATTGATATTCACCTCCCCTATCGGTTCGCAAAACCTTAATCTTGCGATCTAATTGATTCTCCACTAAACTCATATAGTTTTTAAAGCAAGCCAAAGCTTCACTTTTGTGGGATATCAAATAGATATGTCCGAAACGGGTGAAGTCATCAATGAATGTGATGAAATAGGACTTCCCGTGTCTTGTCTTAACATTCATTGGTCCGCAAATGTCCGAATGGATAAGCTGTAATGGAACTTCGGCCCTTGTGCCAGTTCCAAACGGCTTGCGACAAGTTTTCCCTACAAGACAATGTTCGCAAGTTGACATTTCAACTTTTGAAACATTAGATAGCAAGCCACTTTTGGCAAGTCTATCCATTCTAGTTGGTCCAATATGACCAAGTCTTGCATGCCAACAAATGATTTCAGACTCAGAGTTAGAAGCATTTGTCAAATGAAAACTTTCATTAATGGAAGAAGCAATATCATTCATTGTATTTAAAACAATTAATCCATTACAAACATTACCAGAACCAATCAAAGAATTATTACAAACAAGGTCAACATATTGTTTATAGAACCTCCACTCATAATCTAAAGACATTAACATGACCACGGAAACGATATTCCTTCTAATATCTGGAGCAAAGAGGACGTCGTGCAATAACAAAGTCCGGCCGTTGTCGAGAACTAGCTTGCATGTTCCGACGCCTTTGACTTCAACACGTGTGTTGTTGCCGACGTATATCCACTTTGTTCCTTGAGTTATCTTTCGATTCTCTACGAAGAACCTTCTGTCCTTCGCTATGTGGTCTGTGGCCCCTGAATCAATCAACCAAAAATAGTTAGATTCAGCAAGAAACATGGAACTAGAAACACATATGTAACTAGTCCTACAAGTTACCTTATCACTTCCATCCGTACATGTACGGGCGAAGTGACCGTACTTGTTGCACTTAAAGCACTTGATCTTCTTCAAGTTTTTCTTCTTTGAGTGCACATTCTTTTGCCACTTTTTGTTCTTTGTCTTCTTTGAGGTCTCCGGTTCTTGCTTACGTTCGTTCACAAACCTTAAGCGTTTATTCTTCCGCTTATTTCCCCCATGTGAGGAACTAGCGGCCACGTGCACTTCTGCACTTGGTTTTGTGGCTTGAATCCGCTCTTCCTCGAGTTCGAGGTGTTTCGAAACATCGCTTAAAGTTTTAATGCATTCATTATGAGTGAGATGCATTTTCATATTATCCCAGCTATCTGGGAGTGAACGAATGACCGCTTGGATCTGCTGTTCGTCAGACAGCGTAACACCCGCATCCTTTAATTCAGATATAAGATTCGCCATGTGGCGGAGATGCTTTTTCATAGAATGATCTCGCCGCATCTTGTACGAATCAAATTGAATATTCAAGGAGCGGAGTTTGGTAACCGAAGTTCCACCAAACTTTATCTCTAGCTCAGACCATATGTCTTTAGCTAGGTCGAATTCCCGAAATAGGCGCATTATGTCATTGTCCATCGTGGACAGTAACGTAATACGTGCTATTTTGTTCTTTCGAGTCCAAGTGTCATAAGCTTCCCGGTCCCTCTTGTGTTGGGCCGTATTGCCCAACTCAGGTTCTACCATTATGTTTTGGAGTGTTTCGAGCACATCTTGCTCCTCCAAAACATATTGGATCTTTATTGACCAAAGTTTATAATTGTCGCCGTTGAGCTTTTCACATTTGTTAAGCTCTGCGACAATATTCTTAGAAGCGGTAGACATTTTCGATTCAAAAAACTGCAAAGAGAATGAAAAACACGATCAAAATTCCATGCATAAAGTTTCGATTCTTTAAACACTTGATAAGTTCCTTGGATGCGTTGAAATGTTACTCTAGAATCAAGAAGTTCACTACGTTCCCAACTACCATCTAGAAGTAACTTTCAAAGTATCCCTCTTACTTATCTTAAGTAAAAAGAAATCAGAAATAATACCCGTATGGTATTAGCAGCGGACACTTTGAAAAACTTATCTTTCAAAATAGAATAGGTGAGAATTAGCGCAAAGAATTTTAACGCAACAATTGCCAAGCCACGAGACATGGGTTAGATAACCATGGCCGGATCGTGGTAGGACTTGGAATTCTAAATTGCGCTATCCCGATTTAAGGACGGGACATAACCTATTTGAAAAACATCTTTTTCCAAAAATTTTTTGAAAGCACGTTGGCTAATCTCCGTAGAGTAGAGCACAACGTCACAAGTACATTGGCTAATCTCCGTAGAGTAGAGCACAATGACATGGCTAATCTCGCATGAAGTAGAGCACTATGGCTAATCTTCAAGGAGTAGAGCCCAAATGAAAAACTTCATTAAAACGTTAGTCCCGTATGAACTATTTGGCACTGTGGTTAGCCCCGTATGGACTACTCGACACATTCGAGTTTGACCAAGGCCATTTGTTACCCCGTATGGGTCATCTGGCAAGTTTGCAATTGACCCAGACCATTTGTCGGATTGGTCGACCAAAAACACAAAATTGGTCGACCAATTTTCGAATTCAACTTCTTCCCGGTCAGGGCCTCTGCCCTGACCCGGGCTTGGCCAAAGGCCGGCCAGGGCCTCTGCCCTGGCCGGCCAGGGGGCCTGGCCCCCTCGGCCAGGGCCGGCCAGGCCCTGGCCTCTGCCAGGGCCGGCCGGCCAGGCCCTGGCCACTGCCAGGGCCTGCCGGCCAGGCCACTGGCCGGGGCTAGGGCTCCTGCCCTGGCCTCGGCCAGGCCCTGGCCTGAGGCCAGGGTGCCGGCCCTGGCCTCTGCCAGGGCCGGCAGGCCGCTGGCCGGGGCCAGGGCTCCTGCCCTGGCCTCGGCCAGGCCCTGGCCTGAGGCCAGGGCACCGGCCCTGGCCACTGCCAGGGCCGGCCTGGCCCTGGCAGTGGCCAGGGCGCCGGCCCTGGCCTCTGCCAGGGCCGGCCTGGCCTCTGCCAGGGCCGGCCTGGCCTCTGCCAGGGCCGGCCTGGCCCTGGCAGTGGCCAGGGCGCCGGCCCTGGCCACTGCCAGGGCCGGCCTGGCCGGCAGGCCCTTGGCCATGGCCGGCCACTGCCGGCTTGGCCTTGGCCGGCCACTGCCGGCCTGGCCATGGCCGGTCATGGCTTGGCCATGGCCGGCCATGGCCAAGGCCATTCGGTGTTGGCCGGACATGGCCCCTTTGGCCATGGCCGGCCACCCCCTTTGAATGGGGTTGCCGCACTCATTCCTCCCCCTTGATGGGGTGGTCGCCGGTGGTTATTGGCCGTAGCCAACCCCCTCCGCATGAGGAGAGGGGGTGCATGGCCTTCATGGCCCATTTGGCCATGGTGCACATGCACCAAATTTTCCTCTTACCCGATGGAAATAACTTCCATCACCTTCCTCGATGAAGCACCCGTTCGTCGAAGAAATTAGTTATCTCTTAATGGCCGTGTGCCAAAAATGAATAACGTACTACGTGAACGGTCGGTTCTTCCCGTCACGGAGAGTTCCTACCATATCCGTAATGATAGAAGACCCTAACGTGAAAAGAACAACCGCTGCGTTCTCTCCGTCACGAAGCGTTCCTACTATATCCGTAATAGTAGGAGACCCATTCGTGAAAAAGACAACGACTCGTTCGTAGTTTCGACGGGGCGGTGGATTGACCGGGGCGAACCCATATGGCTCTGATACCAATGAAGGATCCTGTCCAAAACAAAGTTAGGATCGATAATTAAAGTGGAGACTTACGCTTGCGTATGCGGAACGATAGTCTCGGAAATTTGCCTTCGGATTCGCCACGACGGATCGAGTCTTCTCACGAACGGAGTAAGGCTACTAATCCACAATCTAAATCTCTATTTTAGATTAAGAACTTGGAAGGAGGGAGAGGAATTATTTCTGCAGAGCTTCGCTATGAAGAAGATGCATGCATGAATTTCATGCAAATGTGTAAGGAAAATGGCTACCCTTGGGTCTTATTTATAGCCCCCAAGGTAGTTATTTTAGGGTAAGTTGTTCCTTTGGAACAACTTAATTAAGGTGTACCATGATACATGGCACATTATAAGCTTAAGTTGTACCATATGCATGGTACAACATAAGCTTAAGATATTCCCCCTTTATTAGCCATATGTCGCATGCACTTATGCATATATAATGCGACTTTCCCGCTCATACAGAGATCCTCTCCGCAAGGGAACAGATTCCCTTTGCACATGACTTCGTGTGCGCGACGTTCGAGGTCCGTATTCCCTCGTACATCCCCCACAAGGGTGTACAAACGTCTTCCATATCCAACAGATTTGAGCAGTGGGGCCCACAGGCTGGGCCCCACCACAGGGTGCAGAACCCTAGGGGCTGTGCAGTTTTTTGACGGCTGATTTTGGACGAAAATCAAGCCTTGGGCTGAACTTTGGGCTATCAATTGGAGGGTCAAACGGACTCCGATTGACTCGTCGTTTTTTCTTATGCGTTCACCATTGAACGCCCTTCAAATTGATAGGTTGTATCAATCATGAAGCTCAACGGGAGGGAGTAAAAATTCACGGAAGTTTGGCCTTTGTGAAAGGCAAACTAAATTGAATTTATTAACTCCAAACTTTGGTCCCACATCGGTTGTGGAGAAAAGGGGAGAGTCATCCCCCTATATAAATAAGTGCATCTCCTTCCTCCAAACTTGTCCCAAGCTCTCGATATGAGCGTCTCCCAAAATTGTTGGAGCACGCTCGGATCGAAGCTTAAATTAATTCTTATTCTCCCTATAATTCTGCCTTACTCCTGAAGGGCTCTAGCAAAGCCACGAAGGAGTTCTGATCTGGATCTGAAATCTTGGAGAAGGCTTTCACTCGTGTGAAACTTTCTTCGACGCGTGGTTGGCTCAACGACACGAGAATTGCTCGCCTCGGGATGCGGAGCGGTTCAAGGAGCGGCTCGACGTGGGACAGGGAGCGGCTCGGAAGACGGTGCAGTACATCTTGCTTGCCCCAGGGCAAGATTCCGGGTATGTGTTTTATAAGCATTAGTTTAATTATTCGCAGTAGTTTAGATCCTTCTTGGGATGGTCAGATCCTTCCCAAGTCGGCAAAGATCTTGGCTAAGGGTCTTGTACCTTAGGGCTAAGTTAAAATATTTAACTGCATGTCAATTAGATTAACCTGTTTATTTTTTCGCTGCATATTTTTTTCTTTCGTGTTCCGTCCGACTTAGGACGTGCACAGATTTTAGTCCTGAGGGTCCGCCAAAACCCTACAGTGGTATCAAAGCTTAGGTTTGCGTAACGATCTAGCACTGCGATTTTATTAAACATTGACATGCTTTTAAAATACTTTTAAAATGTTTTAAAGTTATGAGATAATTTTTTAAAATGTTTTAGATGCCTTTTAAAATGTTTTAAAATTTATGTGATATTTTTAAAGATGATTTTAAAAGCCTAAAATTTTTATGCGATAAATATTTTAAGTAGCATGCAAATTTTATGATCTTTTAAAACAAGTTTTTTATTTTTATGAGATATAATAAAATGTTTTAAAAATCACATTTTTAAATTTAAATGTTAAATTTAAGTATGCATGCTAAAATTGTTTATTTGATAAACATTATTCTATTTAATTGTTAAATAATTGTACACTCTTTTATGCGATAAAATTAGTGTAACTTTATGTTAATGGCTTTGTCATCTTGTCCCTTATTTGATAACACAAGACAACCCTCTTAGGTTAGCCATTAAGAACTCATTAAAATTTATGAGATAAATTCTAATGACATGCTATGTTTTAATAAAACAATAACAACACTTTAAGACCTAATTTCAGATTAGGGTAGTCCCTTAATGAAATTTTTTTTTAATTGTTATAATATTATTCTCATTAAAGAACTTCGCTTTTAGCGTTGTAAATAAATTTATTAAAATCCTAATATCGATTAGGGTAGCACGTGAACCTTGTAGTTGATAAGGATTTAATAAAAGTTATTAAACAAATCCTAAAAATTTGAATTTAAGGATTCAACTAGTTGATAGGATTAATTAGTTGTTAATAAAAGCCTTTTAGTCTATGGCACGCATATAAAAATAACAAGCTTCATTCAATGGACCATGATCCAGTCAACGTGCTTGGCTATTTTTTTGGATCACCCTAGCTAGTCTAAGGGATACGCGATCCTGGCTTAGTCAATTCTCTGGATGTGTTCCGCTGGACTGCAATGATGCGAATCATGACTATATGACACCCTTGACTATATCTAAGTCAAATACGTTAATAATCTTCTTCAAGGTTAGCTGCAGCTCTCCTTGTTTTAGGGGTTGGTAACTATAGGACCCGTATTCCAGTTGTTGAGCTACACTCAAGCTGTGACATGGCAACCTTGTAGAAACTAACTCCTTAAATACATAAGATGAAATCTTGACTTGACACAGACTGTCGTGTCGTGAATGCACCGAGCGCTGGAGTAAGTTGAGCAATAGATGTAGTCTAAGACCTGACCCAAACCGACGTGTCTGAATACACCGAACGCCGGGGCAAGTCAGGCTAGACGCGAAAATAAGAGTCTAACTAGACTGGTCATTGTGATTTGGATGAGCACACTCATGATCACAAATGGCTAGGGGTAAAAACTGATAAGAGAGTCATATCTGATATGATCGATGAAGAGTCATCTTCCGATTACAGAGTCAAGCAATTTGTCGTGCATACACCGAGGTTGTAGGCTCAGGCTGATTGGACCGCTTACCCATTAATTTAATTTGATTAAATCTTTAATGATTAAAGCTTAAAATGATCGTTAAAATAATGGGAGGATATAGATAGATAAAAGCCATTCTACCTATATTTAATATTGAACATATGCTAAACTAAGGTAAGTTCTAAGTTTACAAATGGAATCAAAATATAATATTTTAATGAAATAAGTTAACTGGTCAAATAGGTTGATTAATTGAATATCAAGTTAAATTCTAATTGATATAATTAAAACTATATTCTCGTTGACATTAAAATGACCTTCTAAAGAACAGACTTAAGAAATATGATTTCATTAAATTCTGGGTCCAACAAATAAATTCACGCTACATGTCACTCGCCTCTATATGGGGCAGCTTGAACATATAGGATATTCGAATTATGTTTCTCCCTACAACTTGTTGAGCTACACTCAAGGTTGTATGGAAAAACAATTTCGATCCGCAAAGTTCGAGAATTCGATCAAACTGTTTGAGTCGAATACGAGTGCATGAACGGTGCAAGGCTATGTATCCCAACCGGACCTTGAGACAAGCAACTTGTTGAGCTACACTCAAGGTTGCAAAGCTCAGGCATTTGGATACATGAGATGATTGCATAGCTATTCATTTATGTTTGGATATTTAATATCTAAATGTGATTTAGAAAAAGAAGAAGGCACTCCGGAAAGTAAATCGAGTTAAATAGTTTAATTTATAATCAGTAAAGGCATGAGTAGGAGGGAATGAAAATGTGACATATTTTGATGTCACGATTTCATAATTATTGTTACACAAAAAGGTTAACACATTTTGACGAATGTCGTCACATTGCTTCTGAAGCAATGAGTAATATGTATAACGATAATATATATATTAAATGTCAATATATAAATACACAAGACAGTAGCAAACTTATATGGCAAAATAGACAAGGCCGTATCGAGAGACTAAGCTTCACAAGTCACATAAAGAGGGGTCTGACCTCTCGTATTATGAAGTCTACGAACACTTGTGAATCTTATCCTCTTAGATATAATGGCCGAAACCCATCTGTAAGACAGTGGGAGAATGAGTTGTCGAACTCAGTCTCGTACATACTGATGTACCTGAGTCTAGATTAACCAAAATAAGTTATTCTTATATTTTAAGACACGTGTTCTTGATGAAACACAAGTCTGATAAAATAAAGAACGAAATGACAAAAGTATTTAAACTGATTCGATTAGATCAAATGGTCAAATACTTAGCTATATAAAATCTTGCGAAATTAAAAGAAAATATGATTTTCTCTCAGGTCAAGTCTGTTAGCACATCGGTGTGTTAAAAGGTATGAATCACACTTAGTTATACTTGGTGCGATCCATAGCAAGTAACTCTGAGCTAAATCCTCCCTCTGGGTTCAGTCCCAGATACTAACGCCTAAGTTTTGATAATGTTCTATGAGGACATTATCGATAAGATATTCATTAAATCAATCGTAAGGAAGTTGTATAATTACTCGAATCTCGTGAGACGAAGAGTCGAGTTAGACATCATAACTGATGATGACTTAGTCAACTTCCGGGATGAAATTCGGAGTAGTAACTCTGATTAAAAACTTGATGCAGTTAGAATAGGTCCGAGCACGTGAATAAAAGTATGGACTTTGGTTTACGTGCCCAAGGAAATTGTTTCCTCATTTTCTGCAAGTAAATCTTCAAGTTAGAAGATTGCAGAAGAAAGGAAAATAGTGAAGTACAATTATGTTGGTTGAGAACGGTTTTCATCCTAATTCCTATAAATGGATTATGTTGAAACCGTCTCGCCAGCAGATGTGTACGGGTCTACTCGGACTGAACTCGATGTAAATGCTCATGATGACCATGAAAACCAGAACATTCGATTATACGTTTGTTTTTCTAAATATGATTTAGACGAACCAACTTATATGAATCACAAAGAGATTTTTCAAGGTCAGTGGGAGCAAACAAATTACATGCGAGGCATCAACGGGATGGAACATATGTTTTGATAAAGTAATCAAAGAGTTTGACACTTTATCAAAAATGATTATGAACCATCTTAAATTAACCAGTAACTAATTTAAAATTATTATCGTAAAATACGATGAACTTGATAATATCCAAGGAAATAAAATATTATGGATTCCGAAAGACCAAGTGAATTATTTGAATAAGATTCAAATGGTTGGTCCAACATGAACATAGAAACCCCTTAAGTCTATAGAGTAGACGGTTTAGCAGATCCACTCACGAAGGCTCTACCACTTGAAGTCTAGAAATACTTATGTGTAAAAACGATATTAGATACCGAGATGAATGGGCCCGAGTGCAAGTGGAAGATGTAGAGAGATGTATGCCCTCGAGGCATACATCTATGTGTAAACAATACAAACGTCTTGTTCGAAATAACAGTAAGTTTTTTGGTAATAATTTATCTGAGTTATATTATAATGTAGTAAACATTAGATATTAACTTAGGTAAAGTCCTGAGACGTTATGCAAGGTCAAACATGTATCGAGAAGAGTATCTCGATCATGGAGAAATGTTTGATCGTCTGTAGCATAAGTTTAAAAGGGTTCGTGGTCGAGATGTTTCGAGACAAGGATATCGAAACATCGGATAGACCATTGTGTCTTAGTCTTTACCATTTAGCGGTGGCGATGATCTCATGATCGTTTGACTTGGCAAAGTCGAAGACGAGACACAGGTGCTCATTAGAGAATGAGTTCACTGAACGATCCACAAGAGTTATCATATGGTTATATTGACCAATTTGTCAATGATAACTCTTAGTGATAATAGGCAAGTTGGTCTTTTGACTTGAGGTCATTTTACGAACCTGTGCGTGAACGGTGCCACTTAGATCACTGACCTAGCTTCGAGGCTAGACATATCGAAAGGTCTTTGATTGGGTGTCACTTGAAGCGTAGGAGGATAGTAATGACTAAGAGAGGATTCGTCTCCCCCGGTCAATGGGAGTTAGTGTCGTAGAGTTAGTTCGGTCTTTAGTAAAATCTCTGATCAGAGTATGTTGAAAGAAGTCCAACATTGGTTGACTAAAGATCGATGGAAACTAATCGGATTTACGTTATTGGGGGTGACAGTTTGACCGTACCCTAGACTTGATCTACACGACATAGTTTAGATGAAGAAACTAAAACTGCAGAATTCATCATGGACACAGTCAGGGTAGTCCCGACAATACTCATATCGATGAGTCAACCACATAATTATGATTCTGAAACAGGAATGGCAACCACTGCTCATGGTCACTGTCATATAGGGCTTCGAGCCCAACCTGTAGTAAGGGTCAGGCTGTAGGGTCTCACACAGAGTGCGACCTTCGTCTAGTAATAGGTAAAAATGATTAGGGAGAATATGTGTCACGCCCCGCTTCCCTGAAATGGAGGCGAGACGTGAGAAGGTCCGCACGAGAGAGGAGATGTGAAGCCCCAAACCCGATAAGCGTCAATTTAGTATAAGCAGGTCCCTGTAATCGCAAAAGGAACAACAACAACAATAATAAAGAGACGGATATAAATTTCTAATCCCAAAGTTCGACCACAAAATATTCAACATCACAGAAAAGCCACCAGGCTAACAGAAAAGAGTCTAAGGCCCAGAACAAGGCCAACAAAATAACACAAACATAACAGAGTATCAAACTAGGTGCCACGCACCGACAATTAAGCATCCTAACAAATGAAAACTAAACGAAGACACTAAGACTGATCCCCAGTATCAACGTAGTCCTCGATCAACGCGGGCCCTGACTCAGCGTCAGCGAACACCACGTCCTCAGCAAGAAGCTCAGGCTCTAACATGTGTCACCCAAAAGAGAAAAGGGGCACATGTCAGCAAGTCGAAAGACTTGTGCAAGGAAACGGAAATAAAGGTAAACTAGCAACCTAGCAGTTAAAATATGGTGCATGGCAAGTAAAGTAAGGTGGTAACAAGTAGAGTAAAGGAGAGTACACGTGGCAAGTGGTTGTAGTGACATGTAATGTCAAGTAACAAGTGCAAGTACAAGGGATCACTCAAACGAGTGCCCTTTGCCCGCAGGCTGGGTTCAAGTTATCAAGTACAAGGGGTCACTCAACGAGTGCCCTATTGCCCGCAGGCTGTGTTGAGCTCGTTTTCTGGAGCACGAGCCAGAAAGTGCAAGTGGCATAGGATTGTGCCCACGCAAGGTGGGGGCCTAGCCGGAACAATAGTACAAGTATGTAGCAAAGCTACGCAATCACGATGAGTATTCAAGCATGCAATGACATGAGCAGTTAATACGCGTACCGTTAATTGTATTTAAACGTGACAGGCAAAATGCAATGACATGAACAGATATTCACGTACCGTTTATTTAAATTAAACATGACAGGCAAAATGCAATAGCAGTTAAGGATGCATGGATGACATGAACATTTGATACGCGTACCGTTAAGGGAAAGTAAACGTGACATACAAGCATGATGAAGGTGATGGGCCAAGCTTCGTTGTCAAGCTAGGTCAATGGCGTCTAAACGGCTATCCTTTCACCGTCTAGTCTCTTTTACGCTAAAGCAAGGTAAATGGCCTAAGACATGGCCCAAATCAAGAGATGCAAGTTTCACTTGCCTGATACCGGGATTGACGAGCAATGAAGATCGTCACACAAGCTAACTACGGAATGATTCACTGTTATGGCAAAACAATTATTAGCACAATGATCGTAAATAGGTTTCTTATTAGAACCCTAAGCATCTAACAATCCATTTTATTAGGGTTTCACAATGTCAATGTGGGTTATGCTAAAATTAAAGGAAATCGAGTATTACCGCGTAGGGAACGGAAGAATAACGCCGAGCAACCACGGCGACGGAAGAAACGCTCCGGGGAACCTAGGGTTCAGATCTGGAAATGATTGGAGAAGTTTGGAGAGATAGGGTTTTGGGGGATTTTTGGGGGTTTGATGGAGATTTGGGGAAGATGAGAGGTGGAATGAGTGGAGGGAGGGTTTGGATGATGGAGGATGAGCTTGGATGAAGGAAATAGGGTTTGAGGGAGATGGGGGCTCAAAAGGGGGAGAAATTAGGGGTTTAGGTCGTGAGGGAGGAGAAGAAAACGTTTGGAGGGGTATTTATAGAGTTTGGTGGCAGCTAGGGCAAAACTAGGGTTCACAGCACTGCTTAGTCGGTCAAGGAACAACTGTTGACCGACTAGTTTGAGAACTAGTCGGTCGGTGGACCAACGCAGACCGACTAAGTGTAAACAGTAACTCCAGTCGAAAACCTGAACTAGGAGTTAGTCGGTCAAAGAACAACTACTGACCGACTAGTTTGACATCTAGTCGGTCGATGAACGTTCTTAGACCGACTAAGAGTAAACAGTAACTAGTGTCAAAAATAGTTGATGAGTTAGTCGGTTAAAGAAGCATTGCCGACTGACTAGTTTGCAACCTAGTCAGTCAACCAACGTTCTTAGACCGACTAACGATAAACAGTAACTCCTGAATAATTTAGAAAGCCAACTAGTCGGTTCAAGAAGGTTTGCCGACCGACTGGATCGTCATCTAGTCGGTCGGTGGTCCTTCTTACACCGGCTAATTAGCACCAAAAGTTCCGATACGGAGCGCGGGGCCCCGGGATTGATTTCTAAGACTCCTAGGCTTGATCTAATAGTAAGATACGACCGTTATGAAGTCCGTCACGAATGACATACTTCGAAATCGACAATCCTAAGGAAGAAACTAGAAAATACGACGAATCGATCGAAAATGAAAGCTACGGAGATGAAAACCACACAAGAGGAGAAAATCCACCAAAACATATATTATATTATATTAAATTCAAATACATGAAAAGCAGTCGTTACATCCTCCCCAACTTAAGAAAAAATTCCGTCCTCGGAATTTCCAAATACTCACGAGTCCGGAAACAAAAGTGGGAAACACTCTCACATCTCATCCTCATTCTCCCAAGTAGACTCTCCAGGTGAGCCGTGTCGCCACATCACCCTCACAAGATTGACAACCTTGTTCCGAAGTGACTTCTGACGCATGTCCAGAATCTGCACTAGATGCTGGTCATATGTCAAATCTGGGCGAACGGTAATCTCCGAAAAATCCACAGCATGTGATGGATCGCTAATGTATCGACAAAGCTGCGACACATGGAAAACATTGTGAACTCCTTCCAAAGATGGCGGTAAGGCCAAGCGATAAGCTATCTCGCCAACCCTCTCCAAAATGTCAAACGGTCCAATGTATAGCGGGCTCAACTTCCCACGCTTCCCAAAACGAATCACACCACGATTCGGGGAAATCTTCAAGAACACATGGTCGCCTGGCTGAAACTCCAAAGGACGACGTTTAGCATCCGCCCAATGCTTAAAACGGTCCTGAGCAATCCTCAACCTCTCCCGAATATTCCTGACGATATCCACGGCCTCCACGATCATCTCGGGTCCCAACAACTCCCGATCACCAACGTCATCCCAACTCAATGGCGATCGACATTTCCTCCCATAAAGAGCGGCGAAAGGCGCCATGCCAATACTCACCTGGAAGCTGTTGTTGTAAGAGAACTCCACCAAATGTAGATGGTCCTCCCACGAACCCTTGAAATCCAACATGCACGCCCTCAGCATGTCTTCCAAAATCTGAATCGTCCTCTCGGACTGGCCATCCGTCTACGGATGGTACGCCGTGTTGAAACTCAGACGCGTACCTAAGCTCTCCTGCAAACTCTGCCAGAACTGAGATGTGAACCTCGTGTCTTTGTCAGACACGATACTCACGGGGACTCCATGAAGTCGCACAACCTCCTGCACGATTCACGTTACATCACTATCCAAACTAGGAAAAAGGAAATAAAAACGGAGAGTAAAAGAATTTTACCTCCATATATCTCCTTGCTAGCGCCTCAGTGTCCTACTCGGAACGGAATAAAGTGTGCATATTTGGTCAATCGATCTACGATCACCCAAATCGCGTCATTCTGCTTCGGACTCCGAGGTAGTCCAGTCACGAAATCCATAGTGATGTGTTGCCATTTCCACTCCGGAATCGGAAGCGGTTGTAGCAACCCGGCCGTACGCTGATGCTCCGCCTTCACTTGCTGGCAAACCAAGCACTTGGCTACACTCCGAGCCACGCTCCTCTTCATACCATGGCACCAATAATTCAGACGAAGATCCTGGTACATCTTGGTGCCACCAGGATGCACAGAATACAGCGAACTGTGTGCCTCCACCATCAACTCCTCTCTGATATCCCTAGCTGGCACACACAACCTGGCTCCGAACCTCAGCGAGCCATCCTCATGAATCAAAAAGTCAGTCCGCAGACCGGCTTCCACCTGTTCCCGAATCTTCATCAGCTTCGAATCCTCTGCCTGGCCAGCCTTAATCCGATCCACGATCGTCGACTACACCTGCATGTACATCAACGAAGAAGCCTCCCCAGGAAGAACAATCTCCACACCAGACTCGCAAAAATCCTGCTGCAATCTCCACTGCGAGGTCAAAATCGTCACCGCTGGAAGCCTACTCAAAGCATCTGGAACCACATTCACCTTGCCAGGGTGAAACTGCAAATCAATCTCATAATCCGCCATAAGCTCCAACCATCGACGCTGTCGCATATTGAGCTCCTTCTGAGTGAAAATATACTTCAAGCTTTTGTGATCGGTGAAAATCTTCACTTTCTCACTCAGCAAGAAGTGCCTCAAAATCTTAAGAGCAAACACGACGACAGCCAACTCCAAATCATGCGTCAGGTAATTCTTCTCATGAACCTTAAGCTGACGAGACGCATACGCCACAACATGCCCGTGCTGATGCAACACACAACCGAGACCCTTGCCAGAAGCATCGCAAAAGATCTCAAATCCACCGCTGCGATCAGGCACAACAAGAATAGGGGCAGTCGTCAACCTCTCCTTCAGAACGCCAAAAGCACTCTCACAATCACCCGACCAAACAAAAGCAACATCCTTCCGTGTCAACCTGGTCATCGGCTCAGCAATACGAGAAAAGTCCTTAATGAATCGCCGATAATAACCAGCAAGTCCAAGGAAACTCCGAATCTCAGACGCAGACGACGGAACAGGCCACTCCCTGATGGCCCGAATCTTCTCGGGATCCACTGAAATACCATCTCCAGTCACCACATGCCCGAGAAAAGCAACTCTATCCAGCCAGAACTCGCACTTCGAAAACTTAGCATACAAACGATGCTTCCTCAAGATCTCCAACACCGTCCTTAAGTGCGAGGCATGCTCTTCCTCTGACTTCGAATAGATCAGAATGTCGTCAATAAAGATAACGACAAACTTATCCAAAAATTCGTAGAAAATCAGGTTCATCAGATTCATGAAAACTGCGGGCGCGTTAGTTACGCCGAAAGGCATAACCACGAACTCATAGTGTCCATACTTCGTTCTGAACGCTGTCTTCGGAACATCATCCTTCTTCACCTTCAACTGATGGTAACCACTCCTCAAATCCAATTTAGAAAACACCCTCGAACCTACAAGCTGATCAAAAATATCATCGATGCGAGGCAACGGGTATTTATTCTTAATGGTCACCGCATTCAACTCCCGATAGTCCACGCACATGCGACGCGAACCATCCTTCTTCTTTACCAACAGCACCGGTGCTCCCCACGGATACACGCTAGGATTAATATAACCCTTCAGCATAAGCTCATCCAGCTGCTTCCTCAATTCTTCCAATTCTGCAGGTGCCATACGATACGGCGCCTTCGAAATCGGCTGCGCACCTGGAACAAGATCAATAGAAAATTCCAAAGCTCGATCAGGCGGCAAACCAGACATCTCCTCGGGGAAGACGTCACCAAAATCTCGCACCACAGCTGGCCACTCCATCTCCATCTGCTTAGCCACAGCCTCCACCGGCCTGGCCCGAAATCTGACAGGACCAAGCGAACTGTTACCACGACTGAACTCAAATACAGGGTGTCCGGGAATCTCGAACACCACCTTCTTCCTCCGACAGTCAATCGTAGCATAGAAGCTCGCAAGCCAATCCATCCCAAGGACCACATCGTAATTGATGATGTCGTGGACAATGAAATCAGCACAAAGCTCACGTCCACAAACCACCAACGGGCAAGAATTGTACCCACGATGCACCGAGACTACACCGTTCCATGTGACGATATTCCAACTCTTAGGAAGAGAGGACGTCGACAAGGAATGCTTCTCCACGAAGCTCCGGGCCAAAATGCACATCCATGCACCAGAGTCAAAGAGGACTCGTGCAGGAAACGTGCAAACCAAAACCACACCTAACAAGCAATTAACAATCAAATCCTAGTCTAGCAAACAATCATGAGCAAGCAACCAATATAATCAAAAATCAAACTAACTAAGGAAGATAAATAGCTAAAATGAGCGTTACCTGCAATAACCTCATCCACGGCCATGCTCTCTTCCTCAGTCATCAGAAAGGCCTGCCCTCTCGGCGGAACGGCCTGCCGAAAGGCCTGTCTCTGTGGAACAAGAGGCGCTCCACGTCCAACGGGCACAGGAGCTCGCTGCTGCAACGGCTGTGCTGCAATAGGAGCCCGCCAAGGCTGCCTCGACTTCGGACACTCCCGGATGGTGTGGGCAGGATCTCCGCAGACAATGCACTGTCCTAGAAACCTCCTACACTGATCCCTGAGGTGTCCAGTCTTGCCACAGAAATGGCAAGTCTTCAGAATGGGCCCTCCTGGCCTCTTGAACTGCACCGGTTGATTAGGCTTGAAACCAGGCCTAACCACCGCCCTGGCCTGCTCCATAGGCCTCTTCCCAGCTGCGGAAACATGTCCCTTCCTCTGATTCAAATTCAACTCTTGCCGCCTCGCAGCAACCAGAACCTTCTGATATGTCTCCAGGTCAGAAGAGGTCACAAAGCTCTGAAGCTCTAAGGCAAGTCCCTGAAGAAATCGATGAGCTTTCTCATCGGCATCTTGCACCATCCTTGGTGCAAACCGACTGAGCCTCGTGAACTCCTGGTGGTACTGATCCACCGACAAGCTCCCCTGCTTCAGATCTATAAAGCGCTGCAGCATCACCTGCCGAGCAGCCTTCGGGAAGAACTCTCCATCGAATCTGGACTTGAAGGTAGCCCAGACGATCGGCTCCACCAGCATCTTCTCTTCAGCATCCCACCAATTCCTGGCGTTGTCCTTCAGCTGCCTCTTAGCCAGATCAACCCATCCAGCCGGGTTAATCTTCGCCATAGCCAAGTTATCCTCAATGTTCCTTATCCACTCGTCGGCAGCCAGAGGACCCTCAGAACCATCAAAATATGCGGGACCCAGCTCCCGAAATTGCTTCGCTCCCGGCTCGGAGCGAGGGACATCCGGAAGAGCCCGGGCAGCTCGAGCAAGTGGAGCATTCTGGACGTGCAGGAGCACGCCCTGCTGCACCTGCATCATCTGGATCATCATCCGTATCATCTCACCGCTGGTGGGTTCCCGCTCAGGCTCCTCATCATGAGGGGGCGCACCACTACCTCCACCACGGGTGAAACGCCTTCCTGCCATCTAGTGACACAGAAAACGAAGCAGATTAGACTCATAGCTTATGACTCGGATATCGAATTCATTTGTTGGACAATCTAATATTATTATTGTTATCCCTGATAATTGCAGTTACAAAGGGACCTGCATGGGCCACCACTAAAACCTGTCACGCCCCGCTTCCCTGAAATGGAGGCGAGACGTGAGAAGGTCCACACGAGAGAGGAGCTGTGAAGCCCCAAACCCGATAAGCGTCAATTTAGTATAAGCAGGTCCCTGTAATCGCAAATGGAACAACAACAACAATAATAAAGAGACGGATATAAATTTCCAATCCCAAAGTTCGACCACAAAATATTCAACATCACAGAAAAGCCACCAGGCTAACAGAAAAGAGTCTAAGGCCCAGAACAAGGCCAACAAAATAACACAAACATAACAGAGTATCAAACTAGGTGCCACGCACCGATAATTAAGCATCCTAACAAAGGAAAACTAAACGAAGACACTAAGACTGATCCCCAGTATCAACGTAGTCCTCGATCAACGCGGGCCCTGACTCAGCGTCAGCGAACACCACGTCCTCAGCAAGAAGCTCAGGCTCTAACATGTGTCACCCAAAAGAGAAAAGGGGCACATGTCAGCAAGTCGAAAGACTTGTGCAAGGAAACGGAAATAAAGGTAAACTAGCAACCTAGCAGTTAAAATATGGTGCATGGCAAGTAAAGTAAGGTGGTAACAAGTAGAGTAAAGGAGAGTACAAGTGGCAAGTGGTTGTAGTGACATGTAATGTCAAGTAACAAGTGCAAGTACAAGGGATCACTCAACGAGTGCCCTTTGCCCGCAGGCTGGGTTCAAGTTATCAAGTACAAGGGGTCACTCAACGAGTGCCCTATTGCCCGCAGGCTGTGTTGAGCTCGTTTTCTGGAGCACGAGCCAGAAAGTGCAAGTGGCATAGGATTGTGCCCACGCAAGGTGGGGGCCTAACCGGAACAATAGTACAAGTATGTAGCAAAGCTACGTAATCACGATGAGTATTCAAGCATGCAATGACATGAGCAGTTAATACGCGTACCGTTAATTGTATTTAAACGTGACAGGCAAAATGCAATGACATGAACAGATATTCGCGTACCGTTTATTTAAATTAAACATGACAGGCAAAATGCAATAGCAGTTAAGGATGCATGGATGACATGAACATTTGATACGCGTACCGTTAAGGGAAAGTAAACGTGACATACAAGCATGATGAAGGTGACGGGCCAAGCTTCGTTGTCAAGCTAGGTCAATGGCGTCTAAACGGCTATCCTTTCACCGTCTAGTCTCTTTTACGCTAAAGCAAGGTAAATGGCCTAAGACATGGCCCAAATCAAGAGATGCAAGTTTCACTTGCCTGATACCGGGATTGACGAGCAATGAAGATCGTCACACAAGCTAACTACGGAATGATTCACTGTTATGGCAAAACAATTATTAGCACAATGATCCTAAATAGGTTTCTTATTAGAACCCTAAGCATCTAACAATCCATTTTATTAGGGTTTCACAATGTCAATGTGGGTTATGCTAAAATTAAAGGAAATCGAGTATTACCGCGTAGGGAACGGAAGAATAACGCCGAGCAACCACGGCGATGGAAGAAACGCTCCGGGGAACCTAGGGTTCAGATCTGAAAATGATTGGAGAAGTTTGGAGAGATAGGGTTTTGGGGGATTTTTGGGGGTTTGATGGAGATTTGGGGAAGATGAGAGGTGGAATGAGTGGAGGGAGGGTTTGGATGATGGAGGATGAGCTTGGATGAAGGAAATAGGGTTTGAGGGAGATGTGGGCTTAAAAGGGGGAGAAATTAGGGTTTTAGGTCGTGAGGGAGGAGAAGAAAACGTTTGAAGGGGTATTTATAGAGTTTGGTGGCGGCTAGGGCAAAACTAGGGTTCACATCACTGCTTAGTCGGTCAAGGAACAACTGTTGACCGACTAGTTTGAGAACTAGTCGGTCGGTGGACTAACGCAGACCGACTAAGGGTAAACAGTAACTCCAGTCGAAAACCTGAACTAGGAGTTAGTCGGTCAAAGAAAAACTACTGACCGACTAGTTTGACATCTAGTCGGTCGATGAACGTTCTTAGACCGACTAAGAGTAAACAGTAACTAGTGTCAAAAATAGTTGATGAGTTAGTCGGTTAAAGAAGCATTGCCGACCGACTAGTTTGCAACCTAGTCGGTCAACCAACGTTCTTAGATCGACTAACGATAAACAATAACTCCTGAATAATTTAGAAAGCCAACTAGTCGGTTCAAGAAGGTTTGTCGACCGACTGGATCGTCATCTAGTCGGTCGGTGGTCCTTCTTACACCGGCTAATTAGCACCAAAAGTTCTGATACGGAGCGCGGGGCCCCGGGATCGATTTCTAAGACTCCTAGGCTTGATCTAATAGTGAGATACGACCGTTATGAAGTCCGTCACGAATGACATACTTCGAAATCGACAATCCTAAGGAAGAAACGAGAAAATACGACGAATCGATCGAAAATGAAAGCTACGGAGACGAAAACCATACAAGAGGGGAAAATCCACCAAAACATATATTATATTATATTAAATTCAAATACATGAAAAGCAGTCGTTACAATATGCATTTGATGCAAGGGATAAAATATTACAAAAGATGTTTGCAATTATCTACTGCATTTGGGATAAATGATCCTGAGTGCAAGTGGGAGATGTAGAGGGATGTGCCCTCAGATCATTTGTATTTGATGCAAATGATAATTTAAGCTTAGATAGAGACTATTTTGTATTTGATGCAAAACATATTAAATGTGTCTTAAATTGTTTAAGACCATATTTAATATAATAAATGCAAGGAAAAGTTCACAGGTAAGACGGAAATGTCCCGGTCTAAACCCAGATTCGAACGTCGTCCAAATTAGACGCCAAATGCCCAAGTTACACCCATAACAGCTCAATGGGTCAGGTCAGTTCAGACCAGACCAGACTGACCCAGACCAGACCATCCAGGTCTGGCCTAGGCGCCTGGCGCCCAGGGCGCCTGCCCAGGCGCCAGGCACCCCGGCGCCAGGCGCCTAGGTTTGGGCCAGGCGCCCTGTCAGCAGGATTTCAGCAGTGGGGCCCACAGGCTGGACCCCACCACAGGGTGCAGAACCCTAGGGCTGTGCAGTTTTTTGACGGCTAATTTTGGACAAAAATCAAGCCTTGGGCTGAACTTTGGACGATCAATTGGAGGGTCAAACAAACTCCGATTGACTCGCCGTTTTTTCCTATGCGTTCACCATTGAACGCCCTTCGAATTGATAGGTTGTATCAATCATGAAGCTCAACGGTGTGGGAGTTAAAATTCATGGAAGTTTGGCCTTTGTGAAAGGAAAACTAAATTGAATTTATTAACTCCAAACTTTAGTCCCACATCGGTTGTGGAGAAAAGGGGAGAGTCAACCGCCTATATAAATAGGGGCCTCCCACTTCCTCCAAACTTGTAAGCTCTCGATATGAGCGTCTCCCAAAATTGTTGGAGCACGCTCGGATCGAAGCTTTAATTAATTCTTCTTCTCCCTATAATTCTGCCTTACTCTTGAAGGGCTCTAGCAAAGCCACGAAGGAGTTCGGATCCAGATCCGAAATCTTGGCAAAGGCTTTCACTCGTGTGAAACTTTCTTCGACGCGTGGTTGGCTCGGTGACACGAGGATTGCTCGCCTAGGGATGCGGAGCGGTTCGAGGAGCGGCTCGGCGTGGGACATGTAGCGGCTCGGAAGACGGTGCGGTACATCTTGCCGTCCCCAGGGCAAGATTCAGGGTATGTGTTTTATAAGCATTAGTTTAATTATTTGCAGTAGTTTAGATCCTTCTTGGGATGGTCAGATCCATCCTGAGTCGGCAAAGATTTTGGTTAAGGGTCTTGTACCTTAGGGCTAAGTTAAAATGTTTAACTGTACGTTAATTAGATTAGCCTGTTTATTTTTCCGATGCATATTTTTGCTTTCGTGTTTCGTCCGACTTACGACGGCACAGATTTTAGCCCTGAGGGTCCGCCAAAACCCTACAGAAACCCAGAGAGAGGGTTATGGCGAGCAGCGTGGATGTGCATGAGTAGTGTGAGGAGATTTGAATCAAGGTAGAGTGTTAAATTTTATGATTCAAGTCTCATACATCACACTCCCAGATCTGAACTCGCTCGACTGAGTGGTGCGGGGCCCAGATTTCAAGTTGGACAGGTTTGATGACGTTTTCAGCCCAGTTTTGAGACTCTACTTAATCTAATGGTTAAGATTATTAGGGCAATGCTGATTTTCAGATCTGGAGAAGTGGAGAGCTTGAGCGGCCGCCATTGAAGATTGTCGATAGATGTTTTGTTCTTGGAGTTGAGTGATTCTCTCCTTGTCTCCTTGTTTTCTTCTTCCTTGAGTGAGTTTGTGGGGGCTTGTTCATCTTGACAAGTTATTACTCACGAGAGTGGAAGCAAGATTGTAATCATTTGAAGATCTCTCTGATAGTGGAATCATCTCGGAAGTTGCTAGATGTAGGTTGTTTGCAACCGAACCATGGTAAACCTTTTGTGTCTGCTGTCTGATTTATTTGTTGATGTTCCGTTTGCTGCTTTACTTTGCAAGGTCGTAGGGAATTTTGTTGGGGTATTTTGAGTATCCGATTTTTGCTTGTCCTTGATTCCTGATCAATTTTTAGATGTGGTTGTTTCGCGGGGATCGCAAGGTGGTAATTTTCCCAACAATTACAACTCTATATGATTGTTTGTGTATATCTCTTATACTTTGAATATTTTTCCTTTGATTATCGTGACAAGTCCATTATCTTTTAAGATATAAAAGCATGATTCCTACTTCGGTAGAGACTAATCTTACTTTACGATCATGTTACATAGACAATGGTGACGCTAGCCACATATAAAGACCACCTAGTTTGGAATCATAATTATCTAGTTGGTGTTCAACTAAACTCTCATACAATGCAATTCTTGGCATGTCAGCAACAGCTACCGTACAGTTCGGTCTCTTTATCATAATTATGTCACTGAGATGTCTAGAGTATGGAAATACATCAAACCCTAATAACATATTAATATCATAAGTCCAGTGTAACGACTCGTATTTTTCAACACATCTATTTACGTATTTGACGTATTTCCGACATTTAAAAATTTCTTTATAATTGTTAGCCAGGAGTTTTATATCAAAAATGATTTCAAAAATTTCTTATAAATATATTTTAAAGTATTAAACTAGTTATATTATATTTCAGTAAGTTCGGAATTCATCAATACCTTTAAATAATTTTGAAAAAAATTCATTTTCAATTATTACTGTTTTGGCTTAATGAATTAATTTTCTATACAAACATCATCAAAATGTTTTTAAATTTCTACAGTATTATCCTATGATCATTTAGAGATCCTCATCTTAATTTCGTATTTTTCTGATATCAAATCGACCTAGAACCTGCAAACCCGCTTTCTAAATGTTTTGGCCTAAAACTTGTATCTCCGTAGATCAAACCCCAAAATGGATCTCGTATTCGCGATCCTCGCGACAATACAATCTCGTGGGTATGTTTTCGTAATTTTTCGGAGTCGTTTACGAAAATGGGGTTGTATTCCTCCGTTTTCACTAATTACATTGACTAATGACATTTTTACATTTACTAACTAACTTTTACCTAATTACTTCTACCCTAATCCCCCAACCAACTCTCTTAACCCACCTCCCTTAGCTGGTGAGATCCAAGAATTTAGGATCTCACCCATCCCTTTGTATACCTCCCTAATCACAAGTTTCCCATTAAGCTAATCCTATATAAACTCTTCCCCCTCCTCTCAAAATAAAACACACAGTAATCTCTCCCTCTCCTTTTGTTTTTTCGTTCGAATTAACCCAGCCCACGGCAAAACCCCCCCGCTTTCACTCACACACTCTCCCTCTCTCACACTCTCCCACCGGCGGTCGACCACCGCTCGTCATCCTCCGGCGCTCAGCAACCGCCTCATCGCCGTCAACATGCTGTCTCTCCGCCCTCCGAGTGCCCCCGCTACGCCACGGTGACCCCGACCCCCGACAACCCGGAGCACACCCTGCCACCTCCATGAAACTTGTCACCCCACCTCTTCCCTCCATGACCTCAGCACACCGCCGCCGCCCACCTTCCTCGTCGCTGCCTGCTCCGCCTCGCCGCCGCCACCCGCAACCCCGTCGCTCCGGTCGCCGCCCATGTCGACCATCCCCCAAGCCGCCGCCGCTTGCACACGTAAACGAACGAAGGTAAGTTTTAATTATAAAAACATATTTATTTAAAAATGTATACGTGTATTAATACGCGTATAAACATATTTCCATTTTTATAAAATATGGTTTTTTGCTGAAAAATTGATAATAATATACAAGTCAGAAAATTACGAGGCCAGCTCCAGAAAATCAGAAATGACATTCTGGATCCAATGGTGCTGGTTTCATCTCAGACAGACCCGTAGTTTTTTCAAAATTAATTTTTAAGCCTAAAACTTAAATACATTGTTTTCAATTAAAAATCCGTAACTTGTTATTTTCCCGTAAACTGATACACGAGAAAAATATATGTTGTAGCACTCTTTAAGACGGTTGTTTTGACAGCTCACTTGAACCATTCGCATCCAGAATAAATTATTGAATAATTACGTTACCTAATTAAAATTAGTTTTTAAATTGATTTTTGGGCTTCTAAAAATTATAAAAATTACCCGAAGCTTCTGAAAAATATTTCTTCTTGTAGTAAAATTACTTTCTTCATATCTAGCCTATATAAAAATGTAGAACGTTTTTGCCACCGTTTCGATCGGTTTTAAAATCAAAACGATCAAGGTAAATAATAATTTCTGCCAACACTAAGATAACTATTGATTGTACGTCTTATTCAGTATTTTGCATGCTTATTATCGTTACAGTTCATGCCCGCTAGTCTCACCATTGCTATCACCATGTTTGCTCTTATACGTTACTTTTTGTACTTGCACAACCACCTTTTACTTTATGCATTACATGTACTTTACCTACCACACTTGTGCAGTCACCAGTGCTTTACTTGTCGTACTTTTAGCTATAGCAGTAGCATGCTTCACTTGCTTAGCCTGATTTACACTTGCACTACCACAATACAGTTTGTTCTCACTTTTCAGTTCTGTTTACCTTTACTATCCAGTTATGTACATTTGTTGCTAAGTACTTTACTTTTCACTCTGGTTTGCTTGTACGTAGTTACTTTTCATCATACTTGTACACTGCTTTTTTCTATGTTTAGAATTATCGTGATTTACCTACGGTTCCATTTATGGCACCGGTAGCCGAGGACCAGATCGCAAAAGCGGCCCCTGAGTTTTGAGGAGCCAGAGTTTGAGCCGGAGGCTGCAGAGTTTAGCTGCTTGTGTTGGTGTATGTGTTGTATTATGTATTTTCTTATTCGCATTTTCTTTCTGTACTTCTTTTATGTATTTTGGTGTGAGAGAGCTATTTGTTGATATATTTTTAATTTGCAGACTGAAATAATGTACGCTGGCTTGAGTATTATTGTACGTCTCTGCATCGTGGCTATATTGATTTCACTGGTAAACTACAGACTAGCGAATAAACCAAATAAGTAACGGTCTCCCGGGAGCGGGTCGTTACAAGTTTGGTGGCCCATGCAGGTCCGCGCTAAATACCTCGTGAACAGTATAGCAAGATCAGGATGTACTGTATGTAATACTCAACGAAGCTGACCATTTTTCTATGTATGCAGGTGTGACATTCGAACAATGGACGGAATACTTCTGTAACGCCCCGCTTCCCAAAAGACACCAGAAGCGAGAGCGTTACAAGGCCCGCTTGAACTGGAGCGGTGAAGCTCAAGTCCAATAAGCGTCTGTGATAAAAACACAGAAGAGGTCCTTGCATTTACGTATCAGAACAATCAGAGCATTCAAAGGTAAATGCCACATCCAGATATATAATGCGTACACGAAATTACAAGACAAGCCACAGCAGGGCCAAAAAGAACTACAACAACACACTAATCCTACTACAAGGTACTAAAACAAAGCTCAAAGTAGCGACGAAAGGGCTCTAGTCTTCCGCAGGAAACGGCTCGGCGTCTACGGCGAACTCTAGCTCTCCAAGCCAGGCGTCACGTACGAACCCTCCGGGTACTCAAGCGCTGAATCTGACATACATCCACAAGCAATGAATGTATGTCAGCAAGGCTGCAAGAAAAGGTTAGCAACCCAAAACAAGATGTACATCTGATACGAATTTAAGAAACATTAAACATTTAAAATAAAATGACTACAGCAATTTAACAATACAATTATACTGAAATGAAAGGTAAACATCCCTAACTTGAAGTTTTAAGCAGTTGCAAGAATTTAAGTTAAGATGCTCTGAGTTTGTTAGCATTACAATTTCCACGATGACCAAGTTAGCGTTGCCATGTCCATGTCAAGCATTCACATCTAATCTAGGGTTCTCGCCTTTAGGTCATGATGAGAAGGTCGTTCCTCTCACGGGGGCTTACCGTGATTGACACTAACCCATCGTGTCGGGTGGTGTTCTTGAGGAGAGTACCTTTCATACACCCAGTGGCCGCTCAACCCTAACCCCACCCAAAAGTTTTGTCGGAACACAAGCCAGCCTAGTCGACTCACATGACATCACGATATCACGAAACCGCCTTCGAGGCGCACGATTTCACGATGTCCATTCTCGTTAACGACCAATCAAGATATCCATTCATTTCTAGTTTTCAATGTTTCATAGTGTACAACGTTTACAACAATTGAAGAGATGAGGTACCGGTTACAGGAAACAATTTTCTAATACTAATATCCAAAATTGAAACTTATCGAGTTATATGTCAAAATGTCACATTCTTAGTCTAGAACATTATGGAAACAGTTTCATGCGTCATTTTACATACAGTTTTCAAGATATACCAATTAAAGTAAAAAGACGTAATTATCATCAGTTTCAAAAAATTCATATTTAACTGCACACTTGCCTGATTTCGTCGGATTCGACCGTCCAAGCGAACGAGGGCGCATTATAACTGCGACATTAGATTTAACAGTATTAAGCTAAGAATTCTTCACTAAGTAAAAACGATACTAGTTTAACTTATGATACACTATTATTATTGGGTTAAGTTATCAATAACATGGGTGGTGTTTATAAAACTAGGTCACTGCTTCCAGGCTGTTACCTTCTAATACTGGTCATATATGTATGTAATAAATTAATCAACATATCACAACCCATCATATAAAATCTTCTCATAAAAGAAAAAATAGTTCAGCAAGGCAATGATCATATTCAGGTGGAGGTACTAACCTACATGCTTTAACAAACACCTAAGCTTATAGGGGTACTTTCAAAATACTGTTCACATGCATGATATAACTGCAGGTACTAGCTAGCTTACAGCCTAACTAATTATTTAAATAAATTATTACTCTGAGCTAATATTTTATCATGCCTATATAGTTACACTGTTCACATTTGCAAGCTGTAAACAGAAGCTAATATTATTCTAAGCTAACATTATAACATGCCTATATACTGTAAACATTTGCATGGTTGCACTGTTCACGAAAAATGAGAACCACTTACAGTATTCTTTGTGAAACAAGGCTTACAGTGGCTTAAGTTGCACTGAGTCCGTCGGCGGCCCGGAGGGAGGTGGGGGCAGAGACCGGTGATGAAGGCGCCTGCTGCGCCGTCACGTTGGCGTGTGGGGGCTGTGAGGAGGCCGCCGGAGCAGATCGAGGGGGCGCCGTGGATTGGTGGGGACGGCGTGAGGTGGCGGGGCTTCGGGTCTGCGGTAGGAGGGTGCTGGGCATCTCGGCGACCGGAGGGGAAGGCGGTCGAGGCGGTGGCCACGAGGGCGAGGCTGTGGCGGCGTTGGACGGGAGGGGGTGTCGACTTCGCGAGGCCTGGGGAGCTGCGGGCTTGTGTGCGAGGGAGGAAGGGCCGCGGCTGAGGCGAGGGCGTGGGTCGTGTTGCGGGGTTTGCCGGCGTTCTGGACTGCCGGAGGAGGTTGGGCATCGGTGCTCCGACGGGGGTGATGTGGCAGGCGGAAGGGAGATAGGCAGCGGGGTGTTGGCTGCGTGGTTGGGCGATGGCGAGGCCGCGGGCTAAGGTCGGAGGGTGAAGGATTCACCGTGGGCTTGTGTTCGCGTGTGGGGTCTCGCGTTGTCTCGTGTGCGAGAGGATGAAATGATGTAGCAGGCGGCGGCTGCTCAAGTTGAGGGTGGGGAAATGTTAACCTAGTTTTTATAGAATAGAATGTAGGGTGAGTGAGGCAACAATACGTGAGGCTGATGATTATTGTTCCTATTATAAAGTGTGAGGGGGTTGAGATGTAACATGCGGCTAGGATTTTTAGGCCTCTAGGGTTGGTGCTCTGGTTTTGATTGAATGGGTCTTAATATAGGGTAGGGCTTCTAGGTTCTCTTGTAGGCTAGGGCACTTGAAATGAGGGCCTGGGCTTTAAAATAATATGAAATAGGGTGAGGGTTGATGGTTGCCTATATGAAGAAATTAACAAGCCCTTATAAAATGAGTTGTGTACAGGGCCTGAGAAGGCATAACACGTGAAGACCCAGGGAACATGAGTAGTACATGCACAGCTAGGCCCATGATTTAATGTTTCTTATTTACTAATAGAGTGTGTGTGGTGTGCTTTAAGATGGCAGCACAAGATGCATTGGAAAATATGCCTTGGGGTTTTAGTTCAATAGACTAGCTCTTTTGTTAAAGTGCTGAGTGGGTTTTGAATTCAGCCAGGTCCAAGGAATGGGTTAGATTAATTAGGAAGGAGAATTGAAGAATCATTAATAGTGTTTAATAGGGGTAATCAAGAGAAATAATAACTAATCAATATATTTAAATGGGTCCAACAATGGTAAGTTTCATTTTGACTTTTAAATGATTAAAAGATTTGAAATTTGAAATTTGAAATTTGAAATTAAAATAATTATAAGAAGATCTTTTTAATAATTATAATAAGCGAATTATAATAATAATAATGAGTATGAAAAGACTGGATATGGGTACGGGTACGGGTACAGGGACAGAAACGACTAACTACGGATACGGAAGAAAGTACATGATAGAGAAAAAAAATACGGATAACGTAACGATAAAAACTGATCGTTACATCCTACCCACCTTAAAAACGATTCCGTCCTCGGAATCGTATTGGCTAAGACACCGGGAAACGTAAGGGTAACTCTCGTATCTCTCTTCTAATGCATACATACCATAACAACCGTCATGCCATATCTAAGTAGTATTTCTAACACTAATATCAACACCAAAAGTATTACCACCGATAATACTGAACAACGCCAATGCTACTAGTAGTAACTATACACATACACACGTTACCAATTACGTATTTACATAACTTGTTTAATATCATCCCACAAATATAATCCAACCAATATTATACTCGGGTGAGTAGTAACACTTTACTACACCACCACATCAAATTACTAGCTGTAAGTGTGCCATCACCTTGCACACTCACATTATTACCAATACAAAATGCATTACCATATATCTTATACACTCACAATCTATAATGATATAGTTCCACATGTCAATTAAACATGCCTCAAACACATAAATACAATCATTCTAGTCTATTAACACTTCAATCGTACAACCACTTTTACATACCGCATATTACCATATACACGTATTAATACATATCACTATACGTATATACATGCACGTGATACCTCACACCATACACGGATTTTATAAGCCTTACTCGTAGCACTAGGGTCAACATGATCTACCCACCTTAGGATCAAGTCCGTCTTCAGACTTCCTTAAATAGGCCGACGTAGGGGTGAGCGGACTTAGACACTAAGGTCACTTACCCCAATCATACACACATTATAATGAGACAATATACATCCATATGTTATACATACTCATATATCACACATTTTCAATTGCCTATACATACGTTCATTTTACATACATATACACACTTATACTATTACACGCTTATCTTGTATCCATATAGGACAGATATACACACGCCGGTATACACAACCAAAATTTACCTAGGGCTAGTATACCATTACATACATCCACATATACGTAGTCACAATCATACGGCCATGCATACCTCCTGGTATACACATGCTCACACATCATCCCGTAGGGGTAACACGTTATAACAATCCTACTATACCTAAAACACACTTATTCATACAACCAATATATACATACCTATAACTAATCACATTCATATATACGCAAGCACACACCAGACATACCAACATATAGATCACACAATTAAATTTGCACACACAACTACACGTACACCTATTATCGTACACCAAACTTGCATATCAATGTACTAGCATTCATTTACAACCATTAACAAGTACGACTAAGGTACATATATTCCTAGTAATTAGCCGATACTAAATCTAATACGTACAGACATCCTATAGTGATGTAGCTAATCACTCGCCCTATTATAAATATAACACCTGTTACTCTATACCCGGCTATATACATATATATACAGATTACCGTGCATGCACATACGACACAATAGACAATCACTCCATACCAATATTCTAAGGGTAAGCACACTCCTACATGGGTGGTTTATAGGGATTCGCACACACGGGTCCGCACTCCCTATCTATTCACATGCACCATATCAACACCACAAGCAATGCTAATGGTCATTATACTTAGACTAAAGCTGACATAAGTAATGGTAACTAAGAAATAGGGTAGGATTCAAAGTTGAATGTTGCAACGAATATAAGTTGTGATGGAGGGTTCCGAATGTGGGATGGATAAGAGGTTAGCTGGTTGGGTGACATGCGTAATTAAATAACTAAGAAGAGGAGGGTTTGTGTAAAAAAAATAATAAGATCTTTAAAATAGCGAACATATGTATAAGTTAAAACGTAAAATGTGACCAGTCAAATAATAGGTGAAGAGTGATTACGGGCCGTGTGATGTAGTGCTTGTTTTGCAAATGGAAAATAGGTTTGAAAAGAATTGTTTTTTTTGTTTTTTTTGAAATATGAAGACAATGATTATAGAACTGACACACAAGATTTTGAAACTCTATTTAACCCAGGAAAGTATTTTTAAAAAATATGTCGGAATGACTGTTTTGTAATATGTTAGTAAAAAGGAGATGATATTTTGAACTAGCGAAATAGAGAAATTTTTTTTTAAAAAAAAGTTCTTTTACATGAGAAAAATAGAGTAGCTATGCGAGATCATGTGAAATAGAAGTGCGGAAAATGTATGTTAGAAAATCGATATAAGATAGTAACTAAAGATCACGTTAAAAGAGTCTCCTAAGCAAGATTGGGTTCAAGTCGACTGAAGTGTAGAAAATCTAAGTGAAATTTTCGAAGGAATTTTAAACTTAGCGAAGAATTCAAATAATGAAATATCGAAAACACTTTTTAGAAGGGAAGGTTCAAGGTTAAAGATGGCGGATCTGAAGAGTTCATGTGAATCGAGGACAAGGATCAGGTTCGACGACTGAAACGTAGGTACAATTAAGAAGTACTCTGCGGATACGCTACGATGGCTTCCTACGATCAGTAACACGGAAGTGTAGTGATCGGAAAAGTAAAATCGGGGGAAAATAATCATTGATCGACTAAGGTTTAGCACTAAGGTTCGTCAAAGAACTAGACTGTGATAGGGAAGCCGAGGTGGTGGTTCATAGAGGGTCAAGGTCAGAATCTTATGGATCTGGGATGTCTTACGTCTCGAAGCCTACTCATGCAGGAGTCTCAGGTTTGACTTGCACGGCGACGATCGCTACGGTCGGTCGGGCCCTAGATTTGATAAATCCAAGCGAACGACTAACGAACTCAAAGATCTAATATGGTCAGAGCCGGATGATCAATTGCTAGGGTGACTCTCAAGATGATACTACGTCACGAAAAGGGTGTCTAACTAATGATCACGAGCGCCTAACTAACTCTTCCTATTATCCTGGTATTGGGTTTCCTATTACGCTGAGACAAGTTACTCGAGTAATTTTGCGTACGAACTAGTTCTGGATGTTTTGGCTAATGAAAGGTGTTCTCATTGTTCCGAATATCGCAGTTGAAGGACCTGCATAGGCCACCACTAAAACCTGTAACGCCTCGCATCCCAAAAGACACCGGAAGCGAGAGCGTTACAAGGCCCGCTTGAACTGGAGCGGTGAAGCTCAAGTCCAATAAGCGTCTGTGATAAAAACACAGAAGAGGTCCTTGCATTTGCGTATCAGAACAATCAGAGCATTCAAAGGTAAATGCCACATCCAGATATATAATGCGTACACGAAATTACAAGACAAGCCACAACAGGGCCAAAAAGAACTACAACAACACACTAATCCTACTACAAGGTACTAAAACAAAGCTCAAAGTAGCGACGAAAGGGCTCTAGTATTCCGCAGGAAACGGCTCGGCGTCTACGGCGAACTCTAGCTCTCCAAGCCAGGCGTCACGTACGAACCCTCCGGGTACTCAAGCGCTGAATCTGACATTCATCCACAAGCAATGAATGTATGTCAGCAAGGCTGCAAGAAAAGGTTAGCAACCCAAAACAAGATGTACAGTTTTTACGAATTTAAGAAACATTAAACATTTAAAATAAAATGACTACAGCAATTTAACAATACAATTATACTGAAATGAAAGGTAAACATCCCTAACTTGAAGTTTTAAGCAGTTGCAAGAATTTAAGTTAAGATGCTCTGAGTTTGTTAGCATTACAATTTCCACGATGACCAAGTTAGCGTTGCCATGTCCATGTCAAGCATTCACATCTAATCTAGGGTTCTCGCCTTTAGGTCGTGATGAGAAGGTCGTTCCTCTCACGGGGGCTTACCGTGATTGACACTAACCCACCGCGTCGGGTGGTGTTCTTGAGGAGAGTACATTTCATACGCCCAGTGGCCGCTCAACCCTAACCCCACCCAAAAGTTTTGCCGGAACACGAGCCAGCCTAGTCGACTCACATGACATCACGATATCACGATACCGCCTTCGAGGCGCACGATTTCACGATGTCCATTCTCGTTAACGACCAATCAAGATATCCATTCATTTCCAGTTGTCAATGTTTCATAGTGTACAACGTTTACAACAATTGAAGAGATGAGTTACCGGTTACAGGAAACAATTTTCTAATACTAATATCCAAAATTGAAACTTATCGAGTTATATGTCAAAATGTCACATTCTTAGTCTAGAACATTATGGAAACAGTTTCATGCATCATTTTACATACAGTTTTCAAGATATACCAATTAAAGTAAAAAGACGTAATTATCATCAGTTTTAAAAAATTCATATTTAACTGCACACTTGCCTGATTTCGTCAGATTCGACCGTCCAAGCGAACGAGGGCGCGTTATAACTGCGACATTAGATTTAACAGTATTAAGCGAAGAATTCTTCACTAAGTAAAAACGATACTAGTTTAACTTATGATACACTATTATTATTGGGTTAAGTTATCAATAACATGGGTGGTGTTTATAAAACTAGGTCACTGCCTCCAGGCTGTTACCTTCTAATACTGGTCATATATGTATGTAATAAATTAATCAACATATCACAACCCATCATATAAAATCTTCTCATAAAAGAAAAAATAGTTCAGCAAGGCAATGATCATATTCAGGTGGAGGTACTAACCTACATGCTTTAACAAACACCTAAGCTTATAGGGGGTACTGTCAAAATACTATTCACATGCATGATATAACTGCAGGTACTAGCTAGTTTACAGCCTAACTAATTATTTAAATAAATTATTACTCTGAGCTAATATTTTATCATTCCTATATAGTTACACTGTTCACATTTGCAAGCTGTAAACAGAAGCTAATATTATTCTAAGCTAACATTATAACATGCCTATATACTATAAACATTTGCATGGTTGCACTGTTCACGAAAAATGAGAACCACTTACAGTTTTCTTTGTGAAACACGGCTTACAGTGGCTTAAGTTGCACTGAGTCTGTCGGCGGCCCGGAGGGAGGTGGGGGCGGAGACCGGTGATGAAGGCGCTTGCTGCGTCGTCGCGTTAGCGTGTGGGGGCTGCGAGGAGGACACCGGTGCAGATCGAGGGGGCGCCGTGGATTGGTGGGGACGACGCGAGGTGGCGGGGCTTCGGGTCTGCGGTAGGAGGGTGCTGGGCATCTCGGCGACCGGAGGGGAAGGCGGTCGAGACGGTGGCCACGAGGGCGAGGCTGTGGCGGCGTTGGACGGGAGGGGGTGTCGACTTCGCGAGGCCTTGGGAGCTGCGGGCTTGTGTGTGAGGGAGGAAGGGCCGCGGCTGAGGCGAGGGTGTGGGTCGTGTTGCGGGGGTTGCCAATGTTCTGGACTGCCGGAGGAGGTTGGGCATCGGAGCTCCGGCGGGGGTGATGTGGCAGGCGGAAGGGAGATAGGCAGCGGGGTGTTGGCCACGTGGTTGGGCGATGGCGAGGCCGCGGGCTAAGGTCGGAGGGTGAAGGATTCGCCGTGGGCTTATGTTCGCGTGTGGGGTCTCGCGTTGTCTCGTGTGCGAGAGGAAGAAATGATGTAGCAGGCGGCGGCTGCTCAAGTTGAGGGTGGGGAAATGTTAACCTAGTTTTTATATAATAGAATGTAGGGTGAGTGAGGCAACAATACGTGAGGCTGAGGATTAATGTTCCTATTATAAAGTGTGAGGGGGTTGAGATGTAACATGCGGCTAGGATTTTTAGGCCTCTAGGGTTGGTGCTCTGGTTTTGATTGAATGAGTCTTAATATAGGGTAGGGCTTCTAGGTTCTCTTGTAGGCTAGGGCACTTGAAATGAGGGCCTGGGCTTTAAAATAATATGAAATAGGGTGAGGGTTGATGGTTGCCTATATGAAGAAATTAACAAGCCCTTATAAAATGAGTTGTGTACAGGGCCTGAGAAGGCATAGCACGTGAAGACCCAGGGAACATGAGTAGTACATGCACAGCTAGGCCTAGGATTTAATGGTTCTTATTTACTAATAGTGTGTGTGTGTGGTGTGCTTTAAGATGGCAGCACAAGATGCATTGGAAAATATGCCTTGGGGTTTTAGTTCAATAGACTAGCTCTTTTGTTAAAGTGCTGAGTGGGTTTTGAATTCGGTCAGGTCCAAGGAATGGGCTAGATTAATTAGGAAGGAGAATTGAAGAATCATTAATAGTGTTTAATAGGGGTAATCAAGAGAAATAATAGCTAATCAATATATTTAAATGGGTACAACAATGGTAAGTTTCATTTTGACTTTTAAATGATTAAAAGATTTGAAATTTGAAATTTGAATTTGGAAATTAAAACAATTATAAGAAGATTTTTTTAATAATTATAATAAGAGAATTATAATAATAATAATGAGTATGAAAAGAATGGATACGGGTACGGGTACGGGTACGGGGACAGAAACGACTAACTACGGATACGGAAGAAAGTACATGATAGAGAAAAAAAATACGGATAACATAACGATAAAAACCGATCGTTACAACTTCTGAGAGTCCCAACGAAGCTAATCTGTTCGGAGCTAGCAACCAGACCAGCAATGGACCACCTCCCACGGTGCATTAGATGTCTGATATCGCATTGCGAGAGCTGGTTGAAGCTATATGAGCAGAGTACAAGCACGAATGAGGTATATAACAATTCCAGTCACTCCACCAAAGACCTGGAATAGTGTGGATGGCCCTCTGAAGGCCGAAGAATGTCTACAAAACATCGAAGATGATTTGAGAGCCGCTCAGATCGTAGCATGTGCATGGGTGGCCACTGCCAAATCCTAGCTGACTGACGGAGCCAAAATCTGGTGGAGCTCCATTGAAGGTCGTCTACAACGACCAATCGACTGGGCGACATTCACTGAACACTTGCACACCCAATACCTCTCACCCGAAGCTCAGATGGAACTGCAAGCTCAGTTCGTCGGGTTAAAACAAGGTTCCATGTCTGTGGAACAGTATGATGCCCAATTTACAATGTTTAGTCGTTTTGCTCCTGGGATGGTTGCCACCCCTCTGACCCGAGCTCAACGCTTTAAGCAATGGCTGAACATAGAGATCCGACGGAGCTTGGTCGAACGCCTACTCTGCACCCATACTGAGGTTCTCGTTGCAGCTTGCGAGTACGAGTTCATCGAACGAGAGGAGAAGCGAGAGCAAGCTTTAGCTGCCCCTCCCCGAAGGCCGCCACCTCCTACATCTGCTGATGGATCCAGTCATCGACCTCCATCTCATCTGCATCGCCCAGTCCAGCAGAATCAGTTCAAGAGGCCAGCACTGCAGCAGTATCGAGAGTGCTTCTATTATGGTAAAACTGGACACATCAAAGCAGAATGTCGTTTGTACCTGAACCATTGCTTGATTTGTGGATCCAAGGACCATGGAGCAAGGTATTGCCCAGAAGATAGATATAGAGATGATGTTGATGCACCTGCAAGGGACGCTCTGCAACGACCACCACTTCCCCCTCAACAGAAGGGTTTTCAACGAGCGCAACCATAGGCTCCACCACCGAGACGACATGCCAACACAATGATCACAGAAGATGTCGAAGACATCAACCATGCGATTAGAGGTATGCGTTATTGCTTTTAATATTATACTCATTCATTTGCAATACTATTATATCATCGTAATTTCAGCTACTTGAGAAATCAAGGTAGCTATTATGTTAATGCTAGTCTTGAGACTAGCTATAGAAAGTATGGTGATGTCAATAGTATGTAATCATATATAACATCTCTTGTTTTCTTGAATATGTGATATCACATTATATTTTATGCGATTAACAACTTATTTTCCTATATCGTGATCGTTCATCAAGCCTTCCTTTCGATCGTTTAATTGCTTAAGGTAATGATCGATCCTTTAAATTCTGAGGACAGAATTATTTTAAGGAGGGTAGGATGTAACGACCTGCATTTTTAAACACATCAATTTACGTATTTGATGTATTTCCAACATTTTAAAAATTTCTTTATAATGATTAGTTAGGAGTTTTATATCAAAAATGATTTCAAAAATTTCTTATAAAAATATTTTGAAGCATTAAACTAGTTATAGTATATTTCAGTAAGTTCGGAATTCATCAATACATCTAAATAATTTTGATAAAAATTGATTTTCAAATATTATTGTTTTGGCTTAATGAATTAATTTTCTATACAAACATCAAAACGTTTTCAAACTTCTACAGTATCATCCTATGATCATTTAGGGATCCCCATTTAATTATGTATTTTTTTGATATCAAATCGACCTATAACCAACAAACATGATTTCTAAACGTTTTGGCTTAAAACTTGTATCTTCATAGCTCAAACCCCAAAATGGATCTCGTATTCGCGATCCTCGCGACAATACAATCTCTGGGCATGTTTTCGTAATTTTTCGGAGTCGTATGCAAAAACGGGGTTGTATTCCTCCGTTTTCACTAATTACATTCACTAATGACATTTTTACATTTACTAACTAACTTTTACCTAATTACTTCTACCCTAATCCCCAACCAAGTCTCTTAACCCACCTCCCTTGGCTGGTGAGATCCAAGAATTTAGGATCTCACCCATCCCTTTGTATACCTCCCTAATCACAAGTTTGCCATTAAGCTATCATATATAAACTCTTCCCCCTCCTCTCAAAATAAAACACACAGTAATCTCTCCCTCTCTTTTTGTTTTTTCGTTCGAATTAACCCATACTGCGACAAAACCCCCCCGCTTTCACTCACACTCTCTCCCTCTCTCACGATCTCCCACCGGAGGTCAACCGCCGCTCACCATCCTCCGATGCTCAGCAACCGCCTCCTCGCCACCTCCTCGCCGTCAACATGCCGTCGCTCCGCCCTCCGAGCGCCCCCGCTTTTCCACGGTGACCCCGACCCCCGACAGCCCGGAGCACACACTGCCACCTCCACGAAACTCATTGCCCCTTGACGCACCCGAAACTTACACCTAGATTGCACTTCGCGGTGTCACGATCGCCAGACATGGTATGGCCCCTAGGTTTCAATTCCGGGCTCAATCCGCAAGCGGACGGTGTCAAGTTAGAGTATAAATGATATCGAATCCCACAGGGATGGTGGTAGTGTATATGGATTCTCAGTTCACTTCTATATCTCGAAGTGAGATAGCTATTGGGTTAACAGAGTTGATTGAGGTGTTGTTGTTTTACTAATAAAAAGGACTAGGGCGTTAGGGATCACCTCTAAGATCGTCGAGGATCGATGTTGGAATAGAATCATTACATTGCATTAGGGTTAGTGGATTAATCTCCCAATTCGTACCACTCTCGTGGGTTAGAATTGTGATGTATTTCGTTAGCTCTCGTTGACGCAATGACAGTAGCCGTCAACATAGCGGTATAGTTCTTCGATGGATCCCCTCAAGGTACGAGCCGGGCATGGTCATGAGCTTTGGTTGGGTCCACCGATTTCCCTATTCGAATCCCAAAGATACCCCTTAAGTGCATCAATTCCACAGACCGTGGGCATGATCTCAGTACGAGTTATCTAGGGATTCGATGTGATCGACCGAAATACTACCCTAAATCCCTAATTCAACATAGGGATCCAGATCTATCGCTTTCCCCCCTAGGATCTTAGGGCTAACCCATCAACCCTAGAAAGATCTACTCACTCATGGCAATATTAGCAAATAAAGACATCATTTTTATGGAAGAGAACATCATAGCAATTGGTAGAATAAAGATCAAAAACTTACAGCGAGATATGAATAAAATAGACGAGAGCTAGATCCAACGAATAACAGAAATTCCCAATCGTAAAAGCAATAGAGCACCAAAACAAATATCCAATAGTCTTCGATCCAAAATTCTCCAACAGAAATTAATCTAAAAACTAACAAAATTCTCTCCGCTCCGCTCTCCAAAAACCTATTCAAAATCTCTAAAAAAATCGCCTCCCGAATTGTCGTCCAGCTCCCCGACTTCACTGCCCAAATCGCGCCAAACCGCTCCGAAAAAATGTTTCCAAAAATAGCCTCAGCTTTGTCGACCGAGTAGGTGACTCGGTCGAGCAATGCGTTGCTCGATCGGTTTCTTGGACCGAGCAACTGAACTGCTCGACCGAGCTTGACATGTAATCAAAATCCTCCAATTTCTTTACTCTGCCTGCACGGGTTGAGTCAGCTCTGCTCGGTCCGAGTAGAGCGCTGACTCGGCCAGTGAAGAATTGCTCGGGCCGTGCGCTGGATTGCTTCAGCTTTGGGATGAAGGGCTGCTCGACCGAGCAGATGCACTGCTCGGTCCGAGCGATCCCTGTATCTGCTTCCTCTTCTCATTTGCATCTACTCGGTTCGAGCATCTATACTGCTCGATCGAGCAGCATGGGAAATTATGTCCTGAGGCTACTGAAGCTCCTCTCTCCTCCTGCTCTCTCTCCTCTACTCCTCCCGAGGATTCCAAAACATGGCGAACTCCTGTGGGGCTTCACCAATGAGCTTACGGGTGTGTCGGATGTGTCCATACTCAAGTCGGGTCCCAAATTGCTCCAAAATCCCTGAAAACTCATAAAACACTACGAAACTCAAATATAACGTCAGAAACGCGATATCGTAGGAAAATATGGGATTTGGATGCGAAAATTACATGGAATACAATGTAATGATGATATGAAAATGGTAGAAAATATGGACACATCAAAATCCCCCAAGCTTATCTCTTACTCATACTCGAGGAAGACGAATACTAGGTACACCGGGAGGAAAACAAAAAGAAATAAGAAATAGAAATAAGAAGAGAGGAGAATAGAAGTGAATGGAGGGTGCTAAGGATGTTCGGTCAGATCTCAGGCCTAAGTAGTAAATCACGATGCTCTGAATAATAAATATATATGCTACTGGTAATTTCTAGTTTTACAGATCATATGTCTAGCATGCAATATAGGCAAAGGATAGGGATCTACTGAAATAACGCCATAAACTCATATCAATCGCATGCAATCCATAGAGTCTAGTATAAAAAAATTGGTAATGCACTTTTCAATCACAGATACACATGGAGCATATATAAATCACACAACATGCAATAGAGAATAGAAAAAGTCATGCCATTCAGTTATTCATTTCGATTCATGAAAAATCTCCAAAAACTAAAGCATTTCGTAAAGTTTAAGTATTATTAAATCTCCCCGTTATGTACCGTCTCTGCTCTAATGTCACACTCACTCATGTGATCAGTTGGTTTACCCCCCAAGCTTAGCTTGAGGCATCGCATCTAAAAATAGGATATTGAATATTTCTTTTTCTTCCCAGTGTAAGTGATAGCTTCTAATGAAAAGATACAAAACAATATTTATTCATTTTCTTTCATTCTCTCTTCTTTTTCACATATGAATATATACACTTTTTTCTTTTCTTTTCATTTAGAAGATATACTTTTTTCTTTTCTGGGTTTGGGAAGTGAGATACGGTAAAGATAGCTGTGTGGGTGTAACCAACTGATATGTAGAGAAATATATAGATATGTGGAGAAGGAAAATAATATATCTCTCGGTTCACTCATAAGAGGTGCACAATGGTTTGATAAAATATTACCCTAACTAAATTCATAAATAGCATGGATATTTTCATTCCTCTAGATGATTACTGAAAAAGCATGCATCAATAGGCACAATGATATCAGGGATGCAAACAGAAGTGAATAGGATAAAAACAAATGCTCCAAGTGTTCTAGTGATGCGTGAACCTAGATGCATTACCCAACATAGTGCATACTAGGTATTAATTCATGCATTTGATTTTCAATTCATTTCAAGCATTAAATCAGATAGATCAGCAAAAGAAATGCACACATATAGATAGTAAAACTGAAATTATCCTAATAGCATGTCAACAGATAGCAAGCATCGTGAATAACTACTAAGGCTACGAGAGGTATCATCATGCGGAACATCCTTAGCATAAAAAGAGAAAAAGCAGAGAAAATAGGAAAACGAAGAAAAAGAGATGCATGCATGGTAAAAAGCAGAAAATATGATGCAGAATGAGAAAAATAAAAAGACATGGAAAAGTGGTGAAAAAGTAAGATAAAAACTGAAATAGGAAAGAAAAATGTAAAAAGAAAAAGTGAAGAATAAAGCGGTAGCGCTCATCCCCCAAGCTAAACCTAACATTGTCCTCACTGCTAAGAAAACGCTAGTAGACGGGAGATGATGCTAAATAGGATGGGGTGGTCGGGGGAATATAAAATAAAAACTGTGCAAAAAGAAAATAAAAACATTACATGATGCAATGCTAAATGAAAATGATGCAGGAGTGGGTCCTCCCCCAAGCTATGTAAGTGTAGGCCCCGAACAGACAGATGGGCACAATAATAAGTGAGGGAGGCGAAAACGGGTAGACGACATCAAGCAGAGGCACCTCCCTTTGGGGGTGGTGATGGGTCCCTCTACTGTGGACCAGGTAGTGTGGGAGGATCAGGCTGGAAATCATGAGGCAGGTCAGTTCGCCAGTGACCAACCAGGCTTCGAAGAAAAGGTAGGTCGAGCTCGACTGACTGTTGGGTAATGACGCCCCCTGACCTAAGAGTAGGAGCATGGCGGCAAACTGGTCGCTCTGGTCAGCGTCATGGAAGGTAACTTCATATTCAGTGACGCCGATATAAAGAGGTTCAAGGTGGAGTGGGGCGGTGGGTGGCATAGGAGAAGTGGTGGATGATTCGCCAACATTGTTGGTTTCAGTGGGCGAGCATGTATGACGGGTATGCCGAATAGGCCTAGGGTTTGAGGTGCCCGAGTTGGCGGGTCTAGCACGGCGTGGGGGCATTTTGCAAGCAGTACAAGATAGTGCGGCAGTCTGTAAAGTAAACAGGGGAACGAATATATGGACTTGGTGCTGACGTAGGCAAGTCGTACCCTGAAATAGAGATAGGAAAAATGTCAGTATTTTAAACATGAAATAAGTGAAATTTTGGCGTGGGGCTGCTCGGCCGAGCAGTTATACTGTTCGATTCAAGCTATAATGCTTGGTGGTGGTTCGTGAACAAGGAGAGAGAGGGAGGGGGGTTCTGCTCGGTTCGATGAGAGATAAAGGGGTAACAGCAGAGAGGGATATGCAGGGGGAGGGGGTGTTTTGTGGGGGGGAGGGTTGGGTCGTGAGGTGGGAAACAGGAAGGGGGGAGAGAGAGAGAGGGAGAGAGAGAGGGAGAGAGAGAGACAGCGAGAGAGAGAGAGAGAGAGAGAGGCGGAGAGAGGGAGATGGAGAGAGGGAGATGGCGATTGACCGTACAGGCAGTGCGGGCGGAGGTAGCTGCAGGTGATAGACATGGCCGAGTAGGAGGGGGTGGCTCGGGTATGATTAGGGTAGGGAGTTAAGGTAAGGGGTTAACACATGGGTGTGTGATTAACAAAAGGCTCGAACCCAAAAAATAAAATAGGCCCCGAGATTAACCACAGCTAGCTCGGACCGAGCATCCTGATTGCTCGGTCGAGCAAGCTGCAAGAGGAACGAGGATAAAATCCTAAGAATACTCCCTTTAGCCTGCTCGGTCGAGCAGGACGTTACTCGATCGGGCAAGGAACTGGTCGGGCCGAGCTGACACGGCTCGGGCCATAGACAGAACATCATTTTTTTCACAATTCCAAAAGCCTGTCATACTCGACCGAGCAGTAGGCTGCTTGGTCGAGTCGCCTACTGCTTGGGCCGAGCCAATGCTACTCAGGCCGTGTGGATAGAGTGACGATTTCTCCAATTATCCAAGAGCCTTTGCAATCCGATCGAGTAGCCGAGAGCTCGATCGAGTCTATGCCTACTCGGACCGAGCTGTCGATGCCTGCTCGAAACGAGCTGATGATGATTTCCCCCCTTTTTCGTGTCTGCACTGCTCGACCGAGCAGCGGGACTGCTCGGTCGAGTCAACTGTCTTCTTTCTGCCCCCTTTTCTTTTGCTTTTCTCTCCAAATCTGTTGTGCTCCTCCATTATCCTTCCGATCGAAACGTCGATCTGCGTGTCCCCTCATGTCCAACCTGTGAAGAGGAGGATTCCATCAAATTTTTGCGTTTTTAGGAGAAATGAATATTCCTTTTGTTCAGTATTCTTAGTTAGATAAAGCAAAGGAAATAAGAAGTTGAAAAGGAAAATCTAAGGTATTAGAGATTGGGTTACCTCCCAATAAGCGCTCGTTTTGAGTCATGAGCTCGCCTCCCTCAAGTTTTTTTTTCAATAGTCGGCGGGGGATCCCTCGAGGAAGTATGTCTCCTCTTGCCCTATTGGTTATCCTGCTTTGTAAGGTTTAATCCTCTGGCCATTTATTTTGAAGTTTCTGTTTTTTCCTTCGAGCTCAACGGCACCTCCCGGAGATAAGCTTACTATCTTGTAAGGGCCGGACCACATTGACTTTAATTTCCCGGGGAAGAGGCGTAATCTTGAGTTGTAGAGGAGTACCTGGTCACTGATATCATGGCAAACCACCGTAATGTTTCTATCATGATAAGCCTTGTTTCTCTCCTTATATATCTTCGCATTCTCATAAGCATGTCCCCGAATTTCATCCAACTCATTGCTATGCAAGGCTCGTCTCATGGCGGCACTTTGGTAGTCAAAATTCATTTTCTTTATTGTCCAATATGCTCTATGCTCCAACTCTACCAGAAGGTGGCAAGCTTTTCCATACACTAGTCTGTGCGGGGTTGTGCCGATGGGAGTCTTGAAGGCGGTGCGATATGCCCAAAGGGCGTCGCCCAGCTTGTGTGACCAATCTTTCCTTGGGGCGCCAACTGTCTTTTCCAGGATGCTCTTGATTTCCCTGTTGGATACCTCCACTTGGCCGCTAGTCTGATGATGATAAGCAAGAGCGACCTTGTGATGAACTCCATATTTTTTCAGCATCGTCTCGAACTTCTTCTCGATGAAATGGCTCCCTCCATCACTTATGATCGTCCGGAGAACTCCAAAACGAGGAAAGATGGTATTCTTGAAAAATATCCTCGCGTCATTTATCGGGGTGGCCATGGCTTCCACCCACTTTGAGACATAATCAACGGCAACCAAGATGTACTTATTGCTGTTACTCGATGGAAAAGGTCCCAGGAAGTCAGCGCCCCAACAGTCAAATAGTTCTATCTCCAAGATGCCATGAAGGGGCGTTTCATTCTTCTTCGTGATATTCCCCGTTCTCTGGCATCTATCGCATTTCCTTATGTATTCATTCGTATCCCTGAATATAGTGGGCCAGTAGAAGCCACTTTGGAGGATTTTTGCTGTGGTTTTGGTGACAGCTGCGTGTCCACCACATGGTTGATCGTGGCAGTGCGATATGATGGAGGTCGCTTCTTCCTTTGGGATACATCGCCTGATGATCCTGTCAGCGCATGTTCTGAACAGGTACGGGTCGTCCCAGAAGTAGCTCTTGGTGTCGTGTAGGAACTTCCTCCTCGAATAGGTCGCCAAACCGTGCGGGACTATGCTACTCACCAGGTAATTCACTATATCAGCATACCAATGGGCTTCAGAGGAATTTGCCGCAAATAACTGTTCACCGGTGAAAGAATCGTCAATCGGCAAGCTGTCATCCCCGTGCCTTTGGATTAACCGTGACAAATGGTCTGCTACCACATTCTCTGCTCCCTTCTTATCCTTGATCTCAATATCAAATTCTTGGAGCAGGAGGATCCACCGTATCAGACACGGTTTAGCGACCTTCTTGCTTAGTTGGTATTTCAACGCCGCGTGATCCGTGTGGATAATCACCTTAGACCCCAAGAGGTAGGACCTGAACTTCTCGATAGAATAGACTACGACTAGTATCTCTTTCTCCATAGTGGTGTAGTTCTTTTGAGCATCATCCAAGGTCTTGCTAGCATAGTATATAGCATGAAGCTTTCCTTCCTTTCTTTGGCCAAGAACAACTCCCACGGCTTGGTCACTAGCGTCACACATAAGCTCAAACGGCAGATTCCAATCTGGCGGCTGTATAATTGGGGCTGAGATGAGAGCTTCCTTTAGCCTGTTAAAAGCTAGCAAACATGCGTCAGTAAACACAAAAGGAGCATCCTTGGCGAGGAGCTCTGTGAGTGGATGAGCAATATTAGAAAAATCTTTTATAAAGCACCGGTAAAAACCAGCGTGCCCTAGAAAACCACGGATACCCTTAAGGTTAGTGGGTGGCGGTAGACTTTTGTTAACTTCGACCTTGGCCTTATCAACCTCAATTCCATTGGAAGTGATGACATGGCCAAGCACAACCCCTTCTGTCACCATGAAGTGACACTTTTCCCAATTCAGGGTTAGATTATTATCATGGCACTGTTCCAGAACCTTGGATAAATTGACAAGACAATCATCGAATTCGATGCCATAAACAGAGAAATCGTCCATGAAGACTTCCATAATGTTTTCAACGAAGTCCGAGAAAATAGACGTCATGCACCTTTGAAATGTGGCAGGTGCATTACATAGCCCAAACGACATTCTTCGATAAGCGAATGTGCCGTATGGACATGTGAACGTCGTTTTTTCTTGATATTCCCGATGCAACGGGATTTGGAAGAATCGAGTATCCGTCCAGGTAACAGAAGTATTTGTGCTTGGCTAAACGCTCAAGCATATGGTCAATGAAGGGTAGAGGATAATGGTCTTTTCTGGTGGCTTTATTTAGTTTCTTATAGTCGATACACATACGCCACCCGGTGACAGTCCTAGTGGATATTAGCTTATTTTTTTTCGTTTCTAATGACTGTCATGCCCCGTTTCTTAGGGACAATCTGCATAGGGCTAACCCATTTACTATCAGAAATGGGATAAATAATGTAGGCCTCTAAAAGCTTCAGGACCACCTTTTTCACCACCTCCTTCATGTTGGGATTCAATCGCCTTTGAGGCTCAATGGAGGTGGCGTCCTTATCCTCTAGATGAATCCTATGGGTGCATATGGTTTCGCTGATACCCTTCAGGTCAGCGATTTCACTGATACCCTTCAGGTTAGCAATGTTGTAACATATTACTTTTCTGTGGGATCTGAGGATTTTTAGGAGGCTTTCAAGTTGGGGCTCGGTGAGAGCCGCATTGACAATAACGGGGTATGTGGAACTTTCCCCAAGAAAGCATATTTCAAATTGGCAGGAAGAGGTTTCAGTTCTACCTGAGGAGGTGCTGTACCCCCGTCATCTCTCACCTACGAGAAAGATGCGTCCTCAATTTTTGGTTCAGAAGGTGGAAACTCTTCGTTGGCAGAATCATAGGAAGAGCAGGGAGATGATGGTACATCTCGGCAGACGTCTGCAGATTTCGTTTCCATAACACACCTGTCAACAGACGCAAGTTGTTCAGGTATGCATTCATTATCAAACATAGAGTCTGAAGTACTTCCCTGGTCAATGTAGTTTTGCGATGGTGAGGGATCTGTGTACTCCTCATAGGCATATTCTTCACATGCTGAAATTTGTGGGAGGCTATCGTTGTAGAAGCATAGTGTGTATCCCTCGTACCGAACATAGATTCCATCAGCGACGGGGACACCATCTAAGGCATCCGCATTGTGGAAATCATTCACAATAAAAACTGAGAGTTCTTGTGTAGCCGGGTCGTCTGTAGGGAATTTCACTGGGCCATGGGCCCATGCATCAGTTACCACGCTCTCTATTATATCCACCAGCTGAGAATCATTCAATGGCTCTCATTGATGAGTCTCTCTCCAGCCTGCATCAACATGCAAGGCCTCAATGGTCTGGAGGAGCATCACGTCCTCTTCGAAGCTTATGCGAATGTCGCCCTCAATAGTACCTGCATCAGAGACCTTGTTCATTATATGATCCATGACCAATTGCTGATTTGCATTACCTGCAACATAGGTTCCTGAGCCGATAAACCGAACTGCATCAATCAGTTCCCTAGCTGCGCATTCAATCATGGATTCGTCCATGCGCGAGTCTTGAAGGCCATGTAGATGATAAGGAGAGAAACTGAACTCATCTGAGTCACTGTCAGACTCACAGGTCCATTGTACTTGCATCACCATCTCCATTATGTCCGATTAGTTAGGAAATAATCGCTAGCTGGAGGGAGATGTTAGTAGCAAGGCAGAAAAATAGAAATAGAATAAAAAGGGTGGAAAGGTGAGAAATGATTAGAGTGCTAGCAAACTTCAAAAATAAAAAGAAACTGAGATAAACACTATTGCCGTCCCCGGCAACGGTGCCAAAAACTTGATGCACCCGAAACCTACACCTAGATTCCACCGGGCGGTGCCAGGCGTGGTATGGCCCCTAGGTTTCAATTCTGGGCTCAATCCGCAAGGGGACGGTGTCAAGTTGTAGTATAAATGATATCAAATCCCACAGGGATGGTGATAGTGTATATGAATTCTCAGTTCACTTCTATATCTCGAAGTGAGATAGCTATCAGGTTAAGAGAGTTGATTGGGGTGTTGTTGTTGTTTTACTAATAAAAAGGACTAGGGCGTTAGGGATCATCGCTAAGATTGTTGGGATCGACGTTGAAATAGAATCTTTATGTTGCATTAGGGTTATGGGATTAATATCCCAATTCGTACCACTCTCGTGGGTTAGAATTGTGAGGTATTTCGGTAGCTCTCGTTGACGCAATGGCGGTAGCCGTCAACGTAGCGGTATAGTTCGTCGATGGATCCCCTCAAGGCACGAGCCGAGCATGGTCACGAGCCTTGGTTGGGTCCACCGATTTCCCTATTCGAATCCCAAAGATACCCCTTAAGCGCATCAATTCCACATACCGTGGGCATGATCTTAGTACGGGTTATCTAGGGATTCGGTGGGATCGACCGAAATATTACCCTAAATCCCTAATTCAACATAGGGATCCAGATATACGCCTTTTCCCTAGGATCTTAGGGCTAACCCATAAACCCTAGGAAGATCTACTCACTCATGGCAATATTAGCAAATAAAGACATCATTTTTATGGAAGAGAACATCATAGCAATTGGTAGAATAAAGATAAAAAACTTACAGCGAGAGATGAAGAAAATAGACGAGAGCTAGATCCAACGAAGAACAGAAATTCCCAATATGCAAAAGCAATAGAGCACCAAAACAAATATCCAATAGTCTTCGATCCAAAATTCTCCAACAGAAATTAATCTAAAAACTAACAAAATTCTCTCCGCTCCGCTCTCCAAAAACCTATTCAAAAACTCTAAAAAATCGCCGCCTGAATTGTCATCCAGCTCCCCGACTTCACTGCCCAAATCGCACCCAAGCCGTTCCGAAAAAATGTTTCCAAAAATAGCATCAGCATTGTCGACCGAGTAGATGACTTGGTCAAGCAATGCGTTGCTCGGCCGGTTACTCAGATCGAGCAGCTGAACTGCTCGACCGAGCTTGACAGGGAATCAAAATCCACCAATTTCTTTACTCTGCATGCACGGGCCGAGTCAGCTCTGCTCGGTCCGAGCAGAGCGTTGACTCGGCCACTGAAGAATTGCTCGAGCCGTGCGCTGGATTGCTTCAGATTTGGGATGAAGGGCTGCTTGACCGAGCAGATGCACTGATCGGTCCGAGGGATCCCCGTATCTGTTTCCTCTTCTCATTTACATCTGCTCGGTCCGAGCATCTGTCCTACTCGACCGAGCAGCCTGTGAAATCATCTCCTGAGGCTGCTGAAGCTCCTCTATGCTCCTGCTCTCTCTCCTCTACTCCTCCTGAGGATCCCAAAACATGGCGAACTCCTGTATGGCTTCACCAATGAGCTCACGGGTGTGTCGGATGTGTCCATACCCAAGTCGGGCCCCAAATCGCTCCAAAATCCCTGAAAACTCATAAAACACTACGAAACTCGAATATAACGTCAGAAACACGTATTGTAGGAAAATATGTGATTTGGATGCGAAAAATGACATGGAATGCAATGTAATGATGATATGAAAATGGTAGAAAATATGGACACATCACACCTCCTCTTCCCTCCATGGCCTCAGTACACCGCCGCCACCCGCCTTCCTCGTCGCTGCCTGCTCTGCCTCGCCACCGCCGCCCGCAACCCCGCCGCTTCGGTCGCCGCCCACGTCGACCATTCCCCACGCCGCCGCCGCATGCACACGTAAATGAACGAAGGTAAGTTTTAATTATAAAAATGTATATGCATATTAATACATGTATAACCATTTTTCCATTATTATAAATATGTTTTTCTCATGAAAAATTGATAATAAATAATATACAAGTCAGAAAATTACGAGGTCAGCTCCAGAAAATCAGAAATGATATTCTGGATCCAATGGCACTGGTTTCATCTCAGACAGACGCATAATTTTTCCAAAATTAATTTTTAAGCCTAAAACTTAAATACATTGTTTTCAATTAAAAATACGTAACTTATTTTCACGTAAGCTGATAAGTGAGAAAAATATATGTTGTAGCACTTTTCGAGACGATCGTTTTGACAACTAACTTGAACCATTCTGATACGTATTGCATCCATAATAAATTATTGAATTATTACGTTACCTAATTAAAATTAGTTTTTAAATTGATTTTTGAGCTTCTAAAAATTATAAAAATTACCAGAAGCTTCGAAAAAATATTTCCTCTTGTAGTAAAATTATTTTCTTCATATCTAGCCTATATAAAAATTTAGAACGTTTTTCGTCACCGTTTCGATCAAATTTAAAATCAAAACGATCATGGTAAAGAAATAGAAAATATCGTATTCTTTAACCGATTGTTTCTTGTGTTTACATGTATCAATTCTCGTGCACTAGCACTAGATCCAGTCCCGGCTTACTACCACCACCTCGAGATCTGTAAGTCACAATGGATTCTAGATTTAGAAAATTAGATAGTGTACTCGTACGAACTTTTAAACTAATAAATTTTTGTGTTCCATGTTTGTTGGACTTGTCTTTATCCTCAAATTTATTAGCATCCACTTTACATTACTTTAAGAAAGTCGACTAGTGATCCTAGTTTAACTATCATCGTAAACAAGGAACTAATAACATCATGTGGAATATCTCGTGGAATGTCTTATGGAATATCTCGTGGAATGTCTTATGGAATATCTCGTGGAGTATCTCGTGGAATGTCTAATGGAATATCTCGTAGAATATCTTGTGGAACATCCTGTATGAAACATGTAATCGATACACACGACACTGGGGCCATTTGGGTAACTCATTGTAGAGAAAGTGTGGGAGCTATGACTGGAGTCACTCTCTCTCATCTAGTCTCGTCTCGTTTTTCAGAGTATGTTATGGTTGATGCCCGGGGTTTGCTCCCCATGGCAATGGAGGTGACCCATGGTTGCATATCATTCTTTCCTACATGAGTCACATCACATAGTTTAGTTAATTTCTGCCAACAATAAGATAACTATTGATTGTACATCTTATTCAGTACTTTGCATGCTTATTATCGTTACAGTTCATGCCTGCTAGTCTCACCATTACTATCACCATGTTTGCTCTTATACGTTACTTTTTGTACTTAAACGACTACCTTTTACTTTATGCATTACATGTACTTTACCTACCACACTTGTGCAGTCACCAGTGTTTTACTTGTCGTACTTTTAGCTACAACAATAGCATGCTTAACTTGCTTAGCCTGCTTTACACTTGCACTACCACAGTACAGTTTGTTCTCTCTCTTTTCAGTTCGGTTTACCTTTACTACCCAGTTATGTACAGTTGTTGCTCAGTACTTTACTTTTCACTCTGGTTTACTTGTACGTAGTTACTTTTCATCATACTTGTACACTGCTTCTTTTCTATGTTTAGAATTATTGTGACTTACCTACGGTTTCATTTATGGCACCGGCAGTCGACGACCAGATCGCAGAAGCGGCCCTTGAGTTTTGAGGAGCCAGAGTTTGACCCGGAGGCTGCAGATTTTAGCTACTTGTGTTGGTGTATGTGTTGTATTATGTATTTCCTTATTCACATTTCCTTTCTGTACTTATTTTATGTATTTTGGTGTGAGAGAGCTGTTTGTTGTTGTATTTTTAATTTGTGGACTGTAATAATATACGCTGGCTTGAGTATTATTGTACGTCTCTGCATCATGGCTATATTGATTTCACTGGTAAACTGCAGACCTGCGAATAAACAAAATAAGTAACGGACCTCTGGGAGCAGGTCATTACATCGAGTATGCGATATGATAGTCTAGATGGATCAAACTTATTATTCTAATAAGTTTATCCATTCTATCATTGCCAATAATTTGTTGAGCATTGAACATCTCTACTGAAGTTTTGATGGTGATCAACAAGTGATTAATATTACTAATCCATTTAATTTAAATGTGAAGATTTTATGATGTCAAGAAGTCTTATAAAATAAAGTCAACAACGTCAAATGAAGACAAGGAGCATAACCAAGAAGAAGGATTCAAGAGAAAGACTTGGAAAGTTGATGTGAGAGCTCAAGCCAAGGCCAAATGCTATAAGAAGCTAAGAGATGAAGAGAAGAGAACTCAAGTGCATCAAGAAGACCAAGATATATATTTTGATGTAAGTTTTCTTTTCATGTCTTAGATCATTTATAAGCCTTGGAATTAGAGCTACACACACATGGCTTATTAAAACTTATTAAATGATTGCAAATGTTTCAAAATTATTTTGCAATAGTTTTCCAAAGTTTTAAAAGCTGAAACCCCATATATATGAAAATTAGCCGACTACTTTTTGAAATGAGTCGACTACTTTGTATGGGAATGGAAGCATGCTGCTCTGGATGAAAAGGAGTCAGCTGTCGTTATGAGAGTAGCCGACAGTAGTTTACAAAGGAGTCGACTACTTTCACTACAAAGCTGAACTAATTTGAACTAGCAGCCAGACTTTCAGATTTTAAGGATTTTTGTTTTATAGTCGTGTAATAGCCGTTGCAAGGGTATATTTGAGATAAATTTTGAACGGTTAAGTGGCTTATAAATAGGGGAAGTTGCAAAATTTATTAAAGTAATGAATGATCAATATTTTTTAGAATTCCCAAGTATTCAAAGAAATTTAAAGCTCTCTCTCTCACTTTCATTTTATGCCAAGAAAAATTCAGTTTTCTCAAAAGTTTTTAAGCACTAATTCTTGGTATTAATGATTTGATTTCTCTCTTGTTTTAATCTTCTATTTCAAAGAGAAACAAATCAAAAGTGTTTTTCTTGATTCTATTGTTTTAATCTTCATCTTTTAGAGAATCAAAGAGAAATTCTCTTAGCCACATTCAAGCTCCAATTATTTTGGCTATAGGATTCTTGTGAGCACTACCAACCATCTTCAAAGGCTTGTGCTAAGTGCATTGGTAAGTTCATTTGATAAAGATTATTGTGATACTCTCCATTGTTGAAGTAGTTGAGTTTAATTGGAAATTCCTAGCAAGGAGCTAGGTGTGGTTGTATTGTATTGGTGGAAGACCTAGTGGGTGGGACTAGGCAAGTGTAAGCCCTCTTGGTGAGGCATTGCTCTTTTGATTAAGAGAGTTGATTAGTGGAAAATCCCAATTGGAGAATGAGGACTTGACTAGCCCAGCGGAGGGTGAACCAATGATAAAATCCTTTGTGCTTGCGTTTGATTATCGCTTTGTCCATTTCTATACATTTCTTGCATTCTTGAGTTGTATATTCCGCTGTGCATCTCTCCTTATCATTGCAAGTAATTATTTATGTTGATTAGGTCCTTGTGTAGGTAACTCTAACAAGTCGCTAATTCCGAGGGTATAACTTTTACTTGTGTGCACATTTCTTTAAAGCATTAATCACCCCCTCTAGTGTTTAGTTTGCTATCCACAGGATCCCAACACGTGGTATTAGAGTGAAGGTTTGAAGAATGGCATCACCATCTCACTTGAAGGAAGGGTTCTCCACTACTTGACCACCACTATTTGAAAGGACCAACTACCACCAATGGAAGATAAGATGATGTACCACCTACAATCTCTTGACTTGGACATTTGGACTATCACAAAGAACGTGTACAATCGTCCTACAACATCCATAGAGATATGGGAGAGAGAGCGGTAAGAAAGAAAGGCAATCTCAATGCCAAGTCAATGAATGCTTTACTTTGTGCAATAGTAGGAACCGAATTTAATCGTGTTTCACAATGTAAAATCACACAACAAAGTTGGCATATGCTAGAAGTAATTCACGAAGGAATGAATAAGGTAAAGGAATCAGGTATTAGCATGCTTAATTGAAAGTTTGAATCTTTTAAGATGCTTGAGAATGAATCAATTACTCAAATGAATACTCGATTTTTTGAGATTATTAATGATCTTACCGGATTAGGCAAAAAGATTTCTGTGTATAAGCAGGTAATGAAGATTATTAGATAATTGAGACCAGAATGGAGATCAAAGACTACTGCAATTCCGAAGGCAAATGACATGAACAACATGACCCTAGAAGAGCTCATAGGAAATCATGTGGCATATGAGATTGATTTGAATCAAGACAAGGGAGAGATTCAACCCAAAAAGAAGAACCTAACTTTCAAAGCTAGAATAGATGACTCTGATACGGATTTGGAGTTATCGAAAAAGGAAGTGAAGGAGATGGCTCTATTCTCACCAAAGTTCAAGAAGTTACTACGAGGTAATTTATCTAAAAGAAAGTCTTGTTTTACTAATGACATTATTTGCTTTGGTTGCAATAAACCAGGACATGTAAGAAGGGATTGTCCCTAGAGAGGAACAAGGACATTGATAGAATGGAAAGCAAAGAAAGGATGACAAGAAGGACAAAGAAAGAAGGAAAAGAAGGAGTACAAGAGAAGAAAAATTGAAAAAGCCAAATAGGAAGGCATTCGTGGCTTGGGACCATAGTGATGGAGATGGAAGCTCGGAGGAGTCCTCATCATCATCATCATCATCATCATCATCATCATCATCATCATCAGATGAAGAACCAAAGGAGAGAGCACTTATGTGGTTTATGGCTTCAACATCAATGTTAAGTACCTCTACTCACATTAGTAATAAAGATAGTGATAAAGATGATGCTAATTATAGTAGTAATAGTAGTGATGATAATAATGATTGTGATAGTGATAGCTTTGAGTTTGATGTGAATGTAGCTTATGATGAACTTTGTGCTACGCATGCAAAATTGATTAGTAAGTTCCATGAACTAGAAAAACTTCGTAAAAATGGGATTTAAAAGATTTAGAAGAAGAAAACACTAGGTTAAAATCAGAATTGATTAAACTAAAGGAAACACCCGAAGAGTTAATGCTTCTTAATCAAGAACTAGATAATTAAAACAAATAGCTTAGGTTGGACAACTAACGTTTAAAACATGAGAATAAAAATCTTTTAAACGATGCTAAAATATTGAATTCTAGGATAGAAAAACTAGGTAATGATGTAGAAGAAGCACTTAATAAGTATAATGACTTATATATTAATGTTCAAAGATTTAATAAGAGAAAAGGGACATTAAATGATTTGATAGGATCACAACTAGTTAAAAACGAGAAAATGGGATTAGGTTATAATCAAAATGCTAATGTTAGTAATTTTAGGACCCCTAAAAACCACTTTAATCAAACATTTGTTAGAAAGACAACACCTTCAATTTCTAACAATAATAAAGGAAAAATGGTTAAACTTTAGATTCCAAAATCGTTAAGTCATAATGTATTTGATACTTATGTAACTAACTTTATGCAAGAGGTTCATACTTCACCTAATTACAAGTTTGTAAAAGATGGAAAATCCAAACCCAATTGGATTTGGTTTCCAAGGTGATTAGATTAGGTTGAGAACCTAAGTGGGATACCTCAATGAAACCCTTGGTCTCTCATACTTTAATAGGGAAAAGTAATGTATGCATATGCTTGGTTATGTGTGTGTGCATGCTAGTATAGATTTCCCATAGGTTAGTTTGAGAGATGAAAAGATTTGATTAGAGATTTGAAGTGAAATTATAATGATGTAGCCAACTACTTTGGGAGGAGCTGATTGGTTTATGAACATGAGCTGACTACCTCAAAAGAGGAATCCATGTTTTGAAATTGTTGACCGTCGCTCAAAAAGGAGTCGACCACTACTCAAAAAGGAGTCGACCGCCACTCAAAAAGGAGCCGACTATTTCTGGGTTTTCTGTTTTCAAGATCACTTCAATTTTAAGAATTATTTCGATTGACTTAGGCTTATTGGATCGAGACCTGCCCTTATTGGGTGCGCCCAATTCTAAACCACCTAGATGAGAGGGTCTCAACCCTTCATAGTTTGATTTATGGTCTAGATTCTTTTAAAATACGTTAACCCTAGCTTTTGCCCCAAAGTTGTTTTCATCTTTCAATGAACAGAAATTTCCAGAATCTCAACAGCTTTGAGTTCCAGATTTGTCAACCCTAGAAGATTGGGAGGAGTTTTATGAAGATATACTCTTATGTTGGGTACACACTCTTGTTCACACTTCATTTTGCATCATAATTAGTAGTTGCATCTACTTTTGCACCGTTTCATGAGTAGGAAATTAGTTTCCAATAAACCAAGAGGTTCTTCTCAACAAGAACCCTCTTCATCCAGGAGCATAACTGAGAGGGGGTTGATACTACTTTATTTAGGTAGCCCTCACTAGCTAAATAAATTTCAGAAAATTGATAGCAAGAATATCCTCAGTGAAAGATTTGTAAAAATCAATGATCTAGGAGGATATGGCATTAGGGAGCTTTTAGACTATTAAGGACTCACCAACTTGTTCTCTTTTGACAATTCATGCAAGTGTTACCCTAGATTGGTGCACTTATTCTACACAAATATGATTGTCAACTCCAAGACTCCAAGACTGTTACAAATGTGCTTGGTCATCCTATTCGGATCAATGTCACAAATTTAGGAGAGACTTTAGGCATTCCTAGCACTGGAGCATCACTTAAGGAAATAATCATGAAAGATAAGAATGTCCTAAAGGAAATGTTTCTTCCTGGAGAGAATTATAGATCACACGTTGGAACTAGTGCTTTGTAACCTTGGGCAAGGATTATGGCCATCATCTTAACATATAACATTTGTCAGAAATCAGGAAGTTATTCCATCCTCAATGAGAGCCAAGCTAAAATTGTTTACACTTTAGCGGCTGTAATAAAAATTAATTGGGCAGAATTAATTTTTGAAAATCTGACCAACACAACATCTCAATCATTGCATCATGTACACTACCTCACTATCATCCTCAAAGATCATGGTGTCAACTTTGACCTTGAGACCAAAAGATTTGACCCCCACTAAACCCTTTGATAAGAATTCTCTTACAAGGATGAAACTTAGCCTCAATCTAGAAGAAGAAGAAGAAGATGAAGAATAAGATGAAAGTGAAGATGAAGAATAAGATGAAAGTGAAGATGAAGAAGATGACTCTGAAGATGAAGCCTCACCACTTCAACCCATTGCATAACCCTCAGATCAATTAACTTTGACTTCCAAGATTCAAGAATTGAAAGTGGAATTGAAGGAAGAGATGAATCAAGCTTTTGAGAAGCTTGACAAGAAAGTTTGTGATAAGATTGAAGCTCTTCACAAAGAGATTGCAGAGATAAAGGAGTTGCTTAGAGGGAGAAGAGTAGGAGAAGAAGGACCATCTAGTTAGACACTACTATAGCTTAAGTTATGGATTATATTATCTTATGATATGATTATGTTTTTTTGGTTTGTAATATCTATGTGTTGAACAATCTTAGTTGGATGAATGTTTAATTAAGTTTGGACTATATAATTGTAATTTTTGCTACATTATGTGTTGATTACACACCTTTGGTTATAGATAAGGTATGTTTTATTTTATATAGTTCTTATGCCATGGTTATGGATTTATGTTAATCAATTTGAGCTTAATATCTTATATATACTAACATTGGCTCAAGTTATGGATAATGTCCTCATTTATGCCTTATATTGAATATTTAATGATGTGGACAATAATTCTTAAAGAATATGTTTAAACATGATAAATGTGAATGGCACCTATATTGCGTCATATGAATATGACATGCGTGTCACATTTTAAAGTTTATAGCTTATTGATTGAAGAGTTTTTGAGCTCATGTATATCATATATTTAAACTTCTTGTGATTATCCTTATGATATCTCATTTTATATGCTCAAATACTCTTGTCGATGTTTAAATTTATATTGTCGATATTAACTGAAAAATTGAAAATTTTAATTTGAAAATTTTATAGACTTTGATAAGATTATAAAAATAAAATAAATTTCATGACTTATGGACTTGTAGCCGACTACTTTCCCAGATTAGCCGACTATCCACTGAGAAATTTTTTTCTTTTGATATTTTAATTAAAATATTGATTCAACTAGATGCATATTTATTTTGTGATGTTTTACACTTCATACATACATGTTGTAATTGATATCGTATACACATAATATGATCACCAAATGCCAATTATGAAATATTTTTAAATTGAGCTTATGTTTAAACCTTATGAATATCCCATGTTTTGTCTCGTAATTGAGACTACCTTTTGATATTCATTATTTATGCTCAAGATTCATGTTGGTCATAATTCATACTTGTCAATATCAAAGGAAAAATAGAAATTTTTAATATAAATTATAGATTAGTGAGAAACTAGCATTGCTAAACCATACACTTTAGGTCTTCATCATGGAAGCATATCATTTTGGTTGGTTCTCACTACATTCTTGATTTCCATTAAGAATTTCTATGTGTGCGTTCACTTTTGACACATATTGATATGGTCTGAATCATGCAACTATGCCTCTCTATATGTTTCCTTTTGAATGAGACAAAGGGGGAGAAATATGTGTGCATATAAAATTATGGTGTGTCATGAACCATGTTAGACCTTATTTTGCTACTAACTTTGGTCACATATTTTTTTTCTTTGAAATAGAATATGAAATTGTGCTTCATATACTTATCCTAGCATGCGGGGGGGGGGGGGGGGGGGGGGGTAAGTAAATCTTTTTAGATTTCATATTGTTTAGTAAATTTTATATCACCTTGTTGTCATCATCAAAAGGGGGAGATTGTTGAGTATTGAACATCTCTAATGAAGTTTTGATGGTGATCAACAAGTGATTAATATTAGTAATCTAATTCATTTAAATGTGAAGTTTTTATGATATCAAGAAGTCTTATAAAATAAAGTCAACAAAGTCAAATGAAGCCACGGAGCTTAACCAAGAAGAAGGATTCAAGAGAAAGACTTGGAAAGTTGATGTGAGAGCTCAAGCCGCTCAAGCCAAGGCCAAATGCTATGAGAAGCTAAGAGATGAAGATAAGAGAACTCAAGTGCATATAGAAGACCAAAATAGGTATTTTGATGTAAATTTTCTTTTCATGTCTATTTCATTTGTATGCCTTAGAATTGGAGCTACACACACACATGGCTTATTAAAGCTTATTAAATGATTACAAATGTTTCAAAATTATTTTGTAATATTTTTCCAAAGTTTTTAAAGCTAAAAACCCATATGTATGAAAATTAGTCGACTACTTTGTATGGGAATTTAAGCATGCTGCTCTGGATGAAAATGAGTCGATCGTCGTTATGAAAGTAGCCAACCGCATTCATAAAGGAGTTGACTACTTTCACTACAATGATCGACTACTTCCAGATTTTACGGATTTTTGTTTTAAAGCCGTTGGATAGCTGATGCAAGGGTATTTTTGAGATAAATTTTGAACGGTTAAGTGACTTATAAATAGGGAGAGTTGTAGAATTTATTAGGGTGATCAATATTTTAAAGAACTCTCAAGCATTCAAAGCAATTTAAAGCTCTCTCTCTCTCTCTCTCACATTTTTAAGCCAAGAAAAATTCAATTTTCTCAAAAGCTTTTAAGATTAACTATTGGAATTACTAATTTGATTTCTGTCTTGTTTTAATCTTCTATTTCAAAAAGTTTTCTTGATTCTATTCTTTAATCTTCATCTTTCAAAGAATCAAAGAGAAATTCCCTTAGCCACATTCAAGCTCCAATTACTTTGGCTATATGATTCTTGTGAGCACTACCCACCATCTTCAAAGGCTTGTGGTAAGTGCATTGGTAAGTTCATTCGATAAAGATTATTGTGATACTCTCCATTGTTGGAGTAGTTGTGTTTAATTGGAAATTCATAGCAAGGAGCTAGGTGTGGTTGTATTGTATTAGTGGAAGACATAGTGAGTGAGACTAGGCAAGTGTAAGCCCTCTTGTTGAGGCATTGCTCTCTTGATTAAGAGAGTTGATCAGTGGAAAATCCATGGATATTGGAGACTGGACTAGCCCAACAGAGTGTGAATCAGGATAAAATTATTTTTGTTTGTGTTTGATTATCGCATTGTACATTTCTTTACATTGCTTGCATACTTGAGTTTTATATTCCGATGTGCATCTCTTCTTATCATTGCAAGTAATTATTTGTGTTGATTAGGTGCTTTGTAGGTAACTCTAGCAAGTCACATAGGCTAAACTTTAGGGTATAACTTTTATTTGTGCATATTTCTTTAAAACACTAATCATCCCCCTCTAGTGTTTAGTTTGCTATCCACCGGATCCTAACATAATTTACTATAGATCCGTACCAACTTCCTTCGACACTAATCTTCCATACCAGAGGAGATGAATTCCATCCTTACCAACATCCCACTTTACACGTTTTGGACTATAACCAGTGAAAATCTAGTAGTAATTGCATCGTCATTGGTCATAAAAGCCTACGTGTAGCCTTCCTACAAGTTAGGTTCTTTAGCATGTCTTGGGTCTTACATGCACCAGCCACCACTTGCGAGCTTCTATTGAAAATGAGAGTATGTTACCATGTAGAGGGTTATTGATGAGTTTTTTGAACTTGTTCTCTAACAAGTACATGCAACACGGTCTTATGATGTCTCCAAATCGAATCGCTATGAGACAAGTCATTACCATCTTAATAGTAAAGACCAGTACATATTGGTACAACTGGAATATTAATGCCTTGTCTTTATATTCTTACAACCAGGAACATTTGGGATTGTGTTTAAGCGGATTGATTAGGTCTTATTATCCGCATATCATTATAATCCTGATCTGCTCCCGCATATCATTATAATCCTGATATGCTCACATAATCTAAGGATATTATCCATTATTATATAATAATGTATATTTACATATTTTATATAGAAAAATCACACATATAAAGAACATCAAATAGAATACTATAATTTTGAACAAGATGTGTCAATTACAATAATTATTTTTAGGGCATACATATCCCAACATCTCGTACTTGTACCTAAAGGCAATTATTACAGTATCTTATAACGAGTTTATGCACTAACCATTTTAGAAGGTTTTGTGGAAGTGCCTTCATTAGTGGCTATGTTATCCCATATACTAACTCTTTAAAGTTCTATATCACGACATCCTTAAATCTCACGTATAACGTGAAACTTTCTCAAGATGTTTCTGGATTTCTTGTGAGTTTAGGTTTCTTGGCTATGATGACATCTATGTTGTTATCACTATACGAAGATATTGGATCAACAATCAAAGGAATCACACCAAGCTCAGTAATAAATGTCTTTATATAGAATTCCTCCTTTGACGTATCATTAGCTGCTTTATATTCCACTTCCATCGTTGAGTCTGTCATAGTGTACTGCTTAAAACTCTTCCAACTCAATGCCCCTCCATTTTGGGTGAAAACGTGTCCTGACACTAATTTGTTGTTGTTCATATTACTTTGAAAGCTGGAAGCAGTGAATTCCTATACTGATAGATTATTGTTATCACTGTAGATTAAGAACATATCTGTAGTCCTTCTCAAGCACTTAATTATGTTTTACTGTAATGTAGTGCTTCTCTTTAGGATTTGATTAATATCGACTGATGATGATAAGAGTGTATGCAATATCTGGTTTAGTACACAATATGACATACATGCTACATCTTATAGATGAGGCATAATGGATCTTACTCATGGGTACTTTATCCTCCTCAGTCTTGGGAGACATCTTTGGATAGAGTTATTCCTTGACAAGTTGGTACATTATTTTGCTTGAAGGTTTCTATATTACAGTTCTTTAACACAGTCTCTATGTATCTAAACTGGGACAATCTGTAATGCCTTGAAAGCTACTGCACAAGTACTAGAGGGGGGGGGGGGGTGAATAGTACTTTAAAAATAACAAGGAGTATAATTCCTAATTATCGTGCAAACTACTACCAACAAATGCGGAAGCTAAAATTGACAACAACAAATATTCAATGCAAATAATTGATATGATGGGTTCGGATCCACCCAAGTCTCCCCGACTTGTTCCCGGTGATCCTACGTCCCAGAACACCCGGATCCCCTCCGGATACTTAGGTTAGAAACCCTAACCCAAGATTTCCACTATGAATACCCTGTGAAAAACTTTCACAAGATCAAATCATACAATCAATAGCAATAGTGAATCCCACAACCCGGGATCACAACCTTCTCTCACAACTGAGAGAATCAATAGCAATAAAAGAGTTTATATGAAATAAACAACAACTTACCACAAACCCTATACCTTGAGTATTCTTACCAAATTAGGGCAAGGAGGGATTTGAGGAAGGAGAAGTCACCAAGACCTAGTACCACCAATATGAGCAGCAATGGGTGCCTAGGAATGAATAGGAGACTTGAATCAAGCAATAGCTTGGATGGTTCAACAAGAACAAAGTTCTCTCAAGATGGATTCTAGATCTCAAATGAGGGAGAGAATGATTTCTTGTGAGGAAGAGAGCTTTTGAAATGAGTTTCAATCTCTAACTCTTTCAATCTGAATAAGGCTCTCAATAGCAGCTCTACCCTTGAGAGAAACGACCAAGCTTTGTATTTATATGGTCCCACAAAATCGAGCTAGGTCAACTCCCAACGGTTGGAAATCTGGAGCAATTAGTCGGTCAAAGAACAACCACTGACCGACTAGTTCATCAATTAGTCGGTCGGTGACACAACATAAACCGACTAAGTCTGAACAGTGATCAGATGAAATTTCAGACCTAGATAACTAGTCGGTCCAAGAAGACTTTCTGACCAACTAGTTCATCAACTAGTCGGTCGGTCAGTTAACTTAGACCGACTAAGAGTTGAAAACTATTAGTCTGAATACAAATTGATTTAGTCGGTCCAAGAACAAATATTGACCGACTAGATCATCAACTAGTCGGTCGCCAAACGTTCTTAGACCGACTAACGATAAACAGTAACTAGGCATGTACATGGAATGCTCAACTAGTCGGTCTAAGAAGCATCACTGACCGACTAGTTCACCAACTAGTCGGTCGGTGAGTCAACTAAGACCGACTAACAGTGAACAATAAAGAGCTTAGAATTTGGGAGACAAACTAGTCGGTCCAAGAAGCTTTTCCGACAGACTAGATCACCATCTAGTCGGTTGGTTCTTCTTCTTGAACCAACTAACATGCACAAGAAGTCCCGAATTGAAGCGCAATGCTTCGGGAAAGTTTGAATGGACTTCTACTAAGATCCTAGCTCTAAGATAGGAGCGATATGAAGATTCAAACGTAAGACTTACTCAAGGCTTAACATTCTACAATACGAAGCTAGAAGACTATGAATAAACCTAGATAAACCGTCTTCAAAAGCTTCGATCGAATCTTCATGACTTCAAAGTTGGTCCAAAAGCTTCAACGAAGCTTTAGGCATATGAATACGTGCTTTGAGAAGTCTTTGACGTCGCTTTGGATGTTCATGTGAATTTGGCGACGATCTCCATAACTGCGCTCACAAAGTGTTAGTTCACGATTTATTTATGTTTGTTCATCATCCAAAACCAAATTCGGGGAGTCCAATACTCAACATTCTCCACCTTTTTGGTGATGACAAACTAACATAAAAAATAATAAAAAATAATGATTCAAATGTAAAATACCTACTCCCCCTGCATTGATGACACGTTAATTCCAAATTGAATAAATATCATACGCATCAAGCAGAAGTGAGAGATATAAAACATGATCCAATTATTGAAATTTAGGAACGTAATCCATTTTTATATCTTCACTCCCCCTGAATCTAACATAATAAATTAGATTCATGGACAATAGAGTTAAATTTTCATTTTGCCCTTGTCATTATTACTATCTCTCCCCCTTTGGCATTATCCAAAAAGAGTAGGGGGCATACAACGACAACAACAAGGCTAAAGAAAATCCAACATCGGGAGTCGAAGAATACGACGATGGTCCAAAAGACACCAAGAAAAAAAATACATGAAGAAAATCAAGGTGTGGCAAATTGACCATTATCCAAAAGAGAAAAATGAAATCATCAACATACCAAATATAATTCACTTATTGAGTAAAGGAACGTGCTCTCCAATCTCAACATTTTGGTTAAATTAGTGCATGGAAAACAATTCTATGTTTTCATAGAAATAAATTCTTTTTAACCAAGTCATTATCGTCGAGCGACGAAATCGAACATCATAGACATTAAAACGAATATAAAATGTGCACAACGAAGTAAAAGAGAACAACGATGTATATATATATATATATATATATATATATATATATATATATATATATATATATATATATATATATATATATATATATATATATATATATATATATGAAGCATCATGAGTACAAACAAAAGATACATCGACTCCATACAATCAAAGGCACAAAATACATTGACTACATCAAAATGTCACAAACTATATCAATATCCAAATGTCAAAATCCATCATCGACATCAACATCATCAACATACATCCAAAAAAATGATACAACATCGACATCAAGCATCAAAACATCCAAATACATCAAAAACACCACCAACCCTGTCCTAACCCAAAACTCTCTCTAAAAGATGAATCATCCAAGGAGCATCGGAGAGTCCTCCAAACAGACTCTCAAGAAGGAGTGATAGGATCAGCAGTCTCCGTAGGTCCTGTCGAAGGAGTGGACTCAGGCTCTGCTGGGAGGAGTGGTGTGTCAATAGAAGCAATTGTCGGGGCAGGAGTGGAAACATCAACAGCAGGCTCAACGGTAGAGGCACCAACATGAACGTCAACTGGAGCAGACGTCTCTGGAGCACCAGTAGACTCATCCACTGGAGCAGAAGACTCTGGAGTACCTGAAGATGTGGCAGCTCCAGCAACGGATGTGGTAGCAGCAGTAGCAGTGGCCTCAGCGCCACGAGCAAGAGAATCAACGAGCTCATCGATCTTATCATCATCCATCTCCTCATCCGCAGAAACTGGAGGAGGGACCTCAACACCCATAACACGAGCAATACGACACATAATCTCCTCGGTACGAGCATACCAAGACTTGAGACGACGAACAGAACGAGCGAGATCATCAAGTGTGGTGGGAGGTCTAGGAGCAGCAGCTGCAGAAGAGGTGCCCTGAGAAGCTGAAGGAGTCGTCCTCTGTACGTGACGGAGTGCCGCAAGAGATTTCTTGACGGCCATCACGTTCAGGGGAGGACCAAGTGGACACTCATCGTCAGGAGGCAAAGGCACGTGGAAATGACGAAACACCAAAGTCAACAAACAAAGATAAGGGATATGCACAGATTTCATGGACTTGTGAATACACTCGAAAGAATCCATCTTATCGAGTATAATGCGAGCCCAGTTAATCTCGCAACCCAAGAAGAGAGCGTAAATCAACTTTAGGAATGGCTGGGATGGAGAGAAGATGAGCCGTCCTTAGGAAGTAAGCACGACTTCAGGATAAGATTAAGCACCTACGCATTTGGGTTGAATGACTTCGATGGGACACCTATGAAAGCTGGAGGGATCACATGGAAGATATCGGCGAGAACGAACTGATCTAAAGAAGAGATATCATCAACTGAAATATCAGACGGGAGGAGACCAGACGACGAACAACCAAGCAACTCCCCCAAGATTTCTGCCGTGAGGACTATAGGAGTCCCCAAGACAGTAGTCTCGATGGAGTGGGTCTCACCGTACTGACCCCGGGTACGGTTCGCATAGAAAAGTTTGACCAGGCGAGGATAGGGTCGAGGGTTCGCCTTAGGGTCAAAGCGAAGGTAGTCTAGGAGCCCACTATAGGATAGAAGATCTGCTAAGCCAAGGAAGTCAGAGAACTTAACGAAATGCTCCAATAACAGCGGGCAATGTTCGATACGGGTGTATGCCGCTAGACACATAGGGTCATCGCGACATAGCGAGATATCAACACCACCAGCTGGCATCGGAGCCTTCCCCTTAGGCTTACGGGAGCTAGAACGAAGTGGAGGAGTGGGTTCCTTACGGCCAGGCTCAGTCTCAGGTCTAAATTCAGTGTCTGAATCTGAAGGTGTAGTGGGGGTATGGAGTATAGGCTTCCTAGACTGAGAACGTCTACTGGGTTTGGCGGTCGCCGTCCTCTGCTTCTTCAGAGGAGGCGAAGACGATGAAGGTTGGGTTGTTTTAGATCGGCGTTTGGGTTTCGAAGGATCCCTAGGGTGTGGCTCAACAGTCATATGGGATGGGCCAGAGGGAGTGATCGGTATTCTCGTCTTTGCCATAAGTGTGACAAAACGAGATCAAGCAATGCAAGAAAACGAAAATCGAAATATAAACAGCCCTAAGTATAAACCCTAGATGTGAAACCCTAAAGCTGAAGTCGGTCTAGAATAGAACCCTAGCAGCTGAAAACAAGTCCTAGGAGGAGGGGAAATTACCCTAGGAGGCAGATCGACGGCGGAGATTGACGGAAAAGGCCGGAAAATGGCCGAAGATTGATCGGAAGTCGAAGGGGCTGAACGGGGTCGGGGGTTTTAGCTGGAGAGAAAACCGACTAATAATGCGAAAAGTCGGTTGAAAGAGAGTATATGTCGATCGGAATGCGAAAAGACACGACTCTCCCTGAGCACTTAGTCGGTCAGAGTTCAAGCACTGACCGACTAGATGACGATCTAGTCGGTCGGTCAATGAGCTTGAACCGACTAAGTGGAAATAGCCGACAGACGAAAAATTTAGGGCTAGAGTTAGTCGGTCTAAGTTCAAGTACTGACCGACTAGAATTCAATCTAGTCGGTCGGTAAGTAAACATGGACGGACTAAACGAAGATAGTAGGAGAGGAAATCCTAAAAAGCTTGAACTAGTCGGTCTGAGTTCTTTTACTAACCGACTAGGTGTGAATCTAGTCGGTTGGTGATTGAACTGAGACCGACTAGATGAGTCCAAAAGTTAGAGAATGACCTAGTCGGTTTGAGTTCATTAGCTGACCGATTAGATGTGAATCTAGTCGGTTGGTTGATGAACTGAGACCGACTAGATGAGTCCTAAATAGACAAATTAGTTTTCTCCTAAATGCACTTGGACGAAACATCGTAAACCTCTCAAAAATCATCATACTACCCCATTAAACATCGAAAATCTTAAATTTGACGTTCAAGAATAAATTCGAGCATAAATTCCAAAAATTCACAAAAATCCCGAAAGAATCCAATAAGTCTAGCATGAACAAATATAGCGAAATAGAATAACATGCAAGATTATTGAATAAAAATGAATCCTATATCTCGGATTCACCCATAATCCCCAATTCTCGACGCAACCGCACAAAGGAATCCTCCTTTAGGGGTTTAGTGAAAATATCTGCGATTTGCTTCTGGGTTTCAACGCACACTAATATGATGTCCTTTTTAGCAACATGATCATCTAAGAAATGATGTCGGACATCTATGTGTTTAGAACGGGAATGGTGCACCGGATTCTTTGAAAGACAAATGGCACTTTGGTTGTCCACCATGATAGGGCTAGTATCACAATGTATACCAAAATCCTTAAGTGTGTGTCTCATCCAAAGAACCTGGGCACATGCAGCACCAGCGTCAATGTATTCCGCCTCGGTGGTTGAAAGTGATATGGAATTTTGCTTCTTGGAAAACCAAGAGACAAGAGAATTTCCTATAAAATGGCAAGTGCCACTAGTACTCTTCCTGTCGGATTTGCATCCCGCATAATCTGCGTCACTATATGAGACTAACTCATACGTGCTAGATTTTGGATAAAGTAATCCAAAGTCTAAAGTGTAACTTAAATAGCGAAAAATACGTTTTACCGCTACTAAGTGAGAATCCTTAGGTTGAGACTGATAACGAGCATAAATACATACGACAAACATAATATCGGGCCTACTAGCGGTAAGATAAAGTAAACTACCTATCATACCTCAATATAGACGAATGTCTACATCTTTTCCGCCCGTATCTTTATCAAGATGCGTAGTAGTGCTCATTGGAGTCTTTTTCCCGGATGCATTCTCCATTCCAAATCGCTTTAGCAACTCCACCGTGTACTTCGTTTGGTGGATGAAGATTCCATCGTTCATTTGGCGAATTTGGAGACCTAAGAAATATTTGAGCTCACCCATGTGGCTCATCTCAAATTGTTCCTTCATAACATTAGAAAACTCTTCGCAAAGAGCGAAGTTAGTAGCACCGAAAATGATATCATCAACATAAATTTGAACTAAAAGTATATCATTATTCGAATGCTTAACAAAAAGTGTAGAATCGGCTTCTCCCATTTTAAAATTCAAATCCAAAAGAAAATTCTTTAGGCGATCATACCAAGCTCGAGGAGCTTGTCTCAAACCATAAAGTGCTTTCTTTTGTTTAAAAACATGATTTGGAAATTTTTCATTAATAAAGCCCGGAGGTTGAGAAACATAAACTTCCTCAACAACATCTCCGTTTAAAAATGCACTTTTTACATCCATTTGAAATAGTTTGAAATTTTTATGGCATGCAAAAGATAACAATAATCTAATAGATTCTAATCTAGCTACCGGAGCGAAGGATTCTTCGAAATCGATACCTTCCTCTTGACGATAGCCTTGAGCTACTAACCGAGCCTTGTTTCGAATGACGATTTGGTTCTCGTCGGTTTTGTTCTTGAAGTTCCACTTCGTTCCTATAACGGTGTGGTTCTTCGAAGGCAATGGAACAAGCTCCCAAACCTCATTCCTCTCGAATTGAATGAGTTCCTCCTCCATGGCAAGGATCCAAGCACTATCTTCGCACGCTTCATTTTTATTCTTTGGCTCAATCGAGGAGGCAAAGGCACAATTGGTGAAGTGGTGGACTTGCGATCTCGTCTTGACTCTATCATGAATATTGCCAATGACTTGCTCATGGGGATGGTCACGAACCGTATGAAGCCATTTAGGAATTCCCTGATCACTAGGAACATTCTCAACAACCTCATTAGTCGGGTTAGTATCAATAGAATCAATAGAATCAATAGACTTAGAATTATCAATAGAATCACATAAAACATCCATTGAATCATCATCATTTGAAATTCTAGAAGGAATAAAATTTTCATTAAAAAAGACATGTAGTGATTCCTCGATCGTCGAGGATCTTTTGTTGTATATCCGGTAGGCTTTGCTACATGAGGAATACCCAACAAATATCCCCTCATCCGATCTCGGATCAAACTTGTCCAAATTTTCATAAGTGTTTTTAATAAAACATTTCGAACCAAAAAAACGAAAATGTTTAACTTGAGGCAATCTACCAAACAACAATTCATAACAAGTTTGTTTGGTGCCGGGCCTCAAAAGTATTCTATTAAACACATAGCAAGCGGTGTGTACCGCTTCTGCCCAAAATTGATGGCCAAGTTGGCTATCATCGAGCATTGTGCGAGCACACTCCACAAGCGTTCTATTCTTTCTCTCAACAACACCATTTTGAGGGGGTGCGCGAGGGAAGGAAAACATGTGTGTAATTCCAAGATCATCACAAAAATTTGAGAAAGACTCATTCTCAAATTCACCTCCATGATCACTACGAATAGTGACAATGGTGGTTCCGATGAGATTTTGTACTTTCTTCACAAATGTTGTGAAGTTTTCAAAAGCTTCATTTTATTACATAAGAAAAATATCCATGTAAATCTCGAAAAATCATCTACGATGACAAGCCCATATCTAGCATTTCCTAAAGAAGCAACTCTAGTTGGCCCAAATAAATCTAGATGTAATAGCTCTAGAGGCCGTTTAGTAGAAATGCTTTTCTTAGGTTTAAATGAAGATTTAGGAAGCTTGCCTCGTTGACATGAGTCACAAAAACTTTTCTTTTCAAATACAAGCTTAGGAAAACCTTTAATGGAATTTAATTTTGAAAGCTTAAAAAGTGTTCCAAAGTTCACATGACCAAAGCGTCGATGCCATAAGTGTTGTTCACTTGTGTTGGCAACGAGACATTGTTCATATGACTTAGGAAGATCCAAAATATAAATATCTTTATGGCGTGTGCCGGAAAATAATAAATCATTATTAACATTATTAAAAATGTGACACAATCCTTTCGCAAATCTAACTTTGTAACCTTTGTCACAAAGTTGGCTTATTGAAATAAGATTGTGGTTTAAACCATTAACAAGATAGACATCACTAATTAAGGGTTTAGATGGGTTACCCACTTTACCAACACCGACAATGGTTCCGCTCTCGTTGCCTCCAAAGATTACCCGGTTCCCATTAGCAATGGGCACCACTTCGGAAAGCAATTGAGCATCGCCCGTCATGTGTTTTGAACACCCGCTATCGAGTATCCACCCATCCTTAGAGCCAAATTTAACTTTTTTGCTCCGTTTGTTTTTCTTGAGTACCTAAAGATGATTATATCATTTCATGGTACCCAAGGTCATTGGGTCCTCAAAGGTTAGACCTTTGGAAGCCAAGTCCAATTGGACTTAGACTTCCCAATATAATTAATATTATCCACTACATTCAAAAAATAATCATTCATGTAGATTTGTTTTTCATCCATACTTGTGTCCTTTGGGCTCCAAATTGAGAATATTTTGGGAGCCTTAATCCTATTGGGAGCATGCATGCTTTGTTGATTTCTACGTGATGCATGTCGTGGATAGGTAAAAGGAACATGATGAAATGGTGCATATGGATAATTATTCATATGACGATGTGGGTGAACATATGCATGTGAGGGAACACGTGCATGAGGGTGTCTCACATGTTGTGCACGTGCCCGTAAATGTGTAGCATAGAAATCATCATATGAGTGAGCCGGTGGAGTAGGGCGTGTGTTCCTACGTGGCATGGTATTTGTGTACATGTAGGCATGACCCTTCTTTGGAGGTCCACCCAAAGTGGGTTTCTTTCCAAAAGAGGGTGTGTGCGAAGTGGAAGCACCATTGGTAGATGAACTACCAATAGAGTGTTTGCTCCCACTCGGTGAGGCATCGGAAGTAGGCCTAACAAAGGTAGTGGCCAATTTGGATGAATTCCCCATCGTATACCCCAAGCCAATGTGGTGATTGGCCGGAAGTAATTCATTTAGGATGTTATCCAAATGGTCCTTACCCTTATTGAATTTATTAATTCGGCCTATAGTGCACTCATATTTCTCGGTGAGAGAATGCATCGAAGCACCCAAAGTGGACACTTGCGATGTGAGCGCATAAACACGAGACTTGAGATTTTCATTCTCAATACTCAAAGTCGAGATTTGAGAAGTCAAATCCGCTATCTTATGTTCATCCGAATCCTCGATGCTAACATGTTCAAGTTTAGATTTGAGATTAACAATCTCATTTCTTAACTCTTCAACAACGGTGTCGATGTTGGTGATGATAGTTTTAGGTGAGGTTTGGATGCTAACTAGCTCATCTTTAGTCTTAGTATATCGTTCAACTAATTTAGCATATCTATTCCATATTTGCTCATTAGCTAGTCTAAGGTCATCCATAGTTACCTCATCGCTTTCATCCTCGCTATCATCGGAGGCGGGTTCTTGAACATTTTCCTCGTTAGCCATGAAACATACGTGCGCTTGCTCCACTTTCACATCATCCGACTCCCCGCTTGAAGAGTCATCTTCGGAATCGGTGAAAACGACAAATCCTTTCTTGTAGCCTTTCTTATACTTCTTCGATTTGTCGTACTTTGGCGCCTTCCACTTTTCCTTTTGCTTGTTTTGTGGACAATCCGCTTTGTTGTGTCCTGGCTTATTGCATTTAAAGCACAAAGGAGGAGAGGCGTTAGTAGAAGTAAATTTAGATTTGCCTTTGAAGTTACCTTTTCGGAAGAAGCGATTGAACTTCTTTGCCATGAGGGTAATGGATTCCATGTCCATTTCATCTTCCGAGTCCTCGTCGTCGGTAGAGGTGGATGGAGCCGCCTTGAACGCAATCGCCTTTTTCTTAGGCACGTCTTGGTTCAAGTAAGACTTCATCTTCTCTTGTAACTTCACCTTGCTATCCTTGCGTACCTCGTATGACATTAAAGTACCCATTAATTGAACTACGGTATACTTGTTCATATCGTTACCTTCCTCGATGGCGAAGGTACGCTTTTCCCAACTAGAAGAAAGTCCTTCGATAAGCTTCGAACATTTCTCCTTTTGGGTGTAGGTTTTGCCGAGAGCCTCTAACTCATTTATGATGTCGACGAAGCGAGCATAATACTCCTTCATCTTCTCACCCTGTAGCATATGAAACATCTCGTAATCTTTATTAACTACAACGAGTTTAGAGTCTCTTACCCTACTCGTCGCTTCATGTAAGATGAGGAGGGAGTTCCAAATTTGATATGCACTCTTACATGTGCATATCTTATTGAAGTCCTCGGACTCCAATGCGCATTGCAAGGTGTTCATTGCCTTGGCATTGCTTACCTCCACGGCGACCTCTGCGGTTGTCCATTTCTCGAAATCTTCTTCGGCGGGCTCGACATACTCCTTCATTGTGGTCCACCATAGTGAAGCACTCCGGAGGAAAGTTTCCATCCGGCATTTCCAGTACCCGTAGTTAGTACCGTTAAAGAATGGAGGCCTCGTTGAGGAATGTCCTTCCATTACCGAAGAAGCTCCTTCACGGTTCTTGAAGGTGCTATAATCCGAAGGTGGACGCACGGTCTTATTGTCGTTGGCAGACATAGCTTAGTATCTGGCTCTGATACCAAATGTAATGCCCTGAAAGCTACTGCACAAGTACTAGAGGGGGGGTGAATAGTACTTTAAAAATAACAAGGAGTATAATTCCTAATTATCGTGCAAACTACTACCAACAAATGCGGAAGCTAAAATTGACAACAACAAATATTCAATGCAAACAATTGATATGATGGGTTCGGATCCACCCAAGTCTCCCCGACTTGTTTCCGGTGATCCTACGTCCCAGAACACCCGGATCCCCTCCGGATACTTAGGTTAGAAACCCTAACCCAAGATTTCCACTATGAATACCTTGTGAAAAACCTTCACAAGATCAAATCATACAATCAATAGCAATAGTGAATCCCACAACCCGGGATCACAACCTTCTCTCACAACCGAGAGAATCAATAGCAATAAAAGAGTTTATTTGAAATAAACAACAACTTACCACAAACCCTATACCTTGAGTATTCTTACCAAATTAGGGCAAGGAGGGATTTGAGGAAGGAGAAGTCACCAAGACCTAGTACCACCAATATGAGCAGCAATGGGTGCCTAGGAATGAATAGGAGACTTGAATCAAGCAATAGCTTGGATGGCTCAACAAGAAAAAAGTTCTCTCAAGATGGATTCTAGATCTCAAATGAGGGAGAGAATGATTTCTTGTGAGGAAGAGAGCTTTTGAAATGAGTTTCAATCTCTAACTCTTTCAATCTGAATAAGGCTCTCAATAGCAGCTCTACCCTTGAGAAAAACGACTAAGCTTTGTATTTATAGGGTCCCACAAAATCGAGCTAGGCCAACTCCCAACGGTTGGAAATCTGGAGCAATTAGTCGGTCAAAGAACAACCACTGACCGACTAGTTCATCAACTAGTCGGTCGGTGAGACAACATAAACCGACTAAGTGTGAACAGTGATCAGATGAAATTTCAGACCTAGATAACTAGTCGGTCAAAGAAGACTTTTTGACTGACTAGTTCATCAACTAGTCGGTCGGTCAGTTAACTTAGACCGACTAAGAGTTGAAAACTATTAGTCTGAATACAAATTGATTTAGTCGGTCCAAGAACAAATGTTGACCGACTAGATCATCAACTAGTCGGTCGCCAAACGTTCTTAGACCGACTAACGATAAACAGTAACTAGGCATGTACATGGAAAGCTCAACTAGTCGGTCTAAGAAGCATCACTGACCGACTAGTTCACCAACTAGTCGGTCGGTGAGTCAACTAAGACCGATTAACAGTGAACAGTAAAGAGCTTAGAATTTGGGAGACAAACTAGTCGGTCCAAGAAGCTTTTCCGACCGACTAGATCACCATCTAGTGTTGAGTATTGGACTCCCCGGATTTGGTTTTGGATGATGAGCAAACATAAATAATTCATGAACTAACAATTTGTGAGCGCAGTTATGGAGATCGTCGCCAAATTCACGAGAACACTCAAAGCAACATCTCAAGACTTCTCAAAGCTTGTATTCAATGCCTAAAGCTTCGTTGAAGCTTTTGGACCATTTTGGAAGTCATGAAGATTTGATCGAAACTCTCGAAGACCGTTCTTTAAGGTTTTATTTATAGTCTTTTAGTTTCGATCTATAGAATGTTAAGCCTTGAGTATATCTTATATTTCTATCTTCATAACGCTCATATCTTAGCTCTAGGATCTTAGTAGAAGTCCATTCTAACTTCCTCGAAGCATCGCGCTTTGATTCGGACTTTTTGTGCATGTTAGTTGATTCAAGAAGAAGAACTGACCGACTAGATGGTGATCTAGTCGGTCGGCAAAGCTTCTTGGACCGACTAGTTTCAGTTAGTATTTTCTTGCTCGGTACTGTTTACAGTTAGTCAGTCTACGTTGACTCACCGACCGACTAGTTTGTGAACTAGTCGGTCAATGATGCTTCTTTGACCGACTAGTTGAGCTTTACTGTTCATGCCAATTTTCTCCTAAGCTATTGTTTATCGTTAGTCGGTCTAAGAACGTTTGGCGACCGACTAGTTGATGATCTAGTCGGTCAACATTTGTTCTTGGACCGACTAAATCAATTTGTATTCAGACTAATAGTTTTTGACTCTTAGTCAGTCTAAGTTCACTGACCGACCGACTAGTTGTGAAACTAGTCGCTCAGACAGTCTTCTTGGACCGACTAGATTTCTAGGTCTGAAATTCAATCTCTTCACTGTTCATCACTTAGTCAGTCCATGTTGTTTGACCGACCGACTAGTTGATGAACTAGTCGGTCAGTGGTTGTTCTTTGACCGACTAACTGTTTCAGATTTCTATCCGTTGGGATTTGACCTAGCTCATTTTTATGGGACCCTATAAATACGAAGCTAGGTCATTTCTCTCCTAAGAAGAGCTGCCATAAGAGATTTATTGAGTTTGAAAGAGTTAGAGATTCTCACTCATTTCCAAAGCTCTCTCCCTCACAAGAAATCCATTCTGTCACTTTCTAGATCTAGAATCCATCTTGAGAGAAGTTTGTTCTTGGTGAGCCATTCAAGCTCTAGCTTGATTCAAGTCTCCAAATCACTCCTAGGCACCCATTGCTGCTCATTTCTGTGGTGCTAGGTCTTGGTGACTTTCTCTTCCTCAAATCCCTCCTTGCACCTATTTGGTAAGAATACTCAAGGTATAGGGTTTGTGGTAAGTTGTTGTTTATTTCATATAAACTCATTTATTGCTTTTGATTCTCTCGGTTGTGCGAGAAGGTTGTGATCCCGGGTTGTGGGATTCACTAATGCCATTGCATGTATGATTTGATCTTGTGAAGGTTTTTCACAAGATATTGATCACTCCTTATTTTACACTTTTTTCCCGCATGTTTGCATGCCATTTAGATCGCTCAAATCATGTTTTTCACGATATATCGACGATATTGCGATGCTTTTCACGATTTCTTGCTTTTGTCGAATTTCAGGTGATTTGGAGCGATTTGGAGTGATCTCGAGATACGCCTACTCCAGAGTGTCACCGATGACCTCCCCGAGGGGTATTTTGCTGTTGGAGAGGAGCGGAAGAAGAAAGAACGTCGCAGGAGCGACGAGGAGGCCAAAACAAGCTGTTTGGGCATTTTTGGTGTCTCACTCGGCCGAGTGAAGGAGTCACTCGGCCGACCAGCGAGACACCGCTCGGCCGACCTGATCGGAAACGCTTTATGTGTGCACTCGGCCGAGCGACGGAAGCCACATCGGCTGAGTGACGAGACCCCGTCCGACCGAGTGGCGCTCAGACGAAGCCATTCAAAAATCGCCAACTTACTGTTTTTCGTCTGCCTGAGCTTCAGAGACCCACTCGGCCGAGTGGCAAATGCCGACCGCCCGAGTACTAAGAAGCCATCGGCCGAGTGACGACAACTCACTCGGCCGAGCGACTCCCGAAGTGAAGACCCCTGCAGACCCAGACTTACTGAAAATTTACAGGGTTTCTCACTCGGCCGAGCGACCTTTGTCACTCGGCCGAGTGCGACGCGCTGCCTGTAGCGAAAATTACGGATTTCAGGCTGCGCAGGGGCATTTTGGTCACAGTTTTTTGGACGATTTTGGGGGGTATTTAACCCCTGTTTTTACCCTAGGTTAGAGAGCTTTTCTCTTAGATTTTTGCAGCTTTTTAGATTAACTTTTTAGCCTTTATTCTTGTGATTGGAGAGGAGACAAAAGTTGATTTTTGTTGGATTATTTGAAGAACTCCATTGGTTTGTGTCTCTCTGCTCTAAAACTACTATTTTTATTGCTTATCTCAATATTGTGATGAATTTCTCTTGTTAATTTCATTGATTATTTTTGTGTTTGTGCTATGAATTGTGAGTAGTCTCCACGTCTTGGGGCGTGGGGATGAACCCCACGAGCCCAATTTCAGATTTGTGATGAATTGGTAGAAATTTTGCTAGAATTGCTATTAGGGTTAGATTGGGATCGATTTACTACGGATGGCTAGGAGTTCATACCGATTGGGATTTGCAAGAGATTGGATCCTAATTCGGTAGGAAACCCTAGAAATCCGAATTGGGTTGGAATCGAATTTCCGTAGTATCGGTTTGCAAGAGATTGGACCGATACTAGGGTTTCCGGTTGCAATTCCGTGCCGATACCCATTTGCAAGAGATTGGACGGGTAGGAACTATCCCAACCTAGGTCGTGGCCCGAGTTTGCACGAGAGTGGGCCCGGGGCGTGATTGAACGATGATGTTGATCCTAATGCTAGCTTGCCTAGGCTAGGGTTTGCAAGAGATTGGACCCGAACCTAGGATAGCTATAGACCGGCAACAACGCGAGAGCGTGAGCTAGGTATTACATTCAGTTGCAACTAGTTCATCCAAAATTTTATTCTAGCAATTTTGATACCAATGAACCACATTGACGAGATACGGTGAGTAGCGGGGATTCCCCATTCCCTAGACGTCCTTTATTTGATTTGATATCTTCGTACTTTGTCTGACGATTGTGACAGGATCGCCAAAGGCAAATTCTCTCTTTTCTGTTCTTAAATAGCCAGGTTGATTGGAGCAAGCACTTTCAATCGTCCTCCCTGTGTTCGATAACCCGCTCGCCGCTACACCGTGCGCTTGCGGTAAAACTACACGGTCGCACTTTTGAGTTACATTCCAGAGCGATCAGATATCATAGTGAAAATCTTGGGTTAGGGTTTCTAACCTAAGTATCCAAAGGGGATCCAGGTGGTTGGGACGTAGGATCACCGGGAACAAGTCGGGGAGACTTGGGTGGATCCGAACCCAGTAATATCTATTGTTAGCATTGTTAATTTTGTTGTTGTCATCAATTTAAGCTTCCGCAAATTGATTTGGTAGTTGTTTGCACGATAATTAGGAATTATAATCCTTGTTATTTTTAAAGTACTATTCACCCCCCCTCTAGTACTTGTGTAGTAGCTTGTAGGGCATTACATTTGGTATCAGAGCCAAGTCTATGCTATGTCTGCCAATGACAACAAGACCGTGCGTCCACCTTCCGACTATGGCACCTTCAGGAACCGTGAAGGAGCATCTTCGGTGATGGAAGGACATTCCTCAACGAGGCCTCCATTCTTCAACGGTACCAACTACGGGTACTGGAAATGCCGGATGGAAACTTTCCTCCGGAGTGCATCTCTATGGAGGACGACGATGAAGGAATACGTCGAGCCCGCCAAAGAAGACTTTGAGAAGTGGACTCCCGCGGAGGTCGCCACGGAGGTAAGCAATGCTAAGGCAATGAATGCCTTGCAATGCGCATTGGAGCCCGAGGACTTCAATAAGATATGCACATGTAAGAGTGCATATCAAATTTGGAACTCCCTCCTCATACTACATGAAGGGACGAGTAGGGTAAGAGACTCTAAACTCGTTGTTGTTAACAAAGATTACGAGATGTTTCATATGCAACAGGGTGAGAAGATGAAGGAGTATTATGCTCGCTTCGTCGACATCATAAACGAGTTGGAGGCTCTGATCGCCCCGGAATGCAACCCAAGAGCACGACCAAAAACTTGATCGGCCCCGGATACACGTCCCGGAGAACGATTGTAGTTTTACCGCAAGCGCACGGTGTAGTGGCGAGCGGGTATCGAACACGAGGAGGTGGTGTTGAGCTCCAATCTATCCCAGGTTGGTTTGACTACGAATGTATTACTGGTGGAGATGGCTATGGTATGATATAATGGAAATGGTGGTGGATGTCGGTGTCGATGATAAAGAAATCGGTCAAATATCGATTCAAATACAATATAATAAAAGAGGGAATTTGCCTTGCGGCGATCCTGTCACAATCGTCGGGCAAAGTATGGGGATATAAAATCAAATAAAGACGTCTAGGGCTAGGGAATCCCCACCACGGACCGTCATGCATCATTGTTAATAGTGAATCTCAATATTACTAGACTTGCGTTGAGGTGAACTAGTCGCAACTTAATGTAGAACCAAGCTCACGCTCTCGCGCTATTGCCGGTCTATAGCAAACCTAGGTTAGGGCCCAATCTCTTGTAAACCCTAACCTAAGCCACTAGCATGAGGATCGACATCATCGTTCAATCGCCCCTCGAGCCCACTCTCGTGCAAACTCGAGTTACGATCTAGGTTGTGATAGTTCGTATTCGTCCAATCTCTTGCAAACGAATATGTGTATATATTTACAATTAAAAATCCTAGCTTTGGCCCAATCTCTTGTAAACCAAATCTAGAGAAATCTAATTGTCAATCTAAATCGAATTTCTAGGGCTTCCCATCGATTGGAATCCCATCTCTTGCAAACCCCGAATCGATGGAAATCCCTAGCTATCCGTAATAAATCAATCACAACCTAACCTCCTAGCAATTCTAGCAATTTAGAATTCATTCTTCACAAATATGAAATTAGATCCATAGGGTTCATCCCCAAACCCTAGAACAACAAATCTATTCTAGCATAGCAATAAGGATATGAGAATCAATAGAAATCATTGCTTGCATACAAAAAGATAGAAAAACAAAGATTCAAATAAAAAGAAGAAAATACTTAGCTTGATGAAGATCTTCAATCCAAAATACAAGCTTTTAGATCCAAGAGGGGGCCTAGGGCATGGCCTAACCTCTAAATTAATCCTAAGAAAAACATATGGGGGCTAAGAAAACATAATGGGGATCTACCCTCTAATGGTGGCTACAAACCCCTTAATTACTCTCCCAAAACCCTAGCAAATAACCCTAGAAAACCCCTCAAATTCGTGCCCAAAAACAGCCCAAGCCGCAACTTAAAATCTGGGCCCGTCGCCGACTCGGCCGAGTGGAAAATGTGACTCGGCCGAGTGGAAATTCCAGCACTGCAGCGCCAACTTGCAGAAATTCTCCAGATTTCATCCGACCTCCGATTGATGCGTTCTTGGCGGAGTTGGAACCTTCATGAAGTCTACTATCCATAAAAAATATGAGCAAAATACTTTGATTGTTGGAATGATAGCAGATTTCAAAAGAGTGGGAGGCTGTCTGAAAATCTGGGCGCTGCGTGTCCTCGGCATCACTCGGCCGAGTTGACTTCTCTACTCGGTCGAGTGGGCTTCTCTACTCAGTCGAGTGAGAGAACCTGTAAAATTCCAGTAAGTCGGGGGTCTTGGGGGGTCTGTCTTCGGAGGTGACTCGGCCGAGTGGCTTTACTCACTCGGCCGCGGGGCATTCGGTACTCGGCCGAGTCAGAACCCTCAATCGCCTGACGGATTCCAGTAAGTCTGAGATTTTTGCTTGCCGTCATCGTGATGCCACTCGGGCGAGTGGTGTCTCCATGCTCGGCCGAGTGGGTTGGCGATGCTCGGCCGAGTGCACGCTGATACTCAATCTGCTGTGTGTCCGATCTGGCCGGCCGAGCGGGCTTCTTTGCTCGGCCGAGTGACTCCTTCACTCGGCCGAGTGGCATGCTAAAATGCCCAATCTTCTCTGTTTCTCCTCCTTGTCGCTCCTACAGAGTTCCTTCTTCTTTCACCTGTCTCTCATCGCCGAATAGCCCTCAAAAGAGCCTTGGGTGACGCTCCGGAGTGGGTGCAAGTCCCTTAAGCTCATTTTTGCTCCCGATCGCTCCATATTTCCTGAAATTCGACAAAAACAAGAAATAGTGAAAAGTAACACAATATCATCGAATAATCGTGAAAATCGCAATATGAGCAATCGAAATGGCATGCAAATATGTAGAAAAAAGGTGTAAAATATGGACCGATCAGGCTCTCGGCAAAACCTACACCCAAAAGGAGAAGTGTTCGAAGCTTATCGAAGGACTTCCTTCTTCTTGGGAGAAACGTACCTTCGCCATCGAGGAAGGTAACGATATGAACAAATATACCGTTGTTCAACTAATGGGTACCCTGATGTCTTACGAGGTACGCAAGGATAGCAAGTTGAAGTTACAGGAAAAGATGAAGTCCTACCTAAAGCAAGACGAGCCAAAGAAGAAGGCTATTGCTTTCAAGGCCGCTCCATCCACATCCACATCAACCGATGATGAAGACTCGGAAAACGAGTTGGACTTGGAGTCCATGGCACTCATGGCGAAGAAGTTCAACCGTTTCTTTCGAAAAGGTAACTATAAGAACAAAGCTAAATTTGGTTCTTCTAACGCCTCCTCCTCTCCTTTGTGTTTCAAGTGCAATAAGCCAGGACACATGAAAGCGGAGTGTCCTCTAAATAAGCAAAAGGAGAAGTGAAAGACGCCGAAATTCGATAAGTCCAAGAAGTACAAAAAGGGGTACAAAAAGGGACTTGTCGGAGCAACATTCACCGACTCCGAGGATTCCTTAAGCGGAGAGTCGGACGATGAGAAAGTGGAGCAAGCGCACATGTGCTTCATGGTAAGAGAGGAGCATGATCAAGGATCCTCCTCTTCCGATGATAGTGACAACGAAGACGATGAGGTAACTATGGATGATCTTAGGAATGCTAATTCTCAATTATGGTCTAAGTATACTAAATTAGTAAATAGGTATACTAAAGTAAAAGATGACCTAGCTAGCATTCAAACCTTGCCTAAGACTATCATCACCAACAACGACACCGTTGTTGAAGAGTTAAGAAATGAGATTGTTAATCTCAAATCTAAACTTGAACATGTTAGTGTTGAGGATTCGGAAGAACATAGGATAGCGGATTTGACTTCTCAAAACTCGACTTTGAGTATTGAGAATGAAAATCTCAAGTCTCGTGTTTATGTGCTCACATCGCAAATATCCACTTTGGGTGCTTCGATGCATTCTCTCACCGAGAAATATGAGTGCACGATAGGCCGAATTAATAAATTCAATAAGGGTAAAGACCATTTGGATAACATCCTAAATGATTTACTTCCGGGCAATCACCACATTGGCTTGGGGTATAAGATAGTGAGTTCATCCAAATCGGCCACTACTTTTGTTAGGCCTACTTCCGATACCTCACCGAGTGGGAGCAAACACTCTATTGGTAGTTCATCTACCAATGGTGCTTCCACTTCGCACACACCCTCTTTTGGAAAGAAACCCACTTTGGGTGGACCTCCAAAGAAGGGTCATGCCTACATGTACACAAATACCATGCCACGTAGGAACACACGTCCTACTCCACCGGCTCACACATATGATGATTTTTATGCAACACATTCACGGGCACGTGCACACCATGTGAGACACCCTCACGCACGTGTTCCCTCACATGCATATGTTCACCCACAACATCATATGAATAATTATCCGCATGCACCATTCCATCATGTTCCTTATGCCTATCCACGACATGCATCACGTAGAAACCAACAACGCTTGCATACACCCAATAGGATGAGGGCTCCCAAGATTTTCACTATTTGGAGCCCAAAGGACACAAGCATGGATGAAAAACAAGTGTATATGAATGCTTATTTTTCGAATGTTGTGCATAGTAGAAATTATGTGGGGAAGTCTAAGTCCAATTGGACTTGGCTTCCAAAGGTCTAATCTTTTGGACCCAATGACCTTGGGTACCATGATACGACATTTCATATCTATAGGTACTCAAGAAAAAGGAACGGCGCAACAAATTTAAATTTAGCTCCAAGAGAAATTGGATACTCGATAGCGGGTGTTCAAAACACATGACGGGTAACGCTCAATTGCTCTCCGGAGTGGTTCCCATTGCAAATGGAAACCGCGTCGTATTTGGAGGCAACGAGAGCGGAACCATCATAGGTGTTGGTAAAGTGGGTAATCCTTCTAAACCCATTATAAGTGATGTTTAGCTTGTTAAAGGATTAAACCACAATCTTATTTCAATAAGTCAACTTTGTGAAAAAGGTTACAAAGTTAACTTTGCGAAAGGAATGTGCCATATTTTAAGAAAAGATAATAATGAATTATTGTTTTCCGGCACACGCCATAAGGATATATATATCCTAGATCTTCCAAGATCACATGAACAATGTCTTATTGCCAACACAAGTGAACAACACTTATGGCATCGACGTTTTGGTCATGTGAACTTTAGAACACTTTTTAAGCTTTCCAAGTTAATTCTATTAGAGGCTTCCCTAAGCTTATCTTTCAAAAGAAAAGCTTTTGTGACTCGTGTCAACGAGGCAAGCTTCCAAAATCTTCATTTAAACCTAAGAAAAGCATTTCTTCTAAGCGGCCTCTAGAGCTATTACATCTAGATTTATTTGGGCCAACTAGAGTTGCTTCATTAGGTAATGCTAGATATGGACTTGTCATCGTTGATGACTTTTCTAGGTTTACTTGGGTATTTTCATTGTGTAATAAAAATGAAGCTTTTGAAAACTTCACAATTTTTGTTAAGAAAGTACAAAATCTCATTGGAACCACCATTGTCACTATTCGTAGTGATCATGGAGGGGAATTTGAGAATGAGTCTTTTGAGACATTTTGTGATGAAGTTGGTATTACACAAACCTTTTCATTCCCTCGCGCACCTCCTCAAAATGGTGTTGTTGAGAGAAAGAATAGGACGCTGGTGGAGTGTGCTCGCACTATTCTTGATGATAGCCAACTTGGCCATCAATTTTGGGTGGAAGCGGTACATACCGCTTGCTATGTGTTTAATAGAATACTTTTGAGGCCCGGCACTAAACAAACTTGTTATGAATTGTTGTTTGGTAGGTTGCCTCAAGTTAAACATTTTCGTGTTTTTGGTTTGAAATGTTTTATTAAGAACACATATGGTAGTTTGGGCAAATTCGATCCAAGATCCGATGAGGGGATTTTTGTTGGATATTCTTCGCGTAGCAAAGCCTACCAGATATTCAACAAACGAACCTCAACGATCGAGGAGTCGCTTCATGTGTCATTTAATGAAGGATTTGTTCCAACTAGAATTACTAATGATGATGACTTTATGGATGTCTTATGTGATTCAATTGGTAATTCTAACTCTAATGAATCTATTGATTCTATTGAGACTAACCTGTCTAATGAAGTTGTTGAGAATGTTCCTAGTGATCAAGGTACTCCCAAATGGCTTCATACCATTCGTGACCATCCTCATGAGCAAGTCATTGGCATTATCCATGATAGTGTCAAGACGAGATCACAAGTGAACTACTTCGCTCATTGTGCCTTTGCCTCCTCGTTAGAGCCAAAGAATGTTAATGAAGCATGCGAAGATAGCGCTTGGATCTTAGCCATGGAGGAGGAACTCATTCAATTCGAGAGGAATGAAGTTTGAGAGCTTGTTCCATTGCCATCGAAGAACCACACCGTCATAGGGACAAAGTGGATCTTCAAGAACAAAACCGACGAAAACCAAGTCGTCGTCCGGAACAAAGCTCGGTTAGTTGCTCAAGGCTACCGCCAAGAGGAAGGTATTGATTTCGAAGAATCCTTCGCTCCGGTAGCTAGATTAGAATCAATTAGATTATTATTGTCTTTTGCATGCCATAAGGATTTTAAATTATTTCAAATGGATGTTAAAAGTGCATTTTTAAACGGAGATGTCGTTGAGGAAGTTTATGTTTCTCAACCTCCGGGCTTTATTAATGAAAAATTTCCAAATCATGTTTTTAAACTAAAGAAAGCGCTTTACGGTTTGAGACAAGCTCCTCGAGCTTGGTATGATCGCCTAAAGAATTTTCTTTTGGATTTGAATTTTAAAATGGGAGAAGCCGATTCTACACTTTTTGTTAAGCATTCGAATAATGATATAATTTTAGTTCAAATATATGTTGATGATATCATTTTCGGTGCTACTAACTTTGCTCTTTGCGAAGAGTTTTCTAATGTTATGAAGGAACAATTTGAGATGAGCCACATGGGTGAGCTCAAGTATTTCTTAGGTCTCCAAATTCGCCAAATGGACGATACAATCTTCATCCACCAAACAAAGTATACGGTGGAGTTGCTAAAGCGATTTGGAATGGAGAATGCCTCCGGGAAAAAGACTCCTATGAGCACTACAACGCATCTTGATAAAGATACGGGCGGAAAAGATGTAGACATTCGTCTATATCGAGGTATGATAGGTAGTTTACTTTATCTTACCGCTAGTAGGCCCGATATCATGTTTGTCGTTTGTATTTGTGCTCGTTATCAGTCTCAATCTAAGGATTCTCACTTAGTAGCGGTAAAACGTATTTTTCGCTATCTAAGTTACACTTTAGATTTTGGATTACTTCATCCGAAATCTAGCACATATGAGTTAGTCTCATATAGTGACGCTGATTATGCGGGATGCAAATCCGACAGGAAGAGTACTAGTGGCACTTGCCATTTTATAGGAAATTCCATTGTCTCTTGGTTTTCCAAGAAGCAAAATTCGGTATCACTTTCAACCACCGAGGTGGAATATATTACCGCCGGTGTCGCGTGTGCTCAAGTTCTTTGGATGAGACACACACTTAAAGACTTTGGTATAAACTGTGATACTTGCCCTATTATGGTTGACAACAAAAGTGCAATATGTCTTTCCAAGAACCCGGTACACCATTCCTGTTCGAAACACATAGATGTCCGACACCACTTTTTAGATGATCATGTTGCTAAAAAGGACATCATTTTAGTGTACGTTGAAACCCAAAAGCAAATCGCCGATATTTTCACGAAACCCCGAAAGGAGGACTCCTTTGTGCGGTTGCGTCGAGAATTGGGGATTATGGGTGAATCCGAGATATAGGATTCATGTTTCATTCAATAATCTTGCATGCTATTATATTTCGCAATATTTCGTTCATGCTAGACTTATTGAATTTTTCGGGATTTTATGAGTTATTTTGAATTTTTTGATCGAATTCATATTTGAATTTCGTATTTGAGATTTCGATGTTTAATGGGGTAGTTTAGATGATTTTTGAGAGGATTGTGATGTTTCGTCTAAGTGTATTTAGGAGAGAACTTATTTGTCATTTTTTGGACTCTTCTAGTCGGTCTCAGTTCATCAACCAACCGACTAGATTCACATCTAGTCGGTCAGCTAATGAACTCAGACCGACTAGCTCTATCTCTAAACTTTTGGACTCATTTAGTCGGTATCAGTTCAATCACCAACCGACTAGATCCGTATCTAGTCGGTTAGTAAAAGAACTCAGACCGACTAACTCAAGCTATTAGGATTTCCTCTCCAGCTTAGTTCTTTTAGTCGGTTCAAGTTTACTTACCGACCGACTAGATTTAGATCTAGTCGGTCAGTATTTGAACGTAGACTGACTAATTCTCATTCATGGAATCTTCGATTTGTCTCTGTTTCACTTTTAGTCGGTTCAAGCTCGTTAACCGACCGACTAGATCGTCATCTAGTCGGTCAGCGTTTGAACTTAGACCGACTAAGTGATCAGGGGCAGTCATGTCTTTTCGTGATTTCGACCGACTTAAACCATATCTAATCGATTCTTTTCTCATTTTAGTCGATTGCTCCATCTTCTCCAGCTCGAAAAACCCCAAACCCCCGCTCGAGTCTCTTCATCTTCCGATCAACTCCGGCCATCTTCCGATCATCCGCCGCCGTCGATCACTCCTCCTAGGTATATCTCCTCCTCCTAGGTCTCGATTCCTGTTCTAGGGTTTGATCTAGGTCGATCTCATCTCCTAGGGCTTGATTTTCTTCTTCTAGGGTTTGATCTTGCCTTAAGCCAGTTTCGATTTCACTCTTTAGGGTTTCGTTGCTTAGGGTTGTATCGATTGATTGATCTCGTCGGGCCACGATCATGGAAAAGACGAGGATTCCTATCACTTCCTCTGGGGCATCCCCCATGACCGTAGGGCCTTCACAGCCTAGGAATCCGTCTAAACCCAAACGCCGAGCTAAATCAACCCAAGCTTCTCCGTCTTCGCCTCCTCTGAAGAAGCAGAGGACGGCGACCGTCAAACCCGGTAAACATTCTAAGTCTAGAAAGCCTATACTCCATACCCCCTCCACTACTCCTGATTTCGACACTGAGTTTAGACCCGAGGATGAGTTTGGCCATAGGGAACCCACTCCTCCACTTCGTCCTAGGACTCGACAGCCTAAGGGAAAGGCCCCAATGCCAGCAGGTGGTGTTGACATATCGTTGTGTCGCGACGACCCTATGTGTCTAGCGGCCTACAACCATATTGAGCACTGCCCGATGCTATTGGAGCACTATGTTCAGTTTTCCGACTTCCTTGGCTTAGCTGATCTCCTATCCTATAGTGGGCTCCTAGACTACATTCGCTTCGACCCTAAGGCAAACCCTCGACCCTATCATCGCCTGGTCAAACTATTCTATGCAAATCGTGTCCGGGGCCACTACGATGAGAGCCACTCCATCGAGACTACTGTCTTGGGGACTCCTATAGTCCTCACGGCAGAAATCTTGGGGGAGGTGCTTGGTTGTTCGTCGTCTGGTCTCCTCCCGTCAGACATTTCAGTTGATGATATCTCCTCTTTGGATCAGTCTATTCTCGTTGATATCTTCCATGTGATCCCTCCAGGTTTCATTGGTGCTCCGTCGAAATCATTCAAGCCAAATGCATGGGTCCTCAATCTTATTCTGAAGTCGTGCTTGCTTTCCAAGTACGGCTCATCTTCTCTACCATCCCAGCCATTCCTAAAGTTGATTTATGCTCTATTCTTGGGTTGCGAGATTAATTGGGCTCGCGTTATACTCGATAAGATGGACTCTTTTGAGTGTATTCGCAAGACCACTAAATCTTCGCATATCCCTTATCCTTGTCTGTTGACTTTGGTGTTCCGTCATTTTCGCGTGCCTTTGCCTCCTGACGATGAGCGTCCTCTTGGTCCTCCACTGAACGCGACGGCCGTAAAGAAATCTCTTGCGGGACTCCTGTAGGAAGATATATGCCCATAAGGCAATTTATCTTGATTATACGTCTTGTTCATACCGTATATGGTACGTATTATTCTAGGTATAAAAGGATTTGTATTAATATACTTAGATAATATCCATAGACTTATAGTTAGGTCCTTACGTATCTAGATGAGATCTCGATTATGAGTAAGTAAGTGACCGAATAGAAACGTAAGTCTTAAACGGTTCGTGATCATAGATGTGTCGAGAACTAGATATCGACACATCGGATAGATCACTGTGTCTTCGTCTTGCCTTCGGGTAATGATGATCTCATAGTCATTCGACTTAGCGAAGTCGGAGACAAGACACAGGTGCTCATTAGAGAATGAGTTCACTGAACGACCAAGTTAGAGTTATTAAATGGTTAACTTTAATGATCTGTCTTTAATAACTCTAGGGTGATGATAGGTTAGTTGATCCTTAAGACCTGAAGTCATCTGTACCCACCTGTGAGCGGACGGTGTGGCTTAGACCCATGATCTAGCTTCGAGGACCAGTCCTGATGAAAGATCTTAGGTTGGGTTGCACCTGAAGCTCTCAAGGTGAGTAAGTGACTAAGATGGGATTCGTCACTTCCATTAAAGGGAAGTTAGTGTTATAGGCTCAGTACGGTCTTTATGTTAATCCTCGGCCGGGGTACGTTGCAAGTTGTACAACGTGTATACAATAAAGACCGCCGTATACTGACCAATGTTGTCTAATAGGGTTGACAGAAAACCATACCCTAGGCCAACATCAAACACAGTCTTGACGAAGGGATTTTAGCTAATGGAATTCATCTCTGGCACAGCCAATGCAAACCCTATGACACTTTTGTCAAAGGGTCGATCACGTTATGATGACTCTGAAACAGGGACGACAGCTACTGCTCGTAGTGACCGTCGTCTAGGGGTTTCGAGCCCCAACCTGTAGTAAGGTCAGGCTGTAGGGTCTCACACCGAGTAGTATTCGTGTCTTAGTAATAGGAATATAGAATAGAGAGAAATATCATTTGATGATATTCACAAGCTGAGTTGTGAAAGTTAGTCGCATTAGCAATAGGGACACAACGTTGCATTAGATGCTAACTTTGACTAAACGTGTTGTAAATTAGTTACAACGATTTAGTAGGAACAAACTTGTTGGAAAAGGTTACCTGGATGACGGGATCGTCCCGGTCTAAACACAGGTTCAAACCGCGTCCAAATCGGAGCTCAAACAAGCCCAGAAACGCACAAAGAGTCCAAGGGGAAGTGGGTTAGACCCACTGGGCCAAAAGGCCCATGTGCAAAGACAAACGGGCGTGACCCGCTGCAGCAGCGGGCATGGCCCGCTGTGTGCAGCGGGCGGGCACCCACTGCACAGCGGGCGTGGCCCGCTGCACAGCGGGCCAGCGCCCGCTGATGCAGCGGGCACGGCCCGCTGCACGCAGCGGGCCAGCGCCCGCTACAAGCGGGCGCGGCCCGCTGCTGCAGCGGGCCAGCGCCCACTGTTGCAGCGGGCGCGGCCCGCTGCTTGCAGCGGGAGCCCGCCCGCTGCAGCAGCGGGCGGGCGGCCCGCCCTTGCCCCCCTTGGGCGGGCGCGCCCGCTAAGTCTAGCGGGCGCGCCCGCAACTTAAGTCAATTAGGGTTTTTTGAAACCCCTAATGACGGCTACGAATTTTGTGAGAATTGCTAAACTTTGAGCAATTGTTTGAGGGGTCAAACGAAGTCGAAATTCGTCACCGTCAGTTCCTACGCGTTCACCATTCCAAGCTTTTCTGATTGATAGCTTGTTTGGTGTCTGAAGTTTAGTATGTGAGGAGAATTAATTCGTTAAAGTTTGACTTTGTGAAAGGCTAACTTTAAAGTTGAAATTAAGCCAAATGACTTAATTTGTTTTTCTCTTCATGGGGATTGTCCCACATTGCCCGCAACGAGAAAAGGAGTGCTCACTCCCTATATAAATAGGGGTGCACTCTCCTCGTTGAAAAACACACCAGTCAACGATCGAGTAGCTCCAGAATTTTAGAGCAGGCTCGATTGGCGACTAAATCTCTCTCTCTAATTTTCCTATTCTCCGGAGTAGTCCTAGCACGACTACGAAGGGGGTTTGGATCTGATCCGGACGTCTAAGACGCGGGTTCTTCTCAAGTGAAACTTTCTACCGCGTGTGATCGGCTCGGAGGCGAAAGCGGCTCGGGCGGATCGGTGCGAGGGTGCGAGGCGGCTCAGGGAGATCGGGTCAACGCGGCTCGGCTACGAGGAGCTTCTCAAGACGGTGCGGTACATCTTGCCTGCTCCAGGGCCAAGATTCCGGGTATGTGGTTAAGCGCTTTTAGCGTAATTTTTAATTAGTCGCTTAGTGTAGATCCTTCTTGGAGTGGTCAGACCCACTCCAAGTCGGCATAGATCGGGCTAGGTTCTGGCTCCCCAGAGCCTAGCTAAATAGTTTAGCTAGTGTAGAAATTTCGATTTCTAGTTTTTCCGCTGCGCTTTTATGCCTCCGTGGTCCGTCCGACTTAGGACGGATACGGATCCGAGCTCTGGGGGTCCGCCAAAACCCCAACAGTGGTATCAAAGCCACGGTTATGCTATAGATCTACTATAGCGACTTTTAAATAGTTAAAATGCTTAGCCTGCATGTTCAAAACCTTTTAGCTTTATGTTAAATTAGTTTTGAAAATATTTTGTGTTTCAAAAATTAATTTGTTGCAACACGGAAAATTATTTTTGGGACAAAATTATTTTTATGCGATAAATCTAAAGGCAGTCTCTTTTATTTTAAATACTTTATTAAATTTTTATGAGACATTAAAAATTTTAAAAGAGTATTTAATGTTTATGTAATCTTTAGAAAAATTTTATTTTTGAAATTTAAGAATTTTTCTTTAGTTACATAAAGTTAGAAATCTTTTAAAACTTTATTTGAAAGCTTCTAAGCGATTTCTAAAATTTTTAAAAAGAGTTTTAAAATTATTTTAAATATATGTAAGTATAGAAATGATTTTATTTCATGAGATGAAGCATAAATTATTTTCTTTTTGTTACATATAGGTTTCTAAAATTATTTTGTGACATTTTAATTTTAGAAGTAAGGTTAATATTTTTTAAGGCCTAGGTTTAAAATTATTAGATAACTAGTCATAACCCGTGCCCTCGGGCACGGTTCATTTAAGATATCCCCTCAAAATCTTTGTTCTCCCCAAAAATTATATTTCCCTCCAAAATTTAAACGAACAAAAATTTAGCGGGTGCCTTCGGCACGAAATCCCCTCAAAATCTATATTAAAACCAAAAAAATTTTCCCCTCCAAAATTTAAACGAAAAATTGTAGCTTCAGCGCGGGCGCCTTCGGGTGTGGGAAAAAAATTAATCCGGTCCAAAAGAGAAACACAGATAAATGAAAGGGTAAAGTCTAAGATTTTTGCCCCCCCCCCACAAAATTTTTTTTAGCACAATCATTGTTTTTTAGTAGTGCTCTTAAGGTGGAACATCTCCTGAGGAAGAACCCTACTGCTACTTAGAAGTATGAATATGCATAGAATAAACTTTCATTTGCATCTTTCATTTGCATCTGACTTGTTGTTAAATCAGTTATAAAGGGATGGAGATTTGGATAGCATGAACAATTATAACAAAAAGATAGTAAATCATCCAAAAAAATTGCAAACAATGGATCAAATATCAACATCAGCACGACGAATCACATTACAACTCCTCTTTTAACCATCCTTGAGCAAGAGAAGGTTGCAATTAATGCATTCATTGGACCAATTGTTAAAATTCATTACTTTAATAAAATATATTACAAAGCCAAAGAACAATCAATTAAATTTCAGAGAACGCCTACATATATCATTCACGTGGGCAATACATCAAACATCTCGCCAGCAGCACTGCTAGTAGCAGTTCCTGGCCTCCTCATATCCAGAACACAATAGCCTCACATAATTAATTTAAACACAAACATAAAAATTAGAGCACCTCGGTAAGACAATATCAACAATTAGAACTCAGACATAAAATTGGAAATTCAGCTCTTATCAAAATAATATCAACAGTTAGATAGAACTTTACTTAAAGATCTTACATGCAGCAACAAATGCAAGCAAACCCAACATGCAAATAAAAACCAAAGATATTACCATAAACAATCAAATATATCTGTGCAATATCTCCATACATTTACAGATCCATATTTACGGATACACTCATCATAAAATCCGTATACATGAGGTTAGAAGATGAGTAAGCGTATTATGTGCGATGAGTTATCATATGTTGCTAAGAGCTAACCAGTGTGATTTGTCGGCTCTTATGATTTCCTTGTATAAGAGTTATATGGTTTGGATACCTCACCTGCAAGAAATGAACTACATCAGTTGAACCAACATCATGATGAAGCAACAATAGCTTGAACTGGGAGCAACCGCCAACAGAAACCGTGCATAAGTCAAGTTGGGTTTGGTCTCTTACTCAAATTAAGATGGTAATGAATTTAAAATTATCGGCATATGGTTCACATGTAAAAGGTAAAAAAATCATTTTTGAATGTTCTGGCTTAGTGTGACATGAAGTAAATATGCAATAAATTTAACATGAACAAAAACAACATTCAAGATTCAACAAAAGGATAATGACATGGAACAGTTGTTTGTTCCCTCATCACCTACATGACTACTCAATGTGTCTTGAGTTTTGACCTTGAAAGATCATATGCTCATGATGGCAAGATGCGTGGAAATCACACAGAAAGCTCCAAATGTAATCCCCTTACAAACAGCAGATATCCGTAGTTTTTACGGCAATACCCATCAAGCCTGGTTGGCATAATTCACCAGTCATTCAAGCTAACACACCCCTAGTTCTGATAGAATAGTACCACACTAAATATGGGTTTGTGGGATATAAAAATTTCTATGAAGTCACAAATTAACTGTAGCTAGAATTTTTGAAGAAGCAACCATAACAAAACTGTATTGTTAATCATAATTGGGCACACACAATTTCAGGAGGGTGACCTCCTAGGAAAGTTTTTTTGCTTGGAGTAATACACCAGCTATCACAGGACACATATCTGTATTATCACAGATATCCGAATCTGTATTATCACAGGACATATATCTGTATTATCGCAGCTATCACAGGACACATATCTGTATTATCACAGGACACATATCTGTATGAATCAAAAAAACAAAAGAAAAAAGATAACTGTATTATCACAGGACACATATCTTCCTTCAAATGTTTTCGCTCAAATGACTCATTGAACAAAATAAGCCCACACTGAGTGTTCTTTTTGAACATAAACACATACCTGTAAAAAAATGTCAATCTCGAAATAGGGAGAGTCCTGCCGTTAACATTAGCAGAACCACCCTAACCTTCACCTTCAGTCTCTCCAGACATCTCTTCCAGTGACGTCCCCTTTGCCTCCGGCACAAAGAAAGTAAACACCAGGCCATGTAGATTGCAATCTGCGAGAATAAAGAGAGAATTCCTGACTTTGATACTCGTCGTATACCCATGATCCACCTTAGCCTTGTCTTGGCTCTGCGCAAGATACATGAATCCAAACGACCCAACAATTGCGAAAGAACTTATCAAGACAACTTCAGCCACTTTAGCTAGAAAGCATATTTATTTAATCCAAGATATCTGTCAAATTAGATTACCGTTGTCTGAATTTATACAGATTTTATATCTATTAGTTTTTATATGTGTATCTAGATCATGAAAATTTTGTGCACAAATCTTCTTGGTTGAGAGTTCTGTTGGTAATTGTGAAGGCATCTGTGTGTGAAACCATTTATTCTATCATCTCGTCTTCCTCTTCTACATCCTTTCATTTAACAATAATGAAACTCTGATTCTAACAACAATGAAGCTATGATATCATTTGTTCTAGCATTTGTCTATTATGACATGCCTTTTGCTTCTTTCTCTTCTAATCAAAAGGATATGTAGAAGGCGAAAAATGGAAATCAAGAAAGAGAAGAGACAACTAAATTTAGAACTGAATGTATGAACTCACCTCATCCATCTTTGTCATCTTGTCTCAAACTTTCAAAAAAAGATAGCCTGTAAAATTTTCAGTGAAAAACAAATAAATTCATAGAAAACTCACCATGGTGAACTGGCTCCTTAAGGGGAAGTGGGATGAGATCCTTCAACACCTCGATTCATACATGCTTCAGAAAAGATTTATACAACCATCTTGTAAATCCATTCAAAGAATCTATACAGCCCACACAAATCTTTCTAAAATTTATACATCATGCAAAAAAATAAAATTCACCTTGCTGAATTCAGAATTGTTTTGAGGGCTTTGGTATTCTAATTGTTTTGAGGGCTAATATCTCTTGCCCTTCTCCTTTTTTTGTGCATGTTCTATGTGATCTTTGGGCTTTTGGTGAACTAACATCTATGTATCTTATTCTCTGTTGTTATCTTTTTAACCAAATATTTTGCATTGACATGATTGGACCGATCAATTTTGTTATATTCATTTATTGACTTCAAGTCTGAATTGCCTTCAAACATCTAATTGATCCATTCGCTTGGCATTTGGAAACCAGGTAGACTGTTGAATGAGGTGGCAGGTGGCCAATTCTCGAAGTCCTGCACCAAGAGAAGGGCAGCTTCAGTCCATCTTCAACCGACGTCGAACTATGCATCTCCCTCCCCCTCCCTACACCAAGAGAAATGGATTAAAGGTTTTAGTAGCAATTGTTATTGGAGGATAAATCATGGACTGGTTATATGTATTATCTATTTTTCTTTCTGTAAATAACCTGCATTGAAAATACTAATTGAATTGGGGAGAAGAAGCTCTTGAGGCTTACCTGCGATGGGAGAGGAAGCTCCTGAGGCTGGCGGATTGCTGTCTGATGTGGGGTTAACTGCGAAAACACAGGAGGACGCAGATCTTAAGAAAGATCGAATGGAAAACGATGATGGGGAGAAGAAGCTCGTGAGGCTTACCTGCGATGGTAGAGGAAGCTCTTGAGGTTGGCCGATGCGCTGGATGATGGCGAAATTGATGATGGGGAGAAGAAGCAGAAGGCGATGCGAGGCGGATTTTTTTTGCGTTGGTAGAGGAAGCTCTTTTAGGGGTTTTTTGCGTTGAAGCCGAGGCGTCGTCTGGGGGGTGCCGTGAGGAGGCGAAGGGGATTTGGGCGTAGAAGGCGAGGCGTTTTTTCGAGATGGTTTTTTTTGGGAGGGCGCTTTTGAGATGGGGCTTTATTAAATCAGTGGTGCGAATGATATTGAGTTTGCTGTGGTGGGGCTTTATTAAATCAGTGCAGTGCTTTTGAGATGGGGCTTTATTAAATCAGTGGTTTTTTTGCGATGGTAATTGAGTTTGCTGTGCCTCGGGAATGATATTTGAGATGGAGCTTTATTAAATCAGTGGTGCGAATCAATGTTTGCAATGATTCCATGTTGCAAAAACCCAGTTTTAAAATGCAAATGCTCATCTGAACCGATGATTTTCCAAGATCAAATCCCAGCCACTCTTTATCTTGTCCTAGTCAGCCTTAGAATTCAAAAAACGTTGTCAAATGTATAATAGATTTTGAACAACCTAGTTTTATGCGATAAAATTTTATGAAGACTTTAAAATTTTTTAATCTTTGATTTTAAGTGTTAAAATTTAGATTTGCATGTTTGTATTATATAGATAATTTTTAAAACTTGCAAATACCTTTTATATGTCACTAAAAATGAAACTTTCTTTTATGCGGATAAAGTTAGTTTTCGTTTCATGTAGTATAACGTATACACAAACCTTGTTAGGTTAGCCATTAAAACATGATAGTGACATGTTATGTTTAATAAAACAAAACAACATTGAACCTAATACCTGATTAGGGTAGTCCCCTTGTTTGTAAATCATTTCATTAAATCGTTTAAATAATGATTTTCAAAATGTTGAATTGTTTTATTAAAATCCTAATAAGATTGGGGTAGTAAGTTGAACGTAGAACCTTATAGTTGATAAGGACTTAATAAAAGATGTTCAACCAATCCAAAAAATTTTGAATTTTTAGGATCCACTAGTTGATAAGGATTAACTAGTTCTTTTAATTAAAAGCCATTTAGTTGTTTGGAAAACATAAGATTGATGACAACTCCTTCAATGGATCATGATGTCGGTCAATGTGCTTGGCTAAAGTTTTTGGACCAACCTAGCTAGACTGGGTAACAAGTGGTCCTGGCTTAGTCAATTCCCTGGCCGCGTCCGCTGGACCGCAAGGAGTCGATTCATGACTATGTAAGTCCATCGACTATACCTAAGTCAATACGATAATAATCTTGTTCAAGATAAATCGTAGCCCTCCTTGTTTTAGGAGTTGGCAACTGTAAGAAACATGTTCCGGTTGTTGAGCTACACTCAAGCCATGACATGTCAATCTTATAGAAACCGATTTCTTGATTGACATCTTAACCTGACTGAAACCATTGTCTCATCCCTCGAGCTTCGGCGTAAGTCTAACCAAGAATGTAGTCTAAGACCTGACCCAAACCGGCGCGTCGTGCATACACCGAGCAAAGGGGCAAGTCAGGCTAGACACGAAAACAAGGGTCCGACTAGGCTAGCCATTGTGATCCGGTTGAGCACACTCATGATCACAAATGACTAGGGGTAATAAAAATCGATAGGGAATCATAGTAAATATGATTGACGACGAGTTCGTCTACCGACTGCAGAGTCAGACAACTTGTTGAGATACACTCAAGGTTGTCAGACTCAAGGTAGTCGGATCCCTCTCTCACAAATATTATTTTATAATAAATTGTTTATTATTATGGCTTTAAATAAATTTAGTGGGAGAATATAGTTTTATTAAAACCATTAAAACTATACTACGAACATTTACTAACTATAGTATCTATAAAATACAGAATGGATTCGGGACTTAGATACATGGTTGAAAAGAACGTGCTGGATGGAACCAACTACAAAGACTGGCTTAGGAACATCAAGTTGGTCCTTTCCCTAGCCGGAATAGGATACGTACTGTTCGAGGACGCTCCAGATAAGCCGGATGAAGATTCGACCCACGAGGAAAAGGAAGCCTACAAATTGTACCAGAGGGATGCAGAGAAGGCCAGGTGCCTTACTCTGGCTTCGATGACCAACGAGTTGCAGAGGAAGCATGAACATATGGATGTTCAAAGCATGCTCCTCAACGCACAAGAGTTGTATGGCAAGCGAACAAGAGCTGCCAAGTTCGAGGCCACTAGCAACCTCTGGGGCACCAAGATGGGGACGGAACCCGTACAAGATCATGTTATCAAGATGATCGGGTACGTGGAGGACGCCGCTCAGTTAGGATTTTTCCTGGACAATGAGATGTCCACGGACATTATCCTAAAGTCTTTGACTCCCGATTTCAAGCCTTTTATAACTGGCTTTATAATGAACAGCCTTGAGACGGATCTTCCGGGTCTCCTCAATATGCTCCGGCAGTCTGAGGAGATTCATAAGAAGTCGGCTGCACTGGTTGTTGGCTCTGCTACTTCCGACCAGCCGAAAGGCAAAGGAAAGAAGAGGCAGGTCCCACAACCTGCGAAGGCTAAGAATGGAAAGAAGAAGAACAAAGGGGCCCCGTCGAAATCTGAGTGCTTCCATTGCCACAAGATTGGCCACTGGAAGAGGAACTGCAAGATCTATCTTGCAGAGAAGAAGAAGGGGCATACTGATGCCTCCACCTCAGGTACAAATTAAAATTCAATTAAATGCAATTATTTCCATTCATAAAGTATGAGATACTTATAGACATCTGTGTACTGTATACAGGTGGCTGATAAGAACTGGAGATTGGAGAAGTACGGAGATCGGTCGACAATTAAAGCAACAGTTGCTGCTGGGACCGCTCAAAGACTTCTAGAGACGCTGATCGTGATGGAGATGATATTTTTCTTATTTGAATAAAATGTATCATCTTTAAGGATCGAAAACAATGAATGAGTGCTTTGCACTCAAGGTTTATTTTTGATAAACAAATTAAGGTTCCTTTTTATGAACCCGTTGTTTTGGAATGGATGTCTCGCTTGTTGCAATTGAAATTGAATTGGCTTAAAATTCTGTGGATGTGGCTTTTCTGTAATGGTTGCGTATATTTTCGAATAATGGTGTTGAGCTTCGATAATATTGATTTTGAAGCTGACTAAATGTCTGAAGTCAATCAGTAGTTAAGTATAAGTTCCAGGGGCGTATAAATTGTGTGCAATCACAGTAAATACGCATATCAAGTTTAACTCGTGATTATCTGCATTTAGTCATTAAAAGAGTTAATACTAAATGTGGTTAAAGGAATTTGTACAGTGTAGAACGTTTTGCTCGAACAAGTCAATGTCAAGATTCCTTAAAATGATCTTGACTTGACTCATTCGTCAAACCAAATCTGACACTTGTACATTCCATCTAAGGCACTTACCAAATGGTTATTTTACTCATAAATCTAAATATGATTTAGATATTATGTTGAAGAAATTTGACCAGGTAATTCTTAAAGTCAGTGGGAGCGTATTAATATACTTAGTTCCGTTTTTCGGACTAAGTAAAAAGGATTTTTCACTTTAATGAATCTTCTATATAAATCATTAAGTCAAAATTGTTTTGATTTAATAGTATATATATAGAGACTTAGGGTGTCAAATATGTACTTGACATATTGACACAATAAAGTGGAGTGAGCTAGAACTGACTTACGAAAATGTTAGACCCCACATCTAAATCGTATAAGCTAACTGTTAGCTATACAAGGTTAGGAAAATTGATCCAGATCATTTTTCCAAAGGATCAACCCTGTGTGATCAAGAGATGTAATTTCAATCCATTAAAATTCATTGTAGATACTTATTAGTAGAAACATTCTTAGGTTTGTCATATCAAATGTCAAAGTGACTGATATGCTATAACGGTATGAGATACCGAGATAAATAGCCTAAGTGCAAGTGGGAGATGTAGGAAGATATATGCCCATAAGGTAATTTATCTTGATTATACGTCTTGTTCATACCGTATATGGTACGTATTATTCTAGGTATAAAAGGATTTGTATTAATATACTTAGATAATATCCATAGACTTATAGTTAGGTCCTTACGTATCTAGATGAGATCTCGATTATGAGTAAGTAAGTGACCGAATAGAAACGTAAGTCTTAAACGGTTCGTGATCATAGATGTGTCGAGAACTGGATATCGACACATCGGATAGATCACTGTGTCTTCGTCTTGCCTTCGGGTAATGATGATCTCATAGTCATACGACTTAGCGAAGTCGGAGACAAGACACAGGTGCTCATTAGAGAATGAGTTCACTGAACGACCAAGTTAGAGTTATTAAATGGTTAACTTTAATGATCTGTCTTTAATAACTCTAGGGTGATGATAGGTTAGTTGATCCTTAAGACCTGAAGTCATCTGTACCCACCTGTGAGCGGACGGTGTGGCTTAGACCCATGATCTAGCTTCGAGGACCAGTCCTGATGAAAGATCTTAGGTTGGGTTGCACCTGAAGCTCTCAAGGTGAGTAAGTGACTAAGATGGGATTCGTCACTTCCATTAAAGGGAAGTTAGTGTTATAGGCTCAGTACGGTCTTTATGTTAATCCTCGGCCGGGGTACGTTGCAAGTTGTACAACGTGTATACAATAAAGACCGCCGTATACTGACCAATGTTGTCTAATAGGGTTGACAGAAAACCATACCCTAGGCCAACATCAAACACAGTCTTGACGAAGGGATTTTAGCTAACAGAATTCATCTCTGGCACAGCCAATGCAAACCCTATGACACTTTTGTCAAAGGGTCGATCACATTATGATGACTCTGAAACAGGGACGACAGCTACTGCTCGTAGTGACCGTCGTCTAGGGGTTTCGAGCCCCAACCTGTAGTAAGGTCAGGCTGTAGGGTCTCACACCGAGTAGTATTCGTGTCTTAGTAATAGGAATATAGAATAGAGAGAAATATCATTTGATGATATTCACAAGCTGAGTTTTGAAAGTTAGTCGCATTAGCAATAGGGACACAACGTTGCATTAGATGCTAACTTTGACTAAACGTGTTGTAAATTATTTACAACGATTTAGTAGGAACAAACTTGTTGGAAAAGGTTACCTGGATGACGGGATCGTCCCGGTCTAAACACAGGTTCAAACCGCGTCCAAATCGGAGCTCAAACAAGCCCAGAAACGCAGAAAGAGTCCAAGGGGAAGTGGGTTAGACCCACTGGGCCAAAAGGCCCATGTGCAAAGACAAACGGGCGTGACCTGCTGCAGCAGCGGGCATGGCCCGCTGTGTGCAGCGGGCGGGCACCCGCTGCACAGCGGGCCAGCGCCCGCTGCACGCAGCGGGCGGGCGGCCCGCCCTTTCCCCCCTTGGGCGGGCGCGCCCGCTAAGTCTAGCGGGCGCGCCCGCAACTTAAGTCAATTAGGGTTTTTTGAAACCCCTAATGACGGCTACGAATTTTGTGAGAATTGCTAAACTTTGAGCAATTGTTTGAGGGGTCAAACGAAGTCGAAATTCGTCACCGTCAGTTCCTACGCGTTCACCATTCCAAGCTTTTCTGATTGATAGCTTGTTTGGTGTCTGAAGTTTAGTATGTGAGGAGAATTAATTCGTTAAAGTTTGACTTTGTGAAAGGCTAACTTTAAAGTTGAAATTAAGCCAAATGACTTAATTTGTTTTTCTCTTCATGGGGATTGTCCCACATTGCCCGCAACGAGAAGAGGAGTGCTCACTCCCTATATAAATAGGGGTGCACTCTCCTCGTTGAAAAACACACCAGTCAACGATCGAGTAGCTCCAGAATTTTAGAGCAGGCTCGATTGGCGACTAAATCTCTCTCTCTAATTTTCCTATTCTCCGGAGTAGTCCTAGCACGACTACGAAGGGGGTTTGGATCTGATCCGGACGTCTAAGACGCGTGTTCTTCTCAAGTGAAACTTTCTACCGCGTGTGATCGGCTCGGAGGCGAAAGCGGCTCGGGCGGATCGGTGCGAGGGTGCGAGGCGGCTCAGGGAGATCGGGTCAACGCGGCTCGGCTACGAGGAGCTTCTCAAGACGGTGCGGTACATCTTGCCTGCTCCAGGGCCAAGATTCCGGGTATGTGGTTAAGCGCTTTTAGCGTAATTTTTAATTAGTCGCTTAGTGTAGATCCTTCTTGGAGTGGTCAGACCCACTCCAAGTCGGCATAGATCGGGCTAGGTTCTGGCTCCCCAGAGCCTAGCTAAATAGTTTAGCTAGTGTAGAAATTTCGATTTCTAGTTTTTCCGCTGCGCTTTTGTGCCTCCGTGGTCCGTCCGACTTAGGACGGATACGGATCCAAGCTCTGGGGGTCCGCCAAAACCCCAACAACTCCGTCACGTGCAGCGGTCGACTCCTTCAGCTTCTCAGGGCACTTCTTCTGCAGCTGCTGCTTCCACACCTCCCACCACTCTTGAGAGTCTCGCTCGTGACGTTCGTCGTCTCGAGTCTCGGTACGCTCATTCCGAGGAGATTCTGTGTCGGATTGCTCGTGTCATTGGTGTTGAGGTCCCTCCTCCTGTTTCTGAGGATGAGGAGATGGATGATGAGGATATCGATGACCTCCTTGATTCTCCTGCTCGTGGTACTGAGGCCACTCCTGCCGCTGTTACCACATCTGTTGCTGGGGCTGCCACTTCTTTAGGTCCTCCAAAGACGTCTGCTCCAGTGGATCAGTCTGCTGTTGAGCCTGCTGTTGCTGTCTCCACTCCTGCCCCGACGATCCTTACTGTTGACACACCACTCCTTGCAGCAGAGCTTGAGTCCACTCCCTCGACTGGACCCACGGAGACTGCTGATCCTGCCACTTCCTCGTGATCGTCAGTTTCGAGGACTCTCCGGTGATCATTGGATGATACATTTTTTTGAGAGTGTTTTGGGTTAGGATGGAGTTTTGGTGGTGTTTTGATGTATTTTGATGTTTTGGATGTCGGCGTATTTGATGTATTTTGGATGTTTGATGATGATATGTTGATGATGTTGTTGTATCTTTTTGATGTTGATATAGATGCTGCACTTTATATGATGTAGTCGATGTATTTTTTGCTTGTACTCATGATATTCTTATATATATACATCGATGTTCTCTTTTACTTCATTGCGCACATTTAATATTCATTCAATGTCCATGATATTCGATTTCGTCGCTCGACGATTATTAACTTGGTTAAATAGAATTAATTCTATGATTTCATAGAATTGTTTTCCATGCACAAATTTAACCAAGAATATTGAGTATTGGAGAGTACGTTTCTTTATTCAATAAGTGAATTTATATTTGGTATTTTGATGATTTTAATTTTCGTTTTTCGAAAATGGACAATTTGGCACACTTTGATTCGTTTTCGACTATTTTCAATGGAGTCAATTTGGTCCATCGTCATATTCCATGACTCCCGATGTTGGATTTTCTTTATCCTTGTTGTTTTCGTTGTATGCCCCCCATTTTTGGGATAATGCCAAAGGGGGAGAGATAATGATAATGAGTAGGGCAAATGAAAATTTAACTCAATCTCCAAGAATCTAATTTGATCTGTTAGATTCGGGGGGAGTTAAGATATATATAAGGATTTTCAGATCCGATATTTCAAAATTCGATTCTCATTATATATCTTACTCGTCTGATTGATGCAATTTATATATATTCAATTTGGAATTAACGTGTCATCAATGCAGGGGAGTAAGTATTTTACATTTGAATCATTATTTTTGATTATTATTTATGTTGGTTTATCATCACCAAAAAGGGGGAGAATGTTGAGTATTGGACTCCCCGGATTTGGTTTTGGATGATGAGCAAACATAAATAATTCATGAACTAACAATTTGTGAGCGCAGTTATGGAGATCGTCGCCAAATTCATGAGAACACTCAAAGCGACATCTCAAGACTTCTCAAAGATCGTATTCAATGCCTAAAGCTTCGTTGAAGCTTTTGGACCATTTTGGAAGTCATGAAGATTTGATCGAAGCTCTCGAAGACCGTTCTTTAAGGTTTTTTTATAGTCTTTTAGTTTCGATCTATAGAATGTTAAGCCTTGAGTATATCTTACATTTCTATCTTCATAACGCTCATATCTTAGCTCTAGGATCTTAGTATAAGTCCATTCTAACTTCCTCGAAGCATCGCGCTTCGATTCGGACTTTTTGTGCATGTTAGTTGGTTCAAGAAGAAGAACTGACCGACTAGATGGTGATCTAGTCGGTCGGCAAAGCTTCTTGGACCGACTAGTTTCAGTTAGTATTTTCTTGCTCGGTACTGTTTACAGTTAATCGGTCTACGTTGACTCACCGTCCGACTAGTTTGTGAACTAGTCGGTCAATGATGCTTCTTTGACCGACTAGTTGAGCTTTACTGTTCATGCCAATTTTCTCCTAAGCTACTGTTTATCGTTAGTCGGTCTAAGAACGTTTGTCGACCGACTAGTTGATGATCTAGTCGGTCAACATTTGTTCTTGGACCGACTAAATCAATTTGTATTCAGACTAATAGTTTTTGACTCTTAGTCGGTCTAAGTTCACTGACCGACCGACTAGTTGTGAAACTAGTCGGTCAGACAGTCTTCTTGGACCGACTAGATTTCTAGGTCTGAAATTCAATCTCTTCACTGTTCATCACTTAGTCGGTCCATGTTGTTTGACCGACCGACTAGTTGATGAACTAGTCGGTCAGTGGTTGTTCTTTGACCGACTAACTGCTTCAGATTTCTATCCGTTGGGAATTGACCTAGCTCGTTTTTATGGGACCCTATAAATACGAAGCTAGGTCATTTCTCTCCTAAGAAGAGCTGCCATTAAGAGATTCATTGAGTTTGAAAGAGTTAGAGATTCTCACTCATTTCCAAAGCTCTCTCCCTCACAAGAAATCCATTCTCTCACTTTCTAGATCTAGAATCCATCTTGAGAGAAGTTTGTTCTTGGTGAGCCATTCAAGCTCTAGCTTGATTCAAGTCTTCAAATCACTCCTAGGCACCCATTGCTGCTCATTTCAGTGGTGCTAGGTCTTGGTGACTTTCTCTTCCTCAAATCCCTCCTTGCACCTATTTGGTAAGAATACTCAAGGTATATGGTTTGTGGTAAGTTGTTGTTTATTTGATATAAACTCATTTATTGCTTTTGATTCTCTCGGTTGTGAGAGAAGGTTGTGATCCCGGGTTGTGGGATTCGCTATTGCCATTGCATATATGATTTGATCTTGTGAAGGTTTTTCACAAGATATCATAGTGGAAATCTTGGGTTAGGGTTTCTAACCTAAGTATCCAGAGGGGATCCGGGTGGTTGGGACGTAGGATCACCGTGAACAAGTCGGGGAGACTTGGGTGGATCCGAACCCAGTAATATCTATTGTTAGCATTGTTAATTTTGTTGTTGTCATCTATTTAAGCTTCCGCAAATTGATTTGGTTGTTGTTTGCACGATAATTAGGAATTATACTCCTTGTTCTTTTTAAAGTACTATTCACCTCCCCTCTAGTACTTGTGCAGTAGCTTGTAGGGCATTACATCTAGTCGGTTGCTTCTTCTTCTTGAACCAACTAACATGCACAAGAAGTCCCGAATCGAAGCGCGATGCTTCGGGAAAGTTTGAATGGACTTCTACTAAGATCCTAGCTCTAAGATAGGAGCGATATGAAGATTCAAACGTAAGACTTACTCAAGGCTTAACATTCTACAATACGAAGCTAGAAGACTATGAATAAACCTAGACAAACCATCTTCAAATGCTTCGATCGAATCTTCATGACTTCAAAGTTGGTCCAAAAGCTTCAACGAAGCTTTAGGCATATGAATACGTGCTTTGAGAAGTCTTGAGACGTCGCTTTGGATGTTCATGTGAATTTGGCGACGATCTCCATAACTGCGCTCACAAAGTGTTAGTTCACGATTTATTTATGTTTGTTCATCATCAAAAACCAAATCCGGGGAGTCCAATACTCAACACAATCCCAACATCCTATTCTATCTATCAGTCTTTATATCAGATATATATGACGCTTCCCTTAAATCCGTTACGAAAAAGTTTAATGACAACTATACTTTGATTAATTGCAACATCACTATGTCATTACCAATCAAGAGTGTCATCCACGTACAATACGACGAACAAAACAGTGCTCCCACTGACCTTCTAATATACGCGTAGTTCATACTTACTTTTGATGAAACCAAACCTTTCCACTGTCTTAACAAAATGGATATTCCAATTTCTAGATGCTTGCTTCGATCCATAAATAGGTTTCAACAGTCTGTATACTTTTCTGCTACTCACACTGACTTTTAAATCTTCTAGCTGTGTCATGTATATGTACTCTTCTAAATCACCATTTAGAAAAGTGATTTTTATACCCATGTGTCAAATTTTGTAGAAATCTGTTATAGCAAGCAGTATCCAAATGGATTTATGTATGGCTACTAGTGAAAAAGTTTCATCATATTCTTAACCAAGCCTTTGTTTGCACCCATCCTTGCTTTATAGATCTCTACCTTTTCATCTACGCTAATTTTATTCTTGATGATCCACTTGCTTCGAATAGGTTTTACTACATTTGGAACATCCTCCAAAGCCCATATCTTTGTTAGTATGCATGCATTCTATTTCAGATTTCATTATGTCTAGCCATCTTCCAGAGTCTCCACACTAAATGACTTTTTAGAAACTAGTAGGGTCATTATCAACCATGATGATATTATTAGCTCCAAAATATATGAGAAGCTCATAGTATCTTTTAGGTGGTTAAGGTCACCTACTAGATTACTTAAGTGGCTAAGAGTCATTGTACAGAGCTGTGGTGTCTGATTCTACCTCTTGATCCTTTATATTTTGTATTTTAAAATTTCTTCCAGCTTTACCCTATTGGCTAACACATCTTCATCAGAAGATTCCTTCTTAAAAAAGGTGTTATGCCGAGAAATAGTAATTCTTTGTTTCTTGGGTTGTTGGAATAGATATCCTTGAGAGTTCTTTAGGTATTTTATTAACTTGCACATCATGGATTGTGTGTCTAGTTTGTCTAGATTGTGTTTTTATGTTTGTAGTACATCCCCCATATCTTAACAAAATTAATATTTGGTTTCCTTCCTTTCCATATCTCTTATGGAGTGGTAGGCACAGCTTTAGATGGAACCATGTTTAATATGCATATTACCATCTTTAGGACATAGATCTAGAATGAAAGATCTAACTCAACATTACTCATCATAAATCAAATCTTATCCAATAATGTGTGATTCATTCTCTCTATCACATCAATATGATGTGGTGAGTAAAGAGGAGTAACTGAGAGAGAATCACATTCTCTTTTAGATAAGTACGGAATTTTAGATTTAAGTATTCTCCACTTGATCTGATCGAAGAATTTTATTATTTTTCACTATCTAGTTCTTTACTTCATTCTGAATTGCCGTAAAGAGCATACTTAATTACGTGAGAAGAACTAATGATATGTTCTTGGTTTACGACAGAAACAATAATCTTTCAATAGATGGATTTACTAACTCCATTTTCCACAGTGACCAGGATGACATAAAATCCATGTTAGATATGTTTTCACCCTTAATAAAGGGGTAGTCGCTTGGAATAGTTCCAAGCAGGATACTATGACATACTATACAAAAGCTATTAGAATACATTGTAGTAAATGATGCTGCTTAAGAGGCATTTTCGATGTATAGATCCAAAATATATCTTGAGGATATTTTATGTTAGACATGAAACTCACGATTACTAATATATAGATTTTTAGAGTTAGTATATATGATAACGTAGAAGATCTACTCATGAAGGTATTTCCATAAATTTGACCAGTATGGTATACTATAATAGGTTATAGATGTAAATGGAAGATGTTGGGATATGTATGCACTTACTTAATTATTGTAATCGATACTTCTCGTTAAAAATAATAGTTAGAAGATATTACTGATGCAGAAATGATAGAAAAATGGATTTTTATGTCTTTATTTTTCTTATTTATAGTTTTTTAATCCATTAATGCGAATGAATTAAATTCTAATAATTTTTCATGGATGATTAATGTAGATCTCAATCAAGTGATCAACCATAACTTAATCTTAAGTTTAGAATGCATGGTGAGTTAAAAAATTATTTTTTTGATTAAATATATTTTTAATTTATTTTTAATTTATTTTTACAGTGAACTTACTATGTGTTTATACACTTTTGTATCATTTTGTATCATTTTTTTCATTTTTTTGATTATATGAATCTGTTGCGTCAAACAAATCAGAAGTGAAATCATCATTCACATAAAATAAGTTCTTCGATGTACTAGAATACTAGAAAACATAATCCATCGGGTCCACGTCTTAAATTGAGAGGTAAATATAAAGATTAATTTGAATATAATCAATTTATGTAAATCATATAGTATTGACAGATGAATTCGTCGAACAGTGAGGTGGAGCTGACGAGGATGTCTCTGGTGACGTGGAATTTCGTCAGCTGAGGAGTGGGACCCATTGTGGTTCGAACCCGGGTCAGGGAGAGCAGATTCCGAGCTGCTAGGATGAAGCCCGATCTAACTTTGAGTTGTTTCAAGTGATCTGCTGAATTATTTGAGCATATACAAATCGTCATGGGGGATCCAATTTGGGTTCCGACCCAAATTTCCTCAAATGCTTAAGTCAGTGATGGACTTAAAGAATGCTCGAGGCAACTAGGGCCAACCTAAAGGGAGGTCATCTGATAACCGTCGCAGCGAGCTTTGGAGGAAGAAATATAAGTGGAAGTAAAGAGAATAAGTAAAGAGAATAAGTTATCTGAGTACCGTAGTTTTGAATATCTCTGGAGTTTGAACCCTTTCCTTGTTGTTCTTTCGCCTATTTATAGACAATGATTTCTCCTTTATACCGTTAGTAGGTAACAGCTTTGCCTTTATAGAGGCATGATTTTCCTTGAAATGAGGGTAACAGCTGCCCCTTTAATTCCATATTACTAACCAATCCTGTAATATAATCGGGACCCAACAGATTACTGAGCGGGTGTCTTGACTAGGTAATTAACTCACCATTCTTAGTGGGCACTTGGGTTATCAGGCTAAGGCCCAGTGCTCTAAGTGGGCTCCTCCTTCTCAATGGAATATTTCCTTCCGCTTTGTAGACCGGCCCAAGCGGGGCGTCTGTTGAGATTGAGTGATGTGAGACCACATTAATGGGCACGACAGTTGAAGCGGAAACATTTGATTTTGACCGCCAAAATCTGTAATCCTTTACTTTAGCTACTGCATAGACATAAGTTTCGAAATGTTGGTGACACCAGATGTCGACACGTGCTTTTGCCTGATGGTTAGGCTTGGTTCGGAGGCAGGTTCTGTGATATAAATGGAAAGGCGACGAAGCACCAGGAGACAAATCGCCAAATTCTTCTGTCTTTCTCTATGAGAAAAATCAATCTTGCCTTTGCTTTCCCCACTCTTCACTAACTCCTACTAAGGTAGTCTTCTTTCCTTGCTTGTGTTTATATTAATATCTTCCTTTTTGGCGTCAAATGTTGAAAAATCAGAGAAGCATCCCAACCTGAAACTCAGGGTGGTCGTCGATCCTTCCAAAATAGTTCAGTCCCAGGGAAGGGCAAAAGACTGCTCATGGAGACGAGATTTCACTTTCGTTGTGCTGGTAAATCACCCACCGTGCCTCATGAAATCTTGAATTTAGTTCCTGAGCTATCCTTTTCCATAACAGACAAAATCCGAACAGATTATCTTTCCCCTCCCCAATGATTTATGATTTCAGAGGTAAACAAGAGGATTAGCTTTCCCAAGAGAAATAAGTCGGAGTGTACGTGAAAGTCTTCCAATTCGGTCTCCGCTTCCCTCTTCATCCCTTTATCCTTGAGGTCTTGAGTTTCCTAGAGCTTTCTCTTTATCAGCTTGCACTCTGTGCTATCTCCCTAGTGGTCGGCTTTATCATACTCTGCTCGCCTAATAACATAAAACCAACCATTTTGCTTTTAGCTTCTTTTTTCAGGTTGAAACTGACCTCCGAGGCATATGGCATCATATCGTTGCTCAAAGGAATACAAACCTTATTTGTGATCTTCCTAGCTTGGCTCATGATTGGGAAGTTACCTTCGTGTTTATTACCGTTCCAAGTATAGCTACATTCCTCAATCACTAGGGTAGTCTCAATCATTTTATTTCTGACGAACTGAGGTTATCCTATGATGAGGCCAAAGCAGCCAGACTTCTACTAGGTCGGCCATAGGTGGAGAGGTTGACCACACATTTATTAGATGATGGCCTGATGAAGACCGTCTTATGGAGTCCGGGTAATACTTTGTTGCGAGATTTATGCCCTCAAGCCAATTTATCTACGTGTTTTTATACAAACATCTTGTTCAAGATTACAGTAAGCTGCATGGTAAGAATTTATCTAAGTTAAATCATAATCTAGTTATCATTAGATAATAACTTAGGCAAAGTCCTGAGACTTAATGCGAGGTCAAACATATATCGAGATGAGTATCTCGATCATGGAGAAATGTTTGATCGTCTGTAGCTTAAGTCTAAAAGGGTTCATGGTCGTAGATGTTTTGAGGAAAGGATATCGAAACATCGGATATACCATTATGTTTTAGTCTTCACCGTATAGCGGTAACGATGATCTCATGATCGTTTGACTTGGCGAAGACGAAGACGAGACACATGTGCTTATTGAGAATGAGTTCACTGAACGACCCACAAGAGTTATCATATGGTTATGATTGAAAAATCTGTCAATGATTACTCTTAGTGATGATAGGCAAGTTGGTCTTGACTTGAAGTCATTGTACGAACCTGTACGTGAACGGTGTCACTTAGACCTCTGACCTATCTTCGAGGCTAGGCCCATCGAAAGGTCTTTGGTTAGGTGACATTTGAAGCGTGCGAGGAGAGTAATGACCAAAATAGGATTTGTCTCTTCCGGTCAATGGGAGTTAGTGTCGTAGTGTTAGTTCGGTCTTTAGTGAAAACTATAGCCAGAGTATGTTGGAAGTTGTCCAACATTTTTGACTAAAGATCGATAGAAACTAATCGACTTCAAGCTATTGGGGTTAACATTTGACCGTACCCTAAGCTTAAGTTAAGCGACATAGTTTTTAGACGAAGAGACTAAAATTGTGGAATTCCTCACGGACACAGTCAGGGTGGTCCCGACAATACTCATGTCGATGAGTCAACCAAATAATTATGATACTGAAACAGGGACGGCAACTGCTGCTCGTGGTCACTGTCGTATAGGGTTTCGAGCCCAACTTGTGTAGGGTCAAGCTGTAGGGTCTCACATAGAGTGCGACCTTCACCTAGTAATAGGTAGAAACATTAGGGAGAATATGCATTTAATGCAAGGGATAGAAAATTGTATTTGATGCAAATATTAATTTTAAGCTTAGATAGGGACTATTTTGCATATGATGCAAAATGGGTTTAATGTGTCTTAAATTGTTTAAGACAATATTTAAATATAATAAACGCAAGGAAAAGTTTACCTGTAAGACGGGAATGTCCAGGTGTGAACACAGGTTCGAACGGCGTCCAATTCGGATGTCAAATGCCCAAGTTATGCACAAAAACGTCAAAATAGCACATATTGATCAACCCAGAGCTGCCTGGGCACCAGGCCTGCCTGGCGCAGGCAGCTTGGGCCTGGGGCACCCTGGGCGCCAGGCCCAGGCGCCTAGGCACTCGATGTTGTCCTGGGCTGCGCCCAGGTTGCCCCTTCTTGGTGCAGTGGGGTCCACCCGATGGGCCCCAGTTTTTGGGTGCAGAACCCTAGGTTTGTGCAGAATTTTGGCAGCTCAGTTTTTTTTAAGAAAATTGGGTTTGGGCTGAACTTTGGACGATCAATTGAAGGGTCAAACGGACTCCGATTGACTCATCATTTTTTCCTACACGTAACCGTTGAACGCCCTTCGATTTGATAGGTTTTATCAATCGTGAAGCTCACCGGTGAGGGAGTTAAAATTCATGAAGTTTGGCCTTTGTGAAAGGCAAACTAACTTGATTTATTTAAGTGGAGGAAAGGGGAGGGTTCAGCTCCCTATATAAATAGGGGTCTGCTCTCCTCCTCAAAACTCATCCCAAGCTCTAGATCTGAGCAGCTCCCAAAACTGTTGGAGCACGCTTGGATCTAGGCTTAAATTAAATATTCTATTCTCCCTATAATTTCTGCCTTACTCCTGAAGGGCTCTAGCAAAGCCACGAAGGGGTTCGGATCTGATTCGAAATCTTGGCGAAGGTTCACACTCAGGTGAAACTTTCTTCGGTGCATGGTTGGCTCGGCGACAAGAGGATTGCTCACCTCGGGACATGGAGCGGTTCGAGGAGCGGTTCGATGGGGGACATGGAGCGGCTTGGAAGACGGTCGGTACACTTTGCCTGTACCAAGTCAAGGTTCTGGGTATGTAAATTTAATTAGCGTTTAATTTAATCGTAGTAGCTTAGCTCCCTCTTGGGATGGTCGGACCCATCCCAAGTTGGCAGAGATCCTGGCTAAAGGGTCTTGAACCTTAGGGTCGCGTTAAATAGTTTAACGTATCCACTGTATTCTTTTGCGTCTGTGGTCCATCCGACTTAGGACGGGTACAGAATGTGCCCTCATGGTCCATCAAAACCCTACAGTGGTATCAGAGCTTAGTCTATATCTTGATCTTAGGACTGCGATTTTATTAATTGAAATGCTTTTTAAATGCCTTTTAAAATGTTTTAAATTTATGTAATAAGTTTAAAATGATTTTAAATGCTTTAAAATTTTATGCGATAAAAATTTTAGTAGCATGCAAATTTTATGATGATTTTAAAACAAGTTTTTTAATATATTTTTTATGAGATAAAAATAAAATTTTTAAAATCATAATTTTAAATTTAAGTGTTAAATTTAAGAGTGCATGTTTATTGTTTATTAGATAAACCTTTTTTCTATTTAATTGTTAAATAGTTGGATACTCATTTTATGCGTTAAAATTAGTGTAGCTTATGCATAATGGCTCTGTTATTCCTGTCCCTTATTTGATAACACAAGACAACCCTTTTAGGTTAGCCATCAAGAACTCGTTAAAATTTATAAAATGAATTTTAATGACATGCTATGTTTTAATAAATCATTAACAACCTTTTGAGACCTAATTCTTGATTAGGGTAGTCCTTTTAACGACGATTATTATTTTCAACGTTATAATAATAATTCTCATTAAAAGACTATGCATAAAGCTTTGTAAATGGATTTATTAAAATCCTAATAACGATTAGGATAGCACGTGAACCTTATAGTTGATAAGGATTTAATAAAAGTTATTAACAAATCCTAAAAATTTGAATTTAAGGATTCAACTAGTTGATAGGATTAATTAGTTGTTAATAAAAGCCTTTTAGTCTATGGCACGCATATAAAAATGACAAGATTCATTCAATGGACCATGATCCGGTCAATTGCTTGGCTAAGTTTGTTGGATCACCCTAGCTAGTCTAAGGGATAAGTGATCCTGGCTTAGTCAATTTCCTGGCTGTGTTTCGTTGGACCGCAATGACGCGAATCATGATTATATGACACCCTGGACTTTATCGAAGTCAAATACGTTAATAATCTTCTTCAAGATTATCGTAGCCCTCCTTGTTTTAGGGGTTGGCAACTATAGGACCCGTGTTCCAGTTGTTGAGCTACACTCATGATGTGACATGGCAACCTTGTAGGAACCAACTTCTTAAATACATATGATGAAATCTTAACTTGACCCAAACCATCGTGTGGTGAATACACCGAGCACCATCGTAAGATGAATCTATGATGTAGTTTAGTCCTGACCAAACCGCGCTGTTGTGAATACATCGAGCGTCGACATAAGTTAGGCTAGACACGAAAACAAGGGTCCGACTAGACTAGACATTGTGATTTAGATGAGCATACTCATGATCACTAATGACTAGGGGTAAATACCGATAAGAGAGTCATATCTGATATGATTGATGAAGAGTCATCTACCGATTGCAGAGTCAAACAATTTGTTGAGCTACACTCAAGGTTGTTGGGCTCAGGGTGATTGGATCTCTTACCCATTATTTAATCTGATTAAATCGTTAAGGCTTAAAATGATCGCAAAAATAGTGGGAGGATATAGATTGATAAAATCCATTCTATCTATATTTAAAAACTTGAACATACGCTAAACTAAGGCAAGTTCTAAGTTTACCGATGGAATCAAAATGTAATATTCTAACAGAATAAGTTAACTCGCAAGATAGTAATAAACTTATATGGAAAAATCGACTAGGCCATACCAAAAGTCTAAGCTTCATAAGTCACATAAAGAGGAGTCTGACCTCTCGTATTATGAAGTCTACCGACACTTGTGAACCTATTCTCAAAGGTATGATGGCTGAAACTCCTTCTGTAAGACAGTGGGAGAATGAGTTGTTGAACTCACAGTCTCGTACATACTGATGTACCCAGACATGAGTCTAAGTTAGCCATGATAAGTTGTTCTTATTTTATTAAGACACGTGTTCTTGATGAAACACAAGTCTGATAAAATAGAGAACAAAACACAGAAATATGTAAGGATCCTGTCTATGGGAAAAACACTAGAAGGGGGGTTGAATAGTGTTTATGCAATTTAAAAAGATAGTTACACCAATTTAAATGCAATCCAACAAAATAATGCAGAATAGAAATTAAACCCAAAATGAAACACACACAAACGCAGAGATGTTTCAAGGGTTCGGATTACCCACATCACTTCCTGACTTGTTCCTGGTAATCCTACGTCCCTTCCACCAGGATATCTCCGGATACTCAAGTTAGAACCCTAACTTGAGGTTTCCTTAAAACCCACTTGTAGCAACCCTACAAGTGAAATCGAAATACAATCGATTGACCTTAACTCCCACAACTTGGGAGCAAGCACACAACTCTCACAACCCGAGAGTGAATTCAAATGGTGAAAGTTATGAAATATGAAAGCAACACTTACAATCACCTATGCCTTGAAGTAGAACTTGAAGGAGAAGTGTGTTGTGTGTTGAAGACTCTCTTAGAAGAGAGGAGAAAGCCATTTCTCTTGACTGCACCGAATGCATATAGGATAACTCTTTGGTTCTAGGTTGGAGAGCAAGAGACAAAGATTGGAATTCTTAGGGCTTTGGATTTGAGAGCTTTAAACTTGAGAATGAAAGCTTGATAGATTTTACAATAGCTCATGTTGAATTAGTTAACTCTCAATGGAACAGTAGAAGAACCTTATATTGGTTTCTCAAATCCATAAAACAGATTAGGCAAAAACCCTTTTGGTATCCATGAGAAAATTCTCAACGGATAGAATCTGAGCTCGCGACAGTCGACTGTTGAGGAAACCACAGTCGAATGTTGCACAGTCAGCAAGGGTAGGTGAGAATTCATAACGGTAACTTACCACATGGACAGTCGACTGATGAAGCATAAACAGTCGACTGTTGAATCAACATGCGACTGTAAATCCTTCTACAGGCGACTGGCCGAAAGATGGGTAAGTTGAAGAATTCTGGAAATCTTCTGAGAGAACAGGACAGACGACTGATGAGGATAAAACAGTCGACTGTTAATCAGAACAGGCGACTATAAATCCTTATATAGACGACTGTCAAATACCCTGAGAATTTCCAGAGAGCCGAGTCAACAAATTGGCTCACAGACAGATGACTGTTGCAGCATAGACAGTCGCCTGATCCAATGGACAGTCGACTGTATATTCAACATTAGTCGACTGGCCGTAAAAGTCAGATCAAAAATTTTTGGGAAAAAGATAGACATGCGACTTATTTACAAACCATAGTCGACTGTCACTTGGACAGGCGCCTGTGAATCGTTCATCAGTTGCCTGTGCGAAATAAACAAAGAGACCCAAAACTAGATTGTAAAAGTTTGTGCATAATAGGCGACTGTAGAATAAAACACAGTCGCCTGTTTTTGAGACAGATGACTGTAAAATGTTCAGCAATCAACTGTTATAAACAATCCAAGCACAATCACTAAAGAAATGAATTGGAGTCAAAGGACGATTGATCTAATGAAGTCCTAAGACTGAATTGAAGATGTGTGTGAGTGCTCCATCAATGTTCTACTTCTAAGCAACATACTAAAAGAGATAAATGAAATTTACATTGACGATCTCTCTCTTCTATCCAACGTATGAGATTGAAGTCTTCATGAAGCTTCAATCATCATCTACGATCAACCAATCCATTTCATTTGCCTTCAATGATCTTTAAGAGTCATCCATTGCAAGTAGATCTTCATATAAAGCTTAGGAAATGGATTAACTGCAAAATAGGGGATTAATCACAAGTATTTATGTTTGCTCATCATTAACACTAAGTAGGGAGACGTCCAATACTCAACATTCTCCCCTTTTTGATGATGACAAATAAACATAAACAAAAAGATAAATAATTGTGCGTAATGAAAACTTACTCCCCTACATAGATGCCAATCAAGTTAGTCAACAAATATTAGGGCATCTACATATCAATTGAAGCAAATGAGTAAGATATGCAAGAATTTAATTCAAGAAATCTAGGAATTAAACTCCATATTTATTGTAATCTTACTCCCCCTGAATCTAAGGCAACTTCAATCTTAGATTCAAAGTGTTAGAACATACTTAGCACATTCATTATGAATCTTGTATGTTTATTTCTCCCCGTATGGCATTATCCAAAAAGGTGGGAGTAAATAACAACAACAATAATCGTGCTAAATACGAACAAACAACAATCAAGGAGTATAAAGATATATAGAATCAAAAACTCATAAAAGCACATCATATACTTATGTGAATAGAGGAATTAGAGTCCAATATCAACATTTTAGAAATACAAAACAAAAATAGTTTCAAAAATGAATCACATCAGAGATAGCATGAATAATCCAATATCAAATCCTATATTGTCTCAAAAACACATCAGAAGAGAATAAACCATTCATGGAGACAATATGACAAACATCACTCAGATAAGATAATCAATTATACACGGTGTGACACATAAGATTAAACAGCAACATCTTATATATATATATATATATCAAAAGATGAGTACGTGGCATATGGACATCAACATGTCCAACAAAAATACATACATCATGATCCAAAAAAATACATCATGGTACCATCATACATCATCATACAAAATATTCCAACATCATACAAATAAACTCCAACTGACACTACTCAAAAACTAAAAACAAAATCTATGAGTGAGTGTTGCCAAGTGCTGTAGAGGAGAAGGAGGCTCTGTGACAACAGGGGTATCCTCTGGAGGAGGGTCAGCAGCAGCAATAGCAGTAGCATCAGCAGCATCATCAGCAGCATCCTGAGTAGAGACTCCACCAGGATGTACAACGACATCAGTGACGATGGGCTGAGGAGGCTCACTGGGCTGAGGAGGAATGAAACGTCTCAGATGCTCAGGGAAGGGTATTCCCTGATGCTGGAATGATATAGAGGCCAACTCATAAAGACCTGACACCATCTCAAGGAGGGTGTCAAAAACGGGAGGAGCAGATGAAGATGGCTAGTCAGCTGGTGGAACTGTGGACGAAGACGGAGCTGAAGTGGATTTCCTCTTCTTTGATGCAGACTGCAGAGCCGAAGAGGACTTCGACTTCGCAGAAGCATCAAGGAGAGGAGCAAAAGGCATGGGCTTGTAGGGAGACAAATCGATACCAAAATGTTGGAAGACAAGAGTGAGAAGGCCACCGTATGGAATGTGAGCCGAGGAAGAAGTAAACTCGACCTTGTGCATCCTATCAAGGAGGACACCGGCCCAGTTACGGACATCCCAGAGAAGATCGCATACATACACCTCAGAATATCCTTAGAAGGATGGTCAGATGATCCATACTTAGGCAGGATGTTGGACTTCACCACGAGGTGAACAGCCCAACCCCTAGCCGAAAACATAGACGACCTAATACCAGAATCTAGGGCTGAGGGTATCTCACGAAACATGTCCCGAAGGACAGCCTGATCAAGCTCATCGATATCAGAAATGGAAAGGTCTGAAGGAAGAGATCCAGTAGAAGGAATCCTAAGTATGGTCCCTAAGAGAGTGGGATCAATATGGATGCGGGTTCCCTGGACAACAGAATTGATAAATCCAGTGGTAGAGTACTCACCGCGAATGCGGTTAGCATAGAAGAGCTTAACCAGAAATGGATAGGCTCAAGGAGACTCGCTCTGAGAGAAGCGAAAAAGGTCGGCTAAATGAGTAGAAGATAGAATGTCTGAAAGTCTCTCAGTAGTGAAAGCAGGGAAAACGATAAAGTGCTTACGAAGAAGCTTGATCCCTAAGAGAGAGTAAAATTTTGCCAAGTAAAGATCATCTCGACAAATGGGAACAAACGGATCAGTAGGAGGAGCGACAGGGGTGCCTTCTGCAGAGCTCGACACAGAAGGTGAAGGAGGAGCCTCAGTGCTAGGCTCATTGATGTGAAGACCAAAGGGCTGGCGCTTACGCTTGGAGAGGGGCTCAGTGTCGGAAGAAGAAGAGCAGGAAGGAGAATATCACTGTGAAGCAGAGTGAGAGGGAGATTCGGCATGTTTGGTTCGGGCCTTATAGGACTTCTTGTTCTTGGCGGCGGTAGGTTTCTTTGGTGCCCTAGGTTTCTTAGGAGCCATGATGTTCCCTTTTCCTTTGGTCTCGGGAGCCATAGAATCAGTCAATCGAAGTAGACGAGTATCGACAGGAAAAGAAATCAAACGACGATAATCGCGAGAGAGAGAGAGAGAGAGAGAGAGAGAGAGAGAGAGACCTAGTCGAAAAATCATGAAAGCACAACGACGAAGCAATCGACACACGACAAGGAGGAGATCGACGGCGACGGCTGAGTAAATGAGCAGGAAGACAAGAGGTTTCAAGTCGGAGGAGAGAGAACGACGTGGGTTGAAATGAAACGTCTCGAAGTTTATAAGAAAGGGGAAAATAATCTAGGCTGTTGGATCAAAGAATCGACGGCTCAGATCGAAGCAGTGAACCGCCACAACAGGAGACAGTCGACTGATGAACAAAAGTCAGTCGACTGGATGAAGTTATAAGAAATAAGCTTAGGATGACAGACAGTCAACTGTTGAGTAACATACAGTCGTCTGTCCGAGGGATAGTCGACTGTACTATACACATCAGTCGACTGACGGAGAATCAATAAACTTCATCAAAAAGACAGAGAGCTTTGTAAAAATTTCGACAAAGATGACTTGCGCCTGATGACTAAAATGCAGTCGCCTGTTGAAACAACAGTCGACTGGAAAATTGTCATCATTCATCTGTGCGAAAGATATGAGTTTTTGACAGAGAAGATAGCTTAGGAGCAGTCGACTGTCGAAGGAAAGACAGTCATCTATCCTGGTCCAAAAGTGCACAGTGAGATAGAAATCCAGAGAATATGAACACTCACCCTAGGACCTATACTCTAATCACAAACTCATCATAAAAACAATGTAATATGATAAATCAATTGAAACACAAATCTCTAAAATCAATCTCAAAGAACTCATGAAATCACGTAAATCTCAATTGCCTTTCATAAACACATATATATGGTATATCAAATGAAAAGCAACATGATGATATGAGCTCAAAAAGTGTTATAACATGTATGTTGAGCTTCTAAATTTCAAATTCACCCATAATTCCTAATTCTCCACGCAACCTCACAAATGAATCTTCTTTAAGAGGTTTTGTGAAGATGTCGGTAATTTGTTTTTGGGTTTCAATGTACTCTAAGATGATGTCCTTCTTAGCTACATGATCATTTATAAAATGGTGTCTCACATCTATGTGTTTGGTACGGGAGTGATGTACCAGATTCTTAGAAAGACATATGGCACATTGGTTATCAACCATGATCGGGCAAGTATCACAATTGACACCATAGTCCATAAGAGTGTGTCTCATCCAAAGAACTTGTGCACATGCAAGACCCGCGACAATATATTCTGCTTCAGTCGTGGACAATGACACTGAATTCTGTTTCTTAGAAAACCAAGAAACTAAGGAATTTCCTAGGAAATGGCAAGTGCCACTAGTACTTTTCCTGTCGGACTTGCATCTGGCAAAGTCGGCATCACTATATAAGATTAACTCATATGTGCTAGATTTAGGGTAAAGTAACCCATAATCTAGTGACTGAAATATTCGTTTAACCGCAATCAAGTGTGACTCCTTAGGTATAGCTTGATATCTAGCACACAAGCATACAGAAAACATGATATCGGGCCTACTAGCGGTTAAGAAAAGTAAGCTACCGATCATACCTCGATATAGACGAACGTCTACATCTTTTTCGCTCTCATGCTTGTGTAGATGGGTAGTAATACTCATGGGAGTCCTTTTTCTTGAGGACGATTCCATCCCGAATCGCTTGATAAGCTCCCATGTGTACTTTGTCTGATGTATGAAGGTTCCATTCTCCATTTGTCGAATTTGCAGTCCAAGGAAATAAGTGAGCTGTCCCATGTGGCTCATCTCGAATTCATCCTTCATAGAATTGGAAATTTTTTGACAAAGATTAAAGTTAGTAGAACCAAATATTATATCGTCTACATAAACTTGAATCAAAAGAATGTCATTTTCATAATATTTAATGAAGAGTGTAGAATCAACTTCTCCCATTTTAAAACCTAAATTCAAAAGAAAGGTCTTCAGTCGATCATACCAAGCTCTAGGAGCTTGTCTCAACCCATACAACTCTTTCTTAAGTTTGAAACATGGTTTGGAAATTTTTCATGAATAAAACCGGGAGGTTGAGAAACATATACTTCTTCATTGACAATCCCATTTTAAAAATGCACTTTTAATATCCATTTGAAATAGTTTAAAATTCTTATGGGATGCAAAAGATAAAAGTAATCTAATAGCTTCTAATCTAGCTACGGGGGCAAAAGATTCTTCAAAATCAATACCTTCCTCTTGCTGGTAGCCTTGAGCTACTAACCTTGCTTTGTTCCTTGTGATTACCTCGTTCTCATTGGTCTTGTTCTTGAAGATCCATTTGGTCCCAATACCTTGGTGACCACTTGGAAGAGGAACGAGTTCCCAAACTTTATTTCTCTCGAATTGCATTAGTTCTTCTTTCATTCCCACTATCCAAGAGCTATCCTCATAAGCTTCTTGGATGTTCTTTGGCTTAATGGTAGAGACAAATGTGCAATGAGAGAATTTTTCAATTCTCTACCTCGTTCGAACACCCACACCAATATCTCCAATTTTTGGTTATGGGGATGGTTGCGAACTGTCGAGTAAGCTTTGGGTAAATCTATATCACTTGGAACATCTTCAACAATCTCATTAGTAGTGTTAGTGTCAATAATCGAATCATTAATCTTAACATTACTAAGAGGATCACACAAAACATCTACACTATCATCATCAACACGAGGAAAATCAAAATCTTCATTAAATGATACGTGTAGTGATTCCTCAATCGTTGAAGAAGTTTTGTTGTATATCCGGTAGGCTTTGCTACGTGTGGAATATCCAACAAAAATTCCTTCATCGGATCTTGGCTCAAATTTATCTAGATTACCGAAAGTGTTCTTGATAAAACATTTTGAACCAAAAACACGAAAATATTTTACTTGAGGCTTTTTGTCATAAAACAACTCAAAACAAGTTTTGTTCATTCGGGGTCTCACTAGGATCCAATTGAGCACATAACATGACGTGTGCACCGCCTCTGCCCAAAATTGTAGTCCAAGATGACTATCATGGAGCATAGTGCGTGTACACTCAATAAGAGTCCTATTCTTTCTCTCTACAACATCATTTTGTGGTGGTGCTCGAGGGAAGGAAAAGTTATGAGTTATCCCGGTGTCATCACAAAACTTAGTAAAAGATTCATTCTCAAATTCTCCTCCATGATCACTACAGATAGTGATAATGGTGGATCCTAAGAGATTCTGAATCTTCTTTGCAAATTTGGTAAACTCTTTATAAGCTTCATTCTTATTAGTTAAGAATGAAACCCAAGTAAATCTAGAAAAGTCGTCAACGACAACTAATCCATAATGAGCATTGCCTAAAGAAGCGGTTCTAGTTGGCCCAAACAAATCTAGATGAAGAAGTTCTAGAGGCCTCTTAGAAGTAATCCGTTCTTTAAGCTTAAAGGATGATTTACTAAGTTTACCTCTTTGACACGAATGACAAAAGTTTTTCTTATAAAAGAGATTCTAGAAAAACCTTTGACTAGATCATGCTTAGCTAACTTATATAAGTGCTTGAAGTGAACATTACCAAAACAGCGATGCCATAATAGCTGTTCACTTGTGTTAGGAACTAAGCAATGTTCTACGGTTTTAGGAAAGCTCAAATAATAAATATTTTTACGCCTAATACTGGAAAATAAAAAATTTGAATCACAATCAACAATTGTACACAATCCTTCTCCAAAGTTAACCTTGTAACCCTTGTCACAAAGTTAACTAATAGAAATGAGATTGTGACACAAACCACTAACAAGAAATACATTAGTAATTAAGGATTTTGAAGGGTTACCAACAATACCTACTCCAATGATGGTTCTGATCCGTCCATATTTTACACCTTTTCTCTGCATGTTTTCGTGCCATTTCGATTGCTCATATTGCGATTTTCACGAGTATTCGACGATATTTCGTTACTTTTCACTATTTCTTATTTTTGTCTGATTTCAGGAAATATAGAGCAATCGGGAGCAAAAATAAGCTTAAAGGACTTGCACATGTACCGGAGCGTCGCCTATGGCCCTATCAAGAAGCTAACTGTGTAGGATGATGAGTGCAAGAAGAAGGAAATCGATAGAATCGATGAAGAGGCGAGGAGAAGAAGAGTTAACTCCAGAAACAGGCCACTCGGCCGAGTAACACATCCCACTCGGCCGAGTGAAGAAGCGTATTCGGTTGAGTATAACTGATACGAAGAGATCTTGTGCCACAATGCACTCGACTGAGTGGTTACATCCACTCGGCCGAGTAGAGATCGCCACTCGCCCGAGTGAGTCAGGACTTCTGAAAGAAATCAAAGCCGACTCTTTTGAATTCTGAGGAGAACATTATAAGACCCTACTCAGACGAGTAGAGAAGTCCACTCGCCCGAGTGAAGAATCCCACTCGGCCGAGTGATGCCGATGACACGAGCGCCTAGATTTTCAGATAGCCTTCCACTATTTTGAAATCTTCTATCATTCCCTTGGTCAAAGTATTTTTCTCATATTTTTTATGGATAGTAGACTTCATGAAGGTTCCAACGCCACTAAGAACGTGCCAATCGGAGGTCGGATGAAATCTGGAGAATTTCTACAAGTTGATGCTATAGTGCTGGAATTCGCGTATCAGTGTCACTCGGCTGAGTGACACTTTCACTAGGCCGAGTGAGCTTTCCACTCGGCCGAGTGACCAGTTAATGATATTTTTTGACAGGGTGCTGTTTTCTGGAGTTTTTGCAGGAATTATCACTTGGCCGAGTGAGCTAAACTTTCCCACTTGCATCATCCTCATAAACTCTCGTGATGGTCCATTTAGTCCTCTACCGAAGATATTGAATAGCTGGGGACCATCCCACATATAGTCTGACTCTGACTGGAACATTCCTAACATTTTTTCGTACCTGCACAAGGCTTCTTTGAAGGACTCTCCATCAGCTTGATAGAATGAAGTGAGATATATGTAGGATTGTATAGAACCAGGTCGCATATTCTTTGGAAGCACCATCGCTGCAACAACTGTACCTGATCAATCAAAGTAAACAACCTGAAAAAGACATCAGGGGTACAAAGAGAGCTAAAGATAATAATAATAGCATGTGGTGGGGAAAAATCTCCCTCTCTGTTTTTTGTTTTGATTTTTTTAACGTAATTTAATCAACCTAATTGTGACAAATTGGCACCCAGCAGGAAACACCTCCCCGGCAACGGCGCCAAAAACTTGATCGCTCCCGGATATACACCCGGAAAGCAGTTGTAGTTTTACCGCAAGTGCACAGTGTAGTGGCGAGCGGGTATCGAACACGAGGAGGTGGTGTTGGCTCCAATCTATCCTAGGTTGTTTGACTACGAATGTATTATTGGTGGAGATGGGTATGGTATGATGTAATGACAATGGTGATGGATGTCGGTGTCGGTGATAGAGAAGTCAGTCAAATATCAATGTAAAATCAATATAATAAAAGCGTCTTGGGATAGGGAATTCCCACTACGGATCGTCATTTATCCTTATGGATCATGAATCTCAATGTTGCAAGGCTTGAATGTAGGTGAACTAGTCGCAACTGAATGTAGAACCAAGCCACGCTCTCGCGCTATTGCCGGTCTATAGCAACCTAGATTAGAGCTCACTCTCGTGCAAACCCTAACCTAAGCTACTAGCATGAAGATCGACATCATCGTCCAATCGCACCTCGAGCCCATTCTCGTGCAAACTCGAGCTACGATCTGGGTTATGATAGTTTGTATTCGTCCAATCTCGTGCAAATGAATATGTGTATAGATTTATAATAAAAATCCTAGCTTTGGTCCAATCTCTTGCAAACCAAGTCTAGAGAATTTCGATTATAAACCTAAATTGAATATCTAGGCCTTCCCATCAATTGGAATCCAATCTCTTGCAAATCCCAATCGATGGAAATTCCAAGCTACTCGTAGAAAATCAATCACAACCTAACCTTTTATCAATCCTAGCAACAATTCAATTCATTCATCATAATTCAAAGATCGGATCCATAGGGTTCATTCCCATGTCCTAGAACAACAATCAACCAAGCATAGCAATAACGATATAGAAATCAATACGAGACATTGCTTGCCTATGAATAGATAGCAAATCAAAGATTCAAATAATAAGAGCAAAGATACTTAGCTTTGATGAAGAACTTTAATCAAATTACAAGCTTTTGGATCCAAGAGGGGGCCTAGGGTATGGCCTAACCTCTAAAAAAGTCTCTAAGAAAACATAGTGGAACCCCCCCCTCTAATGACGGCTACCAACCTCTTAAATAGCCCCCAAAATCCTAGCAAATAACCCCTAAAACCCCTTCGAAACCTGCGCCCAAAATCAGATCCGCGTGTAATTTAAGTTCTGGGCTGGCAGCGACTCGGCCGAGTGGAAATCTCACTCGGCCGAGTGAGAATTCCTACAGAAACTCCAAAAAACAGCACTCTGTCAAAAATTGTCAAAAACTGATCACTCTGCCGAGTGAAAAGCTCACTCGGCCGAGTGACACTGATACGCGAATTCCAGCACTACAACATCAACTTCCAGAAATTCTTCAGATTTCATCCGACCTCTGATTGATGGGTTCTTGGTGGTGTTGGAACCGTCATGAAGTCTACTATCCATAAAAAATATGAGAAAAATAATCTGACTAATGGAATGATAGCAGATTTCAAAATAGTGGAAGGCTGTGTGAAAATCTGGGTGCTCGTCTCATCGGCATCACTCGACCGAGTGGGATTCTTCACTCGGGCGAGTGGACTTCCCTACTTATCCGAGTAGGGTCTTCTAATTTTCTCCCTAGAATTCCAGAGAGTCAAATTTGATTTCTTTCAGAAGTCCTGACTCACTCGGGCAGTGGCGATCTCTACTCGGCCGAGTGGATGTAACCACTCGGCCGAGTGCATTGTGGCACAAGATCTCTTCGTATCAGTTGTACTTGACCGAATACGCTTCTTCACTCGGCCGAGTGGGATGTGTTACTTGGCCGAGTGGCCTGTTTCTGGATTTAACTCTTCTTCTCCTTGCCTCTTCATCGGTTCTATCGATTTCCTTCTTTTTGCACTCATCATCCTACATAGTTAGCTTCTTGATAGGGCCATAGGCGACGCTCCGGTACATGTGCAAGTCCTTTAAGCTCATTTTTGCTCCTGATTGCTCTATATTTTCTGAAATCCGACAAAAATAAGAAATAGTGAAAAGTAACGCAACATCGTCGAATACTCGTGAAAATCGGAATATGAGCAATCGAAATGGCGTGAAAACATGCAGAAAAAGGTGTAAAATATGGACCGATCATGTTCCCTTTTGATTTCCACCAAAAGTGACCGTTGCACCATCTTTGATGCTAATCACTTCAGAGAGCAATGAGGGATCTCCCGTCATATGTTTGGAGCAACCACTATCGAGAATCCATCCTTTCCCTTTAGGGTTAATTTGACCTTTATTGCTCTTTTTCTTTCTCTTGGGTACCTACATAATATACCATATGCTCATGATACCCAATGTTTGTTTGGTCCAAGGGGATTAGCCCTTTGGAAGCCAAGTCCAAGTGGACTTCCGCTTCCCAACATAATAACTATTCTTAATAACATCATGAAAATAGGAATCAACATAAGCATTCCTATCATTTAGGCTAGTGTTCTTAGGACCCCAAATGGTGTAAATTTTGGGAGTCCTTTTCCTAGTTGCATGCATACTTGTTAGATTTCTATGTGGTGCATGCTTCTTAGGAACATGGTTTCTAGCATAAACATGAGGATGTGGATATGCCTATGACATACGAGAATGATATGTATGCTTGGGAACATGTATGTTGTATGAAGCATATGTGTTATGCATGACATGTGGAGGATGTGCATACATGTAAGAATGATGCGTATGAGCATGTGGGTGTATAGGAGCATGTACATGAGTATTTATCATATGTGGATTTGTACGTGTCTTTGGGTGTGGAGCATAGAAAGTGTCATGATTATCCACTTGTGAAGTAGGATATTTCCTACGTGGATGAATGTTGGTGTACATGTAAGCATGGCTTCTCTTTTGGTTTCCACCCTGGGTTTCTTACCAAAAGGAAGAGACAGTGAAGTGGTGTCATTCTTGATAGAATTGCTACCTATAGTGTCTTTGACACCACTTGTGGATGCACCGGAGGATGTCCTCACAAAGTCTATAATGACACCACTATAGGAAGTGCGAGCATTGGATGCATTTGCATTCACAAAACCAAGACCAACACGATGTGTGACCGAAAATTGGTTTGCTAGCAAATCGTCTAATTGTCCTTTTCCCTTATTGAATCTCACAATACGGGAGGACATGAGCTCATATTTCTCTTTAAGAGAAGAAATGTTGGTATCCAAGGTGGGCACCCGTGCTTTGAGCTCGTGCACTTGGGTTTTAATAGACTCGTTCTCTATACCCAATTGTGTGTGTCGTGAAACTAGATAACTATTATCCTTAGGATGTGTTTGATCTAGTTGAGATTTGAGGTTATTCACCTCATCTCTCAAAGTGACATTTTAAGAAGCTAAATTTGCTTTCTCAAGAGTTAAAGTATCAACAATGGTGTCATTGTTGGTAATGCATGGAATGGATGAATTGCTAACTTTCAATTTATTTAAGCTAGTATATCTAAGCATTAAAGATTGATATTTAGCAAATAATTCTTTATTATCAATGCATAGTTCATCCATTGTTACCTCGGTATCATCCGTGTCGGAATCACTCTCATCAGAGAGTGGATCTTCTCGTGCCATGAAGCACATGTGGGCACTGTCACCCTTCTCATCATCCGAATCACTTGATGAGTCTTCACTTGGGTCATCGAATGTACTGACGAGTCCTTTCTTCTTATCTCTCTTGTTCTTGTCGGACTTGTGGTACTTCGGAGCCTTCCACTTCTCTTTGTTTCTTAGCATTGGGCATTCCCTCTTGATGTGCCCCGACTTATTACGCTTAAAGCAAAGAGAGGAAGTAGCATTAGTAGACTCAAATCTTTTGTTAGATGGAAATTTACCTTTGCGGAAGAAGCGTTGGAACTTCTTCGCCATTTGGGCCATTTCACCCAAATCCATCGCATCTTCCGAATCTTTGCTATCGGAGGATGATGAATTGACATTGAATGCCAAAGCTTTCTTCTTGGCCTCCGTAGGATTCATCATAGCTCGAATCTTTAATCTGTTCTCCCGTCTTACTTCATAAGACATGAGAGTCCCGATAAGATTCACAACTGTGTAATTCTTCAAATCATTGACCTCCTCGATGGCGATCGCTCTTCTTTCCCATTTGGAGGTCATTCCCATGAAGATCTTCCTTACCTTTTCAGGTTCGGTGTATGTTTGGCCAAGGGCTTCTAATTGGCGATGTCGGTAAAACGTCCGTACATCGATGCAATGCTCTCATTTTCCTGCATATGAAACAAGTCGAAGTTTTGCACGACAACATATAACTTTGAAAGTTTTACCTTGTTCGTTTCCTCATGGGTAACGATGAGATAGTTCTGACGTGCGTTTATATTTCATCTATTTACGCGCGTTTTCTTCCGTGTTTTTCCGTATTTACCGCCGTCTTTTATTTGTTTTCTCGTGTTTTCTTGTATTTTCTTGTTTTCTTTCACTTTTCCGTATTTTCCATGTTTTGCAGGAGTTTGCTGGCATTTGGGGCGTAAAACGATGATATCATGTGTACCCGGAGCAACGGGAGGAGTCACGCATGATCCATGCGGTCAAACGACGAAGATTGCATCTTTCAGCCCCTCACCCAGTCGGTTGGTCATCTCCAACCGATCGGGTGATGCACGCGTGCACCACCCGGGCACAGCTTGGAGCTCACGAGAAGTCACCCGGTCGGTTCAGTGACCAGGTCAAAAGCTCAAAGTCTCTGGAAATTCGAAGCTGATTTCCAACCGATCGGGTGACCTTCACCCGATCGGTTCATATGTAGCTGAATTTCAACAGCCAAGACTCGAAGCTCCAACCGATCTCCTCACCCGGTCCGCTCCAAGATCCAACCGGTCGGCACCAAGATCCAACTGACCACACCAAGTTCCAACCGACCGGTTCATACTGACGGGTGAAACCCCCGCATTGCGCTGTGATTTTGTGAAGCGGCTCACCCGACCGGTTGACTTGTCAACCGATCGGGTGATGTCGTTTTATATAAATAGAACCCTAGGTTTCCCAGATTCGGTTGTTGGTTATTTTTTACGGTTTTCTTCATTTTGTGACGGCTGTAATTTTCCAGTTTTTGTAAGTTTTCGGATCTTTGTAAAACTTTAGTATTATCTTAATTGCTTTACTACCTTTGCATTCCTATTGTCTGATTATGATTTTAACGGTTCATTTTCGTTTAGATCGCTTTTTAATGAATATTTGTGAGTAGTTCCCAAATTTGGGATTTTAGCAGAAACCCCTTCGGGGGCTCTTCCCGATGCGTCCATAGGGTTAGGAAATCGATAGGGATTAGGAATCTAATGGTTACACGGGGTGTTTTATTGTCATCGGTGGGAAAAAGACCGCCTTTGACCGTTGGGCCAAGGGGGAATAAACTTGGCGGTTGACTCCCTAGCCATAGCTCACGCCCTTAGCGTAGACACTGAATCCTAGCGCACGGGAGCGGCAGGATGAGACGTTGGGAGTTATCGTTGCGAGCTTAGTGCTCCCGGAGTCGATCAATGTTAATGGACACGGGAGTGCCCACTGATCGAACCCGGGAAGTCCGGTGTATCATCCTGGGCACCGACCGGAATATCGGGCCCATGGGATGCCGGTACCACTTTTAGAGGCAACGTCTCACCATTAGACCCTAATTCTAATCGCCATCCTACCCGTAGGCCGTATCGGCGAGAGTCGCTCGTTGGAGTGGAAACCAAAGTCCTGGGTTTTATTTTCATATTGTTTATACCTTGCATTCCTTTACCGTGACAACCCATCATCCGATCTGGGCTAGCTCGCCCACGGGGTGATTTTGGTCCTCTTTGACACAAGCACATCCTAGCCTCCATGTGTTCGACCCCCAAGCCACACTACAACACCGTGCGCTTGCGGTTACAAATATCTAAACCCTCACGCAGGTCCCCCGACCATTTGCGGCTCGCAAACCGGGGGCACGTCAAGTTCCAAATTTGATATGCACTCTTACATGTGCATATCTTGTTGAACTCATTTGGGTCCAACGCATAATGAAGAGCGTTCATTGCTTTTGTGTTGTTGACTTCGGCGGATTTCTCGAAAGTCGTCCATTTTTCAAAATCCTCTTCGGTGGGCTCGACGTATTCCTTGTGGAGGGTTCTCCAAACCGAAGCGCTCCTTAGGAACGTCTCCATCCTACATTTCCAATAGCCAAAGTTTGTGCCATTGAAACGTGGAGGACGCACCGTAGATTGACCTCCGAAAAGTGTGGACGCTCCATCATGATCGTGATTGTTGTACGAAGTCGACGGAGGAACGTTGTTGTTGTTGGATGCCATAGCTATAACCTTGTGCTCTGATACCAATTGTAAGGATTCTGTCTATGGGGAAAACACTAGAAGGGGGGTTGAATAGTGTTTATGCAATTTAAAAAGATAGTTACACCAATTTAAATGCAATCCAACAAAATAATGCGGAATAGAAATTAAACCCAAAATGAAACACACGCAAACATAGAGATGTTTCAAGGGTTCAGATTACCCAAGTCACTTCCCGACTTGTTCCCGGTAATCCTACATCCCTTCCATCCGGATACCTCCGGATACTCAAGTTAGAACCCTAACTTGAGGTTTCTTTAAAACCCACTTGTAGCAACCCTACAAGTGAAATCGAAATACAATCGATTGACCTTGAATCCCACAATTTGGGAACAAGCATGCAACTCTCACAACCCGAGAGCGAAGTCAAATAATGAAAGTTATGAAATATAAAAGCAACACTTACAATCACCTATGCCTTGAAGTAGAACTCGAAGGAGAAGTGTGTTGTGTGTTGAAGACTCTCTTGGAAGAGAGGAGAAATCCATTTCTCTTGACTGCACCAAATGCCTAGAGGATAACTCTTTGGTTCTAGGTTGGAGAGCAAGAGATCAAAGATTGGAATTCTTAGGGCTTTGGATTTGAGAGCTTTAAACTTGAGAATGAAAGCTTGAGAGATTTTACAATAGCTTAGGTTGAATTAGTTACCTCTCAATGGAATAGTAGGAGCACCTTATATAGGTTTCTCAAATCCACAAAACAGATTAGGCAAAAAACTTTCTGGCATCCGTGAGAAAATTCTCAACGGATAGAATCCGAGCTCGCGACAGTCGACTGTTGAGGAAACCACAGTCGACTGTTGCACAGTCAGCAAGGGTAGGTGAGAATTCATAACGGTAACTTACCACGTGGACATTCGACTGATGAAGCATAGACAGCCGACTGTTGAATCAACAGGCGACTGTAAATCCTTCTACAAGCAACTGGCCGAAAGATGGGTAAGTTGAAGAATTCTGGAAATCTTCTGAGAGAACAGGACATACGATTTATGAGGATAAAACAGTCGACTGTTAATCAGAACAGGCAACTATAAATCCTTATATAGACGACTGTCAAATACCCTGAGAATTTCCAGAGAGCTGAGTCAACAAATTGGCTCATAGACAGACGACTATTGCAGCATAGACAGTCGACTAATCCGATGGACAGTCGCCTGCATATTCAACATTAGTCGACTGGCCGTAAAAGTCAGATAAAAAAAGTTTTGGCAAAAGATAGACATGCGACTGATTTACAAACCACAGTCGACTGTCACTTGGACAGGCGCCTGTGAATCGTTCATCAGTTGCCTATGCGAAATAAACAGAGAGACCCAAAACAAGATTGTAAAAGTTTGTGCATAACAGGCGACTGTAGAACAAAACTCATCGACTGTTTTTGAGACAGACGACTGTAAAGCGTTCAGCAGCCGACTGTTATAAACATTCCAAGGACAATCACTAAAGAAATGAATTGGAGTCAAAGGACGATTGATCTAATGAAGTCCTAAGACTGAATTGAAGATGTGTGTGAGTGCTCCATCAATGTTCTACTTCTAAGCTACTTACTAGAAGAGATAAAATAAATTTACATTGACGATCTCTCTCTTCTATCCAACGAATGAGCTTGAAGTCTTCATGGAGCTTCAATCATCATCTACCATCAACCAATCCATTTCATTTGCCTTCAATGATCTTTAAGAGTCATCCATAGCAAGTAGATCTTCATATAAAGATTAGGCAATGGATTAACTGCAAAATAGGGGATTAGTCACAAGTATTTATGTTTGCTCATCATTAACACCAAGTAGGGAGAAGTCCAATACTCAACAAAATATTTGAACTGATTTGATTAGATCGAAAAGTCAAATACTTAGCTGTGTAAATCTTGCATAAATTAAAAGAAAATGTGATTTTCTCTCAGGTCAAGTCTCTTAACACATTGGTGTGTTGAAGAGCATGAATCACACTTTGTTAGACATGATGCGGTGCATGCCTGGTGACTCTGAGTTATAGTCCTCCCTCTGGGTTAAGGCCCAGATAAATATGCCAAGGTTTTGATAAGGTTCTATGAGAACATTATCAATAAGATATTCATTAAATCAATCTTTAGGAAGTTAAAAGATTACTCGAGTCTCGTACGACGAAGAGTTAAGTTAGACATCATAGTCAATGATGGCTTAGTCAGCTTCCAGGTTGAAATTCCGAGCAGTGACTCCGATTAATAACTTGATGCAATCAGAAATGGTTCGAGCACGTTAATACAGTATGGCCTTTAATTTACGTGCATAAAGAAATTTTTTCTTAATGTCTGCAAGTAAATCTTCGAGTTTAGAAGATTGGTACAAAAAGAAAGTAGTGAAGAACAACTAACATTGGTTGAGAATGGTTTTCATCCTAATTCCTATAAATGGATTATGATGAAACTGTCTCACCAGCAGATGCGTACAGATCTACACGGGCTGAACTCGATGTAAACGCTTATGATAACCATGGAAACTGGAGCATTCATTTATAGTTCGTTTTCTAAATATGATTTAGAAGAACGAACTTATATGAATTAGCCAGAAAGTTTTCAAGGTCAGTGGGAGCGAATAAAACACTTGCGAGGCATCACGGGGATGGAACATATTTTGATAAAAATGGTCAAAAGAGTTTGACACTTTTAAAATATGAACCGTCTAAGATAACCAATAACTTATTAAAATTATTGTCGTAAGGTACGATGAGATGGATAAGATCCAAGAAAATTAAATGGATCCTGAAGGACCAAAGTAAATTTTTTAAATAAGATTCAAATGAATGGTCTAAGATAAACATAGAAAAACCCCTTAAGTCTAATCAGTAGACGGTTTAACAGATCCACTCACGACGACTCAACCACGTGAAGTCTGAAATACTTATGTGTAAATGCGGTATGAGATGCCGGGATAAATGGGCCTGAGTGCAAGTGGGAGATGTTGCGAGATGTATGCCCTCAAGGCAACTTATCTCCATGTTTCTATACAAACATCTTGTTCAAGATTACAGTAAGCTGTATGGTAAGAATTTATCTAAGTTAAATCATAATCTAGTTATCATTAGATAATAACATAGGTAAAGTCCTGAGATTTAATGCGTGGTCAAACATATATCGAGATGAGTATCTTGATCATGGAGAAATGTTTGACCATCTGTAGCATAAGTCTAAAAGGGTTCATGGCGTAGATGTTTCGAAGAAAGGATATCGAAACATCGGATGACCATTGTGTCTTAGTCTTCACCGTATAACGGTAACGATGATCTCATGATCGTTTGACTTGGTGAAGTCGAAGACGAGACACATGTGCTCATTGAGAATGAGTTCACTGAACGACCCACAAGAGTTATCATATGGTTAAGATTGACAAATCTGTCAATGATAACTCTTAGTGATGATAGGCAAGTTGGTCTTTGACTTGAGGTCATTGTACGAATCTGTACGTGAACAGTGTCACTTAGACCTCTGACCTAGCTTCGAGGCTAGGCCTATCGAAAGGTCTTTGGTAGGATCACATTTGAAGCGAGTGAGGAGAGTAATGACCAAGATAGGATTCGTCTCTCCCGGTCAATGGGAGTTAGTGTCGTAGTGTTAGTTCGGTCTTTAGTGAAAACTCTGGCCAGAGTATGTTGGAAGTTTTGCAACATTATTTGACTAAAGATCAATGGAAACTAACCGACTTCAAGCTATTGGGGTTGACAGTTTGACCGTACCCTAAGCTTAAGTTAAGCGACATAGTTTTTAGATGAAGAGACTAAAACTGTGGAATTCATCACGGACACAGTCATGGTGGTCCAGACAATACTCATGTCGATGAGTCAACCACATAATTATGATACTGAAACAGGGACGACAACTGCTGCTCATGGTCACTACCGTATGGGGCTTCGAGCCCAACCTGCAGTAGGGTCAGGCTGTAGGGTCTCATACAGAGTGCGACCTTCGTCTAGTAATATGTAGAAACATTAGGGAGAATATGCATTTGATGCATGGGATAGAAAATTGCATTTGATGCAAATATTAATTTTAAGCTTAGATAGGGACTATTTTGCATATGATGCAAAATGTGTTTAATGTGTCTTAAATTGTTTAAGACAATAATTAAATATAATAAACGCGAGGAAAAGTTTACCTGTAAGACGGGAATGTCCCGGTATGAAAATAGGATCGAACGTCCAAATCGGATGCCAAATGCCCAAGTTATGCCCAAAAACATCAAAATAACACATATTGATCAGCCCAGAGCTGCCTGGGCACCAGGCCTGCCTGGCTTAAGCAGCCTAGGCCTGGGGCGCCTGGCACCAGGCCCATGCAGCAAGGGCGCCCAGCCCGCCCGGGCCAGGGCGCCTGGGCTAGGGCGCCAGGCGCCCTGGGCCTAGGCGCCCGGGCCTAGGCCCAGGCACCTGGGCGTCCAGGCACTGGCCTGGGCTGCACCCAGGCTGCCCCTTCTTGGTGAAGTGGGGCCCACTTTTTAGGTGCAGAACCCTAGGTTTGTGCAGAATTTTGGCGGCTCGGGTTTTAAAGAAAAATTGGGTTTGGGCTGAACTTTGGACTATCAATTGAAGGGTCAAACAGACTCTGATTGACTCACCATTTTTTCCTACGCGTTTACCGTTGAACGCCCTTCGATTTGATAGGTTGTATCAATCGTAAAGCTGAACGGTGAGGGAGTTCAAATTTATGGAAGTTTGGCCTTTGTGAAAGGCAAACTAACTTGATTTATTTAACGCCAAACTTTAGTCCCACATCGGAAGTGGAGTAAAGGGGAGGGTTCAGCTCCCTATATAAATATGGGTCTGCTCTCTTCCTCAAAACTTGTCCCAACCTCTAGATCTGAGCAACTCCTAAAACTGTTGGAGCACGCTCGGATCTAGGCTTAAATTAAATATTCTCTTCTCCCTATAAGTTCTGCCTTACTCCTGAAGGGCTCCAGCAAAGTCACGAAGGGGTTCGGATCCCATCCAAAATCTTGGCGAAGGTTCACACTCGGGTGAAACTTTCTTCGGTACGTGGTTGGCTCGGCGACAAGAGGATTACTCGCCTCAGAACGCCGAGCGGTTCAGTGGTGGACGTGGAGCGGCTCGGAAGACGGTGCGGTACACCTTGCCTGTACCAAGGCAAGGTTCAGGGTATGTAAATTTAATTAGCATTATTTTAATTTAACCGCATTAGCTTAGCTCCCTCTTGGGATGGTTGTACCCATCCCAAGTTGGTTGGTAGAGATCCTGACTAAAGGGTCTCGAACCTTAGGGCCTCGTTAAATAGTTTAACGTATCTATTTTTTTTCCGCTGCATTCTTTTGTGTCTGTGCTCCATCTGACTTAGGACGGGCATAGAATGTGCCCTCAGAGTCCATCAAAACCCTACACACTTACCATATAAATGCCTTTTTCATGATTACTCACCTTAGTCTTATTTTTCCTTGCAGAAATGGTTGGCCAAGAATTTGAGATCGTGGCCCCCAAGCGACAAAAGGATTTTTTGGAGTCTTCGGAGGAAGGAGGACAGTAAGGTCTGACCTCCGAATCATCGCCTTGGGCCTTCTTGCAAGCGGCCCTTGGCACAGCCATTCCTACTACTGGATCGACTTTGCATTCGGCCCCCGTCCCAGACATCCTCACCCCAGCTGTGAGTTTGAGGCCCAAGGAATCTCTGTAAAAGAAAAGATCTCTCCCTTCGACTGAAAAGGGAGATCTGGAGAAGAGGAGTAAGAAAGATGATGCGCCATTCGTCGGTCCAGCTCCCTCGAAGGGTGGGTCGACCACAGCCCTCGCCTCAAAAACCCAAATAATAGTTCATAGCTACTCGTCGGAGGTGCCTATGCCACCCCCGAGCCATTCCAGGGATACATGGCCATGAGGCGGTCTCGTTCCACCTGTCCCATTATGGGACCAATCCTTTCAGAATATGAGGGGATTCTATTGTTGAATCGACGATCGCAAACTCCTCAAGAATATTCTCAAGGGGAGCATCACTAACCCTTTTTTCCGTATGGGTGGAGGAATAAGCCTTCTTGAACTTTGGGGCAACCGCTCGACTTGTGAAAAAATCCATCTTGTCCCGTGATCGCCATGTCCTTGGGCAAGTTGATCGTGAAAGACTAGCCAACTTCATGGGTTGCTGCGGATATAAGGTTGGTTGCCAATTCTTTTACCCAGCTCTATACCATCTACAAGTCTGATCTTAATTCCACGCAGATATCTGTGGTTGGCATGGATTTCGTCATCGAGTTGTATGGGTGATGGATGCCGAGGCTAAGCTTGCTTCTGAGCGTCAAAGAGCATCTGTTGTAGAAGAAAGAGTTGTTGAGCTCGAGTCTAAGATAAAGGGGCTATAGGAGGCACTGAACAAGGAACGTAAGATGAGGGCAATTGCCGAGTGGGAGAGGTCAGCGGCCAAAGACAGCACTGCCTCCTTGTCTCAGGCGAAGAAGGACGCCGAAGAACAATGGCAAAGAGAGAAGGTTGAGCTTCAAGCTCGGATAACTTATTTAGAGAAAACCGACCGCTCAGCAGTCATCGTCAAAGCAATGAAAAGCTTGAGGCAAGATTTTGCTTCGGAGCTTTCAAACCTATTGAAGGAGTCTCTCTCGCATGTTCAAGAGAGGGTTCAGAGTAAGCTCCTCAATCTAGGGGCCGAGGATGAGTCAACCCACTTGTCAGTTGAGGGACCTTTGAATGCCCCATCTGACAACGCCACTTCTTGATCTCGAGGGCATCTTATATAGGGTATGCATGCCATTTTGTATAGGTCAGTTGTCGAAAAATAGCCGTTGTTCTAAAATTCCATAGTGAAAATTTGAAAGTTGCTGAAGGTTGCGCTTTGAGCCATCTATATGCCCCCTCAACGGTTCGAGCGTAAGTATGGTAAGAGTGCGAATCTCGGATCATTGAATGACATGTACCACGCTCCTCACTCTACTTGATTGTTATAGATCATCCCTGTTTGTATAGCTTGGTCGGTTCAAGAAGTGGAGGCTCCTCTAATCGTGTAGCTGAGTGGCCCATGAGGGTAATGATAGTTCTGTTGGAATCAATGATTTAGGATTCTAGTTTGATGATGACAAACACATTTGAAGTCTTTAACGTGTGTGCTAAGTGTGTTTCAGGAATGGTAATGTCGTTACTATAAGTGTTAGAGAAATTGCTATTCATATAGAAATTTGGGTGAGAAAGGAAGTGGTGTGTACAAAGCAATTGGACTTGGTCCAATATGAGATAAGATGGAGAGAATCAATTTGATTTGTTCATATCAACTTAAGGAATGTGTCAATCTAATATTTCTATTCAAATCTAATTTGGATTGGTGCAAATAAAATTCATATCATCATCCCCTAATCTATTACATATTTTGTGGGAATCAAATCCCATATTGATTGGTTCAAATCTCAAATTGGTTGGCAACCCATATCTGTAAGGATTCTCTCCCTATATTCTCCAATTACCGAACCCTCCTTGCAAATCTTATGTAACCGCAACCCTAGGGAAGTCCTCCATGCCGCAACACCCTATTTCTCTATATAAGTTTCCCATCAACAGAAGAAAAGAGTAGGTCAGCCAAAACATCTTTTAAGCAAGAAGAGATCTCACGCACAAAAGCCCTAGTAGCCGTCATCCATCATCTTCTCTAGGCCGAAAACTCTTCAAGCCCTAGAACAAGATCTCACGAAACTCCAAGAGCCAAAATCCCCTTGCTACAAGCTCCAAGATCATAGCATCCCATGCAAAAGAAATCTCCTGCCGCGACTTTGGAGAGATCACTAAGCAGCCACACCTATTGAAGAACCCAGGCCGAAATCTTTGACTCTCCAAGTCAACTCAAGAGCACACAGCCGCAAGTTTTTGAGGTGTATCCCATGTACAGCTGCAATGTTTAAGACCCCTCACATGTGCAAGTCATCAAGCTACACAAGTACCAAGGCCTCCCAAGAAAATTGCGGCTGAGTCTCCAAGGTATGTGTTTTGAGTTGGGTATTTAATTAAAGCTAAAAGTTTGTGTTTCTGGTTGTTTGCAGGCTTCATCTAGGGCTTCTGAATTATTTGACCAACAACTCCTCTTTGACCAACAAGCAGCCACATCATATATATTTAAAAAGGGCCACCATCAATTGAAAATCCTCAAGAGCTTTTCAAAAAGGAAGCAACAATTGTTAGAGGTTACAAAAAAATCAAAGCAGCGAAACAAAAGCAAACCCTGCACTTCCAAGAGCCGTGTGCACATCTCTCTTCACAGTAGCAAAATCTCCAGGCCCCTTGATATGTGCATGGGAATTAATTGAAGACCAATCAAAGAGCTGAACTCTGATACACCAAGAGCACAAGACGCATCCTTGAATCCCCCAAGCACTGAAGGTAGACACATCCTTGAATCCCCCAAGCACTGAAGGCAGCCGAATTCAACAAGAGAACAAAGTAGAATTGAGGTATACTTAGTTTTATTTTGTTGATTATGTGATTATGTGTGTTGTTTTTCTTGGTACAGGAAAAACACTATTCAATCAAGAAAAAATAGATAAACTGAGGGGGAGCATTCAAGTGTACCCAATCAAATTGAAGAAACAAAAATGGAAACATCACCAACCCAGAGCTTTGAGTTTTCCATGTGCCAATGAAGCCTCTTAGCCGTGAGATTGCAAGTGCCATCAAGGGGAGCCCAAGGCCGTGAGTTGCTGAGATAGAGACGATACATCTACTTCCTGTCATACGTGATCTGACCCGTGCCGATTGACAGAGACGTCTACGCCTACACACTGAGATTCTCTAAACTCTGATATTATTATTCGTGTGTAGTAGTGTAGCGATCTTTGTAGGGAAAACTTTACCATATTTGTGATACTTTAGGGATCTTGTCTGGTGGGTGCTAGACAAGAGGGACTTGACTAGTTGAGACTAGTCAAGTGAGAGCTTATACTAGGATTAGTCTTGTTGAGCACTTTAGTGAGTGCATGTTCTGAGAGCCAGGTGAGTGTAGAGTGGGTGCTCTAGCTACAGGTTGTATAAGGTAACATTTCTAATATAGTATTTGCTTTCGGGGTTGGACGTAGGTCGTGGGTGCGACCGAAGCAGGGGTAAATCTTCTGTGCATCTGTGATTGGTTATTGTTTACCCTGCATGTGATTATAACTGCGTGTGATTTCTCGTGGGTTGCACGAGAATTTTTATAAGCCTATTGATCCCTCCTCTAGGATTAGATCCAGATCCAACAAGTGTTATCAGAGCAGGTTATATGATCTAGCCTAGGATTGACCATGTCTGATTCTAGTGATTATGTTTTTGCTGAAGGTCAGTCCATATCATGACCCCCTAGATTTAATGGAGTAGATTATGCTTACTGAAAAACTAGAATGAAAATCTACTTAGCTGCTGTTGATTATAATATATGGAATATTGTTGAAAAAGGCTATAGTCCTCCCAAGATTAAAATCAAAGATACTGAAATGTTGAAACCTGAAGATAAATGTGATGACAATGATAAACACGATTTTCCTTGAATAATAAAGCCATGAATGCGCTCATTTGTTCATTAGATAAATCTGAATTTAATCGTATCTCACATTGTCTAACTGCACATGAAATATGGCTTACGCTGTGACGCATGAAGGAACGTCGCAAGTGAAGGAATCCAGACTTGCGCTACTGAATACAGAATATGAGAGTTTCCGCATGCTGCTATCTGAGTCCGTCAAGGAGATGTTCGCAAGATTCACGGACATCGTATATAAATCCAGCTCCCTCGGTAAGCCATACTCTAGCCTTAAACAGGTAAGAAAAATCTTAAGGGCGTTGCCAAGCTCATTCAGGCCTATAGTTACAGCCATCCAAGAAGCGAAAGATCTATCTCAGATGAGGATGGAGGTCTTGATAGGCAATTTAATGTCCCACGAGCTTGAGTTGCAGAACGTTGAAGCTAGAGAGAATCCTGAGGAGAAGGAAAAAGCTCCAAAGCCACTAGCTCTGAAAGCTAGTGAAGAAGACGATGATGAGGAGATGGCGCTGATGGTCAGAAATTTCAGGAAATTAATCAGAACTCCTCACGGAAGAGCAGAAATGCAAAACAGGTTTAATTGTTCCAATAATTTTAATTCTGCTAAAAAATCTATAATTTTAATTCTGCTAAAAAATCTTCTGAGCAGACTGCTACTGACCATGTTATATATTTCAAATGCAACAGGAGAGGACATTATATGAAGCATTGCAAACACGAGACCGCTCAAGTTGCAAAAGAAAGAAGAAAAGCCAAATACTAACATTGGACATGGACAGCGAAGCTGAGGAGGAGGAGGAGAAGGTTGTAGCTTTCACATCCCTCTCCTTGATGAGAGAATTGGATGAGGTAACATCTTGCCCCAATAGAGTTGACATTAGAAAATTGTGTAAAGAAATACAACTTGAACTAGATAGGAAACGATGTATTAATGATGATATGCAAAATGTTATTGAGCACCTAGAATCTGCTTTAGAAGGTTATAAAAAGTCTAATGGTGAATTACAACAAGAAAATTGTGACATGTTTCATGAAACAAATGGTTTAAAAGAAAAACTTCTTACTTGTAATTCTACCATTGCTTGGTTGAAGAATGTAAAATCTAGGTTGCATGAAAAAGCTACTTGTCTTTCTTGTCCTTCCTTATTGAATGATATTAGCATGCTTAAGAAAGATTTAATTAAGCTCGAAACTGAAAAAGATTATGTGATTAGAGAGCTTAATGATAAATTCAGCATGTTGAATAATGACTTTAAAAGAAAAATGATTGAGTTTGAAAAGAAGGAAGAGGAAAACAAGAAAGCTTTTTTAAGTAAATGTACTTTGCTTGTGGACGAAAATGCACTTTTAAAATCCAAAGTCTCTAGTCTTGAATTGTCCATTAAGAAATTCTCTATAGGAAAACAATCGTTGGATACTATTTCAGAGAATCAATTATATGGAAATAATAGCGAGGACTTGGATTCGGTTCTAAAACTGCTAAAAAGCCTATTTTAAAGAAATTCCACAATGTGCCTTCTATATCCAAAAATATGCATGTAAAGTGTTTTACTTGTGATAGTGTTGGTCACACATCCTATTATTGTAAGTTTAGGAATACGAACATAAAGTTCAAACAAGTGTGGGTTCCTAAAACTTTGATGACTAACATTAGTGGACCTTGTTAGATTCCAAGGTCACACCTAACATCTTTCATGTAGGTGGGATAGAGATTTGGCGAGGAGAAATGAATTGAAAGTCTTATTCTTTTTAGCTCCTTAGTCAAATAGCGACGCGAAGGTATGGCTTTTATTCTTCAAGCTTAATGCATACTTTCATAGCATATTTTTGTTTTATTTTTGCATGCTTGATTTATTTCTCGTTTGTGTGCATGTTTACTTGATTCTAGTTTGCTTTAGTTCTTTAGAAAAAAATTGAAAAAAAAAATTGAAAAACCAAAATCACAAAAAATTGCTGCTTAATGCATACCTCCCCATGAATCTTTATAAGTGGTATTATTATTTGCTCATTCATATCCTTGTAGAAATCATTGTATTATCGTTATAGCTACATGCACATGTAGTAGTCATGACATGTTTCTTGAAATAAATAATTTGATTTCTACACCTACATGCTCACTTCCACGAATATTAAACTTGTTGCACATTTGGAGATCCTTTCTATGAACTTTGGAATGTGAATGTAGGTTGATAATACCTGAATTATCTAAGGGATATGATGTGTAATGCCATGAATAAAAATTGAGCACAATAATATTGAAATGAAAAATAATTATAAATACTGCTCCGTATGAAAAATGGAAACAATTCATGGCAAGTACACTACCCGCGAGTATCCAACATATGCTTTATGGGTAATCTTTAGCGTTGGTGTATTTTACTCGTCAAGCAATACCAACCCCAGATCTAAGAGTCCTTATAGGCTATGTTTTGGGGTTTGGTAACTTGAACTCATTTATAATGAGGTGGGGAAAAAATCAATCCTAGTGATATTCATGTTAAATGGAAAATGTGGATTGGTTTTGGTGGATGTTCTAAATTGAATCTCCCATTGTACTTCAATGTCTATATTATCACACTTACAAAATGGTGTAGAAGTCTTAATTATCACTTTTCATTGAACTTGAATTGATTACTTTATGAGAATGCATGCAAGTGCTAGGTATAGTCAATAATACTCTATTTTTGCATGTGATACTTGATTGACTTCATTAGTACGTTTTTGATGATAACAAAGGGGGAGAATGGCAAGATTTGTATTGCATACTATTAAGATTTGTGTTGCATACTATTATGTGGTATTTGGTATTCGGTATTTTGTGCTCGTGAAAATACATGTTTATTGGTTGTTGGGGGAGCATTAAAATAGGGGGAGCATGCTTGTATGTTTGCACATCATTATTGCATGCTTGTATGTTGCATATAATTGTTATTAATCGATGTATACATCCTTCATCACACTTCACACACGCATACACTTCACACACTGTAACGTCCACTTTTCGTCGTACTTTGTTCGTGCACGTGCTTTTGGCCGTGCACGTGTTTATTTTAGACTTTATTTGATTGCGAACACTTTTGTGTGATATGCCGTTGCGAACGTCTCTGAGAGTATTAAATAGTGGCACTATCTTAGAACGACACTTCTCGAGTCGTTTTTCCACAATTTAAACTTACTCGATGAGACGTGACGATTTTCACTTTTGACGGGAGACGTTTCTATTTTTAGCTTCGTCGTCCGACGTCGAAATTGAGATCCGTCTTCTTAGTTAGCTCACTTTCATCATCATGATCACCACGATATTTATTTTATAATTTTTGGAGTTCATTTGACCACTTTTATATTTTAAACAAGTTTTATATTATTTTTAATAATTAATTTTTAAATTATTTTCGTCCAACTAAAATTTATTTGAGTTTTAAACGTATTAAAGAATTTTTGAGCCAATTTCCAGCTCATTTGGACCAAGTCAAATCCTTGGGTGAGTTGGAGAAAGTTGAATTTCAAATTTTAAATATTTTTGAACTTCTAATCCTATTAGATTTAGCCCTAGACTTAGTCAACCCATCTACACTATATAAACAATCCCTAGGAAGACCTATTTTCGCAAGCAAACAAACCCTAGCCGCCCCATAACTCAAATTCTCGCTTGCGACGTTCGTCGCAACTCAGCCCCCCGCAGCTGCCCCCGCACGACCGACGTTTCCCCTCCATTTCCCTCGGTTTGACCGAGGCCCTCACCCGCACAAGCGCCCGCTCCGCACACAGTCGCCCGCTGCTCCATTACAACGCTCGCACCCCACTCCGACCGAGAGAACCCATCGATCTGACCGGCCCGTTCCACCGCTCCGCATCGCAACCCCCGCAGCGTTGCAGCCCGCTTCTGCAGTGTCTGACCGAAGGATCCCCTCACAGCGACCGTTGTGACCAATGACCGCATCTCCGCAAGCGCTGCACAGCCCCGCCACATGAGCCCGATCGATGGAATCCCCCGCATTGGCAGTGTACGACCGAGAGCCACTCGTCGCAACCCCGCACCCGTCGCATCGCTTGCCACCGTGGGCCCCCCAAGTTCTCCAGAGGTATTGTGGGTCCCCCAAAGGTCCCTAGGACTACTGTGGGCCCCACCTAGGTGCTTGCTCTTTGAGGGTTTTCCGCGTACGACGTTGCGACACGTCGTAGCCCGTCGTCGCACGTGCTAGCTCTGGAATCTGGAACCATTTCTCCGGTTGATGCTTTGAACTTTCCAGCGAGGAAACTAATTTGGAATCAGGACTTGGAGCGCGTTCTTTTATTCCAACCCCCGGCGTCGCTACCCGACGCCGGTGTAGCTTTCGCGTCGTGTTGAGGTAACGCTTTGCACCCCTAGGACCCCCAACCCAATGCATGCTAATCAAGACTAAAATCAGTATTTTTAAAGTATTTTAAATGTTTTAAATTCACTAATCAAGATTAATAATATGGACTTGTGCACGTAGGATAATTGTGATTCTTGGACTCATTGGACGGTGTGCTCAGACGTCGTACTTGCAGGAAAGTTAAACTTGCCAACTCTTGTGTAGGGCCATGTTTTTAGGCCACTTCCTTGCTTTCAGTGTAAAAGAGACTAGTCAGTGAAATGATAGCTGGCTAGACGCCTACTTGATCTAGTTTGACAACGAAACTAGATCCGTCACCTAATTGATCTGGCTTGTCAACGAAGCTAGATCCAACCCTTTAAACTTGTTGTTCATGCATACTAAACTGCCACGTTTACTTTTCTTATCTGTACGCACTCTTAACTGCCATGCATTGCATCTTACATGTCATCCCAGTTGATTGTTGCATTCGTAGCACACGCTACAATACCTGTACTCCTTGAATACTACTTCCGGGGAAACGGGCCTCATGTGTTGGTCAAAAGCCAATGCCCGGTTTCCTGGTCCGGCTAGGTGCACCCCTATGCCATACTTGTTAAAAACACTTCCTGGCTCGTGTTCCAGAAGCGAGCATTCCCGTTCGGGGGTAAGGCCCTGGCTCGACACACGTGGAGGGGTAGGGATAAACGATCACTTGAGCTTAGGAGTTGGCCCGATCAGCCACTCTAGCCAAAAGACGGAATCTCTGTGCACGAGGTGCTTACTTTCCTTGTCTTGTACTTGTCTTGTGAATGATTCATGAAATATTTGTCATCCATGCCATGTTTAAATGCCATGCTCGTACTTTACTTTACTTTACCTTACCTGTTACACTCATACTTTAACATCCATGTCATCGCATTCATGCTAGAACTGCTAGGTTGCTTTACTTTTGCATACTTTCAGTTTCCTTGCACAAGTCTCTTGTAGACTTGCTAACATGTGCCCCTTGCTCTTTTGGGTGTCACATGTTAGACCCTGAGCCAGAGACCGTTGCGGTGTACGTGATGTGTTGCTGACGCTGAGCCTGAGTCCATGTCTGCCTAGGAGGGGTTTTGTGGACACCGGTGATCTTTCTTGGTGATTTTGCTGAGTTTCTTTTGTTTTAGGCTTTGTTGTTAGTTGTCGGTGCATGTCACCTTGTTTTGTACGATGTACTTTTGTTGGCCATGTTTGTGCCTTTAGACTCTCTTTTATTTCTGCCTGGTGGATTTTCTGCGATGTTGGAATTTATATTTATGGATATTCTGAGATTATTCTTTTGTCTTATTTCATTATTATCTTGTTTCGCCCGCGTTGCAAGGACCTGCAGTTTTAAATTTGATTGACGCTTATCGGACTTGCAGCTTTGCAGCTTCAAGTCTGAGCGGACCTTCTCACGCTTCGCCTCCATATTTTTGGGAAGCGGGGCGTGACAGGTTTTGTTGGTGGCCCATGCAGGTCCAGTCTTGCAATTGCGAATTAACGAAACAACGATAATAACGGAATGTCCATTAAATAAATTGCAACATCCGAGTCATAAGCCATGGGTCTAGTCGTTTTCCTACGTCACTAGGTGGTAAGAGACTTAGATATACGTCTGTGTTCGCTAGATAGAGGCCCTGATTGTTAGTTAGACTCCCTGCCAGCAACTGATTAAATCGTCGTAGGAGTTATCTTAGTGGTCCCTGTCTACCCTGACCATGCTAGACTTCTAGAATCTCTTTTAGTCGTTCGCTTGGGTTCATCGATTTCGGACCAAAAGGAACACATTTCATTACCGTCTAGCTCCTTAGAAAGTCTTAGCGCTTAGTTCTTAACCTTTAGTTGGTCGACCGTAGGAGTTCCCCGTAGATTCTCCTGATTCATATCCTAGGTGTATGTATGTTCTGATCATCCGGCTAATTTCCTTGCCTCGGTTCACGAGATCGCCTCATGACGATCGTCGTCAATCTTCGAACCTCTCCATTACAAACCTGAACCTTCTGAAAGTATTTTTCGATTTCCTCTTTCCCTAAGTTTAAATTTGTTCAAAGTTTTTATATAAATATACTTATCTTTGTACTCCTCGTTGATTTAATTCTTTTTAAACTTTTGTCGAAATTTTTGGATAATAGTTCATAATATTTTTCCAGCCTATACTTTTCGTACTTATGTAAATGCGTTGACCTTCCATATATTAATTTTATTCTGAACCGTACTTTTATTTTGTCTAATTCGACTTATAATTTCCTTTCTTATTATGCCTTTCAAACGACACATCGTGTTTACTTTTAATATACTTTTCAAGTCACATAGAATTTCAGCTTTCAGCAAGTTGGTTTTTGCTCGTTGTTTTTGCTACTTCAGATTTTTGCAAAATTTCTATTTTCATAACCACTTCCTGCTTTAGACCCTCTATGATTTGATTTGCTATTCGATCTTGATAATTCTTATACTAAGTCATTATTATTTTCTTTCCGCTCACCATACATGCTTTTAGGAAAAAAAAATTTCTAAACCAAATTGAATTTCAATTATTTTTATACCCGTACCAGGCTCGTCGTGCTTGTACGCTAAGAGTTTTGTGTAAACCAGTTTTAAATTTTTGGCACATCCTGGTTCCTCTAAAAGTAGTTCCAATATTGAGCATTTTAAATTTTCTTTCCATGGCTTAAAGACTTTGAAAGCGTTTAAAACGAGCTTAAATTCTTCAGTTAATTTAATTTCATTTCCAAAATTTTGCCAAATTATATTAAATTACTGCCGTATAAAATTTTCTGAAAAAATTATGTCTTTAATATTCGTGTAAATGATTTTACTTCCTTTATAATTATTTTTTTAAACCAATAGACCATTTTCTCTTATTATGAATATTCGACTCAAACTTATTTTGAACAACTCGTTTATCGCTCTCCAAATATTTCTTTTCAGACGAGGATTTCAACTTTTGAAGTACAACAGTTTTCAAACTCCACGTAGTTTAGCTTATGCTATTTACCCTATGTTCTTTTCTGTATCCTATTCAAGCATCACTACATCTCCTTTTCCTTCAACCTAAACATCACCATTGAGCCAATGTTTTCCCTAACCAAGCCGTCTCCTTGTATTCGTCCTATCTGAACTCGTGCTTATCGATCCTTCCCTCGTCACGCTCTCGACCTCTCTTTATTGCTTAGACCTTAGGGTCCGTCAATGTCTGTGTCAACCCTTAATTGTTAGTAGGCCCTTGGACCTTGTGAGGTAGTCGTAGTGCACGTACCTAAGTTGTGTACGTGGGCTTGAATGAGTGTGCCCCCATAGTATGCTGATGCTTGCCCATTGTGTGATATATATATATATATATATATATATATATATATATATATATATATATATATGGAGTTATTCGTGATATTATGAAGTTGTTTATGTGTTAGTAGTTATAGATTTTGGTGTGGATAGCTATACCATACTAGGGGTGACTGTGTATATAAGGGCTAGTGTTGGAATATCTAATGGAGTGTACGTAGTTAAAGATACTTGTGATGATTGAAATAAATGATTGGTAAAGCTATGTGTATGTTAGGAGTGATAATAATAGGTGTATGTATGGTTAAGAGGGTAGGCCTATTATGTGACCTATATATTAGTTCGTGTGAGTATGTGCTCGTAGGTAGATATGTATAGTGTGTAGACGTAAGTAGTTATGTTTCGTTGCATGAGTACATAGATGTTATGCATATGGTAGTAGGATTATAATTTTGATTCGTATTGCTTGCTTTTACGGATGTTGTATGCGTGTATACCAGGAGGTATACACTACTATTGCACATCTTAATTCCGTATGTATAGATGTGTTAATATACTAATTATAGGTAGTAGGCTATGGTGTGAATATATATATGTTACATGTGTGTGACTATACGATGAATACGTATGCATGTATTATGGAGTGTATTATAATTATACGTGTGCTGATGTCTGTATTATTATTATTATGGTATATAAATTGATTTAACTATGTGAGTATTACCTGACTAAATATTAGGTGTGAATGAATTATGGTATGTATACGGTTGTATTGGTAGACATATATATATATATATATATATATATATATATATATATATATATATATATATATTGGAGTGGTATCGGTATAGGTATAAATGTCGTGTTACGTATATAGAATATTCTGATATGTGTATTGAGTCTCACTCAAGCTTGAGTGGGTATACTCTAAGTATATTGAATGTATGTCTGAAGTCTGAATATAGCGATGTTTGATGTATGTATAGTGATAGGAGTGTTTGTGCCTGGTTGTGTTACGCACATGATTGTGGGTCGCTACACCAGTATATAATTATAGGTGTTGGTCTTGTGGTATAGCTAATTACTAAGGACTTTCTCGTGTGAACGTATGTGTACTAGCTAAAACTAGGTGTGTATGTGTGCTAGTTATATAATGGTATGATTGGTGTATGTAAATGAAATGTTAGCGTGTATGGGTGTGCACCATGCACGGGTAAGTATGTGCTTAGTTATAGGTATTGATGACTATGATATATGTGGCGTGTCGTAAATACAGTTATAGGACCGTACGTGATGTGAATATATGGTGAATTATTACATGCATTTGTATGACTATATAATGAGTGAAATATGGTAGTAGTGAATATATATTAGATATAGTAAAATTTGACTTAATAATGGTATGGTGTGACTGCATGTGTTGATGTGTTTGGTGTTGGATGAATACTAGGAAATATTAGGGAGTAGTATACCCTAGATGTTTGTGCATAGGTAGCTATCTGTAACGACTGGTTTTTGTATGATTGGATTATCAGTGTGTTTTGCTTGTTATGGTGGGTTCTCTCCTTGTGTGGTTTCCATTTCCATAGTTCTCGCTTTCATTCATCTCGTTGAGATTTCCTAGCTTTCGTTTTCATTCCTTTTGATGTGATCTTTTAGGTTCTTCCTTAGAATCATTGAACTCGGAGTAAGTCACTCGTGACGAGCTTCATATCGATCATGTATTAGAGTATAAATCGATCCTAGAAGCCATAGAAATCTTCCTGAAGCTTCGCGCTTCGAATCGGCACTTTTCGTGCACGTTAGTTGGTTCAAGAAGATCAACCGACCGACTAGATTCCAATCTAGTCGGTCAGGAAATCAACTGGAACCGACTAGTTCATTCAATCAATTATTCAGGAGTTACTGTTTATCGTTAGTCGGTCTAAGGACAACCACTGACCGACTAGATGTGAAACTAGTCGGTCAGAACTTGTTCTTTAACCGACTAGTTCCTTTGATTAATTTCCCCTAAGTTACTGTTTATCTTTAGTCGGTCTGAGAACATATTTCGACCGACTAGATTGTAAACTAGTCGGTCAGCCATTGTTCTTCAACCGACTAGTTCATTGATCATCTTCCCAGCCGAGTTACTGTTTGCTCTTAGTCGGTCACAGTTATTCGACCGACCGACTAGTTCCCAAACTAGTCGGTCAGCCATCCTTCTTTGACCGACTAATCAGCCTAGGAAACCCTAGTTTTGCCCTAGCCGCCACACTTTTCTATAAATACGCCCCAAACGTTTTCTTCTTCTTTCTCATCACCCCAAACCCTAATTTCTCCCCCATTGAGCCCCCTTCTTCCCCAAACCATTGATCCTTCATCCCAAGCTTATCCATCATCATCCAAACCCTCATTTCACATATCCTACCTCTCCTCAACCTCAAACCCTCATCAAATCCCCAAAAGCCTCATCCAAACCCATTTCTCCATATTTCCCCCATTTCCAGATCTGAGCCGGATCGTTCTTCCGTCGCCGTGGTTCTCGGCGTCGTTCCTCCGCTTCTTCACGAGTAGTATTCTTCCTTTAATAATCTCATAACACACACTTGATATTTGTGAAACCCTAATAAAATGGATCATTAGAAATCGTAGGATTCGATTGTGAATACGGATTAGTTACCATTCTAATGTTGTTTTTCCATGGCAGTGATCCATTCCCGTAGATAACAAATTTGTGTGATGTGCCTACGTTGATCGTTCTCCTCGGTGCCAGGCAAGTGAAACTTGCATCTTTTGATTTGGGCCATGTCTTAGGCCATTTACCTTGCTTTAGCGTAAAAGAGACTAGACGGTGAAAGGATAGCCGTCTAGACGCCATTGATCTAGCTTGACAACGAAGCTTGGTCCGTCACCTTCATCATGCTTGTATGTCACGTTTACTTTCCCTAAACGGTACGCGTATTAACTGTTCATGTCATCCATGCATCCTTAACTGCTGTTGCATTTTAACTGCCACGTTTAATTTCAATTAACGATACGCGAATATGTTCATGTCATTGCATTTTGCATGTCACGTTTAAATACAATTAACGGTACACGAATATCTGCTCATGTCATTGCATGCTTGAATACTCATCGTGATTGCGTAGCTTCGCTACATACTTGTACTATTTGTCCCGGCTAGGCACCCACCTTGCGTGGGCATAATCCTATGCCAAATACACTTTCTGGCTCGTGTACCAAAAGACGAGCTCAACACAGCCTGCGGGCAATAGGGCACTCGTTGAGTGATCCCTTGTACTTGATACTTGAACACAGCATGCGGGCAATAGGGCATCCATGTGTGGGTGATCCCTTGTACTTGTTACTTGACAATACTTGTCACACTTACCACTTGTACTTGTCCGTGTTTTACTTGTAAAACTTGTTATCCATGACATACTTGTTACTTGCTACTTGTACTTCACTTGTCACTTCCATACTATACTTGCCATGCCATGCATCATACTATAACTGCTAGGTTGTTAGTTTACCTTTCTTTCAGTTTCCTTGCACAAGTCTTTCCAGACTTGCTGACATGTGCCCCTCTCTCTTTTGGGTGTCACATGTTAGACCCAGAGCCAGAGCTTTGTTGCAGGGGATATGGTGTTGCTGATGCTGCTGTTTGCTGTGGTGGTGAGTGGACACCATGGGCCTGTCTTGGAGACCGCTCGTGTTCACTTCTTTGTTTAGGTTTGCTGTTAGTTGTTGGTGCGTGGCACCCTTATATGTATGTTATACTTTGTTGGCCATGTTTGGGCCTTAGACTCTTTTTCCTTTAGCCTGGTGGCTTTTCTGTGATATTGTAATTCATTCAATGGATATTCAGAGATTTCTCTTTTGTCTCTTTCCTTTATTATTATTGTTGTTTCGTTTGCGTTGCAAGGACCTGCCATATGATAATTTATACGCTTATCAGACTTGGAGTTTCACAGCTTCAAGTTTGTGCGGACCTTCTCACGTCTCGCCTCCACATTGTTGGGAAGCGGGGCGTGACACTATCTATACGTAGAGCAACGATTGTATTTGCTAAGTGTGAGATCATACTTATATGAGTACCTGAAATATTGTTTTGTGATTAGGTAGGTAGTAGTCATATAAGGGATGCATGCTTATATATATGATTGAAATACGTGTATGAGTTTGACTGTCTATAATAGGTATAAATGTATAACGTACGTGAATATATATAAATATATATACGTGTTGGTAGTATTAATGTTTGACTACTTAGTGCATATATAAGCACTTGTAATGATTATACCTGGTTGAATTATTAAATGACTTGATTGGGGTAGTTACTAGAGCGACTAGCTATATTAGAAAGTCCGAGGACGGACTTTATTCTAAGGTGGGGAGGATGTAACGACCACTTTTCGTCGTACTTTGTTCGTGCACGTGCTTTTGGCCGTGCACGTGTTTATTTTAGACTTTATTTGATTGCGAACACTTTTGTGTGATATGCCGTTGCGAACGTCTCTGAGAGTATTAAATAGTGGCACTATCTTGGAACGACACTTCTCGAGTCATTTTTCCACAATTTAAACTTACTCGATGAGACGTGACGATTTTCACTTTTGACGGGAGACGTTTCTATTTTTAGCTTCGTCGTCCGACGTCGAAATTGAGATCCATCTTCTTAGTTAGCTCACTTTCGTCATCACGATCACCACGATATTTATTTTATAATTTTTGGAGTTCATTTGACCACTTTTATATTTTAAACAAGTTTTATATTATTTTTAATAATTAATTTTTAAATTATTTTCGGCCAAATAAAATTTATTTGAGTTTTAAACGTATTAAAGAATTTTTGAGCCAATTTCCAGCTCATTTGGACCAAGTCAAATCCTTGGGTGAGTTGGAGAAAGTTGAATTTCAAATTTTAAATATTTTTGAACTTCTAATCCTATTAGATTTAACCCTAGACTTAGTCAACCCATCTACACTATATAAACAATCCCTAGGAAGACCTATTTTCGCAAGCAAACAAACCCTAGCCGTCCCATAACTCAAATTCTCGCTTGCGACGTTCGTCGCAACTCAGCCCCCCGCAGCCGCCCCCGCACGACCGACGTTTCCCCTCCATTTCCCTCGGTCTGACCGAGGCCCTCGCCCGCACAAGCGCCCACTCCGCACCCAGTCACCCGCCGCTCCATTGCAACACTCGCACCCCACTCCGACCGAGAGAACCCATCGATCTGACCGGCCCGTTCCACCGCTCCGCATCGCAACCCCCGCAGCGTTGCAGCCCGCTTCCGCAGTGTCTGACCGAAGGATCCCCTTGCAGCGGCCACTGTGACTGATGACCGCATCTCCGTAAGCGTTGCACAGCCCCGCCACATGAGCCCGACCGATGCAATCCCCCGCATTGGCTGTGTACGACCGAGAGCCACTCGTTGCAACCCCGCACCCGTCGCATCGCTTGCCACCGTGGGCCCCCAAGTTCTCCAGAGGTATTGTGGGTCCCCCAAAGGTCCCTAGGACTACAGTGGGCACCACCTAGGTGCTTGCTCTTCGAGGGTTTGCTGCGTACGACGTTGCGACACGTCGTAGCCCGTCGTCGCACGTGCTAGCTCTGGAATCTGGAACCATTGCTCCGGTTGATGCTCTGAACTTTCCAGCGAGGAAACTAATTCGGAATCAGGACTTGGAGCGCGTTCTTTTATTCCAACCCTCGGCGTCGCTATCCGACGCCGGTGTAGCTTTCGCGTCGTGTTGAGGTAACGCTTTGCACCCCTAAGACCCCCAACCCAATGCATGCTAATCAAGACTAAAATCAGTATTTTTAAAGTATTTTAAATGTTTTAAATTCACTAATCAAGATTAATAATATGGACTTGTGCACGTAGGATAATTGTGATTCTTGGACTCATTGGACGGTGTGCTCAGACGTCGTGCTTGCAGGCAAGTGAAACTTGCCAACTCTTGTGTAGGGCCATGTTTTTAGGTCACTTCCTTGCTTTCATCGTAAAAGAGACTAGTCAGTGAAATGATAGCTGGCTAGACGCCTACTTGATCTAGTTTGACAACGAAACTAGATCCGTCACCTAATTGATCTGGCTTGACAACGAAGCTAGATCCAACCCTTTAAACTTGTTGTTCATGCATACTAAACTGCCACGTTTACTTTTCTTATCTGTACGCACTCTTAACTGCTGTGCATTGCATCTTACATGTCATCCCAGTTGATTGTTGCCTTCGTAGCACACGCTACAATACATGTACTCCTTGAATACTACTTCCGGGGAAACGGGCCTCATGTGTTGGTCAAAAGCCAATGCCCGGTTTCCTGGTCCGGCTAGGTGCACCCCTATGCCATACTTGTTAAAAACACTTCCTGGCTCGTGTTCCAGAAGCGAGCATTCCCGTTCGGGGGTAAGGCCCTGGCTCGACACACGTGGAGGGGTAGGGATAAACGATCACTTGAGCTTAGGAGTTGGCCCGATCAGCCACTCTAGCCAAAAGATGGAATCTCTGTGCACGAGGTGCTTACTTTCCTTGTCTTGTACTTGTCTTGTGAATGATTCATGAAATACTTGTCATCCATGCCATGTTTAAATGTCATGCTCGTACTTTACTTTACTTTACCTTACCTGTTACACTCATACTTTAACTGCCATGTCATCGCATTCATGCTAGAACTGCTAGGTTGCTTTACTTTTGCATACTTTCAGTTTCCTTGCACAAGTATCTTGTAGACTTGCTGACATGTGCCCCTTGCTCTTTTGGGTGTCACATGTTAGACCCTGAGCCAGAGACCGTTGCGGTGTACGTGATGTGTTGCTGACGCTGAGCCTGAGTCCATGTCTGCCTAGGAGGGGTTTTGTGGACACCGGTGACCTTTCTTGGTGATTTTGCTGAGTTTCTTTTGTTTTAGGCTTTGTTGTTAGTTGTCGATGCGTGTCACCTTGTTTTGTACGATGTACTTTTGTTGGCCATGTTTGGGCCTTTAGACTCTCTTTTATTTCTGCCTGGTGGCTTTTCTACGATGTTGGAATTTATATTTATGGATATTCTGAGATTATTCTTTTGTCTCATTTCATTATTATCTTGTTTCGCTCGCGTTGCAAGGACCTACAGTTTTAAATTTGATTGACGCTTATCGGACTTGCAGCTTTGCAGCTTCAAGTCTGAGCGGACCTTCTCACGCTTCGCCTCCATATTTTTGGGAAGCGGGGCGTGACACACACGCATACTTGTATTGCAAATCTTGTATTGGTTTGTCATCATCAAAAGGGGGAGATTGTTGGAAGCAATGATTTACATTCTAGTTTGATGATGACAAACACATTTGAAGTCTTTAACGTGTGTGCTAAGTGTGTTTCAGTAATGGCAAAGTCGTTACTCTGGGTGTTGGAGAAATTGCTATTCATATAGCAATTTGGGTGAGAAAGAAAGTGGTGTGTACAAAGCAATTGGTCTTGGTCCAATATGAGATAAGATGGAGAGAATCAATTTGATTTGTTCATATAAACTTGAGGAATGTGTCAATCTAATATTTCTTTTCAAATCTAATTTGAATTGGTGCAAATCAAATTCATATCATCATCCCCTAATCTCAAATTGGTGTGCAACCCATATCTCTAAGGATTCTCTCCATATATTCTCCAATTGCCGAAACCTCCATGCAAATCTCATGTAGCCGCAACCTTAGGGAACTCCTCCATGCCGCAATAGCCTATCTCTCTATATAAGTTGCCCATCAACAGAAGGAACCCAGAGCGGTGAGTTTTCCATGTGCCAATGAAGCCTCTTAGCCGTGAGATTGCAAGTGCCATCAAGGGGAGCCCAAGGCCGCGAGTTGCTGAGATAGAGACGATACATCTACTTCCTCTTAGACATGATCTAAACCGTGCCGATTGACAGAGACGTCTACGCCTACACACTGAGATTCTCTAAACTTTGATATTATTATTCGTGTGTAGTAGTGTAGAGATCTTTGTAGGGGAAACTTTACCATATTTGTAATACTCTAGGGATCTTGTCTGGTGGGTGCTAGACAAGAGGGACTTGACTAGTTGGGACTAGTCAAGTGAGAGCATATACTAGGATTAGTCTTGTTGAGCACTTTGGTGAGTGCAGGTACTGAGAGCCTGGTGAGTGTAGAGTGGGTGCTCTAGCTACAGGTTGTACAAGGTAACATTTCTAATATATTATTTGCTTTCGGGGCTGGACGTAGGTCGTGGGTGCAACCGAACCAGGGTAAATCTCCTGTGCATCTGTGATTGGTTATTATTTACCATGCATGTGATTATAATTGCGTGTGATTTCTCGTGGGTTGTGCGAGAATTTTTATAAGCCTATTCACTCCCTTTTTGGCTTAGATCCAGATCCAACAAATTCTATAGCTTAGTCAGACCAAGAAGGGGTGCCCCCTCCGATCGTGTAGCCGAGCGGCCTACGAGGGTAAGGATAGGTCATCCCTGTTTGTCTAGCTCGGTCAGCCCACAAAGGGATGGCCCCTCTGGTCGTGTAGTTGAGTGGCCCGCGAGGGTAAGGATAGGTCATCCCCATTCATATAGCTTGGTCGACCCACGAAGGGGATGCCCCTCTGATCATGTAGCCGAGCGGTCCGTGATGGTAACGATAGGTCATCACTGTTCGTATAGCTCGTCCAGCCTACACAGGGGTGGCCCCTACGATCTTGCAGCTGAGTGGCCTGTAATGATAATGATAGGTCATCCATATTCGTATATCTTGGTTAGCCCGTGAAGGGATGGCCCCTTTGTTCGTGCAACCAAACGACCTGTGAGGGTAAGGATAGGCTATCCCAGTTCATATAGCTCAGTCGGCTCTCAAAGGGGAGGCCCCTCTGATTGTGTAGCTAAGCGGCCCACGAGTGTAATGATTGGTTGAGAGAGATTAGACTATCCCATACATTGTAGACAATGTGTACAGTGAAATAGTATTGACTTCACACTTGAAATGCATTCATCAACTCGAAAAATTACAGATGAAAGAAGAAAATAATTAAGTGTGGCTCACTTACTTCATTTGCATGTTTACTGGTAATAATTTTGCAATTGCTCCACATTCCATGGGTGAACGAGTTCCTTGCATTCTATGATTGAGAGTCGATAAGTAGCAAGGACAAGGACATCTGGCACATTGTATGGGGCTTCCCATTTGGTGACGATCTTTCCTTGCCGAGTGATCTCTGGAGAGAAAGCTGCCTTTTGCAATACTAGATCTCCCACATGTAAACTTCGCCCTCAAACATTGAAATTGTAGTACAGAGCTAGGTGGCCCTTTTGCCTGATGATAGTAGCAAGGGCTCGATCTCTTACCTCATCAACCAATTACGAATTGAGTTCGAGACCTTCTGAATTTCTTTCTTCGTCGAAGTGCTTGAGGCGGAGGGGCTCTTCTCCTACTTCGACAGGGACGGCTGCCTCACACCTATAGGCAAGCATGAATGGGGTCTCCCCTGTAGAGTCTTTGTGGGTCGTTCTGTATGTGACGTGCATTTATATTTCATATATTCACGCACGTTTTCTTTTGTGTTTCTCCGTGTTTTCCGCCGTCTTTTATTCGTTTTCTCGTATTTTCTCGTTTTCTTTCACTTTTCTTTGTTTCTCCATGTTTGCAGGAGATTGCCCATGTAGGGGACGTTTAACGATGATATCAAGTGTCCCCGGAGCAACGGGAGGAGTCACATGTGATCCAGGGGGTCAAACGACGAAGAATACATCTTTCAGCCCCTCACCCGGTCGGTTGGTCATCTCCAACCAATCGGGTGATGCATGCGTGCACCACCCGGTCTCAACCGGAGCTCAAGTGGATGTCACCCGACCGGTTCCCATGCCGGTTCAACTGGGGCCAACTCTCTGTCTTCTCGAGCCAAATTCCAACCGATCGGGTGACTCTCACCCGATCGGTTCATCTGTAGCTGATGCTGAAGAGCCGAAGACACGGGCACCCAACCGATCACTTCACCCGATGGCGCCAAGATCCAACCGGTCACTCCAAGAACTCAACCGATCGGTTCATATCACCGGGTGAAAGTTCGCCGTTTTCTGTTATTATCTGTAACGGATCACCCGATCGGTTGACTTGTCAACCGATTGGGTGATACGAGAGCCTATAAATAGAACCCCTAGGGTTCCAGAAACGGGAGGCTGCTAGTTTTTACTGTTTTCTCCCATTGTGACGACTGTAATTACTGTTCTTTTGTAAGTTTTCGGATCTTTCTCAAATTTTAGTATTATCTTAATTACTCTATTACTTCCGCATTCCAATCGTCTGATTATGATTCCAACGGTTCATTTTCATTTAGATCGCTTTTTAATGAATTTTTGTGAGTAGTTCCCAAATCTGGGATTTTGGCGGAAACCCCTTCGGGGGCTCTTCCCGATGCATCCATAGGGTTAGGAAATCGATAGGGATTAGGAATCTAACAGTTACGCGGGGTGTTTCATTGTCATCGGCGGGAAAAAGACCGCCTTTTATCGTTGGGCCAAGGGGGAATAAACTTGGCGGTTGACTCCCTAGCCATAGCTCACGCCCTTAGCGTAGACGCCGAATCCTAGCACACGGGAGTAGCAGGATGAGACGTTGGGAGTTATCATTGCGAGCTTAGTGCTCCCGGAATCGATCAGTGTTAATGGACACGGGAGTGCCCACTGATCGAATCCGGGAAGTCCGGTGTATCATCCTGGGCACTGACCGGAATATCGGGCCCATGGGATGCCGGTACCACTTTCAGAGGCAACATCTCACCATTAGACCCTAATTCTGATCGCCATCCTACCCGTAGGCCGCATCGGCGAGTGTCGCTCGTTGGAGTGGAAACCAAAGTCCCGGGTTTATTTTCTTATTGTTCATACCTCGCATTCCTTTCCGTGACAACCATCAACCGATTCGGGCTAGCTCGCCCACGGGGGGATTTTGGTCCTCCTTGACACAAGCACATCCTAGCCTCCCTGTGTTCGACCCCAAGCCACACTACAACACCGTGCGCATACGGTTACAAATATCTAAACCCCCCTGCCACGCGGTTCACCACCGCCAGCGCTGCGGGCACGTCAAGTTTATGGCGCCGTTGCCGGGGAGGCAACATGCTTGTTATTTTAGGATCTCTTGAACCCTAGTGTCTAGCTCTTATCCCTACCTCGCGATAATTTTCGCATTCTCCTTTTTTCTTTTTATTTTCTTTTTTTATTTATTTCTTATCTTATCTGTTTCTTTCCCACTTGTCGCTTCATGGGTGTTTGTTGTTTTTCATGCGCAGGAGTTCAAGAAGTCTCGACGACTTGATCCCCGTTGATCCAGAGATTAACGCCACCCTTAGGCGCTTGGCCGCTGAGAAGCGAAGAAGAGAGGATCCCGAATCCATGGAGGAGAACACCCCTGTCACGACCCGCTTCCCTAAAATGGAGGCGAGACGTGAAAAGGTCCGCACGAGAGTGGAGCTGTGAAGCCCCAAACCCGATAAGCGTCAATAAAACATAAGCAGGTCCCTGTAACCACAACGGAACAACAATAATAACACAAGGAGAGACTGAAATAAAATCTCACATCTCATAAATTGTCCAACATGAAAATAAGTCCAACATCCAGAAAAGCCACCAGGCTAAAAGAAAGAGTCTAAAGGCCCAGAACAAGGCCAACAAAAGCAACGACATAACAAAGTATAGGTGCTACGCACCGATAACAACACAACTGTCTAAACAAAAGTAAAACACAACGAAGACACTAGGACAGGTCCCCAGTGTCCACGTACTCCCCGTCAAACACAAGCTCAGGCTCGGCGTCAGCAAACACCTCGTCCTCAACAAGGTACTCAGGCTCAGGATCTAACATGTGTCACCCAAAAGAGTAAAGGGGCACATGTCAACAAGTCTAAAAGACTTGGGCAAGGAAACTGAAAGTAAGGCAACTAGCAACCTAGCAGTTATAGTATGCATGACATGGCAGTTATAACATGAGTGCACAATCAAGACACGGCAAGAAAATTTGTACAAGAGAACAATCATCGGGACAAGACAAGAGTAGCCAAGCTACTATCAATCTCAATCAATTCACGTCTCACTGTTGTTTTGTAGATGTTTACGCCTTACAGCTGAACGGTTTCACATTCACGCTGATTGGCCGCTTAACAACTACCCCAAACCCAGAGTTTACGCCTTACCACTGCAGTTGCTGATCGGGCAGACTCCCAGTTGATTGGCCGCTTAACTCTTACCCCCAATACCCACACGTAATGGAGCCAGGGTCCCCGCACATGAGCTCAGCAAGTGAGCCGGGGTTGCCCCGCACATGAGCTCGCATTCTTAAACATTTGGCGTAGGGGTGCACCTAGCCGGAAACAAGCAATTCGGGCATTGGCTATCAACCAACACATGGCCCGCTTCTGGAACACGAGCCAGGAACACAAGCATTTGTAGCGAAGCTACGCAATCACAGAAGCACTTAAAGAATGCAATGACATGACAATTAATTCGCGTACCGTTAATGGAAAGTAAACATGACATGGTAATTGTGCAACATGATATATGTCGGAACTAGCTTCGTCGTCAAGCTAGTTCCCCAATTTGCGCCTAGGCGAGTATCATTTCGTCGCCTAGCCTCTTTTACGCCTACAACAAGCAAATGGCCTAAAACATGGCCTAAACCCTAAGTGGCAAGTTTCACTTGCCTAGCACCGGGGATGACGATCATGAAGGTTCGTCTCGCGGATGCTAATCTACGGGGGAATTCGCTGTTTTGGGGAAACAATCATCAAACAACATGAAATTTCATTAGGGTTTCATAAAAATACAAATAGTTTATGAAAACATCGAGAGGTCGATTTCTTACCGAGAGGAAGCGGAAGAAACACTCCGGAGAACCCTAGGACCAGATCTGGAAACAAATGGAGAAGTTTGGAGAGTTATGGTTTTTGGGGGATTTTGGGGATCTGGTGAGATTTTGGGGAAGATGAGAGGTAGAATGAGTTGATGGAGGGTTTAGATGATGGATCTAGGGCTTGGGATGAAGGAATAAGGGTTGGAGGTGGAAGGGGGCTCAATGGGGGAGATTTTAGGGTTTTAGGTCGAGTGGAGGAAGAAGAAAACGTTTGGGAGGGGTATAAATAGGTTGGGCTGGCGGCTGCCCAGAAATTAGGGTTTTAACACAGATTAGTCGGTCAAAGAGCAACCACTGACCGACTAGTTTGGCAACTAGTCGGTCGGTCGACCAACGCAGATCGACTAAGTGTAAAGAGTAACTTCTGAACGAGAATAGGATTTAGAATTAGTCGGTCGAAGAACAAATACTGACCAACTAGTTTAACATCTAGTCGGTCGATGAACGTTCTTAGACCGACTAAGAGTGAACAGTATTGATACTAAAATTAAGTTGAAGAGTTAGTCGGTTAAAGAAGCATTGCTGACCGACTAGTTTTCAACCTAGTCGGTCAACCAACGTTCTTAGACCGACTAACGATAAACAGTAACTTCTGAATAATTTAGAAAGCAAACTAGTCGGTCCAAGAAGGATTGCCGACCGACTGGATCGTCATCTAGTCGGTCGGTGCCCCTTCTTACACCGGCTAATAAGCACCAAAAGTTCCGATACGGAGCGCGGAGCTCCGGGATCGATTCCTAAGACTCCTAGGCTTGATCTAATAGTAAGATACGACCGTTATGAAGCCCGTCACGAATGACATACTTCGAAATCGACGATCCTAAGGAAGAAACGAGAAAACACGACGAAACGATCGAAAACGAAAGCTACGGAGACGGAAATCACACAAAAGGAGAAAATCCACCAAAACATATATTATAATATAAAAAATCCAGATACATGAAAACCAGTCGTTACATCCTCCCCAACTTAAGAAAAATTCAGTCCTCGGAATTTCCAAACACTCACGTGTCCGGAAACAAAAGTGGGAAACGCTCTCGCATCTCATCCTCATTCTCCCAAGTAGACTCTCCAGGTGAGCCGTGTCGCCACATCACCCGCACAAGATTGACAATCTTGTTCCGAAGCGATTTCTGACGCCTGTCTAGAATCTACACTGGATGCTGGTCATACGTCAAATCGGGGCGAACGGTAATCTCCGAAAAATCCACAGCATGAGATGGATCGCTAATGTATCGACGAAGCTGCGACACATGGAAAACATTGTGAACTCCTTCCAAATATGGCAGCAAGGCCAAGCGATACGCTACCTCGCCAACCCTCTCCAAAATGTCAAACGGTCCAATGTATCGCGGGCTCAACTTCCCTCGCTTCCCAAAACGAATCACACCACGATTCGGGGAAATCTTCAAGAACACATGGTCGCCCGGCAGAAACTCCAAAGGACGACGTTTAGCATCCGCCCAATGCTTAAAACGGTCCTGAGCAATTCTCAACCTCTCCCGAATATTCATGACGACCTCCACAGCCTCCACGATCATCTCAGGTCCCAACAGCTCCCGATCACCAACGTCATCCCAACTCAATGGCGATCGACATTTCCTCCCATAAAGAGCGGCGAAAGGCGCCATGCCAATACTCGCCTGGAAGCTGTTGTTGTAAGAAAACTCCACCAAATGTAGATGGTCCTCCCACGAACCCTTGAAATCCAACATGCACGCCCTCAGCATGTCTTCCAAAATCTGAATCGTCCTCTCGGACTGGCCATCCGTCTGCGGATGGTACGCCGTGCTGAAACTCAGACGCGTACCCAAACTCTTCTGCAAACTCTGCCAGAACTGAGATGTGAACCTCGTGTCTCTGTCCGACACGATACTCACGGGGACTCCATGAAGTCGCACGACCTCCTGCACGATTCACGTTACATCACTATCCAAACTAGGAAAAGGACATAAAACGGAGAGTAAAAGAATTTTACCTCCATGTATCTCCTTGCTAGTGCCTCAATGGACTGTCCCACTCGGAACGGAATAAAGTGCGCGGATTTGGTCAATCGATCTACGATCACCCAAATCGCGTCATTCTGCTTCGGACTCCGAGGTAGTCCAGTCACGAAATCCATAGTGATGTGTTGCCATTTCCACTCCGGAATCGGAAGCGGTTGTAGCAACCCGGCCGTACGCTGATGCTCCGCCTTCACTTGTTGGCAAACCAAGCACTTGGCTACACTCCGAGCCACACTCCTCTTCATACCATGCCACCAATAATTCAGACGAAGATCCTGGTACATCTTGGTGCCACCAGGATGCACAGAATACAGCGAACTGTGTGCCTCCACCATCAACTCCTCTCTAATATCCCCAGCTGGCACACACAACCTGGCTCCAAACCTCAGCGAGCCATCCTCATGAATCAAAAAGTCAGCCCGCAGACCGGCTTCCACCTGCTCCCGAATCTTCACCAGCTTCGGATCCTCAGCCTGGCCAGCCTTAATCCGATCCACGATCGTCGACTGTACCTGCATGTACATCAACGACGAATCCTTCCCAGGAAGGACAATCTCCACTCCGGACTCGCAAAAATCCTGCTGCAATCTCCACTGCGAGGTCAACATCATCACCGCGGGAAGCCTACTCAAAGCATCTGGAACCACATTCACCTTGCCAGGGTGGTACTGCAAATCAATCTCATAATCTGCCATAAGCTCCAACCATCGACGCTGTCGCATGTTGAGCTCCTTCTGAGTAAAAATATACTTCAAGCTTTTGTGATCGGTGAAAATCTTCACTTTCTCACTCAGCAGGAAGTGCCTCCAAATCTTAAGAGCAAACACAACGGCAGCCAACTCCAAATCATGCGTCGGGTAATTCTTCTCATGAACCTTAAGCTGACGAGACGCATACGCCACAACATGCCCATGCTAATGCAACACACAACCGAGACCCTTGCCAGAAGCATCGCAAAAGATCTCAAATCCACCGCTGCGATCAGGCACAACAAGAATAGGGGCAGTCGTCAAACGCTCTCTCAGGACACCAAAAGCACTCTCACAATCACCCGACCAAACAAAAGGTACATCCTTCCGCGTCAACCTGGTCATCGGCTCAGCAATACGGGAAAAGTCCTTAATGAAACGCCGGTAGTAACCAGCAAGTCCAAGGAAACTCCGGATCTCAGACGCAGACGACGGAACAGGCCACTCTCTGATGGCCCTAATCTTCTCGGGATCCACTGAAATACCATCTCCAGTCACCACATGCCCGAGAAAAGCAACTCTATCCAGCCAAAACTCGCACTTCGAAAACTTAGCATACAAACGATGCTTCCTCAAGATCTCCAAAACCGTCCTCAAGTGCGAGGCATGCTCTTCCTCCGACTTCGAATAGATCAGAATGTCGTCAATAAAGATAACGACAAACTTATCCAAAAGGTCGTAGAAAATCAGGTTCATTAGATTCATGAAAACTGCGGGTGCGTTAGTTACACCGAAAGGCATAACCACGAACTCATAGTGTCCATACTTCGTCCTGAACGCTGTCTTCGGAACATCATCCTTCTTCACCTTCAACTGATGGTAACCACTCCTCAAATCCAATTTAGAAAACACCCTCGAACCTCCAAGCTGATCAAAAATATCATCGATGCGAGGCAACGGGTATTTATTCTTGATGGTCACCGCATTCAACTCCCGATAGTCCACGCACATGCGACGCGAACCATCCTTCTTCTTCACCAGCAGCACCGGTGCTCCCCACGCGGACACACTAGGATTAATATAACCCTTCTGCAAAAGCTCATCCAACTGCTTCTGCAACTCTTCCAACTCAGCTGGTGCCATACGATACGGCGCCTTCGAAATCGGCTGCGCACCTGGAATAAGATCGATAGAAAATTCTAAAGCTCGATCAGGTGGCAAACCAGACATCTCCTCGGGGAAGACGTCGCCAAAATCATGCACCACAGTTGGCCACTCCAGCTCCATCTGCATAGCCACAACCTCCACCGGCCTGGCCCAAAATCTGACAGGACCAAGCGAACTGCTACCACGACTGAACTCAAATACTGGATGTCCAGGAATCTCGAACACCACCTTCTTCCTCCGACAGTCGATCGTAGCATAGAAGCTCGCAAGCCAGTCCATCCCAAGAACTGCATCATAGTTGATGATGTCGTGGACAATGAAATCAGCGAAAAGCTCATGTCCACAGACCACCAACGAGCAAGAATTACAACCACGATGCACCGAGACCATGCCATTCCCTGTAACGATATTCCAACTCTTGGAAAGAGGGGACGTCGACAAGGAATGCCTCTCCACGAAGCTCCGAGAAATAATACACATCGATGCACCAGAGTCAAAGAGGACTCGTGCAGGAAATGTGCAAACCAAAACCACACCTAACAAGCAATTAACAATCAAACCCTAGTCTAGCAAACAACCATGTTCAAGCAAACAACACAATCCAACATTCAAAACCAGCTAGGAAGGTAACATCTAGATTGAGGATTACCTGCGATAACCTCATCCACAGCCTCGCTCTCCACAGCGGTCATCAGAAAAGCCTGCCTCCTCGGCGGCACAGCCTGCCGAAAAGCCTGCCCCTGTGGAACAAGAGCCGCTCCACGTCCAGCAGGAACAGACGCTCGCTGCTGCAACGGCTGTGCTGCAACAGGTGCCCTCCGCAGCTGATTCGCATGCCGACAATCCTTCGCGACATGGGAAGCATCACCACAAACCAGACACTGGCCCAAAAACTTCCGACACTGATCCTTGATGTGGCCAGGCTTACCGCAGAAATGGCAAGTCTTCAGAATAGGCCCTCCTGGCCTCTTAAACTGAGCGGGCTGATTAGGCCTGAATCCAGGTCTAACCACAGCTCTCGCCTGTTCCACAGGCCTCTTCCCAGCACCAACAATAGACCCCCTCCTCTGGTTCACGAGCAGCTCCTGCATCTTGGATGCTACTAGAACCTTCTGATAAGATTCCCGGTCAGAAGAGGTCACAAAACTCTGGAGCTCCGAAGCGAGTCCCTGCAGGAACCTCTGAGCTCTCGCCTCAGCGTCCTGCACCATCTTCAGTGCGAACCGACTCAGCCTCATGAAATCTTGGTTATATAGGTCCACCGACGAGCTCCCTTGCTTCAAATCGATAAAACGCTGCAGCATCTCTTCCCTGGCAGCTTTCGGGAAGAACTCACCCTCAAATCTGGCCTTGAAGGTAGCCCAAGCTATCGGCTCCACCAACATCTTCTCTTCCGCATCCCACCAATTCCGAGCATTATCCTTGAGTTGCCTCTTCGCCAAATCAACCCATCCAGCAGGGGTGATCTTGGCCATCTTCAGATTGTCCTCGATGTTCCGAATCCACTCATCGGCAGCCAGAGGACCCTCAGACCCATCAAAATATGCGGGACCCAGCTCCCGAAATTGCTTCGCTCCTGGCTCAGAGCGAGGGGCATCCGGAAGAGCCCGGGCAGCTCGAGCAAGTGGAGCATTCTGGACTTGCAGGAGCACGCCCTGCTGTACTTGCATCATCTGGAGCATCATCCGCATCATCTCACCGTTGGTGGGTTCCTGCTCAGGCTCCTCATTATAAGGGAGCGCACCACTACCCCCACCACGGGTGAATCGTCTTCCTGCCATCTAGTGGCACAGAGAACGAATCAGATTAGACTCATAGCTTATGACATCGGACGTCGAACTTAGTTTATTGGACATTCTAATATTATTATCGCTATTCCGATAATCGCAGTTACAGAAGGACCTGCATGGGCCACCAACAAAACCTGTCACGACCCGCTTCCCTAAAATGGAGGCGAGACGTGAAAAGGTCCGCACGAGAGTGGAGCTGTGAAGCCCCAAACCCGATAAGCGTCAATAAAACATAAGCAGGTCCCTGTAACCAAAACGGAACAACAATAATAACACAAGGAGAGACTGAAATAAAATCTCACATCTCATAAATTGTCCAACATGAAAATAAGTCCAACATCCAGAAAAGCCACCAGGCTAAAAGAAAGAGTCTAAAGGCCCAGAACAAGGCCAACAAAAGCAACGACATAACAAAGTATAGGTGCTACGCACCGATAACAACACAACTGTCTAAACAAAAGTAAAACACAACGAAGACACTAGGACAGGTCCCCAGTGTCCACGTACTCCCCGTCAAACACAAGCTCGGGCTCGGCGTCAGCAAACACCTCGTCCTCAACAAGGTACTCAGGCTCAGGATCTAACATGTGTCACCCAAAAGAGTAAAGGGGCACATGTCAGCAAGTCTAAAAGACTTGGGCAAGGAAACTGAAAGTAAGGCAACTAGCAACCTAGCAGTTATAGTATGCATGATATGGCAGTTATAACATGAGTGCACAATCAAGACACGGCAAGACAATTTGTACAAGAGAACAATCATCGGGACAAGACAAGAGTAGCCAAGCTACTATCAATCTCAATCAATTCACGTCTCACTGTTGTTTTGTAGATGTTTACGCCTTACAGCTGAACGGTTTCACATTCACGCTGATTGGCCGCTTAACAACTACCCCAAACCCAGAGTTTACGCCTTACCACTGCAGTTGCTGATCGGGCAGACTCCCAGTTGATTGGCCGCTTAACTCTTACCCCCAATACCCACACGTAATGGAGCCAGGGTCCCCGCACATGAGCTCAACAAGTGAGCCGGGGTTGCCCCGCACATGAGCTCGCATTCTTAAACATTTGGCGTAGGGGTGCACCTAGCCGGAAACAAGCAATTCGGGCATTGGCTATCAACCAACACATGGCCCGCTTCTGGAACACGAGCCAGGAACACAAGCATTTGTAGCGAAGCTACGCAATCACAGAAGCACTTAAAGAATGCAATGACATGACAATTAATTCGCGTACCGTTAATGGAAAGTAAACATGACATGGTAATTGTGCAACATGATATATGTCGGAACTAGCTTCGTCGTCAAGCTAGTTCCCCAATTTGCGCCTAGGCGAGTATCATTTCGTCGCCTAGCCTCTTTTACGCCTACAACAAGCAAATGGCCTAAAACATGGCCTAAACCCTAAGTGGCAAGTTTCAATTGCCTAGCACCGGGGATGACGATCACGAAGGTTCGTCTCGCGGATGCTAATCTACGGGGGAAATCGCTGTTTTGGGGAAACAATCATCAAACAACATGAAATTTCATTAGGATTTCATAAAAATACAAATAGGTTATGAAAACATCGAGAGGTCGATTTCTTACCGAGAGGAAGCGGAAGAAACACTCCGGAGAACCCTAGGACCAGATCTGGAAACAAATGGAGAAGTTTGGAGAGTTAGGGTTTTTGGGGGATTTTGGGGATCTGGTGAGATTTTGGGGAAGATGAGAGGTAGAATGAGTTGATGGAGGGTTTAGATGATGGATCTATGGCTTGGGATGAAGGAATAAGGGTTGGAGGTGGAAGGGGGCTCAATAGGGGAGATTTTAGGGTTTTAGGTCGAGTGGAGGAAGAAGAAAACATTTGGGAGGGGTATAAATAGGTTGGGCTGGCGGCTGCCCAGAAATTAGGGTTTTAACACAGATTAGTCGGTCAAAGAGCAACCACTGACCGACTAGTTTGGCAACTAGTCGGTCGGTCGACCAACGCAGACCGACTAAGTGTAAACAGTAACTTCTGAACGAGAATAGGATTTAGAATTAGTCGGTCGAAGAACAAATACTGACCGACTAGTTTAACATCTAGTCGGTCGATGAACGTTCTTAGACCGACTAAGAGTGAACAGTATTGATACTAAAATTAAGTTGAAGAGTTAGTCGGTTAAAGAAGCATTGCTGACCGACTAGTTTGCAACCTAGTCGGTCAACCAACGTTCTTAGACCGACTAACGATAAACAGTAACTTCTGAATAATTTAGAAAGCAAACTAGTCGGTCCAAGAAGGATTGCCGACCGACTGGATCGTCATCTAGTCGGTTGGTGCCCCTTCTTACACCGGCTAATAAGCACCAAAAGTTCCGATACGGAGCGCAGAGCTCCGGGATCGATTCCTAAGACTCCTAGGCTTGATCTAATAGTAAGATACGACCGTTATGAAGCCCGTCACGAATGACATACTTCGAAATCGACGATCCTAAGGAAGAAACGAGAAAACACGACGAAACGATCGAAAACGAAAGCTACGGAGACGGAAATCACATAAAAGGAGAAAATCCACCAAAACATATATTATAATATAATAAATCCAAATACATGAAAACAAGTCGTTACAACCCCGCCTCACAAGTCCCTGTTGGAGTACTCAATGCCATCTATCGAGTCCACTTCCGCCATCCGTTCTCCAGCTATTGCGGCCCAAAGCTTTGAGCTAAAGCCGTCTTTGGTGACATGGATCCAGTAGGACCAGTTTTCGGGTGCACCCATGGAGAGCCCGATCGAGCATCTAGACTCCTTCTTGGAGAAATGTGGCACCTTCCGGATTAATGGTGTCACGACTGAGGCGATCCGTCTGAAGCTATTCCCCTTCTCGTTGCGAGACAAAGCCAAGCAATGGCTTAGGGGGAAGGACCCCAACACTTTCAATACCTGGGAGAAGCTCTCCAACGCTTTCCTGACAAAGTTCTTTCCTCCGGGGAAGACCATGAAGTTGAGGAGTGCGATCTCCTCCTTCTCCCAGGATAGCCACGAGTCCTTGCATGAAACTTGGACGAGGTACAAGGAGATGCAGAGAATATGCCCTCACCATGAGCTTCCGAAGTGGAAGATTATTAATCTGTTCTACAATGGGTTGAGGGATGACCTAAAATCTTCTATGGACGCCGCGGCTGGGGGTTCCTTCATGTCAAGGAGCGAGAAAGATACCGGACATATTCTGGAAAATATGGCATCCAACAATGAGCGGTGGTGTGACGAGAGAGCCACACCCAGGTCTGGGGGTATACACAGAGTCGAGGACGTCGACAAACTTTCAAGCAAGTTCGACTTGCTTTCGACCCAGATCTCTGCCCTAATGGTAGGAGCCAGTGGGGCCAGTACACAGCATATTTCAGCGGTAGAATCCGAATTCTTTGGGGAATTCGACGGTGGTGACGTCTCACCACCGTTGGACCAGGCGAGCGCACTATTTTACAACCCCACGAAAAATGCGCCGTATCCACCAAGAACCAATTCCAACCCGGCCTACTCTCCAAACAACCGGAACCACCCTAACTTTGGTTACCGGCCACCATTCCAGCCCTCGCCGCCTCAGTAGCCGGAGCAACAAACATATCAGCCGGCTAGGCCACAACAGAATCAGTTTCAGCAGCAACAATATCAGCAGCAACCTCAGTAACAATTTTATGCCCCCAGGAATCAGCAGCCAATCCAGCAGCAGCAGCAGCAGTATGGCCAACAGAGGGCCGTCTCTCCGGTTGAGTCTCTCTTGACTCAATATATAACCAACCAGGAGAAGATCAATCAAAAGCTGGAAATGGGTCAGCGGGCCCTCACGGACCAAGTAACCCAGCTGGGGTTACAAGTGGCGAACCTTTCAAGGTCACAAAACCAATTACCGCCACAACCGGAGGTGAACCCGAGGGGAGCAACCCAAACCTCGGCACTCGTGCACGAGCACGCAAATGTGTCAGCTATCGTTCTGAGAAGCGGGACACAAATTCCTACTAGAGTGCCCCCTAACAGACCGGAAGCATCGTTGGTCGTCGAGCGACCGATCGAAAAATCAAACGACGCCGGTGCTTCGTCATCAAATCCTACGACTCCAGAGGGAGTCTCTGAAGAAGAGAAGAAGAAGAACGAGGAAGGGAGCCCGAAAGTGTTCAAACCCGTTGTGCCTTTTCCACAACGGTTAGCTCAGGCCAAAATCGACGAGAGATATGGCAAGTTCTTCGCCATGGTCAAGGACCTGAGCTTGCAAATCCCCTTCCTGGAAGTAATCGAAACAATCCCCTCCTATGCGAAATTCCTGAAGGATTTGGTGACTAGAGGGTCTAGAAAGGAGAAAGTACTGTTGACGGCGGAGTGTAGCGCTCTTATCCAGAGGGCAAATCCGCTGAAACTTAAAGACCCGGGGAGCTTCTCAATTCCTTGCACAATCGGGGCAGTAAATATTCATCGTGCACTCGTCGATCTCAGAGCGAGTGTAAGTTTGATGCCCTTGTCGATGTATAAAAGGATAGGAATGGGTGATTTGGAGCCCACCGGTATGACCCTACAACTAGCTGACCGGTCGGTCAAATATCCGGTGGGGATTGTGGATGACCTCCCCGTCAATGTAAAAGGGGTGCATGTGCCAGTGGACTTCGTTGTCATAGACATGCCTGAAGACGCACACACACCCATCATCCTGGGACGGCCTTTCATGGAAACTGCTGGCATTTTGATTGATGTGAAGAACAGAAAACTTTCGCTAAACGTCAGCGGAGAAAAAGTTGAATTTGATCTGGGGTTGTCCATGAAGTACCCCGATCCCCCAGATGACCCTCGGTGTAATTTGCTTGAGGTGGAAGAAGATAAAGCTGCTGAAGAGAGTTCATGGGAGATTCTCTTAAGAAACCTCCCCGATGACTTGGGGGATTCAGAAGATCGAGACGGCCCTAAGAACAATGATGCTGCTGGGAAAGCGAGTGCAGCACGTACAACCCCTCCCGGGTTCCCCAAGGCTCCTCCTGCGAGGAAAACGGGGAAAGAACCCATGGGCCTCACCAAAGACGAGGTCCGGATCCTAAAGAAGATGGCGGTAAGCGCCAATACGAAGGAGAAGCCCCCGGATCCCAAGAACAAGGAGAGGGTAGTCGAGCAAATCTTTCTCCAGCCGCTGACTGCTCCAAAGGCCTTAAGCTCCGATGAAGAAGAGATGCCGAACTTCGGGCATCACCCGTATCAACCACCGTGAACATCACTTGCAGGCGTTGAGCCAACGACGTTAAACAAGTGCGCTTCATGGGAGGCAACCCATGCTCTAAACTTTTGCCCCACTTTTTAGTCTTATTTTTGACTTTATTTTATCTATTTTATAAAGAAAATCAGCCGCGAGAACATCCGTTCAGGGACTTAGACAATCTGTTGGTTTTTGCAGGAAACAAAGCCCCAACCGATCGGTTGATAACTCAACCGATCGGTTGGGATGTATCAGATACAAGCCGCAACTGTCCCCAAAGGAACCGGTCGGTTGAAGAATGGAGAGACCGGGTGACAGACCGGGTGATCTGGGGAGAATTCTCGGGTAATTTTTGGGGAATATCAACTGATCGGTTGAGTTCGAGCGCGATCGGTTGAGGCGACCGGGTGAGCAACCCTCAATTCTCGGGAAAATGAGTGGAGCAGCCAACCGATCGGTTGACAAGTCAACCGACCGGTTCGCCTGTAGCACTTCTTCGGCAAGAATTTTTGACCTAACCGTCAACCGATCGGGTGACAAGTCACCCGATCGGTTCGACTTTAAAACCCTATAAATACCCCCGACCACCCGTTCGTTCCGCACTCGCCATTTTTGAATCCAGAACCGACTTTTCGCCTCCTCCTCTTGTGCCGGATCCCGATCTTCCCCAAAATCAACCCTAATCGACCTCCCCCATCTCCCTATCCATCCCACCATCGATTTCTCTCCATTCTCCTCGATTCCACCCACACACACAAAACCCTAACCTTCACCCGTTTTCCCCAACTTTGAAACTTGCTGAAGAAATCGCTGCGGCTTCACAGCGTGCTCCTATCGAGTAGCATCGGGGCGTCTACGAGCAACGATCTTTATCCCATTTGGGTAAACTCGCTCCTTAACTCAATTTTAATTTTGCCCTAAAATACTCCATTTGCTCGTTGGTCGTGTTTGTGTTTATTCATTGTATTTTTACATACTCACGCATACACACGACACTCGCACAATGCCTCCCCGCCGTGTTAAGCCCACCGACACTAGCTCTTCGAATGCTAGGCCCACCTGTCGTACTCGTCGCACACAGCCCCCCGCTCAACCCACCACCTCCAACCCATCTACCCCCGCTCAATTCCAAGCCGACGACCAAGCTGACCGATTCACGACCATGATCCTCCTAGCTGGACAGGGTGGTCGGATAACCGAGGAGTCCGTCGACCGAGACCTCCCCTTTCTTCAAAGCTTCATTCGCCACATCCGTGAAGACCCACCCGATGTCTCCGAGCTCCACATTCCACCCCCCACGACTCCTGGTCCCCAGCGCAGGCCCCCGTCACCACCCCCAGAGGGTGGTGCCCCTGCTTGACTTTTCTTTCCCGCTTTTGCCCACCCCCGTATTTGTGCCCATCTGTCTTTTCGGGGCCCTGCTTTGTCTCTGTACCATTCACGTGTCGCACCACTTCCTTTTTATTTTTTATTTTTTATTTTGATTTCACCTTGTTTGTTTTTGACTCCCCCTTGCATATCTCTGCATTTCACGATCAAATTTTATTTTCTATCACAGTCATGTCTAGCTTGGGGGACGTCTATTTTGGTGTGTTGTCATGTTTTGTTGTTTTTCTCATTTTTGTGTGTGTGCTTGTTTTTCCCATTTTGAGTGTCGTGTCGTGTGGTTTTATTTCTATTTTCGTGTCGTTTCTCTGTGTTTTCCTTGTTTTCATATCTTTTTGTGTCGGTGCGTATTTCCCCCATCTTCATTGCCCTCCCGTACTCACTCATATTGCATTGAGGGCAATGCAAGCTTCAGCTTGGGGGAGTCGCACTGTGTGCGTCATTTGATTCCTTCTTTTTCGTTTTTGTGTCGTTTTCATCGTGTTTTTCATTTTTTCATTTTTTTCTCTTCTCATCTTTTTATCTCTTTCTCCTAGAGATGAACCCTATGATGAATCGCCAAAAAAATCACACACACCTAGCATGGCATCGATAATCACATTCACTAACCCTAGGTTTCGAGTCCTCTTGCATTTCACGCATCGTGGGTCCACTTAGCTTTTTGTGAGTCGTGCATCGTGCCTAACTATTTGGTGTGAATGCCGATAATAGACTTGCCTGGGGGGAATTCACCAATGAATATCAAATAGAGAAATGATGCTCAAGATATGTGGAGAAAGAAATAAATGTATCGCTCGGTTCACTCTATAGGACGTGCATGACAACTTTCAGCAGAGTAATATAATCTACTCAGTTTAATCTCAAAAAGTAAACTAGTCCAGATATATCGTCCTAGCAAACATTCAATCAACCTGAAAGTGAAGCGTACAATTCATGCAATAAGAAGTGATATGACAGAGAAAAGCAGTACTCCAAATATAAGCAGACAATGCGTGAAGCTTAGTGTGTTTTCTATGATAAGCATACATATAAATCATCAGACATCAGCTAATAACAGAATTTCATCCATATTCATACAGAAAAAGAGTGTGTTACTATTTCAAATGCAAAGCAGCACATAGCATATGATATCTGAAACAAAAGCTATGACGTGACAAGATAGCATGCACATAGAGATAAGCTAACACCACGTCATCATCATCACAGAAAAATCATCTCTAGCAAAAGATGAAAGAAACAATGACAAAAGAAAATAGAACTATATATACAATGCAGCACACTCAAAAAAGATAAGAAAACGTGATGCATGATAAAAAATGAAAAAGCGGTGAAAATAAGTGCAAAAGTGGAAAGAAAACGTGAGAAATCAGAAATAAACGGCGGCAAAAAAAATAAAAAAAATAAAAAAAATAAAATGTGTGAGAACTCACTCCCCCAAGCTGAAGTGCACAGTGTCCTCAATGTGCAATGCGTGGCACACCGAGAGATGTGAATGGGTGGGGTGGGTGAGTATGCATGCTTGATAAAAAAGAAAGAAAAAGAAAAAGAAAATAAGACGTGAATGAATGTGATGCAAGCAAAGATCAGGATGGTGCAGATATAAGTGTCCCCAAAAAGTCTCTCCCTCACTCCCAAAAAGATATAAAAAGACATAATCAAGAAGGCACCAAAGTAATACGTGGAATAGGGGGGCAAAAAATAATCACCAGGCCCAGGAACAAACGGGCAGCATAACAACAAAAAATATCAGAGGCATCAGGAGTGTGCCTAAGCTGGTGGTGGCGCTGCACCAGCACCGTCCTGTGGCGGAGGTGGTGGTGGAGGTGGTGGGCGTGGTGGCTGCTGGGAGGGTGTGGGTGGTGGAGGCAGACGAGCCAGAATCTGATTCAGGCAAGCCTGAATACTGGGAAGCATAGCGACGCGGGTCTGCACGGTGCTGACCGTGGCAGAGAGAGCCCTAAAGTCTCCTCGAAGTCCACTAACAGCCCCCTCAAGAGCACGAATGCTCTGAACTAGAGTGTCTGGGGGTGGTGGAGCAGAGGGACGAACAGGTCTAACAGGTGAGGCGCGGGGCTGTCTCTGGCGGGCAGTGTAGGTGACGGGGCCAGCAAGAAAGTGTGGAAGGGGTACTGTGCTCACTAAGGGATGCCCAACCTCGGTGTGAGGCCAGGACACAGGCTGGGTCGAAGTAGCAGCAGCAGCAGCAGTGGTGGAAGTCAAAATGGGCGACGAGACAGCAGGAGAGGTCAGTGACGCAGAAGTGGGGACAGAAGTCACGACACTCTCGGTAAAGACAGCGGCAGTGGGGTCCGACGGGCCAACGGCCGGGGTGGCCGTGGACAAAAGTGAGGTCAAAACTGCCACTGCGGCGGTAAAGGAGGTCTCGCCGCTCTCAAAAATGGTGGTGGGACGCTCGGGGCTCAGAGAGGTGATAGGCTCGATGGACATATGCTAGGTGGTGGTGGTGGTGAACGGCTAAGCTAAGGTGCTCCCGACACTGATAGAAGTGTGGACGGAGGTGTCGGGAGGTGCAGACAGTGCAGGTGCAGGCTGAGGGATCACGAGGTCAACATGTGATGCAGGGGGTGCCTGCTCAACATCCCCAGGCTCAAGCACGTACGCAGCAGGGATGAGGAGATCCATCGCTGGAATCCAGTCCCCGTGAGCCGGTCCAATATGTGTCCGAGCGGGGCTCGGAAGAACCATGTAGTCAGCACTAAAGGGACCGTGCAACCACACCCAGTGCTGGCGACCGTGGGGACGAAGCATCTTCATCCGGGCCATAACATCTATCGAAAGTGAAGTGGGGCCCGACGTGTTCAGGTACCCACGTAGAGCATGTAGAGCTCAGGCGTAGACATGGTCCAAGGCTCGTACCTCGCTAGGAAAGTAGTCGCCATGAGGCGTGATCGGTCCATATTTTACACCTTTTTTCTGTATGTTTTCACGCCATTTCGATTGCTCATATTGCGATTTTCTAGAGTATTCGACGATATTGCGTTACTTTTCACTATTTCTTGTATTTGTCGAATTTCAGGAAATATGGAGCGATCGGGAACAAAAATGAGCTTAGAGGACTTGCACATGTACCGGAGCCTCGCCCATGGCTTTATTGAGGAGCTAATGGCGATGGAAGATGGGTGGAAAAAGAAGGAACTCCGTAGGAGCGACGAGGAGGCGAAATGATGAAGATTGGGCATCTACAGCATGTCACTCGGTCGAGTGAAGCATTCACTCGGCCGAGCAAGAAGACCACTCCACCAACCAGACCGGACATGCACCACAGAAGGAAATCAGCGTGCACTCGGCCGAGTGACGATAGTCCACTCGGCCGAGTATGGAGATCCCCTCGCCCGAGTGGCACAGGAAAATCCACCAATCGAAGGAGCTGACTTATTGGAATCCGTCAGGCGATTAAGGGTTCCGACTCGACCGAGTACCGAATGTCCCTCGGTCGAGCAAGTAAAGCCACTCTGCCGAGTCACCTCCAAAGACAGACCACCCAAGACCCCTAACTTACTGAAATTTTACAGGGTATCTCACTCGACCGAGTAGAGAAGTCCACTCGGCCGAGTGACGCCGAGGACACGCAGCGCCCAGATTTTCAGATAACTGTTCACTCTTTTGAAATATGTTATCATTCCAGCAACCAAATTATTTTTCTCATATTTTTTATGGATAGTAGACTTCATGAAGGTTCCAACGCCGCCAAGAACGTGCCAATCGGAGGTCGGATGAAATCTGGAGAATTTCTGTAAGTTGACGCTACTGCGCTGGAATTTCCACTCGGCCGAGTCACATGTTCCACTCGGCCGAGTCGGCGACGGGCCCAGATTTTAAGTTGCGGTTTGGGCTGTTTTTGGGCACGATTTTGAGGGGTTTTCTGGTTTTTTTGCTAGGGTTTTGGGAGACTATATAAGGGGTTTGTAGCCACCATTAGAGAGGGTTCCAAGATGTTTTATTAGTGATTATTTTAGAGGTTATGCCATGCCCTAGGCCCCCTCTTGGATCTAAAAGCTTGTATTTGGATTGAAGATCTTCATCAAAGCTAAGTATTTTGTTCTTGTTATTTGAATCTTTGTTTTTTCTATCTTTTTGTATGCAATCTATGATTTTTATTGATTCTCATATCGTTATTGCTATGCTTGAGTAGATTTGTTGTTCTAGGGCATGGGGATGAACCCTATGGATCTAATTTCAGATTTGTGATGAGTGAATTTCTAAATTGCTAGAATTGATAGGATGTTAGGTTGTGATCGATTTATTACAGATAGCTAGAGATTTCCATCGATTGGGGTTTGCAAGAGATTGGATTCTAATCGATGGGAAGGCCTAGATATTCAATTTAGATTTATAATCGAGATTCTCTAGACTTGGTTTGCAAGAGATTGGACTAAAGCTAGGATTTTTATTGTAAATCTATACCAATATTCGTTTGCAAGAGATTGGACAAATACGAACTATCACAACCTAGATCGTAACTCGAGTTTGCACGAGAGTGGGCTCGAGGGGCGATTGAACGATGATGTCGATCCTAATGCTAGCGGCTTAGGCTAGGGTTTGCAAGAGATTGGGTCCTATCTTAGGGTTGCTATAGACCGGCAATAGCGAGAGAACGTGAGTTTGGTTCTATATTCAGTTACGACTAGTTCACCTCAACGCAAGTCTAGTAATATTAAGATTCACTATTCACAATGATGCATGACGATAGTGGGGATTCCTTAGCTCTAGACATTTCTATTTTATTATATTTGAATCGATATTTTACCCAACATCTTTATCACCGACACCGACATCCATCACCATTGTCATTACACCAAACCATACCCATCTCCACCAATAAAACATTCGTAGTCAAACCAACCTAGGATAGATTAGAGCCAACACCACCTCCTCGTGTTCGATACCCGCTCGCCACTTGACCGTGCGCTTGCGGTAAAACTACAATCGTTCTCTGGGTGTATATCCGGGGCCGATCAAGTTTTTGGCGCCGTTGCCGGGGAGGTGTTTCCAAGTGGGTGGCAATTTGTCACAATTAGGTTGATTAGACTATTAAAGAAATTTTAACAAAAGGGAATTTTCACCCCCGCCACCATTATTATCATTCCTATATTCTTTTGTACCACTGATATTTTTATCCAGGTATTTATCTTTGTTTATCAGGTGTTATGGATGGTATTATGTGGACCACAGATTTTGAGGAAGAAGCATTTCAGAACTTATTGGAGGGCCTCTTGGAGTCAGTGAGGTTCACCGTTCAGAGAGCATTACAGCAGGTGATGCATTTGATCTACGATTTACAGATTTTGTTATGAACCATGTTTCAGCTGCATGAACAATTAAGTAGGACATCCATGTCAGTCTTGAGGGCGATAGATTAAATTTTTGGATTGCTCACGGGCATTCCCCTCCACATGATGCTTCCCCACAAGTTGACACACATGAGCAGCCAGCATCACCATTCCAAAGAGAGCCTACATTGATAGTTCACGAGGAGGCATCACATGCGGAGCCAAAGTATTACATTACTGAGGCAGCACTTTGGGACGAGGGAAACTTCATTCAGATAAATCCAGAGTCTTGCCCACCTACAGTTGAGCTTCCGCAGCCACCTCTACCTTCCACTGAGGCTGTGATCATATGGACCACACATTTTTATGCGTATCTGGATGAGATTCTTAGACAGCAGGCTGAGGACATTGATGCTTCCACATCTGAGGAGACAACGGTACCAGGCACAGATGCAGCCACTTCTGATGAGAGAACTGCGATGAGACACTCGGGACGTGTTACTGTAGAGCCGAGTTACACCTTCATCACTCCCCCACCCACAGATACAGCCAGTCCATACGATGAGTGGATGGATGGAGATGATTCAGAAGAAGAAGACATTGTGTTATTTACCTCGTGGAGCCGAAGCATGCTTTTAAGGAGGCATCACACACAGAGCCAGAGTTTATCGCCGAGAAGGTCGTGCATCGGGACAAGGACATAGCCATTCATGAGGATTCCGAGCACTACCCTCCTCCATTTGAGCTTCCGCAGCCACCTCATCCTTCCACTGACGCAGAGGACTATCCCACAGAGCTTTTGGCCCCCCTTCAGTGAGATCTCTTTACTCTTTCGCCCTTTATCTTTGATTTCCCTCCAGTGTATGATGTTTACTATGATTCAGATTTTGACGACTCATTGCACCTTTTGCAGGATACACGTACATATTATCAAGAGGCACGATGGGACGTATACGAGGAGGACAGCGAGGAGTTAGCACCCATGGACGCATATGAATATGATCAAGAGGTGCGCTGGGATGAGTCTGACGATGATGAGGAGCATCTTGATGAGGACCACACCTATGATCTAGATTTACCTAAGCATCATAGAGAAGACACCATGGAGACAGCTATCACGGCACATGAGGATATTGGATTCTTTCCAGGGAAGTATCGTCAACCATTATTTATTCCATATATTTCTATAGACGATCCTCTTTGGGATACTTTTATTACGAGGGTGAATTTTTTGCAGCGAACTGATGCATCCTATTCTCTGCAGGGTACAGGTGGAGTCCTTGTGGGAATGCTGGAGGATACATTGCTGGAGTTCGTTGGAGTCCGTGGACACACGCATCTGGCAGAGCCACGGAAAGAGCAGTTGGAGCAGTTGCCTGCACCAGCAACGATACTGGATCCACCTTTTGCTATAGGTGATATCAATCCAATAGTGTAGAAATTTTATACTTTCAATAAACACGAATTCTCTCGACAGCGAGAAGACCGTATAGATTTTTTTGAATAAATATCACCTCATATGATGCAATAAAAATCTTTTACACCCCAAACCCATTATATATATTAATTCCCCTCTCCATATTTTGATACGCCACATCCTTTTACTCACCACCATCGAGCATTTCTTTCAAGTGAATACTCACTTTCTTATTCATTTGACTTGATCACGCTTTGCAAAGCCATGACATTTTTGATTGAGTCATTTGAATAGGATTGTTTGGTATAAGCTTGGGGGAAAGCGCTCTCATGCATCATTGTATGTGCATGTAGTTGCATTATGAATTCATGTCATTTATTTCATCATTTTTCATTCACCTCCCTATTATTATCGTTGTTCCTCATATTCTTCCACTATGATCACATTGAGGACAATGTGAAGTTTATGCTTGGGGGAGTGCATTTCCATGCCATTTAGAGGCATTAGTTGCATTTTTACTTTATTTAAGTGTGTTTAAAAATTTTCAAAATTTTTGCATCATCTTTTTGAATTTTCCATCTTATTTTCCTTTTATGTGTGTTCATGCATCATGTTGTGTGCTTGTTTTTCTTTTCTTTCCTCTCTTTTATTTTTTATTTATTTATTTTCCTTTCTCTTCTTCCGCTAGATGAGTTTTGTATGATGATATCTCTTATTGCTTTACCAACCATCACGATGCTTATTATTCCTTGCCATGCTACTTTGCGTATTCCATAGTCTTGCTATCCATGTGCTTGCTTATATATTCTTTTGATGATTCCTCTATATGAATGCATGATATTAATTGAAGCTGAATGTATTGATTAGTGTTTAGTATGCTTTTGTTGGAAATGCACCAAGATTCACACATCATTAGTATATCTCAAGCATCAGTTTTATTGTCTTATTCACCTTCTGTTGCATGCCTGATATGGTTGTAAACTTTACTGCTTGACTTCACTATTTATTGAAATGAAAGAGAATATCCATGCTTACATATGAGTTTTAGTTGAAGTATTATTTTATTGAACCGTTCGTTCACATCTTAGAAGGAACCGAGTGCTACATTATTTCTTTCTCCACATATATCTTTTTATTCTCTACATGTTACTTGAGTTCACCTCCTAAAGCTACTTATATCGCATCTATTTCCCAAAAATCCATACAAAAGAAAAATTTAGCTCCAAAAAGTCCAAAAAGCCAAAAAGGAGCCAAAAATCAAAAATTCAAATCAAATTGCTCCTACAAAAATCCTAGAAGAAAAATGAGAAACAAAATGTTCAAAAAAAGAAAAAGAAAGATATTTCTCTATCTCATTATTGGAGCCACAAAATATTTGGGAAAACCAAGGCAAAAATCCTATTTTCCAATATCATATTCCTTTAGATGTGATGCCTCAAGCTAAGCTTGGGGGGGGGTGAATTCATTTGACCATATGAGTGAGTATGACATTAGAGTGGAGACGTGCATGAATGAGAATATTCGATAATGCTTAGACTTTGCAAAATATATTAGATATGGAGATTTTTCATGATTTGAAATAAATATGTGAATGCCATGACTCTTATTCTATTCTCTATTGCATGCTTGGTGTGTATCTTATATGCTTCATTTATAACTTTTGATTGAAAAGTGCATCGCCAATGAATTGTAAATTATATTCTATGAAATTCGTGATGTGAATATGAGTTGATTGCATGAATTTAGGGAGTCCCTTCCTTTGTTCTTAAAATCTTGCAAGTACCATGTTTAAGTAAGATATGAAATCATTATAGCATGTGATTCGTATTTTCCAAGTTATCGTGATGTGTAGCTTATGGCTTGAGATCTGAGAGAATAATCTAGCAACCACTTCCACCTCGTGTTCTTTCTTTCATTTCATTTCCTTTGTTTTCATATCCCGAGTTCGTCTCTTTACTTATCTTCCTCAAGGACGAGTAAGAGGCAAGCTTATGGGATTTTGATCGGTCCATATTTTACACCTTTTTTCTACATGTTTTCACGCCATTTCGATTACTCATATTGCGATTTTTATGAGTATTCGATGATATTGCGTTACTTTTCAATATTTCTTGTTTTTGTCGAATTTCAGGAAACATGAAGCGATCGGGAACAAAAATGAACTTAAAGGACTTGCACATGTACCGGAGCCACGCCCATGGCTCTATCGAGGAGCTAACGGTGATGGAAGATGGGTGGAAGAAGAAGGAACTCCATAAGAGCGACGAGGAGGCGAAATGATGAAGATTGGGCATCTACAGCATGTCACTCGGCCTAGTGAAGCATTCACTCGGCCGAGCAAGAAGACCACTCGGCCGACCAGACCGGACACGCACCACAGAAGGAAATCAGCGTGCACGTGGCTGAGTGACGATAGTCCACTCGACCGAGTATGGAGATCCCCTCGCCTGAGTGGAACGGGAAAATCCACCCATCGAAGGAGACGACTTACTGGAATCCGTCAGGCGATTGAGGGTTCCGACTCGGCCGAGTACCGAATGTCCCTCGGCCGAGCGAGTAAAGCCACTCGGCCGAGTCACCTCCGAAGACAGACCCCCCAAGACCCCCCGACTTACTGGAATTTTATAGGGTCTATCACTCGGCCGAGTAGAGAAGCCCACTCGACCGAGTAGAGAAGTCCACTCGGCCGAGTGACGCCGAGGACACGCAGCGCCCAGATTTTCAGACAACTGTTCACTCTTTTGAAATCTGCTATCATTCCAGCAACCAAAGTATTTTTCTCATATTTTTTATGAATAGTATACTTCACGAAGGTTCCAACGCCTCCAAGAATGTGCCAATCGGAGGTCGGATGAAATCTGGAGATTTTCTGCAAGTTGACACTGCAGCGCTGGAATTTCCAGTCGGCCGAGTCACATGTTCCACTCGGCCGAGTCGGCGGCGGGCCCAGATTTTAAGTTGCGTTTGGGATGTTTTTGGGCACGATTTTGAGGGGTTTTCTGGTTTTTTTGCTAGGGTTTTGGGAGACTATATAAGGAGGTTGTAGCCACCATTAGAGGGGGTTCCAAGATGTTTTATTAGTGATTATTTTAGAGGTTAGGCCATGCCCTAAGCCCCCTCTTGGATCTAAAAGCTTGTATTTGGATTGAAGATCTTCATCAAAACTAAGTATTTTGTTTTTGTTATTTGAATCTTTTTTTTCTATCTTTTTGTATGCAAGCTAGGATTTTTATTGATTCTCATATCGTTATTGCTATACTTGAGTAGATTTGTTGTTCTAGGGCATGGGGATGAACCTTATGGGTCTAATTTCAGATTTATGATGAATGAATTTCTAAATTGCTAGAATTGCTAGGATGTTAGGTTGTGATCGATTTATTACGGATAGATAGGGATTTCCATCGATTGGGGTTTGCAAGAGATTGGATTCTAATCAATGGGAAGGCCTAGATATTCGATTTAGATTTATAATCGAGATTCTCTAGACTTGGTTTGCAAGAGATTGGACCAAAGCTAGGATTTTTATTGTAAATCTATACCAATATTAGTTTGCAATAGATTGGACGAATACGAACTATCACAACCTAGATCGTAACTCGAGTTTGCACGAGAGTGGGCTCGAGGGGCGATTGAACGATGATGTCGATCCTAATGCTAGCGGCTTAGGCTAGGGTTTGCAAGAGATTGGGTCCTATCTTAGGGTTGCTATAGACCGACAATAGCGCGAGAGGGTGAGTTTGGTTCTATATTAAGTTACGACTAGTTCACCTCAACGCAAGTCTAGTAATATTAAGATTCACTATTCACAATGATGCATGACGATCCGTAGTGGGGATTCCCTAGCTCTAGACACTTCTATTATATTATAATTGAATCGATATTTTACCCAACATCTTTATTACCGACACCGACATCCATCACCATTGTCATTACACCAAACCATACCCATCTCCACCAATAAAACATTCGTAGTTGACCGGCGCCCCGCGTGATATGCGGCGGCGCGGTGTCGTTTACCGCAAGTTTCACGGTTAGTGTAGGGTGCGGGAATATCGAACTCAGGGAGGCGAGGTTGTGCTTGGGTCAGGTAGGACCTAAATCACCCCGAGGGGCGAGCTAGCCCGAATCGGTGGATGGTTGTCACGAAAGGAAACTAGAGCGTAAGAGCGAAAAGAAAGTGTTTCAGAGTGTTTTCTCACTACAGTGCGTTGACCGTGGAGAACCCGGTCAACGTGGTCAAGGGGCCCGCTTGGGTCCCTCGGGGGCTTCGAATCGATGAAGATGGAGCGAGGGGAAGCCTCGGCCCTGGTTAAGACGCTCGGCCTCGGACGGACGAGCACGGCCTCGGAGGTGGGACGACGAGGGGTAGCCTCAGTCGCCCAGCGAGATGCGTGTTCGGCGAAGGGCGAGGGGAAGCCTCGGCCCGGGTCGAGACGCTTGGCCTCGGTAGGATGTGCTCGGCCTCGGCGGGCGGACGATGAGGGGAAGCCTCACGGTCCGGTTGGTTGTCTGGTTGGAGAGGGGCGAGGGGAAGCCTCGGCCCGTAGATCAGCTGCCCACCTGCGTAGACGAGAACGCTCGTCAGGGGGCCGGACCTTGGTTCCGGCCAAATCCCCTCCGATGCCTAAGTCAGACAGAGATATGAAAGAGGAGGCCCGGCGGAGACGGTTCGACTCGTGAGGAGATCGTAACGGCGTCTCTCGGCGCGAGCGGGGGAGGAAGGAGATGAGATGGGGGAACGAGGTCGTTGATGGAGTACCTTAGGTTTTAGATACCTGAGATGCGGTCCCTGCTTCGTCGTCCTTCTAGCCCTTTTAAAGAGTTCCCGTGCGAGTGCCTCTGGCCCACGTCTCTCGCCCGCCCTCAATCGTGCTCCCTCAATCTGCCCTTCCGCCGCCGCCTCCTGCGTCATGCCAGCACCTCCCCATTATCGTCATTTAGTGGTCGCGCGATCGGGGGAGCGGTTATCGCAGGAGTGGGCGAGTGACCAGCAGGTTATCGTGGCCGGGTCGGATCGACATTCGAGAGGGCCCCTTATTGGGCCTTGTAGAGCGGGCTTGAAGGCGCAGGTGGGCTCTCGGTCTGCAGCCGGGCTCCTGGGCTCGTGTCTTTTGGGTCTCGGTCAAATAGGCGTAACAATTGCCCCCATCGGTCGGGTCGGTCGGCCTTGGCCGGTTCGGCTCGGCCGATGTGACTTCTGCCGAATTTGACAAGCTCGCCAGTCAATGCCGACTCATTAATTAGTCGTCATCATGAGTTGGCCTGTTCGATATTTTTAAGGCGCGGGCTCCGAAGCGCCGTCGGTCCTCTGATGTTGCCACGTGTAGCGGCAAGCTTATCCTCGCCGTTCGCGGGATCGTCTTAAGTTGAGAAACCGAGGGGTTCGTGAGCCGCCATCTCGCCGTCTTCTTCTTTGCGCTGATCCCTATTCTTCCTCTGCTCTGCCTCATGTCGTCTTCCTCTGCCACGGGTTCAGGTCGTCCGGAGCGCGACGCCGCTCTGGCGGGTAGCCCTCCTCCAGCGATCCGTCGGCACGGGGGCGATCTTTCTGGGGTGCCCACAGAGGTCTTGTCGTGGCCTTCGTCGATCTGTGCCACCGCCATCGGAAGTCTGCGCTCCGCCTACCTGCTTCCGCCCTACTCGGCTCGTGCCCCCGGGGCTGACGAGCGGGTCTGCCTTCCTGGCTCCAACGAGGTCGGAGTATACGAGAAGTGTTTCCGCTTCAGGCTTCGTTTCCCGCTCCATCCTTTTGTCGTCCAATTCCTTCAGGCCCACAACGTGTGCCTGTGTCAATTCTGTCCCAACGCCATCGGGCTCCTCGTCGGGTTCATTGTTGTCTGCATGCTGAGGGGAGTGGCGCCCTCTCTTCGTCTCTTTGCACAGTTCTACCGGCTGAGCCACCACCAATCAGGGGCGTGGATTTACATCAGCTCCCGCCCGAAGATGACCCTGGTGTTGGGGTTGCCGAGCTCCTTGAAACGCTGGAAGGGGGAATATGTGTTTGTCACGTTCCCTTCGAGTGTACCCTTCCCGGTTCGGTGGGAGGCGGCCGGAGCAGTCATCCTCGATCTGGGTGAGCCGACGGTCGCCGAGCGGCAGACGGCGAAGGACATGCTGGCGATTCCTGCGAGGGAGCGCTCGATTGATGTCCTTCTTAGTGACCATAACTTGCGTAAGACGGTGTGGCCCCTGGGTAAGTTCCTCCGGGTATTCGCCATTCGAGGTTGTCTGGGCTCTGCTTGGTCTCTCATTTCTCCTTTGAGTGCAGGCGGATTTCCCTCTGGTCCTTCTCCCGCCAGCACTCACGTGCAGGTCCCCGATCCGGATCCGCGCCGAAGGGATCATGTGCTGGAGGTCCGGAAGAAGCAGCGGGTCGTGGCCGCGACCGGAGGCTCCAAAAGGAAGAAGGCGACATCCCCCTCTCTCCCCTTGCTGGGGCCTTCTAAGAGGACCCGTGAGGGGATTGAGGGGGCTGATGCCCCACGAGCTACTGATCAACCTCAACCTGCTCCTGTTGAGGTCGCATGGCCGTGGGTCGGCCCTTCACCTCTCCCGGACGGCACTCTCCCTGATGCCTACGATCGGTTTCTTGGCGCATTCCGCTCTACTCCTGGCGAGTTCCCTTCATCGTGGGAGGGTGATCGCCCCAAAATGCAACCCAAGAGCACGACCAAAAACTTGGTCGGCCCCGGATACACACCCGAGGCGACGGTTGTAGTTTTACCGCAAGCGCACGGCAACGTGGCGAGCGGGTATCGAACACGAGGAGGTGGTGTTGAGCTCCAATCTATCCTAGGTTGGTTTGACTACGATGGTTTTATTGGTGGAGATGGCTATGGTATGATATAATGGAAATGGTGATGGATGTCGGTGTTGATGATAAAGAAATCGGTCAAATATCGATTCAAATACAATATAATAAAAGAGGGAGTTTGCCTTGCGGCGATCCTGTCACAATCGTCGGGCAAAGTATGGGGATACAAAATCAAATAAAGGCGTCTAGGGCTAGGGAATCCCCACTACGGACCGTCATGCATCATTGTTAATGGTGAATCTCAATATTACTAGACTTGCGTTGAGGTGAACTAGTCGCAACTTAATGTAGAACCAAGCTCACGCTCTCGCGCTATTGCCGGTCTATAGCAAAACTAGGTTAGGGCCCAATCTCTTGCAAACCCTAACCTAAGCCACTAGCATGAGGATCGACATCATCGTTCAATCGCCCCTCGAGCCCACTCTCGTGCAAACTCGAGTTACGATCTAGGTTGTGATAGTTCGTATTCGTCCAATCTCTTGCAAACGAATATGTGTATAGATTTACAATTAAAAATCCTAGCTTTGGTCCAATCTCTTGCAAACCAAATCTAGAGAAACCCAATCCTAAATCGAATATCTAGGCCTTCCCATCGATTAGAATCCAATCTCTTGCAAATCCCAAATCGATGGAAAACCCTAGCTATCCGTAGTAAATCAATCACAACCTAACCTCCTAGCAATTCTAGCAATTTAGAATTCATTCATCACAAATATGAAATTAGATCCATAAGGTTCATCCCCAAACCCTAGAACAACAAATCTACTCTAGCATAGCAATAATGATATGAGAATCAATAGAAATCATTGCTTGCATACAAAAAGATAGAAAAACAAAGATTCAAATAAAAAGAAGAAAATACTTTGCTTGATGAAGATCTTCAATCCAAAATACAAGCTTTTTAGATCCAAGAGGGGGCCTAGGGCATGACCTAACCTCTAAAATAATCCTAAGAAAAACATATGGGAACTAAGAAAACATAATGGGGATCTCCCTCTAATGGTGGCTACAAACCCCTTAAATACTCTCTCAAAACCCTAGCAAGAAACCCTAGAAAACCTCTCAAATTCGTGCCCAAAAACAGCCCAAACCGCAACTTAAAATCTGGGCGCAGGCCGCACTCGGCCGAGTGGAAAATGTGACTCGGCCGAGTGGAAATTCCTGCACTGCAGCGTCAACTTGTAGAAATTCTCTAGATTTCATCCGACCTCCGATTGGCGCGTTCTTGGTGGCGTTGGAACCGCCATGAAGTCTACTATCCATAAAAAATATGAGAAAAATACTTTGATTGCTGGAATGATAGCATATTTCAAAAGAGTGGGAGGCTGTCTGAAAATCTGGGCGCTGCATGTCCTCGGCATCACTCGGCCGAGTTGACTTCTATACTCGGTCGAGTGGGCTTCTCTACTCGGCCGAGTGATAGACCCTGTAAAATTCCAGTAAGTCAGGGGTCTTGGGGGCCTGTCTTCGGAGGTGACTCGGCCGAGTGGCTTTACTCACTCGGCCGAGGGACATTCGGTAGTCGGCCGAGTCGGAACCCTCAATCGCCTGACGGATTCCAGTAAGTCTGGGATTTTTGCTTGCCGTCGTCGTGATGCCACTCGGGCGAGTGGTGTCTCCATACTCGGCCGAGTGGGGTGGCGATGCTCGGCCGAGTGCACGCTGATACTCAATTTGCTGCGTGTCCGATCTGGCCGGCCGAGCGGGCTTCTTTGCTCGGCCGAGTGACTCCTTCACTCGGCCGAGTGGCATGCTGAAAATGCCCAATCTTCTCTGTTTCTCCTCCTCGTCGCTCCTACAGAGTTCCTTCTTCTTCCACCCGTCTCCCATCGCCGAATAGCCCTGAAAAGAGCCTTGGGTGATGCTCCAGAGTGGGTGCAAGTCCCTTAAGCTCCTTTTTGCTCCCGATCGCTCCATATTTCCTGAAATCCGACAAAAACAAGAAATAGTGAAAAGTAACGCAATATCGTCGAATACTCGTGAAAAGCGTGATATGGGTGATCGAAATGGCATGCAAATATGCAGAAAAAATGTGTAAAATATTGACCGATCAGAGAGTCTTCTTCTTCCACGCTTCCCTGTGGGGGAGAAGGAGTCGGTGTTTTCGAGTCGTGGAGCCGCCGCTCGAGTGGCCGAGAATAGTTGTCTCCCTCCCGATCAGGCGGTGTTAGACGGAGTCAGGGGCGATTGTTTGGCCACCTTCGTGATTCAAGCTGGCCAACAGGTAGAGTGTATCTGCCCGTCCTCTCTTCCTCCAGCCGCTTTCGCTGTCTCACCTTCGTTGTCTTGGTGCAGTTGTCCTCGGTCGGTCTCTTAATGAGGCGTCAATTCGTGGCGCTTCCCAAAGCCAAATCCGATGCCGGGCGAGGCCCTGAGACCCCCGGCGAGGAGGGGGAGGCAGGTCAGCTAGAGGAGGCGCGGGTCCGATCCTTGCAATCCCGCATAACTGAGTTGTCCTCTGCTCTGGAGGATGCGGACCGGGAGAGGGCCTTGGCTCTGACTACAAAGTCGGAGGCCGAGGCGCGGCTCGCCGAGGTCTTGGGTGGCGTCGACGCGTCTGGGTGAGTCGAGCAGACCCCCGCCCCCGTTGTTGCCTCCGAAACCTTGGAGCTCCCCGATCGTCTTGAAGCGGCGGAGGAGCAGGCAAGGGTCCTCCTTGCCCAACTTGACGAGAGGTCCTGGGAGATCGAGAAGGAGAGGGCGGAGCACCAATGCCAGATCGAGACCTTAGAGGCCCGGATGCGTGGGCTTGAGGAGGTGGATCCGGCCCGGATCACTGAGGATGCCGTGGCGGAGTATGCCACCTCCTTCGTGGAGACCGCCTTGTCGAATGCGTTTGAGAAGGGCTTCGCCCGGTGTCAGTCCGAGATCCAACTGAAGTTCCCGCTCTCGGGGGTCAACTTCGAGGCTCTCCGGGTGTACCCTGACGCCGGACAGAGTGTGGGGAAAGACCCTAGTGGACCGCCAGCTTGTGGCTCCACCGGTGCCCCCGGAGAAGAATGAGGGAGGGGGATGCCCCTCGGCCTCGTCCTGTATATCTTTTTGCTTTATCTGGAAAGGAATGAATTTAAAACAAATTTATTTCATAGGAAATGATACATTTACTGAAAGTACTTGCGTAAATGTTCCGTATTCCAAGTGTGAGTGAGAATCCTCCCCTCCATATCAGCTAGTCGGTAGGCTGCGGGTCCGAGGACCTCGACGACTTTGTAGGGTCCCTCCCACCTAGCCGCGAGCTTCCCTTTGCGAGCGGTATCAGTGTTGAAGCCTGCTTTCTGGAGGACCAGGTCCCCGAGGTGGAAGCTTCTTCCCCGTACCCGGGCGTTGTAGTATCGGGCCACCTTCTGCTTCTGGCGGATGATGGTGGCCAATGCCTGCTCCCGTCGCTCATCGAGGAGCTCCAGACTGAGCTCCAGACCCTGCGAGTTCCTATCTTTGTCAAAGTATTTCAGGCGGAGAGATTCTTCACCTAACTCGACCGGTACCACCGCCTCGGCCCCATAGGTGAGCATGAATGGGGTCTCGCCAGTGGCCTCCTTGTGGGTCGTCTGGTATGACCAGAGTATCCCGGGGAGCTCTTCTGGCCAGCTTCCTTCGGCGTCTTTCACTTTCTTCCGGAGGGGCTCTATGATGCACTTGTTGGCCGCTTCCGCCATTCCGTTGGTCTGGGGGTGCGCTACGGAGGCAAAGAGAAGCTTGATTCCCCATTCCTCACAAAAATCTTTAAACCCTGCGGAGTCGAACTGCTTCCCGTTGTCCGTGACGATGGACCGTGGGACTCCGAACCTGGAGATGATGGAATTCCACACGAAGCTTTTTGCTTTCTTCCAAGTGATGGTGGCCAGCGGCTCGGCCTCGACCCACTTGGTGAAGTAGTCGACCGCCACAATCAGGTACTTCCGCTGCCCTCGTCCCGGTTTAAACGGTCCGAGGATGTCGAGCCCCCATTTCGCAAAGGGGATGGGGCTCACGATAGGAATGAGCTCTGACGGGGGTGTCGAGATGTGGTGGGCATACCTCTGGCATTCTTGGCATTTTTGGACGTAGCTTGCTGCGTCTTGGGTCAGGGTTGGCCAGTAGTATCCCTGCCTCAAGATCTTCTGGGCAACCACCTTGCCCCCGTGGTGATTCCCGCAGATCCCGTCGTGAACCTCCCGTAGGACGTAGTCAGCTTCCTGCGGTCCGATGCACTTCAGGTATGGGAGGACGTCCGTCTTGGTCCAGCGTCTCCGGTAGAGCGCCCCTTCATGGATCACGTATCGGAGCGCCTTTCTCTCCAGGGTTCGGCGTTCATCCCCATCGGTCGGTACCTCTCCATGAGTGAGGTATCGGATGATCGGGTCCATCCAGGTGGGTTCTTGGTCGATCGCTATCACCTCGTGCTCCTCCGTGCTGGGGGACTGCAGGTTCTCCACATAGATGGTGCGGCCCAGTTCCTTTGGCGAGGACGAGGCCAGCTTTGACAACGCATCTGCCCGCGCATTCTCTGATCGCGGGAGGTGCAAGACTTCCACGTCCTTGAACTTGGACATCGCCGCTCTGGCGACAGGGAGATATCTCTGCATCGCCTCCTCCCGTGCCTCATAACTCCCTAAGAGTTGGTTGACAATAAGCTTCGAATCGCTGAGGAGGCGGACGGACTCGGCCCCGAGCTCCAGGGCCAGCCTCAGGCCGTTGATCACCGCTTCGTATTCCGCTACGTTGTTCGTGGCTGGGAACTCGAACCGCAACGCGTATTCCACAATGTTCCCTTCCGGAGACCGGATTGCAATCCCGGCCCCGCCTCCTGACTGTGTGGCTGAATCGTCCACATGGACTATCCATGCTCCTGGATCCCCTGATTGAAAGTGGTCAGCCGAAAGAAAGGACATGGGTTGAGCGATTACCGTCGCCGGGCCTTCTTCCTCCGGGGGCCATTTCCTTCCGTTGTGCACTCGGCGATAAAGTCGGCCAGGGCCTGCCCTTTGATGGCCGTGCGCGGTTTGAATCGGAGGTCGAACTCGCTCAGTTCCACTCCCCAGTTTAGCATCCTTCCCATTCGATCGAATCTCTTGAGGTTCTGCTCCAGCTGCGAGTCGGTCAGGATCAGTATGGTGTGGGCCTGGAAATAGGGTCGGAGCCTTCGTGCTGAGAGGACGAGGGCGTACGCCAGTTTCTCCATGGGCGAGTATCGCATCTCCGCCCCCTTCAAGACCCGGCTCGTGTAATATACCGGCCATTGCACCCCACCGTCCTCCCGGATCAGCACCGAACTCACAGCTTCCTCCGCGCACGCCAGGTAAAGGCTCAACGACTCCCCTTCCCGTGGTTTGGACAGGAGAGGTGGGCTGCGGAGATACTCTTTGAGGTCCCTGAACGCCCTGGAGCAGTCTTCGTCCCAAAGTATCGTCTTCCTATTGTCTGGAGGTTCCGCGATCGCTTTCCTTAGGACCTTGAAGAAGGGGAGCGATCTTTCCGCTGATTTGGAAAGGAATCGCCCCAAGGCTGCGATGCGCCCGTTCAGCCTCTGTAGCTCTTTGATCGTCGTCGGCTCGCGCATGTTGATCAGCGCCTCGATTTTGTCGGGATTAGCTTCAATGCCACGGTTAGTTATCATGAACCCCAAAAATTTGCCAAATCTTTCCCCAAATGTGCACTTCGCGGGGTTGAGCCGAATGTGGTGCCGCCGCAACCGCTCGAAGGTCTCCCGCAAGTCGGTGATGTGGTCTTCTGGTCGCCTTGACTTGACAAGCATGTCGTTGACGTAGACTTCCAGGTTCCTCCCGATCTGGGAGCTGAAAACCTTGTTGACCATTCTCTGGTAGGTGGCCCCCGCATTCTTCAAACCGAAGGGCATCTTCCTGTAGCAGTAAGTTCCCCGGTCCGTCGTGAAGGCTGTCATCTCTTCGTCCCGGGGGTCCATCTGGACTTGATTGTATCCGGAGTAAGCGTCCATGAAGCTTAGCATCTCGTACCCCGAGGCGTTGTCCACCAGGTGGTCGATGCGTGGCAGGGGGTAGCTGTCCTTGGGGCAGGCCTTGTTGAGGTCACTGAAGTCCACGCACATTCGCCACTTCCCGTTGGGCTTCTTGACCATCACCACGTTCGACAGCCACTCCGGGTACCAGACCTCTCGTATGAAGCCGGCATCAAGGAGACGCTCCACCTCCTCGGAGGCCGCCTTCATCTTCTCGCCGCCCAGGTTGCGCTTCTTCTACCTAACCGGCTTGAAATTGGGGTCGGCGTTGATCTGGTGGACGATCACCTGGGGGTCTACGCCGGGCATGTCTTCCGGTGACCAGGAAAAGATGTCCAGGTTCGCCTCCAGGCATTCGATCAGCTGATCCCTCAGGTCTTGGCCCAGCCCTCTCCCGACCGAGACGAACCAGCCCTCGATGTCTGTGACCGGGATTTGCTCCTGCTCCTCCGCGGGGGCGGGCCTAGGCCCACTCCTCAAGTCGAGCGCGGCCATCCGGTCGGCTAGACGATCCTCGAGTCCTTCCTCCGCCAGTTGATAGCAGGTTCTCGGTCCCCTCGCGTCGCCTTCGACTCGCCATATCCCCCCCGGCGTTCGGAACTTGATAGTCCGATGGAGGGTCGAGACCACCGCGCCGACGGCGTTGAGTAGGGGTCGGCCGATGATCCCGTTGTATTCTGACCCGATCCCCAATACGATGAATTCCACCGCCAGGGTCACCGAGTCCGAGGCGTCTCCGAGCGTCACCGGGAGATGGATTGTGCCGATGATGGGGGTGGAGTTACCCGTGAATCCAACCACGGGACCCGAGCGAGGTCGTAAGTCTTCTTTCCGCCGCCCCATCTTTTCCAGGGTTGACATAAAGAGGACGTCACAGGAGCTGCCGGTGTCGACGAGCAGCCGTCGTACCATGGTAGTGTCTATGACCACTTACACCACCAAAGCCACGTCCGAGCTGCGCGTCGTTACGGACACACTCGGCCTCCCGACCGGGGGGGAGGGGAGGGCTTCCCGGCCCCTTCCCCACGATCCTCCTCGCGCCTGGCCCATGCCCATTCTTGGCAACGATGGCGGGCCCTGCCGTCCCGCGTCAGGGCCTCGCTCTCCTTTCGCCGAGATGAGGGAGGTCGCGTCATCGCAGGTGTGGTTTGTTTCTTCGTGGGACGGTTTTCGGTTCTCACAGATGGCGCCAGATGTTTCAGAGTGTTTTCTCACTACAGTGCGTTGACCGTGGAGAACCCGGTCAACGTGGTCAAGGGGCCCGCTTGGGTCCCTCGGGGGCTTCGAATCGATGAAGATGGAGCGAGGGGAAGCCTCGACCCTGGTTAAGACGCTCGGCCTTGGACGGACGAGCACGGCCTCGGAGGTGGGATGACGAGGGGTAGCCTCAGTCGCCCAGCGAGATGCGTGTTCGGCGAAGGGCGAGGGGAAGCCTTGGCCCGGGTCGAGACGCTCGGCCTCGGTAGGATGTGCTCGGCCTCGGCGGGCGGACGGTGAGGGGAAGCCTCACGGTCCAGTTGGTTGTCTGGTTGGAGAGGGGCGAGGGGAAGCCTCGGCCCGTAGATCAGCTGCCCACCTGTGTAGACGAGAACGCTCGTCAGGGGGCCGGACCTTGGTTCCGGCCAAATCCCCTCCGATGCCTAAGTCAGACAGAGATCTGAAAGAGGAGGCCCGGCGGAGACGGTTCGACTCGTGAGGAGATCGTAACGGCGTCTCTCGGCGCGAGCGGGGGAGGAAGGAGATGAGATGGGGGAACGAGGTCGTTGATGGAGTACCTTAGGTTTTAGATACCTGAGATGCAGTCCCTGCTTCGTCGTCCTTCTAGCCCTTTTAAAGAGTTCCCGTGCGAGTGCCTCTGGCCCACGTCTCTCGCCCGCCCTCAATCGTGCTCCCTCAATCCGCCCTTCCTCCGCCGCCTCCTGCGTCATGCCAGCACCTCCCCATTATCGTCATTTTGTGGTCGCGCGATCGGGGGAGCGGTTATCGCAGGAGTGGGCGAGTGACCAGCGGGTTATCGTGGCCGGGTCGGATCGACATTCGAGAGGGCCCCTTATTGGGCCTTGTAGAGCGGGCTTGAAGGCGCAGGTGGGCTCTCGGTCTGCAGCCGGGCTCCTGGGCTCGTGTCTTTTGGGTCTCGGTCAAATAGGCGTAACAGAAAGTAAACCCGGGACTTTGGTTTCCAACCCAACGAGAGACTCTCGCCGACGCGGCCTACGGGTATGGATAGCGATCGGGATTAGGGTCTAATGGTGGGACGTTGCCTCTGAAAGTGGTACCGGCGTCCCATGGGCCCGATATTCCGGTCGGTGCCCAGGATGATACACCGGACTTCCCGGATTCGATCAGTGGGCACTCCCGTGTCCATAAACACCGATCGATCCCGGGAGCACTAAGCCCGCAATGATAACTCCCAACGTCTCATCCTGCCGCTCCCGCGTGCTAGGATTCGACGTCTACGCTAAGGGTGTGAGCTATGGCTATGGATTCAACCGCCAAGTTTATTCCCCCTTGGCCCGACGGTCAAAGGCTGTCTTTTTCCCGCCGATGACAATGAAACACCCCGCGTAACCGTTAGATTCCTACTCCCTATCGATTTCCTAACCCTACGGACGCATCGGGAAGAGCCCCCGAAGGGGTTTCCACCAAAATCCCAGATTTGGGAACTACTCACAAAAATTCATGTAAAAGCAATCTAAATGAAATTTAACCGTTGGAATCATAATCGGACGATTGCAAAGTGGAAGTAATAGAGCAATAAAGACAATACTAAAATATTAGAAAGATCTGAAAACTTAAAGAAGAGTAACAATTACAGCCGTCACAAGGAAATAAAACAGTAGAAAAACAGCAACTCCCCGTTTCTGGAACCCTAGGGGCTCTATATATAGGCCGTCGCATCAACCGATCGGTTGACAAGTCAACCGATCGGTTGATCCGTTACAAATAAATATCAGAAAACGGCGAGTTTTCACCCGATCACATGAACCGATCGGGTGAGTTCTTGAGCGACCGGTTGGATCTTGAAGCTGTCGGGTGAACCGATCGGTTGAACGCCCGTGTCTTCAGCTTATCTTCTTCAGCTACAGATGAACCGATCGGGTGAGAATCACCCGATCGGTTGGAATTCCGCTCGAGAAAACAGAGAACAGCTGCCCGCAGAACCGGTCTGTGAACCGGTCGGGTGACTTCTTCGTGAGCTGCGGCAGCGACCGGTTGGTGCACGCGTGCATCACCCGATCGGTTGGAGATGACCAACCGATCGGGTGAGGGGCTGAAAGATGAATACTTCGCCGTTTGACCCCCTGGATCACGCGTGACTTCTCCCGTTGCTCCGGGGACTTGGGATATCATCATTAAACGTCCCCTACGTGGTCAATCCCCTGCAATCATAGACAAACAAAGAAAAGTGAAAGAAAACGGGAAAACATACGAAAACGAATAAGAGACGGCGGAAAAACACGGAGAAATACAAAAGAAAACGTGCGTGAATATATGAAATATTGACGCACGTCAAAATCCCCCAAGCTGAACTCTTCCTCGTCCTCGAGGAAGACGAGTGAGAGTAGGAGCTCAGAAGGGAAAAATAGAGAGGAAGAAAGAAAAAGAAAACTCTAAGCCCTAGATCGTCCATCAGGGCCATCAAAATCAAAAACCACTCACCTAGCAAGCAAACGCCAAATCACACCACTAAACCTAGGAAAGCGAGTCCAAATAAGTGTCGTGGGTCCACGCAGTGAAGCGCGAGTGAGCGTGGTCGTGTGCTAGCAAATGGTGATGCTTTCTATGATGTGCTACGAGGCTCGATATACACAAATCCAAGATATTACCCAAATATCGAATCGAATTGAATTAAGCGGTGAATATAAGTTCAAGCATGCATGAGAATAGAGAGAATAGAAGCGTATCATGCATCGGGGACTCCACAACTAGGGTTAAGGAAATCACGCCACTATAGCCTAGATACTAGCTAAAAAGTTCCTAAGCCAAGTGTTTTCGATAACGACGGGGGTTGAGATGATGTGGAGAAGAACACTCGGTGCAAATTCTCGCCTTCCCTTTATTCTTGGCAAGTATGAAAAAATATTAACACGGAAATTTTTTTGGGTTTTGGGTATTTGTATTTTTTTTTTAATTTTGGGCTATACGAGATTTTTCTTTTCTTTTCTTTTTGGGTTTTTCTTTTCTTTTCTCCCTTTTTTTGGGTTTTTGGGATATTGGCTATACGCATGTGTACTCTCCCAAGTGGGAGAACGGTACACGACGAGGGGATTTGCACCAAGTAAAACAAAAAGAAGTCGAAATCTAGACACTTGGGCAAAGGAAACTATTTTCGCTAAATAGAGCGTAGGCTAAATGGGTTATCCTAGTCCTTAGTTGTGGAATCCCGACACATGCGAAATGAAGTATACGATATATATAGCATGCATATAGAAGCAGACATTAGAAGCAAATACCACATATTAAATATCGAAGCATGATAATCTAGGGGTCATTCCTGGACAGGTATATAAAGTAAAATCACAAAGCAGAAGCACACCAAATGCTAGTCACGACACACGACTCACAAAAAGCTAAGTGGACCCACGATGCGTGAAATGCAAGAGGACTCGAAATCCTAGGGTTAGTGAGTGCGATTGTCGGTGCAGTGCTAGGTGTGTGTGTGACTTTGTGGAGATTCATCATAGGATTCATTTCTAGGAGAAAGAGCTAAAGAAAGAAGGAAAAAGAAAAAAAAGGAAAACACGATGGAAAACGACTCAAATAACGTAGAAAGACAACACAAATGACGCACGAAGTGCGACTCCCCCAAGCTGAAGTTTGCATTGCCCTCAATGCAATAAGAGTGAGTACGGGAGGGCAATGAAAATGGGGGGGGATACACACAGACACGAAGAGAAATGAAAACGAGGAAAACACACAGATGAAACTGAAAAAAGAAAGAAAGATCAAAATCAAAATCAAAATAATATGAAAATAAAAATAAAATAAAATCACACGACACAACACTCAAAAAGTGAAAAGCAAGCCACACACAAAAATGAGAAAAACAGACAAAACACGACAGCACATCAAAACAGACGTCCCCCAAGCTAGACCAGAAAGTGCTAGCGAAATGATATGATCAATAAAATCCAGATATATGCAAGGGGGAGTCAAAAACAAAAGAGGGGAAATCAGAAAGCAGCAGAAGGTGAGTCCTCGTCTTCCTCGGAAGAGGTCGTGGATGGGTGGTCGGGGGAGGCAGGGGGTGTGCGGAGAAGTGGGGAATGAGGTGAAGGTATAGGGGCAGTGGTGGTGTGAACTATGGGAGGAGTGTCGGTGGTGGGGGGTGGTGGTGGTAGGAAGGCGATCAAGGCTGTGGTGAGAGGAATAGAAATGGAGGAAGTAGATGTGGTGGTGACGGTAGTGGGAGGTGGTGGGAGGGATCTGGAGCGTACCGGTAATTTCCTCCGGCACACGTATGGAGTGACGGAGGAGGACGGAGGTAGCGTGAGTGCGGTGGAAGTGGTCGGGAGGGGTGAAGTGGATGCCGGGATGGGATGTGAAGAGGGAGGAGAAGAATGTGGTGAGGGGGGTGATGGATGTGGAGAAGTGTGGGTGAGTGGAGGAGAAGATCGCCTGGGTGGTGAAGGTGGAGGTGGTGAAGGTGGAGGTGGTCCGTGGATATGAGTAAGAAGGCGGAGAATGGCGGCCACATTCCTCTCAAGTGCAAGGAAACATGGGTGAGTAAGAAAGGAGGATGGTGACGGGTCCGAGGAAACAGAGGACATGGCGAGCTCACGAAGGGCGGCGACCTCCCTCTCAAGCCCCAGACGGGCAGATACTTGATGGTGACCAAAAGATGTAGACTGACGCGAGGCAGAGGTGGTGCCGCCAGGTAAGGTCAAAGAGGTGCCGGCGGCAGTCGTCATGCCAGCACAGGAGACAAGGCCAGAAATGGCCGCAAGGAGGTGCTCAGACGTGATCGGTCCCGGAGCAGAAACAGGACGACTCGGGCCAGCCCCTAAGTCTCCCCCAGACGCAGGGATATCCTGCTCGCTTAAGTGGGCGGCAGGGGACGGTGATCTGCGGGCGCCTGCGGGAAGGAAAGGAAGATTCAACCCCGCAAAGAAGTCGGGATCAGGAGGGAAAGTCCAATCTCCCACGAGAGCAATGGTCATGCGAGCGGGGTTGGGCAGAATGGTGTAAGGGGCTGGTGGGTGGCCATAATGAAATATGAAGCGGCCATCCGAGCGGGGTTTGATCATGTGGATGTGCCGCAGGACATCAATATCGAGATGTGAGGGTCCTGCGGCAGCTGGAAGATTATTGGGGATGGTGATATTGAATTGGGCGTGAGAGCATATGATCGTGATGATGCCCCCACAACAGAACTTCCCCTTCCCGGCCCGGCTGATCTCGAGTAGCTTGTAAACTAGCCAATCGCTGCTATGGATGGGGACGGTAGGGGCTCTGAAGCTGACTCCATCATCATCCCGGACATAAGGAAAAGTCATGGCCCAAAGGATAAAGAGGTCAGGGATAGTCACAGTACCGGACTCGTCCCTAGGAAAGAATGCAGATGAAATGATCCTGTGGGCTAAACGAAACACAGGATGAATGATGGAGGAGGCCTTGGCCCTTTCTCGAGGGTAATCACGGATCAAAGTGAGACGGAACCAGAATTGATCGACATCAAACTCGGGCGTGTACCAGAATCACGGATCAAAGTGAGATGGAATCATCCCCGAGATTGGGGAAACCAAATATAGCGTTAATCGTGCTCAGATTCGTGGTGACACTACGGTTACGCACCCTGAATTTAATGATCGACCCGGACTCCCAAGTAAGTGTGGAGAGGAATTCGAGTGTGAGTGCCGGGTAGGATACTGCATGAGCATTAAGGAAGGCCAACCATCCTAAGTTAGCGAAAAGAGATTCGACCTCGGTGAAGACACCGAGATCGACGAGTGTACGTGCGTGCGAGAACTTAGTGGATAGATGCCCTCGAGCATCGAGCATACGGTAAAAATCTTTGTGCTCCTGGTTCCGAAAAATATACCTGTGCGGGCCCAACATTGGGTCCACAAGAGGGACAACAGGCGGAGGAGGGCCAAGTGTAAGTGCTCGTGTATGGGAAGGGGGGCGTGTTTGTTTTCGTCTTTTTCGAGACGGCTCCTCTTCCCGCATGATACCCTTTCCTTTATCCTTATCTTTAGCCATGTGTGTGAGTGTGGGCAGGAATTAGTGCAAAAATCGTGGATACACACTAACACAAACAAACGAGCAAGCACAATAAGTAGGGCAAATGTATAAAATAGGCGTAGGAGCGAGTTTACCCAATTGCAGTGGTGGAGCTTGCTCGTTGATGTCCCCTCACTGTTCAGCGAGAGAAGCTTGGAGCCGCGGCGAACTCCTTCGGAAATAATTTTCGAAATGGGGGTGGTTTGGGGGAAAATTAGGTCAAAATCTCGGAATGGGAGGAGAGAGAGGGTGTAGATGATGGAGGGGTTGATGAAGGAGGTGGAGAGTGGGAGTAATGGAGGAGTAGAGGGTGTGGGGGAGTGAAGATCGGTTGTTGGCGAAGAGGGGAAGGCGAAACGACGGCGGATTTTGGGGGTTTTTGCGATCGGGCGAGTTGGAAACGAGCGGGTGTCGGGGGGGTTTATATAGGGTTTTAAGTCGAACCGATCGGGTGACATGTCACCCGATCGGTTGACGGTTAGGTCGAAAATTTTTGCCGAAGAAATGCTACAGGCGAACTGATCGGTTGAGTTGTCAACCGATCGGTTGGCCGCTCCGCACATTTTCCCGAGAACTTAGGGCTACTCACCCGGTCTCATCAACCGATCGCGCATGAACTCAACCGATCGGTTGATACTTCCCCAAAAATTTCCGAGAGCTCTCCCCAGCTCACCCGGTCTTCCACCCGGTCTCTTCATTACTCAACCGATCGGTTCATTCGGGGACAGATCTCGGCATGTATTTGATACATCCCAACCGATCGGGTGAGTTGTCACCCGATCGGTTGGGGCTTGTTTCCTGCAAAAACCAAGAAATTTGCTTAAGTCCCCGAACGGATGTTCTTGCGGCTGATTTTATTTATAAAAATAGATAAAATAAAGTGAAAAATAACGCTAAAAAGTGGGAAAAAGTTTAGAACATGGGTTGCCTCCCATGAAGCGCACTTGTTTAACGTCGTTGGCTCGACGCCCGCAAGAGATGCTCATGGTGGCTTAAACGGGTGATGCACAAACTTAGGCATCTCTTCCTCGCTGGGGCTGAAGGCGCTTGGAGTAGTCAGCGGCTGGAAAATTACTTGCTCGACTACCCTCCCCTCGTTCTTGAGATCCGGGGACTTTTCTTTGGTGTTGGCGCTTCCCGCCATCTTCTTCAGGATTCGGACCTCGTCTTTAGTGAGGTCCGTAAGCTCTTTCCCCGTTCTCCTCACAGGAGGAAACTTGGGGAACCCGGGAGGGGTCGTTCTCGCTGCACTCGGTCTTCCAGCAGCTTCTTTGTCTTCGGGGCCTTCTTCATCTTTAGAATTCCCCAAGTCATCGGGGGGGGGGGGGGGGGTTTCTCAGGAGAATATCCCAGGAGCTCTCCTCTACAGCCTTTTCTTCTTCTATCTCAAGAAAATTGCACCGGAGGTCATCAGGAGAGTCGGGGTGCTTCATGGATAGTCCCATGTCAAACTCAACTTTCTCTCCGCTGACGTTCAAGGAGAGTTTTCCGTTCTTCACATCTATAAGAAAGCCAGCAGTGGCCATGAAAGGCCGTCCCAGGATAATGGGGGTGTGTGCGTCTTCGGGCATGTCCATGACTACAAAGTCCACAGGCACATGCACCCCTCTCACATTCACGGGGAGATCATCAACAATTCCCACTGGATATTTGACCGACCGGTCAGCTAGTTGTAGCGTCATCCCGGTGGGCTCCAAATCGCCCATTCCTATTCTCCTGTACATCGACAAGGGCATCAAGCTAACACTCGCTCCTAGATCGACGAGTACACGATTAATCTTTACAGCCCCGATCGTGCAAGGAATAGAGAAGCTCCCCGGGTCCTTGAGCTTCGGCGGGTTATCCCGCTGAATAAGAGCGCTACATTCTGCCGTCAGCACCACTTTCTCTTTTCTTGACCCTTTGGTCACCAAATCCTTCAAGAATTTTGCATAGGAGGGGATTGTCTCGATTGCTTCCAAGAAGGGGATTTACAGGCTTAGGTCCTTGACCATGGCGAAGAACTTCCCATATTTCTCATCAATTTTCGCCTGAGCCAACCGTTGTGGAAATGGCACAACGGGTTTATACACACTTGGGCTTTCTTCCTCCTTCTTCTTCTCTTCTTCAGATACTCCCTCCGGAGTCATGGGATTTGATGACGAAGCACCGGTGTCACTTAATTTTTCGGTCGGTCTCTCAACGAACAATGGTGCTTCCGGGTTGCTAGGGGGCACTCTAGTAGGAATTTGTGTCCCGCTTCTCAGAACGATAGCGGACACATTCACGTGCTCGTGCACGAGTGCCGATGTTTGTGTTGCTCCCCTCGGGTTCACCTCCGGTTGTGGCGGTAATTGGTTTTGTGACCTAGCAAGGTTCGCCACCTGTAACCCAAGCTGGGTTACTTGGTCCGTGAGGGTCCGCTGGCCCATTTCCAGCTTTTGGTTGATCCTCTCCTGGTTGGTAATATATTGAGTCAAGAGAGACTCAACCGGAGAGACGGCCCTTTGTTGGCCATACTGCTGCTGTTGGAACGGCTGCTGATTCCTGGGGGCATAAGTTTGTTGCTGAGGTTGCTGCTGAAACGGTTGCAGCTGACCCTGATTCTGCGGTGGTCTAGCCGGCTGATAGATTTGTTGCTGCGGCTGCTGAGGCGGCGAGGGCTGAAATGGTGGCCGGTAACTGAAATTCGGGTGGTTCCGGTTGTTGGGAGAGTAGGCCGGGTTGGAATTTGTCCTTGGCGGATACGGCACATTCCTCGTGGGGTTGTAAAATAGTGCGCTCGCCTGATCCAACGGTGGTGAGATGTCACCACCGTCGAATTCCCCAAGGAATTCGGACTCTACTGCAAAAACTTGCTGTGTACCGGCCCCACCGGCTCCAACCATTAGTGCGGAGATCTGGGTTGAAAGCAAGTCAAACTTGCTCGAAAGTTTGTCGACGTCCTCGACTCTGTGTATACCCCCAGTTCTTGGTGTGGCTCTCTCGTCACACCACCGCTCATTGTTGGATGCCATGTTTTCCAGAATATTCCCGACATCTTCCTCGCTTCGGGACATGAAGGAACCCCCAGCCGCGGCGTCCATAGAAGATTTAAGGTCATCCCTCAACCCATTGTAGAACAGATTGATAATCTGCCACTTCGGAAGCTCATGGTGAGGGCATCTTCTTTGCATCTCTTTATATCTCGTCCAAGCTTCATGCAAGGACTCGTGGCTGGCCTGGGAGAAGGAGGAGATCTCACTCCTCAACTTCATGGTCTTCCCCGGAGGAAAGAACTTTGTCAGAAAAGCGTTGGAGAGCTTCTCCCAGGTGTTGAAAGTGTTGGGGTCCTTCCCCCTTAACCATTGCTTGGCTTTGTCCCGCAAAGAGAAGGGGAACAGCTTCAGACGGATAGCCTCTGTAGTGACACCATTAATTCGGAAGGTGTCACACTTCTCCAAGAAGGAGTCCAGGTGCTCTATCGGGCTCTCCATGGGCGCACCCGCAAACTGGTCCTGCTGGATCCATGTCATTAGAGACGGCTTCAGCTCAAAGCTTTGGGCCGCAATAGCTGGAGATCGGATGGCGGAAGTTGACTCGATGGAGGGCATCGAGTACTCCAGCAGAGACTTGTGAGGTGGGGTGTTCTCCTCCATGGATTCGGGATCTTCCCTTCTTCACTTCTCGGCGGCCAAACGCCTAAGGGTGGCGTTAATCTCTGGATCGAGGGGAATCAAGTCGTCAAGACTCCTTGAACTCCTGCGCATGAAAAACAACAGACACCCGTGAAGTAACAAGTGGGAAATAAACAGATAAAATAAGAAATAAAAATAAGAAAAACAAATAAGAAAAAGAAAAAGAAGAACGCGAAAATTATCGCGAGGTAGGGATGTGAGCTAGACACGAGGGTTCAAGAGATCCTAAAATATCAAGCACGTTGCCTCCCCGGCAACGGCGCCATAAACTTGACCGGCGCCCCGCGTGATATGCGGCGGCGCGGTGTCGTTTACTGCAAGTTTCACGGTTAGTGTAGGGTGCAGGAATATCGAACTCAGGGAGGCGAGGTTGTGCTTGGGTCAGGTAGGACCTAAATCACCCCGAGGGGCGAGCTAGCCCGAATCGGTGGATGGTTGTCACGAAAGGAAACTAGAGCGTAAGAGCGAAAAGAAAGTAAACCCGGGACTTTGGTTTCCAACCCAACGAGAGACTCTCACCGACGCGGCCTACGGGTATGGATAGCGATCGGGATTAGGGTCTAATGGTGGGACGTTGCCTCTGAAAGTGGTACCGGCGTCCCATGGGCCCGATATTCCGGTCGGTGCCCAGGATGATACACCGGACTTCCCGGATTCGATCAGTGGGCACTCCCGTGTCCATAAACACCGATCGATCCCGGGAGCACTAAGCCCGCAACGATAATTCCCAACGTCTCATCCTGCCGCTCCCGCGTGCTAGGATTCGACGTCTACGCTAAGGGTGTGAGCTATGGCTAGGGAGTCAACCGCCAAGTTTATTCCCCCTTGGCCCGACGGTCAAAGGCGGTCTTTTTCCCGCCGATGACAATGAAACACCCCACATAACCGTTAGATTCCTACTCCCTATCGATTTCCTAACCATACGGACGCATCGGGAAGAGCCCCCCGAAGGGGTTTCCACCAAAATCCCAGATTTGGGAACTACTCACAAATATTCATGTAAAAGCAATCTAAATGAAATTTAACCGTTGGAATCATAATCGGACGATTGCAAAGTGGAAGTAATAGAGCAATAAAGACAATACTAAAATATTAGAAAGATCTGAAAACTTACAGAAGAGTAACAATTACAGCCGTCACAAGGAAATAAAACAGTAGAAAAACAGCAACTCCCCGTTTCTGGAACCCTAGGGGCTATATATATAGGCCGTCGCATCAACCGATCGGTTGACAAGTCAACCGATCGGTTGATCCGTTACAAATAAATATCAGAAAACGGCGAGTTTTCACCCGATCACATGAACCGATCGGGTGAGTTCTTGAGCGACCGGTTGGATCTTGAAGCTGTCGGGTGAACCGATCGGTTGAACGCCCGTGTCTTCAGCTTATCTTCTTCAGCTACAGATGAACCGATCGGGTGAGAATCACCCGATCGGTTGGAATTCCGCTCGAGAAAACAGAGAACAGCTGCCCGCAGAACCGGTCTGTGAACCGGTCGGGTGACTTCTTCGTGAGCTGCGGCAGCGACCGGTTGGTGCACGCGTGCATCACCCGATCGGTTGGAGATGACCAACCGACCGGGTGAGGGGCTGAAAGATGAATACTTCGCCGTTTGACCCCCTGGATCACGCGTGACTTCTCCCGTTGCTCCGGGGACTTGGGATATCATCATTAAACGTCCCCTACGTGGTCAATCCCCTGCAATCATAGACAAACAAAGAAAAGTGAAAGAAAACGGGAAAACATACGAAAACGAATAAGAGACGGCGGAAAAACACGGAGAAACACAAAAGAAAACGTGCGTGAATATATGAAATATAGACGCACGTCAGTAGTCAAACCAGCCTAGGATAGGTTGGAGCCAACACCACCTCCTCGTGTTCGATACCCGCTCGCCACTTGACCGTACGCTTGCGGTAAAACTACAATCGTTCTCCGGGTGTATATCCGGGGCCGATCAAGGTGCTGTGCAATGCGGAGGCAGGGGTGCAGGATAGCTGAGGCCTTGGCCCTACTAGGGTCAAAGGCAAGTGGGGATCCCGTGATCTGTGTCCAGAATGTGGATGTGTCGAACGACGGGGGTGGATGTGCATGGGAGCGTAGGCTCGGTCAAGGACAGGGACGGCGGGCCACTGGAAGAATGCTCTAAGCGTGTCGAGAGTGATCTCACACTCTCGATCCATCAGATGGAACGAGCATCCTCCAGGGATCCGGTCAATAAAACTGAGGACCTCTAGTGTCGGACGGATATAAGTATCCGTCAACACCGACAAAAAATCACGCCATCCCACGTTGTCGTACAACGTGAGAAGCCCCTAGAGTACCCCTAAGCGGTCTAGGTCAGCTAGGTGTGCAAACCTAGAGGGTACTATCGAGCGATGGCAGATACGCTCGAATCTGGCACGGTGTGCATCATTTCGAAACGTAATCCCCATCGGCCCGACGGCGGGAGCAGGTGGAGGGACAGGATCGGCAGGGATCAGCTGTGTAGGTGGCGGTGGCAGGCTAGGTGGAGGGGAGTCCTCCCTAACGGAAGAGGGACCGGGATTATCGGTCCTCTGCCGCTTCGAAGAGGCTCCCAGTGTACGTGGCCTAGTGCACGGCGGCATGTGTGCCGCGAGATGTGTCCCAATCAAATATACAATGCGGCGTGCTAAGTGATGGAACGAGTGTACTTGAACATGCCGCGAGAGCAATAAGTAGTGTGTGCGAAGAGACACCTCCACCGCGATGCTCAATGCGCGTTCAAAAGCTCCCCAAGGCTCCCCCAAGCTAGCCTGCAAATCAAAAGATAAAATCAGCCAATACTATTCAATATGTATGGGGGAAATATGGGATAATAGATATATATGAACGTTAATTTGGTTTTGGGGTTTACGAGCGATCGAATCAAGAGAAACAGGGAGAAACTGGGCTTTTTGGGGCAAAATAGGGTGATCGGAGGCGGTGGCGGTCGGCGCCGGCGGGGGTTGGGGGGGGGGTGGCGGCCGGTCGTAGGCGATCGAGGGGCGGTCGGTCACCGTGGTGGCTCAGTTGCGGTAGAGGCCGCAGCGGGCGAGGGCAGCTCAAGCAACAGCGGGCTCAGGCGGAGATTGGGATTTTTTGACGTTACGAAATCCGTGCCCGCTGCGCTTCGCTTATATAGGAATTGTTACGACTCGGCCGAGTGATGATGTCCCTCGGCCGAGTGGCATAAACGAAAAATTTTGAAAAATCTTCCTCGCCACTTACGACTCGGCCGAGTGGCTTTGCTTCACTCGGCCGAAGGGAGAAACTCCACTCGGCCGAGTGGCTCTGCCACTCAGCAAATTTTAAGCTAGGAGGGTATTTGTTTCACTCGGCCGAGTGACAAGTCACTCGCCTGAGTGGCAATGAAAAATAAAACTTACAGAAATTGACAGAGAGTTGGTCTGCAGAAACTTCCATGTTTGGTGCTCCACTCGGCCGAGTGGAGTCTTGGCTCGGTCGAGTGGCATAAGCTACTCGGCCGAGTGAGGTGCTGTTTTTTGCATCGGTGCTCCGTTTTCGCTCTGGTCTCTATTTTTCTTCATCCAGCCTGTTTCTTCCTCCTCCTAAGGCCTGAGTGCATTCCTGGAGCGCTTTTCCTTGCCTCGATCATCCTCCATATGATTGATCTCCCTTTCTCCTTCTCCTGTCATGAAAATTAAGACCCGTTGTCACGATTTTCATGGACATAAAACTCAAAAAAACTAATAAAAGTCTAAACCAAAAATGAAAATCAAATAAAAATAATGCAAAAACCTTCGGGTTGCCTCCCGACAAGCTCTCGTTTAAGGTCGTGAGCTCGACCCCTTAAGATACTCGTTTAGCTCGCGATATTGGGCGCATACGAGATGCGCCCGTCGAACTTGTCGGGAAGGCCGCTTGGATTTGGGTCGTGATGATCAACGGTCTTCCTCGATGCCCCCTCATCATGGGTAATGTTGGGGGATACTTCCCCCAAGCTAGAGCTTGTTCCTATCTTCTTCTTGGCCGGTGACACCGATCTTCCATTCGATGGAGCTTTCTTCGGATTCTTGGCCCTTGAGAGCTTGCAAAGCTCTCGTATTCTCGCGACATCAACGTCGCCTTCATCACCATCCGTGGAGCTATCTCTCCAACTTCTCTTCTTCACCAGAAGCTTGGACTTCTTCGAAGCCATCGTCATGGAGAGCACCAATAGAGTGGGGGATTGCTTCTTCAATCACTTCATCGAGAAGATCCACATAATCTAACTCCTCGCAATAGGGCATATGTTTCATGACCTTGGGTATGTGAAGCTCGACTTCTATGTTCCCGACATTCAAGGATAGAGTTCCTTCACGCACGTCGACGATAACACCGACGGTTACGAGGAACGGGCGTCCAAGTATGAGCGACGTGTCACCCTCTTCCATGATGTCCATTATGACAAAATCACAAGGCAAGCATATCCCTCCCGGAACTTGGAGTGGAATATTCTCTGCGATCCCTACCGGCCTAGTAATCCGATCGTCCGCAAGTTGAATTCTCATGTCGGTCGGCTTCAAGTCGGTGCCCGTGTTCAATTTCTGGAACATACTAAGGGGCATAAGGCTCACACTCACGCCCAAGTCAACTAGAGCTTTTTGCAAAGGGACGCCTCTTAGCGTGCAAGGGATGCGGAAACTCCCGGGATCCTTTAATTTCGCCGGCTCCTTCTCCTTCCGGGTAAACCAAGTTCCTTGTTCCGCAAGCATGATTTTTTCCTTCCTTTTCTTTCCCGAAATCAAGTCCTTCAAGAACTTCGCGTAAGCCGGGATCTCAACAATTGCATCTAAGAAAGGAATATTGAGGCTTACTCCCCTCAAGTATTCTAGGAACTTGGCGAGCCTTTTCTCTATCTTGGCTCTAGCTAGCCGTTGTGGAAACGGCACCGGTGGCATGTAGTGGCGATCATCAAGTGGCTCCACCACTTTAGAATTTCCTCCTTCAATTGGCTCCTTTTGGCTCTCCTCCTCAATCGCCGACTCTTTTTCTTCCAAAATTTCCACCACGGGTTGCTTGCTTTGGGTCATAGCAGGAGTGGTATCCTTCCCGCCCCTTGTTGTAACCGCAACCACCGTATTGATGTGTCTGGTGTTGCTCTGTGGATTGGGCTCGGGTTGAGCTGGCAATTGTTGGGCGTTCTTGTTGAGCAACTCAAGTTGCTCTACAAGTTGAGCGACGACGGTATTTAGTGACTCTTGTCCCACCGTCAATCTAGCATTGATCTTTCTTTGATCCACCATAAATTCCTCTACCCTAGCTTCGTGGTCTGATCGTGGTTGAGCTTGAGGTGGGTTGGGAGCTCTCCAACCTTGGTTGTAACCGGGAGGTCTATATGGTCCTGCTTGTTGCCTCGGCGGGTAATTTTGTTGTGGTGCCCCCCTCGGTTGATATTGAGGTTGTGGTGGTGGAGGCCGAGCTTGAGGAAGTTGTTGTTGCGGGGGGGTTCAAAGCACCATCATTGTTTGCATATGAAAAGCCCGGATGGTTTCTAGCGGCCGGGTTGGCCCAATATCCGGAGTTTTCCGCGACATATTGTACTTGCTCCAAGGCTCCTTCTCCATTGTCCCCTCCTACATACATGGCTTGAGATTGGTCTTGCCAATCATTCATATTGCTTATCGGCGTAGATGTAGAGGGTGCTCCATATGGCTCGGTGATATATTTCTCCAATCTTTCCACCACCTTGTGGAGAGAGTCAAATTTGTTTGAAAGCTCCGCTACGGCCTTGTCCTCATATATACCCGTGGGCTTCAAGGAGGAAGAAGAATGACCTCGCTCGTCGCCCCATTGTTGGTTATTAGAGGCCATCTCCTTTAATAAGGCCGTAGCTTCATCCGGGGCCTTTGATAGTATGGCTCCATTGGCGGTTGTGTCAATAATTTGCTTCGTGCCCGGTTGGAGCCCATTGTAGAAACTGTGAACAAGATCCCAATCCTCTATACTGTGATGGGGGCATTGATGTTGTAGGTCCTTGAAGTGCTCCCATGCTTCATAGAGGGTCTCCTGCGGTCCTTACTTAAAAGACATGAGAGCACTCTGTATCTTCACCGTATTGGAAGGCGGGTAGAATTTGTCAATGAAGGCACTTGCCAACTCATCCCAAGTGGTGAATGTACCTTCCGGGAGCGTCCTTAACCAATATAAAGCTTTATCTTTGAGTGTGAAGGGGAAGAGTCGCAGTCGGATTGCATCAACGGACACGCCCGTCATTTGGAAGGTGGCACACTTGGACAAGAAAAGTTGGATGTGATAATGCGGATTCTCATGGGCATTCCCATGAAACGGGTCTTGTTGCATCAATACTACCAATCACGTCTTTAGCTTAAAATTCTTGTCCGCCGCTAGTTCCGGTATGGCGATGGATGATGTGGTGGAAGAAGACTTAGGCCGAAGCCTATCTCTAATGGATATGATCCTCGCCATATGTGTGGCTAGCTCCTCCGGTGTCTCCACACAGTTCATACAATTGTCCTCCGTAGCGTGCCTTCTCTCGGCTCTGATCCTCCTCACGTTACGCTCGATCTCAGGATCAAATAATATTTCCTCGGGGTTCGCCGTAGATCTCGTGTACATGCAAAGGAAAACAGAGTTTCAAAGGAATTGTTAGCATGAATAAGGAGTAAAAAGATAAAAATAATGAAACAAAAAGAAAATACTAAGTAAAGAGAATAAAACACTGTCGCCTCCACGGCAACGGCGCCAAAAACATGATCGCGCCCCGGTATGCACACGCACCCGGGACAAGCAACTCGTAGTCTTACCGCAAGCGCAGGGTGTAGTGGCGAGCGGGTATCGAACTCAGGGAGGAACAATGACAGTGTCTCCTTCTAATAACCTAGCTATCAAAATGGTCAAGAATGATTTGGGGTAAAATTGTCACAATCGTTCGAACATCGATAGAAATATCAAAAAAATAAACGCCTAGGGATATGGAATCCCTGCTACGGACCGTATCTCATCGTTGTGATTCGTATGTTATATCATTGCTAGACTTGAATTTTAGGTGGACTAGTCGCAACTAAATGTAGAACCAAGCTCACGCTCTCGCGCTATTGCCGGTCTATAGCAAACCTAGGTTAGGGCCCAATCTCTTGCAAACCCTAACCAAAGCCGCTAGCGCGAAGAATGACATCATCATTCAACCGTATCTCGAGCCCACTCTCGTGCAAACTCGAGCTACGACCTAGGTTGAGATAGTTCCTACCCGTCCAATCTCTTGCAAACGGATATTGGTATAGAAACACGATTAAAAATCCTAGCTTTGGCCCAATCTCTTGCAAACCAATTCTAGAAAAGTTCAATCGTGAATCTAAATCGAATTTCTAGGGCTTCCTATCAATTGGGACCCAATCTCTTGCAAATCCCAATCGATATGAATCCCTAGCCATTCGTAATTAATCAATCTCAACCTAACCCTAATCAATTCTAGTAAGAATTTCACCAATTCATCACAATTTAGAAATAGGGTTCATAGGGTTCATCCCTATGCCCTAAGATGATAAAACTACTCACTAATCATCATGTGATTCGTAAGAAAATCAATAACAAAATCAACACAATTCATTGAAATAGAGAAATCAATAACAAAAATAGAGTTTTTGACAAGAAAAGAGACAAACCAATGAGAATCCAATAGCATCCAACAAAAGTCCCCTTTCTAATCTCTCCAAAAGCCTAAATCTAACTACCTAAAAAGCTCTCTAAAAAGGCTGCAAAAAGTAGCAAAAAGTTCTTCTAAACTAGGGTAAAAACTGGGTTTAAATACCCCTCAAAATTGCCCAAAAAATCGTGACAAAAATGCCCCTGTGCAGCCCAAAAATCACAGTTTACACAGCAGGCGGGGCGGCTCACTCGGCCGAGTGACAAATGTCACTCGGCCGAGTGACAGACCCTGTAAAATTACAGTAAGTTGGGACTTTTCGGGGTCTGTCTTCGAAAATGACTCGGCCGAGTGGCTTTACTCACTCGGCCGAGGGGCATTTCTTGCCCGGCCGAGTCGAAACCGTCAAAAGCCTGTACATTTCCAGTAAGTCGGCCTTTTTTGATGGTGGATTTTCCATGCCACTCGGGTGATGCGATCTTCATACTCGGCCGAGTGGGGTATCGTCCCTCGGCCGAGTGCACGCCGATTCCTTCTGTTGATGCGTGTCCGGTCTGGTCAGCCGAGTGGTCTTCTGCCTCGGCCGAGTGGGTGGTTCACTCGGCCGAGTGAGGTGCTGCAGATGCCCAATCTTCATCTTTTCACCTCCTCGTCGCTCCTACGAGGTTCCTTCATCTTCCACTCGTCTTCCATCGCCGAATAGCCCTCAAAAGAGCTTTGGGTGACACTCCGGAGTGGGTGCAAATCCTCTTGATCTCAAAATCACTCCGAATCGCTCCATATCTCCTGAAATATGACAAAAACAAGAAATCATGAAAAGCATCGCAATATTGTCGAATAATTGTGAAAAACGCGATATGAGCGATCAAAGTGGCATGCAAACACGTCCTCGAGCGATCAAAGTGGCATGCAAAAACGCGATATGAGCGATCAAGGGTGTAAAATACGGAGTGATCAAAATCCCCCAAGCTTACCTCTTACTCGTCCTCGAGGAAGATGAGTAAAAAGCAAACCCGACGGTCAAAATAATGGAAAAGAAGGAAAAATAAAAAAAAGAATAGAAAGCGAAGAAGGGGGTGTTAGATCATTCTTCTCAGGACGTGGGTTTTGCTTACTCATATATCATACATCGAATATAAAACACACGTCAAAGACTTTTATTTCGATATCATAGTATAATTGATGCATTCGAAATAGAAAACCCCAAAATATCAATATTGCATGAAATATGGAATCATTCTAGGATTAACATCGTCTGAAGCATCTAAAGCGGTATGCATAACCATAGATCACACACTTTTCAATTGAATGCTTTCTATAAGGATGAACTTCTTTTCTCTTCTCTTTTCTTTTTCTCAATTTTTCTCTTTTTCTCTCTCTTTTTTTTGAATAAACATATATACATAAGCGATCCCAAATCAAAAGAGAGAAGGATATACAGGTATATTTTTTTCTTTTTGATTTTTCGGATTCGGAGCATGAAAATTAATAGCGGGGGAAATGCCGATAATAGACTTGCCCAGGGGGGGAATTCACCAATGAATATCAAATAGAGAAATGATGCTCAAGATATGTGGAGAAATAAATAAATGTATCGCTCGGTTCACTCTATAGGACGTGCACGACAACTTTCAGCAGAGTAATATAATCAACTCAGTTTAATCTCAAAAAGTAAACTAGTCCAGATATATCGTCCTAGCAAACATTCAATCAACCTGAAAGTGAAGCGTACAATTCATGCAATAAGAAGTGATATGAGAGAGGAAAGCAGTACTCCAAATATAAGCAGACAATGCGTGAAGCTTGGTGTGTTTTCTATGATAAGCATACATATGAATCATCAGACATCAGCTAATAACAGAATTTCATCCATATTCATACAAAAAAAGAGTGGGTTACTATTTCAAATGCAAAGCAGGACATAGCATAAGATATCTGAAACAAAAGCTATGACGTGACAAAATAGCATGCACATAGAGATAAGCTAACACCACGTCATCATAATCACAGAAAAATCATCTCTATCAAAAGATGAAAGAAACAATGACAAAAGACAATAGAACTATATATACAATGCAGCACACTCAAAAAAGATAAGAAAACGTGATGCATGATAAAAAATGAAAAAGTGGTGAAAATAAGTGCAAAAGTGGAAAGAAAACGTGAGAAATCAGAAATAAACTATGGCAAAAAAAATAAAATAAATAAATAAAATAAAAAGTGTGAGAACTCACTACCCCAAGCTGAAGTGCACAGTGTCCTCAATGTGCAATGTGTGGCACACCGAGAGACGTGAATAGGTGGGGCGGGTGAGGATGCATGCATGATAAAAAAGAAAGAAAAAGAAAAAGAAAAATAAGACGTGAATGAATGTGATGCATGCAATGATCAGGATGGTGCAGATATAAGTGTCCCCAAAAAGTCTCTCCCTCACTCCCAAAAGATATAAAAAGACATGATCAGGAAGGCACCAAAGTAATACGTGGAGGAGGGGGGCAAAAAATAATCACCAGGCCCAAGAACAAACGGGCAACAAAACGACAAAAAATATCAGAGGCATCAGGAGTGTGCCTAAGCTGGTAGTGGCGTTGCACCAGCACCATCCTGTGGCGGAGGTGGTGGTGGAGATGGTGGGCGTGGTGGCTGCTGGGAGGGTGTTGGTGGTGGAGGCAGACGCGCCAGAATCTGATTTAGGAAAGCCTGAATACTGGGAAGCATAGCGACGCGGGTCTGCACGGTGCTGACCGTGGCAGAGAGAGCCCTAAAGTCTCCTCGAAGTCCACTAACAGCCCCCTCAAGAGCACGAATGCTCTCAACTAGAGTGTCTGGGGGTGGTGGAGCAGAGGGACAAACAGGTCGAACAGGTGAGGCACGGGGCTGTCTCTGGCGGGCAGTGTAGGTGACGGGGCCAGCAGGAAAGTGTGGAAGGGGTGCTGTGCTCACTAAGGGATGCCCAAGCTCGGTGTGAGGCTGGGACGCAGGCTGGGTCGAAGCAGAAGCAGCAGCAGCAGCGGTGGAAGTCAAAATGGGCGACGAGGCAGCATGAGAGGTCAGTGACGCAGAAGTGGGGACAGAAGTCATGACACTCTCGGTAAAGACAGCGGCAGTGGGGTTATATGGGCCAACGGCCGGGGTGGTCGTGGACAAAAGTGAGGTCAGAACTGCCACTGCGGCAGTAAAGGAGGTCTCGTCGCTCTCTAAAATGGTGGTGGGACGCTCGGGGCTCAGAGAGGTGATAGGATCGAGGACATAGGCTCGGTGGTGGTGGTGGTGGTGGTGAATGTCTCAGCTAAGGTGCTCCTGACACTGACAGAAGTGTGGATAGAGGTGTCGGGAGGTGCAGACAGTGCAGGTGCAGGCTGAGGGATCACGGGGTCAATAGGTGGTACAGGGGGTGCCTTCTCAGCATCCTCAGGCTCAAGCAAGTAGGCAACGGTGATGAGGAGATCCATCGCTGGAATCCAGTCCCCGTGAGCCGGTCCAATATGTGTCCGAGCGGGGCTCGAAAGAACCATGTAGTCAGCAATAAAGGGACTGTGCAACCACACCCAGTGCTGGCGACCGTGGGGACGAAGCATCTTCATCCGGGCCATAACATCTATCTAAACTGAAGTGGCGCCCGGCGTGTTCAGGTACCCACGTAGAGCATGTAGAGCTCAGGCGTAGACATGGTCCCGGGCTCGTACCTCGCTAGGAAAGTAGTCGCCATGAGGCGCTGTGTAATGCTGAGGCAGGGGTGCATGATAACTGAGGCCTTGGCCCTACTAGGGTCAAAGGCAAGTGGGGATCCCGTGATCTGTGTCCAGAATGTGGAGGTGTCGAACGACGGGGGTGGGATGTGCGTGGGAGCATAGGCTCGGTCAGGGACAGGGACGGCGAGCCACTGGAAGAATGCTCAAAGCGTGTCGAGAGTGATCTCACACTCTCGATCCATCAGATGGAATGAGCATCCTCCAGGGGTCCGATCAATAGAATTGAGGACCTCTAGTGTCGGACGGATATAAGTATCCGTCGACACCGAACAAAAATCACCCCATCCCATGTTGTCGTACAACATGAGAAGCCCCTCGAGTATCCCTAGGCGGTCTAGGTCAGCTAGGTCTGTAAACCTAGAGGGTACTATTGAGCGATGTCAGATATGCTCGAATCTGGCACAGTGTGCGTCATTTCGAAACGTAATCCCCATCGTCCCAACGACGGGAGCGGGTGGAGGGACAGGATCGGCAGGGATCGGCTGTGTAGGTGGCGGTGGCAGGCTAGGTGGAGGGGAGTCCTCCCTAACGGAAGAGGGACTGGGATCATCGGTCCTCTTCCGCTTCGAAGAGGCTCCCCGTGTACGCGGCCTAGTGCCCGGCGGCATGTGTGCCGCAAGATGTGTCCCAATCAAATATACAATGCAGCGTGCTAAGTGATAGAACGAGTGTACCTGAACACACCGCGAGAGTAATAAGTAGTGTGTGTGAAGAGACGCCTCCGCCGCGATGCTCAATGCGCGTCCAAAAGCTCCCCAAGGCTCCCCCAAGCTAGCTTGCAAATCAAAAGATGAAATCAGCGAATACTATTCAATATGCATGGGGGAAATAGGGGATAGTAGATAGATATGAAAGTTAATTTGGTTTTGGGGTTTACGGGCATACGAATCAAGAGAAACGGGGAGAAACGGGGCTTTTTGGGGCAAAATAGGGTGATCAGAGGCGGTGGCGGCCGGCACCGGCGAGGGGGGTGGTGTCCGGTCGTCGGCGGTCGAGGGGCGGTCGGTCGCCGGCGATCGGGTGGCGGCTCGGGCGCGGCAGAGGTCGCAGCAGGCAAGGGCAGCTCAATCGACAGCGGGCTCGGGCGAAGATTGGGATTTTTTGACGTTTCGAAATCTGCGCCCACTGCGCTTCGCTTATATAGCAATTGTTACGACTCGACCGAGTGATGATGTCACTCGGCCGAGTGGCGTAAACGAAAAAGTTTGAGGTAGACAAGGCAAAAGTAGAGGTGATCGAAAAGCTTCCACCTCCACTCAATCTTCGAGGGGTCCGTGGTTTTTTAGGGCACACAGGATTCTACCGCCGCTTCATAAAAGACTTCTCCAAAATTTCCAGGCCGCTGACCCAACTCCTTGTGAAGGATGCCCCTTTCGTCTTCAACGACGAGTGTATGGAAGCCTTCCGCCTTCTGAAGCAAGCCTTGATTTTCGCATTTGTGATTCAGCCACCGGACTGGAATTTACCTTTTGAGCTAATGTGCGACGCTAGTGATTATGCCGTTGGAGCCGTCTTGGGGCAGAGGAAGGATAAAAATCTGCATGTTATATATTATACGAGCATGTCCCTTGACGTTGCCCAAAGAAATTATACGACCACGGAGAAAGAATTGCTAGCAGTCATTTATGCCATGGACAAGTTCTGGCAATATCTCATTGGTGCCAAGGTGATCGTGCACACGGATCATGCGGCTCTTAAATACCTATTGAGCAAGAAGGAGGCTAAGCCGCGGCTCATTTGGTGGATTCTCCTCCTCCAAGAATTCGACCTGGAAATCAAAGACAAGAAGGGGGCGGAAAATGTCGTTGCCGATCACTTGTCCAGAATGCCTACTCTCGATTTGAATGCTACTCCGGTTGACGACTCGCTCCCTGACAAGCATCTCTTCTCCATGTCTTCCGCTTGGACTCCTTGGTATGTCGACATCGCAAATTATCTGACTTGTGCCATCGTCCCCCACAACGTGATCTATCAGCAGAAGAAGAAATTCTTTCATGAGGTCCATAAATTTTATTGGGATGACCCCCATTTGTACAAGACATGTAACGATGGGGTGATACGAAGGTGCGTTCCTGAAACTGAGGCGACCTCCTTAATCTCTCATTGCCATGATCAGCAGTGTAGAGGACATGCGAGCGCCTATAAGACGACAGAGAAAATCCTCCAGATTGGATTCTATTGGCCGACCCTCTTTAAGGACACCCACGCTTATGTCCAGGCTTGCGACAAATGCCAAAGGACGGGGAATATCTCCAAGAGGAACGAGATGCCTCAGCACTACATCTTAGAGGTAGAGATCTTCGATGTGTGGGGAGTCGACTTCATAGGACCATTCCCCTCGTCCTCTAGAAATCAGTATATCTTGGTAGCCGTGGACTACGTATCGAAGTGGGTAGAGGCGATAGCCAGTCCTACTAATGATTCCCGGGTGGTCGCCAAGTATTTCAAAAACAACATCTTCCCGCGGTTCGGTGTGCCTGCCTTGAGTTTTAATTAGTGACGGAGGGAGCCACTTTATAGAGAAGAAATTCGAAGCTCTCTTGAAGAACTACGGGGTGCAACACCGAATCGGGCGTGCCTATCACCCGCAGACTAGCGGCCAAGTGGAAGTTTCTAACCGGGAGATCAAGAGCATACTGGAGAAGACGGTGGCCAACTCTAGGAAGGATTGGTCATCAAAAATTTCTGACGCGCTCTGGGCTTACAGGACGGCGTTTAAAACTCCGATCGGCACGACCCCATACCGGCTTATTTACGGGAAGGCATGCCATCTACCCGTGGAATTGGAACACAAGGCGTTTTAGGCAATCAAGAACCTGAACTTTGACGCGAAGGAGGTTGGAGGCCACCGACAGCTACAACTTAACGAGCTCGACGAGATCCGGCTCAATGCTTATGAAAATGCCCGGATCTACAAGGAGAAGCTGAAGTGGTGGCACGACAAGCGCATCCTGAAGAGGGAATTAAAGGAAGGAAACTTGGTTCTCCTATTCAACTCGAGGCTGAAACTTTTTCTCGGAAAGCTCAAGTCAAGGTGGTCGGGACCCTTCCGCGTCACCAAGGTCTTCCTGCATGGAGCTATCGAGATAATGGGAAGAGATGAGCCATTCAAGGTCAACGGGCAGCGCCTAAAACACTATGCAGTAGGAGAACCAGGATTCTCTCCGGTCGGAGTCTCAACGACCGACGAATCGTCTTCAAACCATCCGGATCCTAATTGACCACCAAAAGTGGCGTCGAGAAAACGAAGTTAAACAAAAGCGCTTCATGGGAGGCAACCCATGTTCTAAACTCTCACCTTTGTTTTTAGGCTTATTTTTAGCTTAATTTTTCCTATTTTTATAAATAAATCCAGCCACGTGAACTTTTGTCGAGAGACTTAGGCCATTTGTGAATTTTTGCAGGAAACAAGCCCTCACCTGATCGGGTGACCATTCAACCGATCGTGTGAGACGTATCAGACAATGGCCTATATCTGTTCTCAGGCGAACCGGTCGGGTGAAGCAAAGTAATACCGGGTGGCTGACCATGTGGGAAGGACTGAATTCTCGGGAAATTTGGGGATTACATCAACCGACCGGTTGATAGAAGCTGCGGTCGTGTGACGGACCGGGTGAAAACTCACAGTACTCTCGGGATGATTCGAGAAGCAGTCAACCGATCGGGTGAAAACTCACCCGATTGGTTCACCTATAGCTGTTGGCCGACGGAAAATTTTCGAAACTTACCCAACCGATCAGGTGAACCCTCACCCGATCGGTTCGTTTTCGCCCCTATATATACTCCCCCTCACCCGACTTCGTCCAACCGACCCCCAAATTCCCGTTCGCACGTTCTCTCTCCCTCCATCTGCCAAATCAATCTCCTCTATCTACCCCACTACCACTAAATCCTCATCCTCACTCATTCCCATACTCTCCCACCATCACCACCCTTCCCATCAACAACATTCACTCACCAAACGTCCAAACCCTAACCCTAGCCCCCAAATTTTCGAAAATTTCAATTCTTGTCAGATCAGCGAGCGGCGGCTTCCTAAATTGCTTCCTCATACTGCGTGGGGTCTTTCGGGTGCTTGATCTTACAACATTGATGGGTAACCTCTTTCCACTCTTCGCATTTCTTTCATTATATGCAATGTCTTGAATTTGTGTTTGCACACTTCATCTGCTTCATCATCTTCATAGACACCATATCCCACTTTATCATTCTTCCCCACGTCGTCACCATGTCTGGGAAGGGAAAGGAGATAGCCTCATCGTCACATAGACATCCCCTATACGGCCCTTTTCCCCTTCTTTCCTTGGCATCAACCATTCTTCTGAAGAGCAATCCGATCGTTTACAAGCCCTTCTTCATCGCCCGATGCGACCTACTCTTTTCACCGACTCCCCCACTCTCGAATCTCTTGGACTCCTTCGGGGCGTCAGCGCACTTTTTTGCTTCATAGGTTGCGATATCCTTCTACGGACCCACACCCATACACACAGGAATCTCACACTTGAGTTCCTCAGCTCTCTCGAGGTGTCAAAATTTGGTTTCACCTTCCGTGCCTTCAATGGCGATTTTACCATGAGTTTCAACGAGCTTAACAATATTCTAAACTTCCCTCACCCCGATCGTCATGTTGAATGCTCAACTCATGATCGATCAGACATCTTTTCTTACTTTCGGGCTGATGGTGTTTGTAAATGGTTCACCCGATATACCACCTTTCCAGCAGTAGCCCTCGCCTCCTACATCATACACCCATGCTACCGCTTCGCCCATTGCTTCCTTACCAACACCATTTTCGCTCGCGTAGATATATCCACGGTGTCCAGGGATGAGCTCCTTTTTCTTTACGCCATGTCCCATGACTGGATTCATGGTAATATCCCCTTACCCATAAACACCGCTCATTGGATCATCCACGAGATATTATCCATTAGCCGCCAACCTTTGGCTCTATCTGCTGTGGGGGGATGATTACTCTTATTGTCAGTTGTGTTTTGAGCATGCCGCCCAACCTCCCTATTGTACCTGGACGTAGCCGTATCGTTCGCGACTACTTGATCGCTATCGGTATGCTTACTCCTTTTGGCGAGGATCGCGCAGTCTACCTCTATAGTCCTGCCTGCACTGCTTTTGCGATCCTCCCACCCTTATCTCCTACACGCCTCCCCATTCGTATTTCACATCTACCATGTGAGTTCTATTCGGATCCTTAATATGCCTCACTCATACAATTTCCACCCTTGGATCCCCTGATTGGCATCCGTCTGTCGGTTCACCCGGTGCAGTCATTATCCACCATGATCCACCAATAAATTTCCACCATGATCCACCAGTGATCCAGCCCATTGCCCCTCCTGCTCCTATCGGCACACCGTCTCTTTCATCCTCCGAAAATTCCTTCTTCCACTATTCACCACCATCCTCACCATCTCCCTACCATTCTACCGACAGCGACTCCGATTGACTCCCCCCTCGCATATCACTGTATTATCATGTTTATATCTTATTGCTAGCATTGTCATATCTAGCTTGGGGAAAGTCACTTTTTCTGTGTGCTGTCGTATGATGTTTTCTATGTGTGCCTGTTTATATATGTCATGTCGTGTGATTTTCTATCTTTATTTTCTGTTCATATGTCGTGTTGTGTGATTTTCTTTATTTTCAGTTTCGTATGTGTGTTTTTCTTGTTTTTCATTTCTTTTTGTGTCGCTGCATACTCTCCCCCCATTTTCATTGCCCTCCCGTATTTACTCTTATTGCATTGAGGGCAATGCAAGTTTCAGCTTGGGGGAGTCGCACTTTGTGCGTCATTTGCGTCTTTTTCTTCGTTTTGAGTCGTTTTCATCGTGTTTTTCTTTTTTCTTCTCATCTTTTGATCTCTTTCTCCTAGAGATGACCCCATATAATGATTTGCCATAAAATCACACACACACCTAGCATGGCTTCGATTTTCACTTTCACTAACCCTAGGAAGCCGAGTCCTCTTGCATTTCATGCATCGTGGGTCCACTTGCTTTTATGTGAGTCGTGTGTCGTGACTAGATTATAGTGTGCTTCTACTTTGTAATTTTGATTTATATACCTGTCCTAGGAATGACCCCTAGATTATCATGCTTCGATTTGAATATGTGGTATTTGCTCCTCCTGTCTGCTTCTATATGCATGAATATATATATATATATCGTATGCTTCATTTCGCATGTGTCGGGATTCCACAATTAGGACTAGGATAACCCGTTTAGCCTATGCTCTGATTAGCGAAAATCTACTTTGCCCAAGTGTTTAGAATCTGATTTCTTTTTTATTTTACTTGGTGCAAATCCCCTTGTCGTGTACCGTTCTCCCACTTGGGAGAGTACACACATGTATATACCCCAAAGCCCAAAAATCCAAAAAAAGAGAAAAGAAAAACCCAAAAAGAAAAGAAAAGAGAAAAGAAAGAGAAAACAATATATGTATAGCCAAAAAAACCAAAAAAAATACATATATACAAAACCCAAAAAATGTGTGTGAATATTTTCCTATCTACCGAGAATAAAGGGAAGGCGAGAATTTGCATCGAGTGTTCTACTCCACATCATCTCAACCTCCATCGTTTTCGAAAACACTTGGAATGAGGACTTTCTAGCTATTATTTAGGCGATAGTGTGATGATTTTCTAGCCCCTGGCTGTGGAGTCCTGGACACATGATACGTTTCTATTCTCATACTCTTCTCATGCATGCTTGGGCTATATATTCACCGCTTATTTCAAATCGAATCGATATTTGGGTCTTTTCTTGGATTTGTGTATATGGAGCTTATAGCACAATGTAGATAGTGACACCGTCTGCTAGCACATGACCACACTCACTCGCGCTTCACCGCGTGGGCCCACGGCACTTGTCTGGACTCATTTCCTTTGGTTTAGTGTTGTGATTTGGCGATTGCTTGCTTGGTGTGGCGTTTTTGATTTTGTTGGCCCTGACAGGCGATTTAGGATTTAGAGTTCTCTTTTTCTCTCTTCCTCTCTATTTTCTCCCTCCAAGCTCCTACATTCACTCGTCTTCCTCGAGGACGAAGAAGGGTTCAGCTTGGAGGATTTTGACGTGTGTGTATATTTTATATATTCACACACGTCTTCTTTTGTGTTTTTCCGTTATTTTCTATCGTCCTGTATCTGTTTTCTCGTATTTTCTAGTTTTCTTTCACTTCTCTATGTTTTTGCATGTTTGCAGGAGTTTGCCAGTGTAGGGGACATATAACGAAGATATCATAAGTCCTCAGAGCAACGGGAGGAGTCACACATGATCCAGGGGGTCAAATGACCAAGATTGCTATCTTTCAGCCCCCCACCCGATCAGTTGGATACAGCCAACCGATCGGGTGATGCACGCATGCACGACCTGGACAGCAGCTGAAGCAATGTGAGCATCAACCGACCGGTTCGACGACCGGTTCAGCCCAACAGACTTCTTGGGAAATTGAAGCTGAATTCCCATCGATCGGGTGACCTTCACCCGATCGGTTCATCTGTAGCCAATTCCCCCAAGAGATGACCCGAAGAGCTCACCCAACGGCCAGCTGACCATGCCAAAATGTCACAAGTTTCTGTCTTTAGGGTGACGTTTCCAACCGATCGGTTGATTTATCAACCGATCGATTCACCCGATGACCGCAAGATCCAAACGACGAGCTGCTTGCGCCAACCGACCGTGTCATGTGACAGGGTGAAGTTTCTGAAGACCGCTGCCGAAGAACGAAGCAGGTCACCCGATTGGTTGATACTTCAAGCAGTCGGGTGACATCGCTTTTTATATATAGAAGCCCTAGGTTTTCAGAAACGTGAGCTGTGTATTTTTCTGTCTTTTTTCCCTATTGTGACGGCTGGAATTTTCTAGTTATTTGTAAGTGTTCCGATCTTTATGAAACTTTAATATAGTGTTAATTGCATTGCTACTACTTCATTTCAATCGCCTGATTATGTTTTTAACGGTCGATTTTCATTTAGATTGCTTTTTAGCTAAAATGTGTGAGTAGTTCCCAAATCTGGGATTTTGGTGGAAACCCCTTCGTGGGTTCTCCCTAATGTGTCCATAGTACTAGGAAATCGATAGGTAATATGAATTTATTGGTTACACGGGTTGTTTCATTGTCATCGGCGGGAAAAAGACCGCCTTTGACCGTCGGGCCAAGGGGGAATAAACTTGGCGGTTGACTCCCTAGCCATAGCTCACGCCCTTAGCGTAGGCATCAAATCCTAGCGCGTGGGAACGGCAAGATGAGATGTTGGGAGTCATCGTTGTGAGCTTAGTGCTCTCGGAGTCGGTCAGTGTTAATGGACATGGGAATGTCCACTGACCGAAACCGGGTAGTCCGGCGTATCATCCTGGACACCGAATGGAATATCGGGCCCATAGGACGCTGGTATCACTCTTAGAGGAAACGTCTCACCATTAAACCCTAATTCCGATCGTTATCCTATCCATCGGCCGTATTAGCGAGAATCACATGATAGGGTGGAAACCGAAGTCCTAGGTTTCCTTTTATATTGTTTAAATCTCGTATCTACAATTCGTGACAATCCATCCACCGATTCGGACTAGCTCACCCATAGGGTGAATCGGGTCCCTTCTGACACAAGCACAACCACGCCTCCCTGTGTTCGACCCCCAAGCCACACTACAACACAGTGCGCTTTCGGTTATAAATATTTAAATCTCGCGTCCCGAATCCTCTAGCACTCATTAGCACATGCTCACAGAATCTAGGGGACGCCAGTATACAAAAAAATTTTATCACTAACCCCATGACCGACCAGCGGCACCCACGTCGCCAGCAGCCTCGAGCCCCCCTCCAGTAGCCCTGCGGCTTTCCCCAGCGGTGGTGGCACACCGTCGTTGAAAGGCAACAAAACCCTACAATAGGGTTTTAAAAAAATTGCAAACCCTATCGTCGGTGGCCCCTCACCGACGGCACATAACATCGTCGTATGACAGCGTGCCATCACATTACGTGGCGACCAAACAACCCTCTATCCCCTCTGTCGGCGAAGAACCGCTACGGGGATCGGCAGCTGCTAACCCAGCTGCTCCCCACACCCAAATGAGCCGCTGGTCCAAAAACAATAGAAATATTTTTCCCGTGGGCCGAAGACCACATCTTTGCTGTGGGCCTCGGCCCAACACCAAAAGTGGGGAAAACACTGCGGGCCAAATCCCGCGGGCCAAACACATCAAAGAAAAAAAACGCTGCGGGTGCCCACAGCAGCCTGCGGACTTCACACCACAGGCCAAACAAATAAGGTAAAAATGAGAAAATAAAAAAGAGAGAGAAAGGGGATTATGGGCCTAAAATAAATAGGAAATTAATGGGGGAGAAATAGGGAAAATATAGAGAAAAACTAAGGGATGTTTGGGTATATTTGGGGAATAAAAAGGGGTACAAAAGGGAATATTTATCTTCCTTTTTGAAACAAATTACATGGGAGTATATCAATTTTATTTAAATTGATCCCATGCACACAATTTATTACCAGCATATTATCATTTATGATGCATGTGTTTAGGATCATATTTATATGCCTTACATCACAAATATCTGCCACAACTTCTAGGATAAATTTTATGCTTATTTTTACGAGCATTAGCTTACTAATTATGAAGATCATGTGACCGCTCTGTCGTTAGTTACCTAACCTAATGGTGTATGACGTCGTCCCGTGATCCAATTAATTATTAAGCATTAAATATAATGGCTTTATTTATCATGTTGAATCTGTGATGCCTGTGATGTGTTATAAACATGTTTTCTGAGCACAAATTTTGCATGAATAGTTAATTGTGGTTTTGGATATAGGCCTTTTAAGTCCCACATTTTACTTTTCCCGCACTTTTTTCTTTTTAAAGAGAAATTGTAGTGAGTAACAAAAATGTAATGCCCAAGACTGGTGACCATTTTCATGGAGGCGGACGCCACTCCTGAAGAAGAAGATTTTATAGGACACATGTGGTTTCCAAAGTTGTAATTTTTTCTCATTTTTTTTAAATGTACTATATATTTGGACTTTGGGACATTATTTTTTATATGGTGATTGGCCGATCCACGCAATTAGCTTATTCATTTAAAATTTCCTTTGCATGACATAATGTTTTCATTATTATTAATTCATGCAAAGTTGTGCTTTTCAAGCTAAATGGAAAAAATCGCAAGCGTCGATTTCGAAATTCTGGATGCATCAGGAAAGAATTATTTAAGCTGGCAGATGGATATCAAATTCCACATGTGAATTCAATCCCTTATAACACAATTACACAAGATAGCTCTGCAACAGATATTGAAAAAGCGAAAGCTATAATATATATTCGTCGCCATGTGGACAGAACCTTAAAGGCTAAATACCTTACATTCAAAGATCCACTAGCGCTGTGGACCACCCTTGAGAAAAGGTATAAACATCAGAAAGATGTTATACTTCCAAGGGCCCATTATGAGTGGGAGAATCTTAGACTCCATGACTTTAAGTCCATATCTGAGTACAACTCAGCTCTGTTCAGCATCACCTCGTGCCTAAAGTTGTGTGGTGAAGAAGTAAAAGAAGAACGCATGCTAGGAAAGACTTACATGTCTTTTCATGAAAAAGACACAATATTACTGCAGCAATACCATGAACGAAGTTCACCAGGTATTCTGAGCTGCTAGCATGCTTGTTAATGGCTGAACATAATAGGGAGCTTCTCCTTGCTACTCGCAACAGGCGCCCCCTGACACAACTCCCCTCCCAGAAGCCCATAACGCGTCTTCTTCCAAGAAGAATAATAATAATAAAAGGAAAGGAAAATTTCAAAAGGGGGACAAACAAAAGGGCCAGAGGGCAAGTCTACAAGAACAGAAATGAAGGGAGGCAGAAGTTCACATGGTGCAGAATTGATAACAACAGAAATCAAGCACCCCCACCAAGAAAGGATTGGAAGACCAGTGCCATAATTGTGGCATGAAAGGACACTGGTCCAAGGTGTACATAACTCTGTGGAACCTACAAGATTTGTACAAAGAGATATTGAAGAATAAAACCGAAACAAATTTGGTGGCTAAACACACCCATGCTCCAGTCCAGTGCATAGTTGAGGATTTCGAGAAAGATGACTTGTTTGATTAGTTGCCTTTTATCTTAGTTAAAAACATAGTCATTGAGAGCTTTTTATGTTTTTCATAACTATATAGAGTGCTTTGAATAAAGTAGTTATGTTTTGAAATAAAATGTGCTTATATGTTTCATCTTTTAATAGATGGACTACTCTCATGGCTACATAGTAGACAGTGCCTCAACACATACAATCCTTCAACATAAATTCTATTTTCATATAACTATACCATATGGTAGCCTGGTAAATAAAATATCAGGACCATCAAACATAACTAAAGGATCATGGAATGCAACAGTGTTTCTTCAAAATGGTACACAAATGAAAATAATGGATGCATTATTTCTTTTCGAACTCAAAAAGAAATTTATTAAGTTTCAAAGACATCTGTTTAAATGGATTTCACTTAGAAACTGTAAACATAAAAAAAGAATATTTGTATGTGACGTCTGAAGAAAACGAGTCAAGTCCATACTTGAGTGTTTTGAGAGCCTTTCATCAGGCCTATATCATACAAAGATTCGAAGAGAGAAAGCAAATTCGATGGAGCACCTAAAGTGCCCGATATCATCCAAGTTTCTACTTTGGCATGATGACTTGGCAACACTGGATCGGTTATGATGCACCACATCTTACCCTAATCCTATAGGCATGATTTGAAGAACCAGAAGATTCTTAAAAAATGTGAATTCCCTTGCATCCCTTGCTACAAGAGAAAACTGATTACAAGGCCATCTTTACTAAAAGTGGACAAAGAATATCTAAGCTTCCTCGAAAGAATACAAGGAGATATGTGTGGACCAATCCACCCCCCTAGTGGGCCTTTTCGGTACTTTTTGTACTGATTGGTGCATCCTCGAAATATTCACATGTGTGTCTACTATCGACCCGTGATTTAGCTTTTCCAAAGGGATTGGTACAAATAATAAAATTACGGGAGCATTTTCCAAACAATCAAATAAAGAAAATACGTCTGGATAATGCTGGAAAATTTACCTCCCGGGTATTTCAAGAATATTGCCTAGCAACTGAGATAGAAATCGAACATCATGTATTACATGTTCATACCCAAAATGGGTTGGCAGTCACTGATAAAAAGACTCCAATGGATTGCACGTCCATTATTAATGAAATCTCAGTTGCTGGTGACTGCACGTGGACATGCAATATTGCATGCAGCTTCTTTAATAAAAATCAGACCCTCTGGAGGTCAAAGTCTTTCTCTAATGCAACTTGCATATGAAATACCATCGAATATCTCTCCCTTGAGAATTTTCAGTTGTGCAGTCTATATCTCTATAGCTCCACCACAGATGAGAAAAATGGGTCCTTAATTTCGTTTAGGGATCTATGTAGGGTTTGACTCACCCTTAATTATATGATACTTATAACCAAACGGTTGAAGACTGTGAATTTGATGAGACAACATTCCCCAAGATAGGTCCAGATTCAGTAAAATCTGGAGCTTCACAAATAGTATTATGGGATACAAAATCATTAACCCACTATGATCCAATAACTAAGCAATGTGAAGATGAGATCCTGAAGATCCTCGACATTCAGAATACTGTTCATCAGTTACCGGATTCAAAGATTGTTAAATCACACATCCCTGCTGCAAATACTCCAGTTAAGATTGACATCCCTGAGAATGGATGCAATCCACCAGTAGCAGAAGTGGTTGTTCCTCAACTGAAAAGAGGCAGACCACTAGGCTCTAAGGACAAAAATCCAAGAAAAAGAAAAACTCATAAAGGCCTTGGAACAATACCACCATAGGAAAATGTGCTCATGTCCATACCCTCATCCCTCCCGGAATCCACTGCAAAGGAAAAGCCGGGAGAAACTGAAATATCATTAAACTATGTACATACAGGGGAGGCGTTGGACAGAAAGAGTACAGTCATCGACGATGACTTCACGTTTCATATTGTCATTCACGTCACTGAAAGCGACGATGATAATAATCCACATTTCGTTGTTGAATGCAAACGAAGAAATGATTGGCCAAAGTGGAATGAGGCAATAGAAACAGAGATGGACTCGCTTAAGAAATGCAAATTCTTTAGACTAATAGTCCAGACACCAAATGGTGCCAAACCTGTGGGATATAAATGTGTATTTGTCAGAAAAAGAAATGGAAACAATTGAGTTCACATGCTGCAAAGCATGGCTTGTAGCACATGGATTTTCCCAAAGACCGGGTATTGATTATGAGGCGACATACTCACTGGTAATGGATGCAATCACTTTTCGATTTTTATTTAGCTTAATAACAAAGGAAGGATTAGATATGCAGCTAATGGATGTTGTGACTATATATCTATATGGAAATCTCGATAAAGAGATATATATGTAACTTCCTGATGGCTTTTCACTGCCTACGAATTCAGAAGATAAACATCAGGACGTCTATTCTGTTAAGCTACAAAGATCATTATATGGTCTTAAACAATCGAGAAGGATGTGGTATAACAAACTAAGTGAATTCCTTGTACAACAAGGATTCCATAATAATGAAGTCTGCCCTTGCATCTTTATAAGAGCAAATGGAACATGATTCGTAATAATTGCAGTCTACGTAGACAATTTGAATATCATAAGATCTTCTGAAGAGATCACTGAGATATCTGTAAGCCTGACAAAATAATTTGAAATGAAAGACCTATGCAAAACTAAATTCTGCCTTGGCATACAGATTGAACATCTAAAACATGAAATCCTGCTACACCAAACCACATACACAAAAAAATTACTACAAAGATTTCACATAGACCAATGTCATCCATTAAGTACACTTATGGTAGTACGCTCCTTGGATGCACATAAAGACCCCTTATGTCTACTAGAAGAGTAGGATACTATACTTGTTCCTGAAGTCCCTTATCTGAGTGCTATTGTAGGACTTTTATATCTGGCTAACTACACGCGTCTCGATATAGACTCTGTAGTGAATTTACTAGCCAGATACAGTGCAATGCCCACAAAGTACCATCGACCGGGGTTAAGTATCTTCTACGCTACCTCCCAGGGTCAACAGATTTGGGCTTGTTTTACAAAAAAGAATCACCCTCTACACTAGTTGGTTATCCAAATACAGGATACTGGTCTGATCCCCATAATGAAAGGTCATAAACATGGTACGTGTTTACATACTGTGGGATGGCAATTTCCTGGAAATATGTCAAGATGACCATGAAGGCAACCTCATCCAATCACTCAGAAATACTTGCCATCCATGAAGCAAGCAGAGAATGTGTTTGACTGCGCTCAGTTACACATCCCATCCTGGTGACGACTGGATTAAAGAATGGTGACCGTGACTTACCATTATGTTCGAGGACAACGTTGCTTGCATTGCCCAGTTACGAGGAAGCTACATCAAAGGCGATAGAACAAAGCACGTCTCTCCTAAATTCTTTTGGACATATAAACTGCAAAGGGATGGCAAGATTGATGTCAAACAAGTGCACTCTAGTGAAAACCTAGAGGATAAGTTCACTAAGTCACTTCCTACAGCCACTTTCAAGAATTTTGTACAAAAGATTGGAATAAGGTGCCTAAGAGATCTGAAAGCCTAAGGCATTGTACAGATCAGAGGGGTTAAAGGGAATTTGTACTCTTTTTTCTTAGCAATGGTTTTTTCATAGGGTTTTCCATAGCCAAAGGTTTTAACGAGGTAAATCTCATTAACTTTGGATCCTAAAGTATCCACCCCTTGTGATACTCAGATGATGCTCAGAATCTAGAAGTATTCATGAGCAGAGTTCGCACTTATGTCAGGATAAGGGGGAGTGTTATAAATAGAATATCAACTGAGATGATAAGATTGTAATATATTCAAAAACATTGTATCTTATCCATGTATAAACTCTCACATTCGCTATAAATAAAGGCCTAGGGTCTCCCCTAGAAGATACATTCACAACACATTATGATTAATAATATTAATAATATTAAGAAAGAGGAGAGATGTAGAGAGGGTAAATGGAGAGAGGGACAAGAGAGATTAGTGGGGAGAGCGAGGTGGGGTACAACAGGCTCCACAAGATATGCTCATATTTTACACTTTATTTTTGCATATTTTCATGTCATATCGATTTCCCATATTGCATATTTGAAGCTTAAACGATGATTTCTGGATGAATTTCACTATTTCTATGTTGTATTGGATTTTCAGGAAACATAGAGCAATCTGGAGCAAATGGGAGCTATGAGCATATGCACGCATGCTGGAGCATCAGTGACTATGATACTAAGTAGCTTATGGTGCTAGAAAAGAAGAAGAACTAGAACAAGAGAGGAGAAGTAGAAAGAATTAAAGAAGAAGAAGAAGGAGTTGAAGAAGTAGCTCACTCGACCGAGTGGAGTAATCCACTCAACCGAGTGAGGCTGATCTAGCCCAGCCCAAGGAGCCAAAGCATGTTACAGTCACTCGACCGAATGAGAAAACCCACTCGATCGAGTGAGACAGTCGGCCAAATCCTGAGACATTCGGCCAAATCCACCCGCTGCCAGAGTGGCTGACTCGGTCAAGTAGCACTTTTGATATGCCCCAGTTACCTAAATACTCAAGGGAAGAGATTGGATTCTCTATTCCCCGAGTCAGAGGGGATGGGAAGCCCGACAGGCCACGGTATTGCACCAAGCGTATGAGAATATGTAGAGTATAGCAGGCCACTGCTCGCACTGGAACAACACAGAACATACTCAGAAAATAAATAATAAGCATAAAGGAGCTCTGAAAGTAACAACATTAACAGAAAGTTGTACTAAGAACTAATGAAGTAAAAACAACATAAGACGACATCATCATTTCAACATCAGTCGCAGAGAGAAACACCGTCCAAGAGTACCCTGATTGAACACTACTACTACTATACATCTGCCAAAAGTACAACATATCATAGTCCGATATGACTACATAGCCACCGAGTCTACAGAGTACAACAGCATGCGTCCGGTGGTACAACAAAACAAAACCACTACACTGGCAACAGGAGTGGCTACAACAACTATCACCTCATTTCTCACCAACCCCGCTAACACCTACATCACCACAAAAAACAAAACTCTCTCGACAGCTAAGAAGACTACAGACGTCTGGCAGTGTCCGGCTCCATGCGCTGCTCCTGGGTACCTGCTCCCAAAAACCACGGGGAGGGGACACGTCAAAGCATGTCTAGTAGGGAAACTCAACACACACAGGGTACTAAACACACCAACAATAATCACATAGTCCAATTACAGAGTTAAACGTTCATGATTATAAGTTCATTATATTTGAATGTTACTGAATTTGGAGACTCCGTGACCGAGACTAGAGTATGAGGACGAAACCTCATCCCTAAAGTAGGGATGGAAAGCGGCACCCACCAGTTGGTCGGGGCTCCATACTCCTTGGTAAACCTCGAGCAAGTGGGGTCACACTCCACGTCAAACATCGTGCGAGTGGCAATCTACTGAAGCTCAGTGCACGGTCTGTGTGCCCACGACCACCACTCTTAAACCAAGTCTCGTCCTCGTACAACAACCCGATACAGAAACTCCCCGAACCCGCCTAGAGGGTTGACCCGCTATGTGCAAGTGGACACCTCTAGCATCATCATCTACCCTTGGACTTAGTTGCTCCATCAATTCAGTTTTCATGGGCAAGCTAACACATAGTTTCATCATGCCAAAGATGTATCATTTACCAACAACAATAATACCAACAACATATACATCACTTTCATTATGAGCAAGGGAGCAACTAAAGCTTAGGGTTGAACATTTTATCATTAACACATCTGGGGGACAGAGAACGACCACATTCATCAAAACCAAGAACATACTTTTAAGAATTTTCACATAAACCATCCATATTTCATTTTAGAATTTAGCTTCAGCACCATGACAGAGAATTGCAGTACTGATATCTCAGAATAATTGAACTGAACTTGAAAAACTAATTCCAAGGTGGTTATAACCCCAAATGCCAGCATGCCAGATTTCAAATTTCATAGCAATTGACCATTTGGTTTATTTATTATGAATTTATTACTGAACAGGGTTTTTTGCTGATTGCAGTCTGCATATTAGTGGTTCAGAGAGTGACTGTTTCAATAGGATTAGAGACAGAATTAGACAAAAGTGCAGCAAAGAAAAGTTAGATATGGGTCTTAACTTTAACATGGTAGTGGTTTCAAGTGAAATATAGGTGTGTAGCAAACAATATAGCTTTCCTAGTAAAAGGTGACCGAGCTCGGTAAAATTAGACAGGTTGTAGAAAAAAAAATTTAAAAAATAGCTGGAGTTGAAATAAGTGGCCAAGTAGAGAAATTGTAGGGGACATAGAGGAGTACAATATATAAAATTTTCATGGTAAAATACTTAGTAGAATGGTGGGAATAGCTCAATTAAAATTTGGGCAGAGTCTCCCCTGCATGTGGTGACTTTGTCCTGTTTTCAAACTTATTAAAAATAGTTCAATTCATACAATTATTAAATAAAAATTTGTCCAGAGATCAGAATCATAATCACAAGTCTCTCTACTCATCCACCACCACATATAAGCTCATAAAAATTATAAAGTTACCATCTTGCAAGTGAATGTGAGCATGCATATCAATTTAGCAAACAAAAAAAACCAATTTGAGCAAATCTAGATCACTTATCGAGATGAAATGTAATGGTGCCTAGCATGCATCTACCCTTTCTCCTTAGGGTGTTAAGAGTCTATACCTTGAGGGTTCAATTAGGGTTGAAGGCCTCCTAGCTCAATCCTCCAAGTTCTTCTTCTTCAAGATCCAAGCTCTAGGTCACCTTCTAGCTCCATAGCCTCTCTTGTACTTTTACATAAAAACCCACACTTGTAGCAGATCCTTATATATCTGTGTTTAATACAGCATATATGTATATACAGAGCAGCGCAAATGTGTGTACAGATCCTTATATATCTGCGTTCAATGCAGTATATATATATATATACAGAGCAGTGCAAATATGTGTACAGATCCTTATATATCTGTGTTCAATGCAATATATATGTATATACAGAGCAGTGCAAATATGTGTACAGATCCTTATATATCTGTGTTCAGTGCAGTATATATGTATAAACAAAGCAGTGCATATGCGTGTACAAATTGGTATCTATGTTTACACAGATACATAGAATACCATGATTGGGTCAAAATGAAAATGTGAGGGGTAGTATTGCAAAACTCTCCAACCCCCAATGGACACCTTGCATAGTTGTCACTAGGGTCCCATTTACACCTCAAGACGGTCATGATAGCCGCGGGACACCTTTCCGAGCACACTTCCCAATGCACAAGAGCCCTAATTGATTCGAGAATCCGTCAAATGGGTCCCATGTCCTCAGAATACCATACCCTTACCTCCTCTATACCATACCTGGTCATGACACGTAACCCTACGCCGTTTAGCTAGCTACGGAGGGTTACATCCTACCCCCCCCCCATAGAATAAATTCCGTCCTTAGAATTACAAAAATATCCATAAAGAGGGTAGAACAATCATGCACATATTTATATATACCCCAGTTATATACAATTCACAAGTCCACTATGATACACATATACGAGAGTCATTTCACAAAAAGATATGGATATTTCTCTCGTATCTCATTTTCACGTTCCCAAGTGGACTCTCCAGGTGATTCCTAGTGCCACATGATCCTTACAAGGTCCACAGTCTTGTTCCGCAGGGTCTTTTACCTTCGATCCAGGATCGCCACAAGTTGCTGCTCGTATGTCAAATCTGGATGCACTTCGATCTTAGAGTGATCCACAATTTGATTAAGGTCTCCCACAAACTTCTTGAGCTGCGATACATGAAATACGTCATGGATTCCCTCAAAGGAAGGTGGAAGCACTACTCGATATGCTACATCTCCAACACTAGCAGATATCTCAAATGGGCCTACATATCTGGGACTCAACTTTCCCTGACGTCCAAAATGGATCATTCCTCACATAGGAGACTGATCACTCCTTATTTTACACTTTTTTCTCGCATGTTTGCATGCCATTTAGATCGCCCAAATCATGTTTTTCACGATATATCGACGATATTGCGATGCTTTTCACGATTTGTTGTTTTTGTCGCATTTCAGGTGATTTGGAGCGATTTGGAGTGATCTCGAGATGCGCTTACTCCGGAGGGTCACCGACGACCTCCCCAAGGGGTATTTTGCTGTTGGAGAGGAGCGGAAGAAGAACGGACGTCACAGGAGCGACGAGGAGGCCAAAACAAGCTGTTTGGGCATTTTTAGTGTCCCACTCGGCCGAGTGAATGAGTCACTCAGCCGACCAGCGAGACACCGCTCGGCCGACCAGATCGGATACGTTTCATACGTGCACTCGGCCGAGCGACGGAGACCACATCGGCCGAGTGACGAGATCCCGTCCGCCCGAGTGGCGCCCAGACGATGCTATTCAAAAATCGCCAACTTACTGTTTTTCGTCTACCTGAGCTTCAGAAGACCCACTCGGCCGAGTGGATAATCCCGACCGCCCGAGTACCAAGAAGTCATCGGCCGAGTGACGACAACTCACTCGGCCGAGCCGCCCCCGAAGTGAAGACCCCTGAAGATCAAGACTTACTGGAAATTTACATGGTTTCTCACTCGGCCGAGCGACTTTTGTCACTCGGCCAAGTGCGACGCGCTGCCTGTAGCGAAAATTGCGGATTTCAGGCTGCGCAGGGGTATTTTGGTCACAGTTTTTGGACGATTTGGGGGGGGTATTTAACCCCTGTTTTAACCCTAGTTTTAGAGAGCTTTTTCTTAGATTTTTTGCAGCTTTTTAGATTAACTTTTTAGCTTTATTCTTGTGATTGGAGAGGAGACAAAAGTTGATTTTTGTTGGATTAATTGAAGAACTTCATTGGTTTGCCTCTCTCTTCTTTAAAAATTCTATTTTTATTGCATATCTCAATATTGTGATGAATTCTCTTGCTTATTTCATTGATTATTTTTGTGTTTGTGCTATGAATTGCGAGTAGTCTCCACGTCTTGGGGCGTGGGGATGAACCCTACAAGCCCAATTTCATATTTGTGATGAATTGGTAGAAATTTTGCTAGAATCGTTGTTAGGGATTAGTTTGGGATCGATTTACTACGGATAGCTAGGAGTTCATACCGATTGGGATTTGCAAGAGATTGGATCTCAATTCGATAGGAAACCCTAGAAATCCGAATTGGGTTGGAATCGAATTTCCGTAGTATCGGTTTGCAAGAGATTGGACCGATACTAGGGTTCCCGGTTGCAATTCCGTGCCGACACCCGTTTGCAAGAGATTGGACGGGTAGGAACTATCCCAACCTTGGTCGCGGGCCGAGTTTGCAAGAGATTGGGCTCGGTGCACGATTGAACGATGATGTTGATCCTAATGCTAGCTTCCCTAGGCTAGGGTTTGCAAGAGATTGGACCCAAACCTAGGATAGCTATAGACCGGCAACAACGCGAGAGCGTGAGCTAGGTTCTACATTCAGTTGCAAGTAGTTCATCCAAAATCTTATTCTAGCAATTTTGATACCGATGAACCACATTTACGAAATACGGTGAGTAGCGGGAATTCCCCATTCCCTAGACGTTCTTTATTTGATTTGATATTTCCGTACTTTGTCTGACGATTGTGACAGGATCGCCAAAGGAAAATTTCTCTCTTCTTAAATAGCCAGGTTGATTGGAACAAGCACGGTCATTCTTCCTCCCTGTGTTCGATAACCCGCTCGCCACTACACCGTGCGCTTGCGGTAAAACTACAACCGTTCTTTGGGTCACATCCCGGAGCGATCAAGTTTTTGGCGCCGTTGCCGGGGAGGCGATTGCGTTTGATCTTACCACCCTAGCTATTTTTTTATTATTATTCTATTTCTTTATTTTTCTTTTACCTAACCCTTCCATTGTGCTAATCGCTTCTTTGAAACTTTGTTCTCCTTTGCATGTACACGAGATCTACGGCGGACCCTGAAGCTATATTATTTGATCCCGAGATCGAACGTACCGCGCGGAGACTTAGAGCGGAAAGGAGACAAGATCGGGAAGGGAGGTTTATGACCAACCCGGAAACTGCGGACCAATTAGCGGCAAGGATGGCGAGGATAATTTCTATTCGAAATAGGCTTCGGCCTAAGACCTCTTCTATGACCTCATCCATTTCCATGCCGGAGTTGGCGGCTGCCAAGAACTTCGAGCTAAAGACTGGACTAGTGGTTCTGATGCAGCAGGATCCATTTCATGGGAATGCCCATGAAAATCCCCACTACCACATCCAATTATTCTTGTCGAAGTGCGCCACATTTCAGATGCCGGGGGTCTCCATCGATGCCATCAGACTGCGTCTCTTCCCCTTCACGCTAAAAGACAAGGCACTTTATTGGTTGAGGACGCAAGCTGAGGGAGTCTTCACCACTTGGGACGAGTTGGCGAGTGCATTCATTGACAAGTTCTATCCGCCCTCCAAGACGTTGAAGATCCGGAGCGCTCTCATGTCCTTCAAGCAAGGACCCCAAGAGACGCTCTATGAGGCTTGGGAGCGTTTTAAAGATCTGCAGCACCAATGCCCGCACCATAGCATTGAAGATTGGGAGCTAGTTCATAGCTTCTACAACGGTCTCCAACCGGGGACCAAACAAATTATTGATGCCGCGGCGAATGGTGCTATCTTATCAAAGACTCCCGAAGAAGCTACGGCCCTAATTGAGGAGATGGCCTCAAACAATCAACAATGGGGCGATGAGCGAGGACACTCTACGTCCTCCTTGAAGTCAACTAGTATCTATGAGGCGAAGGCCGTAGCAGAGCTTACAAGCAAGTTTGATTCTCTCCACAAGGTAGTGGAGAGACTGGAGAAGTTTATCACGGAGCCCCAAGGAACCCCTTCCACCTCCGCACCAACGAACCAAATGTGTGATTGGCAAGACCAATCTCAAGCCATGTATGTAGGAGGAGAGCAAGGAGAAGGATCCTTGGAGCAAGTACAATATGTCGCGGGGAACCAAGGGTATTGGGCCAATCCGGCCACAAGAAATCATCCCGGTTTCTCTTACGCCAATAATGAAGGAGCTTTGAACCCGCCACAACAACCACCTCAACAAGCTCGACCACCACCCCTACCCCAACAACAACACTATCCACCGAGGGGGCCTCCAGAACAAAATTTTCAACCGAAGCAACAAGTTCCACCATATAGGCCGCCCGGATACAATCAAGGATGGAGGAATCAAAATCAAAACCCTCCACAAGCTCAACAACAATCCGACTTCGAAGCTAGAGTGGAGGCGTTTATGGTCGAGCAAAAGAAGGTCAATGCTACCTTGAAGGCGGGGCAAGACTCCCTTACAACCGTTGTAGCTCAAATCTCGGAGCAATTGGCGTTGCTCAATCAGAATACTCAACAATTGCCGGTGCAACCCGAGCAAAAACCACGGGGCAACACCGGCCACATCAATGCCGTAGTTGCCGTTACTACTAGAGGCGGGAAGGATACCACCCCCGCCATGATTCCTACCGAGGAGCCCGTGGAGGAAAGTTTGGAGCCAATTGAGTCGGTAGTTGAAGTTGAGAAGGAGAAAGAGCCACAAGAAAAGGAGAAATCTAGAGCGGAGAAATTGATTGAGGAAAGGCGCTTCATGCCACCGGTCCCATTCCCCCAAAGGCTTGCTAGAGCGAAAATGGAGAAAAGGCTAGCAAAGTTTCTCGAGTATCTGAGAGGGGTTAGCCTCAACATTCCCTTCCTCGACGCCATCGTGGAGATCCCCACATATGCTAAATTCTTAAAGGATTTGATTTCGGGGAGAAAGAGGAAGGAGAAGATTATGCTAGCCGAGGAGGGCTCTTGGTTCACCAAGAGAGAGAAGGAGCCGGCCAAATTCAAAGATCAGGGGAGCTTTCGAATTCCTTGCACCTTGGGCGGCGTCCCTCTTCAAAAGGCGTTGGTAGATTTAGGGGCTAGTGTGAGCCTCATGCCTCTCTCCATGTTCTTAAGGTTAAACACCGGGACGAAGTTGAAACCTACCGACATGCGGATACAATTGGCCGATGGGCAGATAACGAGGTCGGTAGGGATCGACGAAGACATCCCGCTACAAGTCCCGGGGGGCATATGCTTGCCATGTGACTTCGTAATCATGGACGTTAAGGAGGAGGGAGATACGTCATTGATACTAGGACGTCCGTTCCTCGCCACCGCCGGTGTCATTGTCGACGTGCGGGAAGGTACACTAACTTTGAACGTCGGCAACATCGAGGTGGAGCTTCACATTCCTAAGGCTATGAAACACATGCCTTACCACGAGGAGCTTGACTACATGGACCTTCTTGATGAGGTAATTGAGGAGGCGATCCCCCACTCGATTGGCGCTCTTTTCGATGAGGATTTCGAGGAAGGCCCGGATTTAGGCCGAGATGAGAAGATAGATGATTCCCCCGACCTCTCCGCTGAAAGTGATGAAGGCAACGCTGATGTCGCAAGGATTCGAGAGCTCTGCAAGCTCTCGAAATTGAAGTCTCCGAAGAAAGCTCTGCTGCTACGGAAATCGGCGTCACCGGTGAAGCCGTTGACCGGAGCAAACGCTAGCTTGGGGGAGCCTCCCCCCAACACTATCCGAGACGGGAGACCACCGAGGGAGAACACACCGCCGCAACTTCCGAATCCAAGCGTTCTCCCCGGAAAGTTTGATGGGTGCATCTCATATGCACCAAACATCCCGCATTAATTGAAAATCATAGGGGGTCGAGCTCACGACCTTAAACGAGCGCTTGTCAGGAGGCAACCCGACGGTCATTGCTTTATTTTCATTTTTTCTTTTATTTTTGTTTTAGAAATTTTTAGTGTTTTGAGTCGTTCGCCCAAAAATTTTGTGATAACGGGTCCTATTTTTCCTGACAGGAGAGGAGAATGAGGTACCCATCATTAGGAGGATGCACGAGGCGACGAGGAGCACCCCAGGAAGGCGCTCGATGCTTAGGAGGAAGATGAAATCGACTGGAGGAAGAAAGACGGAGTTTAGAGCCCAAACAAAGACAAACAGCAGAAGATAAGGCTCACTCGGCCGAGTATACTAGTCACTCGGCCGAGTACATAAGTTCGTCCGGCCGAGCCGCTCACGAACGAGGGAAGTCTGATATACCCAACTCTCTGTTTATTTTCCTGATTTCAGTATAACTGCTACTCGGCCGAGTATCGATATTCACTCGGCCGAGTAAAACAGATACGCTCCTAGGGCGAGTCTTGCCGAGTAGCTTGAGCCACTCGGCCGAATGGACTTACTCCACTCGGCCGAGGCTGGCAAGGCCACTCGGCCGAAGCGTTAGCGGGTAGGGATTTTCCATTGATCTCGCTCGGTCGAGTGACTCAGTCACTCGGCCGAGTCGTAACTTTTCCTATAAAAGGGGGCGGGGTCGGGCTCGTTTTTCGAAACGACACAAACCGTTTACTCGCCCGACCTCTCAGCTCCCTCGCCCAAACCCTTCGCCCACTCGCCCGACCATCGTCGCCACGCCATCGCTCGGCCAGCCACCACCGGCCGAGCCCCCGCCGCGCCTCGCCCGAGTCGCCGCCGGCGGCCACGTCTCCGGCCACCTCCAGTATCGCCTATTTCACCTATTTCTCCTCTTTTTGTGTATTTTTCGAGGATCCATGCATTAAACGAACCCCAAACCCAAATTGATTTCTATATCTATCTATTATACTCATAATGCTCCATACGTTTTGAATATTACCCGCTGATATCTCCATTTCATGCGCAGGTTATTTTTGGGAGCTTAGGGGAGCCCAGGGGAGCTTCTAGGGACTGATTCGGGCTTCGCGGAGGCGCTGTCTTCGCACGCTTCCATTGCTTTGCACTCGCGGCGTGTCGGGGTATACTCTTTCCTTTATTTTGCACACGCCGCACTTTTCACGCTTTTCAGCGCGCGCTCGGGGCCCATATGCCGCCCCGGACACGGCCGCGGTCGAAGAGAGCTTCCGCCAAGCGGAAGCGGTCGGATGATGCCGGCCCCTCCCACGAGTTGGAGGACTCTCCTCCACCTTTTCCCACACACCCCGTCCACCCAGCACAGCCTGCAGGCCCCCCACACCCCGCACAGCCTGCAGAGCCCGCACAGCCCGCACACCCTGCACAGCCGCTCCCTGCCGCTCCACAGCCACCACCTCCGGCTCCACTTATCGGGCCGCTGGGGATCACGTTCCGGAACGATGCACACCGCGTCGCTTTCGAGCGTATTTCCCAGCGCTCGATCGTACCCTCCAGGTTTGCACACCTTGCCGACCTAGGACGCCTGGGGGTACTAGAGGGGATGCTCACGTTGTACGACAACGTGGGCTGGCGAGATTTCTTTCAGGTGTCGGCGGACACGTTTATCCGTCCGACACTTGAGGTACTTAGTTCGATCGCCCGGACCGACGAGGGATGCTCGTTTCGGTTCATGGACCGGGAGTGCCAGGTCACTCTCGGTATGATGAGAGCCTTTTTCTCGTGGCCCGATGTCCCCGGGGCCGATCGAGGTTACGCCCCCACCCATATCCCCCCACCTTCCTTCGACGCCGGTGCCTTCTGGGCCCGGATTACGGGTCTTCACGCTGCCTCCCTGTGTTCGAACAAGCACGGTCATTCGTCCTCCCTGTGTTCGATAACCCGCTCGCCACTACACCGTGCGCTTGCGGTAAAACTACAACCGTTCTTTGGGTCACATCCCGGAGCGATCAGAGACACCTACTAAAAGACACAGTCTCATGGCTGGAATTCAAGCGGTCGTCTCTGTTGGTATTTTGGCGGACCCTCAGAGCTCGGATCTGTGTCCGTCCTAAGTCGGATTGACCACAGGGGCATAAAGCGCAGTGAAAAATCAAAAACTAAGCTAGCTAAACAATTTAGCTAGGCTCTGATAGAGCCATAAACTAGCCCGATCTATGCCAACTTGGGGTGGATCTGACCACCCCAAGAGGGATCTATTCTACAGCGACAAAATTAAATCTACAGTAAAAATTGATTAACCACATGCCCGGAATCTCGACCCTGGGATGGGCAAGATGTACCACACTGTCTTCTGATGTTCCTCGTAGCCGAACTACCTTGACTCGATCCACCCAAGCCACCTTGCACCCTCGAACCGATCTGCCTGAGCCGACTCCCGCCTCCAAGCCGATCACACGTGGTAGAAAGTTTCACTTGAATAGACCCGCGTCTTAGACGTCTGGATCCGAATCCAAACCCCCTTCGTATTCTTGCTAGGACTAGTCCGGAGAATAGGAAGAAGAGAGAGGGAGAGAGAGAGAGAGAGAGAGAGAGAGAGAGAGAGAGAGAGAGAGAGAGAGAGAGAGAATAGTTTAGTCGTAGATCGAGCTAGCCCAAAAATCCAGAGCTACTCGATCGAGGACTTGGTGCATTTTTCAACGAAGAGAGTGCACCCCTATTTATATAGGGAGTCGGCACTTCTCTTTTCGTTGTGAGCAATGTGGGACTAAAACAAATGTAGGGGAAATTAATTTAGCGAATTTGAGCTTTAATTGAAGTTTAGTAAGCATTTCATAAATGCCAACTTCAATGAATTAATTCTCCTTATCCATTAAACTTTAGACACCAAACAAGCTATCAATTTGAAGGGCTTCAAATGGTGAACGCGTAGGAACCAACGACTACGAATTTCGACTTCGTTTGACCCCTCAAACAATTGCCCAAAGATGGGCATAAAATCAATTTTCGTAGCCATCATTTGGGGTTTCAGAAAACCCTAAAATCACTTAAGTTGCGGGCACGCCCCCTAAGCCCGCTAGGCATAGCGGGCACGCCCGCCCAAGGCAAGGAGGGCGGGCCAGCGCCCGCTGGGTAGCACGCGTGCGCCCGTTGCAGCAGCGGGCGTTCGCCCGCTGCAGCCCGCGGGCCGCGCCTGTTTGCCCTTGCGGATGGGCTTGTTAGCCCAGTGGGTTTAACCCACTTTGCCTTGGACTGTTTTCGCATTTCAGGGCTCGTTTGAGCTCCGATTTAGACATGTTTGAACCTGTGTTTAGACCAGGACGATCACGTCAGTCAGGTAACCCTTTCCAATGTATTTGTTCCTATAAATATTGTCATAACCAATTTACTACACGTTTAATCTTTGTTTGCATCGAATGCAACATTGTCCCTATTGCATCTACGACTTATTTTCACAACTAGCTTTGTGAATATCAACTATTCAATTTCATCAAATGAATCTCTCTGAATTAATCTTCCTATTACTAAGACACGAACGCTACTCGGTGTGAGACCCTACAGCCTGACCTTACTATAGGTTGGGGCTCGTAACCCCTAGACGACGGTCACCACGAGCAGTAGTTGTCGTCCCTGTTTCAGAATCATCATAACGTGATCGACCCATTGACAAAAGCATCGTTGGCTTTACATTGGATGTGTCAGTGATGAATGCTGTTAGCTATAGTCCCTTCGTCAAGACTGTATCCCTGTTGACCTAGGGTATGGTTTACTGTCAACCATATTAGACAACAATGGTCAGTATACGACGGTCTTTGTTGTATTCACGTTGTACTTCTTACAACGTACCCCGGCCGAGGATTAACACAAAGATCGTACAAAGCCTGTGACACTAACTTCCCTTTAATGGAAGCGTCGAATCCCATCTTAGTCATCTACTTGCCTCGAGAACTTTGGGTGCAACTCAACCTAAGATCTTTCAGCAGGCCTAGCCTTGAAGCTAGATCATAGGTCTAAGCTACACCGTTCACTCACAGGTTCGTACAAATGACTTTAGGTCTTAAGGACCAGCTTACCTATCATCATCCTAGAGTTATTATAGACAGTTTAGTTAAAGTTAACCATTTAATAACTCTAAGTTGGTCGTTCAGTGAACTCATTCTCCAATGAGCACCTGTGTCTTGTCTCCGACTTTGCCAAGTCGAATGACTATGAGATCATCATTACCTTAAGGTAAGACAAAGACACAGTGGTCTGTCCGATGTGTTGATATCCAGTTCTCAACACATTTATGACCACGAATCGTTTAAGACTTACGTTTCTCTACTTTCGCTTACTATTCATAATCGAGATCTTATCTGGATACGTAAGGACCTAACTGATAAGTCTATGAATATTATCTAAGTATATTTATTCAAACTATTTCACACTTAGGATAATGGACACCATATATAATATGAACAAGACGTACACTTAGGATAAATTGCCTCATGGGCATATATCCTCCTACATCTCCCACTTGCACTTAGGCTATTTATCTTGGTATCTCATACCGTTTAGCATATCAGTCATTTTGACATTTATATGACAAACCTAAGAATGTATTTACTAACGAGTATCTATAATGCATTTTAATGGATTATTGATTAATACATCTCTTGATCACACAAGGTTGATCCTTTGAAAAATGATTTGGATCAATTTTTCCTTTCTTTGTATAGCTAACAATTAGCTTATACAATCTAGATGTAGGGTCTAACATTTCTATAAGTCGGTCTCAGCTCATTCCAATTTTCTTGTGTCAATATGCCAAGTACATATTGACACCCTAAGTCTCCATATAGTCGATTAAATCAAAACGATTTTGATTCAATGATTTATATAGATGATTTGAATAAGTTGGAAACCTTTTTACTTAGTCCGAAAAACCGGAACAAAGTATATGAGCTAGCTCCCACTGACTTTAAGAATTATCTGGTTAAGTACTTCAATTTTATATCTAAATCATATTTAGACTATATGTATGAAGAGCATAACCATTTGATTAGTGCTTTTAGATAGAAAGTACTAGTGTCAGGTTGGTTTGAATGAGTCAAGTCAAGATCGGTTTAAGGTACCTTGACATTGACTTACTCTGTCAAACGTCCTACACTGTACTTTTTCCTTAACTACACTTAATATTAACTCTTTAATAATTGAATGTAGTTTATTAAGAATTAATCTTAATATGCGTATAATTGTGATCACACACAATTTATACGCTCCTGGAACTTATACTTAACTACTAATTGACTATACCATTAAGTCAGCTCCAAAGCAATCAAACTTTTTCGAAGCTCTGCATCATTGTTCGAGAATTTTATGCAACCAACCCAGATAGCCATATACACAAAAATTTAAGCCATTCTCAATCAAATCACAATTTCAACAGAAAGAACATTTGCCGAGACATTTATTCAAAACAACCGATTCATAACGATGAACCATAATATGTTTATCAAATAAAATTTGAGTGTTGAACACTCAATCATTGTTTTCACTTTGAGGAATGATACATTTTATTCAACCAAAAAATGAGTATCAGCTCCTTCTTCATGTCTCTCGAAGTCTTTGCACGGCCCCAGCAGCAACGATTGCTCAGATGCCGACCGTCCTCCGAACTTCTTCCAACCTTCGCTTTATATCAGCCACCTGTATACATTACACAGATGTCTTAGTATCTCATACTATGTGATTGGAAATAATTATGCTTCATTGAATTTAATTTGTTGTTCCTGAGGTAGAGGCATCAGTATGCCCCTTTTTCTTTTCTGCAAGATAAATCTTGTAGTTCCTCTTCCAATGGCCCATCTTATGGCAATGGAAGCACTCAGATTTTGACGGGGCTCCTTTGGTCTTTTTCTTCCCCTTCTTCGCCTTGGCAGGTTGTGGGACCTGCCTCTTCTTACCCTTGCCTTTCGGCTGGTCTGAAGAAGCAGAGCCAACAACCAATGCAGTTGGTTTCTTCTCAATCTCCTCAAACTGCCTCAGCATATTGAGGAGACCAGGAAGATCCGTTTCAAGATTGTTCATTATGAAACCAGTAATGAAAGGCTTGAAGGCCGGGGTTATAGACTTAAGGATAATGTCCACGAACATCATATTGTCCAGGACAAAACCCAACTGGGCGGTTTCTTCCACGTACCTGATCATCTTAATAACATGATCTTGTACAGGCCCTGTCTCCATCTTTCTGCCGCAGAGGTTGCTTGTGGCTTCAAACTTGACAGCTCTAGACCGCTTGACGTATAACTCTTGTGCATTCAGAAGCATACTTTGAACATCCATATGTTCATGCTTCCTTTGCAGTTCGGTATTCATCGAAGCCAGAGTAAGGCACCTGGCCTTCTCTGCACCTCTCTGGTTTAGCTTATAGGCTTCTTTTTCCTCGAAGGTCGAATCGTCAATTTAGGCGCATCTAGGTTCAAATATGACTTCATCTTTTCTTGTAGCTTTACCTTGCTATCTTTGCGTACCTCGTATGACATCAAAGTACCCATTAGTTGAACTACGGTATATTTGTTCATGTCATTACCTTCCTCGATGGCGAAGGTACGTTTTTCCCAAGAAGATGGAAGTCCTTCAATAAGCTTTAGGCACTTCTCCTTTTGAGTGTAGATCTTGCCGAGGGCCTCTAACTCGTTTATTATGTCAACGAAGCGAGCGTAATATTCTTTCATCTTCTCGCCCTGTTGCATATGAAACATTTCGTAATCTTTTGTTACGACTACGAGTTTAGAGTCTCTTACCCGACTCGTCCCTTCATGTAGTATGAGGAGAGAGTTCCAAATTTGATATGCACTCTTACATGTGCATATCTTATTGAAGTCCTCGGGCTCCAATGCGCATTGCAAGGCGTTCATTGCCTTGGCATTGCTTACCTCCGCGGCGACCTCTGCGGTAGTCCATTTCTCAAAATCTTCTTCTTCGGGCTCGGTGTACTCCTTCATTGTAGTCCTCCATAAAGATGCACTTCGGAGGAAGGTTTCCATCCGACATTTCCAGTACCCGTAGTTGGTACCGTTGAAGAATGGAGGCCTTGTAGAGGAATGTCCTTCCATTACCGATGACGCTCCTTCACGGTTCCTGAAGGTGTCATAGTTGGAAGGTGGAGGCACGGTCTTGTTGTCGTTGGCAGACATAGCTGAGTATCTGGCTCCGATACCAAATGTAATGCCCTACCAGCTACTGCACAAGTACTAGAGGGGGGGTGAATAGTACTTTAAAATAATAAGGAGTATAATTCCAAATTAAATTGCAATCAACTACCAAATCAATTTGCGGAAGCTTAAATTGAGTGACGACAACGAAATTAACAATGCTAACAAACGATGTTAATGGGTTCGGATCCACCCAAGTCTCCCCGACTTGTTCCCGGTGATCCTACGTCCCAACCACCCGGATCCCCTCCGGATACTTGAGTTAGAAACCCTAACTCAAGATTTCCACTATGAATATCTTGTGAAAAACCTTCACAAGATCAAATCATACATGCAATAGCAAACGTGAATCCCACAACCCGGGATCACAACCTTCTCTCACAACCGAGAGAATCACAAAGCAATATTAAAGAGTTTAATATGAAATAAACAAGCTTACCACAAAATCCTATACCTTGAGTTTTTCTTACCCAATAGGTGGAATGAAGGATTTGAGGAAGATGAAGTTACCAAACCCTAGCACCAAGGAAATGAGCAGCAATGGGTGCCTAGGGAAGATTTGGAAACTTGAATCAAGCAATAGCTTGAAGAGCTCACCAAGAACAAGCTTCTCTCTAGATCTAGAAATGAGAGAGAATGGGTTTCTTGTGAGGAAGAGAGCTTTAGATTTGAGGGAGAATGGCTATCTCTTTAGAACTCAATGAATCTCTTGATGGCAGCTCTATCTTGGATAGAAATGACCTAGGTTCGTATTTATAGGGTCCCATAAAAACAAGTTAGGTCATTCACCAACGGATAGAAAACTGAGAGACTTAGTCGGTCAAAGAACACTTACTGACCGACTAGTTCATCAACTAGTCGGTCAGCCAAACAACGTGGACCGACTAAGAGTAGATCTGAGAAGAAATAGAATTTCAGACCTAGAAAACTAGTCGGTCCAAGAACACTGTCTGACCGACTAGTTTCACAACTAGTCGGTCATCCAATGAACGTAGACCGACTAAGAGGCAAAACAACATAATCTGAAGGCAAGTTGACTTAGTCGGTCCAAGAACAAAAGTTGACCGACTAGATTGTCAACTAGTCGGTCATCAAACGTTCTTAGACCGACTAACGGTAAACAGTAGCTTAGGAGAATTTTAGAGTGAACAGTAAGTCACAACTAGTCGGTCAAAGAAGCATCACTGACCGACTAGTTCACAAACTAGTTGGTCGGTGAGTCAACGTAGACCGACTAACTGTAAACAGTAAAGTCCAAGAAATTAACTGACAGAAACTAGTCGGTCCAAGAACAGTGGCCGACCGACTAGATCACCATCTAGTCGGTCAGTACTTGTTCTTGTACCAACTAACATGCACAACAAAGTCCGAATCGAAGCGCGACGCTTCGAGGAAGTTAGAGTGAACTTGTGCAAGAATCCTAGAGCTATGAAATGAGCGTAATGAAGATAGAAACGTAAGATATACTCAAGGCTCAACATTCTATCAATCGAAACTAAAAGACTATAAATAAAACCTTAATAAACGGTCTTCAATAGCTTCGATTGAATCTTCATATTTTCCAAAGCGTCGCAAGAGCTTCAACGAAGCTTTAGGCATGAATATGAGCTTTGGAAAGTGTTGAGATGTCGCTTTGAATGTTCACGTGAAATTGGCGACGATCTCCAATACTGCGCTCACAAATTGTTAGTTTATGAATTATTTATGTTTGCTCATCATCCAAAACCAAATCCGGGGAGTCCAATATTCAACATTCTCCCCCTTTTGGTGATGACAAACCAACATAAATAATAATCAAAAATAGTAATTCAAATGAAAAATACTTACTCCCCCTACATTGATGACACGTTAATTCCAAATTGAATATAAATGAAATGCATCAAGCAGACGAGTAAGATAAACAAAGTGAATTGATTTTTGAAATATCGGATTTTGAAAAATCCTTATATGTATCTTAACTCCCCCTGAATCTAACATATCAAACTAGATTCTTGGAAATTGAGTTAAATTTTCATTTGCGCTATTTATTATCATTATCTCTCCCCCTTTGGCATTATCCCAAAAATGGGGGGCATACAACGACAACAATTAGGAAATGTAAAATCCAACATCGGGAGTCGTAGACAAAGACAATGGACCAACTTGACACCAAGGGAAAATTGTGGAAATCAAAATAAGGTGTGCCAAATTTTCCATTATCAATAAAAATCAACGATAAGCAAAATCATCAAAAATACCAAATGTTTATTCATTTCTTGAATAAAGAAACATACTCTTCAATATTCAATATTCTTGGTTAATATTCAATTATAGAATTTAAATCTATTTAACCAAGTTTTTATGCGTCGAGCGACGAAATAACATTTCAAATGTATTCAACGAATATTCAAATTTGCACGACGAATAAAAGACAAAGTGAACGATGATGAACATATATATATATATAGAGACAACATGAGTACATCCAAAAAATATCACATCGAATATATGAGATACATCATATCAAGCGCTACATATCATCAAAAAGAAATACGTCATCATCATCATAAAATCCAACACCGACAACCAGAAAGCACAAAAAAAATAATACATCAAAGCAACTCTCAACCCCATCCTAACCCAAAACACTCTCACTAAACATATATCATCCAGAATGCAGTGGAGAGTCCTCGGAACAGACGATCACGAGGAGGAGGCAGGATCTGCAGCGTCCGTGGGTCCAGTCGACGGAGTGGACTCAGGCTCTGCAGGGAGAAGAGGTGTCTCAACAGATGGAATCGTCGGGGCAGGAGTCGAGATCTCAGCAACAGGCTCAACAGCAGCATGAGTCTCGACAGAAGCAGCAGCAGCAAATACATGAGCAGGCTCGGAAACTGGGTCAGCAGCAGGCTCAGAAGGCTGAAGAGCTGCAGCAGATGGCTCTGGAACACCGGAAGAGGTGGCAACTCCAGGAGCCGAAGAGGAAGTACCAGCAGCAGCAGTACCAGCAGAAGTGCCCTCGGGGGCACGAGTCGAAGCACGACAGAGCTCCTCAATGTCCTCCTCAGCCATCTCATCAAACTCCTCATCCTCAGACACGGAAGGAGGAAGCTCAACACCCATCCGACGAGCCATACGGCAGACTACCTCCTCGGTACGAGCCAAGCGGGACTCGTGACGACGAAGTATCCGTAGGACATCATCAAGGGTGGCAACGGGAGTAGCAGAGGCACAGGCAGAGGCAGGGACAGACGCAGAAGGTGTCGTCCTCTGAACGTGACGAAGAGCCGCAAGAGATTTCTTGACGGCCGTCGCATTCAGGGGAGGACCAAGGGGACGCTCATCGTCACGAGGCAACGTGACACGAAAATGACGAAACACGAGGGTCAACATGCATGGGAATGGGATATGAGCTGATTTATTGGACTTTCGAATACACTCGAAAGAGTCAATCTTATCGAGTATAATTCGAGCCCAATTAATCGAGCTCCCCATGAAGATCGCATAGATAAGCTTCAAAAATGGCTGGGATGGTAAAGATGAGGAGCCGTACTTGGGAAGCAAGCACGACTTCAGAATCAGATTGAGGACCCACGCATTAGGCTTGAAAGATTTAGATGGCACACCAATCATGGCAGGAGGGATCTGATGGAAAATCTCTGAAAGCATAGCCTGATCAAGAGAAGAAATATCATCTATCGAAATATCAGAAGGAAGAAGGCCAGACGAAGAGATACCCAAAATCTCTCCTAAGATTTCCGCAGTGAGGACTATAGGAGTCCCCAAAACGGTCGTCTCAACAGAGTGGGTCTGATCGTACTGACCCCGGATCCTATTCGCATAGAAAAGCTTCACTAATCTAGGGTAGGGGTGAGGATTCGCCTTCGGGTCATATCGAAGGTAATCGAGAAGACCCGACGACGACAGAAGATCAGCTAACCCTATGAAGTCGCTAAACTGGACGAAATGCTCCAGAAGCAGCGGGCAATGTTCGATACGGTTATACGCCGCGAGACACAAAGGGTCATCGCGACATAAGGAAATATCGACACCGCCCACCGGCATCGGACCCTTTCCCTTAGGCTTACGGGTAGACGTATGAGGGTGGGTGCTAGACTCGGGATGAGTAGGAGGAGTGGGTTCCCTATGAGTCTCGGTCTCGGGGTTATACTCCGTATCGGAATCGGTAGGAGTATGGAACGAAGATGCAGAAGCAAGAATTTTGGCCTTGGGCTTAGGCTTGGGTTTGGGTTTCGGTTGACCTTTAGATTTAGCGGTCGTCGTCCTCTTCTTCTTGAGAGGAGGCGAAGACGACGAAGGATGGGTGGTCTTGGCTCTACGCTTCGGAGGGGTTGGATGCTCGGGATCCGAAGATATTGGATCAACGGTCATCGGAGAGGGGCTAGAGGGAGTGATCGGAATGCGTGTTCTTGCCATAGTCGAAGCAAGACACGGGACAAGGAGATCAAACGAAGAAGCCCTAGCCGAAAAAAAATAAACCCTAAGAACCCTAAGAACCCGAGCAAGCCCTAGCTCTAGGAAATGAAATCTAACCCTAGGAGGAGAGGAGATCACCTAGAACGAGGGGCCGACGGAGGAGATCGACGGAGATGGCCGGAAAAATGGCCGGAGATCGATCGGAAGTCGAAGGGTTTCGAGGGAGGTCGGGGTTTTGAGCGGAGAGAGAAGAGATTTCGATCGATTAGAATGAAATTCGATCGACTAAACTGAGTTTAAGTCGGTCGATTTCGCAAAAGACCAAACAGCCCCTGGCACAACTAGTCGGTCACAGTTCAAGCACTGACCGACTAGATCACGATCTAGTCGGTCGGTCAATGAGCTTGAACCGACTAGTTGCAAACAGTGGCTGAATCCAAGATTTACTGACAAGATTTAGTCGGTCTGTGTTCATTTACTGACCGACTAGATCTCAATCTAGTCGGTCGGTCACTGAACATGAACCGACTAAAGAGTTCAATATGGAAAGGAAACTCAATAAGCTTGAGTTAGTCGGTGTAAGTTCTTCTACTAACCGACTAGATGAACATCTAGTCGGTTGGTGGTTGAACAGATACCGACTAACAAAGTCCAAAAAGTGATAATCAAGTTCTCTCCTCAAAACACTTGGACGATATACCGCAAAACTCTCAATACTCATCTAAACTACCCCATTAAACGTCGAAATCTTAAATAGACATTGAAATACGATTTCGATCATAAATTCAAACAAATCACATAAAATTCTCAAAAATTCAATAAATCTATCATGATTGAAATAACGCGAAATATAAAAGCATGCAAGATAATTGAATGAAATATGAATCCTATATCTCGGATTCACCCATAATCCCCAATTCTCGACGCAACCGCACAAAGGAGTCCTCCTTTAGGGGTTTCGTGAAAATATCGGCGATTTGCTTTTGGGTTTCAACGTACACTAAAATGATGTCCTTTTTAGCAACATGATCATCTAAGAAATGGTGTCGGACATCTATGTGTTTCGATCGGGAATGGTGCACCGGATTCTTTGAAAGACAAATAGCACTTTGGTTATCCACCATGATAGGGCTAGTATCACAATGAATACCAAAATCCTTCAATGTGTGTCTCATCCAAAGAACCTGGGCACAAGCGGCACCGGCGGCAATATATTCCGCCTCGGTGGTTGAAAGTGAAACCGAATTTTGCTTCTTGGAAAACCAAGAGACAAGAGAATTTCCTAGAAAATGGCAAGTGCCACTAGTACTTTTCCTGTCGGATTTGCATCCCGCATAATCAGCGTCACTATATGAGACTAACTCATATGTGCTAGATCTCGGATAAAGTAATCCAAAATCTAATGTGTAACTTAGATAGCGAAAAATACGCTTTACCGCTACTAAGTGAGACTCCTTAGGTTGAGACTGATAACGAGCACATATACATACGGCAAACATAATATCGGGCCTACTTGCGGTAAGATAAAGCAAACTACCTATCATACCTCGATATAGACGAATGTCTACATCCTTACCGCCCGTATCCTTGTCAAGATGCGTAGTCGTGCTCATTGGAGTCTTTTTCCCGGAGGCATTCTCCATTCCAAATCGCTTTAGCAACTCCACCGTGTACTTCGTTTGGTGGATGAAGATTGCATCGTTCATTTGGCGAATTTGGAGACCTAAGAAATATTTGAGTTCGCCCATGTGGCTCATCTCAAATTGTTCCTTCATAACATTAGAAAATTCTTCGCAAAGAGTGAAGTTAGTAGCACCGAAAATGATATCATCAACATAAATTTGAACTAATAAAATATCATTATTCGCATGCTTAATAAAAAGAGTAGAATCGGCTTCGCCCATTTTAAAATTCAAATCCAAAAGAAAATTCTTTAGGCGATCATACCAAGCTCGAGGAGCTTGTCTCAAACCATAAAGAGCTTTCTTTAGTTTAAAAACGTGATTCGGAAATTTTTCATTTACGAAGCCCGGAGGTTGAGAAACGTAAACTTCCTCAACGACATCTCCGTTTAAAAATGCACTTTTAACATCCATTTGAAATAATTTAAAATTCTTATGGCATGCAAAAGACAAAAGTAATCTAATTGATTCTAATCTAGCTACAGGAGCGAAAGATTCTTCGAAATCGATACCTTCCTCTTGACGATAGCCTTGAGCAACTAACCGAGCTTTGTTCCGGACGACGACTTGGTTTTCGTCGGATTTGTTCTTGAAGATCCACTTTGTCCCTATGATGGTGTGGTTCTTCGATGGCAATGGAACGAGCTCCCATACCTCATTCCTCTCGAATTGAATGAGCTCCTCCTCCATGGCTAAGATCCAAGCGCTATCTTCGCATGCTTCATTAATATTCTTTGGCTCTATCGATGAGACAAAGGCACAATTTGCGAAGTGGTGAACTTGCGATCTCGTCTTGACACTATCATAGATATTACCAATGACTTGCTCATGGGGATGGTCACGAACCGAATGAAGCCGTTTGGGAATACCTTGATCACTAGGAACATTCTCAACAACTTCATTAGTTGGGTTAGTCTCAATAGAATCAATAGAATCATTAGACTTAGAATTATCAAACGAATCACATAAAACATCCAAAGAATCATTATCATTTGAAATTCTAGTTGGAACAAATCCTTCATTAAATGAGACATGAAGCGACTCCTCGATCGTTGAGGTTCGTTTGTTGAATATCCGGTAGGCTTTGCTACGCGTAGAGTATCCAACAAAGATCCCCTCATCGGATCTTGGATCGAATTTGTCCAAACAACCATATGTGTTCTTAATAAAACATTTCGAACCGAAAACACGAAAATGTTTAACTTGAGGTAACCTACCAAACAACAATTCATAACAAGTTTGTTTAGTGCCGGGCCTCAAAAGTATTCTATTAAACACATAGCAAGCGGTGTGTACCGCTTCCACCCAAAATTGATGGCCAAGTTGGCTATCATCAAGCATAGTGCGAGCACACTCCACTAGCGTCCTATTCTTTCTCTCAACTACACCATTTTGAGGAGGTGCACGAGGGAAAGAGAAGGTGTGAGTAATACCAACTTCATCACAAAATGTCTCAAAAGACTCATTCTCAAATTCACCTCCATGATCACTACGAATAGTGACAATGGTGGTTCCTAAGAGATTTTGTACTTTCTTAACAAAAATTGTGAAGTTTTCAAAAGCTTCATTTTTATTACACAATGAAAATACCCAAGTAAATCTTGAATAGTCATCTACGATGACAAGTCCATACCTTGCATTTCCTAAGGAAGCTACTCTAGTTGGCCCAAATAAATCTAGATGTAATAGCTCTAGTGGCCGTTTAGTAGAGATGCTTTTCTTAGGTTTAAATGAAGATTTAGGAAGCTTGCCGCGTTGACAACAATCACAAAAACTTTTCTTTTCAAAAACGAGCTTCGGAAAACCTTTAATGGAATTCAATTTTGAAAGCTTATATAGTGTTCCAAAGTTCACATGTCCAAAGCGTCGATGCCATAAGTGTTGTTCACTTGTGTTGGCAACGAGACATTGTTCATATGACTTAGGAAGATCCAAAATATAAATGTCTTTACGACGAGTTCCGGAAAATAATAATTTTTCATTATCCTTTCTTAAAATATGACACAATCCTTTCGCGAAGCTAACTTTGTAACCTTTGTCACAAAGTTGGCTTATTGAAATGAGATTATGATTTAAACCACTAACAAGATAAACATCACTAATTAGGGGTTTAGAAGGGTTACCGACTTTACCAACACCTATGATGGTTCCGCTCTCGTTGCCTCCAAATACGACGCGGTTTCCATTCGCAATGGGAACCACTCCGGAGAGCAAACGAGCATCACCCGTCATGTGTTTGGAACACCCGCTATCGAGTATCCAATTCCCTTTGGAGCTAAATTTAAATTTGTTGCTCCTTCCCTTTTTCTTTTCCTTGAGTACCTAAAGATAGAAACTTCCATATCATGGTACCCAAGGTCATTGGGTCCAAGGGATTAGACCTTTGGAAGCCAAGTCCAAGTGGACTTAGACTTCCCCATATAATTCTTACTATGCACAACATCCGAAAAATAAGCATTCATGTACATTTGTTTTTCGTCCATGCTTGTGTCCTTTGGGCTCCAAATAGTGAATATTTTGGGAGCCATCATCCTATTGGGTGCATGCATGCGACGTTGATTTCTACGTGATGCATGTTGTGGATAGGCATACGGGACATGATGGAATGGTGCACGATGAGAATTATTCATATGATGCGGTGTGTGATCATAAGCATGTGTGGGAACACGTGCGTGAGGGTGTCTCACATGGTGTGCACGTGCCCGAGAATGTGTTGCATAAAAATCATCATATGTGTGAGATGGTGGAGTAGGACGTGTGTTCCTACGTGGCATGGTATTGGTGTACATATAAGCATGCCCCTTCTTTGGAGGTCCACCCAAAGTGGGTTTCTTTCCAAAAGAGGGCGTGGACAAAATGGAAGCATCATTGGTAGATGAACTATCAATAGAGTGTTTGCTACCACTCGTAGAGTCACCGGAAGTTGGCCTAACAAAAGTAGTGGCCGCTTTGGATGGACATCCCATCGTATACCCCAAACCAATGTGGTGATTGGCCGGAAGTAAGTCACTTAGGATTTTATCCAAATGGTCCTTACCTTTGTTGAATTTGTTAATTCGGCCCAATGTGTTCTCATATTTCTCTTTGAGAGAACGCATAGAAGTATCCAAATTGGATACTTGCGATGTGAGCACAAAAACACGAGATTTAAGATTCTCGTTCTCAATACTCAAAGTCGAGTTTTGAGAAGTTAAATCCGCTATCCTATGTTCTTCCGGATCCTCGATGCTAACATGTTCAAGTTTAGATTTGAGATTAACAATCTCATTTCTTAACTCTTCAACAACGGTGTCGTTGTTGGTGATGATAGTCTTAGGCGATGTTTGAATGCTAGCTAGGTCATCTTTTACCTTAGTATATCTATTTACTAACTTAGTGTATTTTGACCAAAGTTGAGAGTTAGCATTTCTAAGATCATCCATTGTTACCTCATCGCTTTCGTCATTACTATCATCGGAAGAGGAGGATCCTTGATCGTTCTCCTCTCTTGCCATGAAGCACATATGTGCTTGCTCCACTTTCTCATCATCCGACTCTCCGCTTGAGGAATCCTCGGAGTCGGTGAATGTTGCTCCGACAAGTCCTTTCTTGTACCCCTTTTTGTATTTCTTGGACTTATCGAATTTTGCCGCCTTCCACTTCTCCTTTTGTTTGTTGAGAGGACACTCCGCTTTCATGTGTCCTGGCTTATTGCACTTGAAACACAAAGGAGAGGAAGAGGCGTTAGAAGAACCAAATTTACCTTTGGTCTTGAAGTTACCTTTCCGGAAGAAACGGTTGAACTTCTTGGCCATGAGTGCCATGGACTCCAAGTCCAACTCGTTTTCCGAGTCTTCATCATCGGAAGATGTGGATGAAGCCGCCTTGAATGCAATCGCCTTTTTCTTAGGCGCATCTAGGTTCAAATATGACTTCATCTTTTCTTGTAGCTTTACCTTGCTATCTTTGCGTACCTCGTATGACATCAAAGTACCCATTAGTTGAACTACGGTATATTTGTTCATGTCATTACCTTCCTCGATGGCGAAGGTACGTTTTTCCCAAGAAGATGGAAGTCCTTCAATAAGCTTTAGGCACTTCTCCTTTTGAGTGTAGATCTTGCCGAGGGCCTCTAACTCGTTTATTATGTCAACGAAGCGAGCGTAATATTCTTTCATCTTCTCGCCCTGTTGCATATGAAACATTTCGTAATCTTTTGTTACGACTACGAGTTTAGAGTCTCTTACCCGACTCGTCCCTTCATGTAGTATGAGGAGAGAGTTCCAAATTTGATATGCACTCTTACATGTGCATATCTTATTGACGTCCTCGGGCTCCAATGCGCATTGCAAGGCGTTCATTGCCTTGGCATTGCTTACCTCCGCGGCGACCTCTGCGGTAGTCCATTTCTCAAAATCTTCTTCTTCGGGCTCGGTGTACTCCTTCATTGTAGTCCTCCATAAAGATGCACTTCGGAGGAAGGTTTCCATCCGACATTTCCAGTACCCGTAGTTGGTACCGTTGAAGAATGGAGGCCTTGTAGAGGAATGTCCTTCCATTACCGATGACGCTCCTTCACGGTTCTTGAAGGTGTCATAGTTGGAAGGTGGAGGCACGGTCTTGTTGTCGTTGGCAGACATAGCTGAGTATCTGGCTCCGATACCAAATGTAATGCCCTACCAGCTACTGCACAAGTACTAGAGGGGGGGGGTGAATAGTACTTTAAAATAATAAGGAGTATAATTCCAAATTAAATTGCAATCAACTACCAAATCAATTTGCGGAAGCTTAAATTGAGTGACGACAACGAAATTAACAATGCTAACAAACGATGTTAATGGGTTCGGATCCACCCAAGTCTCCCCGACTTGTTCCCGGTGATCCTACGTCCCAACCACCCGGATCCCCTCCGGATACTTGAGTTAGAAACCCTAACTCAAGATTTCCACTATGAATATCTTGTGAAAAACCTTCACAAGATCAAATCATACATGCAATAGCAAACGTGAATCCCACAACCCGGGATCACAACCTTCTCTCACAACCGAGAGAATCACAAAGCAATATTAAAGAGTTTAATATGAAATAAACAAGCTTACCACAAAATCCTATACCTTGAGTTTTTCTTACCCAATAGGTGGAATGAAGGATTTGAGGAAGATGAAGTTACCAAACCCTAGCACCAAGGAAATGAGCAGCAATGGGTGCCTAGGGAAGATTTGGAAACTTGAATCAAGCAATAGCTTGAAGAGCTCACCAAGAACAAGCTTCTCTCTAGATCTAGAAATGAGAGAGAATGGGTTTCTTGTGAGGAAGAGAGCTTTAGATTTGAGGGAGAATGGCTATCTCTTTAGAACTCAATGAATCTCTTGATGGCAGCTCTATCTTGGATAGAAATGACCTAGGTTCGTATTTATAGGGTCCCATAAAAATAAGTTAGGTCATTCACCAACGGATAGAAAACTGAGAGACTTAGTCGGTCAAAGAACACTTACTGACCGACTAGTTCATCAACTAGTCGGTCAGCCAAACAACGTGGACCGACTAAGAGTAGATCTGAGAAGAAATAGAATTTCAGACCTTGAAAACTAGTCGGTCCAAGAACACTGTCTGACCGACTAGTTTCACAACTAGTCGGTCATCCAATGAACGTAGACCGACTAAGAGGCAAAACAACATAATCTGAAGGCAAGTTGACTTAGTCGGTCCAAGAACAAAAGTTGACCGACTAGATTGTCAACTAGTCGGTCATCAAACGTTCTTAGACCGACTAACGGTAAACAGTAGCTTAGGAGAATTTTAGAGTGAACAGTAAGTCACAACTAGTCGGTCAAAGAAGCATCACTGACCGACTAGTTCACAAACTAGTCGGTCGGTGAGTCAACGTAGACCGACTAACTGTAAACAGTAAAGTCCAAGAAATTAACTGACAGAAACTAGTCGGTCCAAGAACAGTGGCCGACCGACTAGATCACCATCTAGTCGGTCAGTACTTGTTCTTGTACCAACTAACATGCACAACAAAGTCCGAATCGAAGCGCGACGCTTCGAGGAAGTTAGAGTGAACTTGTGCAAGAATCCTAGAGCTATGAAATGAGCGTAATGAAGATAGAAACGTAAGATATACTCAAGGCTCAACATTCTATCAATCGAAACTAAAAGACTATAAATAAAACCTTAATAAACGGTCTTCAATAGCTTCGATTGAATCTTCATATTTTCCAAAGCGTCGCAAGAGCTTCAACGAAGCTTTAGGCATGAATATGAGCTTTGGAAAGTGTTGAGATGTCGCTTTGAATGTTCACGTGAAATTGGCGACGATCTCCAATACTGCGCTCACAAATTGTTAGTTTATGAATTATTTATGTTTGCTCATCATCCAAAACCAAATCCGGGGAGTCCAATATTCAACACATTCTTCTGTACCATATATCTTAGACCTGAATCCATTCTGTAATTTAGTAGATACTTAGTCAGTATATGTTCGTTGTATAGTTTTAATGGTTTTTAATAAAACTATATTCTCCCACTAAATTTTTTAAAGCCATAATAGTAAACAGTTTATTCTAAAATAATATTTGTGAGAGAGGGATCCGACTACCCTGAGTCGGACAACCTTGAGTGTGTCTCAACAAGTTGTCCGACTCTGCAGTCGGTAGACGAACTCGTCGTCAATCATATTAAATATGATTCTATATCGATTTAACCCCTAGTCATTTGTGATCATGAGTGTGCTCATCCAAATCACAATGGCTAGCCTAGTCGGACCCTTGTTTTCGTGTCTAGCCTGACTTGCCCTGCCGCTTGGTATATACACGACACGTCGATTTGGGTCAGGTCTTAGACTACATTCTTGGGAAGACTTATGCCGGCGCTCGGTGTAGGGACGAGACAACGGTTTGGGTCAAGTCAAGATGTTTATCAAGAAATCGGTTTCTATAATATTACCATGTCACAGCTTGAGTGTAGCTCAACAACCGTAACACGGGTCTTACAGTTTCCAACTCCTAAAACAAGGAGGGCTATGATTTATCTTGAATAAGATTATTATCGTATTTGACTTAGGTATAGTCGATGGACTTACACAGTCATGATTCGACTCCTTGCGGTCCAGCAGACGTGGCCAGGAAATTGACTAAGCCAGGACCACTCGGCCCCTAGACTAGCTAGGGTGGTCCAGCAAACTTAGCCAAGCACATTGACCGACATCATGATCCATTGAAGGAGTTTCATCAATTCTATGTTCGTCCAACAACTAAATGGCTTTAATTAAAAACTAGTTAATCCTTATCAACTAATGGATCCTTAAAATTCGAAATTTTATGGATTGGTTGAACAATTTTTATTGAGTCCTTATCAACTATAAGATTCATACGTTCAACGTGCTACCCTAATCTAATTTGAATTTTAATAAGACAATAACAACATTTTGCAAAAATAGTCTTTTTATGATAATCATCATTTAAATGATTTATTATAATGATTGTCAATCAAAAGGGACTACCCTAATCTGGTATTAGGCTTTGATGTTGTTTTGTTTATTAAAACGTAACATGTCACTAGTCATTAAAATTTCATCTTATAAAATTTTAATCAGTTAATGGCTAACCTAAAGGGTTCATGAATACATTATTCATCATGTCATTAAAACATAAACCAACTAATTTAACCACATAAATAAAAGGTTCATATAGTGACATATAATGAAAGCTTGCAAGATAAAAAATTATCTATAACATAATCAAACAACTTGCAAATCTAAAATTTAACTTTTAAATTTAAAGATCTAAGATTTAAAGCCAAAAGCATTTTTATCACAAAAAACTAGGTTTCATAAAATTATCAAATAATTTTAAAACCTAAGCTTTAAAATTTTTTAACCATTCATTTCTAAGATTAAAATATCGCATAAAATAATCTTGAAACATATATGTAATTTAAAAGAAACAAATTTATTATTTCATCACATGAGAATAAAATTTTCTTTATATCACATATTCTTTAAAAACAATTTTTAAAACCCTTTTAAAAACATTTGAAATTAATTTTATAAAAACTTTCGGATAAAGCCTTTAAAAAAAATTCAATCTTTATGCAACCAAAAATATGAATTCTCAATATCATCGCATGAAATAAAATAGTCATTTTATTTAACATAAACTTTAAAAAATTTTAACTGCATGCTAAAATTATTTTATCTTATATAAAATTTTAAAAACATTTAAACATGAGAGACCTATTTAAATTTATCGCATAAAAATTAAATCGTCCCAAAAAAATTTTTCATGTTGCAAAACAATTTTAAAACACAAAACATTATTTTAACATAAAGTTAAAATCGCCGTATGTTCAAAACAAGCAATTAAATGATTTAAAATCGTCGCAAAAAATAGATCTACAAGCATAACCGTGGCTCTGATACCACTGTTGGGGTTTTGGTGGACCCTCAGAGCTCGGATCTGTGTCCGTCCTAAGTCGGACGGACCACAGGGGCATAAAGCGCAGCGGAAAATCAAAAACTAAGCTAGCTAAACAATTTAGCTAGGCTCTGAGAGAGCCAGAACCTAGCCCGATCTATGCCAACTTGGGGTGGATCTGACCACCCCATGGGGGATCTATTCTACAGCGACAAAATTAAATCTACACTAAAAATTTCTTAACCACATACCCGGAATCTCGACCCTGGGGCGGGCAAGATGTACCGCACCGTCTTCTGATACTCCTCGTAGCCGAACCGCCTTGACTCGATCCACTCGAGCCGCCTCGTACACTCGCACCAATCTGCCTGAGCCGACTCCCGCCTCCAAGCCGATCACACGCGGTAGAAAGTTTCACTTGAATAGACCCGCGTATTAGACGTCTGGATCCGAATCCAAACCCCCTTCGTAGTCTTGCTAGGACTAGTCCGGAGAATAGGAAGAAGAGAGAGAGAGAGAGAGAGAGAGAGAGAGAGAGAGAGAGAGAGAGAGAGAATAGTTTAGTCGTAGATCGAGCTCGCTCAAAAATCCGGAGCTACTCGATCGAGGACTTGGTGCATTTTTCAACGAAGAGAGTGCACCCCTATTTATATAGGGAGTCGGCACTTCTCTTTTTGTTGTGAGCAATGTGGGACTAAAACAAATGTAGGAAAATTAATTTAGCTAATTTGAGCTTTAATTGAAGTTTAGTAAGCATTTCATAAATGCCAACTTCAATGAATTAATTACCCTTATCCATTAAACTTTAGACACCAAACAAGCTATCAATTCGAAGGGCTTCGAATGGTGAACGCGTAGGAACCACCGGCGACGAATTTCGACTTTGTTTTACCCCTCAAACAATTGCCCACAGATGGACAAAAAAATCAATTATTGTAGCCGTCATTTTGGGTTTAAAAAAATCCTAAAATCACTTAAGTTGCAGGTGCGCTCGCTAGGCTTAGCGGGCGCGCCCGCCCAAGGTAAGGAGGACGGGCGTGCGCCTGCTGGGTAGCGGGCGTGCGCCTGCCGGGTAGCGGGTGTGCGCCCGCTGTTACAGTGGGCGCTCGCCCGCTGCTGTAGCCGGCCGCGCCCGCTGTGCAGCAGGCGGTCGCCCGCTGCAGCCAGCGGGCCGCACCCGTTTGCCCTTGCAGATGGGCTTGTTAGCCCAGTGGGTCTAACCCACTTTGCCTTGGACTGTTTTCGTGTTTTTGGGCTCATTTGAACTTCGATTTGGACGCTGTTTGAACCTGTGTTTAGACCGGGACGATCCTGTCAGCCAGGTAAACCTTTCTAAAATATTTGTTCCTATAAATATTATCGTAACTAATTTACGACACATTTAATCTTTGTTTGCATTGAATTTAACATTGTCTCTCTTGCATCTACGACTTATTTTCACAACTAGCATTGTGAATATCAACTATTCAATTACATCAAATGAATCTCTCTGAATTAAGCTTCCTTTTACTAAGACATGAACGCTACTCGGTGTGAGACCCTACAGCCTGACCTTACTATAGGTTGGGGCTCGTAACCCCTAGACGACGGTCACCACGAGCAGTAATTGTCGTCCCTGTTTCAGAATCATCACAACGTGATCGACCCATTGACAAAAGCATCGTTGGGTTTACATTGGCTGTGTCAGTGATGAATGCCGTTAGCTATAGTCCCTTCGTCAAGACTGTGTCCCTGTTGGCCTAAGGTATGGTTTACTGTCAACCCTATTAGACAACATTGGTCAGTATACGGCGGTCTTTGTTGTATTCATGTTGTACTTCTTACAACGTACCCCGGCCAAGGATTAACACAAAGATTGTACTGAGCATGTGACACTAACTTCCCTTTAACGGAAGCGACGAATCCCATCTTAGTCATCTACTTGCCTCGAGAGCTTCGGGTGCAACTCAACCTAAGATCTTTCAGCAGGCCTAGCCTCGAAGCTAGATCATAGGTCTAAGCTACACCGTTCACTCATAGGTTCGTACAAATGACTTTAGGTCTTAAGGACCAGCTTACCTATCATCACCCTAGAGTTATTATAGACAGTTTAGTTAAAGTTAACCATTTAATAACTCTAAGTTGGTCGTTCATTGAACTCATTCTCCAATGAGCACCTGTGTCTTTTCTCCGAATTTGCCAAGTCGAATGACTATGAGATCATCATTACCTTAAGGTAAGACAAAGACACAGTGGTCTGTCCGATGTGTTGATATCCAATTCTCAACACATCTATGGCCACGAACCGTTTAAGACTTACGTTTCTCTACTATCGCTTACTACTCATAATCGAGATCTTATCTAGATACGTAAGGACCTAACTATAAGTCTATGGACATTACTAAGTATATTTATTCGAAAGATTTCACACTTAGGATAATGGACACCATATATAATATGAACAAGAAGTACACTTAGGATAAATCGCCTCATGGGCATATATCCTCCTACAGTCTCATCGAGTTGAAATTCCAACATACAAGCTCGCAACATATCTTCCAAAATCTGAATGACACGCTCAGATTGACCATCAGTTTGGGGATGATAAGCAGTGCTAAAATTTAAATTCGTGCCCAAACTCATTTGCAGGATCGTCCAAAAATGTGATGTGAACCTCGAGTCTTTATCTGACACGATACATACATGGAAACCATGGAGTCTCACGACCTGTTCCATATACCTCTTAGCCAAGGTCTCTGTGGACTGACCAACGTGAAATGGAATGAAATGCGCTGACTTTGTTAAGCGATCTACAATCACCCATATCGCATCATGACCTTTCGGTGTCTGAGGTAAGCCGGTTACAAAATCCATCGTCACATATTGCCATTTCCATTCAGGAATAGGGAGAGGCTGAAGTAGACCTACGGTCCTCTGATGTTCAGCCTTCACCTGTTGATAGACGATGCACGATGCCACACTCTCAGCCACCGAACGCTTCATCCCATACCACCAGAAATGTTGGCGCAAATCACGGTACATCTTAGTTCCTCCCGGATGAATAGAATCGGGAGAACTATGAGCTACCTTCAATAACTCTTCTCTGATGGCCCCTGCTGGCACACAGACTTGAGTTCCAAATCTCAGAGATCCGTCTTCATGAATGCTGAAATCTGCACGAAGACCAGCTTCTACTTGCTCACGAATCCTCTGCAACGTATCATCCTCAGACTGAGCTGCCTTTACTCTATCCACCAAATCTGATCGAACTTGTAATTCAATATCAATCGCTTGCTCTCCTAGAAACACAACTTCAACCTCCATTTGCTGCAATGCCCATCTAAGCTGCGGTTGAAAAGTCATCCTCATGATCGCCGGCATTCGACTGAGAGCATCAGAAACTACATTGACTTTTCCAGGATGATACTGATGATCGATATCATATTCGGCCATCAATTCCAGCCATCGGTGCTGTCTCATATTAAGTTCCCTTTGTGTGAAGACATATTTCAAGCTCTTGTGGTCTGTATAAATCTTCACACGTTCTTCCAATAGAAAGTATAAATCTTCACACGTTCGTCCAATAGAAATTGTCTCCATAACTTTAATGCAAAGATCATCTCTGCAAGCTCTACATCATGTGTGGGATAATTCCACTCATAGACCTTCAATAGTCGTGATGCATATGCTACCACACGACCATGTTGATGCAGCACACAGCCCAATCCTTTGCGCAAAGCATCACAAAAAATTTCAAATCCACCTGATCGGTCAGGAATCATCAACACCGGGGCAGTCACCAAGCGTCGATTCAATTCGTCCATTGCCTACTGACATCCTTCGGACCAGACATAAGATACATCCTTCTTGGTCAAATTGGTCAGAGGTTCCGCGATCTTCGAAATTTTTTTAATAAACATCCGATAATATCCGACGAATCCCAAGAAACTTCTAACCTCGGTGACTGATCGAGGAATCGGCCAGTCCATGACAACAACGATCTGTTCAGGATCTACTGATATTCCTTCACAGAAATCACATGACCAATAAAAGCAATTTTAGTCAACCAAAACTGACATTTACTGACCTTAGCATACAATTGAGCCCGCCTCAGAGTTTCCAAAACAGTCCTCAGGTGTTCAGCGTGCTCTGCATCACTCTTCGAGTATACCAAGATATCATTGATGAAAACCACCACAAACTTATCCAAATAGTCCAAGAATACTTGATTCATCAATCTCATAAATGTGGCTGGTGCATTCGTACCTCTGAAAGGCATCACCAAGAACTCATACTGACCACGACGAGTCCGAAACGCATTCTTTGGAATATCTGACTTATGGACCTTCACCTGATGATAGCCACTCCTCAAATCCAATTTCGAGTAAACTATGGATCCACCTAACTGATCAAATATGTCATCGATACGAGGAAGTTGATACTTGTCTTTCACTGTCGCCTTATTCAGCTCCCGATAATCAATACACAACCTCCTGAAACCATCCTTCTTGTTTACCAAAAGAACAGATGCTCCCCAAGGAGACACACTGGGTCGTATCAATCCTCGACCCGACAAGTCAGTCAACTGATTTTGATGTTAATCTAATTCAGAAGGAGCCATACGATAAGGTGCCTTTGATATATGTTGGGTTCCAGGTATCAAATCAATATTGAACTCCAATGACCTATCTGGAGGCAGTCCATAGATATCGTCGGGAAATACATCCGAAAAATCTCTAACAACTTCTAGAAGTTCTGAATCTGCCTTCGTGGCCATCTCTTGCATCTCTATCGGGGTCGCTTTAAACTTTACTAGTTTACATGTGTTCGTCCCATTGTGATAAAAAAACTCAGCATGCCATGGAACACGGAACACAATTCTCCTTCTTCCACAATCAATCTTAGCATAGAACTTTGCTAACCAATCCATCCCAAACACGACTTCATGGTTAGAAAATTCTATTATCAGAAAATATGCATATAACTCTAATCCAGCCAACTCCACCGGGCAATTCCTCCTACCCGCTGAACTAAGTACCACACCATTTACGGTGTGAATATTCCAATTATAAGTGAAGGCATCCACTACAATCTGGTTCTTACTTACAAATTCCTTCGACAAGAAATAGTGTGATGCTCCGGGATCAAATAAGGCTACAGCAGGGAAAGATAGAATTCTAACAACACCTAGTGCAACAGAAACAAGAATATACTAACTATCTACTCACAGAGAACTAAAAGACATATTACACATAAATATCTTAAAGGCAATCAAAACTCACAAGTAATGACACCACTGGGAGTCTCATCTGCTACTGCAGTCAACTGAAAAATCTGGCATAGGTGAGGAGCTAGAGCTGGAGCTGCTCTAGCTGCCGCCGGTCTCTGAGGTGGTCGAGGTGGTCTACCTTGACCAGCCTGCCTTAGCCTCGGTGTTGCAGGGAGTGCAAGCTGCAGAGGATCTGCGGGAAGCGTATACTGTTGCTGCTACACCGGCCTCACTGTCCACGGTCCTCCTGGTCCCATCTGGCGACCTCTCGGGCGATCTCTCCGAAGATGCCCCTGCCCTCCACACGCAAAACATCGCCTCTGACGCCATAGTCTGCAACTCTGAGCCTCATGTACTGGCTTGCAGCAGTGGAAACATGTCGACTGCCGCTGAACCACTGGTACTGAAGGGGAAGATCCCGGCCTCTTGAACTGAGTCGACTGGATCGATCTAGTATCAGGCCTCTGAGTAACTGACAGCCGACTGCTAGCTGCTGGTATTCTCCCAATACTCCGCAAATGGAACTCATGCATCCTGTCTGCCTCAAGCACGACCTTGTAGGTAGGTAGAATGGCAGTAGACATGGCCCCTCTATACTCCAGAGACAGTTCCAAATGGAAGCGTCTCGCTCTCTCGGCCTTTGAGGCTACTAACTCTGGGACAAACTTACTGAGCTGAGAGAACTCCGCATCAAACTGATCCACGGTCCTCTGCCCCTGAGTCAACTGCCCAAATCTCTGTCTCAACCCCTCCTTTCCCATGGCAGGCAAGTAAATCACCTTAAAGTACTTCTTGAACTCCTCCCAGGAGAGATATGCTCCCTTGAGGCACAGCTGAAGAGCTTTCCACCAATCTCTGGCCGTAAACGTAAAGCATCTACGGGCGGCGTCAACCCACTCATCCCGAGGGGCACCGACTAAAGTCAAACTATCCTCGATATGACTGAGCCACTCATCCACCTCCAGCCCTGTCCCCTCTCCACAAAAGGGCCTCGGAGTGAAGTCCTTGAAAAGCATATATGCTGAAGAAATACTCTGCGGGAGCGTCGGAGACCCCTCCTTGAGTTCTGAAATGCGCTCGAGGATTCCAGACAACACCTGAACCATAAGCTCCTCTCTGATCAATGCTATACCAGACCCAGGACTCTCACCCGTCGGCTGCTCGCCTGTAGGTTGTCATCCCGTACCCCCATTGTACGGACCCTCTCCGCTCTCCATTCTGTAGTAGACGGATAAGATACAAATTATTACCACATGCTAGTATAAGATTATAAACTGTGTCATTCTTACGTGCATCACAGTGTGGGGACCTATGTGGGCCACCAAAAAAAACCTGTCACGCTCCAGTCATGCAAATACTCAAGGGAAGAGATGTGATTCTCCATTCCTCGAGTCAGAGGGGATGGGAAGCCCGACAGGCCGCGGTATTACACCAAGCGTATGAGAGTTGGTAGAGTATAGAAGGCCATTGCTCGCACTGGAACACCACAGAACATACTCAGAAGAAAAATACTAAGCATAAAGGAACTCTGAAAGCAACAACATCAACAAAAAGTGGTACTAAGAACAACTGAAGTAAAAACTGTTGGATATGGACGACATGTATACACCCATGAGGGGATGTATAAGGGTATACGGACCTCGGATGCCGTGTACATGAAAGCATGTATGAAGGAAACCTTTTCATGTGTGAAAAGGACCACTCGATAAATGGACAATGTCACATTATAAGTGCATAAAGGCACTTGATAAGTGCATGAAGAAGAGGATAAGCAAGGGTGTTAATATAAGCTAATAATCTAATATATGGTTATTTCCTACAATAACTACCCCAAAAGCCTATAAATAGGACCCAAGGGTTAAGCATTTTAGGCTAATCCTTCATGCCATACGTTTGCATAAGGAAAACCTTTTCCTCTTCTCCCTTCCATTTAGTTCTTCTTCCAAATAGAGATTTAGATGGTGGAAACGCTGCTTTGATCCTCTGTGACGAAGTACCGACCGTTGTGGCGAATTCAAGGGCAAAGTTCAGAGACTACAGCGCAGTGTACGCTAATGTAAGTTCTGTTTTGATCCTCCATCATCACGCGATGGGATCCAACATTGGTATCGGAGCCATACGGGTTCGCTCCGGTCTCACAGATGAATGACACGTTGTCTCTTTCACGAATGAGTTTCCTTCCATTATGGATATGGTAGGAGCGCATCGTGATGGAGAGAACGCCAAAAGGTGTTCTTTTCACATTCGGGTCTTTTGTCATTACGGATATGGCAAGAACTCTCAATGACGGGAAGAACTGACCGTTCATCTCGCCAAACTCGCACTCTTCATGGATGCTGAGTCTCCATTCAATAGGGAATGTGAACTCTCTTCATGTGGAGCGTGAAGTTTGCGGTCTTGAAGGTATGTTATTTTTTTGGCACCCGGCCATTGAAACATAACTACTTTCTCGATGAACGGGTGTCTCATCGGAGAACATGGAAGTTGCAAACTTCTCATCGGAGAAGATGGAAGTTGCAAACTTCTCATCGGAGAAGATGGAAGTTGCAAACTTCTCATCGGAGAAGAAGATCTTTGGTGCATGGCTATGCACCCCCCTCTCATTGGGAAGGGGGTTAGCTTCGGCCAATAACCACCATGACCACCACCCCATGGGGGGGAGGGTGTGCGGCCGGACTCCAAGGAGGCCGGCCGGCCAGCCACCCTGGCCGGCCAGGGCCTCAGCCAGGCCCTGGCCGACCCTGGCCACTGCCATGGCAGAGGCCGGCCCTGGCCTGGCCTCTGCCAGGGCCAGGGTCGGCCCTGGCAGAGACCAGGGCCGGGTGCCCTGGCCTCTGCCAGGGCCAGGGCAGGGCGCCCTGGCCCCTGCAAGGGCCAGGGCCTGGCCGGCCCTGGCCGTGGCCAGGGCTGGCTAGAGGGCGCCCTGGCCGGCCCTGGCCGGCCTCGACCAGAGGCCCTAGCCGAGGGGCCAGGGCCCCTGGCCGGCCAGGGCAGAGGCCCTGGCCGAGGTGCCAGGGCCCCCTGGCCGGCCTCGGCCAGGGCAGAGGCCCTGGCCGAGGTGCCATGGCCACGCCGAGGAGGCCCGGCCCTGGCCAAGCCAGGACCGCTGAGCCCCGGCCTCGACCGAGGTAATGGAGGGGGGCTGCATGGCCGGCCCATATAGGACCGGCGGCAATTGCATACGGCAAAACCCCACAAAAGGGGGAATTCGGCCTTGGCGCGACCACGGCTCAACCCCGGCATTGGCCGGTGCAGGCCAACACCTCCCGCTGCAAAATATGTTTGCAAAATATATTTGAAAAATACGTTTTCAAAATACGTTTTTCAAAAATGCTTTTTTGCTGCAAGTACTATAAGACTACTATTGTTTGATAAAGTGATGGGTAAATATTGAAAGTTGTTCTAGATGGTGATTGGAATCGTAGAGACCTTTCTGATTCTAGAGCAACATCTTCAATATTTTTCGAAAGTAACTTATCAAATGTAAACTTTATGCACTGTCAAACTTGTTTTATTTCTTTTGCAGCATTTTAAAGCTAAAATGTCTTCTGCCGCTAAGAACATCGTCGCTGAGTTGAACAAAGGTGAAAAACTCAACGGCGATAATTACAAACTATGGTCCATGAAAATACAATATGTTCTAGAGGAGCAAGATGTGCTCGAAACTCTGAAGAACATAATGATTGAACCTGAGTTAGGCACTACGGCTCAACACAGAAGAGACAAGGAAGCTTTTGATGCTTGGTCTCGGAAGAACAAGATTGCTCGCATTACGTTGCTATCAAGTATGGCAGACGACATAATGCGGATCTTTCGAGAACATGACCTAGCTATGGACATATGGTCCAAGCTAGAGGAGAAGTTTGGTGGCACTTCGGTGATCAAACTTTGCTCTTTAACTATAAAGATTCGATTCGTACAAAAAACGTCGAGATCATTCCATGGGAATGCATCTACGACACATGGCGAATCTTATTTCAGAGTTAAAGGATGCAGGTCATGTGCTCACTGATGAGCAACAAATCCAAGCGGTTATACGTTCCCTACCAATCGAATGGGAACAAATGAAGATGCATCTCACTCATAATGAGAGCATCAAGAATTTCAGCGATGTTTCTAAGCACCTCGAGTTAGAGGAAGAGCGGCTTGCGGCTGCCAAGCCAAGTGCAGAAGTGCACATGGTTGCTAGTTCCTCACACGGAGGAAAGAAACGTAAACGTCACTCGAAGTTTGCTCCTGACTAGCAAAAGCAACCAGTGTCTACCAAGAAACCCAAACAGAAAGGTGGGAACAAGAAATGGCACAAGAAGAAAGACTTGAAGAGGATCAAGTGCTTCAAGTGAAACAAGTTAGGTCACTATGCACGTTCTTGTACGGATGGAGGTGACAAGGTAACTTGTAATAATGCTAGTTACATATGTGTTTCTAGTTCAATATTTCTTGTAGAATCTAATCCATTTTGGATAATTGATTCAGGTGCCACCGACCACACAGCAAGGGACAGACGGTCCTTCGTGGAGTATCATCGGATACCCCAAGGAACGAAGTGGATATATGTAGGAAACAACACACGTGTTGAAGTGAAAGGCGTTGGGACGTGCAAGCTCGTCTTGGACAACGGCCGCACTATCTTACTTCATGATGTCCTCTTCGCTCCAGATATTCGAAGGAATATTATATATGTGGTTGTATTAATGGGTCTTGGTTATAGTTGGTTCTTTCATAATTGTAATGTGGACCTATCTTGTAATAATTCTGTAATTGGTTCTGGGTATGTTTTCAAAGGATTCATTGTATTGAATACTATGTATGATTCCTCCAATTGTAATGAAAATTTCCTTGTTACAAATTCCTCGGTTTCTGAATCTGATGTAATTTGTTGGCACGCAAGGCTTGGTCACATTGGACCAACACGTATGGATAGACTTGCCAAATGTGGCCTTCTTTCCAATGTATCAAAGGTCGAAATGTCGACCTGCGAACATTGCCTTGTAGGGAAATCTTGTCGCAAGCCTTTTGGAACCGGCACAAGGGCCGAGGTTCCATTACAGCTCATCCATTCGGACACATGTGGTCCGATGAATGTCAAGACAAGACGCGGGAAGTCCTACTTCATCACTTTTATTGATGACTTCACCCGATTCGGACATATCTATTTGATATCCCACAAAGGCGAAGCATTAACATGCTTTAAAAATTATATGAGTTTAGTGGAAAATCAATTAGATCGCAAGATTAAGGTCTTGCGAACTGATAGAGGCGGTGAATATCAATCAACAAGTTTCAAGGAACTTTGTGATGCAAAAGGGCATAGTTCATCAAATAACTATGCCTTATACTCCTCAACAAAATGGTGTTGCTGAAAGGAGGAATAGGACTTTGATGGAAATGGTCCGTTCAATGATGGCGCAAGCTAACTTGCCAATCACCTTTTGGGGTGATGCATTATTGACGGCTACTTTCATCTTGAATCGTGTACCCTCGAAATCAGTTAGCTCCACTCCTTATGAGTTATGGAACCAAAGGTCTCCTGACTTAAGCATATTAAAACCTTGGGGGTGTGCATCCTACGCACATATTTCCTCCCATAAGTATGGTAAACTTGGACCAAGGGGGAGGAAATGTATCTTTATACGATACGCAGAAAACTCCAAAGGTTATGTTTTCATTGGTCAGGAAGACAATGGAGGATTGATTGAATTTAAATCGAGGGATGTCACTTTCTTGGAAAATGAGTTTCCAAGACAAGGCGAGATAAGTCAGGACTTATCTCTATTTGAGGTTTATGATCAAGAAGGAATACCTCATTCGAGTGGGAGAATTCTTGGTGAAGATGAAAATACGTTTCAACCTTCACCAATGGATGATACGAATGATGCGAATCCTATTCCATATGGGAATAATGATCCAAGTGGGAGCAATTCTAACCACATTCCAAGTGGGAGTGATATTAGAATTGATCCAAATTCGAGTCAACAAGGACTTGAAGAATCTCAAATACGACATGGTAGTCGTACAAGGTTAACTCCTCTAAGATTTGAGGATGAATTTCCACAAACCTTTATGACTTTACTACAAGATGATGACGATCCTGCTACTTTCAAACAGGCCGTATCATGCCCTGCAAAAGACAAATGGATGGAAGCGATGAAGGAGGAATTAGAATCCATGAAAATTAACCGAGTCTAGGACTTGGTTGATTTACCCAGAGGATGTAGAGCTATTGAGAACAAATGGGTTCCCAGATCAAGCATAAGGCTGATGGTTCTATAGACAGATATAAAGCTCGCCTTGTAGCAAAAGGTTTTACGCAACAGGAAGGGATAGACTACGAAGAGACATTCTCACCTGTTGTCAGTTTTACCTCGATTCGCTTGATTCTGGCTTTGGTAGCTTCCAATTACATCAAATGGATGTAAAGACTGCCTTTCTCATTGGAGAATTGGACGAGGAGATCTATATGGAACAACCAACAGGGTTTGTAAAAGAAGGAAACGAACATAAGGTTTGTAAACTTCGTAAGTCCATATATGGTCTTAAACAATCCTCGAGGTAATGGTATATACGATTTCAAGGAGATGTCTTATCAAATGATTTTACCATGCTTGATGAAGATAACTGTGTATATATCAAGAGGATCAAAAGTAAGTATGTTATTATGTCTCTATATGTAGATGACATTTTAATAGCCGGAAATGACAAGGGCTTTGTGATGGATATCAAGGCTTGGCTTTCATCAGTATTTGAGATGAAAGAAATGAAAGAAGCCGTATATATCGTTGGAGTTAAGATTTCAAGGAATCGTTCGAAGAAACTTCTTTCTCTTTCACAAGAGACTTATATAAAGAAGGTTCTAGAACGTTTTAATATGCAGGACTGTAAGTCCATTAATACTCCAATAAGCAAATGCGATAATTTATGTCTGAAGATGTGTCCTAAGAACCAAAATGAAAAGGAAATTATGGAAAAAGTTCCATATTCCAGTGCAGTTGGTAGTCTTATGTACGCTATGATGTGTACAAGACCGGACATCTGTTTTGCCGTTGGAATGGTAAGTCGTTACCAATCCAATCCAGGGCAAGCACACTAGAAAGCGGTTAAGAGGATAATGCGGTATCTTAAAGGGACTACGGACTATGCTTTATGCTATCAAGGAAATGCCTTGAGGCTCGAAGGCTACACTGATGCTGATTAGACGGGTGATCTCGATGAGCGACGATCGACCTCAGGACATGTTTTTCTACTCGGATCTGGTGCAATATCCTAGAGTAGCAAAAAGCAATCCTGCATCGCACTTTCAACTATGGAAACCGAGTTTGTAGCATTTAGCATGGCGGTCCAAGAAGCTATTTGGCTTAGGAAGTTCTTAGACAAGCTAATTGATGCAAGTGACTCAGATGATGTACCAATATACAGTGACAGTCAAGCATCTATAGCCTATGTCAAAGATCCAAAATTCCATTGTAAGACCAAACACATTGATATCCGCTACAAATTTTCAAAAGACTATGATAAGAACAAGAAGGTAGACATTAGATACATATCTACGCATGAGATGATAGCGGATCCGCTTACAAAGGCGATCCCCAGAGATGTGTTTTACAAACACTTATCTTCTCAAGGATTGCGTAAGAGCTGAGTTGTATCAATGTATATTTCCATGTCTATGAAAGATCAAATTTAATAAAAGAATAAGTTCCTTTTGACATTGCATATGAGTTTCTTGAAAATGTTTGTGTACATTTCTTTTAATCTCAGCTGTTTTTTTATATGTCGGACAGATTGAGGTTGGCTCTCTCACATGAGCAACCGCCTTTATTCTTTCAGACGGATAAGATAAAGATGAGACCTGTTTACAGTCAAAATCATCAGACGGATGGTTTAGAGTCATGACTTAAACAAAATGGTCGTATGGAAGATCTGTATCATATGGATGGTTACAAAAGATCTAAGAAGATTTTTTGAAATCTTATCTGGCTTATGCGGGATGTGGGTCCAGGAAAGTAATGAGTATTAAAAGGTACTCAAAGTCAGATATTTTGGTGTCTGATCATCATCCTTACAACATCATTAAGATATACGCTCCCTGGGAAAGGAGTGATGTTGTAATACGTATTCATACTACGTATGCATTTGACCATTGGGTTAGAATAGTAATTGTGTTTACTATTATGTGAGACCCAAAGACCACATGGGTCTTAACTTCTTACCCTTATGGACTCTAATTGGTTCCTTTAGATTTGACAGGGTGATCGCTATCTTAGCATGTTGCTTATGGACAATGGTCAATTCGGTCCGGCGGGGCATGTTAGAAAAGCGAGTCAAGTCAAGATCGAAAGGATCGCAAGAAGAGGAAGATTAATTTCATATTCACATTTGAACTTTAGAGATTCAAAGCTGGCCAGCCAATTATAATCCAGATGAGATTCAATTGTTGAATATAAAGTATAAGAAATGTGAAGAAATTATCTAGGGTAAAACATGCGTTGATCTACTCAACTTTGCACCCCAAAGAGTCTTGTGTATCTCTAACAAGTGCACAACAGCGGACTCTATGCGCATGACGGTCACACGGTCTATTTCTCGGTAAGATAAATTGAAGAACTAAAGGAAAAGATGTTTCCTTACCATCCCCTCACGTGTGAGTGGGAGATGTTGGATATGGACGACATGTATACACCCATAATGGGATGTATAAGGGTATACAGACCTCAGATGTCGCATACATGAAAGCATGTACGAAGGGAACCTTTTCATGTGTGACTGAAGGATTTTCGCGGACCCTCATGGCACAAAAACTCTTTGCCCGTCCTAAGTCGGACGGAACATAGACACAAAAGAATTATAGCGGAAGAATAAAACAGTTAATCTAAATTAACATGCAGTTAAAACCTTATTAACTTAGCCCTAAGATCCAAGACCCTTAGCCAAGATCTGTGCCGACTTGGGATGGATCTGACCATCCCAAGAAGGATCTAGCCTACTGCGATTAAATTAAACTAATGCTAATAAATACTTAAACACATACCCGGAATCTCAGCCCTGGGGCAGGCGAGATGTTCCGCGCCGTCTTCCGAGCTGCTCCCGTCCCACGCCGAGCCGCTCCTTGAACCGCTCCCCACACCGATCCTCAAACCGCTCCGCATCCCGAGGCGATCAATCCCCGTGTCACCGAGCCACCAACCACCGAAGAAAGTTTCACGCGAGTGAAACCTCCGCCTAGATTTCGGATCCAGAATCCGAACTCCTTTGCGGCTTTGCTAGAGCCCGCAGGAGTAAGGCAGAAATTTATAGGGAGAGGAGAAATATTTATTTAAGCCTAGATTCGAGCGTGCTCCAACATTTACGAGAGCCGCTCAGATCTAGAGCTTGGGACGAGTTTAGAGGAAGTGGGCAGACCCCCTATTTATATAGGCGGCTGACCCCTCCCCTCTACTTAATTTCCGATGTGGGACTAAAATTAGAGTCAATTAAATCAAGTTAGTTTGCACTTCACAAAGTGCAAACTTCCGTGAATTTTAACTCACTCACCGTTGAGCTTCAAGATTGATACAACCTATCAATACGACGAGCGTTCAACGGTGAACGCATGGGAAAAAACCGTTCGTCAATCGGAGTTCGTTTGACCCTCCAATTGAGTGTCCAAAGATCAGCCCAAACATTGTATTTTACAAATACATACAGCCGTCAAAAATCAAAAGAGCACGGAACCCTAGGTTCAGTGGGGGGCCCACCACGTGCGCCAGAAAGCAAGCCTGGCGCGTGCAGCTACACGCGCCTCGAGGCACGTGTGCTGCACGCGCCTCAGTGAGGCGCGTGCGCTGCACGCGCCTCACAGAGGCGTGTGAAGCGCCTCGGGCTTCCGCCCGCGTCAGCCGACGCGGGCCCCGCTAACGCATGTGTCAGCGGGCCAGGCCCGGGCCCCACCCTTTTTCTATTGGTTTAATCAGCCTAAAGGGGCTAATTAGCTTGGTTTATTTTTGGGCTTCTATTTAAACACTTTAAATAGATTTATTGGACTCGTTTGGACTCCGTTTTTGACGCGGTTCGAACCTGCGTTTAGAGCGGGCCGAACCCGTCTTACCGGTAAACTTTTCCTTGCGTTTATTTTATTAAATATTGTTTTAAACAATTTTAAACACATTTAATATCTTTTGCATCAAATACAAATTAGTCCATATCTAAGCTTAAATTATCATTTGCATCAAATACAAATGATCTGAGGGCATATATCCCTACATCTCCCACTTGCACTCAGGATCATTTATTCCGAATGCTGGAGATTATTGCAAACATCTTTTGCAATATTTTATCCCTTGCATCAAATGCAAATTATTCTCCCTAACTCATTTCTACCTATTACTAGACGAAAAATCGCACTCTGTGTGAGACCCTACAGCCTGACCCTTACAAAAGGTTGGGATCGAAGCCCTATACGGCAGTGACCACGAGCAGTGGTTGCCGTCCCTGCTTCAGGAATCATCATTATGTGGTTGACTCATTGACATGAGTATTGTCGACACCACCCTGACTGTTTCCGTGATGAATTCCGCAGTTATAGTCTCTTCGTCTAAACTATGTCGTATAGATCAAGTCTAGGGTACGGTCAAACTGTCAACCCCAAAAACTTGACTCCGGTTAGTTTCTATCGATCTTTTAGTCAAAAATGTTGGACTTCTTCCAACATACTCTGGCCAGAGTTTTTACTAAAGACCGAACTAACCCTACGACACTAACTCCCATTGACCGGGAGAGACGAATCCTCTCTTGGTCATTACTCTCCTCATACGCTTCAAGTGTCACCCAATCAAAGACCTTTCGACAGGCCTTGCCTCGAAGCTAGGTCAGTTGATCTAAGTGGTACCATTCACGCATAGGTTTGTCAAAATGACCTCAAGTCAAAAGACCAACTAGCCTATCATCACTAAGAGTTATCATTGACAGATTGGTCAATATAACCATATGATAACTCTTGTGGATCGTTCAGTGAACTCATTCTCTAATGAGCACCTGTGTCTCGTCTTTGACTTTGCCAAGTCAAGCGATCATGAGATCATCGCTACCGCTAAACGGTGAAGACTAAGACACAATGGTCTATCCGATGTTTCGATATCCTTGTCTCGAAACATCTACGACCACGAACCCTTTTAGACTTATGCTACAGACGGTCAAACATTTCTCCATGATCGAGATACTCATCTCGATACCTGTTTGACCTCGCATAAAGTCTCAGGACTTTACCTAAGTTAATATCTAATGTTAACTACATTATAACATAACTTTAGATAAATTATTACCAACTAGCTTACTGTTATTTCGAACAAGACGTTCATGCTATTCACACATAGAGATAGATTGCCTCGAAGGTATCTTCTGTCAACATCTCCCACTTGCACTCAGGCCCATTTATCTCGGTATCTAATACCGTTTTACACATAAATTTTCCCGAATTCATGTGGTAGAGCCTTCGTGAGTGGATCTGCTAAAACCGTCTACACTATAGGCTTAAGGGGCTTCTTTGTTCATATTAGACCAACCATTTGAATCTCATTCAAATAATTCATTTGGTCTGTCGGAATCCATAATATTTTTATTTACTTGGATCTTATCTAGTTCATCGTACCTTACGATGATTAGTTATTGGTCATTTCAATTTGCTCATATCTATTTCTGACAAAGTATCAAACTCTTTTGATTATTTCGTCAAAAATATATGTTCCATCTCTTTGATGCCTCGCATGTAATTTATACGATCCCACTGACCTTGAAAACTTTCTGGTTAATTCATATAAGTTGGTCCGTCTAAATCATATTTAGAAAAAACGAACTTATAAGTGAATGTTCCAATTTTCATGGTCAACTCTGAGCGTTTTACATCGAGCTTGGTCCGAGTAGATCTGTGCACATCTACTGGCGAGACGGTTTCAACATAATCCATTTTATAGGAATTAGAATGAAAACTGTTCTCGATCAACACGATTGCACTTCACTATTTTCTTCTCTGCACAAATCTTTCAACTTAAAGATTTACTTGTCGAAAGTGAGGAAACATTTTCCTTGGGCACGTAAACTAAATTCCAATATTTATTTACGCACACAGACCTATTCTGATTGCATCAAATTTTAAATCGGAGTTACTACTCCGAATTTTCATCCTAGAAGTTGGCTAAGTCACCATCAGTTATGATGTTTAACTCGACTCTTCGTCTCACGAAATTCGAGTAATTATACAACTTCTTAATGATTGATTTTATGAATATCTTATTGATAATGTCCTCACAGAACATTATCAAAACCTAGTCATTACTATCTGGGACTTAACCCAGAAGGAGGACTTAACTCAGAGTCATTTACAATGGATCACACCAAGTCTAACTAAGTGTGATTCATACCTTTTAACACACAGATGTGTTAACAGACTTGACCTGAGAGAAAATCACATTTTCTTTTAATTACGCAAGATTTTACGTAGCTAAGTATTTGACCATTCGATCTAATCGAATCAATTTAAATACTTTTGTCATTTCGTTCTTTATTTTATCAGACTTGTGTTTCATCAAGAACACGTGTCTTAATAAAATATACGAATAACTTAATTTGGTTAATCTAGACTCGGGTATATCAGTATGTACCAGACTGAGTTTGACAACTCATTCTCCCACTGTCTCACAGATGGGTTTCGGCCATTATATCTAAGAGGATAAGACTCACAAGTGTCCGTAGACTTCATAATACGAGAGGTGAGACCCCTCTTTATGTGACTTGTGAAGCTTAGTCTCTCGATACGGCCTAGTCTATTTTGCCATGTAAGTTTGCTACTATCTTGTGTATTTATATATATTAACATTTAATACATATATTATCATTATACAATTTACTCATTGCTTCAAAAGCAATGTGACGACATTCATCAAAATGTGTTAAACTTCTGTATAACAATAATCATGAAATCGTGACATCAGAGTATGTCACATTTTTATTTCCTCCTTCTTATGCCTTTACTAATGATAAATTAAACTATTAAACTCGATTGACTTTCCGGAGTGCCTTCTTCCTTTTCTAAATCACATTTAGATATAAATAGCCCAACATAAATAAATAGCTATGCAAGCATCTTATGTATCCAAACGCCTGAGAGGTGCAATCTTGAGTGTAGCTCAAGAAGTTGCTTGTCTCAAGATCCGGTTGGGATACATAGTCTTGCACCGCTCATGCACTCGTATTCGACTCAAACAGTTCGATCAAATTCTCGAACTTTGCGGATCAAAATTGTTTGTCCATACAACCTTGAGGGTAGCTCGACAAGTTGTAGGGAGAAACATATTTCGAATATCCTATATGTTCAAGCTGCCTCATATAGAGACGAGTGACATGTAGCGTGAATTTATTTGTTGGACCCAGAATTAAATGAAATCATATTTCTTAAGTCTGTTCTTTAGAAGGTCATTTTAATGTCAATGAGAGTATAGTTTAATCCTATCAATTAGAATTTAACTTGATATTCAATTAATCAACCTATTTGACCAATTAACTAATTCCATTAAAAAATTATATTTTGATTCCTTCGGTAAACATAGTCTTGCCCTAGTTTTGGCATATGTTCAAAATTAAATATAGGTAGAATGGCTTTTATCTATCTATATCCTCCCACTATTTTTACGATCGTTTCAAAGCTTAATAACAAACGATTTAATCAAATTAAAATATTTAAAATTTAGTGAAAGAGGGATCCAATCATCCTGAACCTCACAACCTTGAGGAGACTCAACAAGTTGATTGGTTCCATGATTGGTAGACTAACTCTTAGTCAATCACATCGCATGTGACTCCCTATCGGTTTTTACCCACAGTCACTTAAGATCTTGAGGAGACTCAACAAATCATAATGACTGGTCTAGTCAGACCCTTGATTTCGTGTCCAGATTTGACTTAGATCGATGCTCGAGGAGACCCGACGTATCGATTTGGGTCGAGTCTAGACTACATCACATGTATGTTGGAGTTTGTTCCTTAAAGATAAACATGTCATAGCTTGAGGAGACTCAACAACTATAATTGTCTTCTTTGAGTTACCAAGCTCCAAAATCAAAGAGGGATACGGATTAATCTTTAATAAGATTTATAACGCATTGACTAGATATAGCCCAGGGTGTCATACAATCATGATTCGCGACATTGCGGTCCAGCGGAACACAGCCAGGGAATTGACTAAGCCAGGATCACTGCCCCTTGGACTAGCAAGGGTTGACCCAGAACTCTTAGCCAAGCACATTGACTGGATCATGGTCCATTGAATGAAGCTTGTCATTTTTGTATGTGTGCCGTAGACTAAACAGCTTTTATTAACAACTAATTAATCCTATCAACTAGTTGCATCCTTAAATTCAAAATTTTAGGGTTTGTTTAATAACTTTTATTAAGTCCTTATCAACTATAAGGTTCACGTGCTATCCTAATCATTATTAGGATTTTAATAAATTTTATTAACAACGTTAAAAGCGAAGTCCTTTAATGAAAATTAATTATAACAATTAGAATTACAAATTCATTAAAAGGACTACCCTAATCAGGAATTAGGTCTTGAAGTGTTGTTAATGTTTTATTAAAACATAGCATGTCATTAAAATTCAAGTAATAAATTTTAATCATTTCTTAATGGCTAACCTAAAGGGTTGTCTTGTGTTATCAAATAAGGGACAAGAGGAACTAGACATTAAAATAAAGCTACACTAATTTATCGCATAAAGATAGTGCACAACTATTTAACAATTAAATAGACTAAGTTTATCGCATAAACAATTTTAGCATGCATACATAAATTTAACATTTAAATTTAAAATATGATTTTAAAAATATTGTATTTTTATCTCATAAAACTTGTTTTTTAAAATCACAAATTTACATGCTACTTTTTAAAAATTTTATCGCATAAAAATTTTAACCTTTAAAATCAGTTTTAAAATATCTCATAAAATTAAAACATCATTTTAAAAAACTTTCATGCTTAAAAATTTATCATATAAAATTTTAGGCACTTTAAACTTATCGCATAAATTTTAAAAGATTTAAAATTAGTTTTAAAAATTTATCACATAAATTTTAAAACATCAAAAAAAAATTTCCATGTTCAAAATTTATCAAATAGAATTTTGAACATCTAAAACATTTTTAAATTATCTCATAACTTTAAAAACATTTTTAAAAGCATTTAAAAGCATTTCATAGTTTAATAGAAATCGCAGGCTAGATCGTTACGCAGACCTATGCTCTGATACCACTGAAGGATTTTCGCGGACCCTCAGGGCACAAAAACTCTTTGCCCGTCCTAAGTCGGACGGAACATAGACACAAAAGAATTACAGCGGAAGAATAAAACAGTTAATCTAAATTAACATGCAGTTAAAACCTTTTTAACTTAGCCCTAAGGTCCAAGACCCTTAGCCAAGATCTGTGCCGACTTGGGATGGATCTGACCATCCCAAGAAGGATCTAGCCTACTGCGATTAAATTAAACTAATGCTAATAAATACTTAAACACATACCCGGAATCTCAGCCCTGGGGCAGGCGAGATGTTCCGCGCCGTCTTCCGAGCTGCTCCCGTCCCACGCCGAGCCGCTCCTTGAACCGCTCCCCACACCGCTCCTCGAACCGCTCCGCATCCCGAGGCGATCAATCCCCGTGTCGCCGAGCCACCCACCGCCGAAGAAAGTTTCACGCGAGTGAAACCTCCGCCTAGATTTCGGATCCAGAATCCGAACTCCTTTGCGGCTTTGCTAGAGCCCGCAAGAGTAAGGCAGAAATTTATAGTGAGAGGAGAAATATTTATTTAAGCCTAGATTCGAGCGTGCTCCAACATTTACGAGAGCCGCTCAGATCTAGAGCTTGGGACGAGTTTTGAGGAAGGGGGCAGACCCCCTATTTATATAGGCGGCTGACCCCTCACCTCTACTCAATTTCCGATGTGTGACTAAAATTAGAGTCAATTAAATCAAGTTAGTTTGCACTTCACAAAGTGCAAACTTCCGTGAATTTTAACTCACTCACCGTTGAGCTTCAAGATTGATACAACCTATCAATACGACGAGCGTTCAACGGTGAACGCATAGGAAAAAACCAGTTCGTCAATCGGAGTTCGTTTGACCCTCCAATTGAGTGTCCAAAGATCAGCCCAAACATTGTATTTCACAAATACATACAGCCGTCAAAAATCAAAAGAGCACGGAACCCTAGGTTCAGTGGGGGGCCCACCGCGTGCGCCAGAAAGCAAGCCTGGCGCGTGCAGCTGCACGCGCCTCACAGAGGCGCGTGAAGCGCCTCGGGCTTCCGCCCGCGTCTGCTGACGCGCGTCGTCAGCAAGCTGACGCGGGCGTCAGCTGACGCGGGCCCCGCTGACGCATGTGTCAGCGGGCCAGGCCCGGGCCCCACCCTTTTTCTATTGGTTTAATCAGCCTAAAGAGGCTAATTGGCTTGGTTTATTTTTGGGCTTCTATTTAAACACTTTAAATAGATTTATTGGACTCGTTTGGACTCCGTTTTTGACGCGGTTCGAACCTGCGTTTAGAGCGGGCCGAACCCGTCTTACCGGTAAACTTTTCCTTGCGTTTATTTTATTAAATATTGTTTTAAACAATTTAAAACACATTTAATCTCTTTTGCATCAAATGCAAATTAGTCCCTATCTAAGCTTAAATTATCATTTGCATCAAATACAAATGATCTGAGGGCATAAATCCCTGCAAAAAGGACCACTCGATAAGTGGAAAATGTCACATTATAAGTGCATAAAGGCACTTGATAAGTGCATGAAGAAGAGGATAAGCAAGGGTGTTAATATAAGCTAATAAGCTTATATATGGTTATTTCCAACAATAACTACCCCTAAAGCCGATAAATAGGTCCCAAGGGTTAAGCATTTTAGGCTAATCCTTCATGCCACAAGTTTACATAAGGCAAACCTTTTCCTCTTCTCCCTTCCATTTAGTTCTTCTTCCAAATAGAGATTTAGATGGTGGAAACGCTGCTTCGATCCTCTGTGACGAAGTACCGACCGTTGTGGCGAATTCAAGGGCAAAGTTCAGAGACTACAGCGCAGCATATGCTAACGTAAGTTCTCTTTCGATCCTCCATCATCGCGCGATGGGATCCAACAAAAACAACCTAAGACGACATCATCATTTCAACATCAGTCGCAGAGAGAAACACCATCCAAGAGTACACTGATCGAACACTACTACTACTATACATCTGCCAAAAGTACAACATATCATAGTCGGTCACGACTACATAGCCACAGAGTCTACATAGTACAACGACATGCGTCTGGTGGTACAACAAAACAAAACCACTACACTGGCCACAAGAGTGGATACAACAACTACCACCTCGTCTCTCGCCAATCCTGCAGACACCTACATCACCAAAAAAACAAAACTCTCTCGACAGCTAAGAAGAATACAGACGTCCGGCAGTGTCCGGCTCCGGGCGCTGCTCCTGGGTACCTGCTCCCAACAACCACGGGGAGGGGACACGTCAAAGCATGTCTAGCAGAGAAACTCAACACACACATGGTACTAAACACACCAAAAATCATCACACAGTCCAATTACAGAATTAAACGTTCATGATTATAAGTTCATTATATTTGAATGTTACTGAATTTGGAGACTCTTGACCGAGACTAGAGTACGAGGACTAAACCTCATCCCTAAAGTAGGGATGGAAAGCAGCACCCACCCGCTGGTCGGGGCTCCACACTCCTCGATAAACCTCGAGCAAGTGGGGTCACCCTCCACGTCAAACATCGTGCAAGTGGCAATCTACTGAAGCTCAGTGCACGGTCTGTGTGCCGACGGTCGCCGCTCCTAAACCAAGTCTCGTCCTCGTACACCAACCCGACACAGAACCTCCCTCGAACCTACCTAGAGGGTCGACCCGCTCTGTGCAAGTGGACACCTCTAGCATCATCATCTACCCTAGGACTTAGTTGCTCCATCAATTCAGTTTTCATGGGCAAGCTAACACATTTCTTCATCATACCAAACATGTATCATTTACCAACAACAATAATACCAACAATATATACATCACTTTCATTATGAGCAAGGGAGTAACTAAAGATTAGGGTTGAACATTTTATCATTAACACATCTGGGGGATATAGAACGACCACATTCATCAAAATCAGGAACATACTTTCAAGAATTTTCACATAAACCATCCATATTTCATTTCAGAATTTAGCTTCAGCATCATGACAAAGAATTGCATTATTGATATCTCAGAATAATTGAACTGAACTTGAAAAACTAATTCAAAGGGGATTATAGCCCCAAATGCCAGCATGCCAGATTTCAAATTTCATAGCAATTGACCATTTGGTTGATTTATTATGAATTTATTACTGAACAGGGTTTTTTGCTGGTTGCAGTCTGCAGATTAGGGGTTAAGAGAGTGACTGTTTCAATATGCTTAGAGGCAGAATTAGACAAACGTGTAGTTTAAGAAAAGTTAGATATGTGTCTCTACCTTGAGGGTTCAATTAGGGTTGAAGGCCTCCTAGCTCAATCCTGCAAGTTCTTCTTCAAGATCCAAGCTCTAGGTCACCTTCTAGCTCCATAGCTTCAACATGCAAGATCTCTCCTTCCCCAAGCACCTCCTCCTTCCTAGTCCCCATCTCTCTATTTTTTGTAGTTCTCCACGAAATTGATGAGATAATGATGAAAAATAATGAAAAGGAGTGAGAGAGTAGAAGGGGAGAGGCTTTAAATAGAGGTTTTAGGTGTGTAGATGCCTCTAAGGGCATTTTTGCCATTTCACCCACCCCACTAACTCTTGTAGCCAATGCATGACTGCCAACCTCTCCACTAATACCCACTAACCTAATCAAAATGACCATCATAGCCTCTCTTGCACCTTTACATAAAAACCCACACTTGTAGCAGATTGTTATCTATGTTTACACAGATACATAGAATACCAAGATTGGGTCAAAATGAAAGTGTGAGGGGTATTATTGTAAAACTCTCCAACCCCCAATGGACACATTGCATAGTTGTCACTAGGGTCCATTTACATCTCAAGATTGCAAGGATCCTGTCTATGGGGAAAACACTTGAAGAGGGGTTGAATAGTGTTTATGCAATTTAAAAAGATAGTTACACCAATTTAAATGCAATCCAACAAAATAATGTGGAATAGAAATTAAACCCAAAATGAAACACACGCAAACACAGAGATGTTTCAAGGGTTCGGATTACCCAAGTCACTTTTCAACTTGTTCCCGGTAATCCTACGTCCCTTCCACCTGGATACCTCCGGATACTCAAGTTAGAACCCTAACGTGAGGTTTCCTTAAAACCCCACTTGTATCAACCCTACAAGTAAAATCGAAATACAATCGATTGACCTTGACTCCCACAACTTGGGAGCAAGCACACAACTCTCACAACTCGAGAGCGAATTCAAATAATGAAAGTTATGAAATATGAAAGCAACACTTACAAACACCTATGCCTTGAAGTAGAACTTGAAGGAGAAGTGTGTTGTGTGTTGAAGACTCTCTTGGAAGAGAGGAGAAAGCCCTTTCTCTTGACTGCACCAAATGCCTATAGGATAACTCTTTGGTTCTAGGTTGGAGAGCAAGAGATCAAAGATTGGAATTCTTAGGGCTTTGGATTTGAGAGCTTTAAACCTGAGAATGAAAGCTTGAGATGAAAACTTGGAAGAATAAGTCACCTCTCAATGGAACAGTTGAAGTCCCTTATATAGGTTTCTCAAATCCACAAAATAGATTAGGCAAAAACCCTTTGGGAATCCGTGAGAAAATTCTCAACGAATAGAATCTGAGCTCGCGACAGTGGACTGTTGAGGAAACCACAGTCGACTGTTGCACAGTCAACATGGTAACTTACCATGTGGACAGTCGACTGATGAAGCATAGACAGACGAATGTTGAACCAACATGCGACTGTAAATACTTCTACAGGCGACTGGCCGAGAGATGGGTAAGTTGAAGAATTCTGGAAAATGTCTGAGATATCAGGACAGACGACTGATAAGGAAATGACAGTCGACTGTTACACAGAACAGGCGATTGTAAATCCTTATACAGACGACTGTCAAATACCCTGAGAATTTCCAGAGAGCTGAGTCAACAAATTGGCTCACAGACAAACGACTGTTGCAGCATAGACAGTCGATTGATCCATTGGACAATCTACTGTATATTCAACATTAGTTGACTGGTCGTAAAATAAAGATCAACAGAGTTTGGGCAAAAGATAGACAGGCGACTGATTTACAAAACACAGTCGACTGTCACTTGGACAGGCGCCTGTGAATCGTTCGTGAGTCACCTGTGCGAATTAAGACAGAGAAGCCCAAAACTAGTTTGTAAAAGATTGTGCATAACAGGCGACTGTAGAACAAAACACAGTCGACTGTTTTTGAGACAGTCGACTGTATAATGTTCACCAATTGACTGTTGTAAACAATCCAAGCACAAACAGTAAGAAATGAATTGGAGTCTAAGGACGAATGATCTAATGATGTCCTAAGACTGAATTGAAGATGTGTGTGAGTGCTCCATCAATGTTCTACTTCTAAGCTACATACTAGAAGAGATAAAAGAAATATACATTGACGAATTCTCTCTTCTATCCATCGTATGAGCTTGAAGTCTTCATGGAGCTTCAATCATCATCTACGATCATCCAATCTATTTCATTTGCCTTCAATGATATTTGAGTGTCATCCATTGCTAGAAGATCTTCATAATTAGCTTAGGCAATGGATTACCTGCAAAATAGGGGATTAGTCACAAGTATTTATGTTTGCTCATCATTAACACCAAGTAGGGAGAAGTCCAATACCCAACATTCTCCCCCTTTTTGATGATGACAAACAAACATATACAAAAAGATAAATAATTGTGTGTATTGAAAACTTACTGCCCCTATATAGATGCCAATCAAGTTAGTCAACAAATAATAGGGCATCTACATATCAATTGAAGAAAATGAGTAAGATATGCATGAATATAATTCAAGAAATCTAGGAATTAAAATCCATATTCATTGTAATCTTACTCCCCCTGAATCTAAGGCAACTTCAATCTTAGATTCAAAGTGTTAGAACATACTTAGCACATTCATTATGAATCGTGTATGTTTATTTTTCTCCCCCTATGGCATTAGCCAAAAAGGCGGGAGTAAATAACAACAACAATAATCATGCTAAATACGAACTAACAACAATCAAGGAGTATAAAGATATATATAATCAAAAACTAATAAAAGCACATCATATACTTATGTGAATAGAGGAATTAAAGTCCAATATCAACATTTTAGATATACGAAACAAAAATAGTTTCAAAAATGCATCACATCATAGATAGCATGAATAATCCAATATCAAATCCTATTTGTCTCAAAAACACATCAAAAGAGAATAAATCATTCATGGAGACAATATGACAAACATCACACAGATAAGATAATCAATTATACACTGTGTGACACAAAAGATTAAACAGCAACATCTTATATATTTTTTTTGACAAGTAAAAGATAGCTTTATTAATCAACAAAAAGTGTACAACAAATCTTGCTGGTCAGTTATAGAGGTAATAGAAAGAGAAGGGAGCGGACACAAGCGTCGTCACCCTCTACACTCTACTATCCACTAACACCTCCCAAGCAACTATGTACCAACATCATATATATATATATATATATATATATATATATATATATATATATATATATATATATATATATATATCAAAAGATGAGTACATGGCATATGGACATCAACATGTCCAACAAAAATACATACATCATGATCCAAAAAATATATCATGACATCAGCGTACATCATCATACAAAATATCCGAACATCATCCAAATAAACATCTAACCATCAAACACACTGAAGACCCACTCAACCCAACCAAAAACAGACCAAAAAAAATCTAGGTCGTCGGGTGAGTGAACAAAAAGTATGACAGCTACAACTTCAGTCAATGTGAATGATAGTGGGGTCCAATGTGCGACCAGAAGAACAAAACATCAGCCTCGCAGAGCGTCGAGTAGGGTAGGCAGGAGTCTTCCTCTTGGAAGATGAAGCACGAGCGGTAAAAGATTCTGCAAGAGCAGGAGCGGGGGCCTGGACAATGGGGGATTGGACAACAGAGGACACAGGCATAAAGCCTGGAGGAAGGGAGCACGAATAGGGGCAATGTCCTCAGACTTAGCAAACAGAGCCTGAAGCTCGGCGGGGATGGGAAATCTATGAAGCATAAGGGATTTGAACTGAAGCTCCAAAAGAAGATTGAGCTTCTCATCCATAGAAGTAAAAAAGCTTCTCGAGAGCAGTGACACGATCACACAGCCTCCTGAGAAGAAAATCCTCAAGGGGTACTGAAGGAGGAGTACGAGGAGGATGATCGGCCAGCTCAGAAGTGCGTTCACCAACATTCTCCGAAGGAATGGGGTTACCGACTATGATATTCAAGAATTCCCTAGAAGATGGTGGCGAAGTGGGAATCAGATCAGTGGGTTTAAGAGAAGGAATCAGATTGTCGAGGAAGTCGAAAGAACCTTTAGGAAACAGATGACCATAAGGATCCATGAGCTCACTCGAACGATCGAAGGCTAGGTCAAGCAAGCTAGGACACGATTTCGACGAGAAGTCGATCAACAGGTTAGCAACACACGAGAAACCACACGAAGGAGGAAGATCGAGTTGCGACAAAGAAGATCGGAGGAGAGATCTACAGGAGATTTCGAGCGGGAAGTCGAGTGATTTTCAGTCGGAGGAGAGAGAAAATATGTGTCGAAATGAACCGGTCTCGATGTTTATAAGAAAGGGGAAATAATCTGGGCCGTTGGATCAAAGAATCGACGGCTCAGATCGAAGCAGAGAACCGCCACAACAGGTGACAGTCGACTGATGAACAAAAGTCAGTCGACTGGATGAAGTGATAAGAAATAAGCTTAGGAAGACAGACAGTCGACTGTTGGGTAACATACAGTCGTCTGTCTGAGGGACATTCGACTATACTATACACATCAGTCGACTGACTGAGAATCAATAAACTTCATTAAAAAGACAGAGAGCCCTGTAAAAAATTTCGACAAAGATGACAGGCGCCTGATGACTAAAATGCAGTCGCTTGTTGAAACAACAGTCGACTGGAAAATTTTCATCAGTCGTCTGTGCGAAAGATATGAGTTTCTGACAGAGAAGATAGCTTAGGAGCAGTCGACAGTCGAAGGAAAGACAGTCGTCTGTCCTGGTCCAAAAATACACAGTGAGATAGAAATCCAGAGAATATTAACACTCACCCGAGGACCTATACTCTAATCACAAACTCATCATAAAAATAATGTAATACGATAAATCAATTGAAACACAAATCTCTAAAATCAATCTCAAGGAACTCATGAAATCACATAAATCTCAATTGCCTTTCTTAAACACATATATATGTTATATCAAATGAAGAGGCAACATGATGATATGAGCTCAAAATGTGTTACAACATATATGCTGAGCTCCTAAATTTCAGATTCACCCATAATTCCTAATTCTCCATGCAACCTCACAGATGAATCTTCTTTAAGAGGTTTTGTGAAGATGTCGGTAATTTGTTTTTGGGTTTCAATGTACTCTAAGATGATGTCCTTCTTAGCTACATGATCATTTATAAAATGGTGTCTCACATCTATGTGTTTGGTACGGGAGTGATGTACTGGATTCTTGGAAAGACATATGGCACATTGGTTATCAACCATGATCAGGCAAGTATCACAATTGATACCATAGTCCATAAGAGTGTGTCTCATCCAAAGAACTTGTGCACATATAAGACCCGTGGCAATATATTCCACTTCAGTCGTGGACAATGACACCGAATTCTGTTTCTTAGAAAACAAAGAAACTAAGGAATTTCCTAGGAAATGGCAAGTGCCACTAGTACTTTTCCTGTCGGACTTGCATCCGGCAAAGTCGGCATCACTATATGAGATTAACTCATATGTGCTAGATTTAGGATAAAGTAACCCATAATCTAGTGAATGATTAAGATAACTAATATTTGTTTAACCGTAATCAAGTGTGACTCCTTAGGTATAGCTTGATATCTCGCACACAAGCATACCGAAAACATGATATCGGGCCTACTAGCGGTTAAGTAAAGTAAGCTACCGATCATACCTCGATATAGACGAACGTCTACATCTTTTCCGCTCTCATCCTTGTGTAGATGGGTAGTAGTACTCATGGGAGTCCTTTTACTTGAAGACGATGTAATGCCTTGATAGCTACTGCACAAGTACTAGAGGGGGGCTGAATAGTACTTTAAAATAATCAAGAGTATAATTCCTAATTATTGTGCAAACACAACTAACAATGAGGAATGAACATTGACAACAGAAAATAAGCAATGCAAACAAGCGATGTAACGGGTTCGGATCCACCCAAGTCTCCCCGACTTGTTACCAGCGATCCTACGTCCCAGACACCCGGATCCCCTCCGGTTTCTTGAGTTAGAATCCTCTAACCCAAGTTTGCACTATGATATTCTTGTAGAAAACCTCTACAAGATCAAATCATACACAAATGAAAACGTGACTCCCACAACCCGGGATCACGATCTTCTCTCACAACCGGGAGAAAAACTTAATAGTAAAGTAAATGAAACAATAATTCACTTACCAACAAAATCATATGCCTTGAGTAAACTTACTAATTTTAGGGCAAGGATGATTTTGAAGGAGAGAATGTCACCAAACCCTAGCTCCACCAAGATGAACAGCGATCGAAGGCTAGGATGGAGTTGGTGACTTTGAATCAAGCTCTTGACTTGAGTGGCTCACAATGAAGAGAATCTCTCTTGAGGAAATTAGGGCTCAAGAAGTTTGGAGAGATTCTTGTGAGAAAGAGATAGCTTTAGAAAAGGAGTTGAATGCTTTCCTTTGATCTCTCTAAGTCTCAATAATGGCAGCCTTGACTGCTAACTTGAAGCATCAAGTATATATAGGAGAAAGAGAAAAGAGAAGAGCAAAATTCGTAGCATTAAATGCCCAACGGATCTATTTCTGAAGCTGCTTAATCAGTCTAAGAAGGATCACTGACCCATTAGTTTTGCAACTAGTCGGTCGGTGAACCTTCTTGGACTGACTAGATGGTTGACATGAAAGATAGTGAATTCAAGAGATAGAACTAGTCGGTCTAAGAACAAACACCAACCGATTAGTTTGACAACTAGTCGGTCGGTGAACCTTCTTGGACCGACTAATTGATCAACAGTAAATGAGCTGAATTTCACAAGGAAAACTAGTCGGTTTACGAAGGATTGCCAACCGACTAGTTTGACAACTAGTCGGTCGGTGAATGAGCTTTGACCGACTAACTTGTCAACAGTAGCTAGGCTGAATTATATAAGGATAACTAGTCGGTCTGAGAAGGATTTCCAACCGACTAGTTTGACAACTAATCGGTCGGTGAACCTTCTTGGACCGACTAATTGGTTAACAGTGCCTAGGCAGAATTGAGCTAGGAGATCTAGTCGGTTCAAGAAGGATCCCAACCGACTAGATTGTCATCTAGTCGGTTGGTTCTTCTTCTTGAACCAACTAATATGCATAAGAAGCCGTGAAATGAAGCGATAAGCTTCGGGAAAGTTTCTAATGGCTTCTAAGACAATCCTAGATCTAAGATATGAGCGTTATGAAGATAGTTAAGCAAATCCTACTCAAGGCTTAACATTCTATACGATGAAGCTAGAAGACAATAAAATAAACATGACGAACCGTCTTCAAAGCTTCAATCCGAATCTCTTGACTTCATTAATGATTCCTTGAGCTTCAACGAAGCTTCAGGCACACGATCACGCGCTATAAGAAGTCTTGGGACGTCGCTTGAGATGTATGAAGTAATTTGGCGACGATCTCCATAACTGCGCTCAAAGAGAATTAGTTCACGATATTTATGTTTGTTCATCATCAAAACCAAATCCGGGGAATCAATACTCAACATTCTCCCCCTTTCTGGTGATGACAAACCAACATAAATATAAATCAATAATAATGATACAAATGAAATTTACTTACTCCCCCCTGCATTGATGACTCGTTAATTCCTAATTAAATAATAAACATAAGCATCAAGCAGACGAGAAAAGTATAAAACATGATCCAATTATTTAAATATAGGATCGGAATCCATTTTTATATCTTCACTCCCCCTGAATCTAACATATCAAATTAGATTCATGGTAAGTTGCTTTAAATTATCATTTAGCTCAACGTCATTATTAATTCTCTCCCCCCTTTGGCATTAGCAAAAAGAGCGGGATGAGATCAACGACAACAACGAAGGCTAAATAAAAATCTAAACACGAGATTCAAAGAATACGACAACGGTCCAAATGACACCAAGGAAAATATATCGAAGAATATCAAAGCGTGCCAACGAGACCATAGTCGAAAAGCGAAAAGTGAAATCATCAAAACTCAAAATCAAATTCACTATTGAGTTATGGAACATACTCTCTAATATCAACATTTTTAGCTAATTTAGTGCATGAAAAACAATTCTATGTTTTCATAAAAGCAAATCTATTTAATCAATATAATCGTCGAGCGACGAAGTCAACATCAGAGACAAAAATTCAATGTGCACACAGAAATGAATGGCAACACCATGTGTGTATATATATATATATATGGATACAACAAAAGTTATACATCAGCCAACAAAAATATAGACCAACACTAGGTCGGTGCACATCATACAACACATGTCACAAAATACATCGAAGTGTATCACTAAACATACATACATCAAACTGTATCATAAAACATACAAAAATACATCCACCCATCTATCCTAACCCCACACTCTCACAACAGATATATCGTCCAAATGCTCATGGGAGAGTCCTCCAATAAAAGCTCAGGAGGCGGAGGCAGGATCAGCACCAGCAGCTGGCTGTGCAGATGAAGTGGTGGTCTCTGGAACGACTGGAGTGTCCACCGAAGGAAGGGTTGCAGCAGGAGTGCTCTCGGGAGCATTGACAGAAGAAGTGCCAACAGAAGTACCCTCAGGGACACGAACTGGAGAAGCAGCAAGCTCCTCATCCTCAGCAGCATCCATAGCCTCCTCATCAGAAAGCATAGGAGGAACCTCAATGCCTAGATGATCACAGATGCGAGCAAGCATCTCCTCACATCGAGCAATACGAGCCTCCTGCCGGCTCTGGAAAGCAGAAGAGTCAAGGAAAGAAGGCAGAGAGGAGCAGAGGGGGTAGTCCTCTGAACGTGACGTAAGGCCGCAAGAGACTTCTTGACGGGAGTCGAGTTCAGGGGAGGACCCAACGGACGCTGATCATCGGGAGGGAGAGGAACGCCAAAGTGACAGAAGACAAGAGTCAGCAGACAAGGATATTGAATGTGAGCAGACTTGGTGGACTTCCTGATACACTCAAATGAGTCCATCTTATTTAAGATAATGCGGGCCCAATTTATCTCGCTCCCAGAGAAGAGAGCATAGATAAGCTTGAGGAAAGGCTAAGAGGGCAAGCTGGAGGAGCCGTACTTCGGGAGAAGACACGACTTCAGAATGAGATTTAGGACCTACGCATTAGGCTTGAATGATTTCGATGGAACGCCAATCATCGCAGGAGGAATGACATGGAACATCTCAGCAAGAATGGACTGGTCAAGATCGTGGATGTTATCCATGGAGATATCTGAGGGGAGCAGGCCAGAGGAGGAGTCACCAAGCAACTGTCCTAAGATCTCTGCCGTAAGGACAATGGGTGTCCCCAAGACAGTGGTCTTAATACAATGGGTGTCATCATACTCACCCCAAACTCGATTGGCATAGTACAATTTGACGAGTCTGGGGTATGGATGAGGATTCGCCTTGGGATCATGGCGAAGATAATCTAGGAGGCCGCTATAGGAGAGGAGATCTGCAAGCTGAGGAAAATCAGAAAACTGGACGAAATGCTCGAGAATCAACGGACAGTGCTCGATACGGTTGTATGCCGCAAGACACAATGGGTCATCGCGACACAACGAAATATCAACCCCACCCAAAGGCATGGGAGCCTTCCCCTTAGATGGACGAGAGGAAGTGCGAGGAGGAGGAGTAGGAGCCTTCTCGATAGGCCCAGTCTCTGGGATATACTCATCGTCAGAGTCAGGTGGTGTGGGAGCACGGAAGGGTCTAGAAGTGAAACTAGTCGATTGGCAAATAAACTTGGACCGACTAAGTGAGTCCAAAAATTTGAGAATTTGAAATTTTGAGTTCTCTCCAAAGAACACTTGGGCGAAACAACTAAATACTCTCATACACACTTATTCTACCCCATAAATACCAGAAATCTTAAATCCGACGCGCAAATCGAGAATCCAATCATAAATCCAGACTATCACAACAAATCTAGCATGAGCATATAGATATCATTATCATGTAGGATTATTGAAAATATGAATCCTAAATCTCGGATTCACCCATAATCCCCAATTCTCGACGTAACCGCACAAAGGAATCTTCTTTGAGTGGTTTTGTGAAAATATCGGCGATTTGCTTCTGGGTTTCAACGTACACTAAAATGATGTCCTTTTTAGCAACATGATCATCTAGGAAATGGTGATGGATATATATGTGTTTGGTATGGGAGTGGTGTACCTGATTCTTAGAGAGACATATTGCACTTAGGTTGTCCACCATAATAGGGCAAGTATCACAGTTTATACCGAAGTCTTTAAGAGTGTATCTAATCCAAAGAACCTGTGCACATGCAGCACCGACGGCAATATATTCTGCCTCGGTGGTTGAAAGTGATACTGAATTCTGCTTCTTGGAAAACCAAGAGACAAGAGAATTTCCTATAAAATGGCAAGTGACACTAGTACTCTTCCTGTCGGATTTGCATCCAGCATAATCTGCGTCACTATATGAGATTAACTCATATGTGCTAGACTTTGGATAAAATAATCCGTAGTTGAGTGTGTAACTTAAATAGCAGAAAATACGTTTAACCACTACTAAGTGTGATTCCTTAGGTTGTGACTGATACCGAGCATAAACACATATGGCAAACATTATATCAGGCCTACTGGCAGTAAGATATAATAAACTACCTATCATACCTCGATATAGACGAATGTCTACATCTTTGCCGCCCGTATCTTTATCAAGATGTGTAGTAGTGCTCATTGGAGTCTTTTTGCCAAAGCATTCTCCATTCCAAATCGCTTTAGCAACTCCACCGTGTACTTGGTTTGGTGGATGAAGATTTCATCGTGCATTTGGCGAATTTGGAGACCTAAGAAATATTTGAGCTAACCCATGTGGCTCATCTCAAATTGGTCCTTCATGACATTAGAAAACTCTTTGCAAAGAGTGAAGTTAGTAGCACTGAAAATGATATCATTAACATAAATTTGAACTAAGATAATATCATGATTGGCATACTTAACAAAAAGTGTAGAATCAACTTCAACCATTTTAAAACCCAAATCCAAAAGAAAGTTCTTTAGGCGATCATACCAAGCTCTAGGAGCTTGTCTCAAACCATAAAGTGCTTTATTAAGTTTGAACACGTGATTTGGAAATTTTTCATTTATAAAACCCGGAGGTTGATAAACATAAACTTCCTCAATGACATCTCCGTTTAAAAACACACTTTTTACATCCATTTGAAAGAGTTTGAATTCTTTATGGCATGCAAATGATAATAACAACCTAATAGATTCTAATCTAACTACAGGTGCAAAAGATTCCTCGAAATCTATACCTTCCTCTTGCCTGTAGCCTTGAGCAACTAACCGAGCTTTGTTCCGGATGACGTTTTGGTTCTCATCGGTCTTGTTCTTGAAAATCCACTTCGTTCCTATAACGGTGTGGTTCTTCGAATGCAATGGAACTAGCTCCCAGACCTCATTCCTCTCAAACTGAATGAGTTCCTCTTCCATGGCTAGGATCCAAGAACTATCTTCGCATGCCTCGTTGATATTCTTTGGCTCTACTGAAGAGGCAAAGGAACAGTGGGCGAAGAAGTTGACTTGAGATCTTGTCTTGACACTATCTAGTATGTTGCCAATAACTTGCTCATGGGGATGGTCACGAACTGTCTGAAGCCGTTTGGGAACTCCTTGATCAAAAGGAACATTCTCAAAAGAATCATCAGTAGGGTTAGTATCAACAGAATCAATAGAATTAGATTTACCAATAGAGTCACATACAACTTCCATAGATTCAACATCATTGATAATTCTAGGAGGGACACAATTTTTATTGAATGAAACATGAAGTGATTCCTCGATCGTTGAGGTTTTTTATTGTAAATCCGGTAGGCTTTGCTACGGGAGGAATATCGAACAAATATCCCCTCATTGGATCTTTGATCAAATTTGTCCTAACTACCATATGTGTTTTTGATAAAACATTTTGCACCAAAAACTCTAAAATGTTTAACTTGAGGCAACCTACCAAACAACAATTCATAACAAGTTTGTTTGGTGTCGGGTCTCAAGAGTATCCTATGAAACACATAGCAAGCGGTATGTACTGCTTCTGTCCAAAATTGATGGCCAAGTTGGCTATCATCAAGCATTGTGCGAGCACATTCCACTAGCGTCCTATTCTTTCTCTCAACAACACCATTTTGAGGGGGTGCACGAGGGAGAGAAAAGGTGTGAGTAATACCAACTTCATCACAGAAATTTGGGAAAGACTCATTCTCAAATTCCCCTCCATGATCACTACAAATAGTGACAATGGTGGTTCCAATGAGATTTTGTACTTTCTTAACAAATACTGTGAAGTTTTCAAAAGCATCATTTTTATTAGTTAAAGAAAATATCCAAGTAAATCTATAAAAGTCATCAACGATGACAAGTCCATATCGAGCATTCCCTAATGAAGCAACTCTAGTTGGCCCCAAAAGATCTAGATGTAAAAGCTCTAGAGGCCGTTTAGAGGATATGCTCTTATTAGGTTTGAATGACGATTTTGGAAGTTTACCTCGTTGACACGAGTCACAAAAGCTTTTCTTTTGAAAAGTAAGCTTAGGAAATCCTTTTATAGAGTTTAACTTGGAAAGTTTGAAAAGTGTTCCAAAGTTCACATGACCAAAACGTCGATACCATAAGTGTTGTTCACTCGTGTTGGCAATGAGACATTGTTCATATGATTTTGGAATATATAAGATATATATATCCTTATGGCCTGTGCCAGAAAACAACACATTACTATTATCTTTACTCAAAATATGACACATTCCTTTCGCAAAGCTAACTTTGTAACCCTTGTCACAAAGTTGGCTTATTGAAATGAGATTGTGATTTAAGCCTTTAACAAGGTAAACATCACTTATAAGTGGTTTAGAAGGGTTACCAACTTTTCCAACACCAATGATGGTTCCTCTCTCATTGCCTCCAAAGACCATTCGGTTCCCATTTTCAATGGGCACCACTCCAGATAGCAATTGAGCTTCACCCGTCATGTGTTTTGAACACCCGCTATCAAGTATCCACCCATCCTTGAAGCTAAATTTTGATTGTTGCTCCTTCTCTTTTTCTTGAGTACATGACGATAAAAAATATCGTATCATGGTACCCAAGGTCATTGGGTCCTAAGAGATTAGACCTTTGGAAGCCAAGTCCAATTGGACTTAGACTTCCAAACATAATCATCATTGGGCACTACATTCATGAAATAAGAATTAATGTATGCTTGTTTTTCATGCATGCTTGTGTCCTTCGGGCCCCAAATAGTGAATGTCTTGGGATCCCTATTCCTATTGGGAGCATGCACATGTGGTTGATTTCTACGTGATGCATGTGGCCTACGAGGAAGTGGCCTAGGGTATGCATGACGTGGATAACCATACGGCACATGATGAAATGGTGGTGGCGACATATGATATGGTGCATGATGGTAATCATTCATATAGTAATGATATGGTTGAACATGTGCATGTGGAGGAACACGTGCGTGAGTGTGTCTCACTTGGTGTGCACGTGCTCGTCGACGTGGAGCATAGAAATCATCATACGTGTGAACATGTGGGGTAGGACGTGTGTTCCTACGTGGCATATTATTGGTGTACATAAATGCATGACCCTTCTTTGGAGTTCCACCCAAAGTGGGTTTCTTTCCAAACGGGGGTGTGTACTTAGTGGAAGCACCATTGCTAGATGAACTACCCATGGGGTGTTTACTTCCACTAGTTGAGGCATCGGAAGTTGGCCTTACAAAGGTGGTGGAAGATTTGGATGAATTTTCCTTTTTATACCCCAAGCCAATACGATGATTGGCCGGAAGTAAGTCATTTAGGATATTGTCCAAATGGTCCTTGCCTTTATTGAATTTATTAATTCGGCCTAATGTGGACTCATACTTCTCGGTGAGAGAAAGTATTGAAGTATCCAAAGTGGACACTTGAGTTCTGAGTACACAAACACGAGACTTGAGATTCTTATTCTCAATACTCAAAGTTGAGTTTCGAGAAATCAAATCCGCTATCTCGCGTTCATCTGAATTCTCAATGTGAACATGCTCAAGTTGAGATTTGAGATTTACAATCTCATTTCTCAAGCCTTCAATAACGGTGTCGTTGTTGATGATGATAGGCTTAGTCGAGGTTTGGAGACTAGTTAGCTCATCTTTAATCTTAGTATATCTATTTACCTATTTAGAATACTTAGACCAAATTTGTTCGTTAGCTAATCTTAACTCATCCATGGTTACCTCTTCGCCTTCATCCTCGCTTTCATCGGAAGCAGACTCCTGATCATGTTCCTCTCTTGCCATGAAGCACATGTGTGCTTGCTCCACTTGTTCATCATCCGACTCTCCACTTGAGGAGTCCTCTTCGGAGTCGGTGAATGTGACGACAAGCCCTTTCTTGTACCCTTTCTTGTACTTTCATGACTTGTCGAACTTCGGTGCCTTCCACTTCTCCTTGTGTTTGTTGAGAGGACAATCCACCTTGATGTGTCCTCGCTTGTTGTATTTAAAACACAAAGGAGTAGAAGTATTAGTCGAACTAACTTTAGATTTATTCTTGAAGCTACCTTTTCGAAAGAATCGGTTGAACTTCTTTGCCATAAGGGCAACGGATTCTATGTCCAACTCGTTTTCCGATCCTTCACTATCGGTAGATGTAGAAGGAGCGGCCTTGAAAGCAATTGCCTTTTTCTTTGGCTCTTCTTGCTTCAAGTACGCCTTCATCTTGTCCTGCATCTTGATCTTGCTATCCTTCCATACCTCATGAGACATTAAGGTACTCATTAGTTGAACGACAGTATATTTATTCATATCGTTACCTTCCTCGATAGCATAGGTACGCTTTTCCCAACTCGAAGGAATTCCGTCAATAATCTTCGCGACTTCCCCCTTTTGGGTATAGGTCTTCACAAGATCTTCCAACTCGTTGGTTATATCCCCGAAGCGAGCATAGTACTTCTTCATATTTTGACCCTGTTCCATGTGAAATAACTCGAACTCTTTGTTAGAAACAACGAGTTTAGAGTCTTTTATCCTACTGGTTCCTTTGTGCAAGATGAGGAGTTGGTTCCAGATTTGATATGCACTCTTACAGGTGCATATCTTGTTGAAGTCTTCGGGCTCCAATGCACATTGTAAGGCATTCATTGCCTTGGCATTGTTCACCTCCGCGGTGACCTCCGCGGTAGTCCACTTCGCGAAGTCTTCTTCAGCGGGCTCGACATACTCCGTTAGCGTGGCTCTCCAAAGTGAAGTGCTCCGTAGGAAGGTTTCCATCTGGTATTTTCAGTACCCATAATTGGCACCGTTGAAGTGAGGAGACCTAGTAGAGGAGTGTCCTTCCATCACTGAAGAAGCTCCTTCACGATTCTTGAAGGTGCTGTAGTCGGAAGGTGGATGAACGTTCTTGTTGTCGTTGATAGACATAGCTATGAACCTACTTTGATACCAAATGTAATGCCCTGATAGCTACTGCACAAGTACTAGAGGGGGTAAATAGTACTTTAAAATAATCAAGAGTATAATTCCTAATTATTGTGCAAACACAACCAACAATACGGAATGAAAATTGACAACAGAAAATAAGAATGCAAATAAGCGATGTAATGGGGTCGGATCCACCCAAGTCTCTCCAACTTGTTACAGGCGATCCTACGTCCCAGACACCCGGATCCCCTCCGGCTACTTGAGTTAGAATCCTCTAACCCAAGTTTGCACTATGAAATTCTTGTAGAAAACCTCTACAAGATCAAATCATACAAAAATGAAAACGTGACTCCCACAACCCGGGATCACGATCTTCTCTCACAACTGAGAGAAAAACTTAATAGCAAAGTAAATGAAACAATAAATCACTTACCAACAAAATCCTATGCCTTGAGTAAACTTACTGATTTTAGGGCAAGGAAGATTTTGAAGGAGAGAATGTCACCAAACCCTAGCTCCACCAAGATGAACAGCGATCGAAGACTAGGATGGAGTTGGTGACTTTGAATCAAGCTCTTGGCTTGAGTGGCTCACAATGAAGAGATTCTCTCTTGAGGAAATTAGGGCTCAAGGAGTTTGGAGAGATTCGTGTGAGAAAGAGATCGCTTTAGAAAAGGAGTTGAATGCTTCTCTTTGATTTCTCTAAGTCTCAATAATGGCAGCCTTGAATGCAAACTTGAAGCATCAAGTATATATAGGAGAAAGAGAAAAGAGTGGAGCAAATTTCATAGCATTAAATGCCTAATGGATCTATTTCTGAAGCTGCTTAATCGGTTTAAGAAAGATCATTGACCGATTAATTTTGCAACTAATCGGTCGGTGAACCTTCTTGGACCGACTAGATGGTTGACAGGGAAGATAGTGAATTAAAGAGATAGAACTAGTCGGTCTAAGAACAAACACCAACCGACTAGTTTGACAACTAGTCGGTCGATGCACCTTCTTGGACCGACTAATTGATCAACAGTAAATGAGCTGAATTTCACAAGGAAAACTAGTCGGTCTACGAAGGATTACCAACCGACTAGTTTGACAACTAGTCAGTCGGTGAATGAGCTTTGATCGACTAACTTGTTAACAGTAGTTAGGCTGAATTATATAAGGATAACTAGTCGGTCTGAGAAGGATTTTCAACCGGCTAGTTTGACAACTAGTCGGTCGGTGAACCTTTTTGGACCGACTAATTGGTCAACAGTGCCTAGGCAAAATTGAGCTAGGAGATCAGTCGGTTCAAGAAGGATTCCCAACCGACTAGATTGTCATCTAGTCGGTTGGTTCTTCTTCTTGAACCAACTAAGATGCATAAGAAGCCGTGAAATGAAGCGATACGCTTCGGGAAAGTTTCTAATGGCTTCTAAGACAATCCTAGATCTAAGATATGAGCGTTATGAAGATAGTTAAGCAAATCCTACTCAAGGCTTAGCATTCTATAGATGAAGCTAGAAGACAATAAAATAAACATGACAAACCGTCTTCAAAGCTTCAATCTGAATCTTTTAACTTCATTAATGATTACTTGAGCTTCAACGAAGATTCAGGCGCACGATCACGTGCTATAAGAAGTCTTGGGACGTCGCTTGAGATGTACGGAGTAATTTGGCGACGATCTCCATAACTGCGCTCAAAGAGAATTAGTTCACGATATTTATGTCTGTTCATTATCAAACCAAATCCGGGGAATCAATACTCAACAGAAAATTCCATCCCGAATCGCTTGATAAGCTCCGCTATGTACTTTGTTTGATGTATGAAGGTTCCTCCATTTGTCGAATTTACAGTCCAAGGAAATAAGTGAGCTCTCCCATGTGGCTCATCTCGAATTCATCCTTCATAGACTTGGAAAATTCTTGACAAAGATTAAAGTTAGTAGAACCAATAATTATATCGTCTACATAAACTTGAATCAAGAGAATGTCATTTTTATAATCTTTAATAAAGAGTGTAGAGTCAACTTCTCCTGTTTTAAAACCTAAATCCAAAAGAAAGGTCTTGAGTCGATCATATCAAGCTCTAGAGCTTGTCTCAACCCATACAACGCTTTCTTAAGTTTGAAACCATGGTTTGGAAATTTTTCATGGATAAAACCGGGAGGTTGAGAAACATATACTTCTTCATTGACAATCCCATTTAAAAATGCACTTTTAACATCCATTTGAAATAGTTTAAAATTCTTGTGAGATGCAAAAGATAAAAGTAATCTAATAGATTCTAATCTAGCTACGGGGGCAAAAGATTCTTCGCTTCCTCTTGCTGGTAGCCTTGAGCTACTAACCTTGCTTTGTTCCTTGTGATTACCTCGTTCTCATCGGTCTTGTTCTTGAAGATCCATTTGGTCCCAATAACTTGGCGACCACTTGGAAGAGGAACGAGTTCCCAAACTTCATTTCTCTCGAATTGCATTAATTCTTCTTCCATTGTCACTATCCAAGAGCTATCCTCACAAGCTTCTTGGATGTTATTTGGCTCAATGGTAGAGACAAATGCGCAATGAGAGAATTCTTCAATCCTCGACCTCGTTCGAACACCCACACCAATATCTCCAATAATTTGGTTATGGGGATGGTTGCGAACGGTCAGGTAAGCTTTGGGTAAACCTGCATCACTTGGAACATCTTCAGCAATCTCATTAGTAGTGTTAGTATCAATAATCGAATCATTAATCTTAACATTACTAAGAGGATCACATAAAACATCTACACTATCATCATCAACACGAGGAAAATCAAAATCTTCATTAAATGATACGTGTAGTGATTCCTTTGAAGAAGTTTTGTTGTATATCCGGTAGGCTTTGCTACGTGTGGAATATCCAACAAAAATTCCTTCATCGGATCTTGGCTCAAATTTATCTAGATTACCGAAAGTGTTCTTGATAAAACATTTTGAACCAAAAACACAAAAATATTTTACTTGAGGATTTTTGTTATAAAACAACTCAAAACAAGTTTTGTTCGTTTGGTGTCTCACTAGGATCTTATTGAGCACATAACATGCCGTGTGCACCGCCTCTGCCCAAAATTGTAGTCCAAGATGACTATCATGGAGCATAGTTCGTGCACACTCAACAAGTGTCCTATTCTTTCTCTCTACAACACCATTTTGTGGTGGTGCTCGAGGGAAGGAAAAGTTATGAGTCATCCCGGTGTCATCACAAAACTTAGTAAAAGATTGATTCTCAAATTCTCCTCCATGATCACTACGGATAGTGATAATGGTGGATCCTAAGAGATTCTGAATCTTCTTTGTAAATTTGGTAAACTCTTCATAAGCTTCATTCTTATTAGTTAAGAATGAAACCCAAGTAAATCTAGAAAAGTCGTCAACGACAACTAATCCATAATGAGCATTGCCTAAAGAAGCGGTTCTAGTTGGTCCAAACAAATCTAGATGAAGAAGTTCTAGGGGCCTTTTAGAAGTAATCCCTTCTTTAAGCTTAAAGGATGATTTACTAAGTTTACATCTTTGACAAGAATCACAAAAGTTTTTCTTATTAAAAGAGATTTTAGGAAAACCTTTGACTAGATCATGCTTAGCTAACTTATATAAGTGCTTGAAGTGAACATGACCAAACGGCGATGCCATAATAGTTGTTCACTTGTGTTAGCAACTAAGCAATGTTCTATGCTTTTAGGCAAGCTCAAATAATAAATATTTTTACGCATAATACCGGAAAATAAAACATTTGAATCACAATCAACAATTGTACACAATCCTTCTCCAAAGTTAACCTTGTAACCTTTGTCACAAAGTTGACTAATGGAAATGAGATTGTGACACAAACCACTAACAAGAAATACATTATTAATTAAGGGTTTTGAAGTGTTACCAACAATACCTACTCCAATGATGGTTCCCTTTTGATTTCCTCCAAAAGTGACCGGTGCACCATCCTTGATGCTAATAACTTCGGAGAGTAATGAGAGATCTCCCGTCATATATTTGGAGCAACCACTATCGAGAATCCATCCATTCCCTTTAGAGCTAAGTTGACCTTTATTGCTCTTTTTCTTTCTCTTGGGTACCTACATAATATACCAAAAGCTCATGGTACCCAATGTTTGTTGGGTCCAAGGGGATTAGCCCTTTGGAAGCGAAGTCCAAGTGGACTTCCGCTTCCCATCATAATTACTATTCTTAATAGCATCATGAAAATAGGAATCAACATAAGCATTCCTATCATTTAGGCTAGTGTTCGTAGGACCCCAAATGGTGTAAATTTTGGGAGTCCTTTTCCTAGTTGCATGCATACTTGTTAGATTTCTATGTGGTGCATGCTTCTTAGGAACATGGTTTCTAGCATAAACATGAGGAGGTGGATATGCATATGACATACGAGAATGATATGTATGCTTGGGAACATGCATGTTGTATGAAGCATATGGGTTATGCATGACATGTGGAGGATGTGCATACATGTAAGAATGATGTGTATGAGCATATGGGTGTATCGGAGCACGTACATGAGAATTTCTCATGTGTGGATTTGTACGTGTCCGTGGGTGTGGAGCATAAAAAGTGTCATGATTATCCACCTGTGAAGTAGGAGATTCCCTACGTGGATGAATGTTAGTGTACATGTAAGCATGGCTTCTCTTTTGGTTTCCACCCTTAGTGGGTTTCTTGCCAAAAGGAAGAGATGATGAAGTGGTGACTTTCTTGGTAGGATTGCTACCTATAGTGTCTTTGACACCACTTGTGGATGCACCGGAGGATGGTCTCACAAAGTCTATAGTGACACCACTATAGGAAGTGCGAGCATTGGATGCATTCGCAATCACAAACCCAAGACCAACAGGCTGTGTGGCCGGAAATTGGTTTGCTAGCAAATCATCCAATTGTCCTTTTCCCTTATTGAATCTCATAATACGGGAGGACATGAGCTCATATTTCTCCTTAAGAGAAGAAATGTTGGTATCCAAGGTGGACACCCGTGCTTTGAGCTCGTGCACTTGGGTTTTAAGAGAATCATTCTCTAAACCCAATTGTGTGTGTCGTGTAACTAGATCACTATTATCCTTAGGATGTGTTTGATCTAGTTGATATTTGAGGTTATTCACCTCATCTCTCAAAGTGACATTTTGAGAAGCTAAATTTGCTTTCTCACGAGTTAAAGTATCAACAATGGTGTCATTGTTGATAATGCATGGAATGGATGAATTGCTAACTTTCAATTTCTTTAAGCTAGTCTATCTAAGCATTAAATATTGATATTTAGCAAATAATTCTTCATTAGCAATGCGTAGGTCATCCATTGTTACCTCGGTATCATCCGTGTCGGAATCACTCTCATCGGAGAGTGGATCTTCTCGTGCCATGAAGCACATGTGGGCACTTTCACCCATCTCATCATCCGAATCACTTGATGAGTCTTCACTTGAGTCAATGAATGTACCGACGAGTCCTTTCTTCTTATCTCTCTTGTTCTTGTCGGACTTGTGGTACTTCGGAGCCTTCCACTTCTCTTTGTTTCTTAGCATTGGACAATCCCTCTTGATGTTCCCTGGCTTATTACACTTAAAGCAAAGAGAGAAAGTAGCATTAGTAGACCCAAATCTTTTGTTAAATGGAAATTTACCTTTGTGGAAGAAGCGTTGGAACTTCTTCGCCATTTGGGCCATTTCACCTAAATCCATCTCATCCTCCAAATCTTCGCTATCGGAGGATGAGGAATTGGCGTTGAATGCCAAAGCTTTCTTCTTGGCCTCCGAAGGATTCATCATAGCTCGAATCTTTAATCGGTTCTCCCGTCTTACTTCATAAGACATGAGAGTCCCGACAAGATTCACAACTGTGTAATTCTTCAAATCATTGACCTCCTCGATGGCGATCGCTCTTCTTTCCCATTTGGAGGTCATTCCCATGATGATCTTTCTTACCTTTTCAGGTTCAGTGTATGTTTGGCCAGGGGCTTCCAATTCATTGGTGATGTTGATAAAACGTCCGTACATCGATGCAATGCTCTCATTTTCCTGCATATGAAACAAGTCGAAATTTTGCACTGCAACATATAACTTTGAAAGTTTTACCTTGTTCGTTCCCTCATGGGTAACGATGAGATGGTTCCAAATTTGATATGCACTCTTACTTGTGCATATCTTGTTGAACTCATTCGGGTCCAACTCACAATGAAGAGCGTTCATTGCTTTTGCATTGTTGACTTCGGCGGATTTCTCGGAAGACGTCCATTTTTCGAAATTCTCTTCGATGGGCTTGACGTATTCCTTGTGGAGGGTTCTCCAAAGTGAACCACTCCTTAGGAACGTCTCCATCCTACATTTCCAATAGCCAAGGTTTGTGCCATTGAAACGTGGAGGACGCACCATAGATTGACTTTCGAAAAGTGTGGACGCTCCATCACGATCTTGATTGTTGTACGAAGTCGGCGGAGGAACGTTGTTGTTGTTGGATGCCATAGCTATAACCTTGTGCTCTGATACCAATTGTAAGGATCATGTCTATGGGAAAAACACTAGAAGGGGGGTTGAATAGTGTTTATGCAATTTAAAAAGATAGTTACACCAATTTAAATGCAATCCAACAAAATAATGCGGAATAGAAATTAAACCCAAAATGAAACACACTCAAACGCAGAGATGTTTCAAAGGTTTGGATTACCCAAGTCACTTCCCGACTTGTTCCCGGTAATCCTACGTCCCTTCCACCCGGATACCTCCGGATACTCAAGTTAGAACCCTAACTTGAGGTTTCCTTAAAACCCCACTTGTAGCAACCCTACAAGTGAAATCGAAATACAATCGATTGACCTTGACTCCCACAACTTGGTAGCAAGCACACAACTCTCACAACTCGAGAGCGAATTCAAATAATGAAAGTTATGAAATATGAAAGCAACACTTACAATCACCTATGCCTTGAAGTAGAACTTGAAGGAGAAGTGTGTTGTGTGTTAAAGACTCTCTTGGAAGAGAGGAGAAAGCCCTTTCTCTTGAGTGCACCAAATTCCTAGAGGATAACTCGTTGGTTCTAGGTTGGAGAGCAAGAAATCAAAGATTGAAATTCTTAGGGCTTTGGATTTGAGAGCTTTAAACTTGAGAATGAAAGCTTGAGATGAAAACTTGAAAGAATTAGTCACCTCTCAATGGAACAGTAGAAGTCCCTTATATAGGTTTCTCAAATCCACAAAACAGATTAGGCAAAACCCATTTTGGAATCCGTGAGAAAATTCTCAACGGATAGAATCTGAGCTCGCGACAGTCGACTGTTGAGGAAACCACAGTCGACTGTTGCACAGTCAGCATGGGTAGGTGAGAATTCATAACAGTAACTTACCACGTGGACAGTCGACTGATGAAGCATAGAAAGTCGACCGTTGAACCAACAGGCGACTGTAAATACTTCTACAGGCGACTGGCCCAGAGATGGGTAAGTTGAAGAATTCTGGAAAATGTCTGAGATAGCAGGACAGACGACTGATAAGGAAAAGAGAGTCGACTGTTAAACAGAACAGGCGACTGTAAATCCTTATACAGACGACTGTCAAATACCCTGAGAATTTCCAGAGAGCTGAGTCAACAAATTGGCTCACAGACAGACGACTGTTGCAGCATAGACAGTCGACTGATCCATTGGACAGTCGACTGTATATTCAACATTAGTCGATTGGCCATAAAATACAGATCAACAGAGTTTGGGCAAAAGATAGACAGGAGACTGATTTACAAAACACAGTCGACTGTCACTTGGACAGGCGCATGTGAATCGATCGAGAGTAACACAGTCTTGGTTAACATTTCACTGTGCTAACATTCTCTGCAGGTTCTCTTTCTCTGTGCATGAACACATGCTCAAGAGCCATTGACAGCTTGATACACTTTGATTTAGAAATTGAGCGAACTGCAAGGAAACTAAGAGTAGAGAAGGGACATATTCTAGAGGATAGTAAGATGGTAACCGAGAATAATGCTACACGGAATGTCAGAGTTATTTATATTCGAGACCAGCTTACTCCAAAAAACTCTATAATATAATCTATTCTTATGCTTGAAGTGCTAGCTAACAAGAATTTCGAGCTGAAAACATGACTAGTTGTGTTGATGCAATATGAACCATTCTATGGGCACGCGCATGAGAATCCCCATTACCATATAGAGATGTTCTTGGTAAAGTGTGCCACTTTTGAAGTTATCAATGTATCAGAGGATGCCATCCGTCTGCGGCTATTTCCTTCCACGCTCAAGGATAAAGCTTTATATTGGCTAAGGTCACATGCAAACGGTTCTTTCACCACATGGGATGATCTTGCAGGAGCATTCATCAATAAATTTTATCCACCATCAAAGACCGTCAGACTAATGAATCATTTGATGTCATTCAAGCAAGGGGCCCAAGAATCTTTATATGAAGCATGTGAACGATTCAAAGATCTTCAACACCAATTCCCCCACAAAAGTATCAAAGATTGGGAGTTGACACATAGCTTCTATAATAGATTGAAACAGGATGCAAAGATGATTATAGATGTCACTACTAATGGGGCGATCTTGGCAAAGACTACAGAAGAAGACACATCATTACTTGAAGTAATCGCTTATAATAATCAAAGTGGGCTGATGAGAGAGTGATCGCTCTCGGATATACACCCGGAAAACAATTGTAGTTTTACCGCAAGCACACGGTTAAGTGGTAAGCGTGTTATCGAACACGAGGAGTGACTAATGACGGTACTCTATCTTAATCACTAAGCTAGTTGTGAAAAGGCGATTTTAGAATGTTGGTGTCACAATCATTCAATTATCAATTCGATTCAATATTATAAAAATGTCTAGGGCTAGGGAATCCCCACTACGGATCGCCATGCATCTCTGTGAATTACGAATCTCATGTTGCAAGACTTGAATTGAGGTGAACTAGTCGTAACTCAATAGAGAACCAAGCTCACGCTTTCGCACTATTGCAGGTCTATAGCAACCTAGATCAGAGCCCACTCTCGTGCAAACCCTAATCTAAGCCACTAGCATTAAGATCGACATCATCGTCTAATCGTACCTCGAGCCCACTCTCGTGCAAACTCGAGTTATGATCTAGATTTTGATAGCTTGTATTCGTCCAATCTCTTGCAAACGAATATTGGTATAGACTTATAATAAAAATGCTAGCTTTGGTCCAATCTCTTACAAACCAAACCTAGTGAATCTCGATTATAAATCTAAATCGAATATCTAGACCTTTCCATTGATCAGAGCCTAATCTCTTGCAAACTCTAAATCAATGGAAATTCCTAGCTATCCATAATAAAATCAATCACAAACTAAGCTCTTAGCAATTCTAGCAACATATCGATTCATTCATCACAAATCTTACATTAGATCCATAGGGTTCATCCCTTTGCCCTAGCACAACGGATCTACTCACAATTCATCGAAGCAATAGCATGATCAATGATAGAAAACATATTGCAATTCAGATCTAGAAGGAAACAATTCATAAAAGTGCAAATATTCAAAAGGAATAAACAAACCAGATCTGAGTTCTTCAATCTCCAAAGCTGAATTACAATTAGAATTAATCTAGAATCTATATTCTGGTCTCTCCCCAAGCTGGGATAAAAACTGGGCTTAAATACATGCCCAAAACGTCAAAATAAACCAGACGGAACTGCCCCTACAGTCCAAAACCCTAATTTTTAACCCAGGCTGGCGGCGCTACTCGACCGAGTGGAAATCACACTCGGCCGAGTGCCAGATCTGAATAAAAACAGAGTTGTTGGAGGGTTTGGGCACTCTGGAACTCTGCGGCACTCGGCCAAGTGGGGTTCATCACTCAGGCGAGTGGACTTCCTACTCGGCCGAGTGGATCTTCTGCTGCGCTCCCCAGAACTGCAAAGAGTCTGGCATGTTTTCCTTCAGAAAATGTGACCTCACTCGGGTGAGTGGATTTCTCTACTCGGCCCAGTGGAATTAACCACTCGGGCGAGTACATTGCGGCACAAGGTGTATTCGTATCGGTATGTACTCGACCGAGTACGCCTCTTCACTCGAGCGAGTGGGCTGTGTTACTCGGCCGAGTGGCCTATTTCTGGAAGCAACTCTTCTCCTTCTCGCCTCTTCGTCGATTCTATCGATCTCCTTTTTCTCCCACTCATCATACAGTGCTGTTAGCTCCTCGATAGGGCCATGAGCGACGCTCCGATACGCGTGCAAGTCCCTTAAGCATATTTTTGCTCCCGATTGCTCCATATTTCCTGAAATCAGATGAAAACAAGAAATAGTGAAAAGTAACGAAATATCGTCGAATAATCATGAAAAGCGCGATACGAGCAATCGAAATAGCATGCAAACATGCAGAAAAAGGTGGAAAATATTGACCAATCAAAATCCCCAAGCTTGCTTCTTACTCGTCCTCGAGGAAGATGAGTAAAAAGGCAAACCCGGAGGTCAAAATAAGGAAAATGAAAAAGAAAGAGAGAAAAGAAAACGAGGAGGGAGGTGCTAGATCATCCTCTTAGGACATGGAACTGCTTACTCAAATAGCACGATGAATTAATCATGCTTAAGATTTTTATCTCGATATCACATCATATATAGGCGCATTTGATATAGAAACCAAGAACGTCAAAACGATACGAAGTATGAAATCATTCTAGAATTAGCAGCGTCTAAGGCATTTAAAATGATATATGTAATCATACATTGCACACTTTTCAATTGATCGCTTTCTGCTTGGAGTATAAGAGGTATTCACACATTATAAAGCAATAAGAATAGAAAGAGATGGTATTCATGAAATACTTGCCAAATTTTCAATTCATGGACTTTGTTATACTCTAAGTAATCTCCCTAAGTATCAAAAATTACCTAGCTTAGGTCGTCATACACATATAAGAGGTTGCTCTCTCACACGTCCTTGGATCTCCTCCCCCAAGCTTATCTATAAGCGTAGGGCATCAAATAGAACAATACGAACTTTTCCCATTTTTTGAAGCTCCAAGGAAAATAAAAGAAGAAAGAAAGAATTGGGATTGTGTTTTTCTCTTTTTTTTTCTTTTTTTCTTTTTTTCAAAATATACACAATAACGATCCCAAATCAAAGAGATATAGAGAGATAGGCATATATATATATATATATATATATATATGTATTCTTTTTTCTTTTGGGAGGAGCTGATTCTTTTTGGCATGGGGAAGATGCAAGTATATGATTCACTAGGGAGAGATTCACCAATGACTATAAGTATGCAATTGATGATCAAGATATGTAGAGAAAGAAATATAACGCTCGGTTCACTCTTTTGTATGTGCACGACAACTTTCAGCATGGTATTGTAATCTACTCAGTTTGATTTCATAAAGTAAACTAATCTGGTCATATAAAAAAGGCATATGTTCAATCAACCTGGAAGTTGAGCATACAATTTCATGCAAATAGAAGCGATAGTAGATAACAAAGCAGTACTCCAAGATTAGGTAATCAATGCGTGAAGCTTGGTGTGTTTTCTACGAAAAGTATACAATATAAATTTTCAGACTCAGCTAATGCTAGAATTTCATTCACAAACATATAATAGAGATGGAGGTTCCTATTCTCAAATGCATAGCGATGTATAGCATATGATATCTGAAATAAAAACTATGGCATGGTAAGGGAATACGCATATAAGAGCGAGCTAACTCCAAGTCATCGTCATCATAGAGAATTCACTTCTAGCAAAAAGGATAAAAGAAATAAAGATAAAGGGAAAATAAAAACTAACTATACAAATGCAACCCACGCAGAAAGTAGGAAAACGTGATGCATGAGAAAAAAAATGAAAAAGTGGGTGAAAATAAGTGGAAAATAAAGAAAGGTGGGGAAATAAAGATAAAAATGAAGAAAATAAAAGGTGCGTGAGTGCACTCACTCCCCCAAGCTAAACTGCACAGTGTCCTCAATGTGCTAAGTGTGGCACAAGGACATATATAATAGAGGCAGGTAGGTGCGGATGCATGCATGATATAAAATAAAAATAAAAAGTAAGTTATCCCCCTTTTCAGGATGAGTAAAGGCAGGGCCCCAAACAGACAGATGGGCACTAAAATGGGGGGGTAATGGGAGCAATGGTAATCAAGCTGAACCACCACCCTCTGGGGGTGGTGGTAGGTCTCACTGTTGTGAGCAAGGTGGTGGTGGGCACTGGCGCCTGACAATGTCAAGGATAATGAATAGTCACGATTAATGGACTCTAGGGTGAGCCCCCTCCCTGAGGTATGAGAAGGAGCATGGCCACGAACCGCTCTTCCTGATCTTCGTCCCTAAAGGTAACCTCATAAGGCCTCTCATCATAGGACGGAGGGAGGCAGACTAGGGAGGTGGGAATGGGAGGTGCAGGTGGTGACTCGCCAGAAGGCACGTAGTCTGCCATATGGGAAGAGGGGCCAGGGTCGCCGTCCCTATCCCACCTGTGAGCGGCTAGCCTCGCACTGCGGCATGGAGGCATGATCACCGGGTGTGGTTTAGGAGCTGCGATGTTCTCAAAAATGGGAGAAGGAAAGAGTGCACCTGAGATTGGGGTAGCTCCACGAAGATGACGAGTACGCGCTGCTCACAGTTAGCTCCCTGGTCGAATTTCTCCCCCCAGCTTTCCTTCAGCACAATTACAAGGGTTAGCAGTGAATTTTATAAATCATGTGGTAAATCGAAGAAAATGAAGTGCAAGGGGTTTCTAAGTATGCATGGGGCAGGAATTTGTCTTACAAAATAAAAAAGCGGAACAAGTGAGAGAAATTGGGCGAGGGAGTGTGGTACTCGACGGTAGGAGGCGGTAGGAGGCGAAGGGCGAAGGTGATTCGACGTTGGTGGGTGGTGGATGGGAGGAGGTGCTCGCAATCAGGGGGATCTATCGGAAGAGATAGGGGGGTTGGTATAGGGGATTACGGATCCGAGCGATCGTGACCTAAGGGTAAATAATGTTATGTCGGTCGGGTCACTTGGTCGAGTGACTGTAAACACTTGGTCGATGACGTCCCCACAGGTTGATGGTGCAATGTGTGTGCAATAGGATAGGATATTGGGGGCACGAGATTTAAATATTTATAACCGCAAGCGCACGGTGTTGTAGTGTGGCTTGGGGGTCGAACAGAGGGAGGCGTGGTTGTGCTTGTGTCAGAAAGGACCAAATTCACCCTATGGGCGAGCTAGCCCGAATCAGTAGATGGGTTGTCACGGAATGTATATACGAGGTTAAACAATATAAAGGGAAACCGGGGACTTCGGTTTCCACCCTATCATGTGATTCTCACTAATACGGCCGACGGATAGAATGACGATCGGAATTAGGGTCTAATGGTGAGACGTTGCCTCTAGGAGTGATACCAGCGTCCCATGGGCCCAATATTTCAGTCGGTGCCCAGGATGATACGCCGGACTACCCGGGTTTGGTCAGTGGGCATTCCCATGTCTATTAACAATGACCGACTCCGGGAGCACTAAGCTCGCAACGATAACTCCCAACATCTCGTGCTGCCGTTTCCACGCACTAGGATTCGATGTCTACGCTAAGGACGTGAGCTATGGCTAGGGAGTCAACCACCAAGTTTATTCCCCCTTGGCCCAACGGTCAAAGGCGGTCTTTTTCCCGCCGATGACAATGAAACACCCCGTGTAACCAATAGATTCCTAATCCCTATCGATTTCCTAGTCCTATGGACGCATCAGAGAGAACCCACGAAGGGGTTTCCACCAAAATCCCAGATTTGGGAACTACTCACACATTTTAGGTAAAAAGCAATCTAAATGAAAATTGACCGTTAAAAACATAATCGGTCGATTGAAAAGTAGTAAAAGCAATGCAAATAACACTATATTAAAGTTTGGTAAAGATCAGACAACTTACAAATATCAAATAAATTCCAGCCATCACAAAATGGAGAGAAAACAGAAAAAATACCACAGCTCTCGTTTCTGAAAACCTAGGGTTTATATATATAGAAAACGACGTCACCCGATCGGGTGAAGAATCACCCGATCGGATGACCGGCTGTGATCTTCGGCAGCGGTCTTCAGAAACTTCACCCGGTCAGACGACACGATCGGTTGGCGGAAGCAGCTCGTCGTTTGGATCTTGGTGTCATCGGGTGAACCGATCGGTTGATAAATCAACCGATCGATTGGAAACGTCGCCCAAAATATAGTAAGTTGCGACGCTTTGGCACGGTCGGGTGAACGTTACCTGATTGGTTGGAATTTAGTTTCAATTTCCAGAGAGATCTGTTGGGTTGAACCGGTCTTCGACCTGATCCGTTGACGCTCTCATTGCTTCAGCGGCTGTCCGGGTCGTGTACGCGTGCATCACCCGATCGGTGGAAGTATCCAACCGATCAGGTGGGGGGCTGAAAGATGGAGATCTTTGTCGTTTGACCCCCTGAATCACGCGTGACTCCTCCCGTTGCTCCAGAGACTTATGATATCGTCTTTATATGTCACATATGGTGGCAAACTCCTGCAAATACGAAGAAACACGGAGAAGTGAAAGAAACCAAGAAAATACGAGAAAACGGATACGAGACGGCGGAAAATAAAGGAAAAACACAAAAGAAGACGTGTGTGAATATATGAAATATAAACGCACGTCACAATCCCCCAAGCTGAACCCTTCCTCGTCCTCGAGGAAGACGAGCTGCTTGACGCTTCGGCTGCGAGCTTCAAAACTTCACCTGCTCACTTGATCCGATCGGTTGGCGTCTCCGGGTCGTTGCTTGGAGGGATACAGCATCAGGTGAACCGATCGGTTGAGTGATCAACCGATCGGTTGGAATTATCGCCCAAAAGAACAGAGACTTCTGATGAACAGACACGGTCAACGAACCGTCGGTTGAGCTCTCCAGGTCCTCGTTTGGAAATTTCGCTTCAGATGAACCGATCGGGTGAATGTCACCCGATTGGTTGGAATTCAGCTCCAAATGGACAAGAACTCTGCTGTGTTCAACTGATCGACGAACCGGTCAGTTAGGATGCACTTCGCTTCAGCTTCAATCTGGGTCGGACACGCGTGCACCACCCGATCGGTTGGCTGTGTCCAACCGATCGGGTGGGGGCTGAAAAATGGCGATCTTCATTGTTTGACCCCCTGGATCACACGTGACTCCTCCCGTGGCTCCGGGGACTCATAATATCTTTGTTATATGTCCCCTACGCTGGCAATCTTCTGCAAACACACAAAAACACAGAGAAGTGAAAGAAAACTGGAAAACACAAGAAAATGGAAACGGGACGACGGAAAATAACGGAAAAAACACAAAGAAGATGTGCGTGAATATATAAAATATAAACATACGTCAAAATCCCCCAAGCTGAACCCTTCCTCGTCCTCGAGGAAGACGAGTGAGAGTAGGAGCTTGGAGTAAGAAAATAGAGAGAGAAAGAGAAATCAAAATCCTAAATCGCCCGTCAGGGCCAACAAAATCAAAAACGCCACACCTAGCAAGCAAGCGACAAATCACAACACTAAACCAAAGAAAACGAGTCCAAACAAGTGTCGTGGGCTCATCGCGGTGAAGCGTGAGTGAGTGTGGTCGTGTGCTAGCAGACGGTGTCACTATCTACATTGTGCAATAAGCTCCATATACACAAATCCAAGAAAAGACCCAAATATCGATTCGATTTGAAATAAGCGGTGAATAAATAGCTTAAGCGTGCATGAGAACAAAGTAAGAATCGAAGCGTATCATGTGTCAGGGACTCCACAGCTAGGGACTAGGAAATCGCCACACTATCGCCTAGATAATAGCTAGAAAGTCCCTATTCCAAGTGTTTTCGAAAACGATGGGGGTTGAGATGATGTGGAGTAGAACACTCGGTGCAAATTCTCGCCTTCCCTTTATTCTCGATAGATAGGAAAATATTCACACATTTTTTTTGGGTTTTGGGCATTTGTATTTTTTTGGATTTTTAGTTATACATATTTTTTTCTTTCTTTTCTCTTTTCTTTTCTTTTTTTTGGATTTTTGGATTTTGGGGTATATACATGTGTGTACTCTCCCAAGTGGGAGAACGGTACACGACGAGGGGATTTTCACCAAGTAAAATAAAAAAGAAGTCGGATTCTAAACACTTGGGCAAAGGAGAATTTTCTCGCTAATCAGAGCATAGGCTAAATGGGTTATCCTAGTCCTAATTGTGGAATCCCGACACATGCGAATTGAAGTATACGATATATATATATATATATATATATATATATATATATATATATATATATATATATATATATATATATATAAAATAAAACAGGGATGTTATCATGGGTTATTGGATAAGAGATGGATAAGAGATTTTGGTTAAGAGAAATTGGGTAAATGTTTGAATTGTATTTGGGTTATATAAATGAGGGATGTTATAATGAGTTTTTGGATAAGAGACATTGGATAAGAGAAATTGGATAAGAGAAATTGATGACTAGGACAAATTTTTGTATGTTTGGAGGGAATTTTATTTGAAAACTCAAAATTCAAAAACTTAATACTTTGAAAACTCAAATGTCAACCAAAATTGGGGGGGGGAACAAAACCTGGGAGGGAAAACACAGCCTTCAAAAAACTCTCCCGCATCAGAAATGTTTGAGGGAAACACTCACCCTCACCGAATCTCTCTCCCTCGCTCTTCTCTCTTTCTCCCTCACCTGAACCCCATGCATTTCCCCTGACCTGAGCCCAACCCCATCCCCATCCCAATCGCCGGGCCAACTGAGATCGCCCGAACTGACCGCCGAGATCGACTTCCATGAACCCAGTTTGTTGCCTCGCCAAAAGAGCCAAGAGCTGTGGAGCATTTAAGATTTTGTTCATTGCTGAGAGTTTAAGATCTTCTTAGCTTCTTGCTCTCTTAGCTTCTTGCTCTCTTCCCAGCTTGATTTTGTTCATTGCTGAGAGTTTAAGATCATGGGTGATGCAGAATCTGGCAAGCAAAAGGGCGACAAAAATGCTAGCAGCAGCAGATCCGCGCCTTCTCTCTCATATGTCGATCTCGGCAACAGATCTGAGCCTTCTCCTCCTCAAATCTCTAGCAGGCAAGCTAGGGATCTGATCGGATTTTGGTATGTAGATCATCATTTTGTAAATTCTGGTATATTGATCATCAATTTGGTATGTAGATCATCAATTTAGTCCAGTCTCTGAAAATGAAATCGAGGCTATTTTGGTATGTAGATCATCATTTTGTTAATTCTTCACTATTGTAAATATTTGCAGAAGAAATAATTTGAGATTGGTCTACTTTAGGTTAGATGAATGAAGAATATGGGGAACATCGATTTTTTTTGGGTTTTATCTAGATATTGCTGCTTTTCTTTGGTTGAAGGGGAGTTTGCCCCTAATTTTAGCTGCAGATGGTATTTTGAATGGCATAAAATAGTATATGATATTTTAGCTGGGAATAAATCATGGTGGAAGTTACTTATAAATTTATATGCTACTGTGAATTTTGTATTTTTTGAGTATACACAGTACTCATAACCACATATATAAATATCAAAAGTATATCAAAAGTATTGAATCATGCTGTTCTTTTAGTAATTTTATCATACATATAACATATACGGGTGATCATTGTGTAGTTTCAGGACGTGCAGGGAACATCCAAATAAAACTATAGTAATCTTTGCAATTGAATTAATGGGGATGTAAGAGGTTAGGGGAGGTATGCTTCTTACCAGTTTTGTTATCGATTTTAAAAAAGATGAAGTTCATGCTCCTTACTAATTTTGTTTTTTAGACAAGAGAATAAGAAGCCAATAATGGGGAACATCGATCCATCACCGCCATCCAACAAATGAAAGCAGCCGTAGAAGGACTAGAAAATTCGATGATCACCACCAGGCATGATGCTAAAGATAAATTATAATTTTTGTTGCCAATTCAAAAGAATGATCATATTTTTCTTATTTTCTTTTTAAAACAGGAGATAATCAATGAGCAGCTAGAAAAGAAGGAAAGCTCTATAATAGTGGTACATCAACAAAAGCAGCAGTCGACTAAAGACTTAAACCTCCGTTTAATTGTGAGGTATGTGTTCGATTGTTGGCCTCACTGAAATTTTGTAATCTGGTCAATTGGGTAATGTGTGGTTCTGGGATTTTAATGAACATTGTTGTCGTATTCAGGTTTTTCATTAACGACCGCTAGGTTGGGGTTGTCGGCTGTGGGTCTCATTTCCTATTGTGAAATGGTTGCTCAAGGGTATCAGATTATGCAGGTTGTGTTGGATAATGGATACCGGAATAAAATGAATGTCAAGAGGATGGTGAAAGGTTACATTAAAGCTGGGTTTGCTAGGATAATTCTTGACGATAAGGTGTATATTCTAGGTTAGGTACACATTGTTGGCATTTGAGAACCATTAGTTTTAATCTTTGTAAATTAAAAAAAGAACTCGGGATGTACCTAAAGAGGCCAGATGGAATTTGTAGGTCTAAGTTCTTGCGTCATTTGGCAAATGAGATCTGGCATATTGTTTTGTTGTAACACCGATTGCAAACATTTCAAAGTTCTTAGTGATTTATGATATTCTCATTTTGTATGTTGCTTTCAGATATGTTCCTTATCTTCCAAAAATTTCTTCTGTAAAGTGAATCATGTAATGTCAAACACAGTTCATTGGCTATCAATTATTCTTAAACAAAACCAATGATATTTCGCAACAGTGAATCTTTGAACACATTTGAAGAAATTCTGATATCTTAGTGAAAGATATTGAGAGAAAAAATTAGAAGTAAAGCAAAGGAAATTTACAAATATGGAAGTTATTGAGTCGAATAATAGAACTTTTAATTGGAAATATTGTTTCGGTAAGAAAGCTAACTGGAGTTAAAAGCCAATATCTTAATATCGGTTCTGTTATTTTCTTATTCTGTGATTGAGATCTGTGATTATTAGCTGTTTACTTTATTTGCGATGATTGGATATAATAAATAACATTTTATTACGTTGAATCATGACCGCAGTTGTAGTTTTTTGTTTACATATACATTACAAAATTGCCATATATAATTAAATTACAAAAATTACAGGAATCCATATACCGTTTATCATTGTTGCCTGATGAGTTCCCTTTTAGAAGTTTGGTTATCTCTGATGCTGACTATTTTTTTAATCTTTCGCAAGTTTAGGAATATTAAGACACTAACATATCAGTTCAGCAGGTCGCTGAGCACTAAGTAGGTAGGTAATTTACAATGAGCAACATACCAAATTGGTGACCTCTTTATATAATTAATTATATGTCCTATTATTATGAAAGTATTTCCATGAATGTCAATCTCTCTGTGTTTGAGCATCTTTGATATCAAAGGAGTTACGGTCGAAGTTTGGGGGTTTTTAGTTTGGATAGCATTTGATCGTTTGTTATGTAATGGGTATGTGATAGGTTTTTTGGATTGATCTATGGTTGGCATGATGGTGTTTGTTGAGATGATGAAGGAATTGGATAGAGTCGGATGGTTTTAGTTTTGGTTTTTGATTGATGAATGGTGCTGATTTTTGCTTTTTTGTTCTACAATTATTTGAGTCTAATAGATGTTGTTTTGGTAATCTGATATAAATTCCTGAAATCAAAATATCAAACTACCATATATAATTAAATTTGTACTGTAATTACATATGAACTCATCAGGCAACATTGATATACTGTATATAGATTCCTTTAATTTTGTAGTCTTTATATGATAATTAATTGTAATTTATATATGATATCAAACTACCATATATAACAAAATTTGTACTGTAATTTTGTAATTTTGGTATATATGTAATTTTGCCATATATTATATAATTAGAGTTCCTGATATGGCAATCTGATATAAAGTTGTGATATCAACCTTGATATCAAACTGCCATATATAATTTTGGTTAAATTATATATGGCAATCTGATATAAAACTTTATAGCAATTCAAGATATGGCAGCCCTGATATGGCAATCTGATATAAATTCCTGATATCAAACTTGATATCAAACTGCCATATATAACAAAATTTGTATTGTAATTTTGTAATTTTATAATTTTGGTATATATGTAATTTTTCCATATATTATAGAATTAGATTTCCTGATATGGCAATCTGATATAAATTTGTGAAATCAACCTTGATATCAAACTGCCATATATAATTTTGGTCAAATTATATATGGCAATCTGATATAAATTTTTTTATCAAGTCCTAATATGGCAATCTGACATAAAGTCCTTGCATCAAACTTAATATCAAACTGCCATATATAATTTTGGCTAAAAGTGATTCTGGAAACCAAACTTTTTACAAATTCTGGTTAAAAAGTTATATATGGCAATCTGATATAAAGTCATGATATCAAACTTGGAAGTCAAATTAGCCGGAAATCAAACTTGAAAGTCAAATTACAAATGCAGAACTTGAAATTTGACTTGCAAATAACATGTTCCAACACATACACAAATATGATCAAAGGAATTAGCATGAAATTAAATTAGAATCTTTCGATGACACAAATAGTTTTTTATGGGAACAAGTTTTTAGGGGTTCAAGTTCACATTATTTTTTCACATAATTTTTTTTTTGTTTTTGGTGTTATGTATGGCACGATCCTGTCAATGTTACTCTCTATCTCTCTCCCCCTCCTATCGAATTTATACATTTGTATTTTGTTAATTTTATTTGGTTAATTTGATGATTTGTGTGTTAATTTGATTTTTTATTCTTTTAATTCTGTTAATTGGATTATTTTGTTGTCTGTGGTGTTAACCTCAATTTGATATAAAGCAATGATATATGGCAGTCCTGATGTAAAGTCTTGAGGATCAACATACATAATTTTTTTGTAAAAAGTCCTGATATGGCAGTTCTGATATGGCAATCTGATATAAAATCCTAATATCAAACTTGATATCAAACTGCCATATATAATTTTGGTTAAATTATATATATATCAATCTAATATCAAACTTTATATCATGTTTATATCAAGTTTGCAAAAAAGTCCTGATTTGGCAGTTCTGATATGGCAATTTGATATGAAGTCCATATTAAACTTGATATCAAACTGCCATATATAATTTTGGTTAAAAGTGATTTTGAAAACCAAACTTTGTATAAATTTTGGTCAAAAAATTATATATGGCAATCTGATATGTAGTCCTGATATCAAAACTTGAAAGCAAAATTAGTATAGAAATCACACTTGCAAGTCGAATTACACATAAGAACTTGGAAGTTTGATTTGCAAACATGTTCCAAAACTTAGACAAATACAGTCAAAGGAATATATGGCAGGATTTTGTTCACATAACTTTTTTTATTTTGGTGTTATATATGGCAGGATCATCTCTCTCTCTCTCTCTCCCCCCAACCACCAAACCGAATTTAAAAATCTGTATTTTGTTAGTTTTCTGATTTGTGTGTTAATTTGATTGTTTATTCTGTTTATTCTGTTAATTGGATTATTTTTTGTCTTTTGGTGTTACCTTCAATCTGATATAAAGTCATGATATATGACAGTTTAAATTGGATTGTAAAGAGCAAAGAATGCAAGTTTCATCTATCATATATTTTTATGAATGTGAAAATTAAATGCCTTCGGCCTTGGCTCATCAACTTTCTATGTAATAACTCAATGTATCTTCTTATATTGAAACTACATAGTTTTGTGCAAATCAATTAGAGGCCAGTCAGCAAATATTCTCGCGTGAAATAATGAATTGACTAGAAAGATTTATATATAACAGAATAATAGGATATCTAGATTGAAGGTTGGAAGCTTCATGACCTTACAACCTATCATTCCAATTTTTAGTCTTAGTATTGTAGGGCATCAGGAATTATGAAAATTGTGGTTGGTATTTAATGCAAGTTTAATGCCATTTCAAACATGGCGTGGCTATATTGATATGTCGAATATTAGGATTTTTGAGAGAAGATAACAACCCGTACCTTCTTTTTTGGAATCCATCGTGAAAAGATAGAGGTAGTGATGATTGCTAAGGATGTAATTTTCTTTTGTTTTTTGCCCACTTCTCTTTTGTAAACTATGAATGTTTATTAGGTTGTCCAGAAGTGGAAGGTCTTTTACTATTTTACTTCTCTAGGATTTGGGTTCTGGTTGCATTGGAAGCTACAATTGCTCTTTCTTGGCTTATGTCATGGTAATTAAATGTTAGAATTACATAAAGTTTCTATTCTCATCTTTTTGTTTGGCCATAATCTTTATTGTTCTGTTTCTTTACTCTTTTAGGATGACCACAGTTTTGAACATAACCATGCCAATCATTTTCTTTTTTAGACGACAATTCCTGAAGAATTAGAACATTAAAGTGTCTCATGTTATAATAAGCTGATTCATATCAAATCTATACAATGAGACATTTCATGCTACTGATTGTTATCATTTGACATTGATTCTGATGATTCTTGGCATATCTTTATAATGAAAAATTTCGTTCCGCTGATATTTATTAATTTGCTGTGTAACATGGTTAAGTGGCATGGCTATCATATCTTTGCATACCAACCTTGCAACAATCATTGGTTGTTTGAGTAGGTTGCAACGAGATTAAAGAATACTTTTAGACAATTCAAATGATTGGGAAGTCTATAACTTATTTAGCTTAGCAAAATTACAGGTGTTTGGTGTTGATATCACTTATTTAGCTTGAGTGCTACTTTTGGCAGGAAATAGTATATACAAGTGACATTAATAGAATCTAAATACTATATCATACCATATAAATCTCTGCAAAATTGCAGAACAAATACTATATATATCATGCCATATAAATACTATTTATATCCTACCATATATCCTGCCAAAACAAAAAGAAATTGCTTAAATCTATTTACATCGTGCCATATAAAAACCATACATTCCCAAAATTACAGGTGTTCTGTCAATACTCAATTGTTTATTAACTTGCCATATATTACACCCTTATTATTATGTCTATTAAAATGTTTTTTCGGCAGGATATACTTAATTGTTTAGATAAAACACCAAACCTCAATTGTTTAAAACCAACACCTCTAAGCAAAGAAATTCTTAGCATTTCAGTGAAAACTGGCTTGAGAGTATGATGTTCTGTTAATTATATGCCAGGATATGACATTTAGCTTCTTAGCAAAACCAAAATTTCAAAATTAATAGAAGCTAAATTAACACATACTCCTGATATAGTATTTAGCTTGAGTGGTACTTTTGGCAGGATATAGTCTATGGTTATCTGAAGCTAAATATTAAGTGAAGTTAACAGAAACTAAATACTATATATTACCATATAAATCTATGCAAAATCGCAGAACAAATACTATATATATATCCTGACATATATCCTCCCATATAAATACTATTTATATGCTACCATATATCTTGAATATTTATTTTGGTTTTATGGTTTTGGTCATACGCTTCCCCCACCCACAACCCAATTTAAAAATCTTTATTTTTAACATGAATATCAATATGGTTTAGTTGTAGCATGCGTGCATGTTGAGCATTGTCTATGGTTTAGTTTTTACTGAGTTTTATTTCTTCCAGGTATAAAAGCGAAGAAATAAATATTCAAGCATGGGAGAGCCATCGAGATCAAAAATTGAGGCCAAAATGCAGAAACTTGAGGTACCTTCTCATTATAGTAGTAGTTTTTTTACACATTGAGAATGTCACTAAAAATGGAGCAATTTTACTTTCTAATTGATGTTTGAGGAGGGTTCTTAAACAACATCTTCTGTAAGTTCTATAAAAATATGGCATTCTAAGCACTTGACGCAATTATATATTGAAGATTATGTACTGTAAGTTTTGTAACAACAACTTCTGTAAGATTATATGCTGAAGATTATATGCAGAAAATATGGCATTCTAACAACATCTTCTGTAAGTTCTGTAAATTCATGTGCTAATTGGGTAATTGTAAACTGAAGAGACTTGAAGCAATTACACCACATGCCTGCCTTCCACATAGAGATGTCATTTCTGCATGCGCAAAAGCTAAAAAAAAGTTGATTCTCAAAGATAATTAAACGGGCCACAATTTTGCATTGAAATTTCCATTATGACATAAATAAAAAATGGTTAAATCCAGTGGTGGTAGTAATCCAAGGGGACGTAGTTTCAAAGTTAAATGGTTATAGATGTGTGACTTGCCTTTTCAAAGGACTCTTCATCTCAAGAATCCATTAAACGATTACAAGCCTATTAAAATTAGCAGGGATCGTCAGGTGCCATATAATAAGATATACGTAGGGAATTTGTTTGGTTAAACAATTTAATAATGTTTTTATATGCTATTGCTTTTACTAGGAGCTACCTACTGGCATCGGTGAAGCTCTATGTAGGTTGTTTGATGGAGAAGACATCATGGGGAAACCGAAAAGGTGCTGATAGACCATATTCATTCGGCCATTTGTTCTCACTCAATTCCACTTTCAAATGTTAATGATATGGATTCATGCAGGACCAATTCTTTTATGGATGATGGTTTTCCGAAGAGACCTTGCAGAACCTCTCAAGTTCATTTTGAAGACAAATATGGTACACTTCCTGAACTCTCATCTCATATGAGATGGGCTGGTTCAACAATGTTACATCCATCTCTACTGTACCAACATTTTAAGCATGAAGAAAACTTTCATAATGTAATGCTGGGGACTTCACCTATGCTTTCTTTTAATCAAAACTCATATTCCTATGTGGAATCAGAAAGAAATTTATGTACGAAACAACCATATCTCCACAAAAGTCTAAATAACAGACAATGGGCCAGAAATGAATTTCTGCAGTCAACTAAGAAAGATGCACCTTCTGAAGAAAACCGGTTAGAACTTCAAATATGAATTATTTTATTTAAAAAATTGGGTTTTGGGCTTTTGTCAATTATATTTCATGCTCTTGCAATAACATTTAAAGATTGGGATTTGAAAAAATTTATTTAACAAAATTGGTAAAATGCTCTAATTATATATTTGTCAAATATAATCAAATATATTTGTCATGAAATGGGATTATATATTTGTCAAATTAACAGAGCATGAAAATATATTTGACAAACTTGGGATTTGTCAAAATAACCATCTAATGACAAAATTGGGACTTGGTAATTGTGATTTGTCAAAATACCCATACTTGGCAATTAACAGATCATGAAATATATTTGACAAAATCCCACATGTAAAGGTGTTTGATTATATTTCATGCTCTCTTTGCAATTAACAGAGATTTTGACTTGGTAAAAATGCTTCCTCCAGCGTTCGTCGAATCTGGCAATTCTTACGACGAACCAGTCAAGAAGCCGACGACGACCGAACCATGCCAAGCATGTGCAGATGATGAGAATATCAGGTACTATGAATGTGGGTGGGTTGAGATTGCATATGTGTGATATTGACAAATCTAACAACTGAGAATGAGAAATTGTGAATGAGAATATAATTCAATTTGTTCGATGGGATTTTGTTGTTAGCATTCAATTGCTTTCTTCCTACTGACATGATTTATTTTGTCATTAGCAGGTGAGATTTTGTTATTTTTTGTCATTTCAATTGGGATTTTGTCATTAGATGGTTGAAATAACAGATTCACATGTGGGATTTTGTTGTTAGCTTTCATGCATTGATTTGCAAGTGGGTTGGAGATTGCAGATGAGTATTTTGCTCTCAATTTTCTCTCTCAAATCCCTCTCTCAAATCCCAAGCTCAGTTATATCTCAAATCCCATTTATTGTCTCTCTTAAATTCACCTATTTTAAGTGGAATGTCTATGGTTTGCATATATTGTAACTTTCAGTTGCTAATATTTAAAGTTGTTAATATTTAAACTTACTACTGAAGTAGAAAAAAAAGAAGGATTTTGAAAATTTTTGATAACATTTAATAATTTTGCAGCTGTTCTTTATGCTATATTATCCTTTTGAGCTATTTTTGAAAAGTAGGATTCCGTCTTTTTGAGCTATTTTTGAAATTTTACAGGATGATGATGAGATGGTCGAAGTATGCATTTGCTTCACAAACTACAAATGTAATGATGCTGAGTTAATGTATTCAGTCTTTTATCATGATTTTTATGTGATGTGCTTGCTCATAAAAATATGAAAATAAGGAGATATCATGTCTTCTATCATGCTTTTTGGGTTTTTTCTTGGGTTAAATTTCAATTCTTTTCTTAACAACCCCTCTTTAGTTCTCTCGCTCTTTTTTTCATGTCGATGTTTAGTGAAATAGAGCACATATGCCCTATTCTGTCTACAGATTTGCATTAGTATGTAGAACTTATATCACATCCTTTTTTGTGATTAGTTAGTGGTTCAAGTCTCTTCCTTTAGTTAGAGACAAATAAATAGTTTGTAGAACTAATCAATTATCCCACTAACTCATCATTGATTCTTCCTTTATCAGCAGTTTCTCCCTAAAACAAATTTCTTCTCCATGTTTTAGTGCTGGTGGTATTAACTTTTGTTGTTTTACGTTTTCCTTGGTAAGATCTTGGTTTTATATTTTGATTTCTGTGACATTTTGAAGCATTTATGTGCTTCCACTCTCTAATATGCTACTTGAATCTTTTCTGTTGATAGGTTATTCTCTCTCAACAATACTCCTAGCCAAGGTCTCAGTTTATGGTTACATATTTCTCAAATTATTTATGTGTCCCTATTGGTTGACAAGGGGTGTTAGAAAAGATGGAAGTTTTAAATCTTCATGTTGTTTCTTCGTGGAATACTGTGAAATGCATACAAACGCATACAAATTATTGCTACTGACAAGCGATATGACTTGGTGAACCATAGGGAAGCATAGATATGTTCCTTTTTCAAGTAGGCATATGACTTGGTGAAGCATAGATATGTTCCTTTATATGCCTGTCAGTAGCAATAATTTGTATGCATTTCACAGTCTTCCATTTGGTGTCACCATGTCAAATAACTAATTTGTATGCATATGGAAGCATAGATATGTCACCAAGTCGTATAACTTAATTGTATGCATTTCACAGTATTCCATATCTATCCAACATATCTATGCTTCACCAAGTCATAGCAACCGCTTATTTGTCCTTAATGTTGAGGGGAATGGAACAGAAAAAAGGAGCAATAATTTCCATCCACACTGGAGGCATGCATCCAAGTAATATAGTTAACATGCATGCATGCTGTTAGTTATTATCTTTAATAAGTATTGCTCACCATGCTTTCTATTAGCATCAGACTATCAACCTACGCTATTGCCATGCTCATGCATTGGGATTTCTGAAAAGTTAATTCCCATGTTCCTAACTTCTTAAGGTCATATGTTCTTTAGGAGTAAGCCTCTTTAATGTCCACTCATTGAATTCATATTCCATAAAATAGAAGGAATTTGTAATACTGTGAAGTATATATGAGTTATTATTATATATGATTAATTATTATACGTTCTTTTTTTATTTGACAAAGGCATTGAAGCAACTTAGTTCAGTAATTTTCATAAAGCAAAGTATTTTGCATAAAGCAAAGTCTGTTAACTTTCCTTTGAAGTACAACCACAATAGAAATGGTGATGCTTTAGTTGACAAAATTATGAAGTGTTAACTCACATATGCATGTGAATTAGGAGTTAATATTAGTAGTTATGTGGTGATGCTTTAGCTGCACATTCAAAATGGAGAAGAACCAAGAACGAGATGACAAAATACTTGATACTTGCATTTATCTCAAGGCACTTGATGATTCTAAGCTCAAAATGGAGTTAACTGTTGTTATTTAGACAGTGAGATGCACATTATGCAGGGATGTCCATGGAGCGGCTTCAACAAAGGACATGGCTCTATCATGTTTTATGATCTTGCTGGGAGTTTCATCGAGCGCAGTTGCCAATTCAAGCGATGCCTATGATTTGCTCATTTTGGAAGGAAGGTCATGATGCTGATGTTCTGGCAAGTAGTTGTCTCATAGCTCTTGCACATACGCCATGCTGCAATTCTGCAGTTCAGAATGCAGGTATTTGTTTAATCACATTTTATAAGAGCATTTAGGTGGTTTTTGTATGGCTTTGCTCCGGGTGTTTTTGATGTGGCATGTATAAATTTGTATTTATATCCATATTGTATCGACACTATGTATAATGCACTGCTAATAACAAAAAAAGCTTCCATAACAAAATAATGCACTGCTAATAACAAAATAATGTGTTAGCAATCCACTTTTGTTATACCAAATTGGTTCATGTGAACAAAAAAATAAGTATATCCACTTTTGTTATACCAAATTGCTAGGCATTTTGTTGGTTCAAACAGGGATATTCTTGCAGGCAAGGCATTTTGCTGGGATTAAATCCTTAGCAAATCATTACAAATCATGATTTAGCTCATCTTCAAATTTGCAGGCATTTTGTTGGTTCATGAGCTGAATTTTTGCAAGGCTTTAAATCCCATTAAATACATGAACGAACAAAAGTCCTTAACAAGAATATCCCAGTTTGATAAGGATTTACTAAGGATTTGCTAAGGATTTGCGGGTTCATGGATTTGTTAGTTCATGGATGTTTGTTGGTTCATCATGGATTTGTTGGTTCATGGATTTTTGTTGGTTCATGGATAGAAGAAGACTGGGATATCCTTTTGTTGGTTCATGGATTTGTTGGTTCATGGATTTGCTAAGGATTCAGCTCATAAGGATTTACTGCAAGTATATCAAACTGGGATATTCTTGCAGGCATTTTGGAGAGTGAACAAAAAAATATGTAATGCTGCAAGGAATTTTGTTGGATTGGATATACTTAATGCTGCATTTTGATATACTTGCAGGTTGGATATACCAAATTTGCAAGTATATCCAATTTTGAACTTAATGCTGCAAGTATATCCAAGTTTGAACAAAATGCATGTATTAATTTTGTCTGATACCTTTCTCCTCTCTCATTTTGTTCAAACTTGGATATAGACAGTAAAAATGCTTGGATATAACATGCCTACATTAACCATGTAGGTATTAATTTAACATGCCTACAGGTCCAGTTATCAAAATAACATACCTTTTTTCATTTTCATTCTAAAAATGCAAAATTAATTTCCACTTGCTTTATCTGCATCTTCATGGTTAGCAATATATGTGAAAGTAATTGTGGCAAAATATGTGAAGAATTGATGGAGAGAAGAGATACATTTGGTTTGAAGAGAGACATGTGCCAGTACACTAAAATAAAGCAAGACAGTAAGGGGAATCAGTTTGCTGTGATTTCTGGGGAAGAACATATGACAGTCAAATATTTGGCATCCTACGTCCATAGTTTATTTATGTAGGATTGTACTTCTTAGGGAAAGGGTAGGTAAATCCTGACTGGTAAATAGCCATGACACACAAGTGTAGGAACCGTATCACTTAGGAAAGGAGGGGGAAATCTTGACGGGTGAAGGGTCTTGCAGCTTGATTTTGGTTTTATTTGTTACAGTTAGATTGAATTATTGAGTTTTCATTCTCAAAGTTTTGTAATTCGACGTGCTCACTTTTTTCTTCTTGGTAAGTTGCACGTATGGCTCAATCATTTTGCAGTCTCTTTTTTTGTTCATTTCAGTCAAAGCTCAGGTTTCAATTCATCCTAGATCAGATTTTATGAACTTTACAGAATTGGTTGATATCACAGACAAAATCTTTATGGCACCTTGGTTTAGAAGTTTTCGTGATGGAATATGAAGGACAAAATGTAATCCACGCTCACATGTTAGTAAAGTTTCCGTTCCCTGAGACTTAATTCTAAATGATACAATGGCATTGTGTGGATTGCTTAGAAAACATGTAATATACCATGAATGATGCTGATCTACTGAGCACATTATAAAGAAATTGAGGTTACAAATTTTCTTTATAAATGACATTGTTGTTAGGCTTGGATGTAGTGACTGCTTGAGCATTTGCTGCTGGTTTGTCTTTTTTGTTGGTTACCTGCTTAAACCATATGCTATTAGCATTTGGATATTGTGATCAAACTTGGTTGAAGCTGATGCCATTGGTTGACTAATGTTATAATTCTTCTCTACAATGATAACTGAAACTAATAATCCTGAGCAAAGTTTATATATGCATGTTATTAAATGAAGTATTTTGTATTCTGTATATATATATATATATTTTCCCAAGTTAAATTTTTTTTTTCATGGTAGTGTCACATATGTAACTTAACCAAAGTTGATTTTTAAGTAAGGGTTGCAGGTTTATGATAATTTCATTGCTGAATCTTCTGATTTCTGAAGATGGAAAATAAAATGCATTTTGGCCGTTGCAATGTGAAAAGCAAGGGCATACAACTACTCAGGCAAAAAAACTTAAAGGTACCACATTTCTTTAGGAAATCAACTTGCCTCTTTCTATTGTCTTTGAATTAAGACTATGTTATTAGAGGTTTCTAAAATTCCATTATGTACTGCATCCCATTGTATGTACTGCATCCCTTTCTAAAATTCCATAGTGTACACCTATCCGGCATGTTTCTAAAATTCCATAGTGTACACTTACCCTGGTGGTTTTTTTTCCAGTTTTGTATTGCAGTTAGTAGTGTTAGCTTTATTGGGTAAGTATCAATATTTGTTTTTGTTTTGTTTTGTTTTGTTTTTTTGGAATTACTAACTGGTGACAAGTTATTTTTTGCAGATATTACATGTGCATGTACAAGTGCGAATTTCACAAGAGAAAAATCACAAGAGTAGCTGATGATGCTGAGAAATCATAAGTGAGAGATGAAAAGTGAGAGAACCGAGAAATGTATAATGGACTATTGTATTATTGGAGAAAAAGAAAACAGAGAAAAAGAAAATGTGTTAAAGTGATGTATAATTTTTTTTACTGGATGTGGTGCCAATTCTGGAGGATCATGGTTGTATTCTGGAATTTTTGGCAACATTTGGGTTACATGATATCACTCACCAGGTTAGGGTAAATGATTTTGGATTTTAAATTTGTTTCTGGTGGGACTATTAACATTATTTTGCAATGCTGTGGATATTGAACCGAGTTTAAATGAAAGAATCATATCAACAATTTTTTTGGATTATGATAAAAAATTTACCCATAAGTTATAACTCTTGCCTTCTCTTTGTACTCTTTGAACATGTCAATTTGTTGATCCAACAATATCACTGATTGTAAAATAAAATTTTTCGCATGAAATCCTCTTCCAACATCTCTCTACCTAAAATTTTGGGGGAAACAAATATGGAGGGGAATAAATTTGATGGCAAAAAATTATCTGGTGGAACTAAATTTCGGATGTAACTAAAATTTTTAAGGAGAACTAAATAACAATGTGTGAAACTAAATTCTGTAGGGGAACTAAATTTTGAGTAGAACTAAAATTTTCAGGAGAACTAACCATCTTTGGAAGAAACTAAATAACAATTATTTCGCTTTAGTTATTAACTAGAAATAATCCGTGCACACAGTGCACGGTGAAAAAACCCCCACGAACAGGATGTGGTCCATGTGCGCAACCGAAAAAGAGTGAGAACTATGGGTGTGTGTGTCTGTATCATTGGGGGTAAAAGGACCCCAAAATTCTCCATGGAGGCATCCGCGCCGAATATTTGTTGTTCTTTTAAATTTGGCTGTGGATATTTTTTTGGGGGGAGCAAAGATTTTGCGAGGAAAAAACTTAAATGAACCGTGCCCGCAGGCACGGGTTATGACTAGTATATATATATATATATATATATATATATATATATATATATATATATATATATATGCATATAGAAGCAGACAGGAGAAGAAAATACCACATATTCAAATCGAAGCATGATAATCTAGGGTCATCCTAGGACAGGTATATAAATCAAAATCACAAAGTAGAAGCACACTATAAGCTAGTCACGAGACACGACTCACATAAAAGCAAGTGGACCCACGATGCATGAAATGCAAGAGGACTCGGCTTCCTACGGTCAGTGAAATTGAAAATCGAAGCCATGCTAGGTGTGTGTGTGTGTGTGATTTATTGGCAATTCATCATATGGGGTCATCTCTAGGAGAGAGAGAGGACAAAAGGAAGAAAGAAAAAGAAAAACACGATGAAAACGACACAAAAAACGAAGAAAAAGACACAAATGACGCATGAAGTGCGACTCCCCCAAGCTGAAACTTGCATTGCCCTCATTGCAATAGAAGTAAATACGGGAGGGCAATGAAAATGGGGGGGAATACGCACCGACTCAAAGAGAAATGAAAAACAAGAAAAACACACATACAAAACTGAAAAATAAAGGAGGAAAAAGAAATACAGAAAATAAAAGATAGAAAATAACACCACACGACATATATAAACAAGCACACCATAAAAACATCACACGACAACATAAAAAAAATGACTTCCCCCAAGCTAGACATGACAATGCTAGTGATAAGATACGATCATGACGATGTAGAAATATGCTAGAGGAGGTCAATCGGAGCCGTTGTCGGTAGAATGATAGGGAGATGGTGAGGAGAGTGGTGAATAGTGGAGGAAGGAATCTTCAGAGGACGAAAGAGAGGGTGTGTCGACAGGAGTAGGATGGTCAACGGGCTGGAAAACCGGTGGATCGAGATTTATTGGAGGATCATGGTGGATAATGATTGCACCGGGTGAACCGACACACGGGTGCCAATCGGGGGGATCCAAGGGTGGGAAATGTACGAGTGAGGCATACCAAGGATCCAGGTAGAACTCCCATGGTAGATGTGAAATATGAATGGGGAGGCGCTCAGGAGATAAGGGTGGGAGGACGGCAAATGGAGTGTTAGCAGGACTATAGAGGTAGACTGCATGCTCCTCACCAAAAGGAGTAAGCATATCGATAGCGATCAAGTAGTCGCGATCGATACGGCTACGTCCTGGTACAATAGGGAGGTCGGGCGGCAGGCTCAAAACACAACTGACAATAAGAGTAATCATCCCCCCACAGCAAATAGAGCCAGAAGTTGTGCGGATAACGGATAAGATCTCGTGGATGATCTAATGAGCGGTGTTTATGGGTAATGGGATATTGCCATGAATCCTGTCATGGGACATGGCGTAAAGAAGGAGGAGCTCATCCCTGGACACCGTGGATACATCTACGCGAGCGAAAATGGTGTTGGCAAGGAAGCAATGGGCGAAGCGGTAGCATGGGTGTATGATGTAGGAGGCAAGAGCTATCGCTAGAAAGGTGGTATATCAGGTGAACCGTTGCCAAACACCATCATCACAAAAGTAAGAAAAGATGTCAGTCTGATCATGGGTTGAGCACTCACCATGACGATCGGGATGAGGGAAGTTCAGAATATTGGTAAGCGCGGCAAAGCTCATGGAAAAATCGCAATTGAAGGCGCGGAAGGTGAAACCACAATCGGATGCATCGAGGGAACTGAGGAACTCAAGTGTGAGATTCATGTGTGTGTGTGTGCATGGGCACGCAGAAGGAAGTCGCAACCAATGAAGCGAAAAAGTGCCCTGACGCCCCTAAAGAGTCCAAGAGATTCGAGAGTGGGGGATCGACAAAAAGAGTAGGTCGCATTGGTCGATGAAGCAGGGCGTGCAGACGCACCGATTGCTCTTCAGAAATTGGGTTTATGCCCAGGAATGATTGGGGAAAATGGCCGTGAAGAGGATGTTTGCGTGAGGATGAGGCGATCTCCTTTCCCTTCCCGGACATGGTAATGACGTGGGTAGAAGCGGGGGAGGGTTATTATGATGAGGATAAGGCCGATGAAATAGGTATACTTAATATCCAGACATTACACATATGGAAATAAATATTAAGAGTGTAAAGAGGTTACCCATCAATGGTGTGAGATCAAGCACCCGAAAGACCCTACGCCATATGAGAAAGCGATTTGGGAAGCCGCCACTCACTGATCCGCCAAGAAATGAATTTTTCGAAAATTTGGGGGCTTGGGTTAGGGTTTGGACGTTTGGCGGGTGAATGTTGTCGATGGGAAGGGTGTTGATGGTGGGGGAGTATAGGAATGAGTGAGGGTGAGGATTTAGGGGTAGAGGGGTAGATGGAGGAGATCGATTTGGAAGAAGGAGAGAGGGGGAACGCGCGAACAGAAATGTGGGGGTCGGGTGAATGAATTCGGGTGAGGGGGAGTATATATAGGGGCAAAATCGAACTGATCGGGTAAGGGTTCACCCGATCGGTTGGGTAAGTTTCGAAAATTTCATGTCGGTCAACAGCTACAGGTGAACCGACAGGTGATTTTTCACCCGATCGGTTGACCACTTCCCAAATTATCCCGAGAGTACTGTGCTTTTCACCTGGACAGCCACCCGATCTCAGCTCTAGTCAACCGATCGGTTGATTTAATCCCCAAATTTCCCGAGATCTATTGAGTGTCACCCGATCTTTCACCCAGTCAGAATAATATGCCACCTGATCGGTTCGCTGTTGCGTCGACACAGGCCATCTTCTGATACGTCCCCCCGATCGGTTGAGAGATCAACCGATCGGTTGGGTGCTTGTTTCCTACAAAAGTTCACAAATAGCCTAAGTCTCTGGATGAAAGTTTCTGTTGCTGAATTTATTCATCAAAATAAGAAAAATAAGCCTAAAAATAAAGGTGAAAGTTTCGAACATGGGTTGTCTCCCATGAAGCGATGTTGTTTAACGTCGTTTGCTCGATGCCTCATTTGGTTGTTAATTAGGATCCGGAGGGTTTGAAGACGAGCCATCGGTCGAGATTTCGACCGGAGAGATTGCTGATTCTCCAACCGCATAATGTTTTAGGCGCTGCCCGTAGACTTTGAACGGCTCATCTCTTCCCATTATCTCAATAGCTCCGTGCGGGAAGACCATGGTGACGCGGAATGGTCCCGACCACCTCGACTTGAGCTTTCCAGGAAAGAGCTTCATCCTCGAGTTGAATAGGAGAACTAAGTCTCCTTCCTTGAATTCCCTCTTCAGGATGTGCTTATCGTGCCACCGCTTCAACTTCTCCTTGTAGATTCGGGCATTTTCATAAACATTAAGCCGGATCTCGTCGAGCTTGTTAAGTTGTAGCTGTCGGTAGCCTCCAACTTCCTTTGCATCAAAATTCAGGTTCTTGATTGCCCAAAATGCCTTGTGTTTCAATTCCACGGGTAGATGGCATGCCTTCCCGTAGACAAGCGGTAGGGGGTTGTGCCGATCGGAGTCTTGAACGCCGTCCTATAAGCCCAGAGCGCGTCAGAAAGATTTGATGACCAATCCTTCCTAGAGTTGGCCACCGTCTTCTCCAGTATGCTCTTGATCTCCCTGTTAGAAACTTCCACTTGGCCGCTAGTCTGTGGGTGATAGGCACGTCCGATTCGGTGTTGCACCCCGTACTTCTTCAAGAGAGTTTCGAATTTCTTCTCTATAAAGTGGCTCCCCCAGTCACTGATTAAAACTTGAGGCACGCCGAACTGTGGGAAGATGTTGTTTTTAAAGAACTTGGCGATCACCCGGGAATCATTAGTAGGACTGGCTATCGCTTCTACCCACTTCGACACGTAGTCCACGGCTACCAAGATATACTGATTTCTAGAGGACGAGGGAAACGGTCCCATGAAGTCGACTCCCCACACATCGAAGATCTTGACCTCTAAAATATAGTGCTGAGGCATTTCGTTCCTCTTGGAGATGTTTCCCCTCCTTTGGCATTTGTCGCAAGCCTGGACATAAGCGTGGGTGTCCTTAAAGAGGGTGGGCCAATAGAATCCACTCTGGAGGATTTTCGTCGTCGTCTTATAAGCGCTCGCATGTACTCCACACTGCTGATCATGGCAATGGGAAATTATGGAGGTCGCCTCAGTTTCAGGAATGCACCTTCGTATCACCCCATCATTACAGGTCTTGTATAATGAGGGTCGTCCCAATAAAATTTACGGACCTCGTGAAATAATTTCTTCTTCTGCTGATAGCTCACGTTGTGGGGGACGACGGCACATGTCAGACAATTGGCGATGTCGGCGTACCATGGAGTCCAAGCGGAAGAGATGGAGAAGAGATGCTCGTCAGGGAGCGAGTCATCAACCGGGGTAGCATCCAAATCGAGAGTATGCATTCTAGACAAGTGGTCGGCAACGACATTCTCCGTCTCCTTTTGTCTTTGATCTCTAGGTCGAATTCCTGGATGAGGAGAATCCACCTTATGAGCCGCGGCTTAGCCTTCTTCTTGCTCAAAAGGTATTTGAGAGCCGCATGATCCATGAGCACGATTACATTGGCACCAACAAGATACTGCCGGAACTTGTCCATGGCATAGATGATAGCTAGAAATTCTTTCTCCGTGGTCATATAATTTCTTTGGGCAATGTCGAGGGTCTTGCTCATATAGTATATAACATGCAGATTTTTATCCTTCCTCTGCCCCAAGACGGCTCCAACAGCATAATCGCTAGCATCGCACATCAACTCGAAAGGGAGATTCCAGTCCGGTAGCTGAATCACGGGTGCAGAAATCAAGGCTTGCTTCAGAAGGCAGAAGGCTTCCATACACTCATCGTTGAAGACGAAAGGTGCATCCTTCACAAGGAGTTGAGTCAACGGCCTGGAAATCCTGGAGAAGTCCTTTATGAAGCAGCGGTAGAATCCCGCGTGCCCTAAAAAAACCACGGACCCCTCGAAGATTAAGTGGAGGCGGAAGCTTTTCGATCACCTCTACGTTTGCCTTGTCTACCTCGATCCCCCTTGAAGAAATGACGTGTCCCAGTACAACTCCTTCTTGGACCATGAAATTGCATTTTTCCCAGTTCAGAACTAGAACCTTATCTTGACACCTCTCCAGGACTTTAGTTAGATTGCGGATGCATTAGTCAAACTCTGTTCCATAGACTGAAAAATCGTCCATGAAAACCTCCATGATATCCTGGGAGTAGTCGGAGAAGATTACAGACATTAATCTTTGAAATGTAGCCGGGGCGTTGCAAAGCCCAAACGACATTCTCCTGTAAGCATATGTTCCAAATGGACAAGTAAAAGTTGTCTTCTCCTGGTCATCGTTATGGATATGGATTTGAAGAAAACCGGAGTACCCGTCCATGAAGCAGAAGTAGTTATGCTTTGCCAGCCTCTCGAGCATCTGATCAATGAAAGGAAGAGGATAGTGATCCTTCCTTGTGGCCTTGTTCAGCTTTCGATAGTTGATGCACATCCGGTACCTCGTGATGATCCTCGTGGGTATGAGCTCGCTTTTCTCGTTGCGAATCACCGTCATTTCTCTTTTCTTGGGTACAACGTGCACCGGGCTAACCCAACGACTGTCGAAGATAGGGTCTATGATACCGGCATGTAGAAGCCTAACAATCTCTTTCTTGACCACCTCTATCATGATGGGATTCAGTCTTTGTTGCGGCTCAATTGAGGAGGCTTGCTTATCTTCAAGCAGTATCCTATGTGAGCAAAGCCTCAAGCTCACTCCCTTCAAATCTTCGATTGCATACCCGAAAAAACTCTTGAACCTTTTTAAAACACCAAGGAGTTTGGTCATTTGGTCTTCAGGCAGCGAGGAGTTCACTATGATCGGCAGCGTCGAATCCTCCCCCAAATATTCATACTTTAGTCCCGGAGGCAACTCTTTCATCTCAACCGCATGGGGTCCCGACACATATTTCTCAAGCTGAGCATCCTCCAGTGAAAGGACTTCTTCGTGGATCTCCTGAAAGCTAGCATCCGGAACTTCACTCCCAGCCGTGGTTGCGCGTGGCAAAGCCTCGTAAGGTAACGAGGGGATAACAGAGGAAGGCACGGGGTCTTTCTCAAGTTCATAATAATCATCAGGGAAGAAGGCTTCAACGCGAAAACAGGTTTCAACAGTCGATGGTTCCCCACCACTGCTTCCAGCTTCCTCATTGTCCCAAGATCCAGGATGCTCTATAGAAGTCTGCAAGGGATAGATCGATTCCTGTTCAACGTACTCGACAGACTCTGCCTGATAGTTCTCCTGACAAAACTCCCCAAAGGTGGACAATTCTTCCCCACTGAATTCGGAACTGGGCACGTCAATATATGCCACTTCATCTGGAGGAAGGAGAGTTGTCGTGAGTGGATGCTGCTGCATATCATGATACCTCCTCTGATTTTCCACAGCAGCAGACAGAAGGGATAGGATGTTCGAAGCACTTAGGGATTCTATCAAACTCTGTGCCAAACAGTGGACGTGGTGTGAATGATCCCAGATATCGCCCGAAACGGCACACAACATCCTTATTGTGGAGAAGGAAACCTGTAAGAAAAGGAGGGAGGGAGAGAGAGAGAGAGAACTGCACTGATAGAAAACAGGTCAAAAGCACGGGTTGCATGAATGGGAGGTGAGGAGAGGCGATGGCAGTCTGGCGACTCAGTCTACCAATTCTATACAACTAATATTTACAATATGTCCAAGTAAAATCAAAAATTGAAGAATGCGAAAATTATCACGAGATATGGATATGAGCTAGACTCAAGGGTTCAATAGGTCCTAAAATAACAAGCACGTTGCCTCCCCGGCAACGGCGCCATACAGCTTGACGTCCCCGTTTTGTAAGCATACAAGGTGCAATAGGATTGGTGATACCAGATTTAAATATTTATACCGCAAGCGCATGGTGTTGTAGTGTGGCTTGGGGGTCGAACACAGAGAGGCGTGGTTGTCCTTGTGTCAAAGAGGAACCGGTTCACCCTATGGGTGAGCTAGCCCGATCGATCGATGGTTTGTCACAAATTGTAGATACGAGGGATAAACAATATAAAAGGAAACATAGGACTTCGGTTTCCACCCTATCATGTGTTCTCGCTATTACGATCGGCGGATAGGACAACGATCGAAATTAAGGTTTAGTGGTGAGACATTGCCTCTAAAAGTGATACCGGCATCCCATGGGCCCGATATTCCGGTCGGTGCCCAGGATGATATGCCGGACTACCCGGGTTCGGTCAGTGGGCATTCCCATGTCCATTAACACTGACCGACTCCGGGAGCACTAAGCTCAGAACGATAACTCCCAACATCTCATCATGCCGTTCCCACACACTAGGATTCGATGTCTACGCTAAGGGCGTGAGCTGTGGATAGAGAGTCAACCGCCAAGTTTATTCCCCCTTGGCCCTACGGTCAAAGGCGTAGTGACCCTGTGCTATGTGGAATAAACACTAGAGGGGGGTGAATAGTGTTTTATAGAATTATAAGGAATTTACACCAAATAAAACCCTACTTAAGCAACATCGGAATACAATAAGTGAACAACAACACAAGGAATAATGCAATGCAAACAAGCAATCTACCCTGGTTCGGTGCCACCCAAGTCTCCCCGACTTGTTACTGGTGCCCTACTCCAGTAACACCCGGATCCCCTCCGGATACTATAGCAAACCGCTGAGATTTCCTTTACCCCACTTACGGAAACCCCACAAGTGCAATCGACCTACAATCGATGTCCATGTATCCCACAACCCGGGAACACGCAAAGTCCTTAATCCCACAATGACTAAGCACACTCTCACAAACCGAGAGTAAAACGAAATCTTGACTCCCACAACTTGGGATCAAGCCAATCCTCTCACCACCGTGAGTATACAACAATTAAGAAGTATAAAAAATGAAATATAAAACTTCTTACCATAAAATCCTATGCCTTGAGAAATACTTACCAAATTCGGGCAAGGATGGATTTTGAGGATGATGAGATCACCAAACCCTAGCTCCACCAAGATGAGCATCAATAGATGGCTAGGGAGAAGTTGGTGATTTGGATTCAAGCTATTAGCTTGAGAAGCTCACAAGGAATGAGAATCTCTCTTGAGGAATTGGTGATCAAAGAGTAAGAGAGAGATTCTTGTGAGATGAGAGAGCTTGGAATTGGAGTTGAATGGCTCTTCTCAAAGATGTGAAAATGTCTCTAATTTTAGCCTTGGATCCCTGGTTAGAAGCACTCAAGCTTATATAGAGAAGAGAGAAAACGGTCACAAAATTCGTGGCATTAAATGCTCCAACGGCTCTATTCTGAAGCTGCTTAATCGGTCTAAGAAGGATCACTGACCAATTAGTTTTGCAACTAGTCGGTCGGTGAACCTTCTTGGACCGACTAGAAGGAAGACAGTGAAGAACTAGATATGAATAACTAGTCGGTCTAAGAAGAAGTGTCAACCGACTAGATCGTCATTTAGTCGGTCGGTGAACCTTCTTGGACCGACTAGAAGGTTGACAGCAAAGATAGTGAATTCAAGGATAAGAAGAACTAGTCGGTCTAAGAAGAAACATCAACCGACTAGTTTGACAACTAGTCGGTCTGTGAGCCTTCTTGGACCGACTAATCAGTCAACAGTAAAGAAGTCGAAATTCACTTAGGAGAACTAGTCGGTCTGAGAAGAAACACCAACCGACTATATCGTCATTTAGTCGGTCGGTGAACCTTCTTGGACCGACTAATTGGTCAACAAATAGGCTTGAATAGATTAGGACAACTAGTCGGTTTGAGAAGGATTTCCAACCGACTAGATCGTCATCTAGTTGGTCGGTGAACCTTCTTGGACCGACTAATTGACCAACAGTGAATGGGCTGAATTTAACTAGGATGTCTAGTCGGTTCAAGAAGAATTTCCAACCGACTAGATCGTCATCTAGTCGGTTGGTTCTTCTACTTGAACCAACTAAGATGCATATGAAGCCAACAAAAGAAGCGATAAGCTACGGGAAAGTTTCTAATGGCTTCTAAGGCAATCCTAGAGATAAGATATGAAAGTTATGAAGATTTCTAGGCAAGTACTACTTAAGGACATTCTACTAAACCGAAGCTAGAAGACAATAAAGTAAACACGACAAACCGTCTTCAAAGCTTCAACTTGGAGAATCCAAATCCCTTGACTTCATGAATACTCCTTGAGCTTCAACGAAGTTCTAGGCACAACGATCACGCGTTCTGAGGAAGTCTTGGGACGTCGCTTGCGATGAACAAATTAATGTGGCGACGATCTCCATAAATCTTCATGGTCTTGAGTCTTTTAGTTGAATGACTTGAACGTCATAGTGTTCGAAGCTTTTGACTCATCCATTCCTTTCTTCTCTTTGGATTGAATCTCCATTCATGTGTTGATGCCATTGGCTTGAGGTTTGAGGTAGCCTTTGAGTTCTTCAAGCCAATGCTTCACCTATGTTGATCTACCAAGTTCTCCACTTGAATCAACACGTGTAGTCACTTTTGATCTTCTTGAATCTAATTGGTGACTTTGTAGCTAACTGCAATCACAAGAGTTAGTCACAATGATTTGTGTTTGATCATCATCAAATCCAAGGTGGAGAGTCCAATACTCAACATTCTCCCCCTTTTTGATGATGACAAACCAAATATAAACAAAACACATAATTTTGCATTAAATATACTTACTCCCCCTGCAATGATGTCAATCAAGTTAATATCAATAATCAATAGCATCATTCAGTAGTTAATAGTGTGTGTACCACAAGAGGTTGTGTATATATCGTATGAAAGACCAGAAATAATATACATACACAATACAAATCATATATGTGATACACATCATAAACATGAGCATGATTACCAACAAATATAATGTAATCAATATAAACCAAGGTAATCACCAATGCTCCCCCTGAATCATATACATGAACGATCATACATAAAGTCTATATGATTCAAGTTAATGTTTAACGCTCAACATTTAATAAGCACATCTTGTTTATTTCTCTCCCCCTTTGTCATTAACAAAAAAGATATGGGGGTATAGAAACAACAAAAGCAACAATAGAGTGGAAAACATAAAGGTATAACAATTGAAAAGTTCTTTAATGTAAAGTTACCAATTGAAAAAATGGATATCAAAATAAAGATATCAAATGTAAAAGCACATATCCAATAACAACTCAATCACCCTCAATTATCACAAGATTTATAACATTAAGCATAATGTGATAGACTGTCCTGTGATACCAATTGTAAACTTGGCAAGATATATTAAGCATAATTTAGTGCATGGAAAACAATTCTATATTTTCATATACGTAAATCTATTTAATCAATATAATCGTCGAGCGATGAAGTAAACAAACATGACTATAGAAATTCTTAACCATGTGTACAAAGTTATGTTATAATAACACACATTAAGTATAATGGCATGAGAAACCAATTGTAGACATACCAATTCATCTCAAAAAGTATTTCCAGTTAAACTCCACAAAGCATCTCCAAAAGTAAGCATACCAAATATAAGTGAAGTGTGCAATGTGAGGTGACAAAGTGATACAATGAAATTGAATATCAAATATCTATATCATGCAAAAGTGTTATGCCAAAAATAGAGATAGTAACATCATAAAACGTATGGCATACACAATTCTAGCACCCTAGGAAACTAATTGAAACAATGTTCAAAAGAACCATAGTACGAGCATGCATTCCAAAATAGATACTCACATAATGAGTCAAAGATAAGAATGGAATGCCATGAGCATGTAAAGATGATATCCAATATCAATAGTCTAACACTTGTAAATATGATACCAAATGTAAAATATGATATGTAGAGATGATACCAAAAGTTGTCTAACAAAATATGCACAGCAGGTAAATAATGTCAAGATCATGACAACACTTGAAAAAGAAACAAAGTGAACAAATAGAGACAAGATCTCATCCTAGCTCAATTATCACAAAGGATACAACATGAAGCACAATGTGACAAAACATCTTTTGAGCAGAGGCATGAAAATAGTCTACGATCAAAGTCACAAGGTAGGACATAAACGAATAAAGTTATCATGAACATCGCAAGCATGCATACCAATTGTGCGAATAGAATAAAAGACTTGTGTAAGCACAATATAATCGGAGGTAGCATCAAAGAAGTCATAGTGCATCAAGATATATTCATGGAAGAATATCTATGATAGAATATACATATCATCAAACACAATATAAAGCTTATATGATCGTTTAAGCACAAGTTATCTCTAACATCTCATAAAAATAGCATAAAATATGAGCATGAGATAAGAGATGACATAGTGAGAAATACAGCTTGAAGATCACTAACTAATATGAATGAATGTTATGTCACTTGTGAAAATATCCTACATGAAAGATTTAGCTATAGACATGAAAGATCTCTTTAATAAAATTACAGCTAAACATCAGTCATGAAGTAATTAAAATGACAAGTAACATACATTGATCACCCCAAATCATATCAATACGTCCCATAAAGATAATCATACAAGCTATAGGAAAAGTATGAGATGTGTGGTGATACAATGAACAAATACGCATAAAGATCCTAAATCATTAATCTTATACATGGCATGAATTATGTATAACTTGATGAAGTATAGCATGCCATGTCATACAATCCTAATATGCTTAATGCAATCTAATAAACAAGCAAGCATGGCATACACATCAGTTATCATATCCATAACATATAACAATCTTCACGAGGGTGTGACAAGAATGAGCTAATGAAGAAGTATGCTATATTACACAAATCGAATATATAAAAATACCAATTGTAAACATGGTAGTCACAACCAATATATTAAAATACCAAGTGTACAAAACATATACTTACAACCATTTAGCTCTCCCTATATGTGTGCATCTCCAATGCACCATCCTTTCCTTTGAATTGATCCATCATTTGTAAACCAAGGAGAGTGTAGGGTAGGCATCTTGCACAACAATCTGACAATTCAACAATTGGTGGTATCCAAAAACTTTTTGGATCCAATAGGTTAATGAACAAAAACAAGTAGTCCAATAACCAAACATTTACCAATTGTAAATAACACTCATCAATAGAAATGCATGACATGGATTAAGAAGAGTTATCATAATCACAAAGCATTATACAAGCAATCATCATTATGAATACACACATCTAATACAATAGTGTGTGCAAGAAGGATTCCTCGTTCAATATGCATATGTGCACAAAATAAACATTCACGGTACAACACATATTGAAGGAATGCATGAAAAGTAATACCACAAAGAGTGTGCATGAAAAGCATAAAGTATTAATTTTTAAAACCAAATTTCTCTTTTCCTTTTGGCATATCAATAAGAAAGGAAGGTGCAAATTGATAATAAATCACCAAGGGTTAGAGAAATCAACCAATCTATATGCACAACATAATACGAATGAAATGTAATGACATATAGATGAACATAACATGATAGCAATCATAATATGTCATACTCCCACACAATCATACAAACTATGAAAACTTGGGAGTAGTGGACTCACATAAATATGGGTACAAAAAGTAATCATACAAGCATGGTATCCAAGCAATGAAACGAAATATGAGTCGCAAGAGAATATGTCATTCCTAATATACGATTCTATATGTGTGTTCATACCATGCCTAGAAACAATCTTAGGAATCCAAAAGATAGTGATTTGGGATTCTTAAGAGGTTGTAGAGGCATAAGTAGGAAGTTGGGATGCACGCTTGTGAAGTGGAACATAAATATAAGTGTGTCCCATGTGTGAAACATGCAAATAAGCATTAGTTCTAACATGAAAATATTAAGCCACATGTTATAAATAATCCTCGAATAAACATATGAGTAAGGATTATGAATACACAATGCACATGAGTCAAGAATTTGACACACGGGAAATACATAGACATGAATGACATACAAGACACACAATATGAAAACATAGGATATGCATGAGATAGTCTCAAACACAAAGTGACATCTACATGCATCCAACACACATGGATACCAAATGTAAGAATTTACTTACTACATTAAGCTCCCCCTACTTTGGTGCATCACTTAAGCACCATCAACTCCATTTGAATGAAAGTCTTTGCAAATCAAGGAGATGGTAGGGTTGGTATCCCAATGTGGATTGAACCTAGAAAACATCATTTTGGTATCCAAAAACCTTTTTGGATCTTATGGGTTAGTCCACAAGTTTAACAAACTAAATTCAAATTATTGTAACCCATATCCTAATGTAATCATACACAATATTTAAGAAACATGCAATCATGTTACAAGATAAATATTTAACCAAATACATGCATATACCAATTGTACCAAAAATAAGTATATATATTATAATCCAAACGCATGACATGTATTACATGCAACAAAACATGAATATGAGCCAACACATGTGTTGCAAGAAGAAATATTAAATATTCTAAACATAAAAATCATAAACACAATGATTTACAAATAATCATGCAATGGAAATCAAATTCAATATGAATTTACATTTCTAATCAACATGAGCATCTAAGACCAAAATGCAAACAAAAGAATAAACCAAATCTTAACACAAATGCATTGGTACCCATAAAATGAATATAAGCTTATGGTACCAAGCAAGGAAGGGTCAACTGAAACTAACCCTTCGGAAACCAAGTCCAAGAGGACCGTGATTTCTCAACATAATCATCATTCATAATAATATCATTAATATAAGATTGCACATACATATCCTTAGCATGAGTGCTAGTGTTCTTAGGACCCCAAATAGTGTATGATTTGGGAATCCTCTTCCTAGTGGTTGCATGCACAAAAGGTTGATCTCTACGTAGTGCATGTGGCCTAGGAACTTGAGATCTAGCAAGAGCATGAGGAACAATGTGTTGTGCTAAAGCATGATGATGGGCATGTGGTCCATAGTGTAGTGTTGCATACATACGTGGATGAATATGAGGTGTGTATGCATGAGGATGATCATGAGAATAAGCATGCACATGTGGATGTGATGTGTGATCATAAGCATGTGAAGGTGCATGAGCATGAGTACGTGCATGAGAGTGTCTCAAATGAGTGTTTGCACGTGCTCGTGGGTGTGGAATAGGAGGTGTGTTCCTACGTGGCATAGTATTGGTGTATATGAATGCATGACCCTTCTTTGGAGGTCCACCCAAAGTGGGTTTCTTTCCAAAGGAAGGAGGAATAGGAGTGGTGGTTTCCTTAGTAGTAGAACTACACAAGTTGTTATAGACACCACTCGTGCATGCACCGGAGGATGGCCTCACAAAATCTATAGTTACTTCACTATATGAGGTGTGTGCATTGGATGCACTTGCCTTAGAATAACCAAGGCCAACACGATGGTTTGCCTGTAGTTGATTCTTTAGCAAATCATCCAAATCGTCCTTTCCCTTGTTGAATCTCTCAACAATGGAGGACATGAGCTCATATTTCTTCGAAATTGAGGAAATAGTGGCATCCAAGGTGGATGCACGTGTGGTGAGCTCGTGCACTTAGGATTTGAGATCCTCATTCGCAATGCCCAAACAAGTGTTTTGAGATTGAAGATTTTCAATCTCAAGATCGTTACTATCCACAATAGAAACACGATCAAGTTGAGATTTGGGGGACTCCACCTCATTTCTCAACATGCCATTTTGAGTAAGCAAACTTGCTTTCTCAAAAGCGAGTGTCTCAACAATGGTGTCATTGTTAGAGGTGCTACATGAAGATGTGTTAGAGAGACTAGCAATCTTATTCTTAGCATCACAATATTTGTGCATAAGCTTTTGATATTTATCAAATAATTGCTTAAGTTCAATTTTAAGATCATCCGTTGTTACCTCTTCATCGTCGCTATCGCTTTCACTTGAGTCGCTTGATTTGTCACTAGAGTCATCCTCTCGTGCCATCAAACCCATGAATGAATCTCTTTCATCATTGGAGGAAGAACACTCCGAGGTGGACTCTTCTTGCTCCGCTAACATGTGCCATATTTGATATGCCGTTGTTGCCTTGGACACATGCATAAGAATATCATAAGTTAAAAAATCAAGCAAGATATCCATTACCTCGTGATGTTTCCCCACCAATTCTTTTTGCTCATTTGTCCATTCATGTACGGAAGTGGTAGGTGCGTGAAAGGGCTTCTCCACAAGCTTCCAATAATCCTCATCGATGGATTGAAAATGAGTCTTCATCTTCACACACCAAATTTGATAATTGGGCCCGAGGAGATCTGGTGGAAGAGGGCATCGTGTGATGTTGTTATTGATTGCCATAGCTATAACCTTGCTCTGATACCAATTGAAGTGACCCAGTGCTATGAGGAATAAACACTAGAGGGGGGTGAATAGTGTTGTATAGAATTATAGGGAATTTACGCCAAATAAAACCCTACTTAACCAACAAATACAGAATACAATAAGTGAATAACAACACAAGGAATAATGCAATGCAAACAAGCAATCTACCCTGGTTCGGTGCCACCCAAGTCTCCCCGACTTGTTACCGGTGCCTTACTCCAGCAACACCCAGATCCCCTCCGGATACTCTAGCAAACCGCTAGAGATTTCCTTTAGCCCACTTGCTGAAACCCCACAAGTGCAATCGACCTACAATCGATGTCCGTGTATCCCACAACCCGGGAACATGCAAAGTCCTTAATCCCACAACCTGGGACTAAGCACACTCTCACAAACCGAGAGTAAACCGAAATCTTGACTCCCACAACTTGGGATCAAGCCAATCCTCTCACCACCTTGAGTATACAACAATTAAAAGAATAAAGAATGAAATATAAAACTTCTTACCACAAAATCCTATGCCTTGAGAAATACTTACCAAATTGGGGCAAGAATGGATTTGGAGGAAGATGAGATCATTAAACCCTAGCTCCACCAAGATGAGCAGCAATAGATGGCTAGGGAGAAGTTGGTGATTTTGATTCAAGCTATTAGCTTGAGAAGCTCACAAGGAATGAGAATCTCTCTTGAGGAATTGGTGCTCAAAGAGTAAGAGAGAGATTCTTGTGAGATGAGAGAGCTTGGAATTGGAGTTGAATGGCTCTTCTCAAAGATGTGAAAATGTCTCTAATTTCAGCCTTGGATCACTGGTTAGAAGCACTCAAGCTTATATAGAGAAGAGAGAAAACGGTCATAAAATTCGTGGCATTAAATGCTCCAACGGCTCTATTCTGAAGCTGTGTAATCGGTCTAAGAAGGATCACTGACCAATTAGTTTTACAACTAGTCGGTCCGTGAACCTTCTTGGACCGACTAGAAGGAAGACAAGGAAGAACTGGAAATGAATAACTAGTCGGTCTAAGAAGAAACGCCAACAGACTAGATCGTCATTTAGTCGGTCGGTGAACCTTCTTGGACCGACTAGAAGGTTGACAGCAAAGATAGTGAATTCAAGGATAAGAAGAACTAGTTGGTCTAATAAGAAACATCAACCGACTAGTTTGACAACTAGTCGGTCGGTGAGCCTTCTTGGACAGACTAATTAGTCAACAGTAAAGAAGTCGAAATTCACTTAGGAGAACTAGTCGGTCTGAGAAGAAACACCAACCGACTAGATCGTCATTTAGTCGGTCGGTGAACCTTCTTGCACCGACTAATTGGTCAACATGTCAGCTTGAATAGATTAGGATAACTAGTCGGTCTGAGAAGGATTTCCAACCGATTAGATCGTCATCTAGTCGGTCGGTGAACCTTCTTGGACCGACTAATTGACCAACAGTGAATGGGCTGAATTTAACTAGGATGTCTAGTCGGTTCAAGAAGAATTTCCAACCGAATAGATCGTCATCTAGTCGGTTGGTTCTTCTACTTGAACCAACTAAGATGCATATGAAGCCGAGAAAAGAAGCGATAAGCTACGGGAAAGTTTCTAATGGCTTCTAAGGCAATCCTAGAGATACGATATGAAAGTTATGAAGATTTCTAGGCAAGTACTACTTAAGGCTTAACATTCAACTAAACCGAAGCTAGAAGACAATAAAAGTAAACACGACAAACCTTCTTCAAAGCTTCAACATGGAGAATCTAAATCCCTTGACTTCATGAATACTCCTTGAGCTTCAACGAAGCTCCAGGCACAACGATCACGCGTTCTGAGGAAGTCTTGGGACGTCGCTTGAGATGAACAAATTATTATGGTGACTATCTCCATAAATCTTCATGGTCTTGAGTCTTTTAGTTGAATGACTTGAACGTCATAGTCTTCGAAGCTTTTGACTCATCCATTCCTTTCTTCTCTTTGGATTGAATCTCCATTCATTTGTTGATGCCATTGGCTTGAGGTTTGAGGTAGCCTTTGAGTTCTTCAAGCCAATGCTTCACCTATGTTGATCTACCAAGTTCTCCACTTGAATCAACACGTGTAGTCACTTTTGATCTTCTTGAATCTAATTGGTGACTTTGTAGCTAACTGCAATCACAAGAGTTAGTCACAATGATTTGTGTTTGATCATCATCAAAACCAAGGTAGAGAGTCCAATACTCAACAAAAGGCGGTCTTTTTTCCACCGATGAAAATGAAACACCCCGCGTAACCATCTAAATTACTAATCCCTATCAAAATCCTAGTCCTATGGACGCATCAGGGAGAACCCACGAAGGGGTTTCCACCAAAATCCCAGATTTGGGAACTACTCACACATTATAACTAAAAAGCAATCTAAATGAAAATCAACCGTAAAAATCATGATCAGGCAATTGAAACGAGGTAGTAGCAATGCTATTAAGACTATATTAAAGTTTGACAAAGATCAGAAAACTTACAGACAACAATAAAATTACAGCCGTCACAAATGGAGAAAAGACAGAAAAATACAAAGCTCCGTTTTCTGAAAACCTAGGGCAACTATATATAGAAAATGACGTCACCCGATCAGTTGAAGTATCAACCGATCAGGTGAGCTGCTTGACGCTTCGGCTGTGGGCTTCAGAAACTTCACCCGCTCACGTGATCCGATAGGTTGGCGTCTCTGAGTCGTTGCTTAGAGGGATGCGGCATCAAGTGAACCGATCCGTTGAGTGATCAACCAATCGGTTGGAATTATCGCCCAAAGAATAGAGACTTCTGATGAACAGACACGGTCAGCGAACCATCGGTTGAGCTCTCCGGGTCGTCGTTTGGAAATTTCGCTTCAGATGAACCAATCGGGTGAATGTCACCCGATCGGTTGGAATTCAACTCCAAATGGCCGAGAACTCTGCTGTGTTCAATCGGTCAGTGAACCGATCGGTTGGGCTGCACTTCGCTTCTGCTTCAATCCGGGTCGAACACGCGTGCACCACCCGATCTGTTGGATATGTCCAATCGATCTGGTGGGGGCTGAAAAATGGCGATCTTCGTCGTTTGACCCCCTGGATCACGCGTGACTCCTCCCGTTGCTCCGGGGACTCATGATATCTTTGTCATATGTCCCCTACACTGGTAATCTCCTGCAAACACACAAACACACAGAGAAGTGAAAGAAAACTGGAAAACACAAGAAAATGGATACGGGACGACGGAAAATAACGGAAAATACACAATGAAGACGTGCGTGAATATATAAAATATAAACACACGTCACCACACCCAACAGAGATTCTTGTAGTTCAGCCTGTTTCTAAACCTTTGCATGTACCCAGCACATCTGTCTCCACATCTGTTCATGCTGAGGGTTCCACATCCACTTCTGTCCCTGAGAGTTCCACTTATGTTGCTATTATTGAGAGCTCTATGTTTGATGCCATTCCTGTTATTCCTACTATTCCTGAGAGTGCTGAGTCGTCCATTTCTTCGTCCATTGAGATTCATGCATCTCTTGATATTCTGACATTGGGTGTGATCCTACCTTCTGTATTCACATCCACCCCACCCATTGATGTTCCTATCTCCACTACTACCGCATTCTTTGAAAGTGTCATGGTGTCTATCACCACATCTGTCACCACGACCTATGTACCCACATCTGCTTCTGCCAAGACTCCTATCATTTCATCTGGTGCACCTGTGTATGAGAGCATACCAGTGTATCAGCCTCATCTGGAGGCTGAGCATCCTCCTGTGAGCCCTACTCCTTCCACACATCCTATCGTAGCTCCACACATCTTTAGAGGCCGAGGGAGTTCCGTCCGTGCACGTCCCTCTTCTTCCACTACTGACGAGGCTTCTTCGCGCTTCGCACAGTCGAGTCTGGAGTAGCTGGGATTAGAGGAGATTTTTGATCCCTTAGCCAGTATGTTATTGCCATGCAACCCCATATTGATGTCATCCCTGGTATTCAGCAAACGCTGAACCAGATCTTGGGCCATTTGTTGCTACTGCAGCAGCAGTATGCACCACCTCCAGCACTACTGCCCACACCACACCCCCACCATATGGAGGTGATGGTTCTGACTCTGCGTAGGTGTCCAATTCTGATACATGATGTGTTTTGCTCCCATCTCTCCCCATATTTTTGTATGCCTCACTATCTTCAGCTTTTCAGGGCACCATATATTCCAGCTTGGGGAGAGTATCTTTTGACTATTTTTGCATATGTATCATCATTTTGCATGCTTGACTTGCATTTACTTATTAGTTATCATATAGATGCATTAGGATTTTATTTTATTATTACTCTTTTATTTTGCATCATTTTAGCATCCACACCCACCCACTCATATCTTATATGTCCATGAGCCACACTTATCACATTAAGAACAATGTGATGATTAGCTTGGGGGAGTGAGTTACTCACACACTTTTATTTTTTGCTTTCGTTTCATTTTTCTTTATTTTTCACTTATTTTCACATCTTTTTCACATCTTATTTTCTTTTTACCATGCATCATATTTTCTGTACTTTTGGAGTGATTGCATGTTTATATATTTAGTTTTTGATTTATCCTTATTTCTTTTGCACTCTTTGCTAGAAGTGAATTCGCTATGATGATTAAGCTTGAAAATCACTTTACATGTGCACAAATCCTTTCACCACACCGTTGACTGTGTTCCTAATGTCATTTACGATATATTTGTGTGCACTTAAGAAAAAGAACTTCCTATGGATCTTGAGTGTTTATGAATGAATTTTAATGTTGACACATCTAGGAAGTACTTTATTGTATGCTATTTATAGAAAACACACTAAGACTCACGAATTGACTGCATTTTATCTGGAGTACTGCTTTCATATCTATATCACTTCTTATTTGCATGCATTGTGTGTGAAATCTTCGGGTTAAATGAGATAAATGTCATTTGATATGAGTAGGTTAGTCTGCTTTTAGAAATTAAACTGTAGAAGACATTACCATGCCGAGGTAGTTATGCACATACAAAGAGTGAACCGAGTGATATCATTTATTATTCTCCACATATCTTGAAAATATTTATATACATACAATCATTGGAAAATCTCCCTTATAGTGATTCTTATTTCAGCATCTTTCCCAATTCACCAAAAATCTCTAAAATCCCAAAAACACAAAAAAAGTTGCAAAGCAATGAGTCTTGTGTATATATGGATTAGAAAAAAAAGGAAAAAAATCAAAAATAAAAATAAAAATATACAGGAAAAAAGGCGAAAAAAAATATGTATATAAATAAAGATATGCATATATACACAAGCTCCTATCTTGTAAATACCTTTTCTTTTCTTTTCTTTCACTTTTCTTTTCTGGAGCTACAATATTTGGGAAAAGCCGCTCTCTTAATAATTGATGCCATTACACCTATAGATAAGCTTGGGGGAGAAAATCTAATGATGAGTAAGAGAGTGATTACTTTTATGTGTATGACTACCAAAGCTAGTTATTCTCTAATACTTAGGGAGATGCCTTTGATTATGACGACACATATAAATTGAAAAATGGACACGAAATTCATAAAACCATATCTTTCTATTCTTATTTGTATGAATTGTGTGATGTTTCTTATACTCCAGTAGAAGCAGTCAATTGAAAAGTGTGTTGGCTATGAGTATGTATACCGTTTTCTATGTCTTAGACGATGCTTAATGTTAAAACGATTTCTTATTTTACAAAATTCACATTGTTCTGAGTCTTAATATCAAGTGTGCCAAATATGAAATGATGTTGAGATAAAAATGATAGTGTGCTTAAATTCTTTGTTGGTGCACTTTGGTGAGTGAATTCAAGTTCTGAGTGGATGATCTAGCAATCTCCTTTCTTTGCTTTCTTTTCTAATTTTAGCTTTCTTTATTTTTATTCACCTGGATCACTTTTTACTTATCTTCCTCGAGGACGCGAAAGAAGTAAGCTTGGGGGATTTTGATATGATCATATTTTACACTTTATTTTGCATATTTTCATGTCATATCGATTGCACATATTGCATATTTGAAGCTTAAACGATGATTTCTGGATGAATTTCACTATTTATATGTTTTATTAGATTTTCAGGAAATATGGAGCAATCGGAAGAAAATTGGAGCTATGAGCATATGCACGCATACCGGAGCATTAGTGGCTATGATACTAAGGAGCTTATGGTGCTAGAAAAGAAGAAGAAACAAGAAGAAGAGAGGAGATGGAGAAAGAATTGAAGAAGAAGAAGGAGTTGAAGAAGCAGCTCACTCGAACCGAATGGAGTAATCCACTCGACCGAATGAGGCTGATACCAACCCAGCCCAATGAGCCAAAGTGTGTCAAAGTCACTCGAACGAGTAAGAAACCCCACTCGATCGAGTGAGACAGTCGGCCAAAGCCTGAGGCAGTCGGCCAAATCCACCCTATGCCAGAGCGGCTGACTCGGTCGAGTAGCACTTTCACTTGACCGAGTGAATTGGCCACTCGACCGAGTGAAGAGAAGAACATAACGCTGATTTTTGGAGCTGCTGCGGGAAATCCTACTCGACTGAGTAGGCAATCTCACTCGTACGAGTGAGGTTACGGCCATATTTTGGAAAGTTAGTTATAACTCAGATTTTGGGTGTTTGGGTTGACTTTTCCTTAGGGTTTTGGACTTGTATAAATAGAAAATAAGGTATCCGTCGCTGAAGGAGAGGCCAGACGGCTAGAGACAAGGAAAAAAACTCGATTTTTATTTCTCTTTGCTTTTGTTATTGATTAGAGAAGCCTAGTTCTTAATTTTCTCTCGTTATTATGAAGCTTCGGAGAACATCGGTTTGTCTAAACTTCAGATCTATTTGGTTTAATGAATATTTCTTGTTTAAATCTCTTTGCAATGATGAATATTATTGTTTCCATGGATCTCATTGCTATGATCATGGTTATTAGTGAGTGGTCTCTTTGCTCTAGGGCAAAGGGATGAACCCTATAGATCTAGGGTTTGATATGTGAAATCGATTAAAACCCTTGTTACTAAACTTGTTCTAGGGTTAGATTATGGTCGATTGACTACAAATAGCTAGGAATTTCAACTTAGATCTTGAGAGCTCGAGAGATGAGCTTTATCTATAGGAAGCCCGAGATATTTGATTTAGACCAATAATTTGGATATCCTAGATTTGGTGCACAAGAGTAACTAATGCTAGCATCTTTATTATATTTCTATAATTATATTCATCTGAACAACGGTAAGATGAATACGAACCATCATAAACTAGATTCGAACTCATGTCACACGACAGTGGACTCGGTCTTAATGCTAATAATTCAACTAGGCTTACACGAGAGCGAAGCTCTAGCTTGAGTTATTTTAGACTTATGTAGCACGAAAGCGTGCCTTGGTTCACAACATAGTTGCAACAATTTAAACCTAAACTAAGAGTTAGAAATAAGGAGTTCATATTCACATTGATACTCGAAATCTATAGTGGGATCCCTAGTCCTAGACGTTTTTATTAATTGAATTACAACCGACACCATTACACATTCGTGACACACTTCCTACACCATTATTCACAATATTTGCTACATCTGGACAACTAAGACAATACCAACTGCCTCCATGTGATTCGATACTCGCTCACCACTTGCACTTGCGGTAAAACTACATTGTTTTCTGAGTACATCCAGACATGATCACCACACCATGTTTTTGACGGCAATAGGGGTTGAGTGTTGAAGGAAGATTGCGGCGGTGGTTACAGTTGGGAAGGAGGAAGTATAGAGCGGTAATTTGTGGATACATGGTGTTGTAACGTAAAAACTAATTTTTAAATATTTTTAGGTGGTGTAAAATGAGATGTGTGTACATCAGTTAGGTATAAAAGGGGAATTGCTATGTGAACATATCTTTTTGCCTGGTTCAGCTTACTTTTTAATAAAAAATGCCAATTATACCCTTTTTAAACCACCAAAGTACCCCATTTGCTCAGTTCACAAACTCTTTTCTCTTCTTCTTCTCTCTTAGTTCTCATACCTTGGAGAAATAAGAACAGAACTTGGGAGAAAGGATTTTGTTAATTAAAATCCATTTTAATTAACATCCATTTTAATTAATATCAGCAGACTCAATTCACTGCCCCTTCCCCCGTTGCCTCACCCACTCACACGCCCCCTTCCCGCCTCCTCCCTGTTGGATATGGACGACATGAATACACCCATGAGGGGATGTATGAGGGTATATGGACCTCAGATGTCGTGTGCATGAAAGCGTGTATGAAGGGAACCTTTTCTCGTGTGAAAAGGACCACTCGATAAGTGGAAAAAGTCACTTTATAAGTGCATAAAGGCACTTGATAAGTGAATGAAGAAGAGGATAAATGAATGTGCTAATATAGGCTAATAAGCTTATATTTAGTTATTTCCTACAATAACTACCCCTAAAGCCTATAAATAGGACCCAAGGGTAAGGCATTCATACTACACTTTCCATGCCATAAGTTTGCAAAAGGCATCTTATGTTCTTCTTCTCCCTTCCATTAAAATCCTCTTCTAAATAGAGATTTAGGCGGTGAAACTCTGCTTCGATCCTCTGTGACGAAGTACCGACCGTTGTGGCGAATCTGAGGGCGAAGTTCCGAGACTACGGTGCCGCGTACGCAAGCGTAAGTCTCTACTTCATTATTCGATCCTAACGTCCTTGTTTTGACAGGATCCTACATTGGTATCAGAGCCATGCGGGTTCGCCCCAGTCAAACCGTCCCCCGTCGAACCGATGAACGAGGCGTTGTCTTTTTCACGAATGGGTATCCTACCATTATGGATATGGTAGGAACGCTTCGTGACGAAGAGAACGCAGCGGTTGTTCTTTTCACGTTAGGGTCTTCTGTCATTACGGATATGGCAGGAACTCTCCGTGACGGGAAGAACCGACCGTTCATATCGCCAAACTCGCACTCTTCATAGATGTTGAGTCTCCATTCAAAAGGGAATGAGCGCTCTCTTCATGTGGAGCGTGTAGTTTACGAACTTTAAAGTATGTTATTTTCTTCATTTTGGCACATGGCCATTGAAGGATAACTACTTTCTCGACGAACGGGTGCTTCATCGTAGAAGAAGTTGGTGGTTATTCTCATCAGAGAAGATGACTTTTGGTGCATGATCACCATGGCCATATGGGCCATGGAGGCTATGCATCCCCCCTCCCCATGCGGAGGGGGTTGGCTACGGCCAAATGACAACGAAAACCACCCCGGTGAGGGTGTGCGGCCAACCCCATGCAAGGGGGTGGCCGGCCATGGCCATATGGACCATGGCCGGCCAAGTCCAAAGGACCATGGCCCGGCCATGGTCGGCCATGGCCCTGGCCAGCCCCGGCCAAGGCCTGGCCGGCTCTGGCCAGCCAGGGCCGGGGGGGGCCTGGCCAGGGCGGCCTCGGCCAAGGCCGGGGGGCCCTGGCCGCGGCCAGGCCTCGGCCAGAGGGCCCTGGACAGGCCAGGGTCGGCCCTGGCCGGCCTCGGCCATGGCTTGGGAGCCCTGGCCTCGGCCAGGGCCTGGAAGCCCTGGCCGCGGCCAGGCCAGGGCCTGGCTGGAAGCCAGGCCAGGGCCTGGATGGCCCTGGCTGGGAGCCAGGGCCCGGCCAGGGCCCTGTCGACCCTGGCAGAGGCCAGGGCCGGCGCCCTGGCCTGGGGGCCAGGGCCATGCCGGTCCTGTGCAGGGCCCTGGCAGAGGCCAGGGCCAGGGCCAGGGCCTGGATGAGGCCAGCCCTGGCCGCTGCCAGGGCCACAGTTGGCCCTGGCAGTGGCCGGGGCCAAGCCAAGGCCTGCCGGCACTGGCCGAGGCCGGTGCCCGGCCACTGCCGGCCCCGGCCTCGGCCAGTGTCGAGCCCCGGTTGACCCAATTTTTTGATGGGGGGCTTAAGTGACTGAAAGGGGGAAACTTGCATGGCGGTGGCTTGCATGAACAACCCATACGGGTCCGACGGCAGTACTCTGCGACAAAATTCACCTATAGGGGGAGCACATGGATCCATATGGGAGCCGACGACGATGGCTTGCAGAAAAATCCACAAGGGGGGATCCGGCCTTGGTACAGCTACGGCTCATCCCAACAAATGGCCAGGGATTACCATATATTTCACTAGTATCATAAGGGTACTAAGTTGAAATATCGTTTTTGCTTTTGAAAAATACGTTTTCAAAAACGCTTTTTCGCTATGAAGTACTATAAGAGTACTATCGTTTGATAAAGTGAGGGAGAAATATTGAAAGTTACTCTAGATGGTGATTGGAAACGTAGTGACCTTTCTGATTCTAGCGTAACATCTTCAATATTTTTCGAAAGTAACTTATCAAATTATAAATATCATTCCAAGTGGGTGTTGAAATTAGAACTATCCAAATGGGATATTCTATTATCATTTCAAGTGGGAATTATATTTTAAGAATTTTTTTGCAATGTTTTTGATCAAACCTTTGGTTTTGTGTCTTTTGGAGCATTTTAAAAGTAAAATGTCTTCCGCTTCAAAGAATAGCGTCGCTGAGTTAAACAGAGGTGAAAAACTCAACGGCGATAATTACAAACTTTGGTCCATCAAGATACAATACGTTCTAGAGGAGCAAGAAGTGCTCGAAAATCTAAAGAACGTAATGATTGAACCCGAGTTGGGCACTACAGCCCAACACAGACGAGACAAGGAAGCTTTTGATGCTTGGTCTCGGAAGAACAAGATAGCGCGCATTATGTTATTGAGCAGTATGGCCGATGACATAATGCGCATCTTCCGAGAGCATGACTTAGCCATGGACATATGGTCCAAGCTTGAGGAGAAGTTTGGTGGCACATCGGTGTCCAAACTTCGTACTTTAAGTATAAGGTTTGATTCATACAAGAAACGTCCAGATCATTACATTGGGAAACATCTGCGACATATGGCAAATCTAATCTCAGAGTTAAAGGATGCTGGTCATGTTGGATATGGATGACGTTTGTACACCCTTGTAGGGGATGTACGAGGGAATACGGACCTCGAACGTCACGTACACGAGGTCGTGTGCAAAGGGAATCTGTTCCCTTGCGGAGAGGATCTCTAGATTAGTGGAAAAGTCGCATTATATGTGCATAAGTGCATGCGACATATGGCTAATAAAGGGGGAATATCTTAAGCTTATGTTGTACCATGCATATGGTACAACTTAAGCTTATAATGTACCATGTATGATGGTACACTTTAGTTAAATAGTTCCAAAGGAACAATTACTCCTAAAATAACTACCTTGGGGGCTATAAATAAGACCCAAGGCTTAGCCATTTCCTTACACTTTTGCATGGTATTCTTGCCTTGCATTTCATTCTAGCGAAGCTCTGCCGAAATCCTTCCTCTCTCTTTATCCAAGTTCTTAATCTAAAAGTAGAGATTTAGATTGTGGATTTAGTAGCCTTACTCCGTTCGTGAGAAGACTCGATCCGTCGTGGCGAATCCGAAGGCGAAGTTCCGAGACTACCGTACCGCATACGCAAGCGTAAGTCTCAACTTCATTTATCGATCCTAACGTTGTTTTGACAGGTTCCTACATTGGTATCAGAGCCATACGGGTTCGCCCCGGTCAAACCACCGCCCCGTCGAACCGATGAATGAGGCGTTGTCTTTTTCACGAATGGGTATCCTACCATTACGGATATGGTAGGAACGCTTCGTGACGGAGAGAACGCAGCGGTTGTTCTTTTCACGTTAGGGTCTTCTGTCATTACGGATATGGCAGGAACTCTCCGTGACGGGAAGAACCGACCATTCATGTCGTCAAGCTCGCACTCTTCATGGATGCCGAGTCTCCATTCATAGGAAATGTGAACTCTCTTCATGTGGAGCGTGTAGTTTACGAACTTTAAAGTGTGTTATTTTTCATTTTTGGCACACGGCCATTAGAGGATAACTACTTTCTCGACGAACGGGTGCTTCATCGACGAACGGGTGCTTCACCGGAGAAGAAGATGGTGGTTATTCCCATCGGGGAAGATGACTTTTGGTGCATAAAATCTATGGCCATATGGGCAATGGAGGCAATGCATTCCCCCTCCCCATGCGGAGGGGGTTGGCTACGGCCAATAACGATGAAAACCACTGCGACCACCCCATCAAGGGGGAAGAGTGCATGCGGCCACCCCATGAAGGGGGGAGACCGGCCATGGCCAAAGGGCCATGGCTGGTCAAGGCCAATAAGCCCTGGCCGCGGCCTGGCCAGGCAAGGCCAGGGCCGGCCCTGGCCGGCCACGGCCAGGGCCAGAAGGCCCTGGCCGCAGCCAGGCCACGGCCAGGCCGCCCTGGCTGAGGCCAGGGCAGGGGCCCTGGCCCCGGCCAGGGCCTGGCTGCCCTGGCCGAGGCCAAGGCAGCGCCCTGGCCTCAGGCAAGGGCCTGGCCGCCCTGGTCGAGGCCAGGGCAGGGGCCATGGCCCCCGGCCAGGGCCTGGCCGGCCCCAGCCCTGGCAGAGGCCAGGGCCTGGCCAGCCTTGGCCTCGGCCAGGGCCTGGCCAATGGCCGGCCCTGGCCGTTGCCAGGGCCACGGCCGGTCCTGGCCGCGGCAAGGGCCTGGCCGAGGGCCGGCCTGGCCGGCACTGGCCGGGAGAATTTTCAGACCATTAGTATTGGTCGACCAATTCGGGTGTTTTGGTCGACCAATTCGGCAAAAGGCCTTGGTCGAACACGAACGTGCCGACTAGCCCATACGGGGCCAAACGACAGTCGTCTGCGCCAAAATTCTCTCATATGGGGGGAAACGCCTGGATCCATACGGGAGCCGGCGACGATGGCTTGCAGAAAAATCTCCTAAAGGGGGGATCCGACCTTGACACGTCAACGGCTTAAACCCGGCAATGGCCAGAGATTGCCGAATATTTCACTAGTATCATAAGGGTACTATGTTGAAATATATTTTTGAAAAATACATTTTCAAAAACGCTTTTCCGCTGCGAAGTACTATAAGAGTACGATTATTTGATAAAGTGATGGGGAAATATTGAAAGTTGCTCTAGATGGTGATTGGAAACGTAGTGACTTTTCCGATTCTAGAGTAACATCTTCAATATTTTTCGAAAGTAACTTATCAAATTATGAATATCATTCCAAGTGGGAGTTGATTTTAGAACTATCCATATGGGATATTCTATTATCATTTCAAGTGGGAATTATATCTGAAAAATACGTTTTCAAACTCGTTTTTCCGCTGCTAGTACTATATGAGTACTATTGTTTGATAAGTTATGGGGGAATATTGAAGGTTGTTCTAGATGGTGATTGGAATCATAGAGACCTTTTCGATTCTAGAACAACATCTTCAATATTTTTCGAAAGTAACTTATCAAATATAATATAATTCCAAGTGGGATTTTGAATTTTTAGAACTATCTAAATGGGATATTCTATTATCATTTCAAGTGGGAGTTATATTTTAAGAATTTTATGCAATGTTTTGATCAAACCTTCGGTTTTGTGTCTTTTGCAGCATTTTAAAAGTAAAAAGTCTTCCGCTACAAAGAATATCGTCGCTGAGTTAAACAGAGGTGAAAAACTCAACGGCGATAATTACAAACTTTGGTCCATCAAGATACAATACGTTTTAGAGGAGCAAGAAGTGCTCGAAACTCTAAAGAACGTAATGATTGAACCCGAGTTGGGCACTACGGCCCAACACAGACGAGACAAGGAAGCTTTTGATGCTTGGTCTCGGAAGAATAAGATAGCCCGCATTACGTTATTGAGCAGTATGGACGATGACATAATGCGCATCTTCCGAGAGCATGACTTAGCCATGGACATATGGTCCAAGCTAGAAGAGAAGTTCGGTGGCACATCGGTGTCTAAACTTCGCGCCTTAACTATAAGGTTCGATTCATATAAGAAACGTCCAGATCATTCCATGGGGAAACATCTGCGACATATGGCGAATCTTATCTCGGAGTTAAAGGACGCATGTCATGTGCTCACTGATGAGCAATAAATCCAAGCAGTCATACGTTCCCTACCAAATGGGTGGGACCAAATGAAGATGCATCTCACTCACAATGAGAGCATCAAGACTTTCAGCGATGTTTCTAAGCACCTCAAATTAGAGGAAGAGCGGCTTGCGGCTGCCAAGCCAAGTGCAGAAGTGCACATGGTTGCTAGTTCCTCACACGGGGGAAAGATCGTTCGAAGTCTACCAATGAACGTAATAAGCAACCTGAGTCTACCAAGAAACCCAAACATAAGGGTGGGCACAAGAAATGGCACAAGAAGAAAGACTTGAAGAGGATCAAGTGCTACAAGTGCAACAAGCTCGGTCACTATGCTCGTTCGTGTACGAGTGGAGGTGACGAGGTAACTTGTAAATATACTAGTTACATATGTGTTTCTAGTTCAATATTTCTTGTGGAATCTAATCCATTTTGGATAATTGATTCAGGTGCCACCGACCACATAGCAAGGGACAGACGGTCCTTTGTGGAGTATCACCGGATACCCCAAGGAATGAAGTGGATCAATGTAGGAAACAACACACGTGTTGAAGTGAAAGGCGTTGGGACTCGCAAGCTAGTCTTGGACAACGACCGCACTCTCCTACTTCATGATGTTCTCTTCATTCCATATATTCAAAGGAATATTGATCGCGCCCCGGATACACATCCCGGAGCGACGGTTGTAGTTTTACCGCAAGCACATGGTGTAGCAGCGAGCGGGTTATCGAACACAGGGAGGACGAATGAAAGTGCTTGCTCCGAACAACCTGGCTATTAAGAACGGAAAAGAGAGAATTTGCCTTTGGCGATCCTGTCACAATCGTCAGACAAAATATGGGAGTATAAAATCAAATAAAGGACGCCTAGGGAATGGGGAATCCCCGCTACTCACCGTATCTCGTCAATGCGATTCGTTGGCATCAACATTGCTAGGGTAGAATTTCGGATGAACTAGTTGCAACTGAATGTAAAACCTAGCTCACGCTCTCGCGCTGTTGCCGGTCTATAGCTATCCTAGGTTTTGGGTCCAATCTCTTGCAAACCCTAGCCTAGGCAAGCTAGCATTAGGATCAACATCATCGTTCAATCGCGCCCCGAGCCCACTCTCGTGCAAACTCGGGCTGCGACCTAGGTTGGGATAGTTCCTACCCGTCCAATCTCTTACAAACGGGTATCGGCATGGAATTGCAACCGAGAACCCTAGTATCGGTCCAATCTCTTGCAAACCGATACTACGGAAACTCAATTTCAACCCAATTCGGATTTCTAGGGTTTCCTATCGAATTGGGATCCAATCTCTTGCAAATCCCAATCGATATGAACACCTAGCTATCCGTAGTAAATCGATCCCAAACTAACCCTAATAGCAACTCTAGCAAGATTTCTACCAAGTCATCACAAATCTGAAATTGGGCTCGTAGGGTTCATCCCCACGCCCCAAGACGTATAGACTACTCACAATTCATATCACAATTGCAAAAATAATCAATTGAAATAACAAGAGAATTCATCACAATATTCAAATAAGCAATAAAAATGAGATTTTTAATGGAGAGGGAGACAAACCAATAGAGTTCTCCAAGAATCCAACAAAAATAAACTTTCCTCTCCTCTCCAATCACAAGAATCTAAAGCTAAAAGTTTAATCTAAAAAGCTGCAAAAAGTAATGGAAAAAGCTCCCTAACCTAGGTTAAAAACTGGGGTTAAATACCCCCCAAAATCGTCCAAAAAACTGTGACCAAAATGCCCCTGCGCAGCCTGAAAATCACAATTTACGCTACAGACAGCGCGTCGCACTCGGACGAGTGACAAAAGTCGCTCGGCCGAGTGACAAACCCTGAGAATTTCCAATAAGTCTTGGTCTTCGGGGGTCTTCACTTCGGGGGTGGCTCGGCCGAGTGAGTTGTCGTCCTCGAGGAAGATAAGTAAAAGGCGAACCCGGTGGATTCGGAAAACGAAAACGACGAAAAACGAAAAACGAAGGACGAAGAAAAACGAAAAACGAAATAAAAACGAAGAAGGAAGAAGGAAGCGAAGAGGGAAGCTGCTAGATCATTTTCTCAGGACGTGGGTTTTACTTACTCATATAGCATGCACCGAATGTAAAACACATGTCAAAGAATTTTATTTCGATATCATAGTATAATGGTGCAAATAGAAATAGAAAACCCAAGAATAATGATATAACACGAAAAACGGAATAATTTTAGAATTAACATCGTCTGAATCATTTAAAGCGGTATACAATATCGCAGATCACACACTTTCCAATTGAACGCTTTCTAAGAGGAGTAAAAGAATATCACACAGTAGAATAGAAAGAATAGAAAAGTGTGGATTTCATGAAATGAGTGCTAGGCATAGATTTCTGGATCTTGTGAAGCTAAAATGATCTCACCGAGTATAGAATATTACTTAGCCTAGGTTGTCGTGCACCGTCAAGTAGCCACTCTCTCTCACATCATTGGATCCCCTCCCCCAAGCTTATCTATAAGCGTGGTGGCACAAAAACAATATTTACATCCCCATTTTTATGAAGCTCCAAAAGTAATGAAAATACAAACAAAAAGAGAGAAGGAGAGAACATGAGATGGGATCGTTTATTGAGATTCTTTTCTCTTTTTTTTTCTTTTTTTTTCTTTTTTTTCTTCAAATAGCATATATACACAATGTTCCCAACTCAAAGATAAATAAGGATATACAAGAATTTTTCTTTTTCTTTCTTTGGTTTTGGGAAATTTGGAGCTAGGAATTAATAGCGGGGGAAATGCCATATATTAGAATCGCTAAGGGGAGATTCACCAATGATTTCAACATAGAGACATGATGTTCAAGATATGTGGAGAAAGAAATAAATATGTCTCTCAGTTCACTCTATAAGACGTGCACGACAACTTCAACAGGGTAATCTAATCTACTCAGTTTTGATCACAAAAAAGCTAAACTAATCCAGATTTATCATAGCTAACATCATTCAATCATCTTGAAGTGAAATGTACAAATCATGCATATAGAAGTGATATAGGAAAAGAAAACGGTACTCCAGATATAAGCATTCAATGCGTGAATCTTGGTGTGTTTTCTGCGATAGCATACATATGAATATTCAGACTCAGCTAATAATAAAATTTCATCCATTTTCATGCGGAAAAAGTGTGGGTTACTATCTCTAAATGCAAGGCAAATCATAGCATATGATATCAGAAATAAAATCTAAGACATGACAAATATAGCATGCATATAGAGAAAGCTAACTCCACGTCATCATCATCATAGAAAAGTCATCTCTAGCTTGAGATGAAAAAGAAATAAAGATTGTCACGACCCGCTTCCCTGAAATGGAGGCGAGACGTGAAAAGGTCCGCACGGGAGTGGAGCTGTGAAGCCCCAAACCCGATAAGCGTCCACAATACATAAACAGGTCCCTGTAACCACAATAGAATAACAATAATAACACAAGACGAGACTGAAATAAAATTCCACATCTCACAAATTGTCCAACATCAACAAAAAGTCCAACATCCAGAAAAGCCACCAGGCTAAAAGAAAAGAGTCTAAAGGCCCAAAACAAGGCCAACAAAAACTGCAACAACAACAAGTATGGGTGCTACGCACCGATAACAAAACAACTGTCTAATAAAAGTAAAACACAACGAAGACACTAGGACTGGTCCCCAGTGTCCACGTACTCCCCGTCAAACACAAGTACGGGCTCGGCGTCAGCAAACACCTCGTCCTTAACAAGTAACTCAGGCTCGGGCTCTAACATGTGTCACCCAAAAGAGAAAAGGGGCACATGTCAGCAAGTCGAAAGACTTGTGCAAGGAAACGGGAATAATGGTAAACTAGCAACCTAGCAATTGAAACATGGTGCATGGCAAGTAAAGTACGGTGGTAACAAGTAAGGTAAAGGAGAGTACAAGTGGCAAGTATCAAGTGGTAGGGGTGACATGTAATGTCAAGTAACAAGTAAAGTACAAGGGATCACTCAACGAGTGCCCTATTGCCCGCAGGCTGTGTTCAAGTATCAAGTACAAGGGGTCACTCAACGAGTGCCCTATTGCCCGCAGGCTGTGATGAGCTCGTCTTCTGGAACACGAGCCAGAAAGTGTATTTGATAAGTATGGCGTAGGGGTGCACCTAGCCGGAATAAGTAACACTAGTATGTAGCGATGCTACGCAATCACGATGAGTATTCAAGCATGCAATGACATGAGCAGATAACTCGCATACCGTTAATTAAATTAAACGTGACAGGTGAAATGCAATGACATGAACATATTCGCGTACCGTTAATTAAATTAAACATGGCAGTTAAAATGCAATAGCAGATAAGGATGCATGGATGACATGAACAGTTAATACGCGTACGGTTAAGGAAAGTAAACGTGACATACAAGCATGATGAAGGTGACGAACCAAGCTTCGTTGTCAAGCTAGTTCAATGGCTTCTAAATGGCTATCCTTTCACCGTCTAGTCTCTTTTACGCTAAAGCAAGGTAAATGGCCTAAAACATGGCCCAAATCAAGAGATGCAAGTTTCACTTGCCTAGCACCGGGGATGGCGACTACTCCGTCACACGGATGCCAATCTATGGGGAAATCATTGTTATGGGGGAACAACCATCAAACAACATGAAATTTATTAGGGTTTTATAAAAATACTAATAGACTATGAAAACATAGAGGAATCGATTTCTTACCAAGAGGAGACGGAAGAAACACTCCGGAGAACCCTAGGTTCAGATCTGGGAAAGATTGGAGAAGTTTGGAGAAACTAGGGTTTTGGGGGATTTGGGGATCTTGATGGGTTTTGATGTAGATTTGGGGAAGAGGAGAGGTAGAAAGAGTAGATGGATGGTTTGGATGATGGATTTGAGGCTTGGAATGAAGAAATGGAGCTTGGAGGAAGATGGGGGCTGAAGGGGGAAATTTTTAGGGTTTTGGGTCGTGTTGGAGAAGAAGAAAACGATTGGGTTGGGTATTTATAGGCTAGGCTGGCGGCTGCCCAAAAATTAGGGTTTTAACACAGACTAGTCGGTCAAAGAACAACCACTGACCGACTAGTTTGGCAACTAGTCGGTCGGTCGACCAACGCAGACCGACTAAGTGTAAACAGTAACTCCTGAACGAAAATAGGATTTTAGAGTTAGTCGGTCCATGAACAAATACTGACCGACTAGTTTAGCAACTAGTCGGTCGATGAACGTTCTTAGACCGACTAAGAGTAAACAGTAACTGATACAAAAATAATATGATGAGTTAGTCGGTTCAAGAAGCATTGCTGACCGACTAGTTTGCAACCTAGTCGGTCAACCAACGTTCTTAAACCGACTAACGATAAACAGTAACTCCTGAGAAATTTAGAAAGCTAACTAGTCGGTCCAAGAAGGATTGCCGACCGACTGGATCGTCATCTAGTCGGTCGGTGGCCCTTCTTACACCGGCTAATGAGCACAGAAAGTACCGATACGGAGCGCGGGGCCCCGGGATCGATTCCTATGACTCCTAGGCTTGATCTAACAGTTAGATACGACCGTTATGAAGTCCGTCACGAGTGACATACTTCGAAATCGACAATCCTAAGGAAGAAACGAGAAAATACGACGAATCGATCGAAATTGAAAGCTACGGAGACGAAAACCACACAAGAGGAGAAAATCCACCAAAACATATATTATATTATATTAAATCCAGATACATGAAAAGCAGTCGTTACATCCTCCCCAACTTAAGAAAAATTCCGTCCTCGGAATTTCCAAAAACTCACGAGTCCGGAAACAAAAGTGGGAAACGCTCTCGCATCTCATCCTCATTCTCCCAAGTGGACTCTCCAGGTGAACCGTGTCGCCACATCACCCTCACAAGATTGACAATCTTGTTCCGAAGCGATTTCTGACGCCGATCCAGAATCTGCACTGGATGCTGGTCATACGTCATGTCGGGGTGAACGGTAATCTCCGAAAAATCCACCGCATGAGACGGATCGCTAATGTATCGACGAAGCTGCGACACATGGAAAACATTGTGAACTCCTTCCAAAGATGGCGGCAAGGCCAAGCGATAAGCTACCTCGCCAACCCTCTCCAAAACGTCAAACGGTCCAATGTATCGCGGGCTCAACTTCCCACGCTTCCCGAAACGAATCACACCACGATTCGGGGAAATCTTCAAGAACACATGGTCGCCCGGCTGAAACTCCAAAGGACGACGTTTAGCATCCGCCCAATGCTTAAAACGGTCCTGAGCAATTCTCAACCTCTCCCGAATATTCCTGACGATCTCCACGGCCTCCACGATCATCTCAGGTCCCAACAACTCCCGATCACCGACGTCATCCCAACTCAATGGCGATCGACATTTCCTCCCATAAAGAGCGGCGAAAGGCGCCATGCCAATACTCGCCTGGAAGCTGTTGTTGTAGGAAAACTCCACCAAGTGTAGATGGTCCTCCCACGAACCCTTGAAATCCAACATGCACGCCCTCAGCATGTCTTCCAAAATCTGAATCGTCCTCTCGGACTGGCCATCCGTCTGCGGATGGTACGCCGTGCTGAAACTCAGACGCGTACCCAAGCTCTTCTGTAAACTCTGCCAAAACTGAGATGTGAACCTCGTGTCTCTGTCAGACACGATACTCACGGGGACTCCATGAAGTCGCATAACCTCCTGCACGATTCACGTTACATCACTATCTAAACTAGGAAAAGGAAATAAAACGGAGAGTAAAAGAATTTTACCTCCATATATCTCCTCGCTAGCGCCTCAGTGGACTGTCCCACTCGGAACGGAATAAAGTGCGCAGATTTGGTCAACCGATCCACGATTACCCAAATCGCGTCATTCTGCTTCGGACTCCGAGGTAGTCCAGTCACGAAATCCATAGTGATGTGTTGCCATTTCCACTCCGGAATCGGAAGCGGTTGTAGCAACCCGGCTGAACGCAGATGCTCCGCCTTCACTTGCTGGCAAACCAAGCACTTGGCTACACTCCGAGCCACGCTCCTCTTCATACCATGCCACCAATAATTCAGACGAAGATCCTGGTACATCTTGGTGCCACCAGGATGCACAGAATACGGCGAACTGTGTGCCTCCACCATCAGCTCCTCTCTGATATCCCCAGCAGGCACACACAACCTGGCTCCAAACCTCAGCGAGCCATCCTCATGAATCAAAAAGTCAGTCTGCAGACCGGCTTCCACCATCTCCCGAATCCTCACCAGCTTCGGATCCTCAGCCTGGCCAGCCTTAATCCGATCCACGATCGTCGACTGTACCTGCATGTACATCAACGACGAAGCCTCCCCAGGAAGAACAATCTCCACACCAGACTCGCAAAAATCCTGCTGCAATCTCCACTGCGAGGTCAAAATCATCACCGCTGGCAGCCTACTCAAAGCATCTGGAACCACATTCACCTTGCCAGGATGAAACTGCAAATCAATCTCATAATCTGCCATAAGCTCCAACCATCGACGCTGTCGCATGTTGAGCTCCTTCTGAGTGAAAATATACTTCAAGCTTTTGTGATCGGTGAAAATCTTCACTTTCTCACTCAGCAAGAAGTGCCTCCAAATCTTAAGAGCAAACACAACGGCAGCCAACTCCAAATCATGCGTCGGATAGTTCTTCTCATGAACCTTAAGCTGACGAGACGCATATGCCACAACATGCCCGTGCTGATGCAACACACAACCGAGACCCTTGCCAGAAGCATCGCAAAAGATCTCAAATCCACCGCTGCGATCAGGCACAACAAGAATAGGGGCACTCGTCAACCTCTCCTTCAGAATACCAAAAGCACTCTCACAATCACCCGACCAAACATAAGCAACATCCTTCCGCGTCAACCTGGTCATCGGCTCAGCAATACGGGAAAAGTCCTTAATGAATCGCCGATAATAACCAGCAAGTCCAAGGAAACTCCGAATCTCAGACGCTGACGACGGAACAGGCCACTCCCTGATGGCCCGAATCTTCTCGGGATCCACTGAAATACCATCTCCAGTCACCACGTGCCCGAGAAAAGCAACTCGATCCAGCCAAAACTCGCACTTCGAAAACTTAGCATACAACCGATGCTTCCTCAAAATCTCCAACACCGTCCTTAAGTGCGAGGCATGCTCTTCCTCCGACTTCGAATAGATCAGAATGTCGTCAATAAAGATAACGACAAACTTATCCAAAAAGTCATAGAAAATCAGGTTCATCAGATTCATGAAAACTGCGGGCGTGTTAGTTACGCCGAAAGGCATAACCACGAACTCATAGTGTCCATACTTTGTCCTGAACGCTGTCTTCGGAACATCTCCCTTCTTCACCTTCAACTGATGGTAACCACTCCTTAAATCCAATTTAGAAAACACCCTCGAACCTCCAAGCTGATCAAAAATATCATCGATGCGAGGCAACGGGTATTTATTCTTAATGGTCACCGCATTCAACTCCCGATAGTCCACGCACATGCGACGCGAACCATCCTTCTTCTTAACCAGCAACACCGGTGCTCCCCACGGAGACATGCTAGGATTAATATAACCCTTCTGCAAAAGCTCATCCAACTGCTTCCGCAACTCTTCCAACTCTGCAGGTGCCATACGATACGGCGCCTTCGAAATCGGCTGCGCACCTGGAACAAGATCGATAGAAAATTCCAAAGCTCGATCAGGCGGCAAACCAGACATCTCCTCGGGGAAGACGTCGCCAAAATCACGCACCACAGCTGGCCACTCCAGCTCCATCTGCATAGCCACAGCCTCCACCGGCCTGGCCCGAAATCTGACAGGACCAAGCGAACTGCTACCACGACTGAACTCAAACACTGGATGTCCGGGAATCTCGAACACCACCTTCTTCCTTCGACAGTCGATCGTAGCATAGAAGCTCGCAAGCCAATCCATCCCAAGAACTGCATCCTAGTTGATGATGTCGTGGACAATGAAATCAGCACAAAGCTCACGTCCACAAACCACCAACGGGCAAGAATTGCACCCACGATGCACCGAGACTACACCGTTCCCTGTGACGATATTACAACTCTTAGGAAGAGAGGACGTCGACAAGGAATGCTTCTCCACGAAGCTCCGGGCCAAAATGCACATCGATGCACCAGAGTCAAAGAGGACTCGTGCAGGAAATGTGCAAACCAAAACCACACCTAACAAGCCATTAACAATCAAATCCTAGTCTAGCAAACAATCATGAGCAAGCAACCAATATAATCAAAATTTCAAACTAACTAAGGAAGATAAATAGCTAGAATGAGCGTTACCTGCAATAACTTCATCCACGGCCATGCTCTCCTCCTCAGTCATCAGAAAGGCCTGCCCTCTCGGCGGAACAGCCTGCCGAAAGGCCTGTCTCTGTGGAACAAGGGGCGCTCCACGTCCAACGGGCACAGGGGCTCGCTGCTGCAACGGCTGTGCTGCAATAGGAGCCCGCCAAGGCTGTCTCGACTTCGGACACTCCCGGATGGTGTGGGCAGGATCTCCGTAGACAATGCACTGTCCTAGAAACCTCCTACACTGATCCCTGAGGTGTCCAGTCTTGCCACAGAAATGGCAAGTCTTCAGAATAGGCCCTCCTGGCCTCTTGAACTGCACCGGATGACTAGGCTTGAAACCAGGCCTAACCACAGCCATGGCCTGCTCCATAGGCCTCTTCCCAGCTCCGGAAACATGTCCCTTCCTCTGATTCAAATTCAACTCTTGCCGCCTCGCAGCAATCAGAACCTTCTGATATGTCTCCAAGTCAGAACAGGTCACAAAGCTCTGAAGCTCCAAGGCAAGTCCCTGGAGAAATCGCTGAGCTTTCTCATCGGCATCCTGCACCATCTTAGGTGCAAACCGACTGAGCCTCGTGAACTCCTGGTGGTACTGATCCACCGACAAGCTCCCCTGCTTCAGATCTATAAAGCGCTACAGCATCACCTGCCGAGCAGCCTTCGGGAAGAACTCTCCATCGAATCTGGACTTGAAGGTAGCCCAGACGATCGGCTCCACCAGCATCTTCTCTTCAGCATCCCACCAATTCCTGGCGTTGTCCTTCAGCTGCCTCTTAGCCAGATCAACCCATCCAGCCGGGTTAATCTTTGCCATTGCCAAGTTATCCTCAATGTTCCTTATCCACTCGTCGGCAGCCAGAGGACCCTCAGAACCATCAAAATATGCGGGACCTAGCTCCCGAAATTGCTTCGCTCCTGGCTCAGAGCGAGGGGCATCCGGAAGAGCCCGGGCAGCTCGAGCAAGCGGAGCATTCTGGACTTGCAGAAGCACGCCCTGCTGAACTTGCATCATCTGGAGCATCATCCGCATCATCTCACCGCTGGTGGGTTCCCGCTCAGGCTCCTCATCATGAGGGAGCGCACCACTACCACCACCACGGGTGAATCGTCTTCCTGCCATCTAATGACACAGAGAACGAATCCAATTAGACTCATAGCTTATGACATCGGACGTCGAACTTAGTTTATTGGACATTCTAATATTATTATCGCTATTCCAAAAATCGCAGTTACAGAGGGACCTGCATGGGCCACCACTAAAACCTGTCACGACCCGCTTCCCTGAAATGGAGGCGAGACGTGAAAAGGTCCGCACGGGAGTGGAGCTGTGAAGCCCCAAACCCGATAAGCGTCCACAATACATAAACAGGTCCATGTAACCACAACAGAATAACAATAATAACACAAGACGAGACTGAAATAAAATTCCACATCTCACAAATTGTCCAACATCAACAAAAAGTCCAACATCCAGAAAAGCCACCAGGCTAAAAGAAAAGAGTCTAAAGGCCCAGAACAAGGCCAACAAAAACTGCAACAACAACAAGTATTGGTGCTACGCACCGATAACAAAACAACTGTCTAATAAAAGTAAAACACAACGAAGACACTAGGACTGGTCCCCAGTGTCCACGTACTCCCCGTCAAACACAAGTACGGGCTCGGCGTCAGCAAACACCTCGTCCTCAACAAGTAACTCAGGCTCGGGCTCTAACATGTGTCACCCAAAAGAGAAAAGGGGCACATGTCAGCAAGTCGAAAGACTTGTGCAAGGAAACGGGAATAATGGTAAACTAGCAACCTAGCAATTGAAACATGGTGCATGGCAAGTAAAGTACGGTGGTAACAAGTAAGGTAAAGGAGAGTACAAGTGGCAAGTATCAAGTGGTAGGGGTGACATGTAATGTCAAGTAACAAGTAAAGTACAAGGGATCACTCAACGAGTGCCCTATTGCCCGCAGGCTGTGTTCAAGTATCAAGTACAAGGGGTCACTCAACGAGTGCCCTATTGCCCGCAGGCTGTGATGAGCTCGTCTTCTGGAACACGAGCCAGAAAGTGTATTTGATAAGTATGGCGTAGGGGTGCACCTAGCCGGAATAAGTAACACTAGTATGTAGCGATGCTACGCAATCACGATGAGTATTCAAGCATGCAATGACATGAGCAGATAACTCGCATACCGTTAATTAAATTAAACGTGACAGGCGAAATGCAATGACATGAACATATTCGCGTACCGTTAATTAAATTAAACATGGCAGTTAAAATGCAATAGCAGATAAGGATGCATGGATGACATGAACAGTTAATACGCGTACCGTTAAGGAAAGTAAACGTGACATACAAGCATGATGAAGGTGACGAACCAAGCTTCGTTGTCAAGCTAGTTCAATGGCGTCTAAACGGCTATCCTTTCACTGTCTAGTCTCTTTTACGCTAAAGCAAGGTAAATGGCCTAAAACATGGCCCAAATCAAGAGATGCAAGTTTCACTTGCCTAGCACCGGGGATGGCGACTACTCCGTCACACGGATGCCAATCTATGGGGAAATCACTGTTATGAGGGAACAACCATCAAACAACATGAAATTTATTAGGGTTTTATAAAAATACTAATAGACTATGAAAACATAGAGGAATCGATTTCTTACCAAGAGGAGACGGAAGAAACACTCCGGAGAACCCTAGGTTCAGATCTGGGAAAGATTGGAGAAGTTTGGAGAAACTAGGGTTTTGGGGGATTTGGGGATCTTGATGGGTTTTGATGTAGATTTGGGGAAGAGGAGAGGTAGAAAGAGTAGATGGATGGTTTGGATGATGGATTTGAGGCTTGGAATGAAGAAATGGAGCTTGGAGGAAGATGGGGGCTGAAGGGGGAAATTTTTAGGGTTTTGGGTCGTGTTGGAGAAGAAGAAAACGATTGGGTTGGGTATTTATAGGCTAGGCTGGCGGCTGCCCAAAAATTAGGGTTTTAACACAGACTAGTCGGTCAAAGAACAACCACTGACCGACTAGTTTGGCAACTAGTCGGTCGGTCGACCAACGCAGACCGACTAAGTGTAAACAGTAACTCCTGAACGAAAATAGGATTTTAGAGTTAGTCGGTCCATGAACAAATACTGACCGACTAGTTTAGCAACTAGTCGGTCGATGAATGTTCTTAGACCGACTAAGAGTAAACAGTAACTGATACAAAAATAATATGATGAGTTAGTCGGTTCAAGAAGCATTGTTGACCGACTAGTTTGCAACCTAGTCGGTCAACCAACGTTCTTAGACCGACTAACGATAAACAGTAACTCCTGAGAAATTTAGAAAGCTAACTAGTCGGTCCAAGAAGGATTGCCGACCGACTGGATCGTCATCTAGTCGGTCGGTGGCCCTTCTTACACCGGCTAATGAGCACAGAAAGTACCGATACGGAGTGCGGGGCCCCGGGATCGATTCCTATGACTCCTAGGCTTGATCTAACAGTTAGATACGACCGTTATGAAGTCCGTCACGAGTGACATACTTCGAAATCGACAATCCTAAGGAAGAAACGAGAAAATAAGACGAATCGATCGAAATTGAAAGCTACGGAGACGAAAACCACACAAGAGGAGAAAATCCACCAAAACATATATTATATTATATTAAATCCAGATACATGAAAAGCAGTCGTTACAAAGATAAAGAGGGAAAATGAAACTATTTACAATGCAGCACACAAAGAAAATAAGAAAAACGTGATGCATGGTAAAAAGGAAAAAATGATGAAAATAAGTGCAAAAGCGGAAAATGGTGTGAAAAAACTAAAAATAAAGGTGGTAAATCGAAAAGAACGTGAGAACTCACTCCCCCAAGCTAAAGTGCACAGTGTCCTCAATGTGCGAAGTGTGGCACACCGAGAGACGTGTCAAGTGAGGGGTAAGTGAGGATGCATGCATGAGGAAAAAAAAGAAAATAAAAATAATGAAATGAAAAATATGATGCGGACATGATGCATGCAGATACAGGAGTGATACAGATATAAAGGTGTGACACCAAAAACTCTCCCACGCTCCCAAAAAAGATATATAAAGATATGAACAAAATGTGTACCCAAAAACAGTGAGGGGAGGGGGGGTGGGCAAAAATCAACATGACCCAGCAGAGACGGGCAGCACAACGGCAAAAAGTATCAATGGCATAAAGGGTGCCTACGAGGGTGGGGCTGCGCCGTCTCCGTCCTGAGGCGGAGGAGGTGGTGGTGGTGGCTGGGGTACAGGATGCTGAGCGGGGGTGGGTGTGGGTGTGGAAGCAGGCTGGGTGTGTGTAGGAGTGGGGGTGGGTACCTGCTGGGTGGGCGTGGGCACGCGAGGGAGCCGCTCGAGGACCTGGGTGAGGCAATAGTGAATGTGCGGGAGTAGGTCGAAGCGACGAGCCATATCAGTGACGGTGGCGGACAGGGTCCTAATGTCACCTCTGAGGCCACTCACCGCCCCCTCGAGAGCACGAATGCTCTGAAGTACAGTGTCGGGGGAGGTGGTGCAGAGGGACGCACCGGTCTGTGCTGTGCAGGACGAGGCTGGCGTACTCAGGTGGCGTAGGTGATGGGCTCAGCAGGTAAGTGGACGAAAGGTGCTGTGCTCGCAAGTGTGGGCCTAGCCTCAGTGGGAGGCCGGGGCGCAGGCTGGTAGGAAGTGGAGGCAGTAGCAACGGAAGAGGAGTATAAAAGTGGCAACGAGGCGGCCAGAGAGGTCGGTGACACAGACGTGTGGACAGACGCCACGACACTCTCAGAGAATACGGCCGTGGTGGAGACAGAGTTGGAAACCACGGTCTCCACGGCGGCAGCAAAAGAGGGCTCTCCGCACTCAACTATAGTCGGCGGGCGCTCTGGTAGGGCAAAGGAAACGGGCTCAACGGACAGAGGGCCAGCAGTGGTGGGAGTGGTGGTGGGCGTGGAGGTAGTGGAGGTGGGGTAGGCGGAGGAGAGTCCTCCACCTCGTGGGAGGGGCCGGCATCATCCGACCGCTTCCGCTTGGTGGAATCTCTCCTCGACCGCGGCCGTGTCCGGGGCGGCATATGGGCCCCGAGTGCTCACCAAAAACGTGAAAAGTGCGGCGTGGGTAAAATAAAGGAAAGAGTATACCGCGACACGCCGCGAGAGCAAAGCTATGGAAGCGTGCGAAGACGATGCCTCCACGTAGCCCAAAACAATCCCCGGAAGCTCCCCTGGGCTCCCCTAAGCTCCCCAATATACTCTGCACATCAAACGGAGATATCAGCGAGTAATACTCAAAACGTATGGGGGGTTAGGGGTATAATAGATAGAAATTGAATTTAATTTGGGTTTGGGGTTCGTTAGACACATGGATCGTCGAAAAATACACAAAAGCGGAGAAATAGGCGAAAAATCGGGTTACCAGAGCTCGGCCGGAGGTGTGGCCGTCGGCGGCGACTCGGGCAATGGGCGACGATGTTCGGTCGGAGGTGGGTGGCCGAGCGCCGGCGCGTGGTCGGAGATCGGGCGAGCGAGGGGGGGATCGGGCGCTGGGGGAGTCGAACGGTCGAAAATTTGGATTTTAACTCGTTTCGAAAAACGCGCCCCCCGTGCCCCCTTTTATAGGAAAAGTTACGGCTCGGCCGAGTGACTAGGTCGCTCGGCCGAGCGAACTCAACGGAAAAATTCCTCCCTGCTTACGATTCGGCCGAGTGGCCTTGCCACCCTCGGCCGAGTGGAGTAAGTCCATTCGACCGAGTGGCTCAAGCTACTCGGCAAGACTCGCCCTAGGAGCGTATCAGTTTTACTCGGCAGAGTGAATATATATACTCGGCCGAGTGGCAATTATACTGAAATCAAAAAAAGAAACAGAGAGTTGGGTACATCAGACTTCCCTCGTTCGTGAGCCGCTCGGGCGGACGAACTTGTGTGCTCGGCCGAGTGACTAGTATACTCGGCCGAGTGAACCCTGTTTTCTGCTGTTTGTCTTTGTTTGGGCTCTAAACTCTATTTTTCTTCCTCCATTCGATTTCATCTCCCTCCTAAGCATCGAGCGCCTTCCTGGAGCGCTCCTCGTCGCCTTGTTCATCCTTCTAATGATAGGATCCTCGTTCTCCTCTCCTGTCAAAGAAAAATAGGACCCGTTATCACGAAATTTTTAGGCGAACGACTCAAAACACTAATAATTTCTAAAACAAAAATAAAGAAAAAGTAAAAATAACGCTATAACCGTCGGGTTGCCTCCCGACAAGCGCTCGTTTAAGGTCGTGAGCTCGACCCCCTTTGATTTTCAACTAATGCGGGATGTTTGGTGCATATGAGATGCACCCGTCAAATTTTTCGGGGAGAACGCTTGGATTCGGAAGTTGCGGCGGCGTGTTCTCCCTCGATGGTCTCTCGTCTCGAATAGTGTTGGGGGGTGGCTCCCCTAAGCTAGCGCTTGCTCCGGTCCTCGGCTTCACCGGTGACACCGATTTCCGTATCGGCGGAGCTTTCTTCGGAGACTTCATCTTCGAGAGCTTGCAGAGCTCTCGAATCCTTGCGACATCAACGTCGCCTTCATCAACTTCGGTGGAGAGGTCGGGGGAATGCTCCATCTTCTCTTCTTGGCCCAATTCCGGCCCTTCCTCAAAATCCTCTTTGAATAGAGCGCCGATCAAATGGGGGATCGCCTCCTCAATAACCTCGTCAAGGAGGTCCATATAGTCCAGCTCCTCGTGATAAGGCATGTGTTTCATTGCCTTGGGAATATGAAGCTCCACCTCGATGTTGCCGACATTCAATGTTAGAGTTCCTTCACGTACGTCGACAATGACACCGGCGGTGGCGAGGAATGGGCGTCCAAGTATTAGCGACGTGTCTCCCTCCTCCTTAACATCCATGATCACGAAGTCACATGGCAAACATATGCCCCCCGGGACTTGTAGCGGGATGTCCTCTGCGATCTCTACCGACCTTGTGATCTGTCCATCGGCTAGTTGTATCCGCATGTCGGTAGGCTTCAATTTCGTGCCGGTATTTAGCCTTAGGAACATAGAGAGAGGCATGAGGCTAACACTAGCCCCTAAGTCCACCAACGCCTTTTGTAGAGGGACGCCGCCCAAGGTGCAAGGAATTTGAAAACTCCCCGGGTCTTTGAATTTAGCCGTCTCCTTCTCTCTCTTGGTGAACCAAGAGCCCTCCTCTGCGAGCATAATTTTCTCCTTCCTCTTTCTTCCCGAAATCAAATCCTTTAAAAATTTAGCGTATGTCGGGATTTCCACGATAGCGTCGAGGAAAGGAATGTTGAGGCTAACCCCTCTCAAATACTCGAGAAACTTTGCTAGCCGTTTCTCCATTTTTGCTCTAGCAAGCCTCTGGGGGAATGGGACCGGTGGCATAGAATGCCTCTCTTAAATTAATTGCTCCGCTCTAGATTTCTCCTTTTGCGGCTCTTTCTCCATTTCAACTTCAACGACCGGCTCAATTGGCTCTACATTCTCCTCCACGGGCTTCTCGGTAGGAATCATGGCGGGGGTGGTATCCTTCCCGCCTCTAGTTGTAACGGTAACCACGGCATTGATGTGGCCGGTGTTGCCCCATGGGTTTTGCTCGGGTTGAGCTGGCAATTGTTGAGTATTTCGATTGAGCAACGCCAATTGCTCTGAGATTTGAGCTACAACGGTTGTAAGGGAGTCTTGGCCCACCTTCAAGAAAGCATTGATCTTCTTTTTCTCGACCATAAACTCCTGCACCTTAGCTTCAAATTCGGATCGTTGTTGAGCTTGTGGAGGGTTTTGATTTCTCCACCCTTGATTGTATCCGGGCGGCCTATAGGGTGGAACTTGTTGCTTCGGTGGGAAATTTTGTTGTGGAGGCCCCCTCGGTGGATAATGTTGTTGTTGTTGTTGTTGTGGTCGAGCTTGTTGAGGTAGTTGTTGCGGTGGGTTCAACGCTCCTTCATTGTTGGCATAGGAGAAACCGGGATGGTTTCTAGTGGCCGGATTGGCCCAATATCCTTGGTTCCCCGCGACATATTGAAATTTCTCCAAGGATCCCTCTCCTTGCTCTCCTCCCAAATACATAGCTTGAGATTGGTCCTGCCAATCACACATTTGATTCGTTGGTGCGGATGTGGAAGGGGTCCCTTGGGGCTCCGTGATATACTTCTCCAGTCTCTCCACTACCTTGTGGAGAGAATCAAACTTGTTTGTCAGCTCCGCTACGGCCTTTGCCGCATAGATGCTAGATGGCTTCAAGGAGGACGGAGAGTGTCCTTGCTCGTCGTCCCATTGTTGATTGTTTGAGGCCATCTCCTCAATTAGGGCCGTAGCTTCGTCGGGAGTCTTTGATAAGATGGCACCATTTGACGCGGCATCAATAATCTGCTTGGTCCCCGGTTGGAGACCATTGTAGAAGCTATGAACTAGCTCCCAATCTTCGATGCTATGGTGGGGGCATTGATGTTGCAGATCTTTGAAGCGCTCCCAAGCCTCGTAGAGTGTCTCTTGGGGTCCTTGCTTGAAGGACATAAGAGCACTCCTAATCTTTACCGTCTTGGAAGGCGGATAGAACTTGTCAATGAACGCACTCGCCAACTCGTCCCATGTGGTAAAGACTCCCTCAGCTTGTGTCCTCAACCAATAAAGTGCTTTATCCTTTAATGTGAAGGGGAAGAGGCGCAGTCTGATGGCATCGATGGAGACCCCTGTCATCTGAAATGTGGCGCACTTCGACAAAAATAGCTGGATGTGGTAGTGGGGATTTTCATGGGCATTCCCATGAAATGGATCCTGCTGCATCAGAACCACTAGTCCAGTCTTCAGCTAAAAATTCTTGTCGGCCGCCAACTCCGGCATGGCAATGGACGAGGTCGTAGAAGAGGTCTTAGGCTGAAGCCTATCGCGAATAGAAATAATCCTCGCCATTCTTGTCGCTAATTGTTCCGCAGTTTCCGGGTTGGTCATAAACCTCCCTTCCGGGTCTTGTCTCCTCTCCACTCTGATTCTCTGCACAGTACGTTCAATCTCGGGATTAAATAATATAGCTTCAGGGTCCGCAGTGGATCTCGTGTACATGCACGGGAAAACAAAGTTTCAAAGAAGTGATTAGCACAATGGAAGGGTTAGATAAAAAATAAAGAAATAAAACAAAAAGAAAGAAATAGCTAGGGTGGTAGGGTCAAACACAATCGCCTCCCCGGCAACGGTGCCAAAAACTTGATCGCGCCTCGGATACACGTCCCGGAGCGACGGTTGTAGTTTTACCGCAAGCGCACGGTGTAGCAGCGAGCGGGTTATCGAACATAAGGAGGACGAATGAAAGTGCTTGCTCCGAACAACCTGGCTATTAAGAACGGAAAAGAGAGAATTTGCCTTTGGCGATCCTGTCACAATCGTCAGACAAAATATGGGAGTATAAAATCAAATAAAGGACGCCTAGGGAATGGGGAATCCCCGCTACTCACCGTATCTCGTCAATGCGATTCGTTGGCATCAACATTGCTAGGGTAGAATTTCGGATGAACTAGTTGCAACTGAATATAAAACCTAGCTCAAGCTCTCTCGTTGTTGCCGGTCTATAGCTATCCTAGGTTTTGGGTCTAATCTCTTGCAAACCCTAGCCTAGGCATGCTAGCATTAGGATCAACATCATCATTCAATCGTGCCCCGAGCCCACTCTCGTGCAAACTAGGGCCGTGACCTAGGTTGGGATAGTTCCTACCCGTCCAATCTCTTGCAAACGGGTATCGGCATGGAATTGCAACCGAGAACCCTAGTATCGGTCCAATCTCTTGCAAACCGATACTACGGAAACTCAATTTCAACCCAATTCGGATTTCTAGGGTTTCCTATCGAATTGGGATCCAATCTCTTGCAAATCCCAATCGATATGAACACCTAGCTATCCGTAGTAAATCGATCACAAACTAACCCTTATAGCAATTCTAGCAATATTTCTACCAAGTCATCACAAATCTGAAATTGGGCTCGTAGGGTTCATCCCCACGCCCCAAGACATAGAGACTACTCACAATTCATATCACAATTGCAAAAATAATCAATTGAAATAACAAGAGAATTCATCACAATATTCAAATAAGCAATAAAAATGAGATTTTTAATGGAGAGGGAGACAAACCAATAGAGTTCTCCAAGAATCCAACAAAAATAAACTTTCCTCTCCTCTCCAATTACAAGAATCTAAAGCTAAAAGTTTAATCTAAAAAGCTGCAAAAAGTAATGGAAAAAGCTCCCTAACCTAGGTTAAAAACTGGGGTTAAATACCCCCCAAAATCATCCAAAAAACTGTGACCAAAATGCCCCTGCGCAGCCTGAAAATCGTAATTTACGCTACAGGCAGCGCGTCGCACTCGGCCGAGGGACAAAAGTCGCTCGGCCGAGTGACAAACCCTGAGAATTTCCAGTAAGTCTTGGTCTTCGGGGGTCTTCACTTCGGGGGTGGCTCGGCCGAGTGAGTTGTCGTCACTCGGCCGATGGCTTCTATGTACTCGGGCGGTCGGCATTTTTCACTCGGCCGAGTGGGTCTTCTGAAGCTCAGGCAGACGAAAAACAGTAAGTTGGCACTTTTTGATGGGCGTCGTCTGAGTGCCACTCGGGCGGACGGGGTCTCGTCACTCGACCGATGTGTCTTCCGACGCTCGGCCGAATGCACACATGAAACGTGTCCGATCTGGTCGGCCGAGCGGTGTCTCGTTGGTCGGCCGAGTGACTCCTTCACTCGGCCGAGTGAGACACCAAAAATGCCCAAACAGCTTGTTTTTGCCTCCTCGTCGCTCCTGCGACGTTCTTTCTTCTTCCGCTCCTCTCCAATAGCAAAATACCCCTCGGGGAAGTCATCGGTGACACTCTGGAGTAGGCGTATCAGGGGATTACTCCAAATCGCTCCAAATCTCCTGAAATACGACAAAAACAACAAATCGTGAAAAGTATCGCAATATTGTCGATAAATCGTGAAAAGCGTGATTTGAGCGATCTAAATGGCATGCAATCATGCGGAAAAAAGGTGTAAAACAGGGAGTGATCAAATATTAAAACTGTGGTCAATTTAATGGGTCTTGGTTATAGTTGGTTCCTTCATGATTGTAATATGGACCTATTTTGTGATAATTCCTTAATTGGCACAGGGTATGTTTTCAAAGGATTTATTATAATAAGTACAATGTATGATTCCTCATGTAATGAACATTTCCTTGTGACAAATTCTTTGACTAATGAGTCTAATATAATTTGTTGGCATGCAAGGCTTGGTCATATTGGACCAACGCGTATGGATAGACTTGCCAAACGTGGCCTTCTATCCAATGTTTCAAAGATCGAAATATCGACCTGCGAACATCGCCTTGTGAGTAAATCTTGTCGCAAGCCGTTTGGAACCGGCACAAGGGCCGAGGTTCCATTACAGCTTATCCATTCGGACATATGTGGTCCGATGAATGTCAAGACAATACGCGGGAAGTCCTATTTCATCACTTTTATTGATGATTTCACCTGATTCGGACATATCTATTTGATATCCCACAAAAGTGAAGCATTGGCTTGCTTTAAAAACTATATGAGTTTAGTGGAGAATCAATTAGATCTCAAGATTAAGGTCTTGCGAACCGATAGGGGCGGTGAATATCAATCAACAAGTTTTAAGGAACTTTGTGATGAAAAAGGCATAGTACATCAGGTAACTATGCCTTATACTCCTCAACAAAACGGTGTTGCAGAAAGGAGAAATAGGACTTTAATGGAAATGGTCCGTTCAATGATGGCGCAAGCTAACTTGCCAATCACCTTTTGGGGTGATTCATTATTGACGGCTGCTTTCATTTTAAACCGCATACCCTCGAAACCAATTAGCTCCACTCCTTATGAGTTATGGAACCAAAGGTCTCCTGACTTAAACATTTAGAAACCTTGGGGTTGTGCATCCTACGCACATATTTCCTCCCATAAGTATGGCAAACTTGGGCCAAGGGGAAGGAAATGTATCTTTATACGATACGCAGAAAACTCCAAAGGTTATGTTTTTGTTAGTCAGGAAGACAATGGTGGGCTAATTGAGTTTGAGTCGAGGGATGTCACTTTCTTGGAAAACGAGTTTCCAAGACATGGCGAGATAAGTCAGGACTTATCTCAATTTGAGATTTAAGATCAAGAAGGATTACCTCATTCGAGTGGGAGAATTCTTGGTGAAAACGAAAATATGTTTCAACCTTCACCAATGGATTGTACGAATGACGATTATCCTATTCCATACGGGAATAATGATCCTAGTGGGAGCAATTCTAACGACATTCCAAGTGGGAGTGATATTAGAATTGATCTAATTTCGAGTCAACAAGGACTTGAAGAATCTCAAATACGACGTAGTAGTCATACAAGGTTGGCTCCTCTAAGATTTGAGGATGAATTTCCGTAAACCTTTATGACTTTACTACAAGAAGATGACGAGCCTGCTACTTTCAAACAGGCCGTATCTTGCCCTGCAAAAGACAAATGGATGGAAGCGATGCAAGAGGAATTAGAATCCATGAAGGTTAACCAAGTCTGGGACTTAGTTGACTTACCCAGAGGACGTAGAGCTATTGGGAACAAATGGATTCTCAAGATCAAGCATAAGGCTGATAGCTCTATTGATAGATATAAAGCTCGCCTTGTCGCGAAAGGTTTTATGCAACAGGAAGGGATAGACTACGAAGAGGCCTTCTCACCTACTGTTCGTTTTACCTCGATTCGCCTGATTCTGGCAATGGTAGCTTGCTTAGACCTCGAATTACATCAAAATGGATGTAAAAACTGTCTTTCTCAATGGAGAATTAGACGAGGAGATCTATATGGAACAACCAACAGGGTTTGTAAAAGAAGGAAACAAACATAAGGTTTGTAAAACTTCATAAGTCCATATATGGTCTTAAACAATCCTCGAGGCAATGGTATATACGATTTCATAAAGTTATCAAATGGTTTTACCATGCTTGATGAAGATAACTGAGTATATATCAATAGGATTAAAAGCAAGTATATTATCATGTCTCTATATGTAGATGACATTTTAATAGCCGGAAATGACAAGGGCTTTGTGATGAGTATCAAGGCTTGGCTTTCATCAGTATTTGAGATGAAAGGCATAGGAAAAGCCGCATATATCCTTGGAGTTAAGATTTCAAGGAATCGTTCGAAGAAACTTCTTTCGCTCTCAGGAGACTTATATAAAGAAGGTTCTAGAACGCTTTGATATGCAGGACTGCAAGTCCATTGATATTCATATAAGCATATGCGATAATTTAAATCTGGAATCGTGTCGAAAGAACCAAAAGGAAAGGAAATTATGGAAAAAGTTACATATTCCAGTGCAGTTGATAGTCTTATATACGCTATGGTGTGTACGAGACCGGACATCTGTTTTGCCATTGGAAATGGTAAGCCGTTACCAATCCAATCCAGGGCAAGTACACTGGAAAGCGGTTAAGAGGATAATGTGTCTTGTAAGATCAAACACATTGATACGAATTTGCAAAAGACTATGATAAAACCAAGAAGGTAGACATAAGGTACATATCTACGCATGAGATGATGGAGGATCCGCTTACAAAAGCGATCCCCAGAAATGTGTTTTATAAACACTTATCATCCCAAGGATTGCGTAAGAGCTGAGTTGTACCAATATATATTCCCATGTCTGAGAAAAATCAAATTTAATAAAAGAATAAGTTCTTTTTCAAACATTGCATATGAAATTCTTGAGAAATGTTTGTGTACATTTTTGAAATCTCAGCTATACCTTTTAGTATGTCGGACAGATTGAGGTTGACTCTCTCACATGAGCAACCGCCTTATTCTATCAAATGGATAGAATAGAGATGAGACCTGTTTAAAGTCAAAATCATCAGACGGATGATTTAGAGTCATGACTTAAACAAAATGGTCGAATGAAAGATCTGCATCATATGGATGCTTTCAAAAGATCTAAAAGGATTTTGAGATCCTATCTGTCTTATGCAGGATGAGAGTCCGAGAATATTTCATGGGTAGTAAGGGGACTCAAAAGATAGGCACTGTGGTGTCTGATCTTTCATCTGTACAACATCATTAAGACATACTCTCCCTGGGAAAGGAGTGATGTTGTAATATGTGTTCATACCACGTATGCATTTCGACCACTGAGTTAGTAGCAATAGTGTTTGCTATTATGTGAGACTCAAAGGCCATATGGGTCTTAACTCTTACCCTCAAGGACTCCAATTGGTTCCTTTAGATTTGACGAGATGATCGCTATCTTAGCGTGTTGCTAATGGGCTATGATAATTCGGCTCGGCGGGGCACGTTAGAAAAGCTAATCAAGTCAAGATCAGAAGGTTCGCAAGAAGAGGAAGATTGATTTCATATTCGCATTTGAACTTTAATGATTCAAAGCTGGCCAGCCAATTATGATCCAGATGGGATTCAATTGTTGAATATAAAGTATAAGAAATGTGAAGAAATAATCTAGGGTAAAGCATGCGTTGAACTACTCAACTTTGCACCTTCGAGGTCGTTGTCTATCTCTAACAAGTGCACAACAACAGACTCTACGCGCATGACGGTCGCACGGTCTATTTCTCGGTATGATAGATGAAAGAACTAAGAGAAAGACGTTCTCTTACAATCCCCTCAAGTGTGAGTGGGAGATGTTGGATATGGATGACGTTTGTACACCCTTGTAGGGGATGTACGAGAGAATACGGACCTCGAACGTCGCGTACACGAAGTCGTGTGCAAAGGGAATCTGTTCCCTTGCGGAGAGGATCTCTAGATTAGTGGGAAAGTCGCATTATATGTGCATAAGCGCATGCGACATATGGCTAATAGAGGGGGAATATCTTAAGCTTATGTTGTACCATGCATATGGTACAACTTAAGCTTATAATGTACCATGTATGATGGTACACTTTAGTTAAATTGTTCCAAAGGAACAATTACTCCTAAAATAACTACCTTGGGGGCTATAAATAAGACCCAAGGCTTAGCCATTTCCTTACACTTTTGCATGGTATTCTTGCCTTGCATTTCTTTCTAGCGAAGCTCTGCCGAAATCCTTCCTCTCTCTTTATCCAAGTTCTTAATCTAAAAGTAGAGATTTAGATTGTGGATTTAGTAGCCTTACTCCGTTCGTGAGAAGACTCGATCCGTCGTGGCGAATCCGAAGGCGAAGTTCCGAGACTACCGTGCCGCATACGCAAGCGTAAGTCTCAACTTCATTTATCGATCCTAACGCTGTTTTGACAGGTTCCTACAGGTCATGTGCTCACTGATGAGCAACAAATCCAAGCAGTCATACGTTCCCTACCAAATGGGTGGGACCAAATGAAGATGCATCTCACTCATAATGAGAGCATCAAGCCCTTCAGCGATGTTTCTAAGCACCTCGAGTTAGAGGAAGAGCGGGTTGCGGCTGCCAAGCCAAGTGCAGAAGTGCACATGGTTGCTAGTTCCTCACAAGGGGGAAAGAAACGGAAAGATCGTTCGAAGTCAACTAATGAACGTAATAAGCAACCTGAGTCTACCAAGAAACCGAAACATAAGGGTGGGCACAAGAAATGGCACAAGAAGAAAGACTTGAAGAGGATCAAGTGCTTCAAGTGCAACAAGTTCAGTCACTATGCTCGTTCGTGTACGAGTAGAAGCGACGAGGTAACTTGTAATACTAGTTACATATATGTTTCTAGTTCAACATTTCTTGTAGAATCTAATCCATTTTGGATAATTGATTCAGGTGCCACCGACCACATAGCAAGGGACAGACGGTCCTTCGTGGAGTATCACCGGATACCCCAAGGAACGAAGTGGATCTATGTAGGAAACAACACACGTGTTGAAGTGAAAGGCGTTGGGACTTGCAAGCTAGTCTTGGACAACGGCCGCACTCTCCTACTTCATGATGTTCTCTTCGCTCCAGATATTCGAAGGAATATAATATATGTGGTCGTGTTAATGGGTCTTGGGTATAGCTGGTTTTTTCATGATTGTAAAGTGGACTTGTTTTGTAATAATTCCTTAATTGTCACTGGGTATGTAATCAAAGGATTTATTGTATTAAATACAATGTATGACTCTTCATTTTGTAATGAAAATTTCCTTGTTACAAATTCTTCGACTTATGAGTCTGATATAATTTGTTGACACGCAAGGCTTGGTCATATTAGACCAACGCGTATGGATAGACTTGCCAAACGTGGCTTTCTATCCAATGTTTCAAAGGTCGATATGTCGACCTGCGAACATTGCCTTGTGGGGAAATCTTGTCACAAGCCGTTTGGAACTGGTACAAGGGCCGAGGTTCCATTACAGATCATCCATTCGGATATATGTGGTCCAATGAATGTCAAGACAAGACGCGGGAAGTCCTATTTCATCACTTTTATTGATGATTTCACCCGATTCGGACATATCTATTTGATATCCGACAAAAGTGAAGCATTAACCTGCTTTAAAAACTATATGAGTTTAGTGGAGAATCAATTAGATTGCAAGATTAAGGTCTTGCGAACCGATAGGGGCGGTGAATATCAATCAACAAGTTTTAAGGAACTTTGTGATGAAAAGGGCATAGTACATCAGGTAACTATGCCTTATACTCCTCAACAAAATGGTGTTGTTGAAAGGAGGAATAGGATTTTAATGTAAATGGTCCGTTCAATGATGGCGCAAGCTAACTTGCCAAGCACCTTTTGGGGTGATGCATTATTAACGGCCACTTTCATTTTGAACCGCGTACCCTCGAAATCAGTTAGCTCCACTCCTTATGAGTTGTGGAACCAAAAGTCTCCTGACTTAAACATTTTAAAACCTTAGGGATGTGCATCCTACGCACATATTTCCGCCCATAAGTATGGCAAACTTAAACCACGGGGAAGGAAATGTATCTTTATACGATACGCAGAAAACTCCAAAGGTTATGTTTTCATTAGTCAGGAAGACAATGGAGGTCTAATTGAATTTGAGTCGAGGGATGTCACTTTCTTGGAAAACGAGTTTCCAAGACAGGGTGAGATAAGTCAGGACTTATCTCTATTTGAGATTAATGATCAAGAAGGATTACCTCATTCGAGTGGGAGAATTCTTGGTGAAGACGAAAATACGTTTCAACCTTCACCAATGGATGATACGAATGATGCTAATCCTATTCCATACGGGAATAATGATCCAAGTGGGAGCATTTCTAACGACATTCCAAGTGGGAGTGATATTAGAATTGATCTAAATTCGAGTCAACAAGGACTTGAAGAATCTCAAATACGACGTAGTAATCGTACAAGGTTGGCTCCTCTAAGATTTGAGGATGAATTTCCGTAAACCTTTATGACTTTACTACAAGATGATGACGAGCCTACTACTTTCAAACAGGCCGTATCATGTCCTGCTAAAGACAAATGGATAGAAGCGATGAAGGAAGAGTTGGAATCCATGAAAGTTAACTAAGTCTGGGACTTAGTTGACTTACCCAGAGGACGTAGAGCTATTGGGAACAAATGGGTTCTCAAGATCAAGCATAAGGCTGATGGCTCTATAGACAGATATAAAGCTCGTCTTATCACGAAAGGTTTTACACAACAGGAAGGGATAGACTACGAAGAGACCTTCTCACCTGTTGTTCGTTTTACCTCGATTCGCCTGATTCTGGCTATGGTAGCTTGCTTAGACCTCGAATTACATCAGCTGGATGTAAAGACTGCCTTCCTCAATGGAGAATTGGACGAGGAGATCTATATGGAACAACCAACAGGGTTTGTAAAAGAAGGAAACGAACATAAGGTTTGTAAACTTCGTAAGTCCATATATGGTCTTAAACAATCCTCGAGGCAATGGTATGTACGATTTCAAGAAGTTATCTTATCAAATGGTTTTTCCATGCTTGATGAAGACAACTGCGTATATATTAAGAGGATTAAGAGCAAGTACGTTATTATGTCTCTATATGTAGATGACATTTTAATAACCGAAAATGACAAGGGCTTTGTGATGGATATCAAGGCTTGGCTTTCATCAGTTTTTGAGATGAAAGACATGGGAGAAGCCGCATATATCCTTGGAGTTAAGATTTCAAGGAATCGTTCGAAGAAACTTCTTTCTCTTTCATAAGAGACTTATATAAAGAAGGTTCTAGAACGTTTTAATATGTAGGACTGCAAGTCCATTGATACTCCTATAAGCAAGTGCGACAATTTATGTCTGAAATCATGTCCAAAGAACCAAAAGGAAAAGGAAATTATGGAAAAAGTTCCATATTCTAGTGCAGTTGGTAGTCTTATGTACGCTATGATGTGTACAAGATCGGACATCTGTTTTGCCGTTGGAATGGTAAGTCGTTACCAATCCAACCCAGTGCAAGTACACTGGAAAGCGGTTAAGAGGATAATGCGGTATCTTAAAGGAACTGCGGACTATGCTTTATGCTATCAATGAGATGCCTTGAAGCTCGAAGGATACACTGATGCTGATTGGGTGGGTGATCTCGATGAGCGATGATCGGCCTCAGGATATGTTTTTCTACTTGGATCTGGTGCAATATCCTGGAGTAGCAAGAAACAATCTTGCATCGCACTTTCAACTATGGAAGTCGAGTTGGTAGCATTTAGCATGGCAGTCCAAGAGGCTGTTTGGCTTAGGAAGTTCTTAGACAGGCTAATTAATGCAAGTGACTCAGGTGCTGTACCTATACACAGCGACAGTCAAGCATCTATAGCCTATGTCAAAGATCATAAATTCCTTTGTAAGACCAAACACATAGATATCCGCTACAAATTTGCAAAAGACTATGATAAGACCAAGAAGGTAGACATAAGGTACATATCTACGCATGAGATGATAGCGGATCCGCTTACGAAGGCGATCCCCAGAGATGTGTTTTACAAACACTTATCATCTCAAGGATTGCGTAAGAGCTGAGTTGTACCAATGTAAATTCCCATGTCTGTAAATGATCAAATTTAATAAAAGAATAAGTTCTTTTCAATATTGCATATGAATTTTTTAAGAAATGTTTGTGTACATTTTTTGAAATCTCAGCTATACTTTCTAGTATGTCGGACAGATTAAGGTTGGCTCTCACACATGAGCGACCGCCTTTATTCTATCAGATGGATAAAATAAAGATGAGACCTGTTTAAAGTCAAAATTGTCAGACAGACGATTTAGAGTCATGACTTAAACAAAATGGTCGTATGAAAGATCTGCATCATATTGATGCTTTCAAAAGATCTAAGAGGATTTTTGAAATCCTATCTGTCTTATGCGGGATGTGGGTCCAGAAGATTATTTGAGTAGTAAAAGGGACTCAAAGTCAGACATTGTGGTGTCTGGTTATCATCCTTACAACATCATTAAGACATACGGTCCCTGGGAAAAGGAGTGATGTTGTAATACGTATTCATACTACGTATGCATTTTGACCATTGGGTTAGAATAGTAATTGTGTTTACTATTATGTGAGACCCAAAGACCACATGGGTCTTAACTCGTTACCCTTATGGACTCTAATTGGTTCCTTTAGATTTGACAGGGTGATTGCTATCTTAGCATGTTACTTATGGACTATGGTCAATTTAGTCCGGCGGGGCATGTTAGAAAAGCAAGTCAAGTCAAGATCGAAAGGATCGCAAAAAGAGGAAGATTGATTTCATATTCACATTTGGACTTTAGAGATTCAAAGCTGGCCAGCCAATTGTAATCCAGATGGGATTCAATTGTTGAATATAAAGTATAAGAAATGTGAAGAAATAATCTAGGGTAAAGCATGCATTGATCTACTCAACTTTGCACCTCGAGGGGTGGTGTGTATCTCTAACAAGTGCACAACATCGGACTCTATGTGCATGCCGGTCACACGGCCTATTTCTCGGTATGATAAACAGAAGAGTTAAAGGAAAGATATTTCCTTACAATCCCCTCAAGTGTGAGTGGGAGATGTTGGATATGGACGACATGAATACACCCATGAGGGGATGTATGAGGGTATACGGACCTCAGATGTCGTGTGCACGAACGCGTGCACGAAGGGAACCTTTTCTCGTGTGAAAAGGACCACTCGATAAGTGGAAAAAGCCACTCGATAAGTGGAAAAGTCACTTTATAAGTGCATAAAGGCACTTGATAAGTGAATGAAGAAGAGGATAAATGAATGTGCTAATATAGGCTAATAAGCTTATATTTAGTTATTTCCTACAATAACTACCCCTAAAGCCTATAAATAGGACCCAAGGGTAAGGCATTCATACTACACTTTCCATGCCATAAGTTTACAAAATGCAACTTATGTTCTTCTTCTCCCTTCCATTAAAATCCTCTTCTAAATAGAGATTTAGACAGTGAAACTCTGCTTTGATCCTCCGTGATGAAGTACCGACCGTTGTGGCGAATCCGAGGGCGAAGTTCCGAGACTATGGTGCCGCGTACACAAGCGTAAGTCTCTACTTTATTATTTGATCCTAACGTCCTTGTTTTGACAGGATCCTACACTCCCCAACCTCCTCCCTCGCTCCCTAGTAGCTAGTCGACTCACCCACCCCACTCCCCGCCCCTCCCCTAGCCTCCACCTCCCCAGCCCCCTCCGCTTGCCCCTGTAAGGACCGTCTACCTTGCAATACTAACAACAAACACTCTAGAGGCGGGGTGAATAGAGTAATGGCAATAAATTCTGCAATTAAAATTTAACTTGTAAATGCGGAATAATAAATGCAAGAGGAATTAATCAACACAATCAATCCAAACGCAAACACAAAATATTACCCTGGTTCTCCAAACTTGGTTACGTCCAGCCACACCAATATTCACTATATTTTTCACAAAGAGAAGTGAATACAAATCCCACAAAGAGATACCTCACAAAAAGGATTTTGGCCTACACAAGAACCAAAACATCCCTACACAATGGTCTAACTCCCACACAGAGAATTACTAACTCACACATAGAGTATAAGGGTTAGCCCTACACCAGAAGACCAAACTCCCACAAAGAGAGTGACCAACTCCCACAACAAGACTATCTAATTCCCACAAAGAGAATTAAGGTTTCAAAGAAATACAAAGTAAAACAAATACTCATACCTATGCCTTGAGATGAACTTACTCATTAATGAATGCAAGGCATGGAAGAGGATCTCCAAGTGATGACATTAGCTTGAAAGCACTTGGATGATTTTTCTTGAGCTTGACTTCAATGCATGAAGGAGATTTAGAGCTCTAAGAGGGAAATAAGAGAGTTTGAGAGTGGCTTAATCAATCTCTAATGATTTGCAATAGCATCAAGAAGTTCCAATGAACTTAGCCCTCTCATATATATAGGAACCCTATAAGAACTTTCAAAATCCAAGAAAACAGTCAAAAACAAAAGGCTGGAACAGCTAGATTCTGGGCAAAAACGTCACCGACAGTCGACTGATGAACAAATGACAGTCGACTATCCAACAGATAAATAATTCCCAACGGCTATAATCTGAGCCAGGACAGTCGAATGTAGAAAACTGCACAGTCGACTGTAAAACAGACAGGCGACTGTAAATCCTTCAACAGGCGACTGCTGCAGGGGATGGAATAAAATAGAGAGATGCACTCTTACTCCCAATATGCATACAGACGACTGATGAACAAATGACAGTTGATTGTAAAATAGACAGGTGATTGTTTATCCTTCATCAGTCGACTTCTGCAGGAGATGGAGAAAAATAGAAGAATCAATTTTCGCACTTTCAGACAACTGTTGACCATTTCACAGGCGATGGTAAAGATATAGGAGATTGTAAAAACTTCATCAATCGACTGATGCAAAAAGCTCAAGTAGAGTCAATAAACGGTTCACTTGAGCAGTACACCACAGTCGACTCTAAAATGCTCGACAGGCGACTGGAATCATCCAGTCGAATGTGAAACTTTCAGCAGGCGACTATTAGAGAGCCAGAGACTCCAATTGAATCTTTGGGAAAAATGAACCTATTGGGTTGGATTCTATGATAATCCTAAGGCTCACTAAGATGGTTAAATGCATATGCATGAATGAGTAGACCATTTATCAAGGCATTACAATAAATTTAGACTCAAAAAAGAGAAAAGCAATAAATGAAATATTACATGGATTACATTGCTTTACTTAGAGTCTATGGCTTCAATCTTGATGCCTTGATGCTCCCCATTATCTCCAAGCTTTGGCACCCCTTGAGTCCAAGCTTGGCCTTACCCCTCTTGATGTCCATCCTTGCATCAAGTGTTTAGTCTCCAAAATGATATTCTTGACATGTTAACTATGAGAATAAAACAAGAGAGTCATTAGCAACAACATAGTGTTGTGATCATCATCTAAATAACATTGGTATGAAACACCAATACTCAACAATTTTCCCCTTTTTGATGATGACACACATTATGTAAAACATAATGAAATAAAGCACAATGCTAATGAGCTCCTCCTACTTATATGCACCAATTGTAAAATGAGATACATAAATGTAAATACTCATTATACCAATTGAAATAATGAGAAACAAAGTTGACATATAATAGGTTTGGATTACATAAACCAATTGCAATAAGTATATAGCATGCACACATGAATGGTTTATATAATCCCACATATCTCTCCCCATAGATATATCTCTCCCCAAATGCATATGTTTGAAATACAAGATTTACATAATGCATATATCTCTCCCTTTTGACATCGTCAAAAAGGTGGACATCAAAAATATCTCCATTGTCATCTTAATCAAAGATGTGACAATATGCAAGATATAAGGAGATGTATGATACCAAATTTGTAAAATTTAGTGTGTATCAATCATTATCCCATACTCCCCCTTATCATAGAAATGGTCAAATTTTTGACTTCTAGGATCTAATACCAATTGTAAAGTAGGAGATAAACAATCTCTGACAATTGAGATAATACCAATTGTTGAAAAAGAAATCTTGAAAGATAATCCTCTTTACCAATTGTTATTCATAATTGGAGACATGGGCCTAAAGTGTATCAAAGCAATAGATATGGAAAAATCAAGATTCATTGATACACCACGACATTGCCAAAAGGAAATATAACATGAAACTTGTTGGCAATATGAGTTTGAAACCATCATAACCAATTGGAAAATGACACCAATTGAAACAATGATCCCCAGAACCACCCGAAATGAGTTAGAATATGTTATAAAATAATTTAAACATATAACATAATGACTCCTCATTGACATACATATGGATCAACAAAGGCATGTATGCCTATGTAATCCACAAGTTCCCATTTTCATGAAAAATAAATTTGAAAACTTTTTCAAAATCATGAAACACACATAAACAATGGGTATGTTAAAAATAAACATTTAAGCACAATGCCAATGCTATATGCATATGTGTGAGGAACCTAAACATTAGGGAACCAAAGCCAAGAGGAATTTGATTTCCTAATATAATCACATGAAGTGATCACATCCCTAACCAAAGAGTAGATGTAGCTATCCCTCTCTTGCACACTACACCTAGTAGGAATTCATAAACTCAAGGATTTCCTAGGTAAGTGTTTTGCCTTTGCAAGAGGGGTGGATGTGGCATGCTTAAATATAGAAAATATTTTATTAGCATGCATAACGTGAGGATTTTGCTTCTTAGCAAAAAATGAAGAGTTTTCATTTTTCCTCACCACCTTGTGATTTACATGCTTCTTGTTGGTGTTATTTTTATACAAGAAGGCATGTTGATTCTTCTTAGGTGCTTTAGCAATATTTCTTGAATTTGCACCAAAAGAAGAATTAGAGGTGGGTTTGGTAACCACCTTTGGAGTGTATCCCAAACCTCTTCTATGGTTTGCCGGATGTTGTTTTTCAAGAAAACCCTGGAGTGAATCCCTAGAATAAACAAAGCTTTTGAGCTTACGGGATTCCTCTTCACATTTCAACGTAAGTTGTTGAATACGAGATTCTAAGCTAAGATTTTGAGCTAATAATTTTTCATAAGAAATGCTCAAATCCTTAACTTGATAGAGAAGTGTGTCTCTCTCACTAGTGTCACAAACATGCAAAGCATCATTATTATTTACACTAGCAGATTCTAAAGCATGCACCCTACTCATAGCATTCTTAAATTTTTCTTTCAATTTATCATATGAGCCGATGCACTTACTTACCATGTTAGAGGCCACATTGAAGCGATACTCAAGCTCCTCATATGGTAGCTTTGACTCCTCCTCTTCTTCACCATCACTTTCCTCCTCGCTAGAGCTTGACGAAGACTCTTCCCCATTAGCCATGAAGCACATTTCTTCGTTGGAGTTGAGCCATGCCTCTACCTCTTCATCGCTTGATCTTGAGGAGATTGATGAAGAATCGTCAAAAGCCACGAACCACATGTGATCTTGCTCCTTGTCATCCTCCTCTTCATCACTTTATGTGTCCTCATTAGAATCATCAAATGTGCCGACAAGTCCCTTCTTTTGGTTCTTGAATTTGGACTTGCCTTTCCAATGCTTCTTTCCTTTACCCTTATAAGTCTCTTTGGTGGGTTTGGAACGACAATCGGTAGAGAGATGATCTTTACCACTACATGTAACAAGTAGGAATCTTGTTAGAATTGGAGGCAATTTTGACAACGATTTACCTTGCTTGCCCTTGAGGAATGCCTTGAATTGCTTGGCAAGCTCGATGAAATCATCATTGCTAGTATCTTCTTCTTCATCTTCTTCACTCGAGGTTTCTCGACGGAATTTCTTTCTCCACTCGATTGGCTTCTTCTCGGCAAGGAATGCAACACCCTTTTGCTTCTCCGGCTTCTTGGGCTTGGATGGTTGAATCTCCTTCTTGTTTTGAAGCTTCACTTTATACGCCATGAGATTCCCAATGCACTCCTCAACGGTGTATTTAGACATGTCATTTGACTCCAAAATTTCGTTGGCCTTTGACTCTTATTGAGTCGTAAGCAAGTCTAAGATCTTCTCCACTCGATCCTCTTGGGAAATCACCTTCCCAAGTCCTTCCATAGCGTTCACGATGTCTGTAAACATTGTGAACATTTCTGAGATCCTTTCTCCTTCCTGCATCTTAAACATTTCATATTTAGATCTACACACACATTGTTTAGATTTCTTTACCTTGGATGTCCCTTCAAAAGTAATCTCCAAGATATGCCAAATTTCGTTGGCCGATTTTCATATGGAGATGCGATTGAACTCATTCGGAGTGAGGACGCAATGGAATGCATTCATAGCACTGGCATTGAATATGATAGAGTCCTTCTCACCTTTATCCTTGAGGCCATGGGTGTAGTAGGCTTCTCAAAGGGCGACTCCGTGATGTCCCAAAGGTCTTGACCCTCCAAGTAGATCATCATCCTGATCTTCCAACTTGGGTAGTTGGTTTTGTTGAAGAGCAGGGGCCGAACAGTCGATATACCTTCTTCATGAGACATGGATGACGCGTTGTATGCCATCGTTATTGTATGCTTCAACCTCGCTCTGATACCAATTGTAAGGACCATCTACCTTGCAATACTAACAACAAACACTCTAGAGGGGGTGAATAGAGTAATGACAATAAATTATGCAATTAAAATTTAACTTGCAAATGTGGAATAATAAATGCAAGAGGAATTGATCAACACAATCAATCCAAATGCAAACACAAGATATTACCCTGGTTCCCCAAACTTGGGTACGTCCAGCCACACCAATATTCACTATATTTCCCACAAAGAGAAGTGAATACAAATCCCACAAAGTGATACCTCACATAGAGGATTTTGTCCCACACAAGAACCAAACCAACCCTACACAAGGGTCTAACTCCCACACAGAGAATTACTAACTCCCACACAGTGAATTAGGGTTAGCCCTACACTAGGAGACCAAACTCCCACAAAGAGAGTGACTCCCACAAAGAGAGTGACCAACTCCCACAACAAGAGAATCTAATTCCACAAATAGAATTAGGGTGTCAAAGAAACTGTAACGGTCGCTTTCCGACCATATGTTTTTCTGCGTGTACGTACGTTTTTCGTACGCGTATTTTATTTGCCTCTTTCTTGGAATCAGTATATACGATGTGATATGCCGTTATAACCGTATGGTAGTGTAGATTTTTATAGTATTTTTTGGGAACGTCATTTCACGACTCGTTCTTTCGCTGAACAGCTTTGAGTGGAAGGGCGTTTTGGTCTTTTGGCTTCAACGCTCAGTTCTCGATTTTATAATAATTCTCGATAGGATTAGCATGCGGCCAGACCCCTAGCCTCGTACTTCTCGTCTCTGCGATCGTCCTGGTATTTTCGGAATATTTTTTCGATACCCGTAGTGTGACTTATCCATTAATCAAATTTCAACCCTTAACTAGCCTTTGACCTTTTCAAATTCAAACTTAATTAGAATCCTAATCAAATCCCCCATATCCCTCTTAGGTTCCAGGTTTTATTCTCTCCCTCTACTATCACCTTCACTTTTCCCAAACTCTACCCTCATTATCTCTATCTCTCTCTATCTCTTTAACCTAAAGTCTAGAGGCAAATAGCAAACCCTCCTCTTCAAAACAACCTGGCCGAAATTTTAGAACCCACGCATTGAACCCTAGCCGCCTTTCCTTTCTCCTCCAGCTGCCACGGTAGCCCCCCAACTTCGGCCACCAGCTCCTCCACCTTCTTCTCCTCCCTCTCCTCCTCCCAAAGACCTCAAAAACTCAAGCAAACAAGACCTTGTCCGATTTCTGGGAAGCTGTGAACCCACCATCGGAAAACTCACGGCCGGCCCGCCGCCGCCGCCAGTGACCACCACCACCACTTGGATCCCCTTTGACCATCTACCTCTGCAATTCCGCTTACGCTCATCTCTCACCTGTAGCTCCTTGAAAACTCGTCGAAACAAGCCCTATTGGCTGTTTTTGACAGATATGTGGGCTGAATTTCAACACCGACGCATGGCCACCTCCGACCACTTCTGGCAACCACTCCACCACTGTTGGCTTCCTCTTGAAGTCCTTTAGCTTCTGCAATTTCCCTTTGATGATGTTCATCGCTGGTTTTCCGCTGAGACGTGCGACAACGACCGTTACACGAATTTGTCCTCTCCAAATTCTCGCGGCTGCCTACCGCCGTACGCTCATGCTGTCGGCCACCCACCAGGCCGAGCATCTTCTACTGATCCTACTTCATCACCGAATCATTCGGGTGAACAGCTTTCTTTTTCTCTCTTCCTCTCTATTTTCTCCCTCCGAGCTCCTACTCTCACTCATCTTCCTCGAGGATGAGGAAGGGTTCAGCTTGGGGGATTTTGACGTGCGTTTATATTTCATATATTTACGCACGTCTTCTTTTGTGTTTTTCCGTTATTTTTCGCCGTCCCGTATCCGTTTTTTCGTATTTTCCAGTTCTCTTTCACTTCTCCGTGTTTTTGTGTGTTTGCAGGAGTTTGCCAGCGTATGGACACATAACGAAGATATCACAAGTCCCCAGAGAAACAGGAGGAGTCACGCGTGATCCAGGGGGTCAAACGACCAAGATTTCTATCTTTCATCCCCCACCCGATCGGTTGGATACTTCAACTAATCAGGTGATGCACGCGTGCACGACCCGGACAGCCGCTGAAGCAACGTGAGCAGCAACTGACCGGGTCGACGACCGGTTCAGCCCAACAGACTTCTCGGGAAATTGAAGCTGAATTCCAACAGACCGGCTGACCTTCACCCGATCGGTTCATCTGTAGCCGTTTTCCCCCAAAACACGACCCGGAGAGCTCACCCGACGGCCAGCTGATCGTGCCATAACGTCCTAACTTTCTGTCTTTTGCACGACCTTTCCAACCGATCGGTTGATTTATCAACCGATCGGTTCACCCGGTGACCGCAAGATCCAAACGACTAGGCGCTTCCGCCAACCGATCGTGTCGCCTGACCGGGTGAAGTTTCTGAAGACCGCTGCCGAAGATCGCAGCAGCTCACCCGATCGGTTGATACTTCAACCGATTAGGTGACATTGTTTTCTATATATATTAACCCTAGGTTTTCAGAAACAAGAGCTGTGTTTTATTTTCTGTCTTTTCTCTATTGCGACGGCTAGAATTTTTTGGTTATTTGTAAGTGTTCAGATCTTCATGAAACTTTAATATAGTGTTAATTGCATTGCTACTACTTCATTTCTATTACCAGATTATGTTTTTAACGGTCGATTTTCATTTAGATTGCTTTTTAGATAAAATGTGTGAGTAGTTCCCAAATCTGGGATTTTGGTGGAAACCCCTTCGTGGGTTCTCCTTGATGCGTCCATAGGACTAGAAAATCGATAGGGATTAGGAATCTATTGGTTACGCGGGGTGTTTTATTGTCATCGGCGGGAAAAAGACCGCCTTTGACCGTTGGGCTAAGGGGGAATAAACTTGGCGGTTGACTCACTAGCCATAGCTCACGCCCTTAGCGTAGACATCGAATCCTAGCGCATGGGAACGGCAGGATGAGATGTTGGGAGTTATCGTTGTGAGCTTAGTGCTCCCGGAGTCGGTCAGTGTTAATGGACATGGGATGCCCACTGACCGAATTCGGGTAGTCCGACGTATCATCCTGGGCACCGACCGGAATATCGGGCCCATGGGACGCTGGTATCACTCTTAGAGGCAACGTCTCACGTTTAAACCCTAATTCCGATCGTTATCCTATCCGCTGGTCGTAGTAGCGAGAACACATGATAGGGTGGAAACCGAAGTCCTGGGTTTCCTTTTAAATTGTTCAACCTCGTATCTATAATTCATTACAAACCATCCTCCGATTCGGGCTAGCTCGCCCATAGGGTGAATTTGGTCCCTTCTGACACAAGCACAACCACGCCTCCCTGTGTTCGACCCCCAAGCCACACTACAACACCGTGCGCTTGCGGTTATAAATATTTAAATCTCGCGTCCCCAATCTTATTGCACACTTTGCACATGCTGCACTAACTTCTGGGGGACGTCAAGCTTTATGGCGCCGTTGCCGGGGAGGCAACGTGCTTGTTATTTTAGGACCTTATGAACCCTTGAGTCTAACTCACATCTCTATCTCCTGATAATTTTTCGCATTCTTCTTTTTCATTTTTATTTTCTTATTTTTATTTTCTATTTTTTATCGGTTTCTTTCCCACTTTTGTTTCACAGGTGTTTGTTTCTTTTAATGTGCAGGAACACAAGGAGTCTTGACGACTTTATTCCTGTTGATCCTGAGATAAACACCACCCTAAGGCGTCTAGACGCAGAGAAGACAAGAAGATAAGAGTCCGAAGCCATGGGGGAGAATACCCCACCTCATAAGTCCCTGCTGGAGTACTCGATGACATCCATCGAGTCCACCTCCGCCATCTGACCTCCTGCTATTACTGCTCAGAGCTTCGAGCTCAAACCATCCTTAGTGACTTGGATCCAGCAGGATCAATTCTCTGGGGCACCCATGGAGAGCCCCATCGAACATCTGGACTCCTTCTTAGAGAAATGTGACACCTTCCGGATAAATGGTGTCACAACTGAAGCAATCTGTCTGAAGCTATTCCCCTTCTCTCTGCGGGATAAGGCCAAGCAGTGGCTAAGGGGAAAGGACACGAACACGTTCAACACTTGGGAGAAGCTCTCAAATGCTTTTTTAACTAAGTTCTTTCCTCTGGGGAAGACCATGAAGCTGAGGAGTGAGATCTCCTCCTTCTCCCATGCCAGCCACGAGTCCCTGCATGAAGCTTGGACAAGATATAAAGAAATGCAGCAGAGATGCCCTCATCATGAGCTTTCCAAGTGGCAGATAATTAATCTGTTCTACAACGGCTTGAGGGATGACTTGAAGTCTTCAATGGATGCCGCGGCTGGGGGGTCCTTCATGTCGAGAAGTGAAGAAGATGCCGGAAACATATTAGAAAATATGGCATCGAACAATGAGCGATGGTGCGAGGAGCATGCCACGCCTAGATCTGGGGGTATCCACAGGGTCGAGGACGTCGACAAATTATCCAGCAATTTTGACTTGCTGTCGACCCAGATCTCAGCACTGATGGTAGGAGCCGGTGGTGTCGGTACACAACATATTGCGGTGGTGGAAGCAGAAGTCATGGGGGACTTCGAGGGTGGTGACATCTCACCACCGGTGGACCAAGCGAGTGCACTATTCTACAATCCTATGGAAAATACGCCGTATCCACCACGGACTAGCTCCAATCCGGCCTACTCTCCAAACAACCGGAACCACCCCAATCTTAGCTACCGGGCACCATATCAGCCTCATAGGCAACAGCAGCAGTAGTTTCAGCAACAGCAACCTCCACAACAGTATCAGCAATACCTACAAGGAACCAGCAGCCCATTCAGCAGCAGCAGCAGCAATATGGCCAGCAGCGGGTCATCTCCCCGGTTGAGTCCCTCTTGACTCAGTACATCACAAACCATGAGAAGATAAATTTGAAGCTGGAGATAGGGCAGAGGGCTCTCACTGACCAAGTAACCCAGCTGGGGTTACAGGTGGCGAACCTTCAAAGGTCGCAAAATCTATTGCCGCCACAATCGGAAGTGAACCCAGGGGGGCAAACCAGGCTTTGGCACTCACACACGAGCATGCGAATGTGTCTGCTATCGTGTTGAGAAGCGGAACACAAATTCCTACCAGAGTGCCTGCCAAGGAACCGGAAGCAACGTTGGTCGTAGAGCGACCAATTGAAAAAGCCAATGATAACAGTGCTTCGTCGCCAAAGACTATGACTCTGGAGGGAGTCCCGGAATAAGAGAAGAAGAAGGACGAGGAAGGGAGCCTCAAAGTATTCAAGCACGTTGTGCCTTTTCCACAACGACTTGCCCAAGCAAAGGTAGACGAAAAATATGGCAAATTCTTTGCCATGGTCAAGGATTTAAGCCTGCAGATCCCGTTCCTCGAAGCTATTGAGACGATTCACTCCTATGCAAAATTTCTAAAGGATTTGGTGACAAGAGGGTCCAGGAAGGAAAAGGTCGTTCTAACGGTAGAATGCAGTGCTCTCATCCAGCGAGCAAATCCGCCTAAGCTTAAAGACCCGGGGAGCTTCTCTATCCCTTGTGCGATCGGGGAGGTAAAGATCCATCGCGTGCTTGTCGATCTTGGAGCGAGCATCAGTTTAATGCTCCTGTCGCTATACATGAGAATAGGGATGGTAGACCTGGAGCCCACGGGTATGACACTTCAATTAGCCGATAGATCGGTTAAATACCCGATGGGAATAGTAGACGACCTACCTGTTGATGTCAGTGGAGTACAAGTGCCGGTGGACTTCGTGGTGATGGACATGCCTGAAGACACCCATACACCCATCATCCTTGGACGGTCCTTCATGGCCACTACCGGTGTGCTAATAGACGTAAAGAAGGGGAAGCTTTCCCTTAACGTCGGCAACGAAAAAGTCGAGTTCGACTTGGGGTTGTCAATGAAGCACCCCAACCTCCCGGATGATTCAGGTTGCAATATGCTGAAGATAGAAGAAGAGAGAGTTGTGGAAGTCGGGGCCTGGGAAATTCTTTCAAGGAATCCCCTCGACAGCTTGGGGGACTTAGAAGAACATGTCGGCCTGAAGGAAGATGATGTTGCTGTGAAAGCGGGTGCATCGCATACGATCCCTCCCGAATTTCAAAAAGCTCCTCCGACGAGGAGAAAAGGGAAAGAGCCCATGGGGCTCACCGGAGATGAGATCCGGATCTTGAAAAGAGTGGCGGTAGACGCGAATATAAGAGAGAAGCCTCCGGATTCCATCAACGGAGGGAGGATCGTCGAGCAAGTCTACTTGTCACCACCGACGACACCAAAGGCCACCAACTCTGAATCTGAAGCGATGTCGATCTTAGGGCATCACCCCCGTCCACCTTGAATATCATCTAAGGCGTCGAGCAAATGACGTTAAACAAAAGCGCTGCATGGGAGGCAACCCATGCTCTAAACTTTCATCTTCGTTTTTAGGCTTATTTTTTAGCTTTTATTTTTCCTATTTTAATAAATAAATCCAGCCGTGGGAACTTCCGTCGAGAGACTTAGGCCATTTGTGAATTTTTGCAGGAAACAAGCCCTCATCCGATCGGGTGACCACTCAACCGATCGGGTAAGACGTATCAGACAATGGCCCGTATCTGTTCTCCAGCGAACGGGTCGGGTGAAGCAAATGAGACCGTGTGGCTAACCGTGTGGAAATGGCTGAAGTCTCGGAAAATTTTGCATTTAATCAACCAATCGGTTGATACGAAGCGTGGTCGTGTGACTGAACGGGTGAGCTGCACTAAATTCTCGGGAAAAACTGTGAAACGGCCCACCGATCGGTTGAATTCTCAACCGATCGGTTCGCCTGTAGCCTCTTTTCAGCAAATTTTTCGACCTAAAAGTCAACCGGTCGGGTGAGTTTTCACCCAGTCGGTTCGACTTAAAACCTATAAATATCCCACCCTCACCCGTTCATTTCCCCTATCACCCAATTTCGATTCTCTCTCACCGTTTCGACTTCTTCTTCCTCCAACCGGCCTCGATCGTCCCTCAACCGACCACAAATCACCCTAGATCGATCCCTCCACTCTCTGTCTCCTTCCCCCCACCGATCTCCCTCTCTCCATCTTCGATTTAACCCGCATAAAAACTCTAGTTTTCGCCCACTTCCCCCCGTTTCGAAATTGTGCTGAAAAGAAACGTCGCGGCTTCACACTCCATCCCATTGCGCTGCGTTGGGTCATCTACGAGCAAGGATCTTCATCTCTACTGGGTAACTTTGCTCCATAGCTCCATTTTATATTTTGCCCTAGTATTTCTATTTGCTCGATTGCATGTGTTAGTGTGCATTCATCACATCTTGCATACACTCACTCTCACACACTCACATGGCCAAAGATAAAGATAAGGGTAATGGTATTATGCGAGAGGAGGGGTCGTCTCGCAAGAGACGCAAAACCACACGTCCACCACACTCACGCCCTCCTCCTGCACAGCCTGTACAACCCCAACCCCAACCTATCATCGCAGATGAGGACCCATTGATGGGCCCGCGTGGCTACCGCTTTAGGAATCAAAAGCATAAATATTTTTATCATAGACTTGATGCACAGGGGCATCTATCGACCAAATTTGTCCATACCCAAACGCTTATCGATCTCGAGGTATTCACCGAGGTCGAGACTCTCTTCGCCAATTTAGGTTGGTTAGCTTTTCTAAACGCCACTGCGGTATCCTACCCATCCCTCACACTCGAATTTTTATCCACCCTTGTCTGTGAGTTGGGGTCGATCGTCATTTTTCGCGTTCGTAACAAAACCATTCGCACCCACCTGAATACCATTAATAACATCCTTGGTTTCCCCATCCTTGGGGACGACGCTATCCGTCCCTACGGGTATCCCCCGAATTTGACGTCGATCAATTTTGGTTCCGCCTCACCCTACACGATCACTTTCCCCGAGGTAAGGCCAAGGCCTCCTCCATCATTCACCCCATCTTCCGTCTGGCCCACCGAATCATTTCTTGCACGTTTTTCCCCTGGGATGAGTCAGGTACCGTGACCATCCCTGATCTTTTCATTTTGTGGGCCATGACCTTTGCTTTTGTTCGCGGTGATGACGGGATTTTTTTAGGGCCCTGGTTGTTCCCATCCATGCCTGTGCTTGGCTTGTTTCTAAGATTCTTGAGATTAGCCGTGCTGGCAAGGGCAAGCTTTGTTGCAGGGGCCTTATCACTATCATAGCTTCGGCTCCCCAGTTTAATATTGTCATCCCCTGAGATTTACCTACTGCCGCAGGACCCTCACGTCTAGATCTTGACGTCCTGTGGCATATACACATGATTAAGCCCCACCCCGATGGTCGTTTCACTTTCCATTACGGCCACCCCCTACTCAATATACCATTCTGCCTAACCCCGCTCGCATGACTATCCAGCTTGTGGCAGATTGGACATCCCCCATGATCCTGAGTTTCTTGGGGGGGTTACGTCTTCCATTTATCCCGGGCGCACATAGACCACCTTCCCCTGCCGCCTACTTAGGCGAGCAGGACATTCCTGCGTCCCGTAGAGACCCCGGGGATGGGCCTAGTAGTGCCATCCCGGCTTCTGTTTGCACCACCACCGTCACCACCTCTCCGGTTCGCATTACCACCACCTCCACCTTTCGTCGAGCCGCCTCAACTCGCCTCCATCTCGAGGCTGAGTTAGCTGCATTACGCGCTGCCGCATCCTTTTCCACCTCCTCGGTCCCATCCTCTTCCATCTTCACTCACCCATGTTTCCTCGCACTTGAGAGGAACGTGGCCACCATCCTCTGCCTTCTCACTCATGTCCACGGACCACCTCCTCCCACACCACACCCATCACCACCACCCTCACCCCCTGGACGATCTTCACCGCCCCCATCACATCCATCACCACTTCCATCACCCACTAGGCGACCATCCCCTCCCACCACCACTTCCATTCCATCCACTTCACCTCTACTCACGACCACTTCCGTGGCCCCCACAGACCCATCACCGTCCACTTCCATCACCCCATACACGCGTCGTAAGAAATTGCAGGTGCTTTCGTGATCACTTCCCCCTCCATCCTCACCTACCCCCGTACCCCCACCATCCACTACCGCATTTGTCGCCATTTCACTACCACTCACCGTCATCACCTCCACACCACCCATCGTCCACACCTCCTCCGCACCTACCCATCCGTCACCTCTCCCATCCACTCCCCCGCATCCCCCACTTCTTCCACCGAGGAGGACGAGGACGTTTCCTCTCCTGCTTTTTGATTTCATTTTTGTTTTCTGACCTCCCCCTTACATATCTCTGCATTTTCATGATCATATCATATTGCTAGCATTATCATGTCTACCTTGGGGGAAGTCGATCTCTCTGTGTGCTGTCGTGTGATGTTTTCTTTGTGTGCTTATTTATATATGTTGTGTCGTGTGACTTTTCTATCTTTTATTTTCTGTTTATATGTCGTGTGGTGTGATTTTCTTTATTTTTCAGTTTCGTATGTGTGTTTTTCTTGTTTTTCATTTCTTTTAGTGTCGGTGCGTATTACCCCCATTTTCATTGCCCTCCCGTATTTACTGTCATTGCATTGAGGGCAATGCAAGTTTCAGCTTGGGGGAGTCGCACTTCGTGCATCATTTGTGTCTTTTTCTTCGTTTTTTAGTCGTTTTCATCGTGTTTTTATTTTTTCTTTTCTTCTTTTTCTTTCTCTTTCTCCTAGAGATGACCCCATATGATGAATTGCCACAAAATCACACACACCTAGCATGGCGTCGATAATCACATTCACTAACCCTAGGAAGCCGAGTCCTCTTGCATTTCATGCATCGTGGGTCCACTTAGCTTTTTTGTGAGTCGTGTGTCGTGACTAGCTTATAGTGTGCTTCTACTTTGTGATTTTGATTTATATATCTGTCCAGGAATGACCCCTAGATTATCATGCTTCGATTTGAATATGCGGTATTTGCTTCTCCTGTCTGCTTCTGTATGCATGAATATATATATATCGTATGCTTCATTTCGCATGTATCAGGATTCCACAATTAGGACTAGGATAACCCATTTGGCCTATGCTCTGATTAGCGAAAAAATCCCCTTTGCCCAAGTGTTTAGAATCCGATTTCCTTTTTATTTTACTTGGTGCAAATCCCCTCGTCGTGTACCGTTCTCCCACCTGGGAGAGTACACACGTGTATATACTCCAAAATCCAAAAATCCAAAAAAAGAGAAAAGAGAAAAGAAAGAAAAAAATACATATGTACAGCCGAAAACCCAAAAATACATATATCCAAAACCCAAAAAAATGAGTGTGTGAATATTTTCCTACCTACCGAGAATAAAGGGAAGGCGAGAATTTGCACCGAGTGTTCTACTCCACATCATCTCAACCCCCCATCGCTTTCGAAAACACTTGGAATAGGGAATTTCTAGCTATTATCTAGGCGATAGTGTGGTGATGTCCAAGTCCCTAGCTGTGGAGTCCCTGACACATGATACGTTTCAATTCCTACTTTCTTCTCATGCATGCTTGAGCCATATATTCACCGCTTATTTCAAATTGAATCGATATTTGGGTCTTTTCTCTTGGATGTGCGTATATGGAGCTTATAGCACAATGTAGATAGTGACACCGTCTGAAAGCATACGACCACACTCACTCGCGCTTCACCGCATGGGCCCATGACACTTGTCTGGACTCATTTCCTAGGTTTAGTGTTGTGATTTGGCGTTTGCTTGCTTTGTGTGGCGTTTTTGATTTTGTTGGCCCTGACGGGCGATTTAGGATTTAGAGTTCTCTTTTTCTCTATTCCTCTCTATTTTCTCCCTCCGAGCTCCTACTCTCACTCGTCTTTCTCGAGGATGAGGAAGGGTTCAGCTTGGGGGATTTTGATGTGCGTTTATATTTCATATATTCACACATATCTTCTTTTGTGTTTTTCTGTTATTTTCCGCAGTCACGTGTCTGTTTTCTCGTATTTCCAGTTTTCTTTCACTTCTCCGTGTTTTTGCGTGTTTGCAGGAGTTTACCAGCGTAGGGGACACATAACGAAGATATCACAAGTCCCCGGAGCAACAGGAGAAGTCACGCGTGATCCAGGGGGTCAAACGACCAAGATTTCTATCTTTCAGCCCCCCACCCGATCGGTTGGATACTTCAACCGATCGGGTGATGCACGCGTGCACGACCCGGACAGCCACTGAAGCAACGTGAGCAGCAACCTACCGGGTCGACGACCAGTTAAGCCCAACAGACTTCTCGGGAAATTGAAGCTGAATTCCAACAGACCGGGTGACCTTCACCCGATCGGTTCATCTGTAGCCATTTCCCCCCAAGACACGACCCGGAGAGCTCACCCGACGGCCAGCTGACCGTGCCATAACGTCATAACTTTTTGTCTTTTGCGCGACGTTTCCAACCGATCGGTTGATTTATCAACCAATCGGTTCACCCGGTGACCGCAAGATCCAAACGACTAGGCGCTTCTGCCAACCGATCGTGTCGCCTGACCGGGTGAAGTTTCTGAAGACTGCTGCCGAAGATCGTAGCAGCTCACCCTATCGGTTGATACTTCAACCGATCGGGTGACATCGTTTTCTATACATATAAACCCTAGGTTTTCAGAACGAGAGCTGTATTTTATTTTCTGTCTTTTCTCTATTGTGACGGCTGGAATTTTTTGGTTATTTGTAAGTGTTCAGATCTTCATGAAACTTTAATATAGTGTTAATTGCATTGCTACTACTTCATTTCTATTGCCAGATTATGTTTTTAACGGTCGATTTTTATTTAGATTGATTTTTAGATAAAATGTGTGAGTAGTTCCCAAATCTGGGATTTTGGTGGAAACCCCTTCGTGGGTTCTCCCTGATGCGTCCATAGGACTAGGAAATCGATAGGGATTAGGAATCTATTGGTTATGCGGGGTGTTTTATTGTCATCGATGGGAAAAAGACCGCCTTTGACCGTTGGGCCAAGTGGGAATAACTTGGCGGTTGACTCCCTAGCCATAGCTCACGCCCTTAGCGTAGACATCAAATCCTAGCGCGTGGGAACGGCAGGATGAGATGTTGGGAGTTATCGTTGTGAGCTTAGTGCTCCCGGAGTAGGTCAGTGTTAATGGACATGGGAATGCCCACTGACCGAATCTGTATAGTCCGGCGTATCATCCTGGGCACCGACCGGAATATCGGGCCCATGGGACGCTGGTATCACTCTTAGAGGCAACGTCTCACCATTAAACCCTAATTCCGATCGTTATCCTATCCGTCGGTCGTAGTAGCGAGAACACATGATAGGGTAGAAACCGAAGTCCTGGGTTTCCTTTTAAATTGTTTAACCTCGTATCTATAATTCGTGACAAACCATCCTCCGATTCGGGCTAGCTCGCCCATAGGGTGAATTTGATCCCTTCTGACACAAGCACAACCACGCCTCCCTGTGTTCGACCCCCAAGCCACACTACAACACCGTGCGCTTGTGGTTAAAAATATTTAAATCTCGCGCCCCCAATCTTTTTGCACACTTTGCACATTCTGCACCAACTTCTGGGGGACGTCAGTGCGTCGCCGTACCCACATGTTTTTACCCAACGTCGTCGCCGTCGTGAAGATCCGTTGCGCTACCCGCAACGAGAGGGAGATCACCGCTTGCCCGTTGTTTTTGTGCCACCACCTCGCTGTCCAGAGGTGACTCACTGTGCTACCCATGGCCGAGGAGTTGTAGACGACGCCGACGCTTCGCCGTTCAGACCCGACATCCGCTTTTTGACGTCAAACGGTTAGTCCCCTAACGTGTAGTAAGAACCCACACGTAGCAAAACATAAAACCTAATCTAAAATTTGTCAACGTGAACTAAAATTATTTTCTTCATCTTTAAAACGTTTTCCATCGTAGAAAATCGACGAACGAACTGAATTTCTGTGCACATAGGGTAGACGTCGATCTAGACTGAACAAATCATTAAAAGACGTGACTTTTTAACTGTTAGGGTAGTCCCGCCAAACTTAGAAACAAACCATAATAGGACTGACAAAAAGCACGATCTGACATCGCCGTTATCCTGTTTCAGACGGACCATCACCGACGTGACAATTTGACGGGACGCTCTGAACAGACGACGCACTCGCCACCGCAGGCAAGTGTATGCACTTGTACTTTCAGCCGTGTTTAGGCCATAGACTCTTAGAACTGTTAAAACGTAAACAAAGAGAACCGAACGTAAAATGATAGCATCCAGAACCCCCTTGACAGCTTCGACTTGACGACGAAGTCTAAGCGTAACAACAACTAACACCTTAGGGCTATTCTGTGTGTACGTGCGTGTGGACCCCCTAGAAAGAACTACCCCTTTCACTTGTCATGTCGTGTCTTATTACAAAAGCCTACGGGCAAATAGGGCACTCTTCACGCTAGAGAGAGTGATCCCTTGTCACAATTGGAAATGGTTAAGCCTGCGGGTGAATAGGGCACTCTCCAAGCCAGAGAGAGTGATCCCTTATACGGATACACACCCTGCGGGCAATATGGCACTCTCCAAGCCAGAGAGAGTGATCCCTTGTACAGATACACAGCCTATGGGCAATAGGGCACTCACCTAGAAGGGTGAGTGATCCCTTGTACGGACTTGTCTTGTGCACTTGGGTGAGGTAGGGTTGAGCGTGCGCACGGGGAGAGGGGTTGATCCCCCTTGACCCGTAAGGCATGAACCCTTCGGGTCACATGTGTCTTGTCTTGTCTTGTCTTGTCTTGTCTTGTCCCGTTTAGGTTAGTCCTGTAGTCGGTAGCACACGCTACGGCTACTGCTTGTCGTGTTTACTTTTCCTGCACCGTTTTACTTTCTTTAACTGCCATGTTATAATCCCAGCATGTTAATCAACCAGTAAACTGTTGCTTTAAATTACAGTACACTTGCAGTAGAGTCTAACCCTCCTTTGTAGACTTTACCTGACGTACAGTTCCTTTTTCTCTTGGGTGATGTACGTCAGGTGTCGAGCCGGAGTTCGTGGATGAGGCAGACATACCGAAGTACGTGGAGCCAGAGGACGACGACCCAGAGTACGTTCCTGACGAGGACCAGACCTAGAGGTCTTTTCCGTCGCTGCCTTTCAGAGGTTACTACTTTTAGCTTACTCTCTTTCTGTAGTTTGTTGCCATGCTTAGGCATCTCTTTTTAGACTTTTGTACTCGCTAGATATTATCTCTTTATATTAATGAATGCAACTTTCTTTCTGTACTTTCTGTTATTCCGAATTTTATGAATGCAATAACCTGAAAATTTTAAAATGGAACCCCTACAGACGCTTATTGGGTCCGAGTTTCACAGCTCCGACCCAAGCGGGCCTTAGTCACGTCTCGCTTCCGTCGTTTTGGGAAGCGAGGCGTGACAGGTTTTAGTGGTGGCCCATGCAGGTCGTGTAAAAAGTTCGGAACAATAAGAGTACCGCATTCATTTAATATCCAGTTTAACATGTACGAGTCTAAATTAGGTTTCCTTGTCTTAGATGGTAGGAAGACTTAGATAGACATCTAGGTTTGATAGTCAGGCGCCTTGGTTAAGCAGAGAAGGTGGTGTCACAGCAGAGAAGGTGGTGTTCAGGATTCCAGGCCACCCGGAGTTTGCATTTCACAGCAGAGATGAGTCGCTTGGGCCCATGAGATTTCGGGCCAAGCCGGAGATGCCGATTGATGCAGCTATGCAGATGGAGATCAGCCGACCAGCAGTTGTCAGATATTTCAACGACGTCTCCCCGGAGGATATTTCAGGTTTGCCACCCGACAGAGCCTTGGAGTTTGGGATAGATCTTATGCCGGGAGCACAACCTATATCGAAGGCACCGTATCGGATGGCTTCCGCTGAGCTTGAGGAGCTGCGAAAGCAATTGGATGAGTTACTGCAAAAGGGATTTATTCACCCTAGTGTGTCACCGTAGGTTGCACCGGTTTTGCTCGTGAAGAAGAAGGTGGGTCCCGTCGGATGTGCGTGTACTATCGAGGGCTGAATGCTGTGACGGTGAAGGATAAGTATCCGTTACCGCATATCGACGATATATTCGACCAGCTTGGAGGTTCGAGAGTCTTCTCGAAATTGGATTTGAGGAGCGGATACCATCAGCTAAAGGTGTAGAAGGATGATGTTCAGAAGACAGCCTTCCGGACGAAGTGCGGACATTACGAGTCCGTGGTTATGCCGTTCGGTGTGACCAACGCTCCAGCGGTGTTCATGAATTTAATGAACCTTATTTTCTATGACTTCATGGATAAGTTTGTCGTTATCTTTATAGACGACATCCTTATTTACTCGAAGTCTGAGGAGGAGCATAGCTGTCATCTGAGGACAGTGCTGGAGACACTGAGACGTCATAAGCTATATGCCAAGTATAGTAAGTGCGAGTTCTGGCTAGACAGAGTCGCATTCTTGAGACACGTAATGTCTGGAGATGGAATATTTGTAGATCCGGAGAAGGTCAGAGCAGTCAGAGATTGGCCGACTCCGCAGTCAGCCTCGGATATCATGAGCTTCCTTGGTTTAGCTGGCTATTATCGGCGGTTCATCAAGGATTGCGGAGCCGATGACAAAGCTGACGAGGAAGAACGTGGAGATCCATTGGTCAAAATCTTGTAAGGAGGCCTTCAGCATCTTGAAGGCGAGGTTGACTTCAGCACCGGTATTGGTGGTACCAGATCGGAGCGGAGGCTTTGAGGTATATTGTGATGCATCGGAAAAGGGCCTAGGATGCGTTCTGCATCAGCATGGTCACGTGGTCGCGTACACTTCTCGTCAGTTGAGGACTCACGAGAAGAATTACCCGACACACGATCTGGAGTTGGCAGCGATGATCTTTGCACTTAAGACTGGAGCCACTTCCTGCTGAGTGAGAGCGTGAAGATTTTCACCGATCACAAAAGCTTGAAGTACATCTTTACACAGAAGGAGCTCAACATGCGTCAGAGACGATGGTTGGAGCTTATGGCTGACTACGAGATAGACCTGCAGTATCATCCGGGGAAGGTGAATGTTGTGCCCAATGCTTTGAGTAGACTCCCTATCGCGATGATGCATACTGCTGACTGGAGGATACAGCAGGAGCTGAGAGAGATGGATTTAGAGGTCGTCCTACCTGGTGTGGTTCTTTCATCATGAATTTGCAGATTTAATCCACGATCGTGGATCGTATCAAGGTAGCACAGGCAGGAGACCCAAAGCTGCAGAGGATCAGGAAACAGGTTGAAGCTGAACTACGAACGGAGTTCGTGATTCATGAGGATGGTTCGCTAAGGTACGGCAGTAGGCTCTGCGTACCTGCAGGTGATATTCGAGAGGAGCTGTTGAGCGAGGCTCATAGCTCACCATATTCTATACACCCTGGGGGCGCCAAGATGTATAAGGACCTCCGTCTGATTTATTGGTGGATTGGCATGAAGGCTGAGCACCATCGTACAGCTGGTTTGCTACAACCACTTCCTATCCCGGAGTGGAAGTGGCAACATATCACGATGGATTTCGTGACTGGTTTACCTCGGATCCTGAAACAGAACGACGCAGTCTGGGTGATCGTTGATCGATTGACCAAGTCTGCGCACTTCATTCCATTCTGAGTGGGACAGTCTACGGAAGTCTTGGCGAGGAAATACCTAGAGGTAAAATTTTATTTTACTTCTCTTTATAGTTCCTCTTTGAATTAGTTGTGACGAAGACCGTGTACGTGCAGGAGGTTGTACGCTTACCGCAGACCGACGGCCACCCGCAGACCGACGGCCAGTCCGAGAGGACTATTCAGATCCTGGAGGATATGCTGCAAGCTTGTACGCTCGATCTGAAGGGTTCATGGGAGGACCATCTTCACTTGGTGGAGTTTTCATATAACAACAGCTACCAGACGAGCATTAGTATGGCATCGTTTGCTGCCTTGTATGGAAGGAAATGTCGATCACCACTGAGCTGGGATGACATCAAAGATCGGGAGCTGTTGGGTCCAGAGATGACAGTGGAAGCTGTGGATGTCGTGAGAGACATCAGGGAGAAGCTCAGGATTTCGTAGGACCGCTTCAAGCATTGGGCAGATGCCAAGAGGAGACCTTTGGAGTTTCAGCCTGGAGATCACGTCTTCCTGAAGATTTCTCCGAACCGCAGAGTCATTCGTTTCGGAAAGAAGGGGAAGCTGAGTCCAAGGTATATTGGACCATTCAATGTGCTGGAGCGTGTGGGAGCAATGGCCTATCGCCTTGCTCTGCCACCATCTTTGGAGGGAGTTCACGACGTGTTCCACGTATCTCAGCTACGTCGGTATGTCAGTGATCCGTCGCACACTGTTGATTTCTCAGAGATCACGGTCCGTCCGGACCTGACATATGACCAGTACACTGTGCAGATTTTGGACCGTCGACAGAAGCACTTGAGGAATAAGGTAGTCGACCTGGTAAGAGTGATGTGGCATCACGGATCACCTGGAGAGTCCACTTGGGAGCACGAGGAGGAGATGAGAGACCGTTTCCCATTTTTGTTTTCTGATTAGTGATGTTGTTGATTCCGAGGACGAAATAATTCTTTTAGTGGGGTAGAATGTAACGGTCGCTTTCCGACCTTATGTTTTTCTGCGTGTACGTATGTTTTTCGTACGCGTATTTTATTTGACTCTTTCTTGGAATCGTTATATACGATGTGATATGCCGTTTTGACCGTATGGAAGTGTAGATTTTTATAGTATTTTTTAGGAACGTCATTTCACAGCTCGTTCTTTTGCAGAACAGCTTTGAGTGGAAGGGCGTTTTGGTCTTTTGGCTTCAACGCTCAGTTCTCGATTTTATAATAATTCTCAGTAGGATTAGCACATGGCCAGACCCGTAGCCCCGTACTTCTCGTCTCTGCGATTGTCTCGATATTTTCGGAATATTTTTCTGATACCCGTAATGGGAGTTATCCCTTAATCAAATTTCAACCCTTAACTAGCCTTTGACCTTTTCAAATTCAAACTTAATTAGAATCCTAATCAAATCCCCCATATCCCTCTTACGTACCAGGTTTTATTCTCTCCCTCTACTATCACTTCACTTTCCCCAAACTCTACCCTCTCTCTCTCTCTCTCTCTCTCTCTCTCTCTCTCTCTCTCTCTCTCTCTCTCTCTCTCTAACCTAAAGTCTAGAGGCAAATAGCAAACCCTCCTCTTCAAAACAACCTGGCCGAAATTTTAGAACCCATGCATTGAACCCTAGCCGCCTTTCCTTCTTCTCCTCCAGCCGCCATGGCAGCCCCCCAGCCCCCCAACTCTGGCCACCAGCTCCTCCACCTTCTTCTCCTCCCTCTCCTCCTCCCAAAGACCTCAAGAACTCAAGCAAACAAGCCCTTGGCCGATTTCTGGGAAGCTGTGAACCCACCGTCGGAAAATTCACGGCCGGCCTGTCGCCACCGCCGTCGTCGGCAACCACCACCCCACTTGGATCCCCTTTGAGCCCTCTACCCTTTGCAATTCCCCTTACGCTCATCTCTTACCTGTAGCTCCTTGAAAACTCGTCGAAATAAGCCCTATTGGCTGTTTTTGATAGATCTGTGTGCTGAACTTCAACACCGGCGCACGGCCACCTCCGTCCACTTCCGGTAACCGCACCACCACCGTTGGCTTCCTATTGAAGTCCTTTAGCTTTTGCAATTTCCCTTTGACGCTTTTCATCGATGGTTTTCTGCTGAGATGCGCGACAACGACCATTGCGTGAATCTGTCCTCTCCGACTTCTCGCGACCGACCACCGTCGTAGGCTCATGCTGTCAACCACCCACCGGGCCGAGCATCTTTCACTGATCCTACTTCATCACTGACAGCCCCCTTGGACCCTCGGAGTTCACGTGCGTTGTCGTACCCACGTGTTTTTACTCGACGTCGCCGCCGTCGTGAAGATCCGTTGCGCTACCCGCAACGGGAGGGAGATCGTCGCTTGCCCGTTGTTTTTGTGCCACCACCTCAATGTCCAGAGGTGCCTTGCTACACTACCCACGGTTGAGGAGTTGCAGACAACACCGACGCTTCGCCGTTCAGACCCGACATCCGCTTTTTGAACGACGTCAAAAGGTTAGTCCCCTAACGTGTAGTAAGAACCCACACGTAGTAAAACGTAAAACTTAATCTAAAATTTGTCAACGTGAAATAAATTTATTTTCTGCATCTTTAAAACGTTGTCCACCATAGAAAATCGACAACGAATTGAATTTCTATGCACATATGGTAGACGTCGATCTAGACTGAACAAACCATCAAAAGACGTGACTTTTTGACTATTAGGGTAGCCCTGCCAAACTTAGAAACAAACCGTAATAGGACTCACGAAAAGCATGATCTGACATCGTCGTTATCCTGTTTCAAACGGACCATCGTCGACGCGACGCTTCGACGGGATGCTCCGGACAGACGACGCACTCGCCACCGCAGGCAAGTGTATACACTTGTACTTTCGGCCGTGTTTAGGCCATAGACTCTTAGAACTGTTAAAACGTAAACAAAGAGAACCGGACGTGAAATGATAGCGCCCAGGACCCCCTTGACAGCTTAGACTTGACGACGAAGTCTAAGCGCAACAACAACAACTGACACCTTAGGGCTATTATGTGTGTGCGTGCGTGTGGAACCCCTAGAAAGAACTACCCCTTTCTCTTGTCATGTCGTGTCTTGTTACAAAAGCCTGTGGGCGAATAGGACACTCTCCAAGCTAGAGAGAGTGATCCCTTATCACGATTGGAAATGGTTAAGCTTGCGGGCGAATAGGGCACTCTCCAAGTCAGAGAGAGTGATCCCTTGTATGGACACACAGCCTGCGGGCAATAGGGCACTCTCCAAGCCAGAGAGTGTGATCCCTTGTACAGATACACAACCTGCAGGTAATAGCGCACTCACCTAGAAGAGTGAGTGATCCCTTGTACGGACTTGTCTTGTGCACTTGGGTAAGGTAGGGTTGAGCGTGCGCACGGGGAGAGGGTTTGATCCCCCTCGAACCGTAAGGCGTGAACCCTTCAGGTCACACGTGTCTTGTCTTGTCTTGTCTTGTCTTGTCCTGTTTAGGTTAGTCCCGTAGTCGGTAGCACACGCTACGGCTACAGCTTGTCGTGTTTACTTTTCCTGCACCGTTTTACTTTCTTTAACTTCCATGTTATAACCCCAGCATGTTAATCAACCAATAAACTGTTACTTTAAATTACAGTACACTTGCAGTAGAGTCTAACCCTCTTTTGTAGACTTTACCTGACGTACAGTTCCTTTTTCTCTTGGTTGATATACGTCAGGTGTCGAGCCGGAGTTCGTGGACGAGGTAGACATACCGAAGTACGTGGAGCCAGAGGACGACGACCCGACGTACGTTCCTGACAAGGACCAGACCTAGAGGCCTTTTTCGTCGCTGCCTTTCAGAGGTTACTACTTTTAGCTTACTCTCTTTCTGTAGTTTGTTGCCATGCATAGGCATCTCTTTTTAGACTTTTATACTCGCTGGATATTATCTCTTTATATTAATGAATGCATCTTTCTTTCTGTATTTTTTGTTGTTTCGAATTTTATGAAAGCAATAACCTGAAAATTTTAAAATGGAACCCCTACAGACGCTTATTGGGTCCGAGTTTCACAGCGCCGGCCCAAGCGGGCCTTAGTCACGTCTCGCTTCCGTCGTTTTGGGAAGCGGGGCGTGACAGAAACACAAAGTAAAACAAATACTCTTATATATGCCTTGAGATGAACTTACTCATTAATGAATGCAAGGCATGGAAGAGGATCTCCAAGTGATGACATTAGCTTGAAAGCACTTAGATGAATTCCCTTGAGCCTGACTTCAATGCATGAAGGAGATTTAGAGCTCTAAGAGGGAAATGAGAGAGTTTGAGAGTGGCTTAATCAATCTCTAATGATTTCCAATGGAATCAAGAAGTTCCAATGAACTCAGCCATCTCATATATATATGAACCCTATAGAAACTCTTAAAAGCCAAGAAAACAGTTAAAAACAAAAAGATGCAACGACTAGATTCTGGGCAAAAACGTCACCGACAGTCGACTGATGAACAAATGACAGTCGACTGTCCAACGGCTAAATAATTCCCAACGGCTATAATCTGAGCCATGACAGTCAACTGTAGAAGACTACACAGTCAACTGTAAAACAGACAGGTGCTTGTAAATCCTTCAGCAGGCTACTGCTGCAGGGGATGGAATAAAACAGAGAGATGCACTCTTACTCCCCGTATGCATACAGGCGACTGATGAACAAATGACAGTCGACTGTAAAATAGACAGGCGACTGTTTATCCTTCATCAGTCGACTGCTGCAGGAGATGGAGAAAAACAGAGAGAAGCAATTTTCGCACTTATGCCTTTCAGACAACTGTTGACCATTTCACATGCGACTGTAAATATACAGGCAACTGTAAATACTTCATCAGTCGACTGATGCGAAAAGCTCAAGTAGAGTCAATAAACGGTTGACTTGAGCAGTGCACCACAGTCGATATAGAAGGCTTGACAGGCGACTGGAATCACCCAGTCGACTGTAAACCTTCAGCAGGCAACTGTTGGAGAGCCAGAGTCTCTAATTGAGTCTTTGGGCAAGATGAACCTATTGGGTTGGATTCTATGATAATTCTAAGGCTCACTAAGATGGTTAAATGCATTTTCATGAATGAGTAGACCATTTATCAAGGCATTACAATAAACCTAGACTCACAAAGGAGAAAAGCAATAAATGAAATATTACATGGATTACATTACTTTCCTTCAAGTCTATGGCTTCAATCTTGATGCCTTGATGCTCCTTATCATCTCCAAGCTTTGGCACCCCTTGAGTCCAAGCTTTGGCATTACTATTCTTGAAGTCTATCCTTGCATCAAGTGTTTAGTCTCCAAAAATGATATTCTTGAAATGTTAACTATGAAACTAAAACAAGAAAGTCATTAGCAATAACATAATGTTGTAATCATCATCAAAATAACATTGGTATGAAACACCAATACTCAACAATCTCCCCCGTTTTGATGATGACACACATTATGTAAAACATAAAGAAATAAAGCACAATGCTAATGAGCTCCCCCTACTTATATGCACCAATTGTAAAACGAGATACGCAATTGTAAATACTCATTATACCAATTGAAATAATGAGAAACAAAGGTGACATATAATAGGTATGGATTACATGAACTAATTGCAATTAGTATATAACATACATACATGAATGGTTTATATAATCCCACATATCTCTCCCCATAGATATATCTCTCTCCAAATACATATGTATGAAATACAAGATTTACATAATACATATATCTCTCCCCCTTGACACCGTCAAAAAGGTGGACATCAAATATCCTCATTGTCATCTTACTCAAAGATATGACAATATGCAAGATATAAGGAGATGTATGATACCAAATTTGTAAAATTTAGTGGGTATCAATCATTATCCCATACTCTTCTTTGATCATAGAAATGGCCAAATTTTTGACTTCTAGGATCTAATACCAATTATAAAGTAGGAGATAAACAGTCTCTGACAATTGAGATAATTCCAATTGTAGAAAAAGCTCTTTACCAATTGTTATTCATAATTGGAGCCAAGGGCCTAAAGTGTATCAAAGCAATTGATATGGTAAAATCAAACTTCATTGATACACGATGACATTGCCAAAAGGAAATATAACATGAAACTTGTTGGCAATATCAATGGGTTGAGTTTGAAACCATCATAACCAATTGGAAAAAGACACCAATTGAAACAATGATCCCAAGAACCACCCGAAATGAGAGTTAAAATATGTTTTTAAATAATTTAAACATACAACATATTAACTCCCCCATTAACATACATATAGATCATCAAATGCATGTATGCCAATGTATTTTCCAAGTTCCCATTTTCATGAAAAATAAATTTGAAAACATTTTCAAAATCATGAAACACACACAAACAATTAGTATGCTAAAATAAACATTTAAGCACAATGCCAATGCTATATGTGTATGTATGAGGAATCTAAACATTAGGGAACCAAACCCAAGAGGAGTTTGATTTCTTAATGTAATCACATGAGGTGATCACATCCCTAACCTAAGAGTTGATATAGAGATCCCTCTCTTGCACACTACACCTAGTGGGAATTCATAAACTCAAGGATTTCATAGGAAAGTGTTTTACCTTTGTAAGAGGGGTGGATGTGGCATGCTTAGGTGTAGAAAATATTTTCTTGGCATGCATAACGTGAGGATTTTGCTTCTTAGCAAAAAATGAAGCGTTTTCATTTTTCCTCACCACCTTGTAATTTACATGCTTCTTGTTGGTGTTATTGTTATACAAGAAGGCAAGGTGATCTTCTTAGGTGCTTTAGCAGTATTTCTTGAATTTGCACCAAAAGAAGAATTAGCGGTGGGTTTGGTAACCACCTCTGGAGTGTATCCCAAACCTCCTCTATGGTTTGCCGGATGTTGTTGTTGGAAACAGCATCCTAAGCTATGTTTGATGATAACAAACCCTACTGAACTGTTCTAATATGTTTGTTGAGTGTGTCACTGGTCCCTATAGCCATGATTGCTCAGGTTACACATGTACGTACTCCACTACGTAGAGATACAAGGGTGAAACTTCATTTGGAATTACACAAGCTGATCAAACAATGGAGTATAGCTATGAAACACTACTCTAGATTTAATCATAGGCTATAAATAGCATGGGATTTTTCTCAGGATTTATGGAGATTGTTTGAAGTCCAAATACAGGGAAATATGAGAAAATACTGAGTATACAAAGAAGAAACATTTTCTACAAGAGGTGAAATGAGGTGAAAAAATTCTCACATGTCAATATGAAGCTATGGGATTTTTGAGAATTATTTCAGAATTTTTGGGATTTATTTGATGCCTAAATACGCAAGAATACAGTGAAAATACTCAGCAAATACGGCATACGGTACTGTTCACATATACGCTTCAATCGCAGCTCAAAATTCACGTCGACGTGGCATCATCCAGACCGCTCATTCCGCATCCAATGGCATCTCGTAGCTTGTCGACGTGGCCCGCTTCCAACCGCCCGATCAGCATCTGACGGTCACCTACCGCGCGGATGAAGTCGCAAAAGGCGGGCGGAGTGATCCGAATTCGCGGGCGACGTGGCTGCATCTCAGACGTCCGCTCGAAGATCCAACGGTGCCGACACACGCGGATGCGGTTCAAAGCGGGCGGGCGCCGGTGCACGAATTTTGACGGCCACGTGGCGCGTCCTCATCAGATCCCTCTCGATCCAACGGCGGAGATCGCTGCCGACAGCGGGTTTTCAAACCCGACCCGTTAACATGTTTTAAACGTGATTTTCGTTGGTGCGGATCCCTTGGAACAGTAACTCCAACCCGTTAACTCAATTCTATAAATACCAATGCACACTCTTCACAATTTCATCAATAAGTGGAGTTCTAGAGATCCAAATTGAGTTCCGTAAGAAGCGTTGCGACCGTGACTTCATCCCCGACGCGGTGACAGCAAGTTGAGCAGCTAGTTCCTCCTGTGCAGCAAATGAGATCACTTTGAGTGAGGAACTTCTACCGACTACTTCCACGGGGACAGCGACTACTTCTTCTACAGACATCCGATCATCATTCCGTAAGAAGCGTTGCGAAGCTACTGATCTGCTGAAAGACGACAACCAGAGAGATCTTCACAAATGAGCTTTCTAAACTCTTGATCTTTGTTATTTGTGAAGTTATTAATGTTTTGATCAGCATTTCTGTAATATAATTTCTTCCGTTATTTGGGACTTTGGGAACCAAACTTGTTGGGGCAAGTTGGGTTGGGGAGTGATACTTGTATGTTTCTTTTTGGCTTTGGTGAGCTTGAGTTGGTCTGACAGGTTGGTGTTGGGGCACCAATCTAAGGGAGATTGTAACTTCTTAAAGAAACAGTATAAGTGATTGCTCATTGGGGTGGACGTAGGTCATGGGGACCGAACCACGTTAAATTCTGTGTCTTCTGTGAATGCTTTGATTGTCTGATTCCTAAACTGCATGCTATAAACTAGGCTTAATTTTTATCTTGCGATAATTTGGTCAAAGGCCTATTCACCTCCCCCCCCCCCTCTATGCCTTATTTAGATCCTACAAGTGGTATCAGAGCACCAGGCCTGGCCATTTGAGTCTAGTTCATAATGAATACATATGATTCAGCATTTGCTGAAGGACAGTATACAGTTAGACCACCCAAATTTAATGGGACTGATTTTGCTTACTGGAAAGCTAGGATGAAAATTTTCCTAGTCTCTTCAGATCTTGAAATTTGGAAAATTGTTGCTAAAGGCTATCACCCACCTACAATCAAAATTGAAGATATTGATGTACCAAAACCAGAAGATAAATGGGATGATAACGATAACAAAATTTATGCTCTGAATGGTAAAGCTATGAATGCAATTATCTGTGCACTGGACAGAACTGAGTTTAACTGTATATCTCATTGTCTTACTGCGCAGGAAATCTGGAACACTCTCGAAGTCACTCACGAAGGAACCTCTCAGGTGAAGGAGTCCAGATTAGCGCTGCTGAGCTCAGAGTACGATGGTTTCCACATGCTACCAGGAGAATCCATCAAGGACATGTACACTCGCTTCACCGACATCATATACAACTCAAAAGCCTTGGGAAAGTCTTACTGTAATGCCCTACAAGCTACTGCACAAGTACTAGAGGGGGGGTGAATAGTACTTTAAAAATAACAAGGAGTATAATTCCTAATTATAATGCAAACAACTACCAAATCAATTTGCGGAAGCTTAAATTGAATGACAACACAAAATTAACAACGCTAACAAGAGATGTTACTGGGTTCGGATCCACCCAAGTCTCCCCGACTTGTTTCCGGTGATCCTACGTCCCAACCACCCGGATCCCCTCCGGATACTTGAGTTAGAAACCCTAACTCAAGATTTCCACTATGAAATACTTGTGAAAAACCTCCACAAGTCAAATCATACAAAATGTAACTTGTGACTCCCACAACCCGGGATCACAACCACACTCTCACAACCGAGAGTGAATCTTACAAATCAAATATGAAATGAAATAAGAAAAACTTCTTACCGAACAAAATAACTATGCCTTGAGTATTGCTTACGAATTAGGGCAAGGATGATTTTGAGGAAGAAGTGGCACCAAACCCTAGCTCCAAGATGTAGAACAGCGATGGAGAGCTTTGGGGATGTTGGTGACCTAGAATCAAGCACTTGGCTTGGAAGGCTTCACACTCAATGAATCTCTCTTTGGAAGTAAGAGTTAGGAGAGATTAATGAATGGAGGGAATGAGCTTTGAATGAGCTTGGATTGATTTCTCTTGAACTCTAAACTTGCATAAATATCAGCCTTGGCAGCAATGAATGCAGCCCAACAAGTATTTATAGGAATGAAGAGAGAGAGAGAGAGAAAACGTTTCAATTAGGGCTCCAACGGCTCTTTTCTGAACCCAACTAGTCGGTCAAAGAACAATCACCGACCGACTAGTTAATCAACTAGTCGGTCGGTCAATTAACGTAAACCGACTAATGGGTGAACAGAGAAAAGATCAAAGCACAGACACATGGAACTAGTCGGTCTAAGAAGAGTCACTGACCGACTAGTTTCACAACTAGTCGTTCGGTTACTCAACGTGGACCGACTAACAGATGAAACTGAAGTCTGAGAAGAAATAGACTTAGTCGGTCCAAGAACAAATGTTGACCGACTAATTCACCAACTAGTCGGTCACCAAATGAACATAGACCGACTAACAATAAACAGTAAGTATGGTGAAAAATTTGGCATGTACAGTAAACAAAACTAGTCGGTCTAAGAAGAAAAGTTGACCGACTAGTTCATCAACTAGTCGGTCGATCAATGAGCACAGACCGACTAATGATAAACAGTAGCTCAAGCTCAAATGTGCATGAAAAAGGAAAGCTCAACTAGTCGGTCACCGAAGCATCACTGACCGACTAGTTCACAAACTAGTCGGTCGGTGAGTCAACTTAGACCGACTAACTGTAAACAGTAAAGAGCTATGATTTAACTGAGAAGAACTAGTCGGTCCAAGAAGCTTGGCTGACCGACTAGATCACCATCTAGTCGGTCAGTTCTTCTTCTTGAACCAACTAACATGCACAAGAAGTCCCGAATCAAAGCGCGAAGCTTCGGGAAGAATTGTATGGACTTCTACTAAGATCCTAGAGCTAAGATATGAGCGTTATGAAGATTTAAAACGTAAGACCTACTCAAGGCTTAACATTCTACGAAAGAAGCTTAAAGACTATAAATTAAACTTGACGATACCGTCTACAAAAGCTTCAATCGAATCTTCATGACTTCTAAATAGGTCCATAAGCTTCAACGAAGCTTTAGGCATACGATCACGTGCTTTGAGAAGTCTTGAGACGTTGTAATTGTTATTCATGTGAATTTGGCGACGATCTCCATAACTGCGCTCACAAAGTGTTAGTTCATATTATATTTATGTTTGTTCATCATCCAAAACCAAATCCGGGGAGTCCAATATCCAACATTCTCCCCCTTTTTGGTGATGACAAACCATCATAAATAATAATCAAAAATAATAATTCAAATGAAATTTACTTACTCCCCCTGCATTGATGACACGTTAATTCCAATTTAAACAAAAATAATACGCATCAAGCAGACGAGTGAAGTATATTAAATGAGAATCGATTGTTGAATTATTGAAATACCAAATGTAGGTTATTGAAATATCGGATTTGAAAATCCATTTATATATCTTAACTCCCCCTGAATCTAACACAACAATTTAGATTCTTGGAGAAATGCTTTAAATTTTCATTTGGCACATCGTTATTATTATATCTCTCCCCCTTTGGCATAAGCAAAAAGAGCGGGAGGATAACAACGACAACAATGGCCTCAAATTAAAAGCACGGGAGTCGAAGAATACGACGACGGCTCAAGTGACACCAAATAGAAAAATACGAGTAGAATCAAGGCGTGTCAATGAAACCAAAGTCGGAAAATCGTAAAACGAGATCATCAAAACTCAAATCTTTTTAACGGATTGAGTTATGGAATATACTCTCCAATATCAACATTTCTTGGTTAATTTAGTGCATGGAAAACAATTCTATGTCTCCATAGAAGAAATTTCTATTAAACCAAGTTAATATCGTCGAGCGACGAATTCACACATCAGAGACATTAAAAATTAGAATTTGCACAATATAATGAAATGTCAACAGCGACGCATATATATATATATATATATGAAATGAAGCAAAGTACATCACCGACATACAACAAAAATACATCATCATATGACAAAATATCGGAGTGTCAACAAACATACATCATCACATATATCAAAATGACATCAAAAAAAAATCCAAAAGACACAGCCACCCACACTATCCTACCCAACATCTCTCTCAACATGATATATCATCCAATGAGTATCAGGAGAGGCCTCGGAGAAACTCAAGAGGCAGCGGGAGGACCGGAAGCAACTGCAGGCTCAGCAGGAGCAGAAGAGGTGACTGGATCAGCAGAGACGTCCGGAAGATCAGCAGGAGGAACGGCTGAAGTGGCAACCTCTGAAGCATCAACCGTAGTGGCCTCGGGAGCACCAGTCGGAGTATCCACCACAGGAGTAGCGGCAACAGATGTGCTCTCGGGGGCACCAGCAGAAGAAGCAGCAACAGCATCACCGGAAGTGGAAGCACCAGCAGCAGTGCCCTCGGGGGCACGAGTCGAAGCACGACAGAGCTCCTCAACGTCCTCCTCAGCCATGTCAGCTAACTCCTCATCCTCAGAAACTGATGGAGGAACATCAACACCCAGCAGACGAGTCATACGGCAGACTACCTCCTCGGTACGAGCCAAGCGAGACTCGTGACGACGAAGCAACCGTACGACCTCATCCAGGGTGGCAGAGGGAGCAGTAGAGGCACTGGCAGAGGCAGGGGCAGACGCTGAAGGTGTCGTCCTCTGAACGTGACGAAGAGCCGCAAGAGATTTCTTGACGGCCGTCGCATTCAGGGGAGGACCAAGGGGACGCTCATCGTCACGAGGCAACGTGACACGAAAATGACGAAAGACGAGGGTCAACATGCAAGGAAATGGGATATGAGCCGATTTATTGGACTTTCGAATACACTTGAAAGATTCAATCTTATCGAGTATAATTCGAGCCCAATTAATCGAGCTCCCCATGAAGATCGCATAGATAAGCTTCAAAAATGGCTGGGATGGTAAAGATGAGGAGCCGTACTTGGGAAGCAAGCACGACTTCAGAATCAGATTGAGGACCCACGCATTAGGCTTGAATGATTTAGATGGCACGCCAATCATGGCAGGAGGGATCTGATGGAAAATCTCTGAAAGGATGGTCTGATCAAGAGAAGAAATGTCATCTACCGAGATATCAGAGGGAAGAAGGCCAGACGAAGAGATACCCAAAATCTCTCCTAAGATTTCCGTAGTGAGGACTATAGGAGTCCCCAAAACGGTCGTCTCAACAGAGTGGGTCTGATCGTACTGACCCCGGATCCTATTCGCATAGAAAAGCTTAACTAATCTAGGGTAGGGGTGAGGATTCTCCTTCGGGTCATATCGAAGGTAATCGAGAAGACCCGACGATGACAGAAGATCAGCTAACCCTATAAAGTCGCTAAACTGGACAAAATGCTCCAAAAGCAGCGGGCAATGTTCGATACGATTATACGCCGCGAGACACAAAGGGTCATCGCGACATAGGGAAATATCGACACCGCCCACCGGCATCGGACCCTTTCCCTTAGGCTTACGGGTAGACGTACGAGGGTGGGTGCTAGACTCGGGATGAGTAGGAGGAGTGGGTTCCCTATGAGTCTCGGTCTCGGGGTTATACTCCGTATCGGAATTGGTAGGAGTATGGAACGTAGAGGCAGAGGCAAGAATTTTGGCCTTAAGCTTAGGCTTGGGTTTGGGTTGACCTCTAGGTTTAGCGGTCGTCGTCCTCTTCTTCTTGAGAGGAGGCGAAGACGACGAAGGAAGGGTGGTCTTGGCTCTACGCTTCGGAGGGGTTGGAAACTCGGGATCCGAAGGGTTTTGCTCTACGGTCATCGGTGAGGGGCTAGACGGAGTGATCAGGATACGTGTTCGAGCCATAATCTCGGCACAACACGACACACGAGATTGGAAAGAAGAGATCCTAGCCGAAATTAGAAAACCCTAATCGAAACCCTAGGAAATGAAATCAACTGGAAAACCTAACCCTAGAGCTGAAACCGAACCCTAGAAAGGAGAGGGAGGAAGAGAGGATACCCTAGGTCGGAGATCGGCGGACGGCGACGGCTGGAATGGTCGGAAAGTGGCCGGAAGACGAAGGGTCTCGAGGGAGGTCGGGGTTTTGAGCGGAGAGAGAAGAGATTTCGATCGATTAGAATGAAAATCGATCGACTAAACTGAGTTTAAGTCGGTCGATTTCGCAAATGACCAAACAGCCCCTGGCACAACTAGTCGGTCATAGTTCAAGCACTGACCGACTAGATCATGATCTAGTCGGTCGGTCAATGAGCTTGAACCGACTAGTTGCAAACAGTGGCTGAATCCAAGATTAACTGACAAGAATTAGTCGGTCTGTGTTCATTTACTGACCGACTAGATCTCAATCTAGTCGGTTGGTCACTGAACATGAACCGACTAAAGAGTTTAAGATGGAAAGGAAACTCAATAAGCTTGAGTTAGTCGGTCTAAGTGCTTCTACTAACCGACTAGATGAACATCTAGTCGGTTGGTGGTTGAACTGATACCGACTAACAGAGTCCAAAAAATGATAATCAAGTTCTCTCCTCAAATCACTTGGACGATATATCTCAAAACTCTCAATAATCATCTAAACTACCCCATTAAACATCGAAAACTTAAAATTTGACGATTACACACAAATCGAACGAAAAATCAAAAATATCACATAAATTCCCGAAAAATCCAATAATTCTAGCATGGATGAGATATTGCCAAATATAATAGCATGCAAAATTATTGAATGAAACATGAATCCTATATCTCGGATTCACCCATAATCCCCAATTCTCGACGTAACCGCACAAAGGAGTCCTCCTTTAGAGGTTTCGTGAAAATATCGGCGATTTGCTTTTGGGTTTCAACGTACATTAAAATGATGTCCTTTTTAGCAACATGATCATCTAAAAAATGGTGTCGGACATCTATGTGTTTCGAACGGGAATGGTGTACCTGGTTCTTGGAAAGACATATTGCACTTTGGTTGTCAACCATGATAGGGCAAGTATCACAATTAATACCAAAGTCTTTAAGTGTGTGTCTCATCCAAAGAACTTGAGCACACGCGGCACCGGCGGCAATATATTCCGCCTCGGTGGTTGAAAGTGATACGGAATTTTGCTTCTTGGAAAACCAAGAGACAAGGGAATTTCCTATAAAATGGCAAGTGCCACTAGTACTTTTCCTGTCGGATTTGCATCCCGCATAATCGGCATCACTATATGAGATTAACTCATATGTGCTAGATTTCGGATAAAGTAATCCAAAATCTAAAGTGTAACTTAGATAGCGAAAAATACGCTTTACCGCTACTAAGTGAGATTCCTTAGGTTGAGATTGATAACGAGCACATACGCATACAGCGAACATAATATCGGGCCTACTTGCAGTAAGATAAAGCAAACTACCTATCATACCTCGATATAGACGAATGTCTACATCCTTACCGCCCATATCTTTATCGAGATGCGTTGTCGTGCTCATTGGAGTCTTTTTCCCGGAAGCACTCTCCATTCCAAATCGCTTTAGCAACTCCACCGTATACTTCGTTTGGTGGATGAAGATTGCATCGTCCATTTGGCGAATTTGGAGACCTAAGAAATACTTGAGCTCACCCATGTGGCTCATCTCAAATTGTTCCTTCATAACATTCGAAAACTCTTCGCAAAGAGCAAAGTTAGTAGCACCAAAAATGATATCATCAACATATATTTGAACTAAAATTATATCATTATTCGCATGCTTAACAAAAAGTGTAGAATCGGCTTCTCCCATTTTAAAATTTAAATCCAAAAGAAAATTCTTTAGGCGATCATACCAAGCTCGAGGAGCTTGTCTTAAGCCGTAAAGCGCTTTCTTTAGTTTAAAAACATGATTTGGAAATTTTTCATTTATGAAGCCCGGAGGTTGAGAAACGTAAACTTCCTCAACGACATCTCCGTTTAAAAATGCACTTTTAACATCCATTTGAAATAATTTAAAATCCTTATGGCATGCAAAAGACAATAATAATCTAATTGATTCTAATCTAGCTACCGGAGCGAAGGATTCTTCGAAATCAATACCTTCCTCTTGTCGATAGCCTTGAGCAACTAACCGAGCTTTGTTCCGGACGACGACTTGGTTTTCGTCGGTTTTGTTCTTGAAGATCCACTTTGTCCCTATGACGGTGTGGTTCTTCGATGGCAATGGAACAAGCTCCCAAACTTCATTTCTCTCGAATTGAATGAGCTCCTCCTCCATGGCTAAGATCCAAGCGCTATCTTCGCATGCTTCATTAATATTCTTTGGCTCTATCGAGGAGGCAAAGGCACAATGAGCGAAGTAGTTCACTTGCGATCTCGTCTTGACACTATCATGGATATTGCCAATGACTTGCTCATGAGGATGGTCACGAACGGTATGAAGCCGTTTGGGAATACCTTGATCACTAGGAACATTCTCCACAACTTCATTAGTTGGGTTAGTCTCAATAGAATCAATAGAATCATTAGACTTAGAATTATCAAGTGAATCACATAAAACATGCATAGAATCATTTTCATTTGAAATTCTAGTTGGAACAAATCCTTCATTAAATGATACATGAAGCGACTCCTCGATCGTTGAGGTTCGTTTGTTGAATATCCGGCAGGCTTTGCTACGCGAAGAATATCCAACAAAAATCCCCTCATCGGATCTTGGATCGAATTTGTCCAAACTACCATACGTGTTCTTAATAAAACATTTCGAACCAAAAACACGAAAATGTTTAACTTGAGGCAACCTACCAAACAACAATTCATAATAAGTTTGTTTAGTGCCGGGCCTCAAAAGTATTCTATTAAACACATAGCAAGCGGTGTGTACCGCTTCCGCCCAAAATTGATGGCCAAGTTGGCTATCATCAAGCATAGTGCGAGCACACTCCACTAGCGTCCTATTCTTTCTCTCAACTACACCATTTTGAGGAGGTGCACGAGGGAAAGAGAAGGTGTGAGTAATACCAACTTCATTACAAAATGTCTCAAAAGACTCATTCTCAAATTCACCTCCATGATCACTACGAATAGTGACAATGGTGGTTCCTAAGAGATTTTGTACTTTCTTAACAAAAATTGTGAAGTTTTCAAAAGCTTCATTTTTATTACATAATGAAAATACCCATGTAAATCTCGAATAGTCATCTACGATGACAAGTCCATATCTAGCATTTCCTAATGAAGCAACTCTAGTTGGCCCAAATAAATCTAGATGTAATAGCTCTAGTGGCCGTTTAGTAGAAATGCTTTTCTTAGGTTTAAATGAAGATTTAGGAAGCTTGCCACGTTGACAACAATCACAAAAACTTTTCTTTTCAAAAACAAGCTTCGGAAAACCTTTAATGGAATTTAATTTTGAAAGCTTATAAAGTGTTCCAAAGTTCACATGTCCAAAGCGTCGATGCCATAAGTGTTGTTCACTTGTGTTGGCAACGAGGCATTGTTCATATGACTTAGGAAGATCCAAAATATAAATGTCTTTATGACGAGTTCCGGAAAATAATAATTTATCATTATCTTTTCTTAAAATATGACACAATCCTTTCGCAAAGCTAACTTTGTAACCTTTGTCACAAAGTTGGCTTATTGAAATAAGATTGTGATTTAAACCACTAACAAGATAAACATCACTAATTAGGGGTTTAGAAGGGTTACCCACTTTACCAACACCTATGATGGTTCCGCTCTCGTTGCCTCCAAATACGACGTGGTTTCCATTTGCTATGGGAACCACTCCGGAGAGCAAACTAGCGTCACCCGTCATGTGTTTTGAACACCCGCTATCGAGTATCCAATTTCCCTTGGAGCTAAATTTAAATTTGTTGCTCCTTTCTTTTTTCTTTTCCTTGAGTACCTAAAGATAGAGAATTTCATATCATGGTACCCAAGGTCATTGGGTCCAAAAGATTAGACCTTTGGAAGCCAAGTCCAATTGGACTTAGACTTCCCCACATAATTTCTACTATGCACAACATCCGAAAAATAAGCATTCATATACATTTGTTTTTCGTCCATGCTTGTGTCCTTTGGGCTCCAAATTGTGAAAATCTTGGGAGCCTTCATCCTATTGGGTGCATGCATTCGACGTTGATTTCTATGTGATGCATGTTGTGGATAGGCATACGGAACATGATGGAATGGTGCACGATGAGAATTATTCATATGATGTTGTGGGTGAACATATGCATGTGAGGGAACACGTGCATGAGGGTGTCTCACATTGTGTGCACGTGCCCGAGAATGTGTTGCATAGAAATCATCATATGTGTGAGCCGGTGGAGTAGGACGTGTGTTCCTACGTGGCATGGTATTGGTGTACATATAAGCATGCCCCTTCTTTGGAGGTCCACCCAAAGTGGGTTTCTTTCCAAAAGAAGGCGTGGACGAGGTGGAAGCACCATTGGTAGATGAACTACCAATAGAGTGTTTTCTACCACTCGTAGAGTCACCGGAAGTTGGCCTAACAAAAGTAGTGGCCGATTTGGATGGACATCCCATCGTATACCCCAAACCAATGTGGTGATTGGCCGGGAGTAAGTCACTTAGGATTTTATCCAAATGGTCCTTACCCTTATTGAATCTATTGATTCGGCCTAATGTGTTCTCATATTTCTCTTTGAGAGAACGCATAGAAGTATCTAGAGTAGATACTTGCGATGTGAGCACATAAACACGAGATTTAAGATTCTCGTTCTCAATACTCAAAGTCGAGTTTTGAGAAGTTAAATCCGCTATCCTATGTTCTTCCGGATCATCTATGCTAACATGTTCAAGTTTAGATTTGAGATCAATAATCTCATTTCTCAACTCTTCAACAACGGTGTCGTTGTTGGTGATGATAGTCTTAGGCGAGGTTTGAATGCTAGCTAGGTCATCTTTTACCTTAGTATATCTATTTACTAATTTAGTGTATTTTGACCATAATTGAGAATTAGCATTCCTAAGTTCATCCATAGTTACCTCATCGTTGCCTTCGTCATCACTATCATCGGAAGAGGAGGATCCTTGATCACGCTTCTCTCTTGCCATGAAGCACATGTGCGCTTGCTCCACGTGCTCATCGTCCGACTCTCCGCTTGAAGAATCATCGGAGTCGGTGAAGGTAGCTCCGACAAGTCCTTTCTTGTACCCCTTTTTGTATTTCTTGGACTTATCGAATTTTGGCGCCTTCCACTTCTCCTTGTGCTTATTGAGGGGACACTCCGCTTTCATGTGTCCCGGCTTATTACACTTGAAACACAAAGGAGAGGAAGAGGCGTTAGTAGAACCAAATTTAGCTTTGTTCTTGAAGTTACCTTTTCGGAAGAAACGGTTGAACTTCTTGGCCATGAGTGCCATGGACTCCAAGTCCAATTCGTTTTCCGATTCTTCATCATCGGAAGATGTGGATGAAGCCGCCTTGAATGCAATCGCCTTTTTCTTAGGCGCGTCTAGGTTCAAATATGACTTCATCTTTTCTTGTAGCTTCACCTTGCTATCTTTCCGTACCTCGTATGACATCAAAGTACCCATTAGTTGAACTACGGTATATTTGTTCATGTCATTACCTTCCTCGATGGCGAAGGTACGTTTTTCCCAAGAAGAGGGAAGTCCTTAAATAAGCTTTAAGCACTTCTCCTTTTGAGTGTAGATCTTTCCTAGGGCCTCTAACTCGTTTATTATGTCAACGAAGCGAGCGTAATATTCTTTCATCTTCTCGCCCTGTTGCATATGAAACATTTCGTAATCTTTGGTTACGACTACGAGTTTAGAGTCTCTTACCCTACTCGTCCCTTCATGTAGAATGAGGAGGGAGTTCCAAATTTGATATGCACTCTTACATGTGCATATCTTATTGAAATCCTCGGGCTCCAATGCGCATTGCAAGGCGTTCATTGCCTTGGCATTGCTTACCTCCGCGGCGACCTCCGCGGTAGTCCATTTCTCAAAATCTTCTTCTTTGGGCTCGATGTACTCCTTCATTGTAGTCCTCCATAAAGATGCACTTCGGAGGAAGGTTTCCATCCGACATTTCCAGTACCCGTAGTTGGTACCGTTGAAGAATGGAGGCCTTGTAGAGGAATGTCCTTCCATCACCGATGACGCTCCTTCACGGTTCCTGAAGGTGTCATAGTTGGAAGGTGGCGGCACGGTCTTGTTGTCGTTGGCAGACATAGCTGTGTATCTGGCTCCGATACCAAATGTAATTCCCTACAAGCTACTGCACAAGTACTAGAGGGGGGGTGAATAGTACTTTAAAAATAACAAGGAGTATAATTCCTAATTATAATGCAAACAACTACCAAATCAATTTGCGGAAGCTTAAATTGAATGACAACACAAAATTAACAACGCTAACAAGAGATGTTACTGGGTTCGGATCCACCCAAGTCTCCCCGACTTGTTTCCGGTGATCCTACGTCCCAACCACCCGGATCCCCTCCGGATACTTGAGTTAGAAACCCTAACTCAAGATTTCCACTATGAAATACTTGTGAAAAACCTCCACAAGTCAAATCATACAAAATGTAACTTGTGACTCCCACAACCCGGGATCACAACCACACTCTCACAACCGAGAGTGAATCTTACAAATCAAATATGAAATGAAATAAGAAAAACTTCTTACCGAACAAAATACCTATGCCTTGAGTATTGCTTACGAATTAGGGCAAGGATGATTTTGAGGAAGAAGTGGCACCAAACCCTAGCTCCAAGATGTAGAATAGCGATGGAGAGCTTTGGGGATGTTGGTGACCTAGAATCAAGCACTTGGCTTGGAAGGCTTCACACTCAATGAATCTCTCTTTGGAAGTAAGAGTTAGGAGAGATTAATGAATGGAGGGAATGAGCTTTGAATGAGCTTGGATTGATTTCTCTTGAACTCTAAACTTGCATAAATATCAGCCTTGGCAGCAATGAATGCAGCCCAACAAGTATTTATAGGAATGAAGAGAGAGAGAGAGAAAAACGTTTCAATTAGGGCTCCAACGGCTCTTTTCTGAACCCAACTAGTCGGTCAAAGAACAATCACCGACCGACTAGTTCATCAACTAGTCGGTCGGTCAATTAACATAAACCGACTAATGGGTGAACAGAGAAAAGATCAAAGCACAGACACATGGAACTAGTCGGTCTAAGAAGAGTCACTGACCGACTAGTTTCACAACTAGTCGGTCGGTTACTCAACGTGGACCGACTAACAGATGAAACTGAAGTCTGAGAAGAAATAGACTTAGTCGGTCCAAGAACAAATGTTGACCGACTAATTCACCAACTAGTCGGTCACCAAATGAACATAGACCGACTAACAATAAACAGTAAGTATGGTGAAAAATTTGGCATGTACAGTAAACAAAACTAGTCGGTCTAAGAAGAAAAGTTGACCGACTAGTTCATCAACTAGTCGGTCGATCAATGAGCACAGACCGACTAATGATAAACAGTAGCTCAAGCTCAAATGTGCATGAAAAAGGAAAGCTCAACTAGTCGGTCACCGAAGCATCACTGACCGACTAGTTCACAAACTAGTCGGTCGGTGCGTCAACTTAGACCGACTAACTGTAAACAGTAAAGAGCTATGATTTAACTGAGAAGAACTAGTCGGTCCAAGAAGCTTGGCTGACCGACTAGATCACCATCTAGTCGGTCAGTTCTTCTTCTTGAACCAACTAACATGCACAAGAAGTCCCGAATCGAAGCGCGAAGCTTCGGGAAGAATTGTATGGACTTCTACTAAGATCCTAGAGCTAAGATATGAGCGTTATGAAGATTTAAAACGTAAGACCTACTCAAGGCTTAACATTCTACGAAAGAAGCTTAAAGACTATAAATTAAACTTGACGATACCGTCTACAAAAGCTTCAATCGAATCTTCATGACTTCTAAATAGGTCCATAAGCTTCAACGAAGCTTTAGGCATACGATCACGTGCTTTGAGAAGTCTTGAGACGTCGTAATTGTTATTCATGTGAATTTGGCGACGATCTCCATAACTGCGCTCATAAAGTGTTAGTTCATATTATATTTATGTTTGTTCATCATCCAAAACCAAATCCGAGGAGTCCAATATCCAACATCTTACGACGGCATCGACCTCATTCGGAAAATCCTAAGAGCGCTTCCTAGTTCCTTCCGACCTAAAGTGACGGCCATCCAAGAAGCGAGAGATCTCACTAAGCTGAAGCTGGATGATCTGATTGGGAATCTGTTATCCCATGAGCTGGAACTCAAAACCGTCGAGACAAGAGAGAAAGGTGAGGCTAAACCTTTAAAGACCATCGCTCTCAAAGCCGAAGAAAGTGACAAAAAAGATCTCGACGAGGAACATGCACTGATGGTCAGAGGATTCCGACGCTTCATCAGAACTCCTGCCGGAAAATCTGAAATGGTAAAAAGGTTCAATCGTTTTAATAAGTTTAATCCTTTGAATTCCTCGTCTGAACAGAATACTACTAAAAGTGTTCAATGTTTCAACTGTAAGAAATTTGGACATTTCATGAAAAACTGTCCAACAAAGAACGCGTCATCTGAAGCCAAAGGGAAATCATTTGCGGTAACATGGGACGATGACGACGAAGACGAACCACCAGACGAGGTAGCGCAATCATCACTTTGCCTAATAGGTGAAAGCGACACGAACAAGGTAAGAGATGAATTTTCTTTACCAGAATTAATGAACATTTGTGAAAACATGAATTCAGAAATTACTTCTCTTGAATCCTCTATAGAAAATTATAAAGAAATGAATTTCCAACTACAGCAGGAAAATTATAATGTTTTGCAAAATGAAATAAAATTGAAAAATGAAATTGCATCGCTCAAAATTACCATTGAAAAACTCAAAGGAAAATCTAGTATTACTGAAGCTATACCTTGTCAGACTTGTGCTTCATTAAAGCTAGAAATTAAGAATGGTAATGAAAAGATTGTTGGCCTAAATAAAAGAATAGAAACTCTCGCTAAAAATGAAGATAATGTTAGAAAGAGTTTTATAAATAAAAGTGTCATGCTTGTAAATGAAAACATCTTTTTGAAATCCAAAGTCTCTGATTTAGAACTGAGTATCAGAAAATTTGGTGTAGGAAGGAAATCACTAGACATCATTCTTGGATACCAGTCAATCAAAAACGATAAACAATGACTAGGATTTGGAAATGTTTATAATGAAAACATGATAAAGAAAAATCATTACATCAAGAAAAAGAAACGGAACGCCAAATGTTATACCTGTGGTTCTTTTGAGCATTTATATAGAAATTGTCGTTATAAGAACCAAAACATGAAGTTCAAACAAGTATGGGTTCCGAAAGGTACTATGACTAACCATTGTGGACCTATTTGGCTACCCAGGTCACACATACCTTATTCTTCTTATGTGTAGGGACTCAGCGTGGCTAAGGAACAACTGTGTGAGTGGTATTTGGATTCAGGCTGCTCAAGACACATGACAGGGAACAGCGACAAGTTCCTTAGCCTCGTGAAGCAAGAAGGAGGAAGTGTTACATTAGGGGACAACGGCAAGTGCAAGGTAATGGGTAAAGGTATTGTTGGCAACAATACTTTTAAAATTTCTGACGTCCTCTGGGTTGAAAATCTCAAACACAACCTCATCTCCATAAGTCAACTCTGTGACAAAGGTATGAAAGTACTTTTTGATGAGAAAATTTGTAAAATTTATGACTCGGTCACATGTAATACCCTCTTCATAGCCAATAGGAAAAATAATGTTTATACAATAATGATTGAAGAAATGACAATTGCTAAATGTTTGATTGGCAGGGAGGAGGAGGCTATACTATGGCACCGGAGACTATCACATGCCAGCATGAAGTTGCTACATAAGCTGGAGAATAAAAACCTGGTCCGAGGCTTGCCACATCAACAGTACGAGAATGGTAAGTTGTGTGTTGCATGCACAAAAGGTAAGCAAACTAGATCCACTTTTACGGGAATTCGGGAAGTTACCACTTCACGAGTCCTAGAATTGATTCATATGGATTTGTTTGGGCCTACCGATGTTGCTAGCCTCAATGGGAAGAGATTTTGTTTTGTTTTGATCGATGATTTTTCTAGATATACATGGGTTTACTTCTTAGCCAAGAAATCGGATTCCTTTGAAAATTTCCAAAATTTTTGTAATCAAGTTTCAAATGAGAAAAATCTTTCAATTATGAAAATTAGAAGTGATCACGGTGGTGAATTTGAAAACTCTGTTTTTGAAAACTTCTGTTTGGAAAAAGGGATCTTACATGAATTTTCTTCTCCTAGAACACCTCAACAAAACGGGGTGGTCGAAAGAAAGAATCGAACTTTAAAAGAGATGGCAAGAAGCATGCTTAATGATTATTCTCTTCCTATGTATTTTTGGGCCGAAGTAGTGAATACAGCATGCTATGTCTGCAACAGGGTTATGCTTAGACCTTTAATGAACAAAACATCCTATGAACTGTGGCATGGCAAGACTCCTAACATTTCATATTTCAGAGTATTTGGATGCAGGTGTTTCATTTTAAACACAGGAGATCAGCTGGGAACATTTGAATGCAAATCAGACGAAGGAGTGTTCGTAGGATATTCATCAAGGAGCAAAGCATACAGGATCTACAATAAACGAACCTTAACTGTTGTTGAGTCAATTAATGTGAAATTTGATGAAGCTGAAATAGATCCTTTAAATTGCAGGGAAACTGAAGCTGGAGATGCAGACAAGGAAACTACAGAGCCTGAAAACATAGCTAAACCATCTGAAGGCCAAAAGGAAGCTGAACCAGAAGTACCACAAGGAAATAGATTGGAAAGAGGAGAGCTCAGGTTCAATCCACATCATCCACCTGAGCTGATCATGGGGACTCCTACGGAAGGTATACGCACTCGATCCACTTTTAATAACTTGTGTACCTTATGCATTCATGGTGACTTCATTTCTGAAATTGAACCCAAGAACGTTGAAATTGCTTTAACTGATGAAAGTTGGGTTATGGCCATGCATGATGAGATTAGTCAGTTTGATAGAAATAATGTTTGGACATTAGTGCCCCGACCTGATAATTACCCAATTGTTGGCACTAAATGGATTTTCAAAAACAAACTTGATGAATCTGGAAATGTAATCAGAAATAAGGCAAGATTAGTGGCCAAAGGATATAACCAGATCGAGGGAATTGATTGTGATGAAACTTTTGCACCCGTTGCTAGATTAGAAGCCATTAGAATATTTCTGTCTTTTGCAAGTTTTAAAGGTTTTAAATTGAAGCAAATGGATGTGAAAAGTGCATTTTTAAATGGTTATTTGAAAGAAGATGTTTTTGTTGAACAACCCCCTGGTTTTGAAAGTCATAGTTTTCCAAATCACGTTTACAAGTTGCAAAAGGCTTTGTATGGTCTGAAGCAAGCTCCCAGAGCTTGGTACGACCGTCTCAGTTCATATCTTTTGGAAAATAACTTTAAAAAGGGTAGTGCAGACAACACTTTGTTTATCTTGCTTGAACAGGATCATTTTCTTATTGTTCAGATTTATGTGGACGATATTATTTACGGTGCTACTAATGATCTTTTATGCCAAAAGTTTGAAAAGGTTATGCAGGATCAATTTGAGATGAGTCTGGTCGGAGAGTTGAAATAATTTTTGGGCTTTCAAGTAAGACAAACTAGAGATGGCATATATGTTTCCCAAACCAAGTACATAAAAGAACTGTTGAAGAAATTTGGGATGGCAAATGCAAAGCCAATGCGAACTCCAATGAGTCCGACAACGAAGCTTGAAAAGGATGACAAAGGGATAGATGTGAACCAAAAGCTTTATCGAGGTATGATTGGGTCCTTACTCTATTTAACTGCATCTAGACCAGACATCATGTTTTCTGTCTGTTTGTGTGCACGATTTCAAGCCTGTCCAAAAGAATCACATTTGATAGCCATTAAGAGGATTTTTCGATATCTTATTCACACTCCTACACTTGGACTATGGTATCCCTCTTGTGGTAATCTTAATTTGGTTGGCTATACTGATGCTGATTATGCTGGTAGCTTGGTTGATAGAAAAAGCACTAGTGGAACTTGCTTTCTTTTGGGACAATCCTTAGTTTCTTGGTCTAGTCGTAAGCAGAACAGTGTTGCTTTGTCCACTACTGAAGCTGAGTATATTGCCCTTGGCAGTTGCTGTGCCCAAGTACTTTGGATGATGCAAACCCTGTCTGACTACGGCTTGGATCTTAGAAAAGTTCCATCACGATGTGATAGTAAGAGTGCTATAGATCTTTCTAACAATCCTGTTTATCACTCTCGGACAAAACACATAGACGTAAGACATCATTTTCTTAGAGATCATTTGGCAAAAGAGGATGTATCCATTGAATATATTTCTACTGATTCTCAGTTGGCAGATATCTTTACAAAACCTTTGCCAGAAGATCGCTTTTGTCGTCTACGTCTAGAACTGGGCATTATTGATCATATTTAGAGTGAAAATATTATTTGGTGTGCATTTATTGTTTTTGTGTGGTGTGCTAAAAAATTGAAAAATAAAAAAAAATTGAAAAAGAAAAATAAAAAAAATAAAAAGGAAAAATATAAAAAGAAAGGGAAAGTGAATTGTCTATCTCCTCATTTTGCTCTTTTCATCAAAAACAGCTTTAAATGCAAAACAAATGTCTTATGGATTTTGAATATTTTATTCTTAACAATGCTTGCATTCAAGGACTACATGCTTAATTAGGTCATATTCATTAATGAGTAACTAACGTTTTTCATCTTCCAATCGCACTTACACAAGATCAAAATGTTTTTGATATGGATTTGCAATATTGAATAAGAAAAGTGGTTGTTGGTGGACTAATTTATGTTTTAATGGGATATGATGTTTCAAGGCATGGGTAAAAAGAAAAGCTCTCATCAAAATATACGTGTATAAAAAGAATAGCAAGACGAGTGTCTTCAAAATATATACACAGAGCTTCGTATGAAAAATGGATACGATCCATGTCCTTGATACTACCCTTAGACATCCAACTTATGCTATAAATGTAATTTTTTTAGCGTTAGTGTTAAGTCCGTCAAGCACTGCCATTTCACATTTAAAAATCCTTCTCGGTCATGTTTGGAATTGGTAACTTGAAATCATATTACATGAGATGGGGAAAATCAATCTTTGATGTTCATATATTCAGTGGAAAAGATGGTTATGACAGGCTGTATTCCTTATTACCTCTCCATATGTACTAAACATTTGATCATCACACTTGAGCACGGAGATGAATTATGGTAGTTATGACTTAGTGCTTATTGCTTATTTATTCATTATGGTCATCGATGTCTTGCATGTTTGTTTTGCTTTATAATGTTCAATTTTCCATTCCTCATATGCTATTTCATACATTTTTTTGATGAAAACAAAGGGGGAGAGAAATATTAAGATTGAGCATGTCAGAGATAGGGGGAGCATGTCAATAGGGGGAGTCAGAGATAGGGGGAACATGTCAATAGGGGGAGCATATCATTTTGCCAGAGATAGGGGGAGCATATCATCTTGCCATTCTTGCTCATATTCATGCTTCACACACTCACACACTTCACACATTTTTGATGTAATCTTAATGTCTGATTTGTTCTCATCAAAAGGGGGAGATTGTTGGAAACAGCATCCTAAGCTATGTTTGATGATAACAAACCCTACTGAACTTTTCTAATATGTTTGTTGAGTGTGTCACAGGTCCCTATAGCCATGATTGCTCAGGTTACACATGTACGTACTCCAGTACGTAGAGATACAAGGGTGAAACTTCATTTGGAATTACACAAGCTGATCAAACAATGGAGTATAGCTATGAAACACTACTCTAGAGTTAATCATAGGCTATAAATAGCATGGGATTCTTCTCAGGATTTATGGAGATTGTTTGAAGTCCAAATACAGGGAAATACGAGAAAATACTGAGTATACAAAGAAGAAACCTTTTCTACAAGAGGTGAAATGAGGTGAAAAAATTCTCACATGTCAATATGAAGCTATGGGATTTTTGAGAATTATTTCAGAATTTTTGGGATTTATTTGATGCCTAAATACGCAAGAATACAGTGAAAATACTCAGCAAATACGGCATACGGTACTGTTCACATATACGCTTCAATCGCAGCTCAAAATTCACGTCGACGTGGCATCATCCAGGCCGCTCGTTCCGCATCCAACGGCATCTCGTAGCTTGTCGACGTGGCCCGCTTCCAACCGCCCGATCAGCATCTGACGGTCACCTACCGCGCGGATGAAGTCGCAAAAGGCGGGCGGATCGATCCGAATTCGCGGGCGATGTGGCTGCATCTCAGACGTCCGCTCAAAGATCCAACGGTGCCGACACACGCGGATGCGGGTCAAAGCGGGCGGGCGCCGGTGCACGAATTTTGACGGCCACGTGGCGCGTCCTCATCAGATCCCTCTCGATCCAACGGCGGAGATCGCTGCCGACAGCGGGTTTTCAAACCTGACCCGTTAACATGTTTTAAACGTGATTTTCGTTGGTGCGGATCCCTTGGAACAGTAACTCCAACCCGTTAACTCAATTCTATAAATACCAATGCACACTCTTCACAATTTCATCAATAAGTGGAGTTCTAGAGATCCAAATTGAGTTCCGTAAGAAGCGTTGCGACCGTGACTTCATCCCCGACGCGGTGACAGCAAGTTGAGCAGCTAGTTCCTCCTGTGCAGCAAATGAGATCACTTTGAGTGAGGAACTTCTACCGACTACTTCCACGGGGACAGCGACTACTTCTTCTACAGACATCCGATCATCATTCCGTAAGAAGCGTTGCGAAGCTACTGATGTGCTGAAAGACGACAACCAGAGAGATCTTCACAAATGAGCTTTCTAAACTCTTGATCTTTGTTATTTGTGAAGTTATTAATGTTTTGATCAGCATTTCTGTAATATAATTTCTTCCGTTATTTGGGACTCTGGGAACCAAACTTGTTGGGGCAAGTTGGGTTGGGGAGTGATACTTGTATGTTTCTTTTTTGGCTTTGGTGAGCTTGAGTTGGTCTGACAGGTTGGTGTTGGGGCACCAATCTAAGGGAGATTGTAACTTCTTAAAGAAACAGTATAAGTGATTGCTCATTGGGGTGGACGTAGGTCATGGGGACCGAACCACGTTAAATTCTGTGTCTTCTGTGAATGCTTTGATTGTCTGATTCCTAAACTGCATGCTGTAAACTAGGCTTAATTTTTATCTTGCGATAATTTGGTCAAAGGCCTATTCACCCCCTCCCCCCCCCCCCCTCTATGCCTTATTTAGATCCTACAGTTGTTTTTCAAACAAACCGTAGAGTGAATCCCTAGAATAAACAAATCTTTTGCGCTTGTGGGATTTCTCTTCACATTTCAACGTAAGTTGTTGAATGCGAAATTCTAAGCTAAGATTTTGAGCTAATAATTTTTCATTAGAAATGCTCAAATCCTTAACTTGAGAGAGAAGTGTATCTCTCTCACTAGTGTCACTGATCACTCCACATTTTACACCTTTTTTCCGCATGATTGCATGCCATTTAGATCGCTCAAATCACGTTTTTCATGATTTATCGACAATATTGCGATACTTTTCACGATTTGTTGTTTTTGTCGTATTTCAGGAGATTTGGAGCGATTTGGAGTGATTCCGAGATACACCTACTCCGGAGTGTCACCGAAGACTTCCCTGAGGGGTATTTTAAGATTGGAGAGGAGCGGAAGAAGAAAGAACGTCGTAGGAGCGACGAGGAGGTAAAAACACTCAGAATGGGCATTTTCAGTGTCCCACTCGGCCGAGTGAAGGAGTCACTCGGCCGGGAGTCACTCGGCCGACCAGCGAGACCCCGCTCGGCCGGCCAGATCGGACACGCTCCAAGTGTGCACTCGGCCGAGCATCAGAAGCCGCCTCGGCCGAGTGACGTATCCCGTCCGCCCGAGCAGCACTCAGACGATGCCCCTCAAAAAGAGCCAACTTAATGTTTTTCGTTAGTCTGAGCATCAGAAGACCCACTCGGCCGAGTGGCAATTACCGACCGCCCGAGTGAAGATAGCCCATCGGCCGAGTGAAGACAACTCACTCGGCCGAGTGACGCTCGAAGTGAAGACCCCCAAGACCTCGGACTTACTGGAAATTCTCAGGGTCTCTCACTCGGTCGAGCGACTTTTGTCACTCGGCCGAGTGAGCAGCGCTGCCTGTAGCGGAAATCACGATTTTTGAGCTACTCAGTGGCAGTTTGGTCACGAATTTTTGGGCAATTTTGGGGGGTATTTAACCCCTGATTCTAACCTAGTTAGGGGAGATTTTTTCCTTGCTTTTGGCAACTTTTTAGATTAGACTTTTTAGAGTTTTATTCTTGTGATTGGAGAGGAGAGAAAAGGTTTATTTTGTTGGATTCTTGGAAAGCTATATTGGTTTGTCTTCCTCTCCATTAAAAATCCTATTTTTATTGCTATTTTGATTATTGCTATGAATTCCATTGCTATTTCTATTGATTATTCTTTCATTAGCAATATGATTTGTGAGTAGTCTTAACGTCTTATGGCGTGGGGATGAACCCTACGAGCCCAATTTCCGATTTGTGATGATTTGGTACAACTATTGCTAGAATTGCTATTAGGGTTAGTTTGGGATCGATATATTACGGATAGCTAAGTGTTCATATCGATTGGGATTTGCAAGAGATTGGATCCCAATTCGATAGGAAACCCTAGAAATCCGAATTGGGTTGAAATTGAGTTTCCGAAGTATCGGTTTGCAAGAGATTGGGCCGATACTAGGATCCTCGGTTGCAATTCTATACCGATACCCGTTTGCAAGAGATTGGACGGGTAGGAACTATCCCAACCTAGGTCGTAGCCCGAGTTTGCACGAGAGTGGGCTCGGGATGCGATTGAACAATGATGTTGATCCTAATGCTAGCTTGCCTAGGCTAGGGTTTGCAAGAGATTGGACCCGAACCTAGGTTCGCTATAGACCGGCAATAGCGTGAGAGCGTGAGCCAGGTTTCACATTCAGTTGCAACTAGTTCGCCTGAAATTCTACCCTAGCAATCGTGATACCGATGAATCACATTGACGAGATACGGTGAGTAGCGGGGATTCCCTATTCCCTAGGCGTCTTTATTTGATTTTATATCTCTTTACATTATTTGACGATTGTGACAACATCACCGAAAGACAAATTCCTACTCTTCTGTCCCTATAGCCAGGTTGTTCGGAGAAGGCACTGTCATACGTCCTCCCTGTGTTCGATACCTGCTCGCCGCTACACCGTGCGCTTGCGGTAAAACTACACGGTCGCTCTTTAGGGTGTACGCCTGGGCGCGATCAATTTTTTGGCGCCGTTGCCGGGGAGGACGATTGTGTTTGATCCTACCACCCTAGCTATTTCTTTCTTTTTGTTTTATTTCTTTATTTTCATCTAACCCTTCCATTGTGCTAATCACTTCTTTGAAACTTTGTTTTCACGTGCATGTACACGAGATCCACAGCGGACCCCATCGATATATTGTTTGATCCTGAGATCGAGCGTACATTGCGGAGAATCAGAGCAGAGAGGAGACCCGATACGGAAGGGAGGTTTATGAACGCCCAGGAGACGCCTGAAGAGTTAGCGACAAGAATGGCGAGGATTATTTCCATTCGAGATAGGCTCCGGCCTAAGACTTCCTCCACGACCTCGTCCATAGCCATGCCGGAGTTGGCGGCCGACAAGAATTTTGAGTTGAAGACTGGGCTTGTGGTTCTGATGCAGCAGGATCCATTTCATAGGAACGCCCATGAAAATCCCCACTACCACATCCAGCTCTTCCTATCAAAGTGCGCCACCTTCCAGATGCCGGGCGTTACCCTAGATGCCATCAGACTGTGCCTCTTCCCCTTCACATTAAAGGATAAAGCTCTTTATTGGTTGAGGACGCAAGCTGAAGGAGTCTTTACCACATGGGATGAGTTGGCGAGCGTGTTTATCGACAAGTTCTATCCGCCTTCCAAGACGGTAAAGATTAGGAGTGCTATCATGTCCTTCAAGCAAGGACCTCAAGAGACACTCTACGAGGCTTGGGAGCGCTTCAAAGACCTGCAGCATCAGTGCCCCCACCATAGTATTGAAGATTGGGAGCTAGTCCATAGCTTCTACAATGGTCTCCAACCGGGGACCAAGCAGATTATTGATGCCGCGGCAAATGGTGCCTTCCTATCGAAGACTCCCGACGAAGCTACGGCCTTAATTGAGGAGATGGCCTCGAACAATCAACAATGGGGCGACGAGCGAGGACACTCTTCTTCCTCCTTGAAGCCATATAGCATCTATGAGGCCAAGGCCGTAGCGGAGCTGACCAACAAGTTCAATTCTCTCCACAAGGTAGTGGAGAGACTGGAGAAGTATATTACGGAGCCCCAAGGAACCCCTTCCACATTCGCACCAACAAATCAAATGTGTGATTGGCAAGACCAATCCCAAGCTATGTATTTGGGAGGAGAACAAGGAGAGGGATCTTTGGAGCAAGTTCAATACGTCGCGGGGAACCAAGGATATTGGGCCAATCCGGCCACTAGAAAACATCCCGGTTTCTCCTATGCAAACAATGATGGAGCATTGAACCCGCCGCAACAACTACCTCAACAAGCTCGACCACCACCACAACAACAACATTATCCACCGAGGGGGCCTCCGCAACAAAATTTCCCACCAAAGCAACAAGTTGGACCCTATAGGCCGCCCGGATACAATCAATGGTGGAGAAATCCAAACCCTCCATAAGCTCAACAACGTTCCGATTTTGAAGCTAGAGTGGAGGAGTTTATGGCCGAGCATAAGAAGACAAATGCCTCCTTGAAGGCGAGCCAAGATTCCCTTGCAACCGTTGTAGGAAAAATCTCAGAGCAACTTGCGTTGCTCAATCGAAATAATCAACAGTTGCCGGCTCAATGCGAGCAAAATCCACGGGGCACCACCGGGCATATCAACGCCATGGTTGCAGTTACTACGAGAGGTGGGAAGGATACCACCCCCGTCATGATCCCAACCGAGGAGCCCGTGGTGGAGAGAGTAGAGCCAAGTGAGCCGGTCATTGAAGTTGAGAGGGAGAAAGAGACGCAAGGGGAAGAAAAGTCCAGAGCGGAGCAACTGATTGAAGAGAGGCATTTTATGCCACCGATCCCATTCCCTCATAGGCTTGCTAGAGCAAAGATGGAGAAACGGCTAGCCAAGTTTCTCGAATATTTGAGAGGGGTAAGCCTCAATATTCCTTTCCTCGACGCTATCGTGGAAATCCTGACATACGCCAAGTTCCTAAAAGATTTGATAACGGGAAGAAAGAGGAAAGAGAAAATAATGCTCGCTGAGGAGGGGACTTGGTTCACCAAGAGAGAGAAGGAGCCTGCCAAATTCAAAGACCCGGAGAGTTTCCGAATTCCTTGCACCTTAGGCGGCGTCCCTCTACAAAAGGCGTTAATGGACTTAGGGGCTAGTGTTAGCCTCATGCCTCTCTCTATGTTCCGAAGACTAAACACCGGCACAGAATTGAAACCTACCGATATACGGATACAACTAGCAGATGATCGGATCACAAGGCCGGTAGGGATCGCAGAGGATATCTCGTTACAAGTCCCGGGGGGCATATGTTTACCATGCGACTTCGTGATCATGGATGTCAAGGAGGAGGGAGATACGTCGCTAATACTTGGGCGCCCGTTCCTCGCCACCGTCGGTGTCATTGTCGACGTACGAGAAGGGACTCTAACATTGAACGTCGGCAACATCGAGGTGGAGCTTCATATACCCAAGGCAATGAAACACATGCCTTATCATGAGGAGCTGGACTATATGGACCTCCTTGACGAGGTCATTGAGGAGGCGATCCCTCATTCCATCGGCGCTCTATTCAAGGAAGACTTTGAGGAAAGTCCGGACTTGGGCCAAGAAGAAAAGATGGAGCATTTCACTGACCTCTCCATGGAAATTGATGAAGGCGACGCTGACGTCGCGAGAATACGAGAGCTCTGCAAGCTCTCAAAGATGAAGACTCTAAAGAAAGCCCCACCGATATGAAAATCGGTGTCACCGGTGAAGCCGAGGCCTGGAGCAAGCACTAGCTTGAGGGAGCGACCCCCCAACACTACCAGAGGCAAAGGAGCACTGAGGAAGAACACGCCGCCACAACATCCAAATTTAAGCGTTCTTCCCAATAAATTCGACGGGTGCATCTCATATGCACCCAATATCCCGCATTAAATTGAAAATCAAAGGGGGTCGAGCTCAAGACCTTAAACGAGCGCTTGTCGGGAGGCAACCCGACGGTTATCGCTTTATTTTTACTTTTCCCTTTATTTTTGTTTTAGAAATTATTGTAGTGCCCTGGGAAGCTACTGCACATGTACTAGAGGGGGGTGAATAGTACTTTTAAATAATAAGGAGTGTTATTCCTAATTATCGTGCAATTAACAAACAACGATGCGGAATAATACAACAATCAAGAAATAATGCAAACGCAAACACAATGGTTTAATGGGTTCGGATCCACCCAAGTCTCCCCGACTTGTTCCCGGTGATCCTACGTCCCAACCACCCGGATCCCTTCCGGATACTTGAGTTAGAAACCCTAACTCAAGATTTCCAATATGAACACTTGCGAAAACCTCACAAGTGCAATCGACCTACAATCGATGACCGTGACTCCCACAACCCGGGATCACGCAAAACTCTCACAACCGAGAGTATACAATTCAAATATAACTGAAATGAAATGCTTACCAACAAAATACCTATGCCTTGAGATTTCTTACCAAATTAGGGCAAAGAGGATTTTGATGGAGGAAGATGGCACCAAACCCTAGCTTCAAGAAGATGACCAGCAATGGAAGCCTAGGGTGGAGATGGTGACCTAGAATCAAGCTTCTAGCTTGAATGGCTCACAATGGAGAGAATCTCTCTTGAGGATTTAGGACTCAAGAACTTGAGGGAGAGATTCTTGTGAGAAGAGAGAGCTTGGAAATAGAGTTGATAGCTCTTCTCTTTTGATCTGAAAATATCTCCAATATGTTGCTTAACCCCTTCAAGAAATGAATCAGGATTCTATTTATAGGGGCAAGGAAAAACGAGTTCAAAAAGATCCCAACGGCTCTTTTCTGAACCAGACTAGTCGGTCAAAGAAGGATCACTGACCGACTAGTTCATCAACTAGTCGGTCGGTGATACAACGTAGACCGACTAAGAGGTGAACAGCCAAAAGGTGAAGTTCCAGGCAAAGACAACTAGTCGGTCTAAGAAGACTTGCCGACCGACTAGTTCCTAAACTAGTCGGTCGGTGAATGTTCTTGGACCGACTAACGTGGAAAAGGAATAGGTTGACTTCAAGATGACTTAGTCGGTGTAAGAACAAATGCTGACCGACTAGTTTCTCAACTAGTCGGTCGGTAAACGTTCTTTGACCGACTAACTCGAAACAGTAGCTCAGGCTGAAAATGAGTGAACACAACTAGTCGGTCTAAGAAGGATTACTGACCGACTAGATCGTCATCTAGTCGGTCGGTGACTCTTCTTTGACCGACTAACTGTAGACATAGAAAGAGCTGAATTAGAGAATGCAAACTAGTCGGTTTAAGTAGAGTTTCCGACCGACTAGATCGTCATCTAGTCGGTTGGTGACTCTTCATGAACCAACTAACATGCACTCGAAGCCGAGGGAAAGAGCGATAGGCTTCGGGAAAGTTTCTAATGGCTTCTATGATAATCCTAGCTCTAAGATATGAGCGAAATGAAGGTTATAAGGTAAGTCCTACTCAAGGCTTAACATTCTAATCTATGAAGCTAGAAGACTATAAAATAAACCTTACGAGCCATCTTCAAAGCTTCAATCTTCATTCCTCTTGACTTCAATATTGCTCCTTGAGCTTCAACGAAGCTCCAGGCACACGATCACGCATATTGAGAAGTCTTGAGACGTCGCTTTTGTTGTACGTGGTATTTTGGCGACGATCTCCATAACTGCGCTCACAAATTGTTAGTTCACGATTTATTTATGTTTGCTCATCATCCAAAACCAAATCCGGGGAGTCCAATACTCAACATTCTCCCCCTTTTTGGTGATGACAAACCAACATAAATAATAATCAGAAATAATGAACTAAATGAAATATACTTACTCCCCCTGCATTGATGACACATTAGTTCCATATGAAATAATAAGCACATACATCAAGCAGACGAGGAAAGTAAAAATGCAAATTCAATATTTGAGATTTAGGGTTTGTAATCCATTTTTATATCTTAACTCCCCCTGAATCTAACATATCAAATTAGATTCATGGTAAATTATCATTTAGCACATGCCATTATTATGCCATTATTATATCTCTCCCCCTTTGGCATAATCCAAAAAGAGCGGGAGGAAGCCAATGACAATAAATCATGTCCAAATAATTCATTAAGCATGGGAGTCTAAGAATACAACCACGTTTCATATGACACCAAAATAAAATTCGAATAAAATCAAAGCGTGTCAATGAGACCATAGTCGAAAATCGAAAACTTAAATCATCAAAATATCAAATGTAAATTCACTTATTGATGAAATGAATTTACTCTCCAATATCAACATTTATAGCTATTTTAGCGCATGGAAAACAATTCTATGTTTTCATACAACTAAAGCTATTGAATCAAAATAAATCGTCGTGCGACGAAATCAATATCAGAGACATACATAAAATGTGCACAAAGGAATGAACCATCAGAAGAGTGGTGCACATCATAGAATATCAAATGACACAAAATCGATCAAAAATGAACATAAAGTAAAAGCACATCAAAACTAAGTGAAGTGTGCGATGAGAAGTGACAAGGTGATAAAAGTAATACGAAAAACATCATAATAACTTTTAAAAACATGTCATGCCAAAAATAGATATGAATTTCAAAGTATTTATGGCATTCACAATTCTATCATGCTAGGAGAAACAAAATGATACCAATGTAAAGAAATAGATTTTAACCAAGCATGCATTCAACCCTCATGGATACCAAATGTAATATCATACTTACAACATTAAGCTCCCCCTACATTGGTGCAATACCTAAGCACCATCAACTCCGTTTGAATGAAAGTCTTCGCAAACCGAGGAGTTGGTAGGGTTGGTATCCCACGGTGGATTGAACCTAGAAAAACTTCATTTTGGTATCCAAAAATCCTTTTGGATCCAATGGGTTAGACAACAAATTTGAAATACGAAATTAAAATAATTGTAACCCATGAGTTAATGTAATCAAAATCAATTTTATAAACAAATGCCTTGGTACCCATAACATGATCATAAGCTCATGGTACCAAGCATTGAAGAGTTAAAGGAACTAACCCTTCGGAAACCAAGTCCAAGAGGAACTTGACTTTCCAACATAATCATCATTCAAAATAACATCATTAATATAAGATTGCACATAAACATTCATATCATCATCGCTAGTGTTCTTGGGACCCCAAATAGTGTACATTTTGGGAATCCTCTTCCTAGTGGTTGCATGCACAAAATGTTGATTTCTATGTGGTGCATGTGGCCTAGGAGCATGAGATCTAGCAATAACATTATGATGAGCATGAGAATGATTATGAGAGAAGGCATTCACATGAGGATTATTTGTGTAAACATAAGCATTAGGATGTCCATGAGCATGATTACGTGCATGTGGGTGTCTCATATGAGTGTTCGCACGTGCTCGTGGATGCGGATCATAAAAATCATCATTAGTATTAGCATGCACCGGTGGAGTAGGATGTGTGTTCCTACGTGGCATAGCATGTGAGTACAAAAATGCATGACCCCTCTTTGGAGGTCTACCCAAAGTGGGTTTCTTTCCAATCGGGGGTGTGTACGAAGTGGAAGCACTATTGGTAGGAGAACTACCAATGGGGAGTTTGCTCCCACTCGTTGAGGCGTCGGAGGTAGGCCTAACAAAGGTTGTAGACGATTTGGATGAGTCTCCCATCTTATACCCCAAGCCAATGTGGTGTTTGGCCGGAAGTAAGTCATTTAGGATATTATCCAAATGACCCTTACCTCTATTGAAATCATTGATACGGCCTAACGTGCACTCATACTTCTCTTTGAGAGAATGCATCGAAGCATCCAAAGTGGATACTTGTGATGTGAGTGCATAAACACGAGATTTGAGATTCTTATTCTCAAAACTCAAGGTTGAGTTTTGAGACGTCAAATCCGCCATCTTGTGTTCATCCGATTTCTCAAAATGAACATGCTCAAGTTGAGATTTGAGGTTCTTCACCTCATTTCTCAACAAGCCATTATGAGTAAGCAAACTTGCTTTCTCATTGGCAAGTGTCTCAACAATGGTGTCATTGTTGGTGATGGTAGACTTAGGAGAGGTTTGGAGGCTAACAAGTTCATCTTTGGTCTTATTATATCTATCTACTAATTTAGTAAATTTAGACCAAATTTCTTGGTTTGCTAACCTCATTTCATCAATAGTAGGTTATCCGCTTTCATCCTCGCTACCATCCTCGCTTTCATCCTCGCTATCATCGAAGGAGGACTTTCGATCTTTTGCCTCATTTGCCATGAAGCAAAGTTTTGCTTTCTCCACTCTTCCATCATCCGACTCTCCACTTGAGGAATCCTCTTCGGAGTCGGTGAATGTGCCAACAAGTCCTTTCTTGTACTTTCTCGACTTGTCGTACTTCGATGCTTTCCCCTTCTCCTTGTGTTTGTAGAGAGGACAATCCGGTTTGATGTGTCCTGGCTTGTTGCATTTATAACACACGGGAGTAGAAGCATTAGTCGAACTAACTTTAGATTTATTCAAAGATATACCTTCTCGGAGGAATCGATCGAACTTCCTTGCCATACGGGCAATGGATTCCATGTCCAATTCGTCTTCCGATTCTTCATCATCGGTAGATGGAGCGGCCTTGAATGCAATTCCCTTTTTCTTTGGCTCGTCTTGCTTCAAGTACGCCTTCATCTTTTCCCTCATCCGGATCTTACTATCCTTGCGTACCTCGTAAGACAACAAGGTACCCATTAGTTGTACGACGGTATATTTATTCATGTCATTACCTTCCTCGATGGCGTAGGTACGCTTTTCCCAACACGATGGAAGACCGTCGATAATCTTCGCGACTTTCTCCTTTTGGGTATAGACCTTCCCAAGAGCTTCCAAGTCGTTTGATATATCCACGAAGCGAGCGTAATATTCCTTCATGGTTTCGCCCTGCTCCATATGAAACAACTCAAATTCTTTATTAGCAACGACGAGTTTAGAATCTTTTACCGTACTCGATCCTTCGTGCAATATGAGGAGTTGGTTCCATATTTGATATGCACTCTTACATGTGCATATCTTGTTGAAGTCCTCAGGCTCCAACGCACAATTCAATGCATTCATTGCCTTGGCATTGGCAACTTCCGCGGCGACCTCCGCGGGAGTCCACTTCGCGAAATTTTCTTCGGAAGGCTCGACATACTCCGTCATGGTGGCTCTCCATAGTGAAGCGCTCCGGAGGAAAATTTGCATCCGGCATTTCCAGTACCCGTAGTTGGTACCGTTGAAGTGTGGAGGCCTGACGGAGGATAGTCCTTCCATAACTGAAGAAGCTCCATCGCGGTTCTTGAAGAAGTTGTAGTCATTGTTCGTCATAGCTTTGAACTTGTAGCTTTAACCTTGGCTATGTGTAGCTTTGAACTTGGCTCTGATACCAATTGTAGTGCCCTGGGAAGCTACTGCACATGTACTGAAGGGGGGGTGAATAGTACTTTTAAATAATAAGGAGTGTTATTCCTAATTATCGTGCAATTAACAAACAACGATGCGGAATAATACAACAATCAAGAAATAATGCAAACGCAAACACAATGGTTTAATGGGTTCGGATCCACCCAAGTCTCCCCGACTTGTTCCCGGTGATCCTACGTCCCAACCACCCGAATCCCTTCCGGATACTTGAGTTAGAAACCCTAACTCAAGATTTCCAATATGAACACTTGCGAAAACCTCACAAGTGCAATCGACCTACAATCGATGACCGTGACTCCCACAACCCGGGATCACGCAAAACTCTCACAACCGAGAGTATACAATTCAAATATAACTGAAATGAAATGCTTACCAACAAAATACCTATGCCTTGAGATTTCTTACCAAATTAGGGCAAAGAGGATTTTGATGGAGGAAGATGGCACCAAACCCTAGCTTCAAGAAGATGACCAGTAATGGAAGCCTAGGGTGGAGATGGTGACCTAGAATCAAGCTTCTAGCTTGAATGGCTCACAATGGAGAGAATCTCTCTTGAGGATTTAGGACTCAAGAACTTGAGGGAGAGATTCTTGTGAGAAGAGAGAGCTTGGAAATAGAGTTGATAGCTCTTCTCTTTTGATCTGAAAATATCTCCAATATGTTGCTTCACCACTTCAAGAAATGAATCAGGATTCTATTTATAGGGGCAAGGAAAAACGAGTTCAAAAAGATCCCAACGGCTCTTTTCTGAACCAGACTAGTCGGTCAAAGAAGGATCACTGACCGAATAGTTCATCAACTAGTCGGTCGGTGATACAACGTAGACCGACTAAGAGGTGAACAGCCAAAAGGTGAAGCTCCAGGCAAAGACAACTAGTCGGTCTAAGAAGACTTGCCGACCGACTAGTTCCTAAACTAGTCGGTCGGTGAATGTTCTTGGACCGACTAACGTGGAAAAGGAATAGGTTGACTTCAAGATGACTTAGTTGGTGTAAGAACAAATGCTGACCGACTAGTTTCTCAACTAGTCGGTCGGTAAACGTTCTTTGACCGACTAACTCGAAACAGTAGCTCAGGCTGAAAATGAGTGAACACAACTAGTCGGTCTAAGAAGGATTACTGACCGACTAGATCGTCATCTAGTCGGTCGGTGATTCTTCTTTGACCGACTAACTGTAGACATAGAAAGAGCTGAATTAGAGAATGCAAACTAGTCGGTTTAAGTAGAGTTTCCGACCGACTAGATCGTCATCTAGTCGGTTGGTGACTCTTCATGAACCAACTAACATGCACTCGAAGCCGAGGGAAAGAGCGATAGGCTTCGGGAAAGTTTCTAATGGCTTCTATGATAATCCTAGCTCTAAGATATGAGCGAAATGAAGGTTATAAGGTAAGTCCTACTCAAGGCTTAACATTCTAATCTATGAAGCTAGAAGACTATAAAATAAACCTTACGAGCCATCTTCAAAGCTTCAATCTTCATTCCTCTTGACTTCAATATTGCTCCTTGAGCTTCAACGAAGCTCCAGGCACACGATCACGCATATTGAGAAGTCTTGAGACGTCGCTTTTGTTGTACGTGGTATTTTGGCGACGATCTCCATAACTGCGCTCACAAATTGTTAGTTCACGATTTATTTATGTTTGCTCATCATCCAAAACCAAATCCGGGGAGTCCAATACTCAACAATTATTAGTGTTTTGAGTCGTTTGCCTAAAAATTTTGTGATAACGGGTCCTATTTTTCTTTGACAGGAGAGGAGAACGGGGTACCTATCATTAGGAGGATGAACAAGGCGACGAGGAGCGCTCCAGGAATGCGGTCGATGCTTAGGAGGAGGATGAAATCGACTGGAGGAAGAAAAACAGAGTTTAGAGCCCAAACGAAGCCAAACAGCAGAAAACAGGACTCACTCGGCCGAGTATACTAGTCACTCGGCCGGGCACATAAGCTCGTCCGCCCGAGCGGCACAAGAACGAGGGAAGTCTGTTGTACCCAACTCTCTGTTTCTTTTCTTGATTTCAGTATAATTGCCACTCGGCTGAGTATAAATCTTCACTCGGCCGAGTGAAACTGATACGCTCCTAGGGCGAGTATTGCCAAGTAGCTTGAGCCACTCGACCGAATGGACTTTTTCCACTCGGTTGAGGGTGGCAAGGCCACTCGGCCGAGTCGTAAGCGGGGAGGAATTTTCAAAAATATTTTCGTTACTATCACTCGGTCGAGTAATACTTCCACTCGGCCGAGTCGTAACTTTTCATTTATAAGAGGCGCGGGCTCGGCGCGGAATTCGATGCGACACAACTTCTCGTTCACTCGAACCCGCGCCCCCCTCTTCTCTCCCGAACGCTTCCACTCGCCCGATCCGAGTCGCCCGCCGCCGCGCTCGGCCGACCACCTCCGGCCGACGCCGCTGCTCCTTCGCCCGAGTCGCCGCCGACGATCCCACCGCCGGCCGAGCTCCGGTAGCCCCTTTTCGCCCTATTTTCTCCTATTTCTTGTAATTTTTGACGATACGTACACTAATCTAGCCCCTAATTCAAATTAACTTCATTATCTATCCATTATACCCCTAACCCCCCATACATTTTGAATATTACTCGCTGATATCTTCGTTTGATGTGCAGGGTATATTGGGGAGCTTATGGGAGCCCAGGGGAGCTTCCGGGGAGCGTTTTTGGCTTCGTGGAGGCGGCGTCTTCGCACGCATCCACCATTTTGCTCTTGAGGCGTGTTCTGGTATATTCGTTCCACTCATTTGCGCACGCCGCATTTATTATGTTTTTGGTGAGCACCCGGGGGCCACATGCCGCCCCGGACACGGCCACGCTCCAGGAGAGCTTCCGCCAAGCGGAAGCGGCCGGATGAGCTCGGCCCCTCCCACGAGATGGAGGACTCTCCTCCGCCTACACTACCTCACCCCGCACAGCCACAGCCCGCAGACCCCGTTCACCCCTCTCAGCCACTCCCTGTCGACCCACTACCACCACCGGCTCCACTTGTCGGGCCGCTGGGGATTACATTCCAGGACGACGCACACCGCGTCGTTTTTGAGCGCATTTCCCAGCGCTCGATTGTACCATCCGGGTTCGCACACCTTGCAGACATAGGACGCCTGGGGGTACTTGAGGGGATGCTCACGTTGTATGACAACGTGGGTTGGCGAGATTTTTTCCAAGTGTCGGCGGACACCTTTGTCCGCCCGACACTTGAGGTGCTTAGTTCTATTGCCCGGATCGACGAGGGATGCTCGTTTAGGTTTATGGACCGAGAGTGCCAGGTCACACTCGGTATGATGAGAGCATTCTTTTCGTGGCCCGATGTCCCAGGGGCCGACCGTGGTTACGCCCCCACTCACATTCCCCCACCTTCATTCGGTTCCCACGCTTTCTGGGCCCGGATCACGGGTTTACCAGCTTCCTTTGACCCTAGTAGGGCCAAGGCCTCGGCCATCGTCCACCCCTGCCTCCGCATAGCTCAGCGCCTTATGGCGACTACCTTTTTGGCGAGGTATGAGCCTGGGACGATGTCCACGCCGGAGCTTTATATGCTCTATACGATGACGCGCCCCAGAGCTCTAGCTAGGGAGAGTGACGAGTTGGTCCCCACCGTCGTGATTGATATCGCGAGCTGGTTTTTGGACCGCATCATCGTATCGGTGGGCGCTCGCCACCGATATGTTACGGCGGTCTGATCACCCTGCTCACCCTGATGACCGGTGAGGACCTTCCGGCTGACCTGCGACGAGCCCCGGGCCCCACTTCACTGTCCATAGACGTCATGGCCCGGATGAAGATGCTTCGTCCGCACGGGCAGCGGCACTGGGATTGGTTGCACGGTCCCTACGGTGCTGATTACATGATCCTTCCGATCCCAGCTCGAACACAGATAGCACCAGCACAGGTGGACTGGCTTCCGGCGATGGATCTCCTGATCCCCGCCGCCTACGTGCTTGAGGCCGAGGAGGCTGAGCAGGCTGAGCAGGCCCACGCTGCACACGCTGCACCCGCTGACCCCGTGGCCCCTTAGCAGCCTGATATTTCTGCTGCTCCCGACACCTCTGTCCACACTTCTGCCGGTGTCGGGAGTACACTCGCTGAGACCACCTCCACTACCTCCACGCCCACCACCACTCCCACCACTGTTGGCCCTCTGTCCGTTGAGCCCCTTTGCTCCGCCCTACCCGAGCGCCCACCTACTATTGTTGAGAGCGGAGAGCCCTCTTTCGCTGCCGTCGTGGAGACCGTGGTTATCACCTCTGTCTCCACCGCAGCCGTACTTTCTGAGAGTGTCGTGACGTCTGTTCCCATGTCTGTGTCACTAACCTCTCTTGTCGCCTCGTCGCCACTTTTATACTCCACTTCCGTTGCTGCTGCTTCCACCTCACACCAGCCTGCGCCCCAGCATCGCACTGAGGCTAGGCCCACACTTGTGAGCACAGCACCCTTCCTCCACATGCCTGTTGAGCCCATCCACTACACCACCCGAGTCCGCCAGCCCGTCCTGCACAGCACAGACAGGTGCGTCCCTCTGCACCACCTCCCCCCGACACTGTACTTCAGAGCATTCGTGCTCTAGAGGGGGCGGTGAGTGGCCTCAGAGGTGACCTCAGGACCATGTCTACCACCGTCACAGCTATGGCCAGCCGCTTCGACCTACTTCCAGGCATTCACTATTGCCTCACCCAGATTCTCGATCGGCTTCCTCGCGCACCCACACCCACCCAGCAGGTACCCACCCCCACTCCTACACACACCCAGCCTGCTTCCACACCCACACCCACACCCACCTAGCAGACTGTTCCCCAGCCACCACCACCACCTTCGCCTCAGGACGGAGACGGCGCAGCCCCACCCCCTTAGGCACCCTTGATGCCATTGATCTTTTTTTGCCGTCATACTGCCCGTCTCTGCTCGGTCCTGATGATTTTTGCCCACCCCCTCCCCTCATTGTTTTGGGTCCACATTTTGTTCATATCTTTCTATATCATTTTTGGGAGAGAGGGAGAGATTTTTGGTGTCACACTCTTATATCTGATTCACTCCTATATCTGCATGCATCATGTCCGCATCATATTTTCATTTCATTATTTTTATTTTCTTTTTCCTCATGCATGCATCCTCACCTTCCCCTCACATTACACGTCTCTCGGTGTGCCACACTTCGCACATTGAGGACACTGTGCACTTTAGCTTGGGGGAGTGAGTTCTCACGTTCTTTTCGATTTACCACCTTTATTTTTAGTTTTTTTCACGCCATTTTCCGCATTTGCACTCATTTTCATCACTTTTTATTTTTTACCATGCATCACGTTTTTCTTATTTTCTTTGTGTGCTGCATTGTAATTAGTTTCATTTTCCCTTTTTATCATTTACTTCTTTCATCTTATGCTAGAGATGATTTTTCTGTGATGATGATGACGTGGAGTGAGCTTTCTCTATATGCATGCTATATTTGTCATGTCTTAGCTTTTATTTCTGATATCATATGCTGTGATTTGCCTTGCATTTAGAGATAGTAACCCTCAGTTTTTCCGTGTGAAAATGGATGAAATTCTACTATTAGCTGAGTCTGAATATTCATATGTATGCTATCGTAGAAAACACGGCAAGATTCACGCATTGGATGCTTATATCTGGAGTACCGTTTTCTTTTCCTATATCACTTATATTTGCATGACTTATACACTTCACTTCAGGATGATTGAATGATGTTAGCTATGATAAATTTGGATTAGTTAGCTTTTTTGTGAACGAAACTGAGTAGATTAGATTACCCTGCTGAAGTTGTCATGCACGTCTTATAGAGTGAACTGAGAGACATATTTATTTCTTTCTCCACATATCTTGAACATTAATTCCCTATTTTAAAATCATTGGTGAATCTCCCCTTAGCGACTCTAGTATTTGGCATTTCCCCCATTATTAATATCCTAGCTCCAAACTTCCCAAAACCAAAAAGAAAAAAAAGAAAATTCTTGTATATCCTTCTCTCTTTTTGATTTGGGATCATTTGTGTATATATGCTATAATAAAAAAATAAATAAATAAATAAAGAGAGAGAAAAAAAAGAAAAAAGAAAAAGAAAAGAAAAGAGAAAAGAATCTCAATAAACGATCACATCTCATGTTCTCTCTCTTTCTTCCCTCTTTTCGTTTTTATTTTTATTTTTCTTTTGCATTTGGAGCTTCAAAAGAAATGGGGAGTGTAAATACAGTTTTGTATATGCCACCACGCTTATAGATAAGCTTGGGGGAGAGAATCCAACGATGTGTGAGAGAGTGACTACTTGACGGTGCATGACAACCTAGGCTAAATAATATTCTATACTCGGTGAGATTGTTTTAGCTTCACGAAATCCAGAAATCTATGCCTAGCACTCATTTCATGAAATCCACGCTTTTCTATTCTTTCTATTCTATTGCGTGATATTCTTATACTCCTCATAGAAAGCAATCAATTGAAAAGTGTGTGATCTACGATATTGTATACCGCTTTAAATGATTCAGACGATGTTAATTTTAGAATTATTCCGTTTTTTCATGCTATATCAATATTCTTGGGTTTTCTATTTCTATTTGCACCATTATACTATGATATCGAAATAAAAGTCTTTGACATGTGTTTTACATTCGGTGCACACTATATGAGTAAGCAAAACCCACGTCCTGAGAAAAATGATCTAGCAGCTTCCCTCTTCGCTTTCTTCTTTCTTCTTCGTTTTTCGCTTTCCGTTTTTTCCATCGTTTTCATTTTCTAAATTCACCGGGTTCGCCTTTTACTTATCTTTCTCGAGGAAGAGTAAGAGGTAAGCTTGGGGGATTTTGATCACTCCACATTTTACACCTTTTTTTCCGCATGATTGCATGCCATTTAGATCGCTCAAATCACGTTTTTCACGATTTATCGACAATATTACTATACTTTTCACGATTTGTTGTTTTTGTCATATTTCAGGAGATTTGGAGCGATTTGGAATGATTCCGAGATACACCTACTCCGGAGTGTCACCGAAGACTTCCCTGAGGGGTATTTTGAGATTGGAGAGGAGCGGAAGAAGAAAGAACGTCGTAGGAGCGACGAGGAGGCAAAAACACTCAGAATGGGCATTTTCAGTGTCTCACTCGGCCGAGTGAAGGAGTCACTCGGCCGACCAGCGAGACCCCGCTCGGCCGGCCAGATCGGACACGCTCCAAGTGTGCACTCGGTCGAGCATCAGAAGCCGCCTCGGCCGAGTGACGTATCCCGTCCGCCCGAGCGGCACTCAGACGACGCCCCTCAAAAAGAGCCAACTTACTGTTTTTCGTCAGTCTGAGCATCAGAAGACCCACTCGGCCGAGTGGCAATTGCCGACCGCCCGAGTGAAGATAGCCCATCGGCCGAGTGAAGACAACTCACTCGGCCGAGTGACGCCCGAAGTGAAGACCCCCAAGACCCCGGACTTACTGGAAATTCTCAGGGTCTCTCACTCGGCCGAGCGACTTTTGTCACTCGACCGAGTGAGCAGCGCTGCCTGTAGCGGAAATCACGATTTTTGAGCTACGCAGGGGCAGTTTGGTCACGAATTTTTGGGCAGTTTTGGGGGGTATTTAACCCCTGATTCTAACCTAGTTAGGGGAGCTTTTTTCCTTGCTTTTGGCAGCTTTTTAGATTAGACTTTTTAGAGTTTTATTCTTGTGATTGGAGAGGAGAGAAAAGGTTTATTTTGTTGGATTCTTGGAAAGCTATATTGGTTTGTCTTCCTCTCCATTAAAAATCCTATTTTTATTGCTATTTTGATTATTGCTATGAATTCCATTGCTATTTCTATTGATTATTCTTTCATTAGCAATATGATTTGTGAGTAGTCTTAACGTCTTAGGGCGTGGGGATGAACCCTACGAGCCCAATTTCCGATTTGTGATGATTTGGTAGAACTATTGCTAGAATTGCTATTAGGGTTAGTTTGGGATCGATATATTACGGATAGCTAGGTGTTCATATCGATTGGGATTTGCAAGAGATTGGATCCCAATTCGATAGGAAACCCTAGAAATCCGAATTGGGTTGAAATTGAGTTTCCGAAGTATCGGTTTGCAAGAGATTGGGCCGATGCTAGGATCCTCAGTTGCAATTCTATACCGATACCCGTTTACAAGAGATTTGATGGGTAGGAACTATCCCAACCTAGGTCGTAGCCCGAGTTTGCACGAGAGTGGGCTCAGGATGTGATTGAACAATGATGTTGATCCTAATGCTAGCTTGCCTAGGCTAGGGTTTACAAGAGATTGGACCCGAACCTAGGTTCGCTATAGACCGGCAATAGCGTGAGAGCGTGAGCCAGGTTTCACATTCAGTTGCAACTAGTTCGCCTGAAATTCTACCCTAGCAATCGTGATACCAATGAATCACATTGACGAGATACGATGAGTAGTGGGGATTCCCTTTTCCCTAGGCGTCTTTATTTGATTTTATATCTCTTTACATTATTTGACGATTGTGACAACATCGCCGAAAGGAAAATTCCTACTCTTCTGTCCCTATAGCCAGGTTGTTCGGAGAAGGCACTGTCATACGTCCTCCCTGTGTTCTATACCCGCTCGCCGCTACACCGTGCGCTTGCGGTAAAACTACACGGTCGCTTTTTAGGGTGTACGCCCGGGCGCGATCAGTTACAAACATGCAAAGCATCATTATTATTTACACTAGCAGATTCTAAAGCATTCATCCCACTCATAGCATTCTTAAATTTTGCTTTCAATTTATCATATGATTCGATGCACTTACTTGCCATGTTGGTGGCCATATTGATGCGATAATCAAGCTCCTCATATGGTAGCTTTGGCTCCTCCTCTTCTTCACCTTCACTTTCCTCCTTGCTAGATCGTGACGAAGACTCTTTCCCTTTAGCCCTGAAGCACATTTCTTCGTTGGAGTTGAGCCATGCCTCTACCTCTTCATCGCTTGATCTTGAGAATATTGATGAAGAATCATCAAAAGCCGCAAAGCACATGTGAGCTTGCTCCTTGTCATCCTCTTCTTCATCACTTGATGCGTCCTCATCAGAATCATCAAATGAGCCGACTAGCCCCTTCTTTTGGTTCTTGAATTTGGACTTGCCTTTCCCATGCTTCTTTCCTTTACCCTTATAAGTCTCTTTGGTGGGTTTGGAAGGGCATTCGGTAGAAATATGACCATTACCACTGCAAGTGTAACAAGTAGGAATCTTGTTAGAATTCGAGGCAAACTTTGACAACGATTGACCTTGCTTGCCCTTGAGGAATGCCTTGAATTGCTTGGCAAGCTCGATGAAATCATCATTGCTAGTATCTTCTTCTTCATCTTCTTCACTCGAGGATTCTCGACGAAATTTCTTTCTCCACTCGATTGGCTTCTTCTCGGCAAGGAACGCAACACCTTTTTACTTCTCCGACTTCTCGGGCTTAGATGGTTGAATCTCCTTCTTGTATTTAAGCTTCACTTCAAACGCCATGAGATTTCCTATGCACTCCTCAACGGTGTATTTGGACATGTCATTTGACTCCAAAATTTCGTTGGCCTTTGACTCCCATTGAGATGTAAGCAAGTCTAAGATCTTCTCCACTCGATCCTCTTGGGAAATCACCTTCCCAAGTCCTTCCAAAGCGTTCACGATGTCTGTGAACCTTGTGAACATTTCTAAGATGCTTTCTCCTTCCTGCATCTTAAACATTTCATGTTTAGATCTACACACAATTTGTTTAGATTTCTGTACCTTGGATGTCCCTTCAAAAGTAATCTCCAAGATATGCCAAATTTCGTTGGCCGATTTGCATATGGAGATGCGGTTGAACTCATTCGGAGTGAGGGCGCAATGGAATGCATTCATATCCCTCGCATTGAATATGATAGAGTCCTTCTCTGCCTTTGTCCTTGAGGCCACAGGTGTAGTAGGCTTCTCAAAGGGCGACTCCGTGATGTCGCAAAGGTCTTGACCCTCCAAGTAGATCATCATCCTGATCTTCCAACTTGGGTAGTTGGTTCCGTTGAAGAGCGGCGCCTAACGGTTGATAGACCTTCTTCATGAGACATGGATGAAGCGTTGTATGCCATCGTTGTTGTATGCTTCAAACTCGCTCTGATACCAATTGTAAGGACCGTATACCTTGCAATACTAACAACAAACACTCTAGAGGCGGAGAGGGGTAAATAGAGTAATGACAATAAATTGTGTAATTAAAATTTAACTTGCAAATGCGGAATAATAAATGCAAGAGGAATTAATCAGCACAATTAATCCAAACGCAAACACAAGATATTACCCTTGTTCCCCAAACTTGGGTACATCCAGCAACACCAATATTCACTATATTTCCCACAAAGAGAAGTGAATACAAATCCCACAAAGAGATACCTTGTAATCCCACAAAGAGAAGTGAATGAGGAGGGAGTTCCAAATTTGCTATGCACTCTTACATGTGCATATCTTATTGAAATCCTCGGGCTCCAATGCACATTGCAAGGCGTTCATTGCCTTGGCATTGCTTACCTCCGCGGTGACCTCCACGGTTGTCCATTTCTCAAAGTCTTCTTCTTCGGGCTCGATGTATTCCTTCATTGTAGTCCTCCATAAGGATGCACTCCGGAGGAAAGTCTCCATCCGGCACTTCCAGTACCCGTAGTTGGTACCGTTGAAGAATGGAGGCCTCGTAGAGGAATGTCCTTCCATCACCGATGACGCTCCTTCACGGTTCCTGAAGGTGTCATAGTTGGAAGGTGGAGGCACGGTCTTGTCGTCGTTGGCAGACATAGCTGAGTATCTGGCTCCGATACCAAATGTAATGCCCTACCAGCTACTGCACAAGTACTAGAGGGGGGGTGAATAGTACTTTAAAATAATAAGGAGTATAATTCCAAATTAAATTGCAAACAACTACCAAATCAATTTGCGGAAGCTTAAATTGAATGACAACAATTAAATTAACAATGCAAACAAACGATGTTAATGGATTCGGATCCACCCAAGTCTCCCCGACTTGTTCCCGGTGATCCTACGTCCCAACCACCCGGATCCCCTCCGGATACTTGAGTTAGAAACCCTAACTCAAGATTTCCACTATGAATATCTTGTGAAAAACCTTCACAAGATCAAATCATACATGCAATAGCAAACGTGAATCCCACAACCCGGGATCACAACCTTCTCTCACAACCGAGAGAATCACAAAGCAATATTAAAGAGTTTAATATGAAATAAACAATCTTACCACAAAATCCCATACCTTGAGTTTTTCTTACCCAAATGATGAAATGAAGGATTTGAGGAAGATGAAGTCACCAAGACCTAGCACCAAGGAAATGACCAGCAATCGGTGCCTAGGAAAGAGTTGGAGACTTGGATCAAGCAATAGCTTGAAGAGCTCACCAAGAACAAGCTTCTCTCTAGATCTAGAAATGAGAGAGAATTGGTTTCTTGTGAGGAAGAGAGCTTTAGATTTGAGGGAGAATGGCTATCTCTTTAGAACTCAATGAATCTCTTAATGGTAGCTCTAACCTAGATAGAAATGACCTAGGTTCGTATTTATAGGGTCCCATAAAAATAAGTTAGGTCATTCACCAACAGATAGAAATCTGTGAGAATTAGTCGGTCAAAGAACAATCACTGACCGACTAGTTCATCAACTAGTCGGTCAGTCAAACAACGTGGACCGACTAAGAGTAGATCTGAGAAGAGATAGAATTTCAGACCTAGAAATCTAGTCGGTCCAAGAAGACTTTCTGACCGACTAGTTTCACAACTAGTCGGTCAGCAAATGAACATAGACCGACTAAGAGGCAAAAATGAACTAGTCTGAATGCAAGTTGACTTAGTCGGTCCAAGAACAAAAGTTGACCGACTAGATTGTCAACTAGTCGGTCACCAAACGTTCTTAGACCGACTAACGATAAACAGTAGCTTAGGAGAAATTTAGCATGAACAGTAAGTCACAACTAGTCGGTCAAAGAAGCATCACTGACCGACTAGTTCACAAACTAGTCGGTCGGTGAGTCAACGTAGACCGACTAACTGTAAACAGTAAAGTCCAAGAAATTAAGGAATCAAACTAGTCGGTCCAAGAACAGTTTTCGACTGACTAGATCACCATCTAGTCGGTCAGTACTTGTTCTTGTACCAACTAACATGCACATACAAATCCGAATCGAAGCGCGACGCTTCGAGGAAGATAGAATGAACTTGTGCAAGGATCCTAGAGCTACGAAATGAGCGTAATGAAGATAGAAACGTAAGATATACTCAAGGCTTAACATTCTATATATCGAAGCTAAAAGACTATAAATAAAACCTTAATAAACGGTCTTTGAGAGCTTCGATTGAATCTTCATATCTTCCAAAGCGTCGCAAGAGCTTCAACGAAGCTTTAGGCATGAATATGAGCTTTGGAAAGTGTTGAGATGTCGCTTTGAATGTTCGACGATCTCCAATACTGCGCTCACAAATTGTTAGTTCATGGATTATTTATGTTTGCTCATCATCAAAACCAAATCCGGGGAGTCCAATATTCAACATTCTCCCCCTTTTTGGTGATGACAAACCAACATAAATAATAATCAAAAATAATAATTCAAATGTAAAATACTTACTCCCCCTGCATTGATGACACGTTAATTCCAAAATGAATATATATGAATTGCATCAATCAGATGAGTAAGATAAATAAAGAGAATCAATTTTCGAAATATCGGATTTTGAAAATCCTTATATGTATCTTAACTCCCCCTGAATCTAACATATCAAACTAGATTCTTGGAAAATGAGTTAAATTTTCATTTGCGCTATTTATTATCATTATCTCTCCCCCTTTGGCATTATCCCAAAAATGGGGGCATACAACGACAACAATTAGGAAATGTAAAATCCAACATCGGGAGTCGTAGACAATGACGATGGACCAAATTGACACCAAGGAAAAAAATGTGGAAATCAAATCAAGGTGTGCCAAAATGTCCATTATCACAAAAAGATCAAAAATCATCAAAAATACCAAATAATTATTCATTTCTTGAATAAAGAAACATACTCTCCAATATTCAATATTCTTGGTTAATTTTGTGCATGGAAAACAATTCTATATAATTATAGAAATATAATCTATTTAACCAAGTTTTTAATCGTCGAGCGACGAATTCACAATTCAAATGCATTCAACGAATATATAAAAAAAATGCACGACGAATAAATGACAAAGTGAATGACGATGAACATATATATATATATATAGACATCCTGAGTATATCAAAAAGGTATCTCATCGAATACATGTGGTACATCATATGAAGCGAGACACATCATCTATATAAACATCAAAAAAATACATCATCATCATCAACATCATCAAAGTGTATCAAAATACATCAAAACAGCATCATATCATAATATCCAACTCCGACACCCAGAAATCGCAAAAATACATCAAAACATCTCTCAAACCCCATCCTAACCTAAAATACTCTCAATAAAAAAAATATCATCCAAAGCGTAGTGGAGAGTCCTCGAAACACGTGATCACGAGGAGGAGGCTGGATCTGCAGTGTCCGTGGGTCTAGTCGATGGAGTGGACTCAGGCTCTGCAGGGAGTAGAGGTGTCTCAACAGATGGAATCGTCGGGGCAGGAGTGGAGATCTCAGCAACAGGCTCAACAACGGGAATCTCAACAGCAGCATGGGTCTCGACAGAAGCAGCAGCAGCAGTGACAACAGCAGCAGGAGATACATGAGCAGGCTCGGAAGTCTGAAGAGCTGAAGCAGATGGCTCTGGAACACCGGAAGTGGTGCCATCTCCAGGAGCAGAAGATGTGGTAGCAGCAGCAGGAGCAGCCGTGGTCGTGGCAACATCGTCACGAGCCAAAGAAGTGACAAGCTCGTCAATCTCCTCATCGTCCATCTCCTCGGCCTCAGAAACTGAAGGAGGAAGATCAATCCCCATCAGACGAGCCATACGGCAGACGACCTCCTCGGTACGAGCCAAACGTGACTCGTGCCGACGAAGAAGGCGTACGACATCGTCCAATGTAGCAGGACAAGAGGGGGCTGCAGCAGCGGACGGAGAAGCCTGAGAAGCAGATGCAGTAGACCTCTGCACATGACAAAGTGCCGCTAGAGATTTCTTCACGGCCGTCGCGTTCAGAGGCTTACCCAAGGGACGCTCATCGTCAGGAGGGAGGGGGACTCGGAAATGTCGAAATACAAGAGTCAACAGGCAAGGGTATGGAATGTGCGCAGACTTATTGGTCTTGCGTATACACTCGAAAGAATCCATCTTATCGAGTATCACGCGAGCCCAATTAATCTCGCACCCCAAGAAAAGAGCGTAGATCAATTTCAAGAACGGCTGGGATGGGAGTGAAGAGGATCCATACTTAGGGAGGAGACATGACTTCAAGATCAGGTTAAGAACCCACGCATTCGGCTTGAAAGATTTCGAAGGAACACCAATGAATGCAGAGGGGATAACCTGGAAAATCTCAGAAAGAATAGACTGATCCAAGGAAGAAATGTCATCTACGGAAATGTCCGAAGGGAGGAGACCACACGATGAACAACCAAGAATCTCCCCCAAGATTTCTGCCGTGAGAACTATAGGAGTTCCCAAGACAGTCGTCTCAATGGAGTGGCTGGCATCATACTGGCCTCGAATACGATTGGCATAGAACAATTTCACGAGGCGAGGATACGGTTTGGGATTGGCCTTGGGGTCGTATCGGAGATAATCAAGAAGACCACTATAGGACAGAAGATCAGCAAGGCCGAGAAAATCAGAGAACTGAACGTAATGCTCTAACAACAGTGGACAGTGCTCTATACGGTTGTACGCTGCGAGACACTGAGGGTCATCGCGGCACAACGATATGTCTACACCGCCGACTGGCATAGGAGCTTTACCCTTAGCCTTACGGGTCTTCGGAGGTGGAGTGGGTTCCCTAGTAGGCTCATCCTCAGGGATAAATTCAGAGTCGGGAGGAGTAGCCGGAGTGTGAAGTATGGGCTTTTTGGGCAAATTCTTCTGGGTTTAAGAGTCGCCGACCTCTGCTTCTTCAGAGGAGGCGAAGAGGGGGAAGCTTGGGTAGATTTGGCACGGCGCTTGGGCTTAGGTGGATTCCTAGGGTTGGACGGCCCTACGGTCATAGGAGAAGCCCGGAAGAGGCGATAGGAATTCTCGTCTTTGCCATGGTCGAGGCACGACGAGAGCAAGCAAGTAATCACGGAGGATCAACAACCCTAAGCACACAACCCTAACACACAAGCCCTAAGATGAAAAAACTTAAATCCGAAACCCTAGAATACCTAGGAGGAGAAATCGAACCCTAGGGCAAGAAATTGACCTAGGAGGAGGAGGGAGATACCTAGGAGATGGAGTCGACGGCGGCGGACGGCGGGGATCGCCAGAGATCAGGCCGGAGTCGACGGAATTTGAAGGGGCTCGATCGAGATTTGGGGGTTTTCGGGCTTGAGCTGGAGAGAAGACCGACTAAAAATGAATATAGTCGAATGAAATAAGAGAATAAGTCGGTCGGGAAACGAAAAGACTCAACTGTCCTAACACACTTAGTCGGTCATAGTTCAAGCACTGACCGACTAGATTACGATCTAGTCGGTCGGTCAATGAGCTTGAACCGACTAAGTCGAAACAGAGGCACAGATGAATTTCTAGGGCTAGAATTAGTCGGTCGCAGTATATTCACTGACCGACTAGTTTTCAATCTAGTCGGTCGGTTAGTGTACTGTGACCGACTAACGAAAGAAAATGATAGGAGTTAGATATAGGCTTGATCTAGTCGGTCTGAGTTCATTTGCTGACCGACTAGATGAGCATCTAGTCGGTTGACAAGTGAACTTAGACCGACTAGAGGAGTCCAAAAATTGATAATTGATTTCTCTTCACAAACCACTTGGATGAAACATCATAACTCACTCATTAGTCATCTAAATTACCCCATAAAACGTCGAAATCTTAAATACGACTTTCAAATACGAATTCGATCATAAATTCAAATATATCACATAAAATTCCCAAAAATTCAATTAATCTAGCATGAACAAAATATCGCGAAATCGAATAGCATGCAAGATAATTGAATGAAATATGAATCCTATATCTCGGATTCACCCATAATCCCCAATTCTCGACGCAACCGCACAAAGGAGTCCTCCTTTAGGGGTTTCGTGAAAATATCGGCGATTTGCTTTTGGGTTTCAACGTACACTAAAATGATGTCCTTTTAGCAACATGATCATCTAAGAAATGGTGTCGGACATCTATGTGTTTTGATCGGGAATGGTGCACCGGATTCTTTGAAAGACAGATAGCACTTTGGTTATCCACCATGATAGGGCTAGTATCACAGTGAATACCAAAATCCTTCAAAGTGTGTCTCATCCAAAGAACCTGGGCACAAGCGGCACCGGCGGCAATATATTCCGCCTCGGTGGTTGAAATTGATACGGAATTTTGCTTCTTGGAAAACCAAGAGACAAGAGAATTTCCTAGAAAATGGCAAGTGCCACTAGTACTTTTCCTGTCGGATTTGCATCCCGCATAATCGGCATCACTGTATGAGACTAACTCATACGTGCTAGATTTCGGATAAAGTAATCCAAAATCTAAAGTGTAACTTAGATAACGGAAAATACGCTTTACCGCTACTAAGTGAGACTCCTTAGGTAGAGACTGATAACGAGCACAAATGCATACGGCAAACATAATATCGGGCCTACTTGCGGTAAGATAAAGTAAGCTACCTATCATACCTCGATATAGACGAATGTCTACATCCTTACCACCCGTATCCTTGTCGAGATGCGTAGTCGTGCTCATTGGAGTCTTTTTCCCGGAAGCACTTTCCATTCCAAATCGCTTAAGCAACTCCACCGTATACTTCGTTTGGTGGATGAAGATTGCATCGTTCATTTGGCGAATTTGGAGACCTAAGAAATATTTGAGTTCGCCCATGTGGCTCATCTCAAATTGTTCCTTCATAACATTAGAAAACTCTTCGCAAAGAGTGAAGTTAGTAGCACCGAAAATGATATCATCAACATAAATTTGAACTAATAAAATATCATTATTCGCATGCTTAACAAAAAGTGTAGAATCGGCTTCGCCCATTTTAAAATTCAAATCCAAAAGAAAATTCTTTAGGCGATCATACCAAGCTCGAGGAGCTTGTCTCAAACCATAAAGAGCTTTCTTTAGTTTAAAAACATGATTTGGAAATTTTTCATTTATGAAGCCCGGAGGTTGAGAAACGTAAACTTCCTCAACGACATCTCCGTTTAAAAATGCACGTTTAACATCCATTTGAAATAACTTAAAATTTTTATGGCATGCATAAGACAATAAAAGTCTAATTGATTCTAATCTAGCTACCGGAGCGAAGGATTCTTCGAAATCGATACCTTCCTCTTGGCGATAGCCTTGAGCAACTAACCGAGCTTTGTTCCGGATGACGACTTGATTTTCGTCAGATTTGTTCTTGAAGATCCACTTTGTCCCTATGACGGTGTGGTTCTTCGATGGCAAAGGAACAAGCTCCCATACCTCATTCCTCTCGAATTGAATGAGTTCCTCCTCCATGGCAAGGATCCAAGCACTATCTTCGCAAGCTTCAACTATATTCTTTGGCTCTATTGATGAGACAAAGGCACTATTGGCGAAGTGGTGGACTTGCGATCTCGTCTTGACACTATCATGAATATTGCCAATTACTTGCTCATGGGGATGGTCGCGGACGGTTTGAAGCCGCTTGGGAATACCTTGATCACTAGGCACATTCTCAACAACTTCATTAGTCGGGTTAGTCTCAATAGAATCAATTGAATCAATGGACTTAGAATTTTCAAACGAATCACATAAAACATCCATAGAATCATTGTCATTTGAAATTCTAGAAGTAATAAAATTCTCATTAAAAGAGACATGAAGTGATTCCTCGATCGTAGAAGATCTTTTGTTGTATATCCGATAGGCTTTGCTACGTGAGGAATACCCAACAAATATCCCCTCATCCGATCTCGGATCAAACTTGTCCAAATTATCATATGTGTTTTTAATAAAACATTTTGCGCCGAAAACACGAAAATGTTTAACTTGAGGCAATCTACCAAACAACAATTCATAGCAAGTTTGTTTGGTGCCGGGCCTCAAAAGTATTCTATTAAACACATAGCAAGCGGTGTGTACCGCTTCCGCCCAAAATTGATAGCCAAGTTGACTATCTTCGAGCATAGTGCGAGCACACTCCACAAACGTTCTATTCTTTCTCTCAACAACACCATTTTGAGGAGGTGCGCGAGGGAAAGAAAACGTGTGAGTAATTCCAAGATCATCACAAAAATTTGAGAAAGACTCATTCTCAAATTCACCCCCATGATCACTACGAATAGTGACAATGGTGGTTTCGATGAGATTTTGTACTTTCTTTACAAATATTGTGAAGTTTTCAAAAGCTTCATTTTTATTACATAAGAAAAATACCCATGTAAATATTGAATAATCATCAACGATGACTAGTCCATATCTTGCATTTCCTAAGGAAGCAACTCTAGTTGGCCCAAATAAATCTAGATGTAATAGCTCTAGTGGCCGTTTCGTAGAAATGCTTTTCTTAGGTTTAAATGAAGATTTAGGAAGCTTGCCACGTTGACAAGAATCACAAAAACTTTTCTTTTCAAAAATGAGCTTCGGAAAACCTTTAATGGAATTTAATTTCGAAAGCTTATAAAGTGTTCCAAAGTTCACATGTCCAAAGCGTCGATGCCATAAGTGTTGTTCACTTGTGTTGGCAACGAGACATTGTTCATATGACTTAGGAAGATCCAAAATATAAATATCTTTATGGCGTGTGCCGGAAAATAATAATTTATTATTATCATTTGAAATATGACACAATCCTTTCGCAAAACTAACTTTGTAACCTTTGTCACAAAGTTGGCTTATTGAAATAAGATTATGATTTAAACCATCAACTAGATAAACATCGCTAATTAAGGGTTTAGAAGGGTTACCCACTTTACCAACACCGACGATGGTTCCGCTCTCATTGCCTCCGAACACGACGCGATTTCCATTTGCAATTGGAACAATTCCGGAGAGCAATTTAGCGTCACCCGTCATGTGTTTTGAACACCCGCTATCGAGTATCCAATTCCCTTTGGAGCTAAATTTATATTTGTTGCTCCTTTTCTTTTTCTTTTCCTTGAGTACCTAAAGATAGAGACTTTCATATCATGGTACCCAAGGTCATTGGGTCCTCAAAGGTTAGACCTTTGGAAGCCAAGTCCAATTGGACTTTGACTTCCCCACATAATTCCTACTATGCACAACATTCGAAAAATAAGCATTCATATATACTTGTTTTTCATCCATGCTTGTGTCCTTCGGGCTCCAAATAGTGAATATTTTGGGAGCCATCATCCTATTGGGTGCATGCATGCAACGTTGATTTCTACGTGATGCATGTTGTGGATAGGCATACGGGACATGATGGAATGGTGCACGACGAGAATTATTCATATGATGCGGTGGGTGAACATATGCATGTGTGGGAACACGTGCGTGAGGGTGTCTCACACGGTGTGCACGTGCCCGAGAATGTGTTGCATAAAAATCATCATATGTGTGAGATGGTGGAGTAGGACGTGTGTTCCTACGTGGCATGGTATTGGTGTACATATAAGCATGCCCCTTCTTTGGAGGTCCACCCAAAGTGGGTTTCTTTCCAAAAGAGGGCGTGGACGAGGTGGAAGCACCATTGGTAGATGAACTACCAATAGAGTGTTTGCTACCACTCGTAGAGTCACCGGAAGTTGGCCTAACAAAAGTAGTGGCCGCTTTGGATGGACATCCCATCGTGTACCCCAAACCAATGTGGTGATTGGCCGGAAGTAAGTCACTTAGGATTTTATCCAAATGGTCCTTACCTTTGTTGAATTTGTTAATTCGGCCCAATGTGTTCTCATATTTCTCTTTGAGAGAACGCATAGAAGTATCCAAATTGGATACTTGCGATGTGAGCACATAAACACGAGATTTAAGATTCTCGTTCTCAATACTCAAAGTCGAGTTTTGAGAAGTTAAATCCGCTATCTCATGTTCTTCCGCATCCTCAATGCTAACATGTTCAAGTTTAGATTTGAGATTCACAATCTCATTTCTTAACTCTTCAACAACGGTGTCGTTGTTGGTGATGATATTCTTAGGCGATGTTTGAATGCTAGCTAGGTCAGCTTTTACCTTAGTATATCTATTTACTAACTTAGTGTATTTTGACCAAAGTTGAGAGTTAGCATTTCTAAGATCATCCATCGTTACCTCATCGCTTTCGTCATCACTATCATCGAAAGAGGAGGATCCTTGATCGTGCTCCTCTCTTGCCATGAAACACATGTGCGCTTGCTCCACGTGCTCATCGTCCGACTCTCCGCTTGAGGAATCCTCGGAGTCGGTGAATGTTGTTCCGACAAGTCCCTTTTTGTACCCCTTTTTGTACTTCTTTGACTTGTCGAACTTCGGCGCCTTCCACTTCTTCTTTTGCTTGTTTTGAGGACAATCCGCTTTGATGTGTCCCGGCTTATTGCATTTAAAACACAAAGGTGGAGAGGCGTTAGTAGAAGTAAACTTAGATTTTTGTTTGAAGTTACCCTTTCGGAAGAAGCGATTGAACTTCTTTGCCATGAGTGCAATGGATTCCATGTCCATTTCTTCTTCCGAGTCCTCATCATCGGTAGAGGTGGATGAAGCCGCCTTGAATGCAATCGCCTTTTTCTTAGGCGCATCTAGGTTCAAATAGGACTTCATCTTTTCTTGTAACTTCACCTTGCTATCTTTGCGTACCTCGTATGACATCAAAGTACTCATTAGTTGAACAACGGTATATTTATTCATGTCATTACCTTCCTCGATGGCGAAGGTACGTTTTTCCCAAGAAGAGGGAAGTCCTTCAATAATCTTTGAGCACTTCTCCTTTTGAGTGTAGGACTTGCCGAGGGCCTCAAACTCGTTTATTATGTCAACGAAGCGAGCGTAATATTCTTTCATCTTCTCGCCCTGTTGCATATGAAACATTTCGTAATCTTTGTTTACGACTACAAGTTTAGAGTCTCTTACCCTACTCGTCCCTTCATGAAGAATGAGGAGGGAGTTCCAAATTTGATATGCACTCTTACATGTGCATATCTTATTGAAATCCTCGGGCTCCAATGCACATTGCAAGGCGTTCATTGCCTTGGCATTGCTTACCTCCGCGGCGACCTCCGCGGTTGTCCATTTCTCAAAGTCTTCTTCTTCGGGCTCGATGTATTCCTTCATTGTAGTCCTCCATAAGGATGCACTCCGGAGGAAAGTCTCCATCCGGCACTTCCAGTACCCGTAGTTGGTACCGTTGAAGAATGGAGGTCTCGTAGAGGAATGTCCTTCCATCACCGATGACGCTCCTTCACGGTTCCTGAAGGTGTCATAGTTGGAAGGTGGAGGCACGGTCTTGTTGTCGTTGGCAGACATAGCTGAGTATCTGGCTCCGATACCAAATGTAATGCCCTACCAGCTACTGCACAAGTACTAGAGGGGGGTGAATAGTACTTTAAAATAATAAGGAGTATAATTCCAAATTAAATTGCAAACAACTACCAAATCAATTTGCGGAAGCTTAAATTGAATGAAAACAATTAAATTAACAATGCAAACAAACGATGTTAATGGGTTCGGATCCACCCAAGTCTCCCCGACTTGTTCCCGGTGATCCTACGTCCCAACCACCCAGATCCCCTCCGGATACTTGAGTTAGAAACCCTAACTCAAGATTTCCACTATGAATATCTTGTGAAAAACCTTCACAAGATCAAATCATACATGCAATAGCAAACGTGAATCCCACAACCCGGGATCACAACCTTCTCTCACAACCGAGAGAATTACAAAGCAATATTAAAGAGTTTAATATGAAATAAACAATCTTACCACAAAATCCTATACCTTGAGTTTTTCTTACCCAAATGGTGAAATGAAGGATTTGAGGAAGATGAAGTCACCAAGACCTAGCACCAAGGAAATGACCAGCAATCGGTGCCTAGGAAAGAGTTGGAGACTTGGATCAAGCAATAGCTTGAAGAGCTCACCAAGAACAAGCTTCTCTCTAGATCTAGAAATGAGAGAGAATTGGTTTCTTGTGAGGAAGAGAGCTTTAGATTTGAGGGAGAATGGCTATCTCTTTAGAACTCAATGAATCTCTTAATGGTAGCTCTAACCTAGATAGAAATGACCTAGGTTCGTATTTATAGGGTCCCATAAAAACAAGTTAGGTCATTCACCAACGGATAGAAATCTGTGAGAATTAGTCGGTCAAAGAACAATCACTGACCGACTAGTTCATCAACTAGTCGGTCAGTCAAACAACGTGGACCGACTAAGAGTAGATCTGAGAAGAGATAGAATTTCAGACCTAGAAATCTAGTCGGTCCAAGAAGACTTTCTGACCGACTAGTTTCACAACTAGTCGGTCAGCAAATGAACGTAGACCGACTAAGAGGCAAAAATGAACTAGTCTGAATGCAAGTTGACTTAGTCGGTCCAAGAACAAAAGTTGACCGACTAGATTGTCAACTAGTCGGTCACCAAACGTTCTTAGACCGACTAACGATAAACAGTAGCTTAGGAGAAATTTAGCATGAACAGTAAGTCACAACTAGTCGGTCAAAGAAGCATCACTGACCGACTAGTTCACAAACTAGTCGGTCTGTGAGTCAACGTAGACCGACTAACTGTAAACAGTAAAGTCCAAAAAATTAAGGAATCAAACTAGTCGGTCCAAGAACAGTTTCCGACCGACTAGATCACCATCTAGTCGGTCAGTACTTGTTCTTGTACCAACTAACATGCACATACAAATCCGAATCGAAGCGCGACGCTTCGAGGAAGATAGAATGAACTTGTGCAAGGATCCTAGAGCTACGAAATGAGCGTAATGAAGATAGAAACGTAAGATATACTCAAGGCTTAACATTCTATATATCGAAGCTAAAAGACTATAAATAAAACCTTAATAAACGGTCTTTGAGAGCTTCGATTGAATCTTCATATCTTCCAAAGCGTCGCAAGAGCTTCAACGAAGCTTTAGGCATGAATATGAGCTTTGGAAAGTGTTGAGATGTCGCTTTGAAAACATTTTCAAAATCATGAAACACACACAAACAATGGGTATGCTAAAAATAAACATTTAAGCAAAATGCCAATGATATGTGCATATGTGTGAGGAACCTAAACATTAGGGAACCAAACCCAAGAGGAGTTTGATTTCCTAATGTAATCACATGAGGTGATCACATCCCTAACCAAAGAGTTAATGTAGATATCCCTCTTTTGCACACTACACCTAGTGGCAATTCATAAACTCAAGGATTTCCTAGGAAAGTGTTTTGCCTTTGCAAGAGGGGTGGATGTGGCATGCTTAGGTGTAGAAAATATTTTCTTGGCATGCATAACGTGAGGATTTTGCTTCTTAGAAAAAAAATGATGTGTTTTCATTTTTCCTCACCACCTTGTGATTTACATTCTTCTTGTTGGTGTTATTATTATACAAGAAGGCATGGTGATTCTTCTTAGATGCTTTAGCGATATTTCTTGAATTTGCACCAAAAGAAGAATTAGTGGTGGGTTTGGTAACCACCTCTGGAGTGTATCCCAAACCTCCTCTATGGTTTGTCGGATATTGTTTTTCAAACAAACCGTGGAGTGAATCCCTAGAATAAACAAATCTTTTGAGCTTACGGGATTTTTCTTCACATTTCAACGTAAGTTGTTGAATGCAAGATTCTAAGCTAAGATTTTGAGCTAATAATTTTTCATTAGAAATGCTCAAATCCTTAACTTGAGAGAGAAGTGTGTCTCTCTCACTAGTGTCACAAACATGCAAAGCATCATTATTATTTACACTAGCAGATTCTAAAGCATTCACCCTACGCATAGCATTCTTAAATTTTTCTTTCAATTTATCATATGAGTCGATGCACTTACTTGGCACGTTGGAGGCCACATTGAAGCGATAATCAAGCTCCTCATATGGTAGCTTTGGCTCCTTCTCTTCTTCAACTTCACTTTCCTCCTTGCTAGATCTTGACGAAGACTCTTTCCCTTTAGTCATGAAGCACATTTCTTCGTTGGAGTTGAGCCATGGCTCTACCTCTTCATCGCTTGATCTTGAGGATATTGATGAAGAATCATCAAAAGCCGCGAAGCATATGTGAGCTTGCTCGTTGTCATCCTCTTCATCACTTGACGCGTCCTCATCAGAATCATCAAATGTGCTGACAAACCCCTTCTTTTGGTTCTTGAATTTGGACTTGCCTTTCCCATGCTTCTTTCCTTTACCCTTATAAGTCTCTTTGGTGGGTTTGGAAGGACATTCGGTAGAAAGATGACCATTACCACTGCAAGTGTAACAAGAAGGAATCTTGTTGTAATTCGAGGCAAACTTTGACAACGATTTACCTTGCTTGTCCTTGAGGAATGCCTTGAATTGCTTGGCAAGCTCGATGAAATCATCATTGCTAGTATCTTCTTCTTCATCTTCTTCGCTCGAGGATTCTCGACGGAATTTCTTTCTCCAGCCGATTGGCTTCTTCTCAGCAAGGAACGCAACACCTTTTTGCTTCTCCGACTTCTCGGGCTTGGATGGTTGAATCTCCTTCTTGTATTGAAGCTTCACTTCATACGCCATGAGATTCCCAATGCACTCCTTAACGGTGTATTTGGACATGTCATTTGACTCCAAAATTTCGTTGGCCTTTGACTCCCATTGAGATGTAAGCGAGTCTAAGATCTTCTCCACTCGATCCTCTTGGAAAATCCCTTCCCAAGTCATTCCAAAGCATTCACGATGTCTGTGAACCTTGTGAACATTTCTGAGATGCTTTCTCCTTCCTGCATCTTAAACATTTCATGTTTAGATCTACATACTATTTGTTTAGATTTCTTTACCTTGGATGTCCCTTCAAAAGTAATCTCCAAGATATGCCAAATTTCGTTGGCCGATTTGCGTATGGAGATGCGGTTGAACTCATTCGGAGTGAGGGCGCAATAGAATGCATTTATAGCCCTCGCATTGAATATGATAGAGTCCTTTTCTGACTTTGTCCTTGAGGCCACGGGTGTAGTAGGCTTCTCAAAGGGCGACTCCGTGATGTCCCAAAGGTCTTAATCCTCCAAGTAGATCATCATCCTGATCTTCCAACTTGGGTAGTTGGTTCCGTTGAAGAGCGGGGGCCGAACGGTTGATAGACCGTCTTCATGAGACATGGATGAAGCGTTGTATGCCATCATTATTGTATGCTTCAAACTCGCTCTGATACCAATTGTAAGGACCGTCTTCCTTGCAATATTAACAACAAACACTCTAGAGGGGGAGAGGGGTAAATAGAGTAATGACAATAAATTGTGCAATTAAAATTTAACTTGCAAATGCGGAATAATAAATGCAAGAAGAATTAATCGGCACAATTAATCCAAACGCATACACAAGATATTACACTGGTTCCCCAAACTTGGGTACGTCCAGCCACACCAATATTCACAATATTTCCCACAAAGAGAAGTGAATACAAATCCCACAAAGAGATACCTCACATAGAGGATTTTGTCCTACACAAGAACCAAACCAAACCCACACAGGGGTCTAACTCCCACACAGAGAATTACGGTTAGCCCTACACTAGAAGATCAAACTCCCACAAAGAGAGTGACCAACTCCCACAACGAGAGTATCTAATTCCCACAAAGAGAATTAGGGTTTCTTTGAAACACAAAGTAAAACAAATACTCTTACATATTCCTTGAGATGAACTTACTCATTAATGAATGTAAGGCATGGAAGAGGATATCCAAGTGATGACATTAGCTTGAAAGCACTTGGATGATTTCCCTTGAGCTTGACTTCAATGCATGAAGGAGATTTAGAGCTCTAAGAGGGAAATGAGAGAGTTTGAGAGGGGCTTAATCAATCTCTAATGATTTGCAATAGCATCAAGAAGTTCCAATGAACTCAGCCATCTCATATATATATGAACCTTATAGGAACTCTCAAAAGCCAAGAAAACGGGCAAAAACAAAAAGCTGCAACGGCTAGATTCTGGGAAAAAACGTCACCGACAGTCGACTGATGAACAAATGACAGTCGACTGTCCAACGGCTAAATAATTTCCAACGGCTATAATCTGAGCCATGACAGTCGACTGAAGAAGACTACACAGTCGACTGTAAAACAGATAGGCGCATGTAAATCCTTCAGCAGGCGACTGCTGCAGCGGATGGAATAAAACAGAGATATGCACTCTTACTCCCGGTATGCATACGGGCGACTGATGAACAAATGACAGTCGACTGTAAAATAGACAGTCGACTGTTTATCCTTCATCAGTCGACTGCTGCGGAGACGGAGAAAAACAGAGAGAAGCAATTTTCACACTTACGCCTTTCAGACGACTATTGACCATTTCACAAACGACTGTAAATATACAGGCGACTGTAAATACTTCATCAGTCGACTGATGCGAAAAGCTCAAGTAGAGTCAATAAACGGTTGACTTGAGTAATACACCACAGTCAACTATAGAAGGTTCGACAGGCGACTAGAATCACCCAGTCGACTGTAAAACCTTCAGCAGACGACTGTTGGAGAGCCAGAGACTCCAATTGAGTCTTTGGGCAAGATGAACCTATTAGGTTGGATTCTATGATAATCCTAAGGCTCACTAAGTGGTTAAATGCATATGCATGAATGAGTTGACCATCTATCAAAGCATTACAATAAATCTAGACTCACAAAGGAGAAAAGCAATAAATGAAATATTACATAGATTACATTGCTTTTCTTAGAGTCTATGGCTTCAATCTTGATGCATTGATGCTCTCCATCATCTCCAAGCTTTGGCACCCCTTGAGTCCAAGCTTTGGCCTTACTCCTCTTGATGACCATTCTTATATCAAGTGTTTAGTCTCCAAAAATGATATTCTTGAAATGTTAACTATGAGACTAAAACAAGAGAGTCATTAGCAACAACATAATGTTATGATCATCATCAAAATAACATTGGTATGAAACACCAATACTCAACAGCCCCTTCCCCCTATGCCCCAGCCCCAACCCCCTTTGCCCCTACCAAGCCCCCATCACCCTCCTCTTCAGTCCATGTAATGAGCAATTATGTCTGTGAAATGAGCAATTAGTTTTAGGGTTTAAAAGATAATTACTGTATAATCTATATTACATTTGACAACTGTTTTTGAATCTTAGGACTGACTAGGACAAGATAGAGAGTGGTTGAGTTTTGATCATGGGGAATGGAAGGTTGAGATGAGTTTTGAGAAAGCTTTGAGGGGGCATCCATTTGGTTGGAAAACTCAATATTTTGAAATTTGTATGGAAAAACGCAACTGATCCTATCTTACCTCGGACGTAGCAAAAACAGTTATACGTGGATTTACATGGATTTAATGCATTTGGTGGAAAAGCAAGTGCACTTACCACATTTGCGTTTAATGCATTTGCATGCATTAGTCACCATCACACATTTGCACTTAATGCCGCAGAGTAAGTGCACTTGCGTTTAATGCATTGACATGTATTTGTCATGCTCACACATTATCAGCTCGAATTGTCAAGGTAATTTAATGGTCGCATGGCCCACCATCAAGGAAGATGCTGTATAGCGAAATTTGTGTAAAGCTAATTTGTTGTTCCGAAGGCGTCCGCTAAATTTTTTTACGCTAATTTGTAGTTCCGTGTCGAAGGCGCATGCGTCGAATTTGTTGTTCCGCACCGAAGGCGCCTGTGCCTCTAAATATTTCTACGCTAATTTGTTCTTTTAAATTTTGACGGTGGAAATAATTTTTTGGGAACAAAGATTTCGCGACGGAAAATCTTGAATGGATCGTGCCCGAGGGCAGGGCCTATGACTAGTATCTACAGGCAGACAGAGATTATGAGTAGTATATAATTAAAGAATGTGTAATTAGCAAAATTAAGTAATACGTGGACCGATGGCTTTTTGGAAAATCCGATATGTGCTTTTAAAAGATTCAATAAAAAATTAAACAGTACGTGAACCGGGCAAAAAGTTCCGTTCGTATAGCAATTCCCCAAAATACGGAGCAACAACGTTCAAGCAATTTCGACAGCTTGGCACTCCGACAGAACTCGACGCGCAAGGGCCCACACCAGACATACAACTGTCCCGCAAAAAGAGACAAAATGATACAATGAGAAACATTAAAAAACAGCAAAAATCTTATTATCTTAATCATTGATTACCGATAAATACCAGTTCAAACAAATGAAAAATCCTCGGTAAAAACCTTCATTAATCTCTTAATTAATCAAATACAATAAGCATTAAGCAAACATCCACACCGATTATCACAAACCTCTCCTAATTATGGGGGGAAAAAAGAGCACGCCAACAAAGATCATAACACTGAAGCTACAATTCCGGTAAAAAAATCCAATAATTAGAAGCATCCAGATCCGAACACGATCAACCCACCAACAACCGCCAACATTATCCCCAAAACCGCCGGCCGGAGCTCCGAGCCGTTAGACCGGACGGAGGCGGAGCGGGGCTTTCCCGCAGCCCCGGGCGCCGAAGCGTTGGCCGGCAGCGGGTGAACGACGACGGCGACCTTCATGCCGCTCTGGCAGTAACCGTTGCCGCAGATGAAGTAGTAGGTCTTGGGCTTGTGGAGGAGGATGAAGTCCTTGCCTGAGGTCCAGTTTCCGGCAAGCCCGTCCATGGTGCAGTTGTCGTAGCCCGTCCTGTTCACCTCGAACACGTTGAACTGGTTCTTGATGTACCTGAACGCTAAGCGATCGGAAATCGAAAGAAAAATGGTTAGGGTTTTAGAGTTGGGTTTTTTTTGGGGGAAAGCGGGGATTGGGAGGGACTTACAGATGTAATCGTCGACGTAGAAGGTCTGATTGTTGGCCCAGAGTGTGTAGTTGATGTTTGGGTTCCATCCCAGGTGGCCGCCGACGATGTGGTCGGTGGCGGCGGCGAGATGGGCGGCGGCGACGATGAGGAGAGAGAACGCGAGGAATTTTGCTGCCATTGTTTTTTGGATAAAATTTTTTTGGGAAGAGTAAATGAGTGAGTTAATAGAGTGGGGGTTCTATTTGCATAACAATATTTTCTAAGCTCACCACAATTTTGCTTGTCTGGAGTGCAGTTTGAGTAATTGAACTACCCCTCTAAACAGCGGTTAATAGTTGTTAAATTATAGAAACTACAAAGTGTTATGATCTTATTGGCTACGGAACCTGTAGTCCTGTATTTATAGAATCTATATTACAATTGAGGGCAGATTTTGAATTTGTCTTATGTGGCAATGTCACATCAAGTTTGGAGGGAAATTTTTGGATTTGAAAAGAAATTTGTTGGGAATACACTAAAGCATTGAAACTAGGAATAGCCTTTTAATATTAGTTATAAAAAATGTTATGCATACACACAATCTCATCTTGAGAATGAACGCGAGCTGTGGGAGAATGAACGCGGGAGATGCTGCCAACTCATTGATCCGCTTGCAAAACCCAGTAAAATTTTGATCACATCTGCTGATATTTCAGGGGAAACTAAATTTTTGTGAACTAAGATTTTGAGAGGACCTAATAATTATTAATGTTTGTTTAAAATTAGTGAGTCCAAGATTTTTAAAAGAACAATGTCCCATGGACACATGTTATATGTATATGAAGCCCGCGCTAAGGCACCCGCGCTAAATTTTTTAACGATGATTTTTTGTTCCGCGCCTAAGGCACCGGCGCCGAAATTGTTGTTTTACGTCGAATTTGTTGTTCTGCGTTGAATGCATCCACGTCGAATTTGGTGTTCAGTGTCGAAGACGCATGGGCTGAATTTGTTGTTCCGCACCGAATGCGCCCACGTCGAAGGCGTCCGTGCCGCTAAATTATTTTAAGCTAATTTGTTTTTCTTTTAAATTTTGGCTTTGGAAAAAAAATTTCAGGGAACAAAGATTTCGCAAGGGAAAATCTTAAATGAACCGTGCCCGCGGGCACGGGTTATGACTATAAATTTACATAATAGGTGGATATCCAATACACTAATGGGTACCATGCGGGCCTACAAAAGCCCGCTCATAACACTTCCCCTTATCCATCCATTGTTGTAAGCTTGGTATATGAACACTTCGGGGTTCATAGTGCTTATCTGACCATGAGGATATGTATACTTCTGGTTCCTAAGTTAGAGGTCTTCTCTCGTTAAAACCTTTGGATATGGAAAACCCAGTGGGAAAAACCAATAGCTAAGGGAAAAGAGTGCAAGTCTCCTTGACTTCTCCTGATCGATGGATATCATCAGTGGTGGATGTTGGACGCAACGACCTAGGATCTCTTGGTTTGATGATGACAAACGTGTCGTGATATCTAATGTGTGTGTTAGTGTGTTTCAGGATTAGCGAATCAATATATCTCACTTCATATGGAGGAATTACTAAGTATAAAGCATTTGGAAGAGAGAGAGAGACTGATGTGCTTAAAGCAAGTGGACTTGGTCCAAAGAGGAAAAGGGATGGAGCCCAATTTGAATTACAAATGGATTTGATCCAATCATTTAGCTAGACTTGCAACAAAAAAAAATTTCTATTCAAACTTCTAATCGAATCCTACTGAAATCCCAACTACTTGTTTCAAACCCTAGCCTATCCTATAAATACCAATGTCACCTCCTAGGGTTAACAGTCTGCGACAACCAAAGAATTGAAAAGAGATGCTGCACAAATAAATTGAAAAGAGGGGCTCCACATTGTATCATTGCGGCAACAAAATAATCAATAAGAGAGTCGGCATATTGAAGAGGTGAGGTGTTTACACATTTATTAATCAAAGCTGACACATTGTTTTCTTTGCGTGAAGAGAACTTCAAGCCTCAGGACAACACTCTCCAAGCCGAAAGCTGAACACGAAGACGGAGAAGATCGGAGACGAGAGCTGCCGGTGTTGTGACCTCCGAAGCTGCCAACAAAGCAACTGTGCACATCGTCGATGAGCCCGTGAAGTCGAAGCACCTCCAACATCATCGGAGAGGCTCTGAATACGTACCGCCGTCGCCTCGAAGTAGACGATGCTGCCATAGCCCACGCATCGAAGAAGCCACCGTCAAGGAGAGCTCATCATTGCCTGAGAGTCCTAGGATGAATCGGAGGAGGGAGAGAAACGAAGAGAACACAGACAAGCCATCGAAGAAGCCATGCAAAGGAGATCGTGCTGCTGTTGGAGAAAAGCTCAACACCCATAACAACGACGCCACCTTACGTGCTACCGCTCATCCTCAACGTCGCTCAAAGTCCGCAGCATGGCAACCGTAGTTCGTTGAAGCCGCCGACGTTGACGAGCAGCCGCTGCTATCATCGAAGAGACCTCGCCGCTGCACGTCGGAGTTGCTTCTCATCGCCATAGAAAAGCTCGTCGCTGCATCTCGAAGACAGCCGCTTCACGACGGAAGAAAGACGACGCTGCTGCACGCCGAAGAAGAACGCGAAGGAGAAGTCGACATTGCCGTTGCCGTCGGAGGTGGAAACCACTGAGAACTGTCAAATAACCCGCCGTCGTTCGGGTTGTTTCGCTGAAGAAGACCGCTGCTCGCAGTGAACTCCGAGAGCTGCTGTCGTTGACGAGTCGTGTGCCGCCAAGACGTCGTCCGCAGGTGAAGCCTGCATGCCCTAGCTCTTGAACGGAGAATTCGAAACGAAGATGAAATCCTCGTACTGATGCATGTGATCCACACGATCATGGCAGATACGAAAATCAACGGCGGGGATTGGTGATTGCGAAACGTAGCGGACGGATTAAATCGGAGCTGACGTGGCGTTGATTATTAAGGGAACTGTTGTGCACACCGGTCGCTTATTAAAAGACTTTGAACTGAAATTGCTTTACGCACAGACCAGTGCACAACTTAACATCCAGGAGTCGGATTGAGACACCGTTTGCGTCAGATTGGAGCTGACGACGTGCTGATTGACAGAAACGCTTACACGGACACGAACTGAGCATTTCTAAACCCTTAAACTCTTTTATTCGTGTCTTAGTGTAACGTTCTCTGTAGGAAAAACTTTACCATATTTTGGGACTATTTTGGGACTTGTCTGGTTGGGGCTAGACAAATGGGACCCAGCTAGTTTGGGACTAGCTGGTAGAAAGCATTACTAGGATTGATAGTGAGAGGAAACACTGTGTGTGTGGTACTGAGAGCCTGGCGAGTGTAGAGACGTAGAGGGTGCTCTGAGCGTGCTCTAACTTGTGGTTTTGTACCTATTGTACTATTCAATACTAGTATCTGCTTTAGGAGCTTGAGTAGGTCGTTGGGACGACCGAACCAGGGTAAATCTGTTATGTACTCTGTGTCTGCTTTTATTTACTCTGTTGCTGCTATAACTGCGTGAGTTTGTTCATAGGTTGCACGAATTATTTTACAAGCCTATTCACCCCCCCTCTAGGCTAGGATCCACATCCAACAAGTGGTATCAGAGCAGGTTTTAGGATCTAGCCTAGGTTTGACCATGAATAACCATATGGATAGTGCTTATGCTGAGGGTCAGTCTGTTTCCCATCCCCTAGATTTAATGGAGGTGATTATGCATATTGGAAAAGTCGAATGAAAATTTACCTCATTTCTGTAGATTACAAGGCTTGGCAAATAATTGAAAAAGGATATAAACTGCCTGTAATTAAAGTAGATAATGTTGAGATTGAAAAACCAAATGACAAATGTGATGATAATGATTGGAAATCTTATTCTTTAAATGCTAAAGCTATGAATGCTCTCATTTGTGCACTTAATAAATCTGAATATAATAGAATCTCGCATTGTTTAACTGCGTAGGAAATATGGCATACTTTGGAGGTGACGCACGAGGGAACGTCACAGGTAAAGGAGTCTAGACTGTCTCTTTTGAGTGCAGAGTTCGAGGGATTTCGCATGCTACCATCAGAGAGCATATCAGAGATGTATACGAGGTTCATCGACATAGTCTACAAGTCTAGCTCGCTTGGAAAGCCATATGATAGCATCGATCAAGTGAGGAAGATCCTAAGAGCATTGCCAAGCTCTTTCAGACCAAAGGTCATCGCTATCCAGGAAGGAAAGGTATTGTCTCAATTGAAGGTGGAGGACCTTATTGGTAATTTGATGTCCCATGAGTTGGAACTGTAAAATGTTGAAGCAAGAGAGAAACCTGAAGAGAAAGAGAAAGCCATAAAGCCCCTTGCTTTGAAAGCTAGGGAAGAAGAGGATGATGACGACGACATAGCGCTAATCGTGAGAAATTTCAGAAAGTATGTCCAGACCAAGCAAGGAAGAACAGAAATGGCACCCAGGTTTAATCGCTCTAACTTTTTTCAGTCTTCTAAGCAAACTTATGATCAGAATGCTACTAATAGAATGACTTGTTTTAAGTGCAAGAAAAGAGGACATCGAATGAGGGACTGCCCACATGAGACAGCTCAGATTGCTAAGGAAAAAGGAAAATCCAAGGTGCTAACTTGGGATTGGACAGTGAAACTGAGAGTAAAGAGGATGATCATGTAGCCATCTCATGCATGGCATTGATGGGAATACACGATGAGGTAATTTCTGGTAGTAAAGCTGAACTCCTTACTCTTTGTAAAGAAATGCAAGATAAAATAGTAGAGCTTGAGTCCACTATAGATGATTATCAAAATGAGAACTTTGAAATGCAACAATCTGAATATGATATGTCTAAGGAGATTGAAAAATTGAAAATTGAAATTGTTGCTCCTGACTCTACTATTGACACATTGAAAAAGGAAAAGTCCAGTTTTATGATGAAGCACATTGTCTCTCTTGCCCTTCCTTGATGAATAATATTAGTATGCTTAAACTCGATTTGATTAAGCTCGAAACTGAAAAAGACTATGTGATTAGAGAGCTTAATGATAAATTCTGCATGTTGGATAATGACTTTAAAAGAAAATTGATTGAATTTGAAAAGAAGGAAGAGGAAAACAAGAGAGCTTTTATAAGTAAATACACATTGCTTGTGGAAGAAAATAAATTGTTAAAATCTAAAGTTTCTAATCTGGAATTGGCCGTTAAGAAATTCTCTATGGGAAAACAATCGTTGGATACCATTTTAGAGAATCAATTATATGGCAATAATAGAAGAGGACTTGGATTTGTTTTGAAAAACGTTGAAAAGCCAAAATTCAAGAAATTCCACAATGCACCCTCTATTGCAAAAAACATATATGCAAAGTGCTTTACTTGTGATAGTGTAGGCCACACATCGTACTATTGTAAATTTTAGGAACACAAATATCAAGTTTAAACAAGTGTGTGTTCCTAAAACAATATTGGCTAACACTAGTGGACCTTGTTGGATTCCAAGGTCACGGTTAACACCTTTTATGTAGGTAAGGTGGAGATTTGGCGAGGAGTAATAAATTGGAAGCTTCATTCTTTTAGCTCCTTAGCCAAATAGCAACGCAAAGGTATAATTTTTATCCCTCTTTGCATTCCATTGCATACCTTCATAGATTGTTTTATGTGCTTGATTTATTTTTGTTTGTGTGCTTGTTTGCATGATTTTTTAATGTTTTTATTTCTGAAAAAAATTTTAAAAAATGAGCTTAAATGAACACCTTTTATGTTTATCATAAGTGATATTGAATGTTTGTTCAAATCTATCCCTTGTAGAAGTTAATTCATTATTGTTGTAGCTACATGAACATGTTATTCTCTTTTTAGTAGTGATGACATGTCTCATAAATTTTCGAATTTGACTTCTACACCTACATTTGCACTTTCACGATAATTGACTTTTTTTAGTGCTTTTGGAGATTCTTTTGAAGAATAACGGAAAGTGAATGTAGGAATTATTAATTTCTGAATTTTCTAAAGGATATGAAGTGTTTAGCCATGAATTAAAATTGAGCACAAAAGAATTGCAAATGAAAAATAATAAAAATTGCTCCGTATGAAAAATGGATACACTTCATGGCTAATACACAACCCACGAATATCCAACTTGTGCTACATGGGTAATCATTAGCGTTGGTGTATATAACTCGTCAAACAATGCCACCCCACATTTAAAAGTCCTTTTAGGCTATGTTTTGGGGTTTGGTAACTTGAACTCATCTTTGATGAGGTGGGAAAAATAAATCCTAGTGATATTCATGAAAATTGGAAAATGTGGATTGATGTGGTTGATTTTCTGAAATTGATTCTCCCTTAGTACTTTATTGTCTATATTACTACACTTACACCAAGGTGGAAAGTCGTGTTATGAAATTCTATGAGCTTGAATTGTCTATTCTTTGGAAAACTCATGTAAATTGCACACTACATTTAATAATGGTTTATTTTTGCATGAGATATTTTTGGGACTTCATTAGCCCACTGTTAATGATAACAAAGGGGGAGAAAGAAAAAGAAAAGATTTAGAGAGATTTGGTGTGTCGGTATTATATGTTGAAGGGGGAGCTTGAAAAATACATAAAGAGGGGGAGCATGTTTTTATATTTGTTATAATGTTGTGCATGCTATTTTGTAATTCTTGAATGTCTAATTCCATGATTCGTATTGCACTACACCCTTCAACACACTTCACACACCAATACTTATTGCTCAAATCTTTTATGGGTTTGTCATCACCAAAAGGGGGAGATTGTTGGACGCAACGATCTAGTATCTCTTGGTTTGATGATGACAAATGTGTCGTGATATCTAATGTGTGTGCTAGTGTGTTTCAGGATTGGCGAATCAATATATCTCACTTCATATGGAGGAATTACTAAGTATAAAGCATTTGAAAGAGAGAGAGGCTGATGTGCTCAAAGCAAGTAGACTTGGTCCAAAGAGGAAAAGGGATGGAGCCAAATTTGAATTACAAATGGATTTGATCCAATCATTTAGCTAGACTTGCAACAAACAAAATTTCTATTCAAACTTCTAATCAAATCCTCCCAAAATCACAACTACTTGTTTCAAACCCTAGCCTATCCTATAAATACCAATGTCACCTCCTAGGGTTAACAGTCTGCGGCAACAAAAGAATTGAAAAGAGAGGCTGCACAAATAAATTGAAAAGAGGGGCTCCACATTGTATCATTGCGGCAACAAAATAATCAACAAGAGAGCCGACATATTGAAGAGGTGAGGTGTTTACACATTTATTAATCAAAGCTGACACATTGTTTTCTTTGCATGAAGAGAACTTCAAGCCTCAGGACAACACTCTCCAAGCCGAAAGCTGAACACGAAGACGGAGAAGATCGGAGACGAGAGCTACCGGTGTTGTGACCTCCGAAGCTACCAACAAAGCAACTATGCACATCGTCAACGAGCCTGTGAAGTCGAAGCACCTCCAACATCATCGGAGAGGCTCTGAATACGTACCGCCGTCGCCTCGAAGTAGACGACGCTGCCATAGCCCACGCATCGAAGAAGCCGCCGTCAAGGAGAGCTCACCGTTGCCTGAGAGTCCTAGGACGAATCGGAGGAGGGAGAGAAACGAAGAGAACGCAGACAAGCCATCGAAGAAGCCACGCAAAGGAGATCATGTTGCTGTTGGAGAAGAGCTCAACACCCACAACAACGACGCCACCTTACGTGCTGCCGTTCATCCTCGACGTCGCTCGAAGTCTGCAGTGTGGCAACCGGAGTTCGTTGAAGCTGCTGATGTTGAGGAGCAGCCGCTGCTATCATCAAAGAGCCCTCGCCACTGCACGTCGGACTTGCTGCTCGTCGCCATAGAAAAGCTCGTCGCTGCATCTCGAAGACAGCCGTTGCACGACGGAAGAAAGACGCCGCTGCTGCATGCCGAAGAAGAACACGAAGGAGAATTCGACAGTGCCATTGCCACCAAAGGTGGAAACCACTGAGAACTGTCAAAGAACCTGTCGTCGTTCGGGTTGTTTCGCTGAAGAAGACCGCTGCTCGTCGTAACCTCTGAGAGCTGCTGTCGTCGACGAGTTATGTGCCGCCAAGACGTCGTCCGTAGGTGAAGCCTGCATGCCCTAGCTCTTGAATGGAGAATTCAAAACGAAGACTAAATCCTCGTGCTGACGCATGCGATCCATACAATCACGGCAGATACGAAAATCAACGGCGGGGATTGGTGATTGCGAAACGTAGAGGACGGATTAAATCTGAGCTGACGTGGCGTTGATTTATTAAGGGAACTGCTGTGCACACCGGCCGCTTATTAAAAGACTTTGAACTGAAATTGCTTTACGCACAGACCAGTGCACAACTTAACATCCAGGAGTCAGATTGAGACACCGTTTGCGTCAGATTGGAGCTGACGACATGCTGATTGACAGAGACGCCTACACGGACACGAACCAAGCATTTCTAAACCCTTAAACTCTTTTATTCGTGTCTTAGTATAACGTTCTCTGTAGGGGAAACTTTACCATATTTTGGGACTATTTTGCGACTTGTCTGGTTGGGGCTAGACAAGTGGGACCCAACTAGTTTGGGATTAGCTGGTAGAAAGCATTATTAGGATTGATAGTGAGAGGGAACACTGTGTGTGGGGTACTGAGAGCCTGGTGAGTGTAGAGACGCAGAGGGCGCTCTGAGCGTGCTCTAACTTGTGGTTTTGTACCTATTGCACTATTCAATACTAGTATCTTCTTTGGGGGCTGGAGTAGGTCGTTGGGATGACCGAACCAGGGTAAATCTGCTGTGTACTCTGTGTCTGCATTTTATTTACTCTGCTGCTGCTATAACTGCGTGAGTTTGTTCGTGGGTTGCACGAATTATTTTATAAGCCTATTCACCCCCCTCTAGGCTAGGATCCAGATCAAACAGTGGATACTTCTGGATCCAGAGTTGATGTGTTTGACTCGTTAAAACCTTTGGCTATGGAAAACCCAATGGAAAAAACCAATAGCTAAGGGAAAAAGAGTACAACACAACATTAACTCCCCCTGTTGCGTACAAGCTTCAGGCTTGTATATCTTTCAACCGTCTCATCCCAATCCCTATTACAAGTTTTCTAAAGGTACATCGAGGTAATGCTTTAGTAAATAGATCTTCTAGGTTGTTGCAAGAATGGATCTACTGGATGTCGATCTGTTTGTCTTCTTGTTGTTCATGCGTCCAGAAGAGCTTGGGGGAAATGTGCTTCGTCCTGTTACCTTTGATGTGGCCACATCGTAGTTGAGCTATGTAGGCTGCATTGTCTTCGTACATGGTGGTTGGTTCAAGATCTCCCGTCTTCAGGCTGGTTGTCATTAGGATGTGATGGATGATAGAACGAAGCCAGACGCATGCTCTGCTAGCTTCGTGGATCGCAATGAGTTTGAAGTGGTTGGATGAGGTTGCTGTTGAGGTCTGCTTCACTGATCTTCATGAGATGGCCGTTCCACCGTATGTGAATATGAAGTCGGTCTGTGACTTTGCAGTGTGAGGGTCAGTGAAGCAGACCTCAATAACAACCTCATCCAACCACTCCAAACTCATTGCGATCCACGAAGCTAGCAGAGAATGCTTCTGGCTTCGTTCTGTCATCCACCACATCCTAATGACAACTGGCCTGAAGACGGGAGATCTTGAACCAACCACAATGTACGAAGACAATGTAGCCTGCATAGCTCAACTACAAGGTGGATACATCAAAGGTAACATGACTAAGCACATTTCCCCAAGCTCTTCTGGACACATGAACAACAAGAAGACAAACAGATCGTGGATTGCAATGAGTTTGGAGTGGTTGGATGAGGTTGCTATTGAGGTCTGCTTCACTGATCTCCATGAGATGGCCGTTCCACCGTATGTGAATACGAAGCCGGTCTGTGACTTTGCAGTGTGAGGGTCAGACCTGTATCCAGCATTTGCAAAACCAACTAAGTTGGAGGATACGCCCTTCTTGTAGTATAGTCCCAGGTCAACTGACCCTTGGTGTTAGCGCAGAAGGTGCTTCACTCTGTTCCAGTGGCAATTTGTGGGCGCTAAACTGTATCTGGCTAGTAGGTTAATTATGAACGCTATATCAGGACGCGTGCAGTTTTCCAGATAAAGGAGTGCTCCAATTGCACTTAAGTAGGGTACTTCGGGACCCAGTGCTTCCTACCACTCTTCCAGCGGCCGGAAGGGGTCCTTATCCCCATCCAATGATCTGACGACCATTGGTGTACTCAGCGGGTGGCATTTGTCCATAAGAAATTTTTTCAGCACTTTCCTTGTGTAGGTGGATTGATGTAACAGGATTCCTCCGCTGAGGTGTTCGATTTGTAAGCCAATGCAGAATTTGGTTTTGCCAAGGTCTTTCATCTCAAAAGTCTGTGTAAGTCTCTTGGATATCTCAGTTATCTCTTCAGGAGATCCGATGAGGTTTCAGTCGTCTACGTAGATGGTAATTATTACGAATCATGTTCCCTTCTCTTATAAAGATGCAAGGGAAGACTTCATTGGTTGTGAATCCTAGTTGCACAAGGAATTCACTGAGTCTGTTATACCACATTCTTCCCGATTGTTTCAGACCATACAGTGATCTTTGGAGTTTGACAGAATAGACGTCCCGAGGGCTTTCTATCATTTTTCTTGGAAGTTTATGTCCGTCCGGAAGTCTCATATAGATGTCCTTATATTTATTTCCATATAGGTATGCAGTCACAACGTCCATGAGCCGCATATCCATGCCTTCCGTAACTGTTTGGTTAATTATGAACCAGAAAGTGATCGCATCCATGTCCGGAGAATATGTATCATTATAGTCTATTCCTGGTCGTTGGAAAAAGCCTTGTGCAACAAGACGCACTTTGTAGCGTACAATCTTATTATTTTCGTTTCTCTTTCTTACGAATACACATTTATATCCCACAGGTTTAACACCCTTTGGTGTTAGGACTACAGGTCCAAAAACTTTACATTTCGAGAGTGAGTCCAGCTCTACTCCTATTGCCTTTTTCCACTTTGGCCAATCTTCTCTGCATTTACATTCTGCTAGAGAGCGTGAATCGATATCATCGTCATATTCAGTGACGTGAATCGAAATAACGAACGCGAAGTCGTCATCGATGATTGTGCTTTTTCTATCCAGTACCTTCACAGTACGTACATAATTTAATGAAATTTCTCCTATATTTTCCTCTTCAGGGGTTTTAGGAGGGGAGATGTATTTGGGCTGAGCTCAGCGTCCTGTGGTGGTATCGTTATAGTTTCTCCAGGAGTTCTCCTCTTTCGAGGGAATTTATTCTTGGAGCCTAGGGGTTGTCCTCTCTTTTGTTGAGGTACACCTGCTTCTGCTGCAGGTGGATTGCATACATTTTTGGGTATGTCAATCCTAGCTGGCGTGTTTGTAGCAGGGACGTGTGATCTGACAATCTTCTGGTTGTCATTGAATTTGTCAGGTAAAATGTGAACTGTATTCTGTATTTGGAGAATCTTCAGGATCTCCTCTTCACATTGGTTTGTATGCAGATCAAAGTGGGATAAAGTTTTGGTACCCCCTGAAATGGTCTTTGAAGCTTCTGGTTTCTTTGTGTTTATGCCTAGTTTGGAAAAAGTACTTTCGTCAAACTCACAGTCTTATAGACGTGCCTTAAAGGTGTCCCCCGTTGGGGGTTCCAGGTATCTACTGATCGATGGTGAGTCGAATCCTATGTAGATACCTAGACGCTGATCGGTCCCGGATATACACCCAAAGAACGGTTGTAGTTTTACCGCAAGCGTACGGTATAGCGGCGAGCGGGTATCGAACACAGGGAGGACGAATGACCGTGCTTGTTCCTAATCAACCTGGCTATTTGAGAGATAATTGCCTTGGGCGATCCTGTCACAATCGTCAAACAAATGTGCGAAATATCAAATCAAATAAAGAACGTCTAGGGAATGGGGAATCCCCGCTACTCACCGTAATTCGCAAATGTGATTCATCGGTATCAAAATTGCTAGAATGAGAATTCGGATGAACTAGTTGCAACTGAATGTAGAACCAAGCTCACGCTCTCGCGCTGTTGCCGGTCTATAGCTATCCTAGGGTCGGGTCCAATCTCTTGCAAACCCTAGCCTAGGGAAGCTAGCATTAGGATCAACATCATCGTCCAATCGCGCACCGAGCCCAATCTCTTGCAAACTCGGTCCACGATCTAGATTAGGATAGTTCCTACCCGTCCAATCTCTTGCAAACAGGTATCGGCATGGAATTGCACCCGGAAATCCTAGTATCGGTCCAATCTCTTGCAAACCGATACTTCGAAAATCCGACTCCAACCCAATTCGGATTTCTAGGGTTTCCTATCTAATTGGGATCCAATCTCTTGCAAATCCCAATTGATATGAATACCTAGCCATCCGTAGTAAATCGATCCCAATCTACTCTCTAATAACAATCCTAGCTCAATTTCTACCAATTCATCACAATTATGAAATAGGGTTTGTAGGGTTCATCCCCACGCCCCAAGACGTGGAGACTACTCACAAATCATAGCAATATCACAAATTTGATCAATGAAATAAGCAATAGGATTCATCACAAATATTGAGATAAACAATAAAAATAGAATTTTTAGGGAAAAGAGATGCAAACCAATGGAGTTCTTCAATTGATCCAACAAAAATCCAAGCTTTTTCCTCTTCTCCAATCACAATAATAAAGCTAAAAAGTAATCTAAAAAGCTGCAAAAAATCTAAGAGATGTCTCCCAAAACTAGGGTAAAAACAGGGCTTAAATAGCCCCAAAAATCGTCCAAAAATCGTGACCAAAATACCCCTGCACAGCCTGTTTTCCGCAGTTTTCGCTACAGGCAGCGCATCGCACTCGGCCGAGTGACAAAAGTCGCTCGGCCGAGTGAGAAACCTTGTAATTTTCCAGTAAGTTAGGGCCTTCAGGGGTCTCTACTTCGGGGGCGGCTCGGCCGAGTGAGTTGTCGTCACTCGGCCGATGGCTTCATTGCACTCGGGCGGACGGGATTCTCCACTCGGCCGAGTGGGTCTTCTGAAGCTCAGGCAGCCGAAAAACAGTAACTTCGATGTTTTGGAGGGGCTTCGTCTGGGCGCCACTCGGGCGGACGTGGTATAGTCACTCGGCCGATGTGGTCTCCGTCGCTCGGCCGAGTACACATGGAAATCGTGTCTGAACGGGTCGGCCGAGCAGTGTCTCGCTGGTCGGCCGAGTGGCTCCTCCACTCGGCCGAGTGGGACACAAAAAATGCCCAAATCTGATTATTTTGGCCTCCTCGTCGCTCCTGCGACGTCCATTCTTCTTCCGCTCCTCTCCAACAGCAAAATACCCCTCGGGGAAGTCGTTGGTGACCCTCTGGAGTAAGCGCATCTCGAGATCACTCCAAATCGCGCCAAATCACCTGAAATGCGACAAAAACAACAAATCGTGAAAAGCATCGCAATATCGTCGATATATCGTGAAAAACATGATTTGGGCGATCTAAATGGCATGCAAACATGCGGAAAAAAGGTGTAAAATAAGGAGTGATCAGACGCCATAGAGGACCCATCTTGGTCCTCTGTGGTGGTGCGATGGGGACATAAACTGCGCATCCAAATATCCTCAAGTGAGAGATATTCGGTGGAGTTCCATATGCGAGTTGCATCGGAGAATAAGATTGACTACCAGACGGTCGTAATCTTATTAACGATGCAGCATGCAAGATGGCATGTCCCCATACAGTCACAGGCAACTGTGATTGCATTAACAATGGACGAGCAATCCATTGTAGTCTCTTTATAAGAGATTCAGCTAACCCATTCTGGGTGTGAACATGTGCTACATGATGTTCAACTTCAATGCTTGTGATGTGAATCCCCCAGTATTGTCCAGACGTAATTTCTTAATCTAGTTGTCTGGGAAATGTGCTTGCAACTTAATGATTTGTGCCAGTAGCTTTGCAAAGGCTACGTTGCGGGTGGACAGGAGGCACACATATGACCATTTGGAATATGCGTCTATCAGTACCATGTAGTTCCGAAATGGACCACTTGAGGGGTGAATAGGCCCGCAAATGTCTCCATGTATTCTCTCTAGGAAGCTTGGAGACTCTGAGTCCACTTTAAGTGGAGATGGTTTCGTAATCAATTTCCCTTTGTAACAAGGGGACAAGGAAACGTTGTCACGACCCGCTTCCCTAAAATGGAGGTGGGGCGTGAAAAGTCCACTCAGAGTTGGAGCTGTGAGGCTCCAGTCTGTAAAGTGTTTGGGATAACCAAGTATAGGTCCTTGCAATGCGACACAGAACAAAAATAATAATAAAGAAAAGAGACAGATAAAATATTCAATCTCGGAACGTCCAGAAAAGCCACCAGGCTAAAAAGAAGAGTCTAAAAGGCCCAAGCATGGCCAACAGAAATAATCAACGCACAGAAAGAAAGGAGCTACGCACCGACAACCTAAAAAGAACTAATCAGAAGCAACACAGAACTACGTCTCTACGACTGGTCGCCGGTGTCCTCGTACTCTATGTCAACTGTGGACCCAGGCTCAAAGTCAGCAAACACCTCGTCCTCAGCAACGGACTCTGGCTCAGCAACTAACATGCGACACCCAAAAGAGACGAGGGCGCATGTCAGCAAGTCTACAAGAGACTTGTGTAAGGAAACTAACAGGAAAGTAAAACAACCTAGCAGTTCTAAAAATGCGTGATGACATGGCATTTTAAAGTATGGATGCAACGATTAAATAGATGCGACAAGTATGACATGGTAGCAAGTTTAACAAGGCACAAGTACATCATGGCATGGATAACAAAGCTACTAAACAATTACATGGATTTTACAAGTCAAGGAAACACGTCGTGCACAGAGATTACGCCTTTTGGCTGGAGTGGCTGCGCGGGCCAACTCCTAAACTCAAGTGATCGCTTATCCCTACCCCTCCACGTGTATCGGGCATTGGCTTTCAACCAACACATGTAGCCCGCTTCTGGATCACGAGCCAGGAAGTGCATTTGGTATAGGGTTGTGCCTGCAACGCAGGTGCCTAGCCTCAACAAGGAAGTACGTAGCGTGTGCTATGAATGCAACACTCAAGCATGGATGACATGGCATGTCAAGTTATAATTTAAGTGCGTACAAATAAGGAATTTAAACGTGACAGGCATGGCAGTGCACAAGTAAAGAGCAGACAGTTATGAAAATTAAACGTGACAGGCAGAAATGCATGGATGACATGGCAGGGTGACAGATCTAGCTTCGTTGTCAAGCTAGATCTTAAAGTTGCGTCTAGGCGAGTATCATTTCGTCGCCTAGTCTCTTTTACGCTAAAAACGGGGAAATGGCCTACGACATGGCCTAAAGCACAAATTGGCAAGTTTCACTTGCATGTTCCTAGAGTTCTTGGTGTCGACGAGTCCGTACAGAAAACGCAGACGTTTTCTGTGTTATCGGATTTCGATATCAGTTTAATTGAAAATAACTTATTTAATGAACTAACCTATTAATCCAATTATCTAGGGGGGTACTGCCACACCAATCAACCCAACTTCTAATTTAATTATATAGGTTAACTAACTTATAGCTGTTTACATGAAAGATTAGCATTCAACAAATATAACACCAAAACTAAAACTTGTTGCCTGCATTAACCTCCAAAACAATATCAGCTGTAAAACTGAGAGTCCATGTTCGCATACTAACATTAAGAGTGGGGAAAATCCACTTAAATATTAAGGGCAACCTGTGATAATAATAAACCAATTATTAAACTAATATCTAATATCATTAACTGTTAAAAAAACTGCTTACAACCCTAATGTAATAGCTAACAACAGCAACTAACATCAAATTACAGCATACCTATTTCATTAAAAACCACCAGATAATAACCCTAACATTACTAACAAAAATATAAACTTCACTAAACCCTATCAGTTAATTAATCTCATGATAATAAAAAACCCACAATATATTAAAACCCAAACAGTATATAACATAGTTTTATAAACAGTAAATCACTAATAGGCAACTAGATATGAAACAACTTAACATGATGCGAGGAAAACACCATTTATATGCTGCTAACCCCAGTGATCTAACAAGTAACAACAGCCTTTCTATTAAAAACTAACAGTAATACCCTAACATATAAACCCTAACAGAACTAAACTATCCTTCATCAATAATAAACCAACTAACCTTTTAATAAGCTAACCTCGTTGTGGTTACAGGTGAACGAGTTAGGACGGCTGAGGGGGACGTCGCGCGGAGACAGGCCGGAGGGGCGACTGCGGGCGGCGGCAGCGGAGGTCGGCAGTCGGCTGCTGCTGCTACGTGTCGCTGCTGCTGCGTGTCGCTGCTCGGTACTGCTGCTGCATTTTAACGGCGCTGCGGGGGCTTGGGCGATGCTCCGGCTGCAGCTGGGCGGTTGTCACGGTGGGCAGGGCTTGCTGCGGCTGCAACAGCGCTAGGAGTGGCTCGCGACGGCGTTAGGAGCGTAGGGGCGGTGGTCTAAGGCCGGAGAAGATGGGTTGCGACGGTAGAAAGTCGGGGCTTTTAGGGTTGTGTGCGAAAGTTTGCGGCGGCGGTTGCAAGATAAATTTGGATGGCAAAGCTATTACCTAGGTCAATATTATATAGGGCATGGGTTACTACTCACGTGACTAGGGGCCAGGCTAAGTTGTTAGGGTATAGGGTTGGTTTTAATAATATTGTTATTAAAAATTAATAAAATAAAATAACAAGGGGGTCTCTCTCTCTCTCTCTCTCCTGCCTGATGTGTGCGGCTCATGGGTGTGGCCAAGGTTAAAAAAATGAGGGCTAGGTTAACATTAGGAGGTATATTATCATTAACTAATTATTAGGGGTTCAAGTACCAATTGAACTTAGGGTTAAACCGGTATTAGGTTGGGCAAAAAGTGAAAGTAGGTCAAACGAAGCCCAAAAATTGTGAAATAAAACTGGGGTGACCGGGACGACGAGAGAAAGAAAACTAAGAAGACGGATCATAATTACGACGACGAGAAACGAAACTAAAAATAAAAAGGCCTCACGACAAAAGTGAAAATCGTGACGTCTCATCAAATAAAGTCAAACTGTGGGAGAACAACCCGTGAAATGTCGTTCCAAATGAATTCCACAATTTAATACTCTCCGAGAGGGTCACAACGACATATCACACTATAGTGTTCAGAAACAAACAAAGTCCAAAATAAATACGTGCACGGTCAAAAGCACGTGCACGAAGAAAGTACGATCGGGAACCGACCGTTACATCCTCCCCACCTTATGAATGATTCTACCCTCGGAATCAACATCAACTACTGCTCAGAAACAAGTGCGGGAAGAGCTCTCTCATATCGTCCTCACGCTCCCAGGCGGACTCCCCAGGGGAACCATGACGCCGCTGCACTCTAACCAAGTCGACGGTCTTATTCCTCAGCTGCTTCTGCCATCGATCCAGAATCTCAACTGGCTGCTGATCATAGGTAAGATCCGGGTGAACCGTGATCTCTGAGAAATCCACAGCATTAGACGGATCACTGACGTATCGACGTAAGTGAGATACGTGAAATACGTCATGAACTCCCTCCAGTGACGGCGGCAACGCCAAGCGATAAGCCACCGCTCCAACTCTCTCTCCAGGACGTCGAACGGCCCAATGTACCTCGGGCTCAGCTTTCCTCTCTTTCCAAATCAGATAACTCCGTGGTTCGGAGAGATCTTCAGGAAGACGTGATCTCCTGGCTGAAACTCCAAAGGCCTCCGTTTAACATCTGCCCAATGCTTGAAACGGTCCTGCGCGATCCTCAGCTTCTCCCGGATGTTCCTCATAACATCCACTGCGTCCACGATCATCTCTGGTCCTAACAGCTCTCGGTCTCCAATGTCATCCCAGCTCAGTGGCGATCGACATTTCTTCCCATATAGCGCGGCGAATGGTGCCATGCCAATACTCGCCTAGTAGCTGTTATTGTTGGCAAACCCCACATGATGGTGATGATCCTCCCATGATCCCTTGAAGTCCAACATGCACACTCTCAGCATGTCCTCCAAAATTTGAATTGTCCTCTCGGACTGGCCATCCGTCTACGGGTGGTATGCCGTGCTGAAACTCAGACTCGTACCCAGACTCTTCTACAGACTCTGCCAAAACTGAGATGTAAATCTCGTGTCTCTATCCGACACGATACTCACAGGGACTCCATGAAGTCGCACGAACTCCTGCACGATTCACGTTACATCACTATCTAAACTAGGAAAAAGGAAATAAAACGGAGAGAAAAAAGAGGTACCTCCATATATCTCCTCGCTAGCGTCTCAGTGGACTGTCCTACTCGGAAGGGAATAAAGTGCGCGGATTTGGTCAATCGGTCTACGATCACCCAAATCGCGTCATTCTGCTTCGGACTCCGAGGTAATCCAGTCACGAAATCCATAGTGATGTGTTGCCACTTCCACTCCAGAATCGGAAGCGGCTGTAGCAACCCTGCCGTACGCTAATGCTCTGCCTTTACCTGTTGGCATACCAAACACTTGGCTACACTCCGAGCCACACTCCGCTTCATACCATGCCACCAATAGTTCAGACGAAGATCCTTGTACATCTTGGTACCACCAGGATGCACAGAATACGACAAACTGTGTGCCTCAACAAGCAACTCCTCTTTGATATCCCTAGCTGGCACACACACAACCTGGCTCCAAATCTCAACGAACCATCTCTATGAATCAAGAAGTCAGTCCATAGACCGGCTTCTACCTGCTCCCGAATCATCACCAGCTTCGGATCTCCGGTCTGACCTGCCTTGATCCGATCCACGATCGTCGACTGTATCTGCATACACATCAACGAAGAAGCCTCTCCAGGAAGCACGATCTCAATACCAGACTCGCAAAATCCCTGATGCAATCTCCACTACGAAGTCAACACCATCACCGCTGGAAGTTTACTCAGCGCATCGGAACCACATTCACCTTGCCATGGTGATACTGTAGATCAATCTCATAATCGGCCATGAGCTCCAACCATCGATGCTGTCGCATGTTGAGCTCCTTCTGCATAAAGATATACTTCAAGCTTTTGTGATCGGTGAAGATCTTCACCTTCTCACTCAACAAGAAGTGCCTCCAAATCTTGAGCGTAAATACGATTGCAGCCAACTCCTAATCGTGCGTCGGGTAATTCTTCTCATGAGCCTTAAGCTGACGAGAAGCATACACAACCACGTGCCCATGCTGATGCAAAACACAACCGAGACCTTTGCCAGAAGCATCGCAAAAGATCTCAAATCCTCCACTCCGATCGAGCACATCAAGAACAGGGGCAATCGGCAACCTCTCCTTCAGAATAGAAAAGGCCTTCTCACAATCATCGGACCAGACGAAAGATACATCCTTCCTCGTCAGTCTGGTCATTGGCTCAGCAATCTGAGAAAAGCCCTAATGAAACGCCGATAATAACCAGCAAGCCCAAGAAAACTCCGGATCTCAGACGCCGATTGCGGGACCGGCCACTCTCTGATAGCTTTAATCTTCTCAGGATCCACCGATATTACATATCCTAACACCACGTGTCCAAGAAAAGCAACCCTATCAAGCCAGAACTTGCACTTGGAATACTTAGCATACAAACAATGCTTCCTCAAAATTTCCAATACTGTCCTCAAGTGCGAAGCATGCTCTTCCTCCTACTTTGAATAGATTAAAATGTCGTCAATAAAGATAACGACAAACTTATCTAGAAAGTCGTAGAAGATCAGATTCATCAAGTTCATAAAAACTACGGGCGCATTGGTTACACCGAAGGGCATAACCACGAACTCGTAGTGACCATACTTCGTCCTGAACGCTGTCTTCTGGATATCTTCCTTCCTCACCTTCAGCTGGTGATAACCACTCCTCAGATCCAACTTAGAGAACACTCTTGATCCTCCAAGCTGATCAAAGATGTCATCTATATGAGGCAATGGATATTGATTCTTGACAGTGACGGCATTCAGCTCCCTGTAGTCCACGCACATGTGACGCGAACCATCCTTCTTCTTCACCAGCAACACCGGTGCTCCCCACGGAGACACACTAGGATTAATGTAACCCTTCTGTAGAAGCTCATCCAGCTGCCTACGCAATTCCTCCAACTCAGTTGGAGCCATACGATACGACGCCTTCGAGATAGGCTGCGCTCCCGGAATAAGATCAATCGAAACTCGAGGGCTCGATCGGGCGGCTGTCCAGACATCTCCTCGGGGAAGACGTCGTCGAATTCTCGCACCACAGCTGGTCTACTCTGCTCCATCTGCATGGCAACGATCTCCACCGGCTTGGCCCGAAACCTGACAGGACCAAGCGAACTGCTGCCTCGGCTAAACTCAAACACCGGATGACCTGGGATCTCGAACACCACCTTCTTCCGCCGGCAATCGATCGTGGCGTAAAAACTCCCAAGTCAGTCCATCCCAAGGACAACATCATAGTTGATGATGTCGTGGACAATAAAGTCAGCGTAAAGCTCATGTCCACAGACCACCAAAGGACAAGAATTGCAACCATGATGCACTGAGATCACGCCATTCCCTGTAACGATATCCCAACTCTTGGGAAGAGGGGAAGTTGACAAGGAATGCTTCTCCACGAAGCTCTGTCATATAATGCACATCGATGCACCAGAGTCAAAGAGGACTCGTGCAGGAAATATGCAAACCAAAATCACACTTAACAAACAATCTAACAATCAAATCCTATTCTAGCAAACATATCATATTCAAACAACAAACAAATACTAACGAATAAGATCAACTAAGGAAAGCAAACAACTAGACTGAGGGTTACCTGCAATAACCTCATTCTCAGTCTCAGCCTCAACTGCAGTCATCAGGAAAGCCTGCCTCCTCGGTTGCAAAGCCTGCTGAAACGCCTGCTTCTGTGGAATGAGAGGCGCTCCACGTCCAGCAGGTACATGTGCTCTCTGCTGCAACGGCTGAGCTGCAACCGGTCCTTTCCATAGTTGTCTAGACTTCGGGTAATCCTTCATGACATGAGCAGGATCTCCACAAACTAGGCACTGCCCCCAACATCTTCCTACACTATTCCATGACATGCCCAGTCTTGTCGCAGATATGGCAAGTCTTCAGAGTAGGCCCACCTGGCCTCTTGAACTGCACCGACTGGTTAGGCTTGAACCCAGGCCTAACCACTGTTCTGACCTGCTCCATAGGCCTCTTCCCAGCTCCGGAAGTCTGTCATCTCTTCTGGCTCGCAATCCGCTCCTGCCTCCTAGCAGCTACTAGCAACTTCTGATAGGACTCCAAATCTGACGAAGACATCAGGCTCTGCAATTCTAATGAAAGACCCTGCAGAAACCTCTGAGCTCTCTCATCAGCATCCTGCCCCATCTTCGGTGCGAAGCGACTCAGCCTGGTGAACTCCTGATGATACTGGTCCACCGAGAGATCTCCCTGCTTCAGATCAATGAATCACTGAAACATCTCCCTCCTGGTAGCCTTTGGGAAATACTCCTCATCGAACCTAGCCTTGAAAGTAGCCCAAGGAACAGGTCTCACCAACAGCTCCTCCTCTGCATCCCACTAGCTGCGGGCATTATCCTTGAGCTGTTTCTTCACCAAATCAACCTATCCAGCCGGGTTGTTCTTCGACATCCTCAGATTATCCTCCGTATTCCTGATCCACTCCTCTGCATCCAACGGTCCTTCAGATCCATCAAAATAAGTCGGGCCCAGCTCCCGAAACTGCTTCGCTCCCGGCTCGAAGCGAGGGGCATTCTGGAGCATGCCCTGCTGCACCTGCATCATCTGATGCATCATCCTCATGACTTCAGCATTGGTGGGCTCTCTATCCGGCACCGCAACACGGTCGGGCCCACCACCAGCTCAGGTCTGTCGTCTTCCAGCCATCTAATGACATAGAAAGCGAATAAATTAGACTCAAAGCTTATGACTTTGGATGTTTTAATTTATTTAATGGACATTCTATAATTATTATCGTTGTTCCGGCAGTTGCAAGGTGACCTGCATGGGCCACCAATAAAACCTGTCACGACCCGCTTCCCAAAAATGGAGGTGAGGCGTGAAAAGTCCGCTCAGAGTTGGAGCTGTGAGACTCCAGTCTGTAAAGCGTCTGGTATAACCAAGTATACGTCCTTGCAATGCGACACAGAACAAAAATAATAATAATAAAAAGAGACAGATAAAATATTCAATCTCGGAACGTCCAGAAATAAATTCCAACATCACAGAAAAGCCACCAGGCTAAAAAGAAGAGTCTAAAAGGCCCAAGCATGGCCAACAGAAATAATCAACGCACAGAAAGAAAGGTGCTACGCATCGACAACCTAACAAGAACTAATCAGAAGCAACACAGAACTACGTCTCTACGACTGGTCGCCGGTGTCCTCGTACTCCACGACAACGGTGGACCCAGGCTCAAAGTCAGCAAACACCTCGTCCTCAGCAACGGACTCTGGCTCAGTAACTAACATGCGACACCCAAAAGAGACGAGGGTGCATGTCAGCAAGTCTACAAGAGACTTGTGCAAGGAAACTAAAAGGAAAGTAAAACAACCTAGCAGTTCTAAAAATACGTGATGACATGGCATTTTAAAGTATGGATGCAATGATTAAATAGATGCGACAAGTATGACATGGCAGCAAGTTTAACAAGGCACAAGTACATCATGGCATGGATAGCAAAGCTACTAAACAATCACATGGATTTTACAAGTCAAGGAAACACGTCGTGCATAGAGATTACGCCTTTTGGCTGGAGTGGCTGCGCGGGCCAACTCCTAAGCTTAAGTGATCGCTTATCCCTACCCCTCCACGTGTATCGGGCATTGGCTTTCAACCAACACATGTAGCCCGCTTCTGGATCACGAGCCAGGAAGTGCATTTGGCATAGGGTTGTGCCTGCAACGCATGCGCCTAGCCTCAACAAGGAAGTACGTAGCGTGTGCTACGAATGCAACACTCAAGCATAGATGACATGGCATGGCAAGTTATAATTTAAGTGCGTACAGATAAGGAATTTAAACGTGACAGGCATGGCAGTGCACAAGTAAAGAGCAGACAGTTATGAAAATTAAACGTGACAGACAGAAATGCATGGATGACATGGCAGGGTGACAGATCTAGCTTCGTTGTCAAGCTAGATCTTAAAGTTGCGTCTAGGTGAGTATCACTTCGTCGCCTAGTCTCTTTTACGCTAAAAACGGGGAAATGGCCTAAGACATGGCCTAAAGCACAAATTGGCAAGTTTCACTTGCCTGTTCCTGGAGTTCTTGGTGTCGACGAGTTCGTACAGAAAGCGCAGACGTTTTCTGCGTTATCGGATTTCGATATCAGTTTAATTGAAAATAACTTATTTAATGAACTAACCTATTAATCCAATTATCTAGGGGGGTACTGCCACACCAATCAACCAAACTTCTAATTTAATTATATAGGTTAACTAACTTATAGCTGTTTACATGAAAGATTAGCATTCAACAATTATAACACCAAAACTAAAACTTGCTACCTGCATTAACCTCCAAAAACAATATCAGCTGCAAAACTGAGAGTCCATGTTCACATACTAACATCAAGAGTGGGGAAAATCATTCATGAGACCATTATTACTAACATCAACTTAAATATTAAGGGCAACCGGTGAAAATGATAAACCAATTATTAAACTAACATCTAATATCATTAACTGTTAAAAAACTGCTTACAACCCTAATGTAATAGCTAACAACAGCAACTAACATCAAATTACAGCATACCTATTTCATTAAAAACCACCAGATAATAACCCTAACATTACTAACAAAAATATAAACTTCACTAAACCCTATCAGTTAATTAATCTCATGATAATATAAAAACCCACAGTATATTAAAACCCAAACAGTATATTATAAACCCTAACAGTATATAACATAGTTTTATAAACAGTAAATCACTAATATGCAACTAGATATGAAACAACTTTACATGATGCGAGGAAAACACCATTTATATGCTGCTAACCCCAGTGATCTAACAAGTAACAACAGCCTTTCTATTAAAAACTAACAGTAATACCCTAACATATAAACCATAACAGAACTAAACTATCATTCATCAATAATACACCAACTAACCTTTTAATAAGCTAACCTCGCTGTGGTTGTAGGTGAACGAGTTAGGACGGCTGAGGGGGACGTCGTGGGGCAGAGACAGGCCGGAGTGGCGAATGTAGGCGGCGGCAGCGGCAGTCGATAGTTGGCTGATGTTGCTGCGTGTCGCTGCTCGCTGCTGTTGCTGCGTTTTAACGGCGCTGCGGGGGCTTGGGCGATGCTCCGGCTGCAGCTGGGCGGTTGTCACGGTGGGCAGGGCTTGCTGCGGCTACAACGGCGCTAGGAGTGGCTCGCGGCGGCGTTAGGAGCGTTGGGGCGGCGGTCTAAGGCCGGAGAAGACGGGTTGCGGCGGTAGAAAGTCGGGGCTTTTAGGGTTGTGTGTGAAAGTTTGTGGCGACTGCTGCAAGATAAATTTGGATGGCAAAGCTATTACCTAGGTCAATATTATATAGGGCATGGGTTACTACTCACGTGACTAGGGGCCAGGCTAAGTTGTTAGGGTATAGGGTTGGTTTGAATAATATTGTTATTAAAAATTAATAAAATAAAATAACAAGGGGGTCTCTCTTTCTCTCTCCTGCCTGATGTGTGCGGCTCATGGGTGCGGTCAAGGTTAAAAAAATGAGGGGTAGGTTAACATTAGAAGGTATATTATCATTAACATATTATTAGGGGTTCAAGTACCAATTGAACTTAGGGTTAAACCGGTATTAGGTTGGGCAAAAAGTGAAAGTAGGTCAAACGAAGCCTAGAAATTGTGAAATAAATACTGGGGTGACCGGGACGACGAGAGAAAGAAAACTAAGAAGACGGATCACAATTACGACGATGAGAAACGAAACTAAAAATAAAAAGGCCTCACGACAAAAAGTGAAAATCGTGACGTCTCATCAAATAAAGTCAAACTGTGGGAGAACGACCCGTGAAATGTCATTACAAATGAATTCCACAATTTAATACTCTCCGAGATGGTCACAACGACATATCACACTATAGTGTTCAGAAACAAACAAAGTCCAAAATAAATACGTGCACGGTCAAAAGCACGTGCACGAAGAAAGTACGATCGGGAACCGACGGTTACAAACATACTCTTTCGAAATAGCTTCAGGCTCTTCGAATTAATACCACGGGATTGGGATATGATGCGGTGCATCATTGCTGATCCGGGGTATCCGAGTCTATTATGCCAGAGTTGGAATTCTGGTTGATTCTTGCACTTCTGGTGCTCAATTGTATTAGCTTCCATTGCTCGAATCTTTGTATGGTAGAGACCTGACGGGAGTCCCTCGAAATGCTCAACGATGGTTTTAGCACCGTTTTAAGAGTCTTTACATAAAAGTATTCTTTGTCTTATTTGTTCACCGTTTCTAGGTGGTATCCGTTAAAACGGATGTCTTTGAAACTTAGCAAGTTTTTGTTCGAGTTTGGAGAGAAAAGAGCATCTTTTATTAATAGTTGTATTTTTTTGGGGAGCAGAAAGTGTGCTTCCCTTGATCCTTCTATTAGTCCTGATGGACTGGAAATAGTATTCACGGTTCCATCGTATTTGTGTATGCTTTGAAAAAAGCAAATATCTTGAAGGATCGTGTGAGTAGAAGCATTGTCCACTAGGCATTTATTATCCATCTATAGCAAGAGAGAAAAAGCATAGCAGTATAAGGCACAAACATAACTAAATTTCATTCAAAGTTTGAAAATTAACTAACATGCTGAAAAACAAACAAGTAGAAAGTAAATTGTTTCAACTACAATAGATTGCAGAAATGAAATAGATAAGGCATCAGTCGAGCAGGTCATCGGTCGAGAAGTCCTCGGCGATGTACCTAATTGGAGCCAGGTCTTCTTTCTCCACCAGATTTGTTTCAGCAGACTTCTGGCTGGCTTGGTACAAATCCTGGAGGTGACGTGGAGTGCGACAGTTTCTGGACCAGTGTCCAGTCATGCCACATCTGAGGCATTTGTCTTTCCAATCTTTCTTAGGGGCAAATGAATGGCCGTTGTCTTTCCTCTTCCACACATTTTTCCTCTTCCCCTCATTGTTGGACTTTGGAGGAGGTCCTCTAGCCTGCTTCTTCAATGCCTTTCCCTTCGGGGGTTTGCCTTTAAATTTATTCTTCTTCTTCTGGGATGAGATATTGTGCGCTTCAGGCGCAGGTGCAGTGCCAATAGGGCACAAGTTATGGGTGGCCAGTAAGAGGTCTCTATTCTGTTCTGTCATCAGAAGGCATGAGAGAAGCTCTGAGTATTTCGTGAACTTTTGTTTACGGTACTGTTGCATGAGAATGACATCCTTCTTGTGGAAGGATGTATAAGTTTTTTCCAACATGCGTTCCTCCGTTACTTTTTCACCACACAACTTCATGCGTGAGGTGATACTGAAAAGTGCCAAGTTGTACTCGACAATGGACTTAAAGTCTTGTAGACGGAGGCTCTCCCATTCATATCGCGTTCGAGGAAGGATAACATCTCTGTGATGTTTGTATCGATCCTCAAGAGCGGACCATAACTCGTAAGAGTCTTCCATAGTGAGGTACTCGGCCTTCAGGGTCCGATCGATATGGCGTCTGATATAGATAATTGCTTTCGCTTTATCTATGTCAGAAACCGTATCGCCTACATCAATGGCATGGCTCAATCCCTATGAGCGCAGGTGGAATTTGATATCCAACTGCCAGCTGAGATAGTTCTTCCCTGTAGAATCCAATACGTCGAAGTCGACGCTCGCAATTTTTGCCATTTATCTAAGCATGTTAAAATGAGCAATAATTAGATATTAGGAAACAAGTAATTATGCATTTCAGACACAGATATTTGTTGTGTGGATCGGCTAGTCATCATTTTAAAAGAAATAAAGTCCATATACAGTACCATAAAATAGAAAATACAACTCGATAATCCTCATGGGGCCCCTATTCTTCTGGAAATAGATCTTCATCTTCATGGAACATGTGCCAGTCTTGGAATTTATACAATAAAATCCGCTCTACAATTTCTCTCAAATTGAAAAAAATGCGAGAAAATTAAATGGTGACAGATAGCCGATCCAAAACCACAACAGAATATCAACATACGTCGTAGAAAATGCAGCGGACATTTATTTATCACATGCATTTATTTATCGCAGGCATTTTGTCATGCCCTGTTCCCCAGAATACCAGGGATTTTTTTCCAAGTATCCTGAAGAGTGATGGTGATAAGAGAGGAAAGAAAGAGAAAGGAAAACAGAACAAGCAGGCCACTGCGCACATGCTGGGATAGTACAAGTGAAGCTCCATTATAATATCAAACAGCATCATAAAACAACAACAACGTTTTATATATAACATGTTTCATTTATATACATAGTCCAAGTGTATCAATACATATACACAGCCACTCTCCACCTCCAAGGACAACCACGTTACAATGCAAACTACATCTCACACCAAGTGCTACCCTTGAAACCCAACTCCAAGTCACTGCCAACCATACTATTCCTGCTACCTAAAAATGTGGAGGAGCACGTCAATGCGTGCCCCAGTAGGAACCAACTTGGATTTGGAACACCATTCTAAGGTTATCAAACCACAAGGCAAGACAAGAGAAATACGGCATGTAACTAAGTAATATAATGAAAAATAAATAGCTAAACAATGGGATCATACCTGTGTCCCAATGTCGAGTTACTGCAAGAAAAAGGTTAGCACGAATAATAATAATAATAACACACGTGTTCGAGCAAACATTATCTAATAAGATAAGTACAAGTGCCTGAGGTATGACATAGTGTCACAAAGAAGCAGGCAAGGGGAATGGGAAGTGTTGCCAGTAGAAGGAGTATCATGCAAAATTCTTATTTTATTATTTTATAATTGAATTAATTGTAAACTTGGGGTAAACTGTGTGATACCAGGACTTGGGCCTCATCCCAAATTTGGGGTGAATATAGTACATGACGCAGTGGACACGAGCACTGTATGCATGGGCCTCTCAGCTCCCCCGTCCCTGGCAGAAGTGAAGCCTTCCACAATAACACAACCTCCGTATGTCCCCTCCACTCCCGATAAAGGCGAGTGGGTATAAATATCATATATCACATAATCATTTCCCCCAACTTCTCAGTCCAGGCCTCATATCCACAATTTACTCAAATCCCACCTAAACCCGGGTTTCTGCTAACTCACCCTCATTAGAGAGGACTGAGATATTCGAGAGTTTCATTCTATCATTTGAGTAATGAAGGAATCATGTTGCATGGCATCGCATGCCATATTCATACCAACTTAGGTCATGCAGCGAAGTGCCATGCCCTCCATCATAGCCATATCAACCCATCATCACATCACATATGGTACCATGCATGACATGCTCCCAACATCACATGTTTATATCAAATCCCATATCTTAATCATAGTATTGAGTATTTCTCACATTTCTGGCACTTGCCTTCACTTAGGCATTTTCATAGACACATGGTATGCATCATGTTCCACATCTCAATCACATTATCAATTTAATAGTATATTACACCAATCAAACATCCTTTTATGTAATAACAACAATCATGGACAATAGAAGTATAATTGGCAATATCACACAATTCATGTTGTAATACCCCGTATCCCTATATACGTATATATGTACGTATTTTTGGGCGTGGATGCATACGTATAATTTTTGAGAGTATGCCCGTATTTTTCTTTAATTATTTTGGTGAAGGAATTATTTTTAAAAGGTTTTAAACCCATTATGGATATTAGAAAATAAGGGTATTTGGAAGAAATACTATGTATTTAAGAAGTATGGTGTATTTCACCATGTATTTTTATTTTCCTAAAAATTTTATTTTTAAATTTTGTTGTCATGACACCTAACATGGTTATGTGTCATGTTGTTAGCTTTAATTAGGACACATGGCTCACATCTTGACTAAATGGAGGGATGAGAGGGTTTTGGGGGTTCAAAAACTTATGCAAAAGAAAAACAAAACACAAAAAATCAAGAAAACTCACTCTCACTCTCCAATTTCAGCTTGGCTGAAAATTTGCTCCCCTTTTCTTCTTTTTTTGCTTCCTCATTCCTCCTCTCATCACCACCATTGCTCCTCCTACTCCACCACCAAGCACCCCCATTTTCCTTATAATCCTAACTCCAAAAATTAGCCCAAATTAGCCCAAAAATCCAACATTTGGAGACCAAAAATTGGAGCTTGAAGAAGGAAGATAGGGAGCTTTCCATCAAGGACTAAGAAGGGCCAAAGATCATTTAGAGAACTTTTTGAGGTAGTAATTTCTAACAATCTAGTTAGGATTTAATTTTAGGATTGGATTAGTAGGAATTTTGATGTAGGATAATTTGTACAGATTTACTGAAACTTGAGTAATGAACTGCTCTTAATTGGCTTCATGAAATTGCCTGAAACAAAATTATGTTATGTATTTTGATGTCCTTAACAACTTTCGTGTTTACAACTTTTCCTAATTCCAACTGGAAGTTGGGTTAAAAATTCAGTCTTTAAAATTGGTCTGATTTTAGCTAATCTGTACATGTCTTGGTAGAATGGCTACAGTTTCCTGCCCACTTAATGAAATGAAATGTTCTTGGTGCCGTTGGAAAGCTGACTTCAAGCTCTTCAACTTGTAATTTTCCAAAGTCATTTTCCGAAAATTATAATTCTGCCTGTAACTGGTAGAAAAATGGACCTGAATATGACTCAGTTTCTGGTTCTGTAAACTGAAATTATACATGTCAGGAGAAAATTCACCATAAATCACATATGTCAACTGAGTTTATGAAAATTGTTCAGTGAAAGGAAAACACCCATATCTACAACTTTCGTGAAGGAATCAGAGACCAATTCTGACTGTAGATAGGCTAAAAGTGATGTTCTTTCTGCTGTAACAGTTTAGACAGATTCAAATTTTACACTATTGTTATACCATGCATTACTCTTTTATGTTTTGTTCAAATTCAGTTATCATGCTATTATTTGTCATGATTTATGTGATGATTAGTAGCTATGTTCACATGCCTTCCAATTTGTTGTAGTAAATGAAATTGTGTTCAAGTTAAAGTGCATACTAATATGTTTGTTATGTCAAAATAAAAGCTAGTATATTATGTTGTGTTTAAAGGACGTCTTATGTCATTTACTAACAAGCAACAAGCTAGTCTACATGGTTGTGTTATTACACCATTACTTTCCATTATGTTAGCATGTAGCTTTATTTTGATTGAGTATGTTGACTTGAGACATTGCTAGTGTTGTAGTTTCATCTTGATTAGTGTATCATATCAGTATTGTAACTTCATTAAGAAAGTGAATGGAATTGATGGAACTATGCGATAATGAAATGAAAAGTCGATCGTCGTTGACGACATCGGTGAAATTATGAAAGAGATGGAGAGATGAAAAAGCGGTAGTCGAGACCGCTAGATGATTTGTTGACAAACGAAGAAATACTTTAAAAACTGAGAGTAGGATAAGAGTTTGACATCGGGAGCGCAGTCCATTCTAAAATGGGTGAGACTCCGGATGTGGGTTTGGGGAAAACACGGGTAAACTTTAGGAGTTAAGGAGCGGACGTATGAATTATGATTTCTTGCCCGATGTGTTGCCCCCAGAAGGGGAGTTAGAGAGGGCTAGAGAGGCCGCTGGTGTGCTCGTGATGCACCATGACGGTAAATGATGGTTTCTCCGTTTGTCCGACAAAAAAACCGAGATGAGTCTCGCTCCGGTACCTTGCCCTGTTCGGGTACGGAGTTACGAGAGGCCCCTCCAGTGCTCGTGTCGTGGAGTGGTATCACTTTTCACCCACCTTCTGTGAAGTCCGACTCCTTAGCGTCCTACGGTTTACACGGGTTTCCAAACATACGAACCAATAACTTTAATTATAAATGTTGTTATCTCACGTTACTTGTTTCTATGTCACTTAATGCGGTTAACTCATGCCTATTCATTCTATTGTTCACTTTAATATTACAACCGCATGTTCATATGTTCTCTTGATTACCTCCAGTACTTGCATGTTATAATATAGTTCCTTATGCATGTTTACAAGTTCTTCTTTAATTCTTGCATGACATATTGTGAACATTTTTGTAAATTACTATGAACCTTACTTGTTAAGACTACCATCCCTAGATAGGTAGACCAGTTCTAAAACTGGGTTCTACTAGAGTGTTAGGAATTCTACTGGGTCACGCGTTGACGTGTCCCCGTTGACTTTCAGGTTAATTGAGTTGGAGGTTGGAGTTTGCGGCTGGAGCTTGGAGTTGGTGGTCAGTTGTAGATTGGGTGGCAAGGGTTATGATGAGAGACTTGTACTTTTGGGGTTCTTTTCCTGGTAGACCTTCTGTACTTTTGGGTTGGAGTTTCTTTTATTGTTGTACCCTTTGTACAGACGGTGTTTGTAAAGATGCACCAATGTATTAAATAAATGAAATATTGTACTTTTGCTTATTTTTCTCAGTGTTTTATCTGTGATGGAGCTTTACTTGTACTTTCCAGTACGTGCGCAGTGACCTGCAGTGTTCTTTTACTTTCTTCCCTTCTCTCTTTATACGTAGCACTCGTTGATTTAGGAATACTTGGGACGGATTCACACTTCCCGGGTATCCTGGAGTACGGGTCGTTACAGTTGGTGGCCCATGCAGGTCTCCGCACTGCGGCGTGCATAAGGATAGTGCTGGTAATGCTCCATAGGGGTAGTTGTGTCATAAGGTGGGTTGGTGATCAGTCTGAAGATTAATCCCTGGTATTAGGAGAACCGAGGTATAGAGATTCCTGAGGGTAAGCATGGGTAGTTGTTTGTATATATGTATATATGCATGGGTGGGTATGAGTTTACATGGATACAAGAGTATTGCAGTTATATTGGCATGTATTCCTATAGGCATGTATCTATAACTATACTTGGATGTACACTACATTATAAATACTTGTATGGCTATTTGTGTGCACCCTTATAAGCTATATTGTAAGTGTTCGTATATGGACGAACTATGAGGTATATGTATTGAAATGTTGTTTATATGAATTGAGGAGTAGATAATATATGATGTGTAAATCTAAGTGTAATGCATACTATCTGTGTAATGAAGTATTGTGTGTCGTATATAAAGATGTGCTAATATACGTTTTATCTGCATTAAGTGTATATGATTTTTTATATAGAGTTGTAAGTTTAAATATTGAATTATCTTTGAGGGATGTAAGGAGATATATTTGTATATAGATATCTAAGGGATGTATATATACTTATACATATGAAGTATCTTTGAGTATAAATATTGAGGTATAAACAAATTTATGATTTATGTGTTGGTATATTGATGTTGATTGTATGTCTAGGTTGATGTACATTTGGAGGTATAAGAATATATGATGGTATACATGGAATAATTATATATATATGCTACTACCTTAGCTATTAGTGTGACTATATGTTGGTATGTGATTTTATAAGTATATGTGTTCGTATGTGGTTGCACCATCAGAGGTAGGTGCAATAGAGTGATTGTATTGGTTGAGATTTATGTAGTAAGTGTGTGTATATATATAGTGGTGTATACACCCATATGTGTGGATCCAGGGATCCATGTGTCCCACTCATGTATGAGCTGGCATACTGTCGGAATGCGAGTATATTTTGGTTGTTTATTGTGCTGTATATGCATACGTGTGATATACGTGATATGTATATAGTTATATGTATGGTTGTAAGCGTTATGCTTATACATGTGTATATACCTATGTCATTATATAGATGTAATGTATAGTGGCTATATACTGTAAGTGATATATGCATATGTAGAACATGCAGATGCATGTGTGGATCCTTGAGTTCCACCCATGTATGTGTGGATATGTCTTAAGAGTATTAGTGTTATGAGTTGATGTATGTGATGAGTAGATAATACATGTATGGCTGTAAGATGGTACGCTTACGCCTGTGTATAGATGAATATAATTTTGTATGGTTATCTATGTGTATTGATATTGATATGTTGGATCTTGTGCAATGATACATCTGTGAATGTTGGATGTGTACTAGGAGACATACATGATTGTATGTCTGAGTATAGAGGTGCATGCGTATATATGTTAACATATGGTAACCTATGAGAAGTGTGTATCATGGATCTATATAGTTGTTTGAGCTCTAGGTGATGTATAGATATGGTATACCATTTGTTTTGATAATATGTGGTGTATATGTACATACTAATTATGTAAATCCATGTGCGGATCTTTGTGTTCCACTCAAGTATGAGTGGGTATGCCCTAGGTGTACTAGAGTTGTGTGATTTATACATATATGAAAGATGTATATGGTTGCTTGTCTGACTGTAAGCGGATACGCTTACACCGGTGTTGGATGGATATATCATTATGTGAATATCTGGTCCTGATATTGTTATACGAGACTTTATGTGATGACGTGTATGTGTATGCATACTATAAATGTAGTTGTGAAAATTGATATAGTGAGATATGTATATAGGAGTGTAACTACTATTGCAGGTGTATCATAAGTAGTGTGTGAAATATATTGGCTAACTAAATGGTGTGTATAGATATACAGAATTAGGTATGTCAACTTATATAATATTGATGTGTACTTATATATTATGTGATGATATGTGAGTGTAACATGTGAATGAGATTTATATATAGATATGTATTGTGTATACAAGTGTGTGTATATGTATTCATATACTGAAATGATATAACTCTTGTGCTATAGTATACATATATAATGTTGTATGTATATATATACTGCATTGAGTATATGTTACATTGACGGTTTGTATGTAAGTATATTTGTGCAGTGTATATGTGGTTAAATATAGATTTACGTGAGTGAATATTGGATATGAATACATATGAATGTATACTTGCATATATAAAGTGAGTGTGTACTAGAAGGTTGATATACTATGCATACATACTGTCAGGACTATTTACTATAGTAATATGTACTGTGTGCATACTTGTGTGCGAATTATTATATATAATTGTTTATATAGTTGAAGGTGTTTATACTTACATGCTTAGGTGATATGTTTGTGTATGGTTACCCACTGGATATGTAGTGCATCATATCAGCGTGTAAAGTATTGGTGTGACTATCTACTATAATTTTATCGATATTTGGATATACCTATTTTCATATGTATGTTAGTGAGGTTGTATGCATATTAGATGTGATGTATATAGTAGTATGTGTATCTAAAAATGGATGTATACTTGAACTATACTCTGATGTATTTAGTTATACCCATAGGTATGTGTATGTGTAAGTATGCTAGCTTTGTGACTTATGAGTAGGGTGTGTTTAAATATCATGTGAACATGTATGTATGAAGATATATAAATACAAAGAGTGTGTGATTACATATGAAGGTGTATATATTTAGATATATCTATACGTATCCATGAAATAGTATACGTCTTTGATCATATTCTTGTGTGAATCTTTATGTAAGTACATATGTGTTGAGTGAATAAGTGAATAAATATTGGTGTATATATTAATGCCTTGGGTGTATCTATACATATTTCTACTTGTTGCTATGTACGACATTGATACATGTGTCCATGTGTATAGTGTTGAGTATTGGACTCCCCGAATTTGGTTTTGGATGATGAGCAAACATAAATAATTCATGTACTAACAATTTGTGAGCGTAGTTATGGAGATCGTCGTCAAATTCACGAGAACATTCAAAGCGACATCTCAAGACTTCTCAAAGCTCGTATTCTATGACTAAATCTTCGTTGAAGCTTTTGGACCGTTTTGGAAGTCATGAAGAATTGATCGATGCTCTCGAAGATCGTTCCTTAAGGTTTTATTTATAGTCTTTTAGCTTCGATCTATAGAATGTTAAGCCTTGAGTATATCTTACATTTCTATCTTCATAACGCTCATATCTTAGCTCTAGGATCTTAGTTGAAGTCCATTCTAACTTCCTCGAAGCATCGCGCTTCGATTCGGACTTCTTGTGCATGTTAGTTGGTTCAAGAAGAAGAACTGACCGACTAGATGGTGATCTAGTCGGTCGGCAAAGCTTCTTGGACCGACTAGTTTGTTTCCTTTATTTCATGCACTTTACTGTTTACAGTGAGTCGGTCTACGTTGACTCACCGATCGACTAGTTTGTGAACTAGTCGGTCAGTGATGCTTCTTTGACCGACTAGTTGAGCTTTACTGTACATGCTAATTTTCTCATGAGCTACTGTTTATCGTTAGTCGGTCTAAGAACGTTTGGTGACCGACTAGTTGATAATCTAGTCGGTCAACATTTGTTCTTGGACCGACTAAATCAATTTGTATTCAGACTATTTGTTTTTGACTCTTAGTCGGTCTGAGTTCACTGACCGACCGACTAGTTGTGAAACTAGTCGGTCAGACAGTCTTCTTGGACCGACTAGATTTCTAGGTCTGAAATTCAATCTCTTCATTGTTCTTCACTTAGTCGGTCTATGTTGTTTGACTGACCGACTAGTTGATGAACTAGTCGGTCAGTAGTTGACCGACTAACTGCTTCAGATTTCTAACTGTTGGGATTTGACCTAACTCGTTTTTATGGGACCCTATAAATACGAAGCTTGGTCATTTCTCTAGGGTTAAGAGCTGCTATTAAGAGATTCATTAAGATTGAAAGAGTTAGAGATTCTCACTCATTTCCAAAGCTCTCTCCCTCACAAGAAATCCATTCTCTCACTTTCTAGATCTAGAATCCATCTTGAGAGAAGTTTGTTCTTGGTGAGCCCTTCAAGCTCTAGCTTGATTCAAGTCTCCAAATCTCTCCTAGGCACCCATTGCTGGTCATTTCTTTGGTGCTAGGTCTTGGTGACGTCATCTTCCTCAAATCCCTCCTTGCACCTATTTGGTAAGAATACTCAAGGTATAGGATTTTGTGGTAAGATTGTTTATTTCATTATAAACTCGTTTATATTGCTTATTGATTCTCTCGGTTGTGAGAGAAAGTTGTGATCCCGGGTTGTGGGATTCACTATTGCCATTGCATGTATGATTTGATCTTGTGAAGGTTTTTCACAAGATATCATAGTAGAAATCTTGGGTTAGGGTTTCTAACCTAAGTATCCGGAGGGGATCCGGGTGGTTGGGACGTAGGATCACCGGGAACAAGTCGGGGAGACTTGGGTGGATCCGAACCCAGTAACATCTTTTGTTAGCATTGTTAATTTTGTTGTTGTCATCAATTTAAGCTTCCGCAAATTGATTTGGTAGTTGTTTGCACGATAATTAGGAATTATACTCCTCGTTATTTTTAAAGTACTATTCACCCCCCTCTAGTACTTGTGCAGTAGCTTGTAGGGCATTACATATAGGTGTATTAGTATGTGTGTACATATTAGTCTGTATATATATGTGAGTGTTCTCATGCAATATAAATATATTTGTGAGCACATGGAAGGACGTGGAATGTATAATACTATGTATAAGTTGTGATGATTTGTCTTTATACATGTATCCTTGGATAAGAATGAGTATGTATATGTGTGTGATCTATAGAATATTGTATGTATATATGAGTATGTAGTATATCCATACAACGTAGTATGTATTTCGTGGGTAGGGAGACCCTTGGACTATTTTTAATCTCCGGTCAGACCAATTAGCATATAAAGTTCGAGGGCAGACTTTGTTTTAAGGTGGGTAGAATGTAATACCCAGTATCCCTATATACGTATATATGTACGTATTTTTGGGCGTGGATGCATACGTATAATTTTTGAGAGTATGCCCGTATTTTTCTTTAATTATTTTGGTGAAGGAATTATTTTTAAAAGGTTTTAAACCCATTATGGATATTAGACAATAAGGGTATTTGGAAGAAATATTATGTATTTAAGAAGTATGGTGTATTTCACCATGTATTTTTATTTTCCTAAAAATTTTATTTTTAAATTTTGTTGTCATGACACCTAACATGGCTATGTGTCATGTTGTTAGCTTTAATTAGGACACATGGCTCACATCTTAACTAAATGGAGGGATGAGAGGGTTTTGGGGGTTCAAAAACTTGCAAAAGAAAAACAAAACACAAAAAAATCAAGAAAACTCACTCTCACTCTCCAATTTCAGCTTGGCTGAAAATTTGCTCCCCTTTTCTTCTTTTTTTGCTTCCTCATTCATCCTCTCATCACCACCATTGCTCCTCCTACTCCACCGCCAAGCACCCCCATTTTCCTTATCATCCTAACTCCAAAAATTAGCCCAAATTAGCCCAAAAATCCAACATTTGGAGACCAAAAATTGGAGCTTGAAGAAGGAAGATAGGGAGCTTTCCATCAAGGATTAAGAAGGACCAAAGATCATTTAGAGAACTTTTTGAGGTAGTAATTTATAACAATCTAGTTAGGATTTAATTTTAGGATTGGATTAGTAGGAATTTTGATGTAGGATAATTTGTACAGATTTACTGAAACTTGAGTAATGAACTGCTCTTAATTAGCTTCATGAAATTGCCTGGAAAAAAATTATGTTATGTATTTTGATGTCCTTAACAACTTTCGTGTTCACAACTTTTCCTAATTCAAACTGGAAGTTGGGTTAAAAATTCAGTCTTTAAAACGGGTCTGATTTTAGCTAATCTGTACATGTTTTAGTAAAATGGCTACAGTTTCCTGCACACTTAATGAAATGAGATGTTCTTGGTGCCGTTGGAAAGCTGACTTCAAGTTCTTCAACTTGTAATTTTCCTTTGTCATTTTCCGAAAATTCTAATTCTGCTTGTAACTGGTAGAAAAATGGACCTGAATGTGACTCAGTTTCTGGTTCTGTATGCTGAAATTATACATGTCAGGAGACAATTCACTATAAATCACATATGTCAACTGAGTTTATGAAAATTGGTCAGTGAAAGGAAAACACCCATATCTACAACTTTCGTGAGGAATCAAAGACCAATTCTGACTGTAGATAGGCTAAAAGTGATGTTCTTTCTGCTGTAACCGTTTAGACAGATTCAAATTTTACACTATTGTTATACCATGCATTACTCTTTTATGTTTTGTTCAAATTCAGTTATCATGATATTATTTGTCATGATTTATGTGATGATTAGTAGCTATGTTCACATGCCTTCCAATTTGTTGTAGTAAATGAAATTGTGTTCAAGTTAAAGTGCATACTAATATGTTTGTTATGTCAAAATAAAAGCTAGTATATTATGTTGTGTTTAAAGGACGTCTTATGTCATTTACTAACAAGCAACAAGCTAGTCTACAAGGTTGTGTTATTATGCCATTACTTTCCATTATGCTAGCATGTAGCTTTATTTTGATTGAGTATGTTGACTTGAGACATTGCTACTGTTGTAGTTTCATCTTGATTAGTGTATCATATCAGTGTTGTAACTTCATTAAGAAAGTGAATGGAATTGATGGAACTATGCGATAATGAAATGAAAAGACGATGGTCGTTGACGACATCGATGAAATTATGAAAGAGATGGAGAGATGAAAAAGCGGTAGTCGAGACCGCTAGATGATTTGTTGACAAACGAATAAATACTTTAAAAACTGAGAGTGAGGATAAGAGTTTGACATCGGGAGCTCAGTCCATTCTAAAATGGGTGAGACTCCGGATATGGGTTAGGGTGAAACACGGGTAAACTTTAGGAGTTAAGGAGCGGACATATGAATTATGATTTCTCGGCCGATGTGTTGCCCCCAGAAGGGGAGTTGGAGAGGGCTAGAGAGGCCGCTGGTGTGCTCGTGACGCACCATGACGGTAAATGATGTTTTCTCCGTTTGTCCGACAGAAAAACCGAGATGAGTCTCGCTCCGGTACCTTGCTCCGTTCGGGTACGGAGTTACGAGAGGCCCCTCCAGTGCTCGTGTCGCTGGAGTGGTACCACTTTTCACCCACTTTGGGTGAAGTCCGACTCCTTAGCGTCCTACGGTTTACACGGGTTTCCAAACATACGAACCAATAACTTTAATTATAAATGTTGTTATCTCACGTTACTTGTTTCTATGTCACTTAATGCGGTTAACTCATGCCTATTCATTCTATTGTTCACTTTAATATTACAACTGCATGTTCATATGTTCTCTTGATTACCTCCAGTACTTGCATGTTATAATATAGTTCCTTATGCATGTTTACAAGTTCTTCTTTAATTCTTGCATGACATATTGTGAACATTTTTGTAAATTACTATGAACCTTACTTGTTAAGACCACCATCCCTAGATAGGTAAACCAGTTCTAAAACTGGGTTCTACTAGAGTGTTAGGAATTCTACTGGGTCACGCGTTGACGTGTCCCCGTTGACTTCCAGGTTATGTGAGTTGGAGGTTGGAGTTTGCGGCTAGAGCTTGGAGTTGGTGGTCAGTTGTAGATTGGGTGACGAGGGTTATGATGAAAGACTTGTACTTTTGGGGTTTCTTTTCCAGGTAGACCTTCTGTACTTTTGGGTTGGAGTTTCTTTTATTGTTGTACCCTTTGTACAGACGGTGTTTGTAAAGATGTACCAATGTATTAAATAAATGAAATATTGTACTTTTGCTTATTTTTCTCAGTGTTTTATCTGTGATGGAGCTTTATTTGTACTTTTGCTTATTAAATAAATGAAATATTGTACATGCTGTCATAAAGAATGGCTGATATCACCCATTTATATTCAGCCTTTAACAGCACTTCCTAAATGAAACTTGTAGATATGATAGTTATGGATTCACAGATAAAATTTCATGCAAAAATATTAAGTAGGTGATTTATGGTGAATTATTTGGTGAAGTCTATCAAATCTGTTTTCCAGACAGATTTCAGAGTGTGTAAAGATTGATGTTTTTGGGCATGTTTTAGCCAGGATTTCGAAAAATATACACTGTAATGAAATTTTAGAAAAACTTGTTAACTTTCCAACGAGACCAAGAACATAAAATACCATTGTGTGTGAAGGTACTGAGGTCAATTTTACTAAACTGTGTCAAAACTGAAAATCAGACATGTTATAAAGATGTAATTTTTGCTCCTAATTTCTGAAATGAACATATATCAATATTTATATGATTTTGGGGTAGAACTTCAAGATCTACAAGGATATATTTCTTTCAAAACCAAATTCGAGCTACAGTAACCAGAACCAAAGCAACAACAGACATCTGGATTTCAGAATTTCAACGGAGATGATTTTGCTAAGAATTTCAAAGGAAAATTGTGAAATTGAACCATAGCATGTAAAATTTAACTATCCTTATCACATATAGGATAAAAACATGCTATAAAAACATGATAGCAAGAACCAATTTAATGGAATTCCAATTCCAAGAAGATCCCTACCTCAAGAGAACCCTTCTCTTCTTCTCTTCTCTTTCTCTTCCTTTCACCTTCTTCTTCTTCTTCTTCTTCTCTCTCTTTTTAATGGATTTTGGTCAACATAGAAAGGGGAAGAGGGGGGAGCACGAAATTGGAAGAGAGGAGGGAGGTTGGGAGGGAGGAGATAAGGATAAGGGAAGAAAAGAGAAGTAAAGAAAAGAAAAGGAGAGAAAGAGGAAGAGAATTCTAGAATAGGATTTTCCATGGCTTATTCCATAAGCCATGGTATTTATTAAATGACCAAACTACCCCTCATATATTCAAGTATTTACAAGTATGCCATTACTTTATGCACACACCACTTTAGTATGTACACACATCGCCTTTGGTCCAAATGACCATTTTACACCTCATCTTTCTAAAAATTTACGGGGGTTGCCATTGACCCCTAACCCCTTTTCACACTAGCATGGCTCTCCCTACACACATCCATGCACATCCATGCATGCATACATGCATTATACACTCACGTCTAATACATACACGTTATATAATACACACGACGTCATTTGCACTTCTCTCGCATTCACATTTCGCATTCTCTACCCTTAGCCAGGTATTACGGCCCAATCCCCCTTGCATTATGTTACATACATCGATATCTATGTTTATTTCATACCAACGTATGCATCGTAGGTAGAAATACCACGTGTGTTCAGTAGAATACACGTATGGTTAAAAATAGGGCATGCTGATCGCTCCGGGATGTGACCCAAAAACGGTTGTAGTTTTACCGCAAGCACACGGTATAGCGGCGAGCGGGTTATCGAACACAGGGAGGACGAATGACAGTGCTTGTTCCAATCAACCTGGCTATTTAAGAAGAGAGAAATTGCCTTTGGCGATCCTGTCACAATCGTCAGACAAAATACGGAAATATCAAATCAAATAAAAGACGTCTAGGGAATGGGGAATCCCCGCTACTCACCGTATCTCGTCAATGTGGTTCATTGGTATCAAAATTTGCTAGGGTAGAGATTCGGATGAACTAGTTGCAACTGAATGTAGAACCAAGCTCACGCTCTCGCGCTGTTGCCGGTCTATACCTATCCTAGGTTCGGGTCCAATCTCTTGCAAACCCTAGCCTAGGGAAGCTAGCATTAGGATCAACATCATCGTTCAATCGCGCCCCGAGCCCACTCTCGTGCAAACTCGGGTCACGACCTAGGTTGGGATAGTTCCTACCCGTCCAATCTCTTGCAAACGGGTATCGGCACGGAATTGCAACCGGAAACCCTAGTATCGGTCCAATCTCTTGCAAACCGATACTTCGGAAATTCGATTCCAACCCAATTCGGATTTCTAGGGTTTCCTATCGAATTGGGATCCAATCTCTTGCAAATCCCAATCGATATGAATACCTAGCCATCCATAGTAAATTGATCCCAATCTAATCCCTAATAACAATTCTAGCACAATTTCTACCAATTCATCACAAATATGAAATAGGGCTTGTAGGGTTCATCCCCACGCCCCAAGACGTGGAGACTACTCACTAATCATAGCAAAATCACAGAAATAATCAATGAAATAAGCAATAGAATTCATCACAATATTGAGAATAGCAATAAAAATAGATTTTTTAGGGGAGAGAGACACAAACCAATGGAGGTCTTCAATTAATCCAACAAAAATCACCTTTTGTCTCCTCTCCAATCAAAAGAATAAAGCTAAAAAGTTGATCCAAAAAGCTACAAAAAATCTAAGGAAAAGCTCTCTAAACTAGGGTAAAAACAGGGTTTAAATACCCCCAAAAATCGTCCAAAAACTGTGACCAAAATACCCCTGCACATCCTATTTTCCGCAATTTTCGCTACAGGCAGCGCATCGCACTCGGCCGAGTGACAAAAGTCACTCGGCCGAGTGAGAAACCCTGTAATTTTCCAGTAAGTCTCGATCTTCAGGGGTCTTCACTTCGGGGGCTGCTCGGCCGAGTGAGTTGTCGTCACTCGGCCGATGGCTTCTTGGTACTCGGGCGGACGGGATTATCCACTCGGCCGAGTGGGTCTTCTGAAGCTCAGGCAGCCGAAAAAACAGTAACATGGCGATTTTTGAAGGGCTTCGTCTGGGCGCCACTCGGGCGGACGGGGTCTCGTCACTCGGCCGATGTGGTATCCGTAGCTCGGCCGAGTGCACGTATGAATCGTTTCTGATCTGGTCGGCCGAGCGGTGTCTCGCTGGTCGGCCGAGTGACTCCTTCACTCGGCCGAGTGAGACACCAAAAATGCCCAGATTGCTTGTTTTGGCCTCCTCGTCGCTCCTGCGACGTCCGTTCTTCTTCCGCTCCTCTCCAACAGCAAAATACCCCTCGGGGAGGTCGTCAGTGACACTCTGGAGTAGGCCTATCTCGAGATCACTCCAAATCGCTCCAAATAACCTGAAATGCGACAAAAACAACAAATCGTGAAAAGCATCGCAATATCGTCGATATATCGTGAAAAACATGATTTGGGCGATCCAAATGGCATGCAAACATGCGTAAAAAAGGTGTAAAATAAGGAGTGATCAAAATCCCCCAAGCTTACCTCTTACTCGTCCTCGAGGAAGATAAGTAAAAGGCGAACCCGGTGGATTCGGAAAACGAAAACGGCGAAAAATGAAAAAAGTGAAAAACGGAGAAGAATGGAAAAACGAAATAAAAATAAAAATAAAGAAGAAAGAAAGAAGCGAAGAGGTAAGCTGCTAGATCATTTTCTCAGGACGTGGGTTTCACTTACTCATATAGCATGCACCGAATGAAAAACACATGTCAAAGAGTTTTATTTTGATATCATAGTATAATAGTGCAAATAGAAATAGAAAACCCACGAACAACGATATAATCATGAGAAACGGAATAGTTTTAGAATTAACATCGTCTGAATCATCTAAAGCGGTATACAAATCACAGATTGCACACTTTTCAATTAAATGCTTTCTATCAGGAGTATAAGAGTATCACACAATAGAATAGAGAGAATAGAAAAGTATGGATTTCATGAAATGAACGCTAGGCTTAGATTTCTGGATTTCGTAAAGCTAGAAATAATCTCACCGAGTATAGAATATTACTTAGCCTAGGTTGTCGTGCAATGTCAAGTAGTCACTCTCTCACACATCAATGGATTCTCTCCCCCAAGCTTATCTATAAGCGTGGTGGCATAAAAAAAATATTTACATCCCCATTTCTATAAAGCTCCAAAAGTAAATGAAAATAAACACGAAAAGAGAGAAGAAGGGAGAAAGTAAGATGGGATCTTTTATTGAGGATTTTTTTTTGTTCTCTTTTTTTTTCTTTTTTTTGATATAGCATATATTCACAATGGTCCCAACTCAGAGAGATATAATGATATACAAGATTATTTTCTCTTCCCTTTTTTTCTTCTTGGGAATTTTGTAGCTAGGAATTAGTAGCGGGGGAAATGCCATATAATAGAATCGCTAAGGGGAGATTCACCAATGATTTTAAAATAGAGAAATGATGTTCAAGATTTTGTGGAGAAAGAAATAAATATATCCCTCGGTTCACTCTATAAGACATGCACGACAACTTCAGCAGGGTAATTTAATCTACTCAGTTTCGATCACAAAAAAGCTAACTAATCCAGATTTATCATAGCTAACATCTTTCAATCATCCTGAAGTGAAATGTACAAATCATGCATTTAGAAGTGATATAGGAAAAGAAATCGGTACTCCAGACATAGGCATTCAATGCGTGAATCTTGGTGTGTTCTCTGTGATAGCATACATATGAATATTCAGGCTCAGCTAATAATAAAACGTCATCCATTTTCATGCGGAAAGGTGTGGGTTACTATTCCTAAATGCTAGGCAATGTCATAGCATATGATATCAGAAACAAAATCTAAGACATGACAAATATAGCATGAATGTAGAGAAAGCTAACGCCACGTAATCATCATCACAGAAAAGTCATCTCTAGCATGAGATGAAAAAAGAAATAAAGATAAAAGGAAATATAATACTATTTACAATGCGGCACACAAAGAAAATAAGGAAAACGTGATGCATGGTAAAATGAAAGAAAAATGATGAAAATAAGTGCAAAAGGGAAAAAAAGGGGTGAGAAGCTAAAACTAAAGGTGGCAAATCGAAAAAGAACGTGAGAACTCACTCCCCCAAGCTAAATGGCACAGTGTCCTCAATGTGCAAAGTGTGGCACACCGAGAGACAGGTAATGGGAGGGGCAAGTGAGGATGCAAGCATGATGAAAAATAAAGAAAATGTAAGAAAAAAAAGAAAAAATAATAAAGGAAAATATGATGCGGACATGATGCATGCAAATAAAAGGAGTGATACGGATATAAGGATGTGACACCAAAAACTCTCCCTCTCTCCCAAAAAGATATATGAAGATACGATCAGAATGATAATCCCAAAATAAGTGAGGGGAGGGGGGGGGGGGACAAAAATGCATCAGGACCCAGTAGAAACGGGCAGCACAACGACAAAAATAGTCGATGGCATCAAGGGTGCCTAAGAAGGTGGGGCTGCACCGTCTCTGTCCTGAGGCGGAGGAGGAGGTGGTGGTGGTGGTGGCTGCTGAGCTGGGGTGGGTGTGGGAGTGGAGGCATGCTGAGTGTGTGTGTGGGTGTGGGTGGGAACCTGCCGGGTGGGTACGGCCTGGGTGGGTACGGGTACGCTGGGGAGACGCTCAAGGACCTGGGTAAGACAGTAGTGAATCTGCAGGAGCAGGTCAAAGCGGCCAGTCATCGTGGAGACGGTGGTGGACAGGGTCCTAAGGTCGCCTCTGAGGCCACTCACCGCCACCTTGAGAGCACGAATGCTCTGAAGTACAGTGTCGGGGTGAGGTGGTGCAGAGGGACGAACCGGTCTGTGCTGTGCAGGTCGTGGCTGGCGTACTCGGGTCGCGTAGGTGATGGGCTCAGCAGGGAAGGGAACGAATGGTGCTGCGCCCGCAAATGTGGGCCTGGCCTCAGTGTGAGGCCGGGGCACCGGCTGGTGAGAAGTGGAGGCAGCAGCAACGAAAGAAGAATACAAAAGAGGCAGCGAGGTGGCCAAAGAGGTCAGTGGCACAGAAGTGTGGACAGACGCCACGACACTCTCGAAAAATACAGCAGCAGTGGACACAGAGGGCTCGCCGCACTCAACTATGGTCGACGGGCGCTCGGGTGGGGCAGAAGAGATGGGCTCAGCAGACAGAGGGCCAGTGGTGGTGGTGACAGCCTCGGAAGCAGTGGAGGTGGGCGTAGTGGAAGCGGTGGAAGCGGGCTCAACTAAGGTACTTGATCACTCCTTATTTTACACCCTTTTTTCCGCATGTTTGCATGCCATTTAGATCGCCCAAATCATGTTTTTCACGATATATCGACGATATTGCGATGCTTTTCACGATTTGTTGTTTTTGTCGCATTTCAGGTGATTTGGCGCGATTTGGAGTGATCTCGAGATGCGCTTACTCCAGAGGGTCACCGACGACCTCCCCGAGGGGTATTTTACTGTTGGAGAGGAGCGGAAGAAGAATGAACGTCGCAGGAGCGACGAGGAGGCCAAAACAATCAGATTGGGCATTTTTTGTGTCCCACTCGGCCGAGTGGAGGAGCCACTCGGCCGACCAGCGAGACACTGCTCGGCCGACCAGTTCAGACACGATTTCTATGTGCACTCGGCCGAGCACCGAAGACCACATCGGCCGAGTGACGATATCTCGTCCGCCCGAGTGGCGCCCAAACGAAGCCTTTCAAAAATCTCCAAGTTTCTGTTTTTCGGCTGCCTGAGCATCAGAAGACCCACTCGGCCGAGTGGATTATCCCGTCCGCCCGAGTATCATGAAGCCATCGGCCGAGTGACGACAACTCACTCGGCCGAGCCGCCCCCGAAGTAGAGACCCCTGAAGGCCCCGACTTACTGGAAAATTACAGGGTTTCTCACTCGGCCGAGCGACTTTTGTCACTCGGCCGAGTGCGATGCGTTGCCTGTAGCGAAAACTGCGGAAAACAGGCTGTGCAGGGGCATTTTGGTCACAATTTTTGGACGATTTTTGGGGGTATTTAAACCCTGTTTTTACCCTAGTTTTGAGAGCTCTCTCTTAGATTTTTTGCAGCTTTTTAGATTAGTTTTTAGCTTTATTCTTGTGATGGGAGAAGAAGCAAATATTGGATTTTTGTTGGATTAATTGAAGAACTCCATTGGTTTGCATCTCTTTTCCTTAAAAATTCTATTTTTATTGTTTATCTCATTATTGTGATGAATTCTATTGCTTATTTCAACGATTATTTTTGTGATATTGCTATGATTTGTGAGTAGTCTCCACGTCTTGGGGCGTGGGGATGAACCCTACAAGCCCATTTTCATATTTGTGATGAATTGGTAGAAATTGTGCTAGAATTGCTATTAGAGATTAGATTGGGATCGATTTACTACGGATTGCTAGGTATTCATATCAATTGGGATTTGCAAGAGATTGGATCCTAATTCGATAGGAAGCCCTAGAAATCCGAATTGGGTTGTAGTCGGATTTTCGAAGTATCTGTTTGCAAGAGATTGGACCGATACTAGGATTTCCGGTTGCAATTCCATGCCAATACCCGTTTGCAAGAGATTGGACGGGTAGGAACTATCCTAACCTAGATCGTGGACCGAGTTTGCAAGAGATTGGGCTCGGTGCGCGATTGAACGATGATGTTGATCCCAATGCTAGCTTCCCTAGGCTAGGGTTTGCAAGAGATTGGACCCAAACCTAGGATAGCTATAGACCGGCAACAGCGCGAGAGCGTGAGCTTGGTTCTACATTCAGTTGCAACTAGTTCATCCGAAATCTTATTCTAGCAATTTTGATACCCATGAACCACATTTATGAAATACGGTGAGTAGCGGGAATTCCCCACTCCCTAGACGTTCTTTATTTGATTTGATATTTCCACACTTTGTCTGACGATTGTGACAGGATCGCCCAAGGCAAATTTCTCTTCTTAAATAGCAGGTTGATTGGAGCAAGCACGGTCATTCGTCCTCCCTGTGTTCGATATCCCGCTCGCTGCTACACCGTGCACTTGCGGTAAAACTACAACCGTTCTTTTGGGTCACGTCCCGGAACGATCAAGTTTTTGGCGCCGTTGCCGGGGAGGAGATTTTGACGGTGCTCGGCACCGAACACCCGGTTATTTCTTCTTTCCTTCTTTCTTTACCCTCTTCTATATCTTATTCTAACTTTATTCGCAGCCCTATTTGCATATTCTCCCCGTATTTTCCATAAGATCTTAACAGGGAGAATGGAGGATGCATTGTCAACGATAGAACTCAGTCAGGGGGACTATGACTCCTTCGCAGGCCTCCTTAAGGAGCTTGTCGACGAGGTCCACGCTACCGGAGCATTTGCTATCGACATTAAGGACCCCGACGAACAACTATTCGCTAGTTTTGTGATGGACCAAATCTCCCCGGAGGGGACTATCGGAGGCAATGTCAGAGTTGACGTGGTCGACGACAAATTGTATTTCGAAGACAATAGAGCAAGTGGCAAAGAACACTATACTTCTGAAGAATCCTTCGAGCAAACCGACATTCCGGAAGTCACACTCTTTGACGCTCACTCTTGCTTTTATGAATCGTCTGATGTGTTTCTTGATTCCAGGTACGAACCGGAGCAGAGTGAAGGTCTTGGCAATGCTAGCACAGAGTCAGAGAGCACCTATTTCGATGCCTCGTCCTCACTAAGTAGTGAGTCTGACTCGTCACAAGAAAGCGCACCACCTGAACATGAGCCAAACCCGGATGACAAGGAAGAAGCCGAACTCATGCGAGCCGATGAAGTGGAAGGAGCAGCACCACCCGAGGTAGAACTTAAACAATTACCTCCGAATCTAAGGTACGCCTTTTTGGGTAGCAAATTAACTTTCCCGGTGATAGTAAACTCCCACCTCACGCCGGACCAACTTGAAAAACTCCTAGACGTTCTTAGGAGCCACAAAGATGTCCTAGGCTACACCATCTCCAATCTAAAAGGGATAAGCCCTAGGCTCTGCACGCATAGGATCCATTTGGAGGATACCGATGCCACCTCCATTGAGCCTCAAAGGCGGCTAAACCCGAACATGAAGGAGGTGGTTAAAAAAGAAATCCTAAAATTGCTAGAAGCCGGTATTATTTATCCTATCTCAGACAGTAGGTGGGTTAGCCCCGTTCACGTCGTTCCCAAGAAAGGGGGGATGACGGTTATAAAAAATGAAAAAGGTGAGCCCATATCTACACGCACCGTCACGGGATGGCGAATGTGCATTGACTATAGGAAACTCAATAAAGCTACACGAAAAGACTACTACCTATTGCCCTTCATTGATCAAATGCTTGAGCGCCTTGCAAAACATAAATACTTTTGCTATCTAGATGGGTATTCGGGATTCTTCCAAATCCCTTTGCACGAAGATGACCAAGAAAAGACCACTTTTACTTGTCCCTACGGTACCTATGCTTACCGTAGGATGCCGTTCGGTCTTTGTAATGCCCCCGCCACTTTTCAGAGGTGTATGACATCCATATTTTCCGATTACATTGAAAATATTATGGAAGTTTTTATGGATGATTTCTCGGTTTACGGAAGTGAGTTTGACTCTTGCTTGGAAAATCTCACTAAAGTCCTAAAAAGGTGCCAACAAAACAATCTCACTCTCAATTGGGAGAAGTGTCACTTCATGGTCACGGAAGGTATAGTTCTCGGACATCTTGTTTCCTCGAGAGGAATTGAGGTAGATAAAGCAAAAATTGAGGTAATCGAAAAACTTCCTCCTCCTATTAATGTCAAGGGCATTAGAGGCTTCCTTGGCCATGCGGGGTTTTACCGCCGCTTCATCAAGGACTTTGCCTCGATTGCCCGACCACTTACTTCCTTGCTCGCTAAAGATATTCCTTTTGACTTTTCAGGAGAATGCTTGCAAGCTTTCAACACCTTGAAGGAAGCGCTAGTCTCCGCGCCCATCATACAACCGCCGGATTGGAGCCTTCCTTTTGAGCTAATGTGCGATGCTAGCGACCAAGCCATTAGAGCGGTATTGGGAAAAAGGAAAGATAGGAAGCTTCATGCGATATACTACGCGAGCAAGACATTGGATGACGCGCAGAAAAACTACACAACTACCGAAAAGGAGCTTCTAGCGGTCGTCTATTCCATAGAGAAGTTTCGCTCCTACCTCCTCGGCTCCAAGGTGATTGTCCACACCGACCATGCGGCATTGAAGTATCTTTTAAACAAGAAGGAGGCCAAACCTCGGTTGATTAGGTGGATACTCTTGTTGCAAGAATTCGACTTAGAGATCAGAGATAAGAAGGGTACGGACAATGTCGTGGCGGATCATTTATCTAGGCTCATTCGCGACAAGGAGGATGAGAGCTTACCTATTGACGATACATTTGTTGATGAGAGGCTATATGTCGTAAGGACCGGTGAAGTACCTTGGTACGCGGACTTCGTCAACTACTTGGCTTGCAGGATCAAGCCACATGGGATGTCCACGCAACAAAAGAGGAGATTTCTGCATGAGGTCCGTAGCTATTTTTGGGAAGATCCTTACCTTTTCAAGATATGCAAAGATAGTGTCATTCGTAGGTGTGTTTCTAAAGAGGAGGCAACGTCTATCATTTTGCATTGCCACGGTCTACCATGCGGAGGACATCATGCCGCTTCTAAAACAAACGCTAAGATCTTGCAGAGCGGATTCTTCTGGCCAACAATGTTTAGGGACACCCACGCTTTTGTGAAGGGGTGCGATAGATGCCAACGGACCGGGAATATCTCCAAGCGCAATGAGATGCCAATGAGACCCATCCAAGAAATTGAGCTTTTTGATTGTTGGGGAGTAGACTTCATGGGGCCATTCCCCACGAGCAATGGTAACAAATACATCTTATTGGCCGTTGACTATGTCTCCAAATGGGTGGAAGCAATTGCCACCCCTACCAATGATGTAAGGGTCGTCTCCAAGTTCTTTAAGCAAAATATCTTCCCGCGCTTTGGAGTACCGCGTACCTTGATAAGCGACGGGGGAAGCCACTTCATAGAGAACAAGTTTGAAGCCATGCTAAAGAAGTACGGGGTAAATCATAGAGTTGGCATGGCTTATCACCCCCAGACTAGCGGCCAAGTGGAAGTCTCAAATAGAGAAATTAAGCAAATTCTCGAAAAGACGGTGGATCGATCTAGAAAGGATTGGTCAATGAAGCTAAACGATGCTCTATGGGCATATTGTACGGCCTTTCGCACTCCCATAGGCACCACGCCGTTCCGACTCGTTTATGGGAAAGCTTGCCACTTACCGGTAGAGTTGGAGCACCGCGCATATTGGGCCATCAAAACCTTTAATTACGATTACAAGAGTGCCGCGGTGAGGCGACTCTTGGACATCAACGAGCTTGATGAGATAAGAAGAGACGCCTACGAAAGCTCAAGAATTTACAAAGAAAGGACCAAGATTCTTCACGATGCCCGCATAACCATCACAGACTTCAAAGTAGGAGACAAGGTCTTGCTCTATAATTCCCGGCTCCGACTATTTCCCGGTAAGTTGAGGTCACGTTGGTCCGGACCTTTCACCATCAAGCACATACAACCGGGCGGAGCTTTCGAGTTGAAAAGCAAGGACGGTTCCACATTCAAAGTAAATGGTCAGAGGCTCAAACACTATTCCGAGGGAGTCCCGACGGGCGAAACCAATAGAATATATTTGCTTAAGGGACGGTCGGAAGATCTTTCGGACCTCCTTGATGAGGTGATTGAAGAGGCGATTCCTCACTCAATTGGCGCTCTTTTCGATGAGGATTTCGAGGAAGGCCCGGATTTAGGCCAAGACGAGAAGATAGACGATTCCCCCGACTTCTCCGCTGAAAGTGATGAAGGCGACGCTGAGGTCGCAAAGATTCGAGAGCTCTGCAAGCTCTCGAAACCAAAGTCTCCGAAGAAAGCTCCGCCGGCACGGAGATCGGCATCACCGGTAAAGCCGTTGACCGGAGAAAATGCTAGCTTGGGGGAGCCTCCCCCCAACACCATTCGAGACGAGAGACCACCGCGGGAGAACACGACGCCGCAACTTCCCAATCCAAGCGTTCTCCCCGGAAAGTTTGATGGGTGCATCCCGTATGCACCAAACATCCCGCATTGATTGAAAATTATATGGGGTCGAGCTCACGACCTTAAACGAGCGCTTGTCGGGAGGCAACCCGACGGGTTTTGCTTTATTTTTACTTTTTCTTTATTTTCGTTTTAGAAATTTTTAGTGTTTTGAGTCGTTCGCCCAAAAATTTTGTGATAACGGGTCCTATTTTTCTTGACAGGAGAGGAGATATGTAGATTCATCATGAGGAGGATGAACGAGACGACAAGGAGCACCCCAGGAAGGCGCTCGACGCTTAGGAGGAAGATGAAATCGATTGGAGGAAGAAAGACGAAGTTTAGAGCCAAAACGAAGACAAACAGCAGAACACAAGGCTCACTCGGCCGAGTATACTAGTCACTCGGCCGAGTACACAAGTTCGTCCGGCCGAGCCGCTCACGAACGAGGGAAGTCTGCTGTACCCAACTCTCTGTTTATTTTCCTCATTTCATTATAACTGCTACTCGGCCGAGTATATATTTTCACTCGGCCGAGTAAAACGGATACCCTCCTAGGGCGAGTCTTGCCGAGTAGCTTGAGTCACTCGGCCGAATGGACTTACTCCACTCGGCCGAGGCTGGCAAAGCCACTCGGCCGAAGCGTAAGCGGGGAGAAATTTTCATTGATCGTACTCGGCCGAGTGGCCAAGTCACTAAGCCGAGTCGTAACTTTTATTATATAAGGGCTGAGGGGCGGTACAATTTTCGAAACGAAAAAAATCCCAAACCGTGCGACCCCTCGGTTTCCCTCGCCCGCTCGCCTCGTACAAAGCCTCACTCGCCCGACCGGTCGCCCGATCACCGCCGCTCGGCCAGCCACCGCCGGCCTACCACCCGCCGTGACTCGCCCGAGTCGCCGCCGGCGGCAGCCGCTCCGGCCATCTCCGGTATCACCGATTTCGACCTTTTTCTCCTCTTTTTGAGTATTTCTTGAGGATCCATGTGTTAAACGACCCCCTAACCCAAATCAATTCCTATATCTATCTATTATACCCCTAATGCTCCATACATTTTGAATATTACCCACTGATATCGCCATTTCATGCGCAGGTTGCTTTTTGGAGCTTAGGGGAGCCCAGGGGAGCTTCTACGGGCTGATTTGGACTTCGCGGAGGTGCTGACTTCGCACGCTTCCACTGCTTAGCACTCGCGGCGTGTCGGGGTACACTCTTTCCATTATTTTTGCACACGCCACACTTTTCACGTTTTTCGGCGCGCGCTCGGGGCCGATATGCCGCCCCGGACACGGTCGCGGTCGACGAGAGCTTCCGCCAAGCGGAAGCGGTCGGACGAGCCCGGCCCCTCTCACGAGGTGGAGGACTCTCCGCCTCCGTCCCCCGCACACCCCGCCCAGCCAGCACAGCCTGCAGGCCCTGCACAGCCTGCAGCGCACCCACAGCCCGCACAGTCCGCACAGCCACTCCCCGCCGCTGCACAGCCACCACCACCGGCTCCACTGGTCGGGCCGCTCGGGATTACGTTCTGAGACGACGCACACCGCGCCGTCTTCGACCGTATCTCCCAGTGCTCGATCGTACCCTCCAGGTTTGCACACCTCGCTGACCTAGGACGCCTGGGGGTACTAGAGGGGATACTCACGTTGTACGACAACGTGGGTTGGCGCGACTTCCTTCAGGTGTCAGCGGACACGTTCACCCGCCTGACACTTAAGGTTCTGAGTTCGATCGCCCGGACCGACGAGGGATGCTCGTTTCGGTTCATGGATCGAGAGTGCCAGGTCACTCTCGATATGATGAGAGCATTTTTCTCGTGGCCCGCTGTCCCCGGAGCCGACCGCGGTTACGCCCCTACCCATATCCCCCCACCTTCCTTCGACGCTGGTGCCTTTTGGGCACGGATCACAGGTCTCCACGCTGCCTTTGACCCTAGTAGGGCCAAGGCCTCGGCCATTGTCCACCCCTGCCTCCGTATAGCCCAGCGCCTTATGGCGACGACCTTTTTGGCCAGATATGAGCCGGGCACGATGTCTACGCCAGAGCTCTACATGCTCTACGCGATGACACGGCCCAGAGCTCTATCTAGGGATGGCGATGAGCTGGTCCCCGCCGTCGTGATCGACATTGCGGCTTGGTTTTTAGACCGCATCATTGTATCGGTGGGCGCTCGCTCACCGATATACTGCGGCGGCCTGATCACCTTGCTTACCATGATGACCGGCGAGGACCTACCCGACGACCTGCGGTGAGTATCGGGCCCCACCTCTTTGTCGATCGATGTCATGGCCCGGGTGAAGATGCTTCGTCCGCACGGTGAGCGTCACTGGGTCTGGTTGCACGGCCCTTACGGGGCCGATTACATGATTCTTCCGAGCCCCGCTCAGAATCAGATTGCACCAGCCCACGTGGACTGGCTCCCTGTGATGGATGTTCTCATCCCCCCTGCTTACGTGCTCGAGGCCGAGGAGGCCGAGCAGGCCCACGCTGCCCACGCTGCCCAGGCTGCCCCCGCAGACCCTGTTGCACACCCTGCCGAGCCTGCTGCCCCTGTTGACCCCGTGGCCCCTCAGCCTATACCTGCTGTTTCCGCTGCTCCTGACACCTCTGTCGGTGTCGAGAGTACTTTAGCTGAGCCCGCCTCCACCTCTCCCACTACGCTCACCACCACTGTTTCCGTGGCTGTCACCACTTCCACCACCTCCGCACCCACTACCACCACTGGCCCTCTGTCTGCTGAGCCGATTTCCTCTGCCCCACCCGAGCGCCCGCCGACCATAGTCGAGTGCGGAGAGCCCTCTGTCTCCACTGCCGCTGTATTTTCCGAGAGTGTCGTGGCGTCTGTCCACACTTCTGTGCCACTGACCTCTCTGGCCGCCTCGCTGCCACTTTTGCACTCTTCTTTCGCTGCCGTTGCCTCCACTTCTCACCAGCCTGTGTCCCGGCCTCACACTGAGGCCAGGCCCACATTTGCAGGCGCGACACCTTTTGTTCCCTTCCCTGCTGAGCCCATTACATACGCTACCCGAGTACGCCAGCCTCGCCCTGCCCAGCCTAGACCGGTACGTCCCTCTACACCACCCCCACCCGACACTGTACTTCAGAGCATACGTGCTCTCGAGTTGGTGGTGGGTGGCCTCAGAGCTGACCTTAGGACCCTGTCCTCCACCGTCTCTGCGATGGCTGGACGCTTCGACCTGATCCCTCAGATTCACTACTGTCTTACCCAGGTCCTGGAGCGTCTCCTCCGCGTACCACCACCCACCCAGCAGGTTCCCACCCACACTCACACACACACTCAGCCTGCTGCCACTACCACACCCACCCCAGCTCAGCAGCTACCACCACCACCACCACCACCACCTCCGCCTCAGGACGGAGCCGGCGCAGCCCCACCTTCTTAGGCAATCTTGATGCCATCGCTTCTTTTTGCCGTTGTGCTGCCCGTCTCTGCTGGGTCCTGACGCACTTTTGTCCACCCCCCTCCCCTCACCGTTTTTCTGATACGCATTTTCTATATATATCTTTTTATATCCTTTTTTTGGGAGAGGGGGAGAGTTTTTGGTGTCACATCTTTATATTCGTATCACTCCTATCTGTGCATGCATCATGTCCGCATCATATTTTCATTTCTTTATTTTTCTTTTTATTTTCTTTTTCTTTTCCCCTCTCATGCATGCATCCTCACTTGCCCCTCCCATTACTTGTCTCTCGGTGTGCCACACTTCGCACATTGAGGACACTGTGCCGTTTAGCTTGGGGGAGTGAGTTCTCACGTTCTTTTTCTATTTGCCACCTTTATTTTTAGTTTTTTTCACGCCATTTTCCGCTTTTGCACTTATTTTCACTTATTTTCATCATTTTTTCTTATTTTTACCATGCATCACGTTTTTTCTTATTTTTCTGTGTGCCGCATTGTAAATAGTTCTATTTTTCCTTTATCTTTATTTCTTTCTTTTTCATCTCATGCTAGAGATGACTTTTCTATGATGATGTCTACGTGGAGTTAGCTTATTCTATATGCATGCTATATTTGTCATGTCTTAGATTTTATTTCAGATATCATATGCTATGACTTGCCTTGCATTTAGGAATAGTAACCCACACCTTTTTCCGCATGAAAATGGATGAAATTTTATTATTAGCTGAGCCTGAATATTCATATGTATGCTATCACAGAAAACACACCAAGATTCACGCATTGAATGCTTATATCTGGAGTACTGATTTCTTTTCCTATATCACTTCTATATGCATGAATTGTACACTTCACTTCAGAATGATTGAATGATGTTAGCTATGATAAATCTGGATTAGTTAGCTTTTTTGTGATCGAAACTGAGTAGATTAGATTACCCTGCTGAAGTTGTCGTGCATGTCTTATAGAGTGAACCGAGAGTTATATCTATTTCTTTCTCCACAAATCTTGAACATCATTTCTCTACTTTTAAAATCATTGGCAAATCTCCCCTTAGCAATTCTATTTTATGGCATTTCCCCCGCTACTAACTCCTAGCTCCAAATCTCTTATTCTATAAAAAAATATAGAGAAAAGCATTCTTGTATATCATTATCTCTCTCTGAGTTGGGATCGTTGTGTATATATTGCTTATTGCAAAAAAAAAGAAAAAAAAGGGGGGAAAATCCTCAATAAAGGATCCCATCTCGCTTACTTTCTTTCTTCTTTCTTTTCATTGCTTTTGGAGCTATATAAAAATGGGGATGTAAATATTTTTGTGCCACCATGCTTATAGATAAGCTTGGGGGAGGGGATCCATTGATGTGTGAGAGAGTGACTACTTGACGTTGCACGACAACCTAGGCTAAGTAATATTCTATACTCTGTAAGATTTTTTTTTTTTAGCTTTACGAAATCCAGAAATCTAAGCCTAGCGTTCATTTCATGAAATCCATACTTTTCTATTCTCTCTATTCTATAGTGTGATACTCTTATACTCCTGATAGAAAGCGTTCAATTGAAAAGTGTGTGATCTGTGATTTGTATACCGCTTTAAATGATTCAGACGATGTTAATTTTAAAATTATTCCGTTTTTCATGATTATATCGTTGTTCGTGGGTTTTCTATTTTCTATTTGCACTATTATACTATGGTATCAAAATAAAATTCTTTGACATGTATTTTCCATTCAGTGCATGCTATATGAGTAAGTGAAACCCACGTCCTGAGAAAATGATCTAGTATCCTACCTCTTCGCTTCTTTCTTTCTTCTTTATTTTATTTCGTTTTCACTCTTCTTCGTTTTTCTTTTTTTTCGTTTTTCGCCGCTTTCGTTTTCCGAATCCACCGGGTTCGCCTTTTACTTATCTTCCTCGAGGATGAGTAAGAGGCAAGCTTGGGGGATTTTGATCACTCCTTATTTTACACCCTTTTTTCCGCATGTTTGCATGCCATTTAGATCGCCCAAATCATGTTTTTCACGATATATCGACGATATTGCGATGCTTTTCACGATTTGTTGTTTTTGTCGCATTTCAGGTGATTTGGCGCGATTTGGAGTGATCTCGAGATGCGCTTACTCCAGAGGGTCACCGACGACCTCCCCGAGGGGTATTTTGCTGTTGGAGAGGAGCGGAAGAAGAATGAACGCCGCAGGAGCGACGAGGAGGCCAAAACAATCAGATTGGGCATTTTTTGTGTCCCACTCGGCCGAGTGGAGGAGCCACTCGGCCGACCAGCGAGACACTGCTCGGCCGACCAGTTCAGACACGATTTCTATGTGCACTCGGTCGAGCACCGAAGACCACATCGGCCGAGTGACGATATCTCGTCCGCCCGAGTGGCGCCCAAACGAAGCCTTTCAAAAATCTCCAAGTTTCTGTTTTTCGGCTGCCTGAGCTTCAGAAGACCCACTCGGCCGAGTGGATTATCCCGTCCGCCCGAGTATCATGAAGCCATCGGCCGAGTGACGACAACTCACTCGGCCGAGCCGCCCCCGAAGTAGAGACCCCTGAAGGCCCCGACTTACTGGAAAATTACAGGGTTTCTCACTCGACCGAGCGACTTTTGTCACTCGGCCGAGTACGATGCGCTGCCTGTAGCGAAAACTGCGGAAAACAGGCTGTGCAGGGGCATTTTGGTCACAATTTTTGGACGATTTTTGGGGGTATTTAAACCCTGTTTTTACCCTAGTTTTGAGAGCTCTCTCTTAGATTTTTTGCAGCTTTTTAGATTAGTTTTTAGCTTTATTCTTGTGATTGGAGAAGAAGCAAATATTGGATTTTTGTTGGATTAATTGAAGAACTCCATTGGTTTGCATCTCTTTTCCTTAAAAATTCTATTTTTATTGTTTATCTCATTATTGTGATGAATTCTATTGCTTATTTCAACGATTATTTTTGTGATATTGCTATGATTTGTGAGTAGTCTCCACGTCTTGGGGCGTGGGGATGAACCCTACAAGCCCATTTTCATATTTGTGATGAATTGGTAGAAATTGTGCTAGAATTGCTATTAGAGATTAGATTGGGATCGATTTACTACGGATTGCTAGGTATTCATATCAATTGGGATTTGCAAGAGATTGGATCCCAATTCGATAGGAAGCCCTAGAAATCCGAATTGGGTTGTAGTCGGATTTTCGAAGTATCGGTTTGCAAGAGATTGGACCGATACTAGGATTTCCGGTTGCAATTCCATGCCAATACCCGTTTGCAAGAGATTGGACGGGTAGGAACTATCCTAACCTAGATCGTGGACCGAGTTTGCAAGAGATTGGGCTCGGTGCGCGATTGAACGATGATGTTGATCCCAATGCTAGCTTCCCTAGGCTAGGGTTTGCAAGAGATTGGACCCAAACCTAGGATAGCTATAGACCGGCAACAGCGCGAGAGCGTGAGCTTGGTTCTACATTCAGTTGCAACTAGTTCATCCGAAATCTTATTCTAGCAATTTTGATACCCATGAACCACATTTATGAAATACGGTGAGTAGCGGGAATTCCCCACTCCCTAGACGTTCTTTATTTGATTTGATATTTCCACACTTTGTCTGACGATTGTGACAGGATCGCCCAAGGCAAATTTCTCTTCTTAAATAGCCAGGTTGATTGGAGCAAGCACGGTCATTCGTCCTCCCTGTGTTCGATATCCCGCTCGCTGCTACACCGTGCACTTGCGGTAAAACTACAACCGTTCTTTTGGATCACGTCCCGGAGCGATCAGTACTCCCGACACCGACAGAGGTGTTAGGAGCAGCGGAAACGTCAGGTATAGGCTGAGGGGCCATGGGGTCAACAGGGGCAGCAGGCTCGGCAGGGGAAACAGGGTCTGCGGGGGCAGCCTGGGCAGCGTGGGCCTGCTCGGCCTCCTCGGCCTCGAGCACGTAAGCAGCTGGGATCAGAACATCCATCGCAGGGAGCCAGTCTACGTGAGCCGGTGCAATCTGAGTCCGAGCTGGGCTCGGAAGAATCATGTAATCGGCCCCGTAAGGGCCGTGCAACCAGACCCAGTGACGCTCACCGTGCGGACGAAGCATCTTCATCCGGGCCATAAAATCAATCGACAGAGAAGTGGGGCCCGGTGCTCGTCGCAGGTTGTCAGGGAAGTCCTCGCCAGTCATAAGGGCAAGCAAGGTGATCAGGCCGCCGCAGCATATCGGTGAGCGAGCGCCCACCGATACAATGATGCGGTCCAAAAACCAAGCCGCGACATCAATCACAACGGCGGGGACAAGCTCATCGCCATCCCTAGATAGATCTCTGGGCCGTGTCATCGCGTAGAGCATGTAGAGCTCCGGCATGGACATCGTGCCCGGCTTATATCTGGCCAAAAAGGTCGTCGCCATAAGGCGCTGGGCTATACGGAGGCAGGGGTGGACAATGGCCGAGGCCTTGGACCTACTAGGGTCAAAGGCAGCGTGAAGACCCGTGATCCGGGCCCAGAAGGCACCGGCGTCGAAGGAAGTTGGGGGGATATGGGTGGGGGCGTAACCTCGATCGGCCCCGGGGACATCGGGCCACGAGAAGAAAGCTCTCATCATACCGAGAGTGACCTGGCACTCCCGGTCCATGAACCGAAACGAGCATCCCTCGTCGGTCTGGGCGATCGAACTAAGCACCTCAAGTGTCGGGCGGATAAACGTGTCCGCCGACACCTGAAAGAAATCTCGCCAGCCCACGTTGTCGTACAACGTGAGCATCCCCTCGAGTACCCCCAGGTGTCCTAGGTCAGCGAGGTGTGCAAACCTGAAGGGTACGATCGAGCGCTGGGAGATACGCTCGAAGACGGCGCGGTGTGCGTAGTCTCGGAACGTAATCCCGAGCGGCCCGACCAGTGGAGCCGGAGGTGGTGGCTGTGCAGCGGCAGGGAGTGGCTGTGCGGGCTGGGCGTGCGCTGCAGGCTGTGCGGGGTGTGCGGGGCCTGCAGGCTGTGCTGGGTGGATGGGGTGTGTGGGAGAAGGAGGAGGAGAGTCCTCCACCTCGTGGGAGGGGCCGGGCTCATCCGACCGCTTCCGCTTGGCGGAAGCTCTCCTCGACCTCGGCCGTGTCCGGGGCGGCATATGGGCCCCGAGCGCGTGCCGAAAAACGTGAAAAGTGCGGCGTGTGCAAAACAAAGGAAAGAGTATACCCCGACACGCAGCGAGTGCAAAGCGATGGAAGCGTGCGAAGACGACGCCTCCACGCAGCCCAAATCAGTCCGTAGAAGCTCCCCTGAGCTCCCCTAAGCTCCCAAAAACAACCTGCGCATGAAATGGAGATATCAGCGGGTAATATTCAAAACGTATGAAGCATTAGGGGTATAATAGATAGATATAGAAATTAATTTGGGTTTGGGGTTCGTTTAATACATGGATCCTCGAAAAATACACAAAAAGAGGAGAAAAAGGCGAAATTGGTGATACCGGAGGTGGCCGGAGACACGGCCGCCGGCGGCGACTCGGGCGAGGCGCGGCGGGTGCTCGGCCGGCGGTGGCTGGCCGAGCGCCGGTGCTGCGGTGGTCGGCCGGGCGAGTGAGAACGAGAGCGAGCGAGGGTCGGGCGAGGGAGCTGAGGGGTCGCGGGCGTTTTGGGTTTTTTCGTTTCGAAAAATGTGCCCCCCTCGGCTCCTTATATAATAAAAGTTACGACTCGGCCGAGTGGCTATGTCACTCGGCTGAGCGATAGAAATGGAAAATTCCTCCTCGCTTACGCTTCGGCCGAGTGGCCTTGCCAGCCTCGGCCGAGTGGCCTTGCCAGCCTCGGCCGAGTGGCGTAAGTCCATTCGGCCGAGTGGCTTAAGCTACTCGGCAAGACTCGCCCTAGGAGCGTATCAGTTTTACTCGGCCGAGTGAATATATATACTCGGCCGAGTGGCAATTATACTGAAATCGGGAAAATAAACAGAGAGTTGGGTACAGCAGACTTCCCTCGTTCGTGAGCGGCTCGGCCGGACGAACTTGTGTACTCGGCCGAGTGACTAGTATACTCGGCCGAGTGAGCCTTGTTTTCTGCTGTTTGTCTTCGTTTGGGCTCTAAACTCCGTCTTTCTTCCTCCAGTCGATTTCATCTTACTCCTAAGCATCGAACGTCTTCCTGGGGCGCTCCTTGTCGTCTCGTTCATCCTCCTCATGATGGGTTTGCCTATCTCCTCTCCTGTCAAGAAAAATAGGACCCGTTATCACAAAATTTTTGGGCGAACGACTCAAAACACTAAAAATTTCTAAAACAAAAATAAAGAAAAAGTAAAAATAAAGCAATAACCGTCGGGTTGCCTCCCGACAAGCGCTCATTTAAGGTCTTGAGCTCGACCCCCAATAATTTTCAATCAATGCGGGATGTTTGGTGCATATGAGATGCACCCATCAAACTTTCCGGGGAGAACGCTTGGATTCGAAAGTTGCGGCGGCGTGTTCTCCCTCGGTGGTCTCCCATCTCGAATAGTGTTGGGGGGAGGCTCCCCCAAGCTAGCATTTGCTCCGGTCAACGGCTTTACCGGTGATGCCGATCTCCGTGCCGGCGGAGCTTTCTTTGGAGACTTTAATTTCGAGAGCTTGCAGAGCTCTCGAATCCTTGCGACATCAGCGTCGCCTTCATCATCTTCAGCGGAGAAGTCGGGGGAATCATTTGTCTTCTCTTCTTGGCCTAAATCCGGGCCTTCCTCGAAATCTTCATCAAATAGAGCGCCAATCGAGTGGGGGATCGCCTCCTCTATTACCTCATCAAGGAGGTCCATGTAGTCAAGCTCCTCGTGGTAAGGCATGTGCTTCATAGCCTTAGGAATGTGAAGCTCCACCTCGATGTTGCCGACGTTTAAAGTTAGGGTACCTTCGCGCACGTCAACAATGACTCCGGCGGTGGCGAGGAACGGGCGTCCGAGTATCAATGAAGTATCTCCATCCTCCTTAACGTCCATGATCACGAAATCACATGGCAAGCATATCCCCCCCGGGACTTGAAGCGGGTTATCTTCGGCGATCCCTACCGGCCTTGTTATTCGCCCATCGGCCAATTGTATCCTCATGTCGGTAGGTTTCAACTTCGTCCCGGTGTTTAGCCTTAAGAACATGGAGAGAGGCATGAGGCTTACACTAGCCCCTAAATCCACCAAAGCCTTTTGGAGAGGGACGCCGCCCAAGGTGCATGGAATTCGAAAACTCCCCGGATCTTTGAATTTGGCCGGCTCTTTTTCTCTCTTGGTAAACCAAGAGCCCTCCTCGGCTAGCATGATCTTTTCCTTCCTCTTTTTCCCCGAAGTCAAATCCTTTAAAAATTTAGCATATGTGGGGATTTCCACGATGGCGTCGAGGAAAGGAATGTTGAGGCTAACTCCTCTCAGATACTCGAGAAACTTCGCTAGCCTTTTCTCCATTTTCGCTCTAGCGAGCCTTTGGGGGAATGGGACCGGCGGCATGAAGCGCCTCTCCTCAATCAATTGCTCCGCTCTAGATTTCTCCTTCTCTTGCGGCTCTTTTTCCTTCTCAACTTCAACTACCGTCTCAATTGGCTCTAAACTTTCCTCCACGGGCTCCTCGGTGGGAATCATGGCGGGGGTGGTGTCCTTCCCGCCTCTAGTAGTGACGGCAACCATGGAATTGATGTGTCCGGTGTTGCCCCGTGGGTTTTGCTCGGGTTGCGCCGGCAAATGTTGAGTGTTCCGATTGAGCAACGCCAATTGTTCTGATACTTGAGCCACAACGGTTGTAAGGGAGTCTTGCCCCGCCTTCAATGTAGCATTGACATTCTTTTGCTCAACCATAAACGCCTCCACTCTAGCTTCGAAGTCGGATTGTTGTTGAGCTTGTGGAGGGTTTTGATTTTGATTTCTCCACCCTTGGTTGTATCCGGGCGGCCTATAAGGTGGAACTTGTTGCTTCGGTTGGAAATTTTGTTGTGGAGGCCCCCTCGGCGGATAGTATTGTTGTTGGGGTGGTGGTGGTCGAGCTTGTTGAGGTGGTTGTTGTGGAGGGTTCAAAGCTCCTTCATTGTTGGCGTAAGAGAAACCGGGATGATTTCTTGTGGCCGGATTGGCCCAATACCCTTGGTTCCCCGCAACATATTGTACTTGCTCCAAGGATCCTTCTCCTTGCTCTCCTCCCGAGTACATGGCTTGAGATTGGTCTTGCCAATCACACATTTGGTTCGTCGGCGCGGAGGTGGAAGGGGTTCCTTAGGGCTCCGTGATAAACTTCTCCAGTCTCTCCACTACCTTGTGGAGAGAATCAAACTTGCTTGTGAGCTCCGCCACGGCCTTCGCCTCATAGATACTAGTCGGCTTCAAGGAGGACGTAGAGTGTCCTCGCTCATCGTCCCATTGTTGATTATTGGAGGCCATCTCCTCAATTAGGGCCGTAGCTTCTTTGGGAGTCTTTGATAAGATAGCACCATTCGCCGCTGCATCAATAATTTGCTTGGTCCCCGGTTGGAGACCATTGTAGAAGCTATGAACTAGCTCCCAATCTTCAATGCTATGGTGCGGGCATTGATGCTGCAGATCCTTAAATCGCTCCCAAGCCTCATAAAGCGTCTCTTGGGGTCCTTGCTTGAAGGACATAAGAGCGCTCCGGATCTTCACCGTCTTGGAGGGCGGATAGAATTTGTCAATGAATGCATCCGCCAACCCGTCCCAAGAGGTAAAGACTCCATCAGCTTGCGTCCTCAACCAATAGAGTGCCTTGTCTTTTAGCGTGAAGGGGAAGAGGCGCAGTCTGATGGCATCAATGGGGACCCCCGGCATCTGAAATGTGGCGCACTTCGACAAGAATGATTGAATGTGGTAGTGGGGATTCTCATGGGCATTCCCATGAAATGGGTCTTGTTGCATCAGAACCACTAATCCAGTCTTCAGCTCAAAGTTCTTGTCAGCCGCCAACTCCGGCACGGCAATGGATGAGGTCGTAGAAGAGGTCTTAGGCCGGAGCCTATCGCGAATAGAAATTATCCTTGCCATTCTTGCCGCTAATTGTTCCGCAGTTTCCGGGTTGGTCATAAACCTCCCTTCCCGACCTTGTCTCCTCTCCGCTCTAATTCTCCTCGCGGTACGTTCGATCTCGGGATCAAATAATATAGCTCCAGGGTCCGCCGTAGATCTCGTGTGCATGCAATGAGAAAACAGAGTTTCAAAGAAATGATTAGCACAATGGAAGGGTTAGGTAAGGAAAATAAAAAAAATAAAAATAAAAATAAAGAAATAGCTAGGATGGTAAGATCAAACGCAATCGCCTCCCCGGCAACGGCGCCAAAAACTTGATCGCTCCGGGATGTGACCCAAAGAACGGTT